>CM047002.1:75176743-76526743 GCA_025698465.1 Gossypium longicalyx | reverse complement strand
TACCTCATTCTGAATACAATTTTCGAAATGTCTAAATCTTTTACTCACAACTAATAGTAACCTAATCTCAGATCTATCTTTGAAAACACGGTAGCTCCTTTCAGCTGATCAAACAAATCGTCAATTCGGGGCAAAGGATATTTGTTCTTAATAGTTACTTTTTTAAACTAACAATAATCAATACACATTCACATCGTACCATCTTTCTTTTTCACAAACAGAACAGGAGCACCCCAAGGTGAGAAACTCGGTCGTGCGAATCCTCTATCTGTCAACTCTTGCAACTGAGACTTTAATTCTTTTAACTCAGTCAGAGCCATCCTATATGGAGCTATCAAAATTGGAGTAGTTCCCGCCCTAACTCAATGCCAAATTCAACTCCTCAAATCAGAGGTAATCCCAGAAGTTCTTCAGGAAACACATCAGGGAATTCATAGACAACTGGCACTAATTCTATTTTCTATTCTATCATCTTCGAATCAATCATATAGGCAAAATAGGCTTCACAACCCTTTCTCACAAAACTCAGAGCTTTCATCGAAGATATCACAATCGGTAACCCACTCAAATCACTAGATTCAATTTAGACTATTTCATCATTTTTGCATCTCAAATCAATAGTTTTCCGTTTGCAATTCACAATGGAATCATGCAAAGTTAACCAATCCATACCCAAAATTATATCAAACTCATCAAAAGGCAATAACATCAGATCGGCCGAAAAATAAATGTCTCGAAACATTAACGGACATGTAACACCCCTCGCCCGTATCCGACGCCGGGATAGGGTTCGAGGCATTACCGGTAATTCACCTTTACAAACTTACTCAATCGGGTTACTGAATTTCGCTTGTGATTTAACACTTTTCAAACGTGTACACTTTGTCTCTTATACAGGCCTCCGAGGCCTAAAAACACTCCTAGGGGTAGCACGGAACAAAATCGAAATTGTCGATAGACCTGAGGCACTTTAGGAAATTTTCCCTTAGTTGAAGTGTAACACGCCCGTGGGGCTTAAAACACGCCCGTGTCCTTTTTCCAATATGCAACACGGCCAAGGCACACGCCCGTGGGCTTAGCCCGTGTGCTACACTGACTTCAACCCCACCATTCTGTCAATTAAACACGGCCAATGCACACGCCCGTGTGCTTAGCCCGTGCTCTATGCTAACTTAAAATTTCAGGTGTAGGGGACACACGGCCATAGCACACACCCATGGGAGTAGCCCGTGTGTCACACACGGCCTAGACATACGCCCGTGTGTCACACACGGCCTAGACATACGCCCGTGTGTCTACTCATGTAGACCTTGTTAGGCTATTTTCTAAGCCTTAAGTCACCCTCTACTAGCCAATTACACTTATAGATTACTATAGTGTATATTTGGGCCAAATTATCCATTTCTAAATATGAAACTTTGATTAACCTCATTGCATGTGAACCTCATGTCATTGGTTTCATACATGTTAATTTAATTCTTATCTTGCATTTAATGATTTATATGTCTGCTTGACATATTACGATTGGCTCATTATTATAACTCATTGCCAATTATAACTAAGCCATTATATATGAGTATAAACATGCATAGATTTGTAGGGCATAGCCTACTTCAAAATGAGTCAATTCCTATGGCCATATACAAAAAAAAAAAAGATAAACATATTTTTACATGCCTTCACTAGGCAAATCAAATGACATATATAACAAAATACTCAAAAATCCTATACATGCCATTGGACAAAATAGAAATGTCTTTATACCAAAGCTTGTCCAGTTGATAGTGTGTTGACTCTCTAATTGTCTTCCAATCCTTATGAGCCCTTGAGCTCTGAAAAGTAGGGAAAAGAGAGGGGTAAGCATTTACATGCTTAGTAAGCTCGTATAACTAGAAGGTAAACTTATCGATTATTTAGCATGCAACCATATTAGGCAATGAAACCAATAAGCATGAAATGGTTTCCCTAACACATATACTCAATCATCAAGTTAGTTACATAACAATGTACCAAGTAATTCATCTTAGATGAGCTCATCATTTAACATATCTTCTATACATATTCCTTGTGATAGTCCCGTTGAGTTTCTAGAAAATCCCGATGGATCATCCATTTACTATCAATTCGTACGAATGATCGTTTCAGTATGCACTTCTGCGAACCTCACATCTTATGGTGGGATTACCAGTCCAGACTAAATCCCCCATAATATAAACTCATAAGGTGATGCCGGGATTACCAGTCTAGGCTAAATCCCTTACGTGACAAACACCCTTTATGAGCTCGGATCTGAATTACCAGTCCAGGCTAAATTCAGACCCTAATCGAATTACTCGTCTGGGCTAAATCCACAATGCACACATATTCTTCGGGAGGCTCGATCATTCAAGGGACACTAGTCCAGGCTAGATCCTTTTTATACTTGAGATCTTGGATTACATCCAGCTAAATCCTTTCTGCGCAACACATGCGAGGATCTCAAGTCTCATGTAAATCATGGTTTATCCATCGAATTCCCTTTCCAACCTCAACCGAGACATTATCCAACAATTCATTATTAAAGATGCAATTCATATATTTTCATTCCATCAACAATGCAATTATCATGCATTCACAAAACATACAATTATGCATGTTATAGTTTTACTTAAGGTTATCTGAACTTACCTGGTATTCGTTTCGGAGCTGTGTTTTGGTTATTCTGAAACCTTGTGTTTACCTCGATCGACCTCCGGAATTTGTTCCTCAGGGTCTATAACAACAAAATTATATCATTAATTCACTACATTACACTTTTCAAGTTTAATTTCTACCCCCGATCCAAATGACTGTTTTGCCCCTAACCTTTGACACTTTTACTATTTAGTCCCTAGGCTCGTATAATAAAACACATGGAATTTCTATCTTACCCAAGCCTGATCGAACATTTTTCTCTCTTATGGCAGCCCACATTTTCCATTATTCTCTCATTTCTACAACACATTTTAAAACATTTGCAAAGTGGTCCCTACAACGGCTTTTCATGAAAATCACTTAGGAAAATATGTTTATCACACCTTCAACTTTCATACCCCTCCATAATCCACCAAAACACAAGCAACTCATGCATGGGTAAATTTTTGAACATAACCCCTAGCATGAAATATGGGTAGAAATGGAAAGATCAAGCTACCGGGATTCCAAAAATACAAAGAACATTAAAAGCGGGGCTTAGGAGCACTTACTATTGAGCTTGGAAAGCTTGGAAACCATAGCTATGGAGACTCTTCAAATTTCCACAGCCATCGAGAAGAAATGGCTGATTTTGGCTTATTTTTCTCATTTTATTTCATTAAAAAGCCAATTGACCAAAATGCCCTTAAGTCTTTTCTTTGAAATTTCATCCATGCAAGCCCATTTTTGTCTAAAAACATAGAAATTGGGCAAATTTCTCTTTAAGACCTTCTAATTTATAATCTAAAGCAATTTCATACAAATTTCTTCTAGAATCCAAGTTTTGTAATTTATTCAATTTAGTCCCTAATTTCCAATTAGACACCTTACTCAAGGAATTTCTTCATAAAACTTTAACACATGCATAATCTCATATTCTAGGTCTCATAATAATCATAAAATATATATTTTGATATCAAATTTGTGGTCCTAAAATCACTATTCTGATAAGGTCATATTTCGAGATGTTACAAGACAATTCTTGCACACTTTGTCAACTAAAATACTTTTTGTAACGCCCCGTACCCGAGACCATTGCCGGAGTCAAACACGAGGTGTTAACAGACTTAATTCATTGCTTAAACAGCTCAAATAATTTAATTTTAAAATTTCCAGTCAAGCTAGCAATCTGCGTCACAGTCGCTTAAAAATTCATATCTCGAGTTCCGAAACTCAAAATCAAATTCCGTAAATTTTCCCTGAAACTAGACTCATATATCTATTTACTAATTTTTTTATATAATTTTTGGCAGGGCCAATTAGTATAGTTTATTAGTTAAAGTCTCCCCTGTTTCAGGGTTCGACTGCTCTGACCTCTGTGTATTACAAATTAGATATCTCTCTGTACAGAATTTCAATGACTATGACGTTTGTTTCTCTTAAAACTAGACTCAATAAAATATCTTTAAATATAAATCATGACTTTTAATTATTTTTATACAATTTATGGTGAATTTCCAAAGTTAGAACAGGGGATCCAGAAATCACTCTGGCCCTGTTTCACAAAAATTCAAATGTCTCATAAATTATAATTCATATACCTGTTTTGTTCAATCCATATGAAAATAGACTCATTAAGCTTCAATTTAATAAATTATTCATCATTTAATTCCATTTCTACTATTTTTAGTGATTTTTCAAATTTACATCACTGCTGTTGTCAGATTCTGTTTTATGGCAAATTTCACTTTACTAAGGATTTTCATGGACTAATTATCATTTTAAACATACATAACATCAAATATGACTTAGATTGGCCATTTCAATGGCTAATCATTTACAAACCCTTTTCTTGCCAAACCATAGCCATATCATAAGATCAATTACACAAAGTGAGTATTTTGCCATACATGCCGCATTCAAAATATACAAGCCATTTTACCGATTTAAGCCTTCGGATAGTGTGAACGAGTCTTCGACCTATCCTGATTCTCAAGCCGGCTTGTCAAAACTACAATGAAAGAAAAGGAGAGAGTAAGCATAAATTCTTAGTAAGTTCACATGCAAATAGTAAGTAACATAATCATGCAATTCCACATAAAAACATCATTTGCATAAACAACACCAAGACATTCATGTTACATTTGCATTTAATATCATGCTACGATTTCATCATACCAAGTTCTCAACCCGAAGATTTAAGCACATACCTGTCAAATTTTCTCATTTACCACACTTACCAACATGTCACCTTCGTTTTAGGCATTCTCCTCATTCTCTTAAGATTCACCCGTTGAACACATCGGAATATAATTCGAATACACGGAAAGTTTGTACATAAGTGCCACATATGTAGCCAAGCTACCATGTAACCCGCTCATAAGCGAACTCGGACTCAACTCAACAAGCTCGGGCGTTCACATCCATAAGTGAACTCGGACTCAACTCAACGAGTTCGGATGCCTAGTTACATCTCACGAACTCGGACTCAACTCAACGAGTTCAGACATTTGCATCCATAAGTGAACTCGGACTCAACTCAACGAGTTCGGATGCTCAACCATCCTAGTGATATGTCACTTGTATTCTAATCTATTCCCAAGGTTCAAACGGGCTTTTTCCTCGATTACACATCTTTGTCGTCTTCCACGGAACATCGAAACCGATACTCGGTAGCAATTCATAATTTACATATCATTCAATAATAACCATAAAGCATAATATTTCATGATATTAATCATCATATCACATAAATAACATTAAATTACTTAAAATGACAATTATGTTACTACATTTACACATGAACTTACCTCGGTATAAAATTATTAACAATCGAGCCTATTCTTCGTAAACTTTGTTTTTCCCTCGATCGCGACTTGAATCTCGTTTCTCTTGATCTATAATGCAAAATTAATCTTATTTAGTAGATACATTCATCAAAACAGCCCCAAATACGAACTTTGGCAAAATTACCATTTTGCCCCTAAATTTTTACAAAATTACACTTTTGTCCCTAGGCTCGGGAATTAAACTTCATCCCATTTTCTTATGTTTTATGACATGCTGATCATTTTTCCCTTCTATAGCAACATCAAATTCACACTCTATCATGTATTTATGAACATTAGGTATTTTTACCGATTAAGCCCTTTTTTCTCGTTTTCACTTAAAACCGAGTAGCACAAGTTGTCTAACATAATTTAAAACCTCATATTCTATCATAAAACACCAAAATACACAAATTTCACCTATGGGTATTTTTCCAAATATGAACCCTAGGTTGAATTATTGCTAGCATAAGCTAAATCAAGTTATCGGGACTCCAAAAACGTAAAGAACATTAAAAACGGGGCTTGGAATCACTTACTATGGAGCTTGGAAGCTTGAAACAAACCCTAGCTATGGAGAACCCCTTTAATTTTCGTTCTAATGAAGAAGATGGACATATTTTGCCATCTTTTTCCTTTTTTTAATCTTTTAATTACCAAATGACCAAAATACCCTTAATACCTTTCTTTGAAAATTTTCATGTACAAGCCCATTTTTGTCCAAAATTTTAGAAATTGGTCAAATTGCTATTTAAGACCTCCTTATTAATATTTCAAATTAATTTCATACTAAAAAATTCTAGAATGCAAGTTTTGTAAATTATTCGATTTAGTCCCTAATTTCAACTTAAGCACTTTATGCATAGAATTTCGTCACGAAATTTTCACACAATCATGCAATCATATTATAAACCTCAAAATAATTATAAAATAAATATTTCTGTCTCGAATTTGTGGTCGCGAAACCACTATCTGATTAGGCCCTAATTCGGGATATTACACTTTTTACCTAGGGGGTTCAATACTCTAATCACGAATTCAGTAGACTCTATAGGCAAAGTCTTACTGTTCACTAAGTTCGTGCATATATAAGAATACATTGATTTAGGATCTATCAATGCAATCACAAAAGTATCATAAAGTGTGAAAGTACCAGTTATAACATCGAGAGATGAAGCTTCCTAATGAGCACGAATGGCATAGGCTCTGGCAGGTGCTCTAGCCTCGGATCGAACAGTAGTGTCTTTAGTCCCTGTTTGACTACCACTCACATTTCTCGTATTTCTTGGAGGTCTACCTCTAGCTGAAGTGTTACTTGGCCTCATGTTCTGAGCATTATGTTTTTAGCTAACTTTGGGCAATCTTTTATAAAGTGATCTCCTTAACCACAACTATAACAAGCTCTGTTATTACTTTTCCCCCAGCAATCACCAAAATGTCGTCTTCCACATTGTTGACACTCAGGCTTAACATCTTTTATGTTAACAACATTCGATACCAATGTGGTTTGAGCTTTAGGATTAGTGTATTGCTTCATACGATCTCTACTCTGATATCCTATTGAATCTGTCGATCGATTAAAGTAATCTCTTGATTTCTTTGGCAAAGAATGATAAGATTTACTCATCAATCACTTCCTCGAATCTCTAGCCTCTAAATAAACTTTTCTCTTTTCTTTGCTGAGATCTTCGACTTTATAGGCCCTCTCAACCAATACTACGAATTCCTTCAATTCAAGTATCCCGACTAATAGTTTTATGTCTTCGTTCAATTCATCAACAAATCTTTTACACATGATCCCTTCAGTAGACACATATTCCCGAGCATATTTGCTTAAACGTATGAATTCTCTTTCATACTCAGTAACGGCCATCCGACCTTGTTTCAATTCCAGAAACTCTTTATTCTTTTGATCGAGGAATCTCTGGCTTATGTACTTTTTTCAGAACTCGGTCTGAAAGAATTCCAAGGTAACTCATTCCCTAGGAACCACCGATGTCAACGTTCTCCACCAGTGATATGTATTATCTTTAGGCAAAGATACTATGCATTTGATGCATTCTTCTAGATTACATGACAATTCATCGAATACTCGGACAGTATTCTCAAGCCAGAACTTAGCCCTCTTGGCATCATCATCAACTATAGCTGTTTATGAATCTTTTCAACAGGTGGCTTACTCAATCGAATCGGATCTATTACTTGTGGCACAACCCGGACTTGTTGAAGAACAGGTGGGGGTGGAAGTTCTTGAGCAACCGGATTCATTCGAACGAACTCCGTGAACCACTCAATTATCATTTAGAAGAAGGCTTGCTTAGCCTCTCCTCCCTGACTACTAGATATTGGCCTAGATTCAACCGGCACTACTCCTTGAGCAGGAGCAGGTGCAATGCTTACAACATCATCAGCTATCGCTCGTTCAAAATCCATTTGCTATATGAAAAACTCATTTTAACTGTCAGGAATCATCACACTATCGCAATTCATATATATGGCATGTATAGCTAGACTCATATGCGCTACGTTAGTCCTAGAATCGACTAAACCGTAGCTCTGATACCAACTAAATGTAACACCACTAAACCATATTCGTCGCTAGAATAAGGTTACGAGGCATTACCAGACATATCAGAACAATTCGTATTCATTTTGTAATTAATATAGCATCAAAGTCACACATCATTATAGAGTCCCTTACGTAGGTCAATGAGACATTAAATATGCATTAGAAAAGGGACGGGACAAAACTGAGCTCACATAAAATTTTTCGAAACTTAAAAATTTTTCAAAGTTATAAAGGTCACATGCCCGTGTGAGCAGGCCGTGTGCCTCACACGACATTAGACACGCCCTTGTGTCTAAGCCATGGCAAAACAGGGCATACATACTGACATGTCCACACGGCCACAAGACACGCCCGTGCGCCAAGCCGTAAGAAAATTAGGGAGGCTACTGACTTGGGTCACAAAGCTGACCACACGTCCATGTGCTAGTCGGTGTGCCACACACGACCGATAGACATGCCCGTGCGTCTAAGCCGTGTCAAAGTTGTAGGCTATACTGACTTTAATTTGTAGGGTACCCCAGGGGACATACGGCTATGTAACATAACTGTGTGTCACACACGACTGAAACACACGCCCGTGTCTCTATCCGTGTGGACAAAAATAAAACATTTACAAGGAAAATTTGCCACCCTAATTTTGGGTCCTCCCTACATGATCAAAACCAAACATTTTATACCAAATTCTCAACCAATTCACAACTAAAACATACATCATTCATGCCATTTCATTATCAACAAATTCCATCCTTTTTAACCAATTCCAAACATACAAAAAATCGCATAGAAAACTCATACATTCTAACATATCCTTATCTTAATATTTCACATCCAATCTCATGCCAAAATCATACCATTCCTATAACTAAATCACATTACCAACTTACCAAATTGACCATTTCTCACTAGGTCATATATAAATACACCAAACATATCATTTTTGCATCACATATCATATATCAAAATCAAACCATAAGTTCAAACATAATCTAGCCATATCACATGGCATGATATACACATTACAAAACATATTTAAATACTTTTAGCCTATACATGCCATATACCATATATACAACTCTCAAAATGGTACCAAAATATATGTCCGATAGTGTGAATGAGTCGCTGATGATCCTAGATCTGAGCTAGCTTTATAACACTGTAAAACAGAGAACATTTCACAAGTAAGCTTTGAAGCTTAGTAAGTTCGCATCTAATATAATCAACAATTTATATAATACGAAACCTTAAATAATAAACACTTAGTAGTTCACAAATCATCCATCAATCCTATTCCATCACATTTAATATGTTCATACAATTTTATCAAGCTTTATACACATAGTATTATCTACCACATAGGTATCGTACATACCTGAACTTTCCCGTATTTATTCATTTCATTCTCACCTCTCGTTCAAATACATTAATTCATTCGGAAGGCTTTCCATGCTTTAAAAATTCGCACACTTAGTGCTTTAATGGTTAGCCAAAGTTGTAACGATCCCGCACACTTAGTGCCACCTCAAATAGTGGAAGCTATCTCGGTATCACACACTTAGTGCCTCATATAGCTGAAGCTATTCCAATTAGCACACATAGTCTATTTATAGCCGAAGCTATTTCAAATCACACATTTAGTGTCTCATATAGTCGATTTATCATCTTGCACAAACCATAGTCAAATATATACAATTTATGTATTATCAAAGCATTAAAACATACTTGTAACATCATTTATCACGAATGAACTTACCTCGTACTCAGAATTGACAATTCAGATCGTTTACTCGATAACCTTTAATAACCTTCGATTTTCCCCGATCTAAATCTGAATTCCTTTTTTCTTGATCTATATGTATTTGAAATTAACTCTTTTATTCAAAAAATCATTCAATTCAATCCACATAAACATATTTAGGGTATTTTAAAAATTAGCCCTCACATTTTCACATTTTAACACTTTAGTCCCTAATTCATAAAATCACAAAATACACAATTTCTTTATACATATGCTTAGCCGAATTTTCATAGAGTTCATATAAGCCCACATTTTTCATTTATTTCACATTTTAGTCCCTCAATTTCTCATTTTCCCAATTTAGCCCAAAATACTCGAATTTATCAAAAATTCAAAGACAAAACATATTTATCTATCACATACCTTTCATTTACCATCAACTAACTTCACAAAGCTTACAATTTCACCAATGGCATAACTCAAAATCAGCAAAAAAATTAGAAATTAAAACATGGGCTTAGTAAAACACGAAGCAACGATCACAAAAACGTAGAAATTATCAAAAACGAACCTTTAATCAAGCTTTAGCATGGCCGAACCCTAAAACTCCTTTATTTTTTCTTTTTCTTTTATTTTTCGGTAATGGTGATGAATATAACACCAATTTCATGTTTTTGTTTTATTTAATTAACATAATATACTAAATTATCATATTAACCTCTATTAATCCATTATAAAATCATGGATATTAAGGCCATTAATGTCCATTAACTATATCAATGGTCTAATTGCATCATAAGGACCTCTAATTTAATAAGACATAGCAATTAAGCACACTTAATATATAGCATGCAACTTTTACATTTTATGCGATTAGGTCATTTTTCAAAATTAAGCAACAAATGATCAAATTTTTATACGAAACTTTCACACATGCTTAAACATATACTGTAAACATGAAAAATAATATTAACATATCTTTCTGACTCGAACTTGTGGTCTGAAAACCACTATTCCGACTAGGTCCTTAACTGGGCTGTTAAAATCTTCGTGGAAGAAGATTCTGAGATTTGGACGTAAAGGCAAGTTAAGTCCATGTTTCCTTGGGCCATATGATGTTATTGAAAGAATAGGGCCAGTGGCATATCGGTTAGCTTTACCGACAGAGTTGGAAAGGATTCATAATGTGTTTCATTCGTCGATGTTGCGACGATACTATTTTGACCCCTCACATGTGATTTCACCAACAGAGGTTGAGATTTGATCGGATATGATGTATGGTGAAGAACCGATCAAGATTTTAGCTCGGGAAGTTAAACAGTTGAGAAATAAAAGTATAACCCTAGTGAAAGTTTTATGGCAATGACATGGGGTCAAAGAGGCTATATGGGAACCCAAGGAAGCTATGAGAAAATAGTACCCAAACCTATTTTCTGGTATGATTTTCGGGGACGAAAATCCCTAAAGGGGGAAGGGTTGTTACAGCCTGACTTTAGGTCTAGTCAGAATAGTGGTTTCGGGACCACAAATTTGACACAGAAAAATTTATTTTTCTTACATTTTTATGGTTTAAGTTTTATGGAATAATTCTGCGAAAATTTTGTTTTTAAAATTTTGACGTTTGAGCACTCAATTTAGCAAAAAGGACTAAATTGTAAAAAGTGCAAAACTTGAAATCTATATGCTAGAGGTGTCAGATTGCAATGAAATTTTAAATTAAAGGTCTTTAGATGGTAATTATACCAATACTTAAGTTAATAGACAAAAATGTATATGAAGTAAGAGAAATTTTAGTGTTTTAAGATAAGGGCATTTTGGTTATTTGGTAATTAAATGAATTAATAAGCAAATTAAAAGCTCATTTTTGCTCATCTCCTACCTCTTGGCTGAAATTTACAAGAGGAAGGCATAGCTGGGTTTGTCAAGCTTCCAAGCTCGATTGTAAGTCTGTTCTTGCCCCGTTTTTAATGCTTTTTACATTTTTGAAGTTATTGTAACTCGAACTACCTATTTCTAGCACTAATTTGAGGTATGATTAAGGTTTAGGGTTTGAACCATGTTAGACATGTGCGTATTTTGAAGGCTAATGGTAGAAAATATATATTTGATGTTAGAAAAACAACTTTTGCTAAGTGATTTTCGATAAAAATGTCAAAAAGGACCTATTTGTAAGAGTTATAAAATAAGTAGTAAATGTGTGATTAAGTGGAAAATGTGGTCTGGTATAAGTATGAAAATGGTTTGGCTAGGTTGGGTTTTGAAGAAATTGAATACATTTCAATTTATAAGCCTAGCGACTAAATTGTAAAAATGTGAAACATTAGGGGCAAAAATGTAATTTTGTCATAATATGATTTTTGGACTGAATTAAACAATGTGTGTATTAAATAAGTTAAATTTTTTATTATAGATCAAGATAAACGAGGTTCGGACCTAGATCAGGGGGAAAAATAAAGTGTTTGACGATTAGGTCAAATTCTACTATTTTTGTAACGAGGTAAGTTCGTATGTAAATAATGCATTGTTATATTTATGTTTTAATGCTTTAATATTGTATGAATTGTGATTGACTCTTTGGACGAATTCAACAAGTTTTGATAAATGAAAATTCTTGGTTGAGCCTTAGGAATAAAATAGGATACGAGTGACATGTCACTAGGAACCCATGTGTTTATGTGATCCGGGTGCTGGTCTTGTACGTCCTACCACTGGTTGGATATGCCGGCATATGTTACGGATACCTAACAGCTTGTGTGAGCAGCACTGTGTACCTACGTCCTGTGACAGCCCTAATTTGACCCTAGTCGGAAAGTGGTTTCAGGACCACAAAACGGAGTCATAAAAATAATTAACTGTTATATTCTATGCTTACTGTATGTGTATATGCATGTGTGAAAATTTCATGCTTTAATTTTGTCATTTGTATGTGAAATTTATTAAATAGGACTCATGTGAGACAATTGTGAAATGTGATGGGTAAATTTGAAGGTGGTCTATTGATGCATGTTATAAAAGGTTGGATTTGCATGTCAAATATCCCTTTTTGTTATTAGTGGCCGGCCATGATGATGCTTTATACAAAAATATATATTAATTATCTCTTAAAATGGCTTTATATTTTATATTATTAATGAATAAACAAAAGGAAAAAAAAGGGTGATGAAAACAAAGCTTTATCTTTGTTTTTTTTCTTAGCCGATAAGAAAGAAAGAATTGGGGGAAGACTTTCAGTCATTTTGAAGCATAAGGAAGGTTAGTGAATTGTGTTAGATTTTTGAAATTTTAGCTTGTTTTAGGTTAATCATCTTGATTCTTACTTATCCCATGCCAAAACTTTGAATTTTGATGGATGAATTTGCACATTTGGTTAAGGTTAATAAGGAAATAGTTGATTATAGCCTTTAAGTTTTGAAGAAGAATTTCTTGATGAAAGAAGTTAATCTTGTTAAAAGTATGAATTGTTATTGATCATATGTGTAATAGCCGAACATGTAATTGCTTAATGTCTTGAACAAATGTAGTTTAAGTGTTTTGAATTGAGAAAATTAGATGTTTGATCATCTAAGGGTTCGACATTGTGCATTATTTTGAGAGTTTGATTTTTGTTTATAATAAGATTTTTATGACTTGTGTTTAATAGCATTCGGCCAAGGTCTACAGGTGTTTGCTAATTCGGTTTAAGGGTATAGGTGTTAAATACTTTGTAATTGAAATTTTGATGAATAAGTAGAATTAATTAAGATGATGTTGGATAATTTTTTTTCTCTAGCTTAATTATGTTTAAGCATTCGGCAATACTTATAATAATGGATATGAGAGTGTGACAGATTAGAAGTTACTTTAAGTGAATTATGACCTTAATATGAGCAACATAGATTCAGCTATACAGGTGATTGAGTGATTCAGTCATTGTTTGGCATAGGTGATACTAATACGAAATTGCTACATTGGTCATGAAATGGAATTTTAAATGGAGGCAAAATTTGTTTAGTTAGGGCCGAATGGGGTTTACATGATATCAAGGCATGCACTATATATATATGTATATTTATGCCTTATGTATACACCTTGCGTCATAGAGACATTTGAATATATATATATATATAAATATAGTTAAATTCATGTATAAGGTAGCATAATAAGTTATGTAAATTTTTGTTGTGCATGCGAATTAGATAGGGAATAAATAAGTATGAAATTGAGTCATGGCATATTTTATAAAATATAAATATGTATTGGAGTGATGTATGATTGTTATATGTGACTACTAAGAAGTATAGTTGAATAAGTAATTAAATAAATTCATTTTGTTTAAAATTAAGCTCAAGAGCAGAGAGGAGCTAGATCAGATAAGGAAAAGGGGAAAGCAATCGAATAGCCTATTCGCAACTGTTCAAAAATATCCGAGGTAAGTTTTGAGTAGTCTCCTTTATAATATAATCGATGATGCCTCTATATAAGTATATTAGGAGAATTGTGACCTTTTGGTTTTTACTTGAATTAGGTTGTGGAATAAATAATTCGTGTATATGATTTGTAGTCTAATGGTCACTTTGGGTTTAAGCTTGAATGGTGAAATGAATATGTAATATTAGGTATGGCTCTTGAGCCGAATTGTATATGATGATGTGCATATTGAGTTTATATCTGAATGTATTAAATGACTACTAAAGTGATAAGTTAAATGAGATGTGTTCAAATATGACTAAGTATGCACGATATTTGGAAACATATCCGGACTTGAGGTCTACAGGCTACATGCTAGAAAAACATATCCGGACTTGAGGTCCGCAGGCTACGTACTGGAAAAACATATCCGGACTTGAGATCTGCAGGCTATGTGCTGGAAATATATCCGAGTTTAAAGTCCCGCAGGCTTTGTGCTAGAAATTAGACTCGGGTTTTAAAACCTAGCAGGCTTAATACCGGTGATTTGTGTAAGATTGTGAATTCGAATATTTGAGGAAACCACTATTGATTATGTATGATACATTAAGATGGTCAGGTACGTATTACGTACTCATATGTAAATTGATTTTTAAAGCAAACTATTATTATCAAAGAATGATATATATATATAGATATATATCAATATATATATGTGTGGATGATTACTGTATCTACGAATAAGAGAATGGCCTATTCGGTTGATGTCTATTATTATATGGAAGTATATGCCTAAATTTAATTGTATGAGCTAAATTGTATAGTAAAATATGTGCTAAAAGTCTTTTGAGTTTTCATATATGTATTTGGCCAATAAGTCTTATAACTAGTGTGCTTGTGTATAATCGGCCAAATGATTTACAAATTGAATATGAACTTTGTGTTACTTAATACTTGATTTTAATGACAAGCTTTAATTGTTTGAAATGCTTAAAACTTACTAAGCATAGTAATGCTTACTTTGTTACCTTAATTCTCTGTTTTGTAGATTTTGTTCGACAGCTACGGTCTCAGGGATCTCAAAGTCAAAGTCGTCCACACTATCTAAGCTTTTTGGTACTCTAGTAATTAAATTTCGATAATGGCATGTATAGGCTTGACTTTTTGTTATTAAATAATTATCTTTTTGGTGATGTATATATGTGTAGCCATGCGAATATGGCTTGATAAGTTACTAATTGTGTTCCAAATGGTTAATGTTAATGTGTGGTTGAGATTTGATTAATGTTTTCAATGTCTGATGTGAATTGAACTTAAGAATGAATCACTATACCTAATTATCTTGATATGACTCTTTTGTATAGAGTAATACTCTTTAACCCTCCGACGACGGGTACGGGTTAGGGGTGTTACATTTTATTGGTATCAGAGCTACGGTTTAGTCGACTCTAGGACTAATGTAGCGTGTATGAGTCTAGCTTTACATGCCATATAGTGGTAAACGATAGTGTGACGATTTCTGACGATTAAAAATGTGTTTTCGTATAGTAATGGATTTCGATCCCAATCAAGCGATAGCTGATGATGTTGAGAGTGTAGCGCCTACTCCCGCGCATGGGACAGCGCCGATGGACTCTCAATCTATTGCAAGCAATCAAAACGACGAGGCTAGACAGGCTTTTTATAGTGTGATGAATGATTGGTTCAACCAATACATTCGAACTAATACGGCTGTTCCACAACCCCCACTCTAGAAGAATACGCCCCCTGCACCTATAATAGCTCCTGTAATTGATCAGACAAGGTTAAATAAGCCTCCGGTTGATAGAATCAGAAAGCACAGTGCTACTGAATTTAAAGCTATAGATAGTGATGATGCCGAGCAAGCTGAATTTTGGTTGGACAACACTATTCGAGTACTTGATGAACTATCTTGCACACCCGATGAATGCCTGAAATGTGCTATATCCTTGCTACATGATTCTGCTTACTATTGGTGGAACACATTGGTTTCTGTTATACCCAGAGAACGGGTGACGTGGGAGTTCTTCCAAACTGAATTTTGAAAAAAATATATCAGTCAGAGGTTCATTGATCAGAAATGAAAAGAATTTCTTGAGCTTAAACAGGGTTCCATGTCAGTTACTGATTATGAACGGAAGTTTGTCAGACTTAGTAGATATGCTCGGGAATGTGTATCGTCTGAGGCTATTATGTGTAAACGTTTTGAAGACGGGTTGAATGAAGATATAAAAATGTTTGTTGGCATTCTTGAAATACGAGAGTTCGTAGTACTTGTTGAGCGAGCTTGCAAAGCCGAAGAACTTAGTAAGGAGAAAAGAAAAGCTGATGTCGAAGCTGGAGAATTTCGTAAAAGATCTTTAGGAAAGTCTTTTCAGCAATCATCGAAGAAATTTTGAGATGATTCAGGCCGATCAAAGAACACTTCGGGTTTTTCCAGACGAGACCACAATCGACCCCCTGTGAGTACACGAGCCACTTCAGTTGCCAGTGTTGGAAATGATCGTCGGGACAGGACAGAGTGCAAGTATTATGGTAAATGGCATTCGGGGAGTTGTAGATTTCATGACCGCTCCTGTTATAAATGCGGATCAGTCGACCACTTTATTAAGGATTGCCCCGAGATTGTCTGAACAGAATATGAATCAGAGTGGGAAACCGAGTACTACAGCACGAGGTAGACCACATAGGAATACAGGGAATTCTAGTGGCGGTCAGAGAGTGTCTAGAGATGCTACAACCAGATTTGAGGCTCGTGCTCCTACTAGAGCTTATGCTATATGCGCACGCGAGGATAATTCTTCGCCTGATGTTATTACCGGTACTTTCACTCTCTTTGATACTAATGTGATTGCTTTGATTGACCCTGGCTCTACTCATTCATATGTATGTGAGACGTTAGCATCTAGTAAGACTCTACCTGTTGAGTCTACTGAGTTCGTAATCCGAGTGTCAAATCCCTTGGGTCGATATGTGTTAGTCGACAAAGTGTGCAGGAAATGTTCCCTGATAATCCGAGGTTTCTGTTTTTCGGCCGATTTGATGCTTTTACCGTTTAATAAATTTGATGTTATTCTCGGTATGGATTGGTTGACCGTTCATGATGCAGTGTGAATTGCAAAAGAAAGACTATTGATTTGAGATGTTCAAATGATGAGATAATCTGAATTGAGTCTACTGATAAGAACGGGTTACCAGCAGTTATATCCTCGATGTTGGCTCAGAAATATGTCAAAAAGGGATGTGAAGCGTATCTTGCGTACGTACTTGATAGTAAAGAACCAGAAAAGAAGCTTGAATCGGTACCAGTAGTTTGTGAGTATCCCGATGTTTTTCCAGAGGAATTACCGGGATTACCACCTGTTCGGGAGGTAGAGTTTGGTATCGAACTTGTACCTGGGACGACACCAATTTCGATAGCTCCGTACCGTATGGCACCAACGAAATTGAAAGAATTGAAAACTCAGTTGCAAGAGTTGACGGATAGAGGTTTCGCTCGACCGAGTTTCTCACCTTGGGGTGCACCAGTATTGTTTGTGAAAAAGAAAGACGGAACCATGAGAATGTGTATCGACTATCGTCAATTAAATAAAGTGACAATAAAGAACAAATATCTATTACCGTGTATTGATGACTTGTTTGATTAGTTGAAGGGAGCATCTGTGTTCTCAAAGTTAGATTTGAGATCGGGTTATTATCAGTTGCGAGTTCGAGATTTAGATATACCTAAAACTGCTTTTAGAACGAGATACGGTCACTACGAGTTCTTAGTGATGCCGTTTGGCTCATTAATGCCCTTGCGGTATTTATGGATTTGATGAACCAAATTTTCAGACAATATTTGGATCAGTTTGTAGTTGTGTTTATAGATGACATCTTGATTTATTCACGCGATGAAGCTGAACACACCGAGCATCTAAGATTAGTGTTGCAGATTTTACGGAATAAACACTTATATGCTAAATTCAGTAATTGTGAATTCTGGTTGAGAGAAGTTAGTTTTTTGGGACATGTAGTATCCGCATCGGGTATTCGAGTTGATCCGAGCAAAATTTCAGCCATACTCGATTGAAAGCCCCCGAGAAATATTACTAAAGTTCGGACCTTTTTGGGACTTGTCGGTTATTACAGACAATTTGTAAAAGGTTTCTCGATGATAGCCACACCAATGACGAAACTACTTCAGAAAGATGTTAAGTTTGAATGGTCAGAAAAATGTCAGAAAAGTTTCGATCAATTGAAAACTTATTTGACTGAAGCTCTAGTGCTAGTGCAGCCCGAATTCGGTAAAGAGTTTGTCATTTACAGTGATGCATCCTTACTTGGGCTGGGTTGTGTGTTACTTGGGCTGGGTTGTGTGTTGATGCAAGAAGGTTGAGTTGTAGCTTACGCATCGAGGCAATTGAAGTCGCATGAGAGAAACTATCCGACTCATGATCTCGAATTAGCTACCATAGTTTTTGCTTTGAAGATATGGCGGCACTACTTGTTTGGAGAAAGGTGTCATGTATATTCGGATCATAAAAGCCTTAAATATTTGATGACTCAAAGAGATTTGAATTTGTGACAAAGACGTTGGCTTGAATTGTTGAAAGATTACGAGCTTGTTATTGACTATCATCCGGGAAAGGCTAATGTAGTTGCCGATGCTTTGAGTCGCAAATCACTGTTTACTTTGCGAGCGATGAATGTTCACTTGTCCATTTCATCCGATAATGTGTTAGTAGCAGAATTAAAAACCAAACCGTTATTGATTCATCAAATATGTGAAGCTCAGAAAGTTGATGATGAATTGATGGCTAAACGAGCTGAATGTGTTTCGAATGTGGATTCAGAGTTTCAAATTGATGACAATGATTGTTTGAGGTTCAGAAGTCGATTGTGTGTTCCAAGAAATTCAGAACTTATTTCGATAATTTTGAACGAAGCTCATAATAGCCGAATGTCGATTCATCCTGGTGGCACAAAAATGTACAATGATCTGAAATGTCAGTTTTGGTGGCCTGGTATGAAACGAGACATTTCTGACTTTGTTTCAAGGTGTTTGGTATGTCAACAAGTGAAAGCGGAACATCAAGTGCCTTCAGGATTACTTCAGCCGATCATGATACCCGAACGGAAATGGGATCGAGTCACGATGGATTTTGTATCCGGGTTGCCATTATCGTCAAGCAAGAAAGATGCGATCTGGGTTGTCGTTGATAGATTGACAAAGTCGGCTCATTTTATTCCCATACGTACGGATTATTCACTTGACAAGCTAGCCGAGTTGTATGTTTCTCAGATTGTAAGGTTACACGGGGTACTTATTTCTATTGTGTCGGATAGAGATCCGAGGTTCACATCGCGATTTTGGAAGAAATTACAAGAAGCACTGGGTACCAAGTTGCATTTTAGCACCGCTTTTCATCCCCAGACTGATGGTCAATCCGAGCGGATCGTTCAGATACTCGAGGATATGTTGAGATGTTGCATCCTTGAGTTTAGTGGTTTATGGGAACGGTATTTGCCTTTGATTGAATTCGTTTACAACAATAGTTTTCAATCAAGCATTAAGATGGCACCTTACGAGGCTTTGTACGGTCGTAAATACCGTACACCGTTGTTTTGGACCGAGCTTAGTGAAAATAAAATCTTTGGGGTTGATTTGATTAAAGATGTTGAGCAGAAAGTAAAAGTAATCCATGAAAGTCTGAAAGCAGCTTCAGATCGTCAGAAGTCGTATGCAGATTTAAAGCGAAAAGACATTGAATATCAGGTAGGAGACAAAGTGTTTCTTAAAGTTTCACCTTGGAAAAAGGTGCTCAGATTTGGCCGTAAGGGAAAATTGAGTCCGAGGTTCATCGGGCCGTATGAAATATCTGAACGAGTTGGACCGGTCGCATATAGATTAATTTTACCCCCTGAGCTTGAAAAGATTTACAATGTTTTTCATGTTTCGATGCTTCGATGTTACAGATCGGATCCATCGCATATAATTAATCCATCTGAGGTTGAGATTCAATCTGATTTGAGCTATGAAGAAGAACCGGTTTGTATTTTGGCTCGTGAAGTAAAAGAATTACGAAACAAGAAAATCTCATTAGTGAAGGTACTGTGGCTTAAGCATGGGGTTGAAGAAGCTAGATGGGAACCTGAAGACTCTATGAAAGATCGTTATCCTAACTTATTCACTGGTAAGATTTTCGGGGACGAAAATTTCTTATGTGGGGAAGAGTTGTGATAGCCCTAATTTGACAGTAGTCGGAAAGTGGTTTCGGGACCATAAAACCGAGTCATAAAAATAATTAACCGTTATATTCTATGCTTATTGTATGTGTATATACATGTGTGAAAATTTCATGCTTTAATTTTGTCATTTGTATGTGAAATTTATTAAATAGGACTAATGTGAGACAATTGTGAAATGTGATGGGTAAATTTGAAGGTGGTCTATTAATGCATGTTATAAAAGGTTGGATTTGCATGCCAAATATCACTTTTTGTTATTAGTGGCTGGCCATGATGATGCTTTATACAAAAATATATATTAATTATCACTTAAAATGGCTTTATATTATTAATGAATAAACAAAAGGAAAAAAATGAGTGATGAAAAAAAAGCTTTATCTTTGTTTTTTTTTCTTGGCCGATTAGAAAGAAAGAATTGGGGGAAGACTTTCGGTCATTTTAAAGCATAAGGAAGGTTAGTGAATTGTGTTAGATTTTTGAAATTTTAGCTTGTTTTAGGTTTATCATCTTGATTCTTACTTAGCCCATCCCAAAACTTTGAATTTTGATGAATGAATTTGCACATTTGGTTAAGGTTAATAAGGAAATAGTTGATTATAGCCTTTAAGTTTTGAAGAAGAATTTGTTGATGAAAGAAGTTAATCTTGTTAAAAGTATGAATTGTTATTGATCATATGTGTAATAGCCGAACATGTAGTTGCTTAATGTCTTGAACAAATGTAGTTTAAGTGTTTTGAATTGAGAAAATTAGATGTTTGATCATCTAAGGGTTCGACATTGTGCATTATTTTGAGAGTTTGATTTTTGTTTATAATAAGATTTTTATGACTTGTGTTTAATAGCATTCGGCCAAGGTCTACAGGTGTTTGCTAATTCGGTTTAAGTGTATAGGTGTTAAATACTTTGTAATTGAAATTTTGATGAATAAGTAGAATTAATTAAGATGATGTTGGATAATTTTTTTCTCTAGCTTAATTATGTTTAAGCATTCGGCAATACTTCTAATAATGGATATGAGAGTGTGACAGATTAGAAGTTACTTTAAGTGAATTATGACCTTAATATGAGCAACATAGATTCGGCTATACAGGTGATTGAGTGATTTAGTCATTGTTTGGCATAGGTGATACTAATACGAAATTGCTACATTGGTCATGAAATGGAATTTTAAATGGAGGCAAAATTTGTTTAGTTAAATGAATGGGGTTTACATGATATCAAGGCATGCACTATATATATATGTATATTTATGCCTTATGTATACACCTTGCGTCATAGAGACATTTGAATATATATATATATATAAATATAGTTAAATTCATGTATAAGGTAGCATAATAAGTTATGTAAATTTTTGCTGTGTATGCGAATTAGATAAAGAATAAATAAGTATGAAATTGAGTCATGGCATATTTTATAAAATATAAATATGTATTGGAGTGATGTATGATTGTTATATGTGACTACTAAGAAGTATAGTTGAATAAGTAATTAAATAAATTCATTTTGTTTAAAATTAAGCTCAAGAGCAGAGAGGAGCTAGATCAGATAAGGAAAAGGGGAAAGCAATCGAATAGCCTATCGGCAATTGTTCAAAAATATCCGAGGTAAGTTTTAAGTAGTGTCCTTTATAATATAATCGATGATGCCTCTATATAAGTATATTAGGAGAATTGCGACCTTTTGGTTTTTACTTGAATTAGGTTGTGGAATAAATAATTCGTGTATATGATTTATAGTCTAATGGTCACTTTGGGTTTAAGCTTGAATAGTGAAATGAATATGTGATATTAGGTATGACTCTTGAGCCGAATTGTATATGATGATGTACATATTGAGTTTATATCTGAATGTATTAAATGACTACTAAAGTGATAAGTTAAATGAGATGTGTTCAAATATGACTAAGTATGCATGATATTTGGAAACATATCCGGACTTGAGGTCCGCAGGCTACGTGCCAGAAAAACATATCCGGACTTGAGGTTCGCGGGCTACGTGCTGGAAAAACATATCCGGACTTGAGATCCGCAGGCTATGTGCTGGAAATATATCCGGGTTTAAAGTCCCGCAGGCTTTGTGCTAGAAATTGGACTCGGGTTTTAAAACCTAGCAGGCTTAATGCCGGTGATTTGAGTAAGATTGTGAATTCGAATATTTGAGGAAACCACTATTGATTATGTATGATACATTAAGATGGTCAGGTACGTATTACGTACTCATATGTAAATTGATTTTTAAAGCAAACTATTATTATCAAAGAATGATATATATAGATATATATCAATATATATATGTGTGGATGATTACTGTATCTACGAATAAGAGAATGGCCGTATATGTCTAAATTTAATTGTATGAGCTAAATAGTATAGTAAAATATGTGCTAAAAGTCTTTTGAGTTTTCATATATGTATTTGGCCAATAAGTCTTATAACTAGTGTGCTTGTGTATAATCGGCCAAATGATTTACAAATTGAATATGAACTTTGTGTTACTTAATGCTTGATTTTAGTGACAAGCTTTAATTGTTTGAAATGCTTAAAACTTATTAAGCATAGTAATGCTTACTTTGTTACCTTAATCTGTTTTGTAGATTTTGTTCGACAGCTACGGTCTCGGGGATCTCAAAGTCGAAGTCGTCCACACTATCTAAGCTTTTTGGTACTCTAGTAATTAAATTTTGATAATGGCATGTATAGGCTTGACTTTTTGTTATTAAATAATTATCTTTTTGGTGATGTATATATGTGTAGCCATGCGAATATGGCTTGATAAGTTACTAATTGCGTTCCAAATGGTTAATGTGAATGTGTGGTTGAGATTTGATTAATGTTTTCAATGTCTGATGTGAATTGAACTTAAGAATGAATCATTATACCTAATTATCTTGATATGACTCTTTTGTATATGGTAATACTCTTTAACCCTCCGGCGACGGGTACGGGTTAGGTGTGTTACACGTCCTGACTGACAACTTGTGTAAACAGTTGGTACTGGGTATTATATCATGAATATTGGTGGTTTTAATTAAAGGATAAAATGGTAATTGATGATTTAAGTTATATTAAATGAAATAAAAACTATTTTATGCTTAATTATCATCATCCATAGTCGAATAACAAGAGAAAAAAGAAGAAAATGCTATTTTAGGGTTCAGCCCTTATTGTTCTTGATTGAGGTGCGTTTTTAGCTCGAATTTTAATGATTTCTATGTTTTTGTGATCGTTGTTTCGTGTTCTAGCTAGCCCATATCTTAATTTTCAAATTTGTTAAAGATTTTGTGAAGTGCCATTGATAAGTGCTTGAGTTTTTGGATGTTTGATGATGAAATATGAAAGTTTAATGATAGAGTTTAATGTTTTGTAAAGTGATTTTTGACAAAAAAAAATGTCAAATAGGGATTAAATTGAGAAAAATATAAATTGAGGGGTTAAAATGTGTAATAAATGAAAAATATCGGCTGCTAGGGGCACTATGGTAATTCGGCCAAGCATGGGTTAAATTAAATTCTTTGAATTTCTTGTATTTGAGAAATAGGGACTAAATTGAATAGATGTGAAAGTTTAGGGGCTAAAGCGCAAAATGCCTAAATGTATATTTTTGGATGAAATTGAATGAATAAGTGAGTAAATGTGTTAATTTTGAATACATATAGATCAGGAAAAGAGGAACTCAGACTTAGATTGAGGTAAGAACAAAGTACTCGATTAATCGGCTAGTTTCATTGTTTCTACAACCAAGGTAAGTTCGTCGATGTTCATTTCACTATAAATGAATGTTATATGCTTTGATATTGCATAAAATGTGTTTATGAGATCGTGGATAATGTTTGAATTGTGAATAAGACTATACGGAAGTGTTCAACGATGAAATCGACAAGCGAAACTTCTCGGTTAAACTTTAAGTATAGTGATGATGATAATGTAATGTCATTAAGTTAATGCATTAGGTTCGGGCCATGATATCGGCAGTTCGGGTGCGAATAATACCTTAATTTGGCTACGAGCCATGATATAGGTACTTTGAGAGAAGTTACCTTGATTTGGCTACGGGTCATGGTATAGGTACTCTGGGATAAGTTACCTTGATTTGGCTACGGGCCATGGTATAGGTACTTATCGATTGTGATTTGTGAGTGACCGATTTCTATCCCTAATAGTACAACGGATAAAAGATTGACTTGTTTAAGGAAGAGATTAGTACGAGGTGGTATAGGTACGTACGGAACTTATTTGAGCATTATGTTGAGAAAAATCAATGAGATGTTAATGAATCATGTTTTGAGACATGATAGGAAGGTTTGTGCTAATGAGATATTGTTTTGGTAATGTATATAAGATTGAATTATATTTATTTGATGAATTGAATTGCTTAATTATGAACTTACTAAGCTATGAAGCTCACTGTGTGTTATTTGTCTATGTTTTATAGATAATCAAAGCTAGCTTGGACTCGGGGATCGTCAGGAGCATCGTCACACTATCGATCATTTGTTGGTACTTTTAAAGCTTGTATATATGGTATATGGCATGTATAGGCTAGTGTCATTTTGGTATGTTTTGAACTATGATGTTATCCATGTGATTTGGCTTGTTAATTATGTAAATGTTAATATGTTTTAGCCAATTGAATTGGCTTAAGTTAGGTGCTTGATTAGTGATATATGTGATGCAAATAATGCCTTTATATGTTGGCTTGTTTTGGTATGTTTGCCATAGTGGTAGATATAGTTAAATGGATGTTGTTTTAGTTAGTTATCAATGTTTGAGTAATGGTAAATTGTGATGATTTTGGTATATTGATTTGGTATAATTTGAATATGAAAATGATTAGTTAAAATGGCTGATTATATATTGTGTGTTATGTATATGTTTTGGTGGGTTTTGGTTGCTTATAAATGACCTGAAATGGTACCAAATAGGTTGATTTATATGCATGATTGTAGGGTGTCAAATTGGCTTTTCAAAAGGCCTGTTTTTGTCCACATGGGCGTGTGTCTCGACCATGTGCGACACACGGCTATGTTATACGGCCGTGTGTCCCCTAGGGTAGCCTTACGAATTTAAGTCAGTCTCAAGTACGAGCAAGACACACGGGCGTGTGATTGGCCGTGTGACCCAAGTCAATAAAACCTCCAGTTTTCCCACGGCCAAGACACACGGGCGTGTCTCCAGCCGTGTGGTGCAAGTTAGTATGTATGCTCTATTTTCACACGGCCTAGGAAATGGGCGTGTTTGGTAGCCGTATGAGGCACACGGCCTATTTACACAGGCGTGTGACCTAGGAATGTAAAATTTTTCTAAGTGTTCAGAAATTTTTATCTGTGATTAGTTTAGTCCCGAACCATTCTTACGCATGTTTTAAGGTCTCGTAGAACCTTATAAGGGACAATGTGAATGTTTGTGAATGGTTTTTGATAATGAATGTATAAATATATGTGAATGGGATGTGTTATTCGATAATGCCTTATAACCCTTTTTCGGCGACGGATACGGATTAGGGGTGTTACATGATCAACCCTTAGTAAGTTTGTGATTGAGTAAGTTATGACTATAAAATCTTAATAATATTCATGCCAATTTTCATTATGATAATTGTATGTTAAATGTGTGGTTATGATGCTTATTATTTGCATAGGAACTTACTAAGCTATGTATGTTAAATGTGTGGTTATGATGCTTATTATTTGCATAGGAACTTACTAAGCTATAAAGCTAACTCACATTTCCCTTCCCTTGTCTTTTAATGTCACCAAGCTAGCTCAGAGATCGGAGACTGTCGGAGATCCACTCACATTTTCAACAATTATTTTGGTATCAATGATCTCAACGTTTTGAGTTATTGCATGTATAGGGGACTTGGTCATTTTGTTATGTGTCATAATTGATTTGGCCAAATGTGTTGGCTTATATTGGTTGAAAGTTCATTTTGTATAAGGCCATTTGAAATTGGCTACTATTGGTATAAGCAATTTATATGATGATGCCTTTCATAGATGTAGGAATTTACATGAATTGAGTTGATGAGTATGTGATGTTTGTGTATGATAGATGGTAGCATGTGATTGATGTGTGGATGTCTTGGTTGTGGCTGATTTGGTTGTATGTAAATACTTGAATTGGTGTTATGCTATGTTGTGTAGGTGTGTGCATAAAAGGGTGGCAAAAAGGCTTCGTAAATGGCCTTATTTTTGTCCACACGAGTAGACACACAGGCGTGTGTCTAAGCCGTGTGTGACACACAGCTTACCCCACGGGCATGTGTTCCACCCTAATTTTTGCAAACTGAATGTTCAGAATTGAGCACACAGGCAGAGATATGGGCGTGTGTCTCAGTCGTGTGGATGACACGGCATCAAGCACTAGCGTGTGTCCTGGATGTGTGAAGCCTGGACCGATGTTATGAAAAATCATAAATTTTAATTTGACCACACGGCCTAGCACACAAGCTTGTGGCTTGGCCATGTGTCTTTAATTTGTTCTTGGGTGACAAACAGAGAGTTACACGGGTTCGGGACACAGGCGTGTGTGACCACACGACCTGCCCACACGGGCGTGTGACTCCTATTTAGGGCAAAAAAATTTTAAGTTTTATGAAATTTTCCAAAGTTCTTGGTTTAGTCCCGAACCACTTCTAAAGTATGTTTTTGGCCTTGTAGGCTCGTATTAGGGACATTGTGATTGTATATGAATGGTTTTAATTTGGACGAAAATTTATGACTCGGAAGTGTACGTTTGTTGTGTTTAAGTCCGGTAATGCCTCGTACCCTGTTCCGGCGTCGAATACGGGTAAAGGGTGTTACATTTCGAGTGGTACATCCTCACCATCTCCTATTCATTTATCTTACATAACCAACCATTGGTAATCACTACCATAAAAAATTCTCGTAACTTTTCCACATTCTTCATTACGATCACGCTTGAACTCATCTTTCCTTCCCTTTTCATTTCTACCGCCTTTACATTTGCCCCTTTAACTACTCTTGTAACAGCCCGCTTTTCAATGATGTTGGAAACAGTGGTTTCGAGGCCACCAAATTTGACAAGTAAGTTTGTAAATATTATTATTTAATATTTACAACACAAATATGATTTTAAAAAGGTTTTTGATTCGATAATTTGTGTTATTTGAATGATTAGTTAAGCTCAAGTGGTAAAAGCCTAAGGTCAAGTGGTTTTAGAAAATGAGATATCGGGACCTCGTTCTTATAAACTGAGCTGTAAACATTTTTATAAATATTTACCGAGTGTCATTAATGTGGCATTAAAGTTTCGTTGAAAAATTTTAATGTTTCGATAGTTAATTAATTAAAAAGGACTAAATCATAAAAGATGTAAAATTTGATCCTATTTGATTTGAGTGATTAAATGGTTTATGGAATAAAGGAAAAGAGACTTAAATGGTAATTAAACCATTCAAGGAGTTAGTGGAAAATTATGGGCATGAAATTGGTGTTTTATTTATTTATTAACCAAGGTTAAAATGGTAATTTGATAATTAATTAAATTAAATAAAGCATAAGTAAAAGATAATGGTTGTCATCTTCCTTTCTCAGTTTTGTTTCAACCGAAAGTCATGGCTATAGAGAAGCTATATTCAACCATGTTTCAATTCATGTATCTTAAGTCATTTTTCACTCATTTTTAATAATTTTTATGTTTTTGAGATTGTTGCAACTAGGTCCAGCTAGCCCGTACCTTTTATTTTGAGACTGTTAAAGATTTTGAACGTTGCCATTGATGAATCTATGTGACTTTAGTTATTAAATGATGAATTTGAAATGTTAGTTAATATTTAAAAGCATTTTGTTAAGTGATTTTGATGAATTTTTCGATTAGGGACTAAATTATTGAAATAGTAAAAGTAAAAGGATTTGATGTGTAATTATTGTAAATGTAGGCTTTTTTGTGTGCCATGAATATTCGATTGATGTGAATTAGCATTGAAAATGGTTAATTTGCATGTTTTAGGCCAATGTACTAAATTGAATAAAAGTAAAATGTTAGGGATAATTTTGTAAAAATGTGAAAAATGAATAAATTGCATGAAATACATTGTTTTACTATCTAAATTAATAAATTGAATGAAATTATTAATTTAGATCAAGACCGAGTAGAAAATCAAGGAGTATGAAAAATTATCAAAATGCCCCTAAACTTTATCTTTTCTTCAATTTAGTCACGTAATTTCGTACATTTAAATAGTGTTTTAAATTTATGTTTTAAATGTTATCATGTTATATTATCATATTATGTCTCGGCGGAAAAAATCCAACGTATCGACGACTATCGACCATGAAAAGGGATGGTGATGACCATCAATTATGAAAAGGGATGCTGACGACTATCGAATATGAAAAGGGATAATTTTGACTATTGAATATGAAAAAGGATGGTGATGACCATCAAATATGAAAAGCGATGGTTTTGACCATCGTTTAGCACACTTTGTGTAAGCTTTGGTAAGGGTTCGATGAAATTCACATTGATATTATGGAAATGTATGAAGTATGTATATTCATAATTATGGAAAGTATGATTTAAGTGATGTTATGTTTATGTACCATACCTTACCATATGATGATATTGCTAAGTTATGTGTTTAATCACTAACTTGTGGCTATGGTTAATGTTATGTGTTATGCAAATGAAATGGTAAGTGTTCAATATGAACCAAGACATGTATGTGTGAAATACTTTGAAATGGTGAGCTACATGAAAAATATGTTATGTTGAGATAGATGATAAATCTAATTGAACCATGCTCAAGTATATTGGTTATCCATGTCAAATTCATATGAATCATGTTTAAATGAATTAACATGTGTTGTTGATGTGCTTAGGCTTATGTCAAGCTTATGGATATAATTGATGTTTATGATTATGCTTGTATTATGCATATGAAACAAGTAAGAAAAAGGGAATGAAATGGTAAGTATGTAATTGGGATGTGTTATGATGTTATAAAAGGTTTAATGTGATAAATGAAGTAATTGTATGTGAGCAAATTGTTTATGCTATGGATGAATCTACCTTTGCAATGGATGAATACACTGAATTAGGAATTAATAATGTTGCTTTGGGCTTGTGATAAGCATTGGGAACAGAATGGAAAGCAAGTAAATAAAAAGATATATATAATCTTATAAAAAGGTTGATGATTATATATTATGTCTCATGAAATCCTATCATATTATGAATGGTCAATAAATATGTGACATTAATGAACATATTCATTTGTGAGTTGATAATTATGGTTTGATAAGTCTTGAGACATTGGTATAGGTTTATATTTAACCTATAAATTTCATTATTGAAATGAAAAATTATGCTTAAAGTTTATACGAGCTTACTAAACATTCATTGCTTACGTAGTTATTTTCCTTTACTTTACAGATTATCGGAAGCTCAATTGGGTTGGAAGCTAGTCAGAGATCCATCACACTATCCATCAATTTTATTGGTAGATTTTAATGCTTTGATCGTGGTTATAATGGCATGTATATATGGACTATGTCTAATGATTAGTTGATGATATTGGCATGTAATATTGCTATGACTTTGTGAAACTTATGTTATTTTGACGCCTTGATGGTTGGTTTGTGTCATTTAGGTGGTTTAATGATGCATGCGAGGAATGGTCAAAAAGGTAAGGTTATTTTGATATGACATGATTCTAATATGGTATGGTTGATATGTATCAATTGTGATATGTTTTGGCATGGAAGCAAATTGGTTGATAAATGGTAAATGTGCCCATGTTTAGGTTAACTTGATGATTTATGTTTGAGATGTCTTTTGGCATATTGGTTGTATGGATAAATGACCTATTGAATTGGTCTTAAAATGCATGTTTTGGGTATGTTTTAATGCTTGAAATAAGTGCAAATGGCATGAATGTGTGGATAGGTATTGGGTGAAAGAAATGACTTGAAAATGGCCTATATCTTATCCACACGACCTAAGACACAGGCATGTGACTTAAACGTGTGTGACACACGGCCATGTGTCCCCTGTAGGTTTTTAAAGATTGCATTTCGAATGTTACACGGCCTGGCACATGGGCATATGGCTTGGCCGTGTAAACCAAGTCAAAGAGTTACACAGGCACGGACACGAGCTGGGACACAACTGTGTGTCCCTACTTCGAATGTCCACACAGCTTGAGACACGGGTGTGTGTCTTAGCCGTGTGAGTCACACAGCCTGGCCACATGACCGTGTGACCCCTATAGTGTGAATTTTTCCATCTTTTTCCATGAAGTTCTAAATGTTTTTTTATTTAGTCTCGAGTTGTTTTTAAAGTTTTTTTAAGACCTCGAGGGCTCAAATTAGGGACGTTATGCATATGTTTGATTGGATTTTGCAATGATTATGAAAAGTTGAGAATGAATGATTTGAGTTATGTTTTATTGATAATACTCCGTAACCCTATTCCGGTGACGGATACGGGTTAGGGGTGTTACAACTCTCACCAACCATGATATTCAAATCCTAAATTTAACTCCGATTTACCTTAGACAAACCTTTACTTACAACACCTAAAACACAAAAGAAGAAGAAAAACTTTGAAACTTACCTAATAAAACCAAGAAGTAAAGACTCTGGAAACACAAGACTTGAAAAAATCTTTAGGCTTTCAACATAGCAATGTAAGGAATTGAGAAAATTTTGAAGAAGCCTTATTAATAAAGAACCCTAGCATGATTCAAAAACTAACAATATTTTTTAAAACCAATCGAGCGTAGACGTGTGTCCCTACAATTATGATTCGTCAATTTATATGCCCTATCAGCAATAAACACATGGCTCTATTAATAACTAGCAAAAACTTAAATGACACACATCTCCACCAAAATCAAGGTCTCCATGATTATAGGACATATGTGCAATACGTAGCTCCCCAGCCATATGCATTGTTCACGTACAGATTCCCAAGCTTTCGACCTCACTTGAACAGTAGAAATCCAATATGTCATTTCCTCGTCTCAAGGAAGGTCACATTATAACATTCCCTTCAATTAAGGAGCAAATGTTATACAAGCCTCACCAGAGTGAACTTTACCAACCAAAACCTTGCCCTCAAGCAACACCTTGCCAAATTTGATCCCTGCAAGCACATGCATGATCAACATGTGAATTGCCTCCAGGCTACCTTGTCAAAGACAAGTGTTGATCCTGATCTTCCTCGCCTGAAGCTCGCGTGGAACTTTATCAAGTCCACATCAGTCGAATCACAGGTAGATCGTCAAATCCCTTAAGCCATTATTACTTAGCTAAAAAGGCATTTCCTCTAAGGAACTAACCATGTCAAGACCAACATGGACACATATCAAGGCTAGAGGGCAAGGGGCAATCAACCTCACTTATAAATACCCTTCTTTGGCCTTAATGAGTTTCTTCTTGAACCTCTTCTTTTTATGTTTTTACCTTGCTCAACCTTCCTCTCAAGCAGCTCACAATGCATGACATTTTTCTCCTTTATTTCACCCTCAACAAATTTAAAAGTATTACATTCGTATGATTGCATAATAAATACAACATATTTATATAATCAATACAAAATATGTCTAATGCATTTATTTTATTATTGTCTAAAATTTTAATGTAACTAATATTAATTTACATAAATTTATTACAAAGTACAGTACATATACATAAATTAACGGATCCAATTTGGAGCTTGATTTTGTACATTTTAAAAGTATAAGTGGCCATTGGTGCAAGTCCTGCAGAATTTGGCAGTAAAAATGGATAATCCCTGGAGATGGAATACGTCATAAATCATAAATCATAATATATGTACCAATGGTTGTTTGCTTACATAGTCACAGGTAGTTGATGCATTTTTAACAAAAACCACAACGTTATGAACAAATCGTGGCTATCCTTGGCAATTGGGACAATCTTTGTTGGGTTATTATTGATGTGTTTGTGCCACTTTGGAATATGAATTGCGCACTTCTTTTTAACATATAACATAGTAGCTTTATAGCCAACTTTACAATAATTTATATAAGTTTAATAAAGTTAATCCTAAATCCTAAATGTTAAATTTCAAATTTTAGTTGTAAAAAAGAAAAAAAAAACATTTCAAGTTTTAGATTTATCTAAAGTGGCTAACTACTTGTATAATGGTTCGCAAGTGGGGAAAAGGAAACTACCTTTACCATTCCATTATCCAAAACTCAGCAAACCAAGTCAGGAACGCATAAAAGTAAGGATGACTTTGTAATTTCCAGACATTGATTGCTCTGCAATAATTGAATATTATATGATGGAAGTTGGAACTGCTGCAGCAGTAGGGCAAAGCATAGACTTGGAATGAACTGAGAGAGAGATAGAGAGAGAGTGGTGAACGCGAGGCTGTTCTGCTTCACCACGCCGCATCAGGAAATATGCATAAACCTATCACCATATCCTCACACGTGCCTTTCTCTCTGTACCTTTGGCAAATTCTTGCCTGTCAAATATTTATAGTTTCACCATAGATTTAATGTGACAAAACAATAAACACTTTTGGAAGATACTGAGGAATAATATATAGTAAATTCAATTCCTTGCATCCGATCTTGTAAAAATTTACATTTCCTGAATTGTAAAAAGAAAGAGAAGACCAGACAAGAAAAAAAAGAGAGACCCCAGAGCAGGTGTAAATAAAACACGGAGAAAAAGAGTTTATGTGCTACAGAAGGCAAGCTCAAAGCAAACAGAGACATGCAAGCTGATGTACAATAGATAAACTCCCACCTCAAAAAAGCAAAACCTGGAGCTCTCTTTTACGGAACCAAACCCACCATCCGCCTCAGCACATCACCTGGAAATTCAATGGTGTTGAGTCTCCTGAGTCGCGGGTTGCTGATGCTGATCCTCAGCAGTAGTCTCCTCCTCTAATTTCTCACCCTTTTCACCACAGCAACAGGTCTTATCGCTGAAAGAAGAAGACCTGCTAGAAGAAATGGGGGTGGCCAAGAACGTTGGCTTTACTTCGCCTGCCATTATCACAAGAAACTTTTGTTCCATAACAGGAGCTCCTCCTTTCTGGGTCTCATCTCCTGCTTCCAAGTCTCTGTCCCCTTCACCTCTCTCGCTATTCTCAAGGTACCCTGACAGTTTCCAATAAGAACAAGCAAGTATGAGGAGCGCAAAGGCTATGAGACCAAGCATGGCAGCCAAGCCGCCGAACAAGTAGGGAACTGGTGAATGCCATGCCGAGTGTGGAATCGTGGAAGGCGACGCTGCTGTGACATTGAATGTCTCTCTTGCTGCCATTTTTGTTTGCTTTTTATTAAGCAAAGCTTATACAAGGGAAAGCTAAACAGCAAAGATGGGTATTTTTGTTTTCTCTCGTTTGGTGAGCGTTGGGCAGTGGTTGCAAAGGTATTTATAAAAGGAAGAAAATGGAGAAAAGTGGGAGGATTATTTTACAATTTAGGTGATATATGGCGTCACTTTTGTACAAATATTGAACTGGGGGCTTCTTCGGGAATTTCGGAAGAAAACAGTACTACGGGCAAACCACTTAACGAGTAGAATGTAGAAACTGGTTTTATAAACACTACAGTAAAGTTAAAACCAATGATTGGTTATCTAATGAAAATAGCTGAACCCTTCAATTCCTCTTTCTAATCATATCTATGCGGATTGCACATTTCCACCTGTAAAAGTAAAACTCTTTTATTAACTGTATGTCTCTGGATGTTTCAGTTTCACCATTTTTTACCTGTAACTGCAGGGTTTCATGGGTTGGTCATATAATTTGATAATGGACTTTTTCAAATCGGATCTTAAGAATGGACGTACGACTGGTCTAGCTTCTATAAAAACATTGATTATTAAGTACACTGTTTTTGTGTATAAATATAGATTAGAAGGCAATTGAAGTTAAGGTGTAGTAATTGCTAGAAAACATGTGGCTGTTCTTGCAATTATTGTATTGTGATGACCATACAAATATATCACACAACTATAACAATTACAAAACCAAAATTCAAGTTTAGAAATTAATTGGAAGCATTCATGCTTCAATAATTTGGTAAAATGATAAGAGTTGCCTATAATTCAGTTGGCCACCCATGATTAGTTTTTGTTTATACTTTTCCTATTTTGAGTCCACAAGCCCTCACAATGGTATTTCAAATCTTCAGCATGGTTTTGGGATTATTAAAACCATTTTACTAACATATTAGATGTTGAAGTTACCAAATATGTTTATCATTTTAATTCATTGAACCTTAAAAATTATTTTTGAAAAATTAATTAACAAATATCTTATTATTAAATGATTTCATAAGATTATGAAGAATTGATTTAATGGTGAAATAGAGATTTTGAAAATTTTGAGGTTTATAAATAATTTTATGATTTATTATAGTAAAGTTTAATAAATATATTTTGATTGATTAGTTGAGTTAATTATTATTTAATGCTTTATCAACAAAATAACATTTTAAAACAATGGCAAACAAAAACTCATACTTAAAATGATTAAGTTGGGGATTAAAGAGTGCCCATGTTACAAAGACATTGATTGGATAATGAGTAGGAATAAATGAGCTCTAAGAATAATAATATAAAAGGACAAAAGCAAAAAGCTTCTTTGGTTCCACCATTTGCCTAATTTGCGAATTGTGATATAAAATAAATTAGAAATTTCTTTTGTTGCATGATTGATTATATTTTTTGAGTGATATTCCTTTTGGCCTCCAAACCATCCAAAAATAACCACATGATGCCAAAACTATTTGGTACGGTTATAATCGATCAATTATTATTATTATTTTGAAATTAATAAAACTACATTTTTGTAAGAGTATTTCTTTTCACATGGTTAAGTGCACAAGTTACAATAAATTAATTATAATTATTAATTTTTACCCACTATATAATTTATTTGTAATAAAAAAATATTTTTATTTATTTATTCTGAAGACGAATTATCAGGGATAACTAAGGAGATTGACAGTGCCCCGGCCCCCCTCAAATAGAAATTTTTTTATTTAGGCCCTTTAAAATTTTTAAAATTTTAAATTAGTAGAGGTAGAATTGCTCTTTGACCCCTAAAAATGATAAAATTTTGATTTAATCCTTTAGAAATTATAAACATAAATTATTAAAATGGTAAAATTACATTTGTACTATCATAAAAATTACAATTTAATTTCAATCCCCCTAAAATTTTTTTCTTAACTTTGCCATTGCATATTATATTTTACAACAATTTTACTCATCTTTTTAATTTTAAATTTAAATTTAAATTAATTATTTTAACACATGTATTAAATATTTTTTTATAATAAAAACCAAACATGTTATAAATGCTTAATCTTTACATAACTATATATAAGAGAAAAGGACCTTCCTCATATTGACAAGTGGCACACAACTACCATATTTCTTTTCTTTTTTGTTTTCAATTTATAAAAATAGCTAATTTTCAATTTTGATAATTTTAATATGTTGAAATTAAAGATTTAATCATTTTATTTTTATTTTTAACATAATATCGTGTTTATATTTTTTATGATGTTATAAATTAATTTAATATTTTTATAATTTTATAATTAATTCAAATAGTTAATATTATTACATTTTTAATTAAAATATTATGTGATTATTTATAATTTGAAAGTGAATTTTTAAATCCAAAAAGTAGATGGATTAAAATTTTGAAATAAAAAAATGAGGGCTAAAATCTAAATGTATAAAGTACAGAGACTCAAAGTTATAACTATTTGAATCAAAATGAACCAATTGGAGTATTAGTTCAGGGAGGCATCAAATCGATTGACTTATGAATTGATATGGGCAGGTTGAGCTAATCTAAAAAACCCACTAATATTGTTTTTATTTTTTATTTTTTAATAATTTATTTAATTGAACCTTATACATCAATGATGTGATCAATTTGATCACCAATTTAATGTAAAAAAAAATTTGTAGAATATATTTTAATTTTCTAAATTTTAATTTTATAATTTAAGATAAACAAATAGTTAACTGAAAGTGAAGTGCGGGTGAATCAAACTAGTCATAATTTTAACTCTAAGAGTGGAGAAAAAAGAAAACGTATGAAAACATTAAGGGTGGGGTGCGCAAGACGGTTCCCAAAAAAAAGTCGCTTTAAATTGATTTTTGGGCAAAATCTTGCGGTAGAAAGAGAGAAAAAGCTAAGGGTGGATTGGATTTATATGGTATGGTATGACAGGGGAGGAGAGGAGAGGACTACTTAAAACGGTTACCTAATAAACATAAAACGGTTTCATGCAAAAGCTTTTGTATTGTACGTGATTCTTCTGCCAACTCTTGTGCTTTACACCCTTATCATATTATTTATTTTCCTTTTCACTTTTTTTAGAAGAAAACAAAATGAAGCATATTTCATACTCTTATCATATTATTTTAGTTGGGAAATGTTATCTATAGCGTCACATGCATTAATTAAAATATACTAAATTATTACACATTTATATAAGTGGTAACTTTATGTAATAAATTTTAAAAAAGTTAATATAAAAATTAAATATCATTTTAGTTAAAATAGTAAAGGTGGAATATTATAATATAAAAAATAAATATAAAAATTAGTTTTAAGAGGTTTGATTGATTTTTTAAATTATTTAAGTCTAAAAATTATTAAAATATTATAAAAATTTTGAAAATAAAAAAATTTTTAGAAATGCTATAATTTTTATTAAATATCATAAAATTTTAAAAATTATAAATATTATTAAGTATTATTAAAATGTTATGAAAATATTAAATAAATATTATAAGAAATTAGTGGTTATAGAAAATTGAATAGAATAATTAAAATGATAGCAATTTTTAAAAATTAATATCAAAATTATAAAAATGATTGAAAGTGTAAAAAAGTAGTAAAAATTTAAAATATACAACAGAAAATTATAGAAATTTGTTGTTATATTGAAGTTTTTTATTATATTTTAATGGTTAGATTGAAGTGAGGTGTTGAGTAAGAGGTGTGAGAGGCTATGAGTTCAATGTTTGTTGGCTTAAATTGAGTGATGAGTAACGATTTTGGTTGAGAAGAGATGATGCAATAGGTATTTATAAGGATAAGTTAAGGTATGACATAAGGCAACATGTGTGGGGAAACAAAAATGAGTAGTAATTTTGATTAAATTTTTTTATAAATGATTAGAAATTACTAAAATATTATAAAAAAATTTAAAAATTATAAAAATTATAGTTATTAAAAATTATTAAATGTTAAAAAATTTAAAATTACGATTTCATTTATAAATTTTAGAATTTATTATTATAATTTTGTGTGATAAAAATCATTTAAACCCTCTTAAAATAATTATAAAAAATTAATTAAGCCTTCCACGTCAATTTTTTTCATGTAAGATGCCATATCATTCTTCATATCATCAAAATTTTTATGTCAGATATCACATCACCTATCACGTCAGTACATAATGATCTAGTAAAGGCTTTGATGGAACACTATATTAGGGCTCAACTAATTTTTAACTTTTGATTAAAAGTTTAACTGATTGCACTTTTCAACGAGGGGCTCAATTAATTTTTAAATTAATTTCTAATTTTATTTTAGTACTTAAGTCTTTAAAATATAAATAATTTATTTAGATCGATTTTTTAGAAATTAAAACAATTAATCTTTAAGATTAGAAATTATGGATTTGCAACATGTTTATTTTTGAACATTATAAAAATATATTTTTAGAATCTTTTAACAACAATTACTTACATTAATTATATAAAATTCAAACATTTTATTAAAAATAAAAGTAATTAAATCTATATAGTTATGTGTGAGGCATGTAACATAAACAAAGAAAAAAAATTACTATAAGCAAGGTTAAAAATTTTATTTTGTTTCTTACCATACAATTTCTACTAAATTCAAAATGCAAGACACAAATATAAGGTAATAATGAATAACTAGCTCTCTTTCTTCTTTTTATCAGTTAGTCTTTCTCATTAATTTAGTTTCTCTTTATTCTCTTTATTGGTCAGTGATTCCCTTTAATTCAATTTCGTTTTTTACCCTATTTTCCATATTTTTCTATACATAAATCCTTTGATTAATAAAATTCTCAAGTTTTTCAATTTAACTTTTTCTGACTCTTATATAAGGGACATCTGAGTTGGAATTCCAAAATATATTCTAATGTTAAATTCGAGATATTTGCAGGATATCGATTTCAAACGATAAATTTATTAGAGTAAAAAACGTGAGATAAAGTTCAACATCTTTATGTATTCATTTTATAACTCAAGTAGTTTTTGTGTGATTGACAATTACTAAAGTTGTCATCTCATATTTATGAGCCTTGTTTTTCTTTTGTTCTTTTTTTTTTTTTTTTGGTCAAAATGAGCCTTACTTGTTAAAGCTTTAGATAGTGAGAAAAGACCTGACTATGCAGCGGTTAAAGATACGTGGACTCCAATTGTTGCGCTAATGCTTTGCTGGTTCATTGGCTCATTGCTAGCTGTGTAGTTCATCAATTTGGCACATACCCCTGAGACGTGCTGCTTCATTGGCACTTGCAACTTCACACTATATGTACCTTCATCAATATTTAATAAGGTTTGTGTTATATGGTACTAAGTTGGAGAAATTAAATAATTACAATTCAGTACGATAAATAATTCAATTTTTTAAAGATAAAATATTTATTTATAAAATTATAAATTACATTAATGTTTATAAAATTTAATTAAAATAATTTTTATGACGACAAAAATATTATTGTTATAACATAAAAATTGGATGGTTCTTTATGATAGTTTACACCATAAGGGTGCAAAGAGTGATTTATATAGGATTGGTTCACATTATGGAAGATGCGAAGAGCTACTTGACTTGAAAGTTTTAGAAGGTGAAATCGGGAGGAGTCTTGACAAAGTAAGGACTATATCTTTTCTTTTGTCTTTTATTATTATTATTATTGAAAAATTCTTTTGTCCCCTTTACCCTGGTGATGAGGGGTATTTCTAGAGGATTGAGGATGACGTGTGGGTTTCAGTTTCTTGAGTTTCCTTACCTCGAGTACAATGATAGGGTGGCGTGCAACACCCTTCAACCATCCTGACATATGGTATAAATAAGAGATGTTACCTAAACACAAAAATAACAAAAATCTCTACTCTTTTAAAAATTTGAAACTTGAAACCTTTTATAAAATCATAAAATAAAGTTTAGGATCATTAGAGGTAGATACATTTTAAAATCATTTAGAAAATGTTTGGGAGTGATTGGAGGTGCTTGAGACCCAAAAAAAGCCACCAAAAGTTAAAATGAGTTAGAATAGTCTAGTGGGAGACAATGTAAGAGCATGATGTTGTGACATTGTAGAATGTCCCGACGTTGTCTTACTTGATGTTGCAACATCACTCTCTGTATGATCAATGTCGTGGCATTGCGAGGGACAATGTTATGACGTTGTAGTAGAGTAACCCAAAAACACTTTAAAATATCCTCAAACATCATCAAATCAAACCAATAAGTTCCAAATCACTTAAAAACATTATTAAAGAACATTTAAACTCAAAATAATTTCATAAACATGTTTAAATCACATCAAAGGCCAAAATTTAAATTGAAACCAATAGAAAGTTTTATAAACATTATGAAATAAAGGTAAGTTTACATTTTAAGAGTAGACACTTAGCCTATGTACAAACAATTAAAAATTTTTATAACAGCCCGATTTAGAGCCTAGTCGAAACAGTGGTCTCGGGATCACAAATATAAAGTCAAAAAGATTATTTTATTATTATTTTGTAGTCATAGCATGTTTATATTAGTACATGAAAATTTTGGTGAGTTAATTTTGACGTTTGTGAGCCCAATTGCGAAAAAGGACTAAATCGCATAAAGTGCAACAGTCCTATTTTGATAGCTAAAGGTGTTATTTTATTAGAGAATAAAAATTGGAGGATTTTAAAGGGCAATTATACCCTTTTATAGGAGCATGGCCGGCCATTGAGTCAAACAGGAGACAAAGTTTTAAAAATTGGTGGGTTAGGTGGCTAAATTTGACTAAAATAGAAAAAAATAAAAGAAGGATGATATCATCCATTTCTCATCTCTTTTCTCAACCAAAAATTAGCCATTGAAGGGGGTTTGAGAGCTTAAAATTTTCAGCAACTTGAAGCACTCACAAGTAAGTAATTCTCATACCCTTTGTTGATGATTTTTGCATTTTTGAGACCCTTGAAGCATAAGCTTTCAAATGAGGGGTCTATTTTGCAAAATGATTAAAATTTTAGGGTTTTACATGAATAGATTTGTGATAGTTGCTGAGTTTTTATGGAAGAATATGAGTCCTAATTGTTTTACAAACAACTTTTGTGAAGGGGATTTCATGGAAAACACTTAAAAGGGATTATTTTCCATAAGTTGTAAAATAGTTGATAAATATGTGAAATAGTGAGAATTTGAAGTTGTTATAAGATTAAAAAGGGTTCGTCTAGGCTTGAGATAAGAAGAAATTTGATAAAAATTAATTTTCAAGCATAGGGGCAAAATGGTCATTTTGCCAAGGTCTAGGGGTAAAATGGTCATTTTACCTAAGAGGTGAATTTTAGATTGCCTAATTGTGTTTAGAGACTAAATGAGTGCATTTTGCTATTATAGGTCAAGATTTACCGAATCCGAACCTAGACCGGGGGAAGGCCACACAAATTGACTAAACCGACTAGTCGTATACGTTTTGTAATCCGAGGTAAGTTGTATGTAAATATTACAACTACATTGCTAATGTATGTGTTGAATTGTATTTAAATTTAATATAGCATAAATTGCTTGATTGTGGAATAGAGAGAGAGTATGAATATATTAGAGATACTAGAGTTCCCGTTGAACATAGGAAAATAAATCGGATATTCATGCCATGACATTAGGGTCACTTGTTTGAGCTAGTGTAAGACATGTCTAGGACATGCATTGGCCATATTATGAGAGCCAGTGTAAGACCATGTCTGGGACATGCATCAGCCTCGAGACGTAAGCCAGTGCAAGACATGTCTGGGACATGCATCGGCTACGAGATGATAGTCAATGTAAGACCATGTCTGGACATGGCATCGACTTGAGATATGAGCCAGTGTAAGACCATGTCTTGGACATGGCATCGACAGCTTACCCATGTTTGAGGCTTAATGAATATCCGGTGATATTCCGAATGGTTCAACGGTCATTGTTATGTTCTTGAGCTAATGAGGAAAGTATAATCGTGTTGTGAATGGCACAGGTATCTAATTGGTATGTATGAGGTATGAGCTCAATATATATAATATGTTACTTGTATGGATGGTAATGAGTAAGTTATACCTATGCCTACTTTGGTGTTATGAGCATGTTGATTGTATAAAAATGTTGTAGTATACATGTTTATATACAACTTACTAAGCTTTATGCTTACTTCCTTTCCTTTCCATTTCCTTTCAATGCCACCTAACTAGCTCAAGAATCACCGGAAGTCAGAGATATCGATCACACTATCAACCGAAACATTCGGTATAGTTGGATTTATATTTTTTAGTATGGCATGTGTAGGGCTAGACCTTATTATTTTGTGTCTTTGTGAATTGGCCAAATTTGTTGGTTTGGGGTAGATCCCACACATTGCATTAAGCCTTGAATGATGGCTAACTTTCATTTTGAGTTTATAAAAGATGCATATTCATGGTTGAATGAATGTCTATTGTGGCTGATTTGATTATGAAAATTATGCTTGTTTTGGTATTGGTTGATATTTGTATGAAAACAGGTAGGCAAGGGTGGCAATGAGGCTTGGTAAATAGCCTTATATTGTCCACACGGGTAGATACATGGGCGTGTGTGACACACAGTTAGCCCCATGGGCGTGTGGTTCGGCCGTGTGTCCCCTGCATGTAAAAAAATTTTAAGTCAATATGCATGGTAATAAACACATGGGCAGAGACACGGCCGTGTGTCTCAGCCATGTGGAGGACACAGCCTAGTACACGGGCGTGTGCCATGGCCGTGTGACATTCTGGGGATGCTGACGTCAGAAATAGAATACCCAGGTTTTTGCATACGGGCCATTGACACGGGTGTGTGTCTGGCCGTGTGAAAACCCTTGTAGGTGTGAATTAGAATTTAATTCCACACGGGCGTGTTACCCTACCACACGGGCGTGTTACCCTTCCACACGGGCGTGTGCCCTGTTTAAAGGCAAAATTTTCATAGTTTGCTTAAGAACCCAGAATGGTCCCGATTAGTTTCCAATGGTCGATTTGTTGCTCGTAGGCCTGTAGAAGAAGTTTAAAGTAGAAATTGAAAAATTTTTAATTTGGGCCGAGTCTTGGTTACTCGAGATTGTTTATGTGCACGAAATCAAGTTAGGTAATTTGACTTTCACCATTTATGGTGGTTTTTTCAAAGTCGGGCTACTGCTGCTATTCAACACTATTTCGCTGCAAAATCACAATAGCTATCATAATTTCATTGTCACATTGATCATGGACTCATTATTTCATAAATCCCATATTCAATTACACAATGTAAGTTAACATGATATTGCAACACAATTCATAATCATAAGCATAAGGATGGTTCATCTTTCAAATCTTTTCACTTGTTCATTATGTATACACATACATATGCATGAATTCGCTTACTCATCATTTACCACCTTTCAATAAGGCAGCACTTATGAGTATGATGTACATGCCTGTACATATCCATAGCATATCGATTAACTTTACCTTTATCACCACGCCGATCTTGGGACTTTCATCGCATTATTCATTATAACACCCGTTGAATTTCTCAGAAATCTTGATGGATAATCCATTTACCGTCAAGTCATACAAGTGATCACCTCAAATACGCACTCCCGCAAACCTCACATCTTATAGCGGGATTATCAATCTAGGCTAAATCCCCTGTAATATAAACTCATGGAGTGATGTCGAGATTACCAGTCCAGGCTAAATCCCTTGTAACGACATGCACTCTCAATGAGCTCGAATCTGAATTACCAGTCCAGGATAAATTCAGACCCTAATCGGATTACCCGTCCGGGCTAAATCAATAATGCACACATATTCTTCGGGAGGCTTGATCACTTAAGGAACACCCGTTCGGGCTAGATCCTTTTTATATTTGAGATTAACGGATTACTCGTCCGGGCTAAATCATTTTCTGCAACACATGCAGGATCTCAAGTCATATAAGCCATGGTTTATCCATCGAATTTCATTTTTTATCCAACCGGGATTTTTCTCTTTTCATCAAGTATCTCATTATGCATAGCTGATCATGCAATGTACATCCAATTCAACACATTTCCATGTTTATTTAGACATTAGTCCATAAAATAAACATGGTATTGCATATAATTATATTTAGGCATTTGTTACAATATATCATCTTCATATCAACTAAATAAATATCCATCACACAATGATAACACATCAATTTAAGTTCAAGTATGAACACTAATAATATCATTGCATTATCATTAACATATGAACTTACCTCGGTTTCGAGTACGACTATTTATTTCGAGTTTGTGCTTAACCTTGTTTAACATCGTTCTAAGCTCGAATCTTATTTTCCTTGATCTATAATATCACATTTATCCTATTAATTAATCACATTGTTCATATGGGTCCAAAAATATATTTTTACAAATTTGCATTTTGACCCCTAAACTTTCACATATTTGCACTTTTGCCCCAATGCTCGTAAAATGATTTTTATTCAATTTCCTTACATTTAAAGCCTAGGAAAATAATTTTAATAACTATGGCAGCCCCTAATTGCTACTAAATCACCCTTTTATGACCAATTTTACAATTTTTACAAAACAGTCCTTCCGGACGTTTTCATCAAAAATCGCTTAGTAAAAGTTGTTTATTACACACCGAGCCTTCATATTCTACCATTAAACATCAAAATACATGCTTATAATTCATGGGTAAATTTTTAAACACAAACCCTAGCTCAAATAAATGGTAGAAATAGCTAGAACATGTTACCAGGACTTCAAAAATGCATAGAACGTTAAAAACGGAGCTTGGAATCACTTACTATTGAGCTTGGAAGCTTGGCCAAACCCTAACCATGGCTGCTTTTGGTAATTCAGCTGAAGCAAGAAGAAAGGGACACATTTGGGTTTTAAAATTTGTCTTTTAATTCATTTTACCCTAAATGACCAAAATACCCTATTTACTATTCTTTCAATTTTTATCCAACCAAGGCCATTTTTGTCCAACAAGTTATACAATGGTCTAATTAACATTTAAGGACCTCCCATTTAAAATTTCATAACAATTAGACACCTCTAACATGTAGAACTCAACTTTTGTACTTTTTACAATTTAGTCCTTTTGACCAAATTGAGTGCCCAAACGTCGAAATTTTCAAACGAAATTTTCAAAAAATCATTTCATGAAATTGTAGACCATAAAAACATAATAAAAATAAATCTTCTTATGTCAAATTTGTGGTCCCGAAACCACTGTTCTGACTAGGCCCTAATTCAGGATGTTACATTTCTTTCCTCCTTTAGGGATTTTCGTCCTCGAAAATCTTTCCAAAAAAAAGTAGTTTTGGTTTTTCACTTGGATTCCTCAATCCTATAATCGATGTCAAAGAACTTTCACTCAAGCTGAACTTTTACTACCTATCTCTTTAAATTCCACATACAAAAATCAAGAGTGGTATTCACTTTACAACACTTTCATTGAAACTTAATCTCTATCAGAAAACTCATGTACTCAAAAGTCCGATCCATACCATCATGTTATTTATACATTTGCACCCGAATCCTTTCAGATTCGAATAGTGAAACTAGCCAGTTCATCTCGCCTCATACTCTTTATAATTCCATACAGTCCAATTATTTGTCAAATCAACTCTCAGTTACTTTTTAGTTCAAAGCCTCATCTAGCTTTCCCAAGAAATCATGCTATGAAACCCGGATCTCAATCCGATTAGTGGATATTAAAATTTCAAGATATCCAACAATCATGAAGACACAGAATTCTATGAATGTAGTGAGCAGACATTCAAGCATACTCACATAATTTTACAAATCTTATGACGTTTAACAACACTACATATTACTTTCCTCTTTCAAGGACAAAAATAATCCAAACAAGAAAATCCATATTAACTTTCTCTATTTCCATTCTAATGTCCAAACAGAAAAAATAATTTTGATGATTCTTGCTATACATCATCAAACTTTTAACATTTCAAGAATTTATACACAAAGATCAACAATGATCGTTTCATCGTCTTTTATACTCAGATCTTTCTATTGTATCTAAGTCTTCTAAGAAACATACACTTCTCAATTAGACTATTCGTCTCTTTTACCCATGAAGAAATAAAATCTGATTCTCAAGCATGAACATCTCATTAAATTCTAAACATATATTCTACATAAATTGAATAGTCAAGTCGACCTTATTCATCTGTAATTAATATTTCAAGAAATTCTCTATTCTAGTCAACAGAACAATTCAACATGCATCATTCCAAATTCACTCATTATGCCAATTGAAGACCATAACAAATGCATTAGCATAAGTAATACTGATATCTCAATTGAATATATTAGCTCTGATTAACTCATTTGAGAAAATAAATCCACCATACAAATTGGGACTTGAAGTTTCACCACATTATCAGGATCAATTCAGAGGTATACTCATACTTGTTCTTTATATACATCAATCACAAGCTGGAGGTCATGCTCTAAATGCAAGCCATGATCAACAAGTTACAAGATAAAATATCCAGAAAACCCAAGATAGAGAAATCTGAAACGGAGAAGCCCATAATAAAGAAATCCATGATAAAAAAATCCATGATAAGGAAATTCAATTTACAACACTGCATCAGAAGACTAAGAACCAGACTCATAAAAATATGAAAAACCCCAATGGTTTTTCAAAGAAAAGAAATCCAGAATAACATCATTCCAAACCATTGACAACAAATACGACCGGAACTATATGCTTCTCATATATATATATATAAAATCAGTCAGAGCAATGATCGGTAGAGATAGAATCATGGCACCATACACAATTTCTCATTGATTCCCAATAGGCGGAATATAAAAAAATACCATAGAAAAACAGAACCATACAGATCATAAGCCAATCAGATTGACAACGTATTCGTCTAACATTAAGATCAGTGAACATTTTCATAATATAAGAATTCATCATAGATTAGATAGTCCCAATAACATTTTTGAGGTCAAATAATCTCATATAATATCTTAATAGAGACAGTCACAAACTATTCACTGTAATTACCGTACTTGGACATTTCACATTTCGTATATTATTCCTTTAACTATTTCTGTCGTCCCAGATTCCATAATATTCCTTTCACTAAGAGAACCAATTCACGAGGGAATTTCAATCAATACATTTCTCGACATCATACTAGGATAGATTGTTTTACCAAAATTAACCTTTTTCACTAACTACGATGTTACGAAAATTAAACAATCTTTCGGTTAATCTAATATCTTTCTATCTCATGTCTGTACTTATTATCCCATTCTCAATTTCTAACCATGCTTATAACCATTCTATCATTGAACTCTTTGGTTTCTCACCCGAAAACTCATTCAACATAAATCTCAGGAATTTCCATTATAAAACTCCACTTTGGTAAGGGAGAGGGGGTCATAGGGCCTCTGACTCGACTCTCATATACATATACATGTAACACAATTTTCATCATCATAATTATGTCATTCATTTCAGGTAAACTAAATATCATATTGATTTTACGCCCACTTTCCAGTTATCTCATTTTAACAAGTATACTTATACATGCATTCCATGTTTTTTGGATGACTTTACTTATCTATTCATTTAATCATACAAGTCATGCACATGATATCATACATGGGCCAACAAACATAGATAAATTTATCACAATCTATACTTTTACCTCGTACACCATCATTTAGACATATCGTTAAAATCATATAAATTAGTCCAAGTAATTTAACACATTTACTTAAGCTATACGAGCTTATTAACCATAATCTTTCATATAAGCGTATGTGAGTATTCATTCCATCTACATCTTTAGTAAGTTATCTAAACACATGTATTTATTTGAGCAAATCGACCATTTACATCATAGAATTATCTATTAATCATAAATAAGCTCATTCTACCATATACACATTCCATGAATCCTCATTTGTACCTTTCCAAGGTTCAGTTCGTCATGACTATACTTTACTCGAATATTTTAGCATCACATTCAACATGGTCGGTGTAGCTTGGTTGGAGAGTACCTTTGTCTAAGCAAAATGGCTCTCATGCGCGTTGAGAGACATCACACTATCACAGATCAGTGGCATGTATAGCTGAACTCTCATACATATGCTAGGTTAGTTCGAGAACCGACTAAACCATAGCTTTGATACCACTAAATGTAACACCCCTCACCCAAATCCAACGCTGAGACAGGGCTCGAGGCGTTACTGGACTTAAACGTTCACAAACATACAAAATCGGGTCACCAAATTTTGCCTAAAATTAAAACTTTTCAAACACATGCATATCGTCCCTTATACAGGCCTTCGAGGCCTAAAACATACATTGGGGCGATTCAGGACAAAACCAAAAACATTCGATAAACTTTGGGCAACTTAACAATTTTCTAGCTTTGGAGAGTCACATGCCCGTGTGGGTGGGGCCCTGTGGTCACATACGCCCGTGTGGCTTGGGACACGCATGTCCTCAGCCCGTGTAACTCTTTGTTTATGGCGTCAGCAAAATAATTTATACTACACGACCAGGCCACACGCCCGTGTACTCCACACGGTTGAGAAATATGACCGTGTCTCTGCTCGTGTAGCTAACAGTTAGGCTATTTTCCAAGCCTTATGTTGACCTTATTTTTCCCCCATACATTTACACATCATAAGCACAAATTATAACATCAATTTAATGTTTAATCAACCTTTAATGAAATTCAATTAAATAATTTGCATGTGTTATACATGTGTTTATTACCCAACATTTAATCTCTACACATTCTACAATTGTCCATGTTTAATCATTATCATCTTACTACCATGCCACACATTCACTCCATGGCTACGACCATCTCGAATGGTCCTAGGGCATTCATCACGTACATATGCCATATACTTCATATACATGGTGAACAAACATAATCACATAACCACATTACAAGACATTAACATATACCATGGGTAAATAGACTTACAAGCCAAAATCATTATAAGCCACATCTTATGGCTATATACAATGAATCAATATAAGCCAACATCTTGGCCAAAACATAAAAACACATGTCAATAATTAAGTCCCCTATACATGCCACTCACTTGAAGAAATTAAGTTTCAACAATACTCCAAAGATGGTAGCTTGATAGTGTGAGGTTGCCTCCGGCGATCTCCAACCCCGAGTCGACCTGAGGAAACTAGAAGAAATGGAAGGGGGAGTAAGCTTTACGCTTACTAAGTCCATATGAAAATAATAAGCATTATAACAACATGTTTCCTTAGGTAAAACAACCATAATTACACTTTTACTCATGTTCTGGTCAAGCTATCTACTCAAGTCATAATTGATAAATTATTTATAACTCGAGCTACAAGACTCTAAATTAATATCTGTTAATTTTCTCTAAAACTAGACTCATATATCTTCTTACCGTAAAATTTCCAGAATTTTTTTGTTCAGCCAATAAGTACATTTTATTCTTTAAACTCTCCCATATTTTGATGTTTGATGGCTTCGACCTTTATCTACTAAAAATCAAATATCTCATAGTACGAGACTCGGATAATATTCCCGTCTCTTTTTCTTAAAAATAGACTCATTAAAGATTTCATTCATACTAATATTAACTAATAATTATTTTTTTAAAATTTCTAGTGATTTTCAAAATTTAAGACAGGAGAGTTTGGAATCACTCCGACTCTGTCTCACAAGAATTAAAATATCTCATAATACATAATTCTTTTACTTACATAATTTCCTTTACGTGAAACTAGACTCATTAACATTTAATTTCATATATTATTCAGCCTCTAATTTGACTTTCACCATTTATTGTGATTTTTTAAAAGTCGGGCTACTGCAGTTGTTCAAGACTGTTTTGGTGCAAAATCACAATAGCTATCATAATTTCATTGTCGCGTTGATCATGACCTCACTATTTCATAAATCCCATATTCAATTAAACAATTTAAGTTAACATGATATTGCAACACAATTCATAATCAAAAGCATAAGGATGGTTCGTCTTTCAAATCTTTTCACTTGTTCATCATGTATATACATACATATGCATGAATTCGCTTACTCATCATTTATCACCTTTCAAAAGGTAGCACTTTTGAGTACGATGTACTTACTTGTACATATCCATAGCATATCGATTAACTTTACCTTTATCACCATGCCCATCTCGGGACTTTCATCGCATTATTCATTATAATACCTGCTGAATTTCTCAGTAATCTCGATGGATAATCCATTTATCGCCAAGTCGTACAAGTGATCACCTCAAATACGCACTCCCGCGAACCTCACATCTTACGATGGGATTACTAGTCCAGGCTAAATCCCCCGTAATATAAACTCATAGAGTGATGTCAGGATTACCAGTCCAAGCTAAATTCCTTGTAAAGACAAGCACTCTCAATGAGCTCGGATCTGAATTACCAGTCCAGGCTAAATTCAGACCCTAATCAGATTACCCGTCCGGGCTAAATCAATAATGCACACATATTCTTCGGAAGGCTCGATCACTCAAGGAGCACCCGTCCAGGCTAGATCCTTTCTATATTTGAGATCAACGGATTACCCATCTGGGCTAATTCTTTTTTGCAACACATGCAGGATCTCAAGTTATGTAAGCCATGGTTTATCCATCGAATTTCCTTTTTTATTCAATCGGGATTTTTCTCTTTTCATCAAGTATCTCGTTATGCATAACTGATCATGCAATGTACATCTAATTCAACACATTTCCATGTTTATTTTATGGACTATAATTATATTTAGGCATTTGTTACAATATATAATCTTCATATCAACTAAATAAATATCCATCACACAATGTTAACACATCAATTTAAGTTCAAGTATGAACAATAATAATATCATTGCATTATCGTTAACATATGAATTACCTCGGTTTCAAGTATGACTATTTATTTCGAGTTTGTGCTTAACCTTGTTTAACCTTGTTTTAAGCTCGAATCTTATTTTACTTGATCTATAATATCACATTTAGCCTACTAATTAATCACATTATTCATATGGGTCCAAAAATCATATTTTTACAAATTTGCATTTCGACCCTTAAACTTTCACATATTTGCTCGTAAAATGATTTTTATTCAATTTCCTTGCATTTCAACCTAGACGAATCATTTTTATAATTATGGAAGCCCCTAATTTTCACTAAATCACCCTTTTATGACCAATTTTACAATTTTTATAAAACAGTCCTTTCAGATGTTTTCATCAAAAATCGCTTAGTAAAAGTCGTTTATTACACACTGAGCCTTCATATTCTACCATTAAACATCAAAATACATGCATATCATTCATGGGTAAATTTTTAAACACAAAATCTAGCTCAAATAAATGGTAGAAATAGCTAGAACATGTTACCGGGACTTTAAAAATGCATAGAACGTTAAAAACGGAGCTCGAAATCACTTACTATTGAGCTTGGAAGCTTGGCCAAACCCTAACCATGGCTGCTCTTAGTACATTCGATTGAAGCAAGAAGAAAGGGACACATTTAGGTTTTAAAATTTGTCTTTTAATTCATTTTACCCCTGAATGACCAAAATGCCCTATTTACTATTCTTTCAAATTTTACCCAACCAAGACCATTTTTGTCCAACAAGTTATACAATGGTCTAATTACCATTTAAGGACCTCCCGTTTAAAATTTCATAACAATTAGACACCTTTAACATATAGAACTCAACTTTTGCACTTTTTACAATTTAGTCCTTTTGACCAAATTGAGTGGACCAAATTGATTGCCCAATTTGACTAGAAGGACTAAATTGCAATAGGTGCAAAATTTGAGTTCTATATGTTAAAGGTGTCTAATTACTATGAAATTTTAAATGGAGGTCCTTAACGGGTAATTAGACCATTATATTTTAGTATGGACAAAAATGGACATGGCTAGGTAAAATTTGAAGGTTAAGCATTAAGGATATTTAGTAACTTGGTAAATAAAGACAAAATTAACAAATAAAAGTGTCCATCTTCTTCAATTTAGTCCCCCATAGCTGAAAATTGCAAGAGAAGACATAGCTAAGTTTTTTCCAAGCTTTCAAGTTTGATTGTAAGTCCGTTCTTGTGCCGTTTTTAACAATTTTTACATTTTTGGGATCGTTGTAACTTGATTTAGCTATTTCAAGGACTAATTTGACAGAAAGTTAAAGTTTAAAATTTTACCCATGTTTAATATGCTTATATTTTGATATTTGATGGTAGAAAATGCATGTTCGATGTTTGTTAAATGACTTTTGTAAAGTAATTTTCGGTAAAAACGTCAAATAGGGACTTACTTGTAAAAGTCTATAAAATGTGTAGAAAAGTGTGAATAAATGAAAAATATGAGCTTTTATGAGTACAAATAATATTCGACTAGGCTTAGGTTGTGAAGAAAGTGAATGAAATTCATTTTACGAGCCTAGGGACTAAATTGTAAAATGTTGAAAAGTTAGGGGCAAAAATGTAATTTTTGCCATATTGTGAATTTAGACTGGATTGAATAATGTGATGATTAATTAAGTTAAATTTGGCATTATAGATCAAGAAAAATGAAGTTCGGGTCTAGATCGAGGGAAAACCAAAGTAGTTGACGAATAGATCTCTTTGGCCGTTTTTGTAGCCGAGGTAAGTTCGTTTGTTAAATAAGCTTTATTTTAAATGTATTTTAAATGCTTTAATCTATGCATAAATTGTGAAATCGACCTTACAGATACATTTGATGACGATTTGGCAAGCGAGAAATCCCAATCGAAGCTTAGGAATATATTAGGATACATGTGACATGTCACTAGAGTTTTATGTTATGTGATTCCGGTGCTGGTCCTGTACGTCCTACCAGTGGCTGAGAATACCGGCATATGTTGCAGTTTCTTGATAGCTTGTGTGAGCAGCACCGAGTAGCTATGTCTTGACTAACAACTTGTGTGAGTAGGCCTGTTAATGGCTCGAGAGCGAGCATATATGTGTTATGAGATAGAGGTAGCAATGGCTACATAGGTAGCACCTTGTGTGCAAGGTTTCCCGAGTATCCGAATTTATTATTCTGAGTGGTTCATTGGGTTTGACAAGGATGAGAATGTGTATGCAATTATTTCGAGATGGTACAGATATGTACTTAAAGCTTATGATTATTAATTCGTGATATGACGATTTTAAGGTAAGTTTGTGATGGTAGTGATTTTTTATCATGAGGCTATGGAAAATTACATTGCCTTATGTTATATTACTTACATGTTAATGTACGGTAAGGTTTGCTTATTTCTTTCATACGAGCTTACTAAGCTATATAGCTTACTCCATTTTATTTTCCATGTTTTATAGTGTCACCAAGCTAGCTCGGATTGGAGATCGTCGGAGTTCGCATCACACTATCAACTGTCATTTTGGTATCGAGGATTTTAACATTTTGAGAATATGGCATGTATAAGGACTTGGTCATTTTCTTATATGTTTAATTATGAATTTGGCCAAAAGTATTAGCTTGTAATTGTCAAAGGCTTGATTTGGTATTTGGCCATGTAACTAGGCTTATTTTGGTTGAATTGGTTGTAAGTTGATATATATATATTTATATATGCATGCATGTGCAATTATGTAACAACCCAACTTTGGGTAAAATTGGAATAGTGGTTTCGAGACCACAAATCCAAAGTATAAATATTTATTTTATTATTTCTTTAAGGTCTACAGCATAATAGAATAATTGTGTGAAAATTTCGTTTAGAAATTTTATCGATTGAGTGCTCAATTTATCTAGAAGGAGTAAATTGAAATAGGTACAAAACTTAAATTCTATAAGTTAAAGGTGTCTAATTGTTATGAAATTATAAATTAGAGGTCCTTAAATGGTTATTAGACCATTATACTTCATAATGGACAAAAATAGATATAGTTAGATAAAATTCCAAAGTTTTACATTAAGGGCATTTTGGTAAACTAGTAATTAAATGATTTAATAAGCTAAAAATAAGTGAAAATTTTTATTCATCTTCATCCTCCTATGCCGAAATTTCAAGGGGGTCTATAGCTAGGGTTTTGGCCACTTTCATGCTCGATTGTAAGTCTGTTCTTGCCCCATTTTTCATGCTTTTTATGTTTTTGAAGTTGTCTCAACCTAATCTTGCTATTCTAAGGACTAATTTGAAAGAAAATCAAAGTCTAGAATTTTATCCATGTTGAATAAGCTTGTATTTTGATGTTTAATGTTAGAAAATGCATGTTTGTTGTTAGTTAAACATCATTTACAAAGTGATTTTTGATGAAAATATCACAAAGGGACCTAATTGTATAAGGTTGTAAAATGTGTGGAAAAATGTGAATAAATGGAAAATTTGGGCTTTCATGAGCACAAAAAAGGTTCGGCTAGGCTTGAGAAATGAAGAAATTGGATGAAAATCATTTTATGAGCCTAGGGACTAAAATGTAAAATGTTAAATGTTTAGGGGCAAAAGTGTAATTTTACCATGGTGTGTTTTTGGGCTAAATTGAATATTGTGATGATTAAATAAGTTAAATTTGATATTATAGATAAAGGAAAACAAATATTGAGTTTAGACCGGGGAAAGAACAAGGTTGTGGACTAAATTGAACTAATAGCCGTTTTTGTAACCAAGATAAATTCGTATGTTAAATAAGCTTTAATATAATTGTATTTAAATTCTTTAATATTGCATGAACTATATGATTGACTATGTGGAAGAGTTTAATTCTACGAACGAGTTCGACTATGATTTGACAAGTAAGAAATCCTGTTTGAACCTTAGGAATAGAGTAGAATACACGTGACATGTCACTAGGGTTACCATGTGTTATCTGATTATGTAATCTGAGTGCTGGTCCTGTACGTCCTACCGGTGGCTGAGTATACCAGCATATGTTCCGGTTACTTGACAGCTTGTGTGAGCAGCACCGTATAGCTATGTCTGGACTGACAACTTGTGTGAGCAGGCTCGTCGATAGCTCGAGAGCGAGCAATTATGAGATAAGAGACTTAGGTAGCATTGGCTACATATATGGCGCTTAGTGTGCAAAATTCCTAAGTATCCGACATTATTATTCCGAGTGGTTCATGGGTATGTCAAATATGAGAATACGTGTAAGTTCATTTCGAGATGGTACAAGTATGTACATAAAGCTTAGGTTTATTGAATCTCGAAAAATGATGAATTTAAGGTAAGTTGGTGAAGAAATGAATTATGGTTGTGAAAATCATGGTATATTATGTTATCTTATATTATGTTACTTGCATGATCAATGTATGGTAAGGTTTGCTTATTTCTTACATACGGACTTACTAAGCTATATAGCTTACTCCATTTATTTTTTCATGTTTTATAGTGTTGCCAAGCTAGCTCAGATTGGGAATCATTGAAGATTCGCCTCACACTATCAAAACTATCATTTTGGGTATTGATGAAATTTAGCATATTGAGTATATGACATGTATAGGGACTTGGTCATTTTGTTATATGTGTCATTATGAATTTGGCCAAATGTATTGGCTTGTAATTGTCAAAGGTTTGATGTGGCATTTAGCCATGTAACTTGGCTCATTTTGGCTGAATTGGTTGTAAGCTTATATATTATATATATGCATGCATGTGTCAATGCCTTGTTGGTGATGTAGTTTATTAATGCTTGGCAAATTGTTGAGTGTGGCTTAATGGGTTTTTGATGAATGATTAAGTATGGCTCATTGGTATGTTAGAAAAATCTAAGTAGAATTATATATGATGAAAGTATGTGTGTGGATGCCTTTGAATGTGAAATTGGTATGTTTGATTTGGCATAATGAAATGTCATGTATATTGTAGATGGTGGTATCGCATTAACATGTTTTAGCTATAATTGTGAATGTTTTGGTTGCTAAGTATGCCATGAATTGTGCCATTGAATTTGTGTAAGTGTAGATGTAAATGAGGGTGGCAAATGGCTTGGTAAATAGCCTCTATTTTGTCCATACGGGTAGACACACGGCCTGTCCCATGGGCATGTGTTCTGTTTGTGTGTCCCCTGCACCTTAAATGTAACACCTCTAACTCGTATCCGTCACCGGACTAGGGTAACGAGGCATTACATAATATAAGTACAATTTCGAACATTCACATGTTAACACAGTTCATATTTATATATATACAGGTATATCATTAAATCAACTAATTAAACTATTCAAATAATTAAAATAAAATTTACAAATAATGTACTAATTTGAATCTAACAAAATCCACATTCATCTTTTACTTATTCGATTGCCCAAAATTTACCTATTCAAACTTATTAACTTCGGTTAATTAATAAGCCACTCAACCAAACACATTTTCAATTTATAACTAAAACATATGTTCAAAGTATATTATGTACACATATGTATTTAGAAGTCATACACTTATACATAACATTGCCATGCCATGTACAAAAGCATACCAAAATTATACATTAATAGAACCCACCAAAACCATATTCACATTATCACTCAATTTAATCAACTTATATTCGGCATTTGTACATTATAACATGTATAATCAATTTTTATAATCATAATTACAGTACTAACGTATACATTATACAACTTTCATTTAACATCCAATAGGTCATTTTTCCATGCATTTAGCCGAACAATAATATGTTTAATAACTAAGCTTTGACAATTGTTCACTTCCAACTTTGTTAATTAAGGTACACTAATGAATCATGCCCAATATCCAAATTGCATACCTCAACTAAAATGGCACAAATATCATATTTAAAAATCAGATCTATAAACCTATTTTTAACCACCAATAATTAGTACCATCTTTGTACCATGAACTTATAAGCATACACATGTTAACCTATTAATAATAAAACATTTGCCGAAACATACATGCCACATATCTACTAAATTAAGAAGCTAATTTAACTTGTTTCTACTTCCCCAATTCATTATATTATTATCCTTGACCTGTACACTTATACATAACATAATTATTTCACTCCAACATTAAACCGATTTAGTAGACCATTCACAAAACAAGACATATTTTGTTAAACCCTTACCACTTTCGAACTTAGCCATACGACATCTATCACCAATTCACAATTTAATGTTTGTATTATCATAGCAACCAATTTCATATTTATATTATCTATACCCAGCAATGGTCGAATCAACCAAGCATGTTAAGGAAGGATATACAAACCATATTCATTTCATCAACCACCTCCAAAGACCTAACCATTAGCATGCTATTTCCAAAATATATAACACCTATCTCAACCATCATTCCTTTATAGCATGTAACATTAAAACTGAAATGAACTCAGGTCATAAGCAAACATATCGAAATCAAACATGAAAACTTAGTCATTTTCGCATGGCTCATATTATACACAACCAAAAATAAATCCAACATTTCAAAACATAAACCAGCCTATTATGCCATAATTTAAGTTTAGCTAATAAGACACCAAAACAGTAGATAGTGTGATGAACTTGGCTAACTTCAAAATATATAAAACAGAGTAACATAATACACAGAGTAAGCTACCACAGCTTAGTAAGTCATAAGCAAATAAATAGCTCAATATCATAATTGACTCATATTAACTAAACAAAGTCCATTAACATTATTATCCACCTAGGCCGTATACATTTATAATCATTTAACACAATATAAATCAACTTCCAAACCAAATAGTCATAATGACCACACATCCATTTACTCTTTTATGCAACTTAAGAATCATCAAATGACATCTCATGTATAATTAATACCTAAGTGGCCGAATATACAAATCTTATATACACATATTAAGTAATATATCAATGTTACACAAATTATTCATTCACAAGCCGAATACACATACCAAATACCCATGAACTCTTCATTTGCATTGTACATGATTTACAACACATATCCACAGTACTTTCTTACTTTATCTCAAGTAGATATCAAGTTAATTCATACCTGGCCATTTAGCTCGTACTACACATTCCAAACATTTTTTACCTTTGCCCAATGAACCATTCGGAATTGGATAGGACACTCAGATAATCACATAAATCATACAATGCCAACGTCCCAGACGTGGTCTTACATGTAGCCACATATCGATGCCATTGTCCCAAATAGGTTCTTACTCGTAAACACATATCAGAATTACAAATCGATGCCATGGTCTTACTCGCACACATATATCGGAATCCTATGTCATGACATATGTATCCTAGCTATTCCTAAGGTTCATACGGGGCTTTCGGACATCGTAACTTGAAAGAAACGAATGTTCGTACATGCTTACCAAGCTTATACATATTCAGAAATTGCATTCAAAATATCATATTTTTCAAATCAGCATCTATACTTTACATTTAATTAAAATTAAGTACGTCTATTTGCTTATAAACGTACCTCGAATGTCGTAAAACGGGACAGGGCTGTTAGTTGACAACTTTCGTTTTTCCCCAGTCCAAATCTGATTTCTTTGGTTCTTAATCTAAACATATTCAAGTTAAGCTCATTCAAACATATTTTCATTCAATTTAGTCCAAAAACACATAAATGGTCAAATTACCATTTTACCCCTAACATTTACAATTTTTACAATTTAGTCCCTATTGCACAAAACACAAAATATGCAAAATTTCCCTATACCTATGTTAGGTTGAATTTTACCCACTCTCAAACAAGTCCATATATTCAATTTGTTTCACATTTGAGTCCCTCAAATTATTATTTTTGCAATTAAGTCCTAATTACTCAAAATCATCAAAAACTCCAATACAAAACATGTTAATCTAAAACATATCTTTCATTTTTCATCATCAAACAAAAAAAATCTCAAGCTATCAACAATGGCACAACTCAAAATATTCATCAAAAAAAAAAATTAAAGCTTGGGTTTTGTAGTACTCGAAGCAATGATCTCAAAAACGTAGAAATTATCAAAAACCGAGCTAAACTCGTACCTTAATCAAGCTTGAATACAACAAAACCCTAGTTTTTCTTCTTTGTTTTTCTTTTATGAAGTTTCAGCAATGGTGAACAAAAATAAAACATGGTTTTTAATTACGTTAATATTAGATATATTATACATGTTATTTCATTTACAAATTTAACCTTTATGAAATAATAATAAAATCATAACATATATGGTTATTACCATCCAAAAAACATGAAAATGGAGTAATTGCAACATAAACACCCCAACTTAGAAAACCACTAACAATTCGGCCCCTTATATATTAAACTACCAAATTTTCAATTTACACGATTAAGTCCTTTTATTTAATCGGACACCTAAATGACAAAATTAAATCACAAAAATTTCACAGACAGAAATTCACATAAAATAAACACGAAAAATAATTTAAAAATATTTTTCTGACTCGGATTCGTGGTCCTGAAACCACCATTCCGATTAGGGTCTAAATCGGACTGTTACATTAAACTTTAGAAACAATATGCTCAGATTTGAGCACACGGGCAAGGACACGGGCGTGTGTCTCAGTCGTGCGAGGGACATGGCCTCAGACATGGGCGTGTGTCTCGGGCGTGTGAAGTCTGTACCTATTTAATGAAAATTTAATTACACACATGGCTTAGCACACAGGCGTCTGACTTGGCCGTGTGACATTAATTTGTACATGCATTGTAGGTCAGAGAGTTACACGGGTTAGGGATATGAGCGTGTGTGACCACACGGCTTGCCCACACGGTCGTGTCCCAAACCACACAAGCACCCCTGTTTATAGCAAAAATTTTCTAATTTTTTTGAAGAATTTCTAAAGTTCTCGGTTTAGTCTCGAACCACTTCTAAAGTATGTTTTGGGCCTCTTAGGCTCGTATTAGGGACTTCATGATTAAATACAAATGGTTTTAATTTGGATGCAAATTTATGACTCGAAAGGTATGATTGCTTGAGTTATAAGTCTGGTAATAACTCTACCCTGTTTCGGGATTGAATATGGGTAAGGGGGTGTTATAAATTATGTCTTCTGTGATGTAATTTATAAATGCTTGATAAATGGTTGAGTGTGGCTTAACGGGTTTATTGTTGAATGATTAAGGTTGGCTCATTGTTATACAAGGAAAACTAAGTAAAATTATGCATGTTATTGGTAGCCATATTGGAACTTGTAGAATGTGAGTTGGTATGATTTGGTTTGGTAAATTATAGTGTTGTAAATGTGTTGAGTGTGGATAATGAAATGACATGATTTGGTCTTATTTTGTGGATGTTTGGTTGCCTAAGTATATCATGATTTATGCCATTGAACTTGTGTGTGTGCATGTGAAAATGAGGGTGACAAATGACTTGCTAAATAGCCTTTATTTTATCCATACAGGTAGACACACGGGCATGTGTCTAGGCTGTGTGTGACACACAGTCTGCCCCATGTGTTTCGGACATGTGTCCCCTGCACCTAAATTTTGAGAAATAGAATGCCTAGAATTGAGCACACAGGCAGAGACACTGGCATTTGTCTTAGTTGTGTGAGGAAGACGGCCTTAGGCATGGGCATGTGTCCCGACCGTGTGAAGTATGCACCTATTTTATGAAAATTAAATTAACCACACGGCTTAACACATGGGCATCTGATTTGGCTGTGTGACTTCAATTTATTCATGCGTTGCCAAATAGATAGTTACACGGGTTAGAGACACGGGCATATGTGACACACGACCTACTTCCAAAGCATATTTTGGGCCTCGTAGGCTCGTATTAGAGACTTTATGATTGAATACAAATGGTTTTAATTTGGATGCAAAATTTATGACTCGATTTGTATGTTTGCTTGCGATGTAAGTCCGGTAATGCATTGTATCCTGTTCTAGCATTGAATACGGGTAAAGGGTGTTATATTTAGTGGTATCAGAGCTATGGTTTAGTAAATTCTCGGACTAACATAGCGTGTGTGAGAGTCTAATTATACATGTCATATATAATTTGTGATAGTGTGACGAATCTTGACAATTTAAAATTGTGTTTTCATCTAGTAAATGGATCCCAACTGAGAGGTAGCTGATGATGTTGAAAGTAATACGCTTGCCCCTGCCCAAAGGACAACGTCATCTGAAAGTAGACCAGTAATAATTAGTTAGGAAGGAGAGGCTAGAGAAGCCTTCTTCCAAAGGATGAACGAGTGGTTTGTCGAGTTTGTTCAAACAAATTCGGCTACCCAACATTTTCTACCCCCACCTAACTCCCAACTAGTTCCCATAGCTCCGCAAGGTGTGGAATTGTTAAGACTGAACAAACCTCTAGTTGATAAGATTCAAAAACAAGGGGCTGAGAAATTTAAAACCAATGTTGACGATGATCCCGAGAGGACTGAGTTTTGGCTTGTGAACTCTATCAGGGTATTGAATAAGCTTTCTTGCACATCAGATAAGTGTTTGAAATGTGCTATATCACTTTTGAGGGACTTGGCATATCCTTGGTGAAATACTCTTGTGTCTGTGGTACCAAAAGAAAGAGTTACCTGGGGTTTCTTCCTAGAAGAGTTAAGAAAGAAATATATCAGTCAATGGTTCATTGATTAGAAACGTAAGGAGTTTTTAGAGCTGAAACAAGGTCATTTGTCTGTGACTGAATATGAGCGAAAGTTTGTTAGGCTTAGTAAGTATGCTCGGGAATGTTTTTCCATCGAGGCTATCATGCGCAAGAGATTTGAAGATGGGTTGAATGAAGATATCAGACTACTAGTTGGGATTTTAGAGTTGAAAGAATTTGTTGTGCTGGTCGATCGAGCTTGCAAAGCTGAAGAATTGAGCAAAGAAAGGAGAAAAGCCGAGTTTGAGTCTAGAGATTCAAGCAAAAGGCCGATGAATAAGTCATTTCAGTCTTCGTCAAAGAAATCGAGGGATTTGTATACTCATCCAAATACTTTAGCTGGGTATCCCAACAAAGATCGTTGGAAGCAATATTCAGGTTCTAAGGCCCAAACTATGTCAATAGTGAGCGTTGGTAATGCTAGGTCTAATAGACCTGAATGTCAAAACTGTGCTAGACGACATCTCGGTGAATGTAGGATGAATAATCGGGATTACTTTAAATGTGGCTCCCATGATCACTTTATTCGAGATTGCCCTAAAATGACTGAGAAAGATAATTTTTAGAATGCAAGACTGAGCAACACTACCACTAGAGGGAGGCCATTAAGAAACATAGGAAATGGGAACAATAGCAGAGGTGCAACGAAAGATTTAATTGCGAGATCAGAGGTCAGAGCACCTGCTAGAACCTACGATATTTGCACTCTTTAAGATGTGTCATCCCCTGATATTATCACTGGTACATTTTTTCTCTATGATACTAATATAGTTGCATTGATTGATCATGGATCAACTCATTCTTATATTTGCATGTATTTGGTATCTAGTAAGAATTTGTCTGTTGAGTCTACTGAGTATGTGATTAAAGTGTCAAACCCCTTAGGCAAATATGTTCTAGTTGATAAAGTTTGCAAGAGTTGTCCTTTATTGATTCGGGGTCACTATTTTTTGGCTAACTTAATGCTTTTATCGTTTGATGAGTTCAATGTAATTCTTGGAATAGATTGGTTGTGTAACAACTCGATTTAGGGCGTAGTTGGAACAGTGATTTCGGGACCACGAATTTGACATAGTAAAACTTATTTTTATTATTTTTTTATGGTCTACAGTATTATGGAATGATTTCGTGAAAATTTCATTTGAAAATTTTGACATTTGGGCACTCAATTTAGCAAAAAGGACTAAATTATAAAAAGTGCAAATGTTGAGTTTTACATGCTAGAGGTGTCTAATTGTTATGAAATTTTAAATTGAAGGTCTTTAGATGGTAATTAGACCATTTGTTAAGTTAGTAGACAAAAATGGACATGAAGTAAGAGAAATTTTATATTTTAAGTTAGGAGCATTTTGGTCATTTGGTTAATAAATGAATTAAAAATCAAATTAAAAGCCAATATTTTTCCATCTTCTTCCCATGGCCGAAATTCTCAAGGGGGAACCATAGCTAGGGTTTTTTCATCTTCCAAGCTCGATTGTAAGTCCGTTCTAGCCCCGTTTTTAATGACTTTTATGTTTTTGAGATCCTTGTAACCTAATCTAGCTATTTCAAGGACTAATTTGAAAGAAAATCAAAGTATAAAATTTTAACCATGGATAATATTTGTGCGTTGTGATGTCTAATGGTAGAAAATGTATGTTAGATGTAAGATAAACAACTTTTGCTAGGTGATTTTTGATGAAAATGTCAAAAGGACTGTAAAAAGTCACAAAATGGGTAGTAAAAGTGTCATTAAATGAAAAATGTGGGATATTATGAAAGAGGTTCGGCTAGGCTTAGGAGTTGAAGAAATTGAATCTATTACAATTTAAGAGCCTAGGGACCAAAGTCTAAAAATGTCAAAGTTTAGGGGCAAAAATGTAAATTTTCCCTAATGTGATTTTTGAACTGAATTGAGTAATGCGAATAATAAATGAGTTAAATTTTCTATTATAGATCAATAAAAATGAGGTTCGGACCTAGATCGGGGGAAAAACAAAGTGTTTGACGATTATGTCCCATTTCTACTATTTTTGTACCGAGGAAAGTTCTTATGTAAATAATGCATTTTTTAATTATGTTTTAAATGTTTTATTATTTTATGAATTGTGATTGACTCACGAACGTATTCGACAAAGTTACGACAAGCATGAAATCCAGGTTGAACCTTAGGAATAGATAGGATACAAATGTCGTGACATTAGGGTTACTGAGACTATGTGTAAGATCATATCTGGGATATGACATCTATATGAGACTTCATGTAAGACCATATCTGAGATACGACATCAATATGAGACTTCGTGTAAGACCACGGTTGGGCTATTGGCATCGATACGAGATTACATGTAAGACCATATCTGGGATGTGGCATTGGTATGGTACCGTGTGTTCGGAACTCCCGAGTATCTTTTAGTATTCCAAGTGGTTTAATGGGTAATTTAATGAGTACGTCCAAGATGAATGGTGTGTAAATCCAATTCAAGATGACTCAGGTATGCACGAAAAACTCATACGTGATGAGCCCGTTATGTGATTAACCCTTGGTAAGGTTATGATTGAGTAAGTTATGATTATAAGATCTTAATATTATTTATGCCAATTATCATCATGTAAATTTTATATTAAATGTAGGTTTATGATGCCTATTATTTGCATGGGAACTTACTAAGCTATATAGCTTACTCCCATTTTCTTTCCCTTGTCTTATAGTGTCACCAAGCTAGCTCAGGGATCAGAGACATGTAAGAGATCCACTAACACTATCAACTGATTATTTTGGGTACCAATGAATTTGACATTTTGAGTTATGGCATGTATAAGGACTTGGTTATTTTGTTATATGTCATAGTTGAATTGGCCTAATATGTTGCCCTATATTGGTTGATAATTCATTTTGTAAATGGCCATTCGGAATTGGCTAATATTGGCCTTAGTATACATGCGTATGATGATGTTTTCATGGATGTGAAAATTTGCATGGTTTAAGTTGATAAGTATATGATGATTCTATGTGCTAAATGGTATCATGTGAATGATGTGTGGATGTCTTGATTGTGGCTAAATTGGTTGAATGTAATTGCTTGGATTTGTGTTGTATTTTGTTTTGTAGGTGTGTGCATAATCGGGTGACGAAATAGCTTGGTAAATAACCTTGTTTTTGTCCACACGGGTAGACACACGGGCGTGTGTCTAGGCCATGTGTGACACACAACTTGCCCCATAGGCGTGTGTTCCGATCATGTGTCCCCTGCACCTTAATTGTTGCAAAATGGAATGTTCAGAATTGAGCACACGAGCATAGACACGAGCATGTGTCTCAGCCATGTGGATGACACGTCCTCAGGCAAGGGCTTGTGCCTTGGGCGTGTGAAGTCTACACCTATTTTATGAAAAATTATGAAAATTAAATTGACCATACGGCCTAGCAAACGGGCGTGTGGCTTGGCCATGTGACTTCAATTTGTTCTTGGGTGACAAATAGAGAGTTACACGAGTTAGAGACACGGACGTGTGTGACCACACAGCCTGCCCATAGGGGTATTTCCTAAGCCACCCGGACGTGTGGCTCTTAAAACATGAAAATTTTCTAAGTATTGTGAAATTTTTTAAAGTTCTCATTTTAGTCCCGAACCGCTTCTAATGAATGTTTTGGGCCTCGTAGGTTCGTTTTAGGGACAATATGAATGTATATGAAAATTTTTTAATTTGGAAGGAAATTTACGTCTCGGTTTTGTATGTTTACTTGTGTTTAAGTCCGATAATGCCTTGTACCCTATTCCAATGTCGAATACAGGTAAGGGGTGTTACATTTAGTGGTATTAGAGCTACAATTTAGTCAATTCTCAGACTAACGTAGCATGTGTAAGAGTCTAGCTATACATGCCATAAATGAACTGTGATAGTGTGATAACTCCTGACAATTTAAATTGTGTTTTCGTATAGTAAATGGGACTCAATCGAGCCGAGGCTGATGACATTGAAAGTAATGTGCCGTCTCCCGCTCAAGGGGCAGCGTCGTCTGATAGTAGACCCCCAACTGTTGGTCAGGGAGAAGGGGGTAAGGAAGCCTTTCTCTATATGATGAATGAGTGGTATACGGAGTTTGTTCGAAGAAATCTTAATGCCCAACCTCCTCCACCCCACCTATTCCTCGACCGGTTCCCGTAGCTTCACAAGGTATAGAATTTCTAAGAATAAACAAGCCCCCGGTTGATAAGATCCGAAAGCATGGGGCCGAAGATTTTAGAGCTAATTTGGATGATGATCCTGAGAGAGCTGAGTTTTGGATCGAAAACTCCATCAGAGTATTTGATGAGTTGTCCTGCACATCGGATGAGTGTTTAAAGTGTGCCATCACACTTTTGAGAGATTCTACATATCACTGGTGGCATACACTATTATCAATGGTACCGAGAGAGAGGGTTACATGGGAATTCTTTTAAGAGGAGTTCCGAAAGAAATATATTATTCAGCGGTTCATCGATCAGAAACGTAAGGAATTTCTTAAGCTGAAACAGGGTCGAATGTTAGTGACCGAATATGAGCAAGAATTTTTCAGACTTAGCAAATATTCTCGAGATGTATTTCCACTGAGGCTATTATGTGCAAGAGATTTGAGGATGGATTGAATGAAGATATTCGTACGTTAGTTGGGATCTTAGAATTGAAAGAATTTGTGGTATTGTTCGAGCGAGCTTATAAGGCCGAATAGTTGAATAAAGAAAAGAGGAAAGCTGATTGTGAAGCTAAAGATTCGAGAAAAAGACGATGAGTAAGTCATTTCCATCTTATTCAAAGAAATCTAAAGAAATATATTCCCGTTCGATTATATCAGCTGGGTATTCCCACAGAGACCGTGGGAAGCAAAACTCTGGTTCTAAATCTCAAGCCACTTCAATGGCAAGTGTGGGTAATGTAAGGCCTAACAGATTCGAATGTCAGCATTGTGGAAGAAGACATCCCGATGAGTGTAGGATGAAGGATCGGGCTTGTTTGAAGTGTGACTCCTAAGAGCATTTTATCTGAGATTGCCCTGAAATGGCTGAGAAAGAAAATTTCAGAGTGCAAGGCCGAGTAATACTACTAATAAGGGTAGGCCACTGAGGAATACTAGAAATGGAGCTAGTAGTTAAGGTGTGACAAAAGATACCGCTGTGAGATCTGAAGCTCGAGCACCTGCTAGATCCTATGCCATCTGCACTCGCGAAGAAGCAACATCTCCCGATGTTATCACTGGTACTTTTTCTCTCTATAATACTGATGTAGTTGCATTGATTGACCCTAGATCGACTCATTCTTATATTTGTGTGAAATTGGTAACTAGTAAGAGTTTACCTGTTGAGTTTATTGAATTTGTGATTAGAGTGTGAAACCCTTTAGGCAAACACGTGTTACTTGTATTATTTGTAAAGAAGAAAGACAGATCCATGAGGCTTCGTATTGACTATCATCAGCTCAACAAGATGACTATAAAGAGCAAGTATCCTTTACCGAGGATTGATGACTTGTTCGATCAGTTGAGAGGAGCAACGATATTCTCGAAGATTGGTTTAAGATCTAGCTACTATCAGTTGAGAGTCAAAGAGTCGGATGTGCTGAAAACCGCTTTCAAGATAAGGTATGGGCACTATGAATTTCTTATTATGCCTTTCAGACTAATTAATGCACCTATTGTTTTATAGACTTGATGAATAGAATTTTCTGACCATATTTGGATAAGTTTGTGGTTTTGTTCATCGATGATATCTTAATTTATTCTCAAGAAGAGTCCAAGCATACTGAGCACTTGAGAACGGTATTGCAGACTTTGAGAGATAAGCAGTTGTTTGCTAAATTCAATAAAAGTGAGTTTTGGCTCTGAGAAGTCGAATTTTTGGGACATATTGTTTTAGGCGGTGGTATTCGGGTTGATTGAAGTAAGATCTCAAAAATTGTTGATTGGAAACCCCCGAGAAATGTATCTAAAATTAGAAGCTTTTTGGGTTTAGCTGGATATTACCGATGTTTTGTCAAAGGATTTTCGATGATTCTACTCCTATGACTAAGCTGTTGCAAAAAGATGTTAAATTTGAATGGTCCGAAAAATGTCAACAAAGTTTCGAGAAGTTGAAAGCATTATTGACTGAGGCGTCAGTTTTAGTGCAACCTTAACTGGGAAAAGAGTTTGTGATTTATAGTGGTCGTCACTAAATGGATTAGGATGCATGTTGATGCAAGAGGGTAAAGTGATAGCTTATGCCTCGAGACAGTTGAAGCCATATAAGAAGAATTATCCGACGCATGATTTAGAATTAGCCGCCATTGTGTTCGCTTTAAAAATTTGGAGACATCATTTGTACAGTGAGAAATGACATATCTTTACTGATCTTCAGAGTTTAAAATACTTGATGACTCAGAAAGATTTAAACTTGCGGCAACGGAGATGGCTTGAGTTATTGAAGGATTATAAGCTAGTTGTAATACCCCTTACCCATATTCATTATTGGAATAGGTACGAGGCATTACCGAAGTTTACTGAACATTTTCAGATAATTCTGAGTCATTTATTATTCATATTTTAAAGATAATCATAACGTCTCTCTGTTGGGACCTCGAAGCCCCAAACATACATTAAAAACCAACTAGAATTAAATCAAAATCATAAAAAATTTTATAAAATCTTAAATTTTATTTTCATCTAAGTACTTACCATTTCAATGCTTCTTATAATTAAACATGTTACCATTCAATCAATAGCTTGACACTTGTCTAAGCGTCAAACAACATCATTGTTAGTGTACTTGCACATATTTCATATAAATTCAATATTGATATACTTATTTTCTCGACATGTCACACTTGAGTTTAATAATTGTCTTTACTTACATAATTTCCTTGTATCAACATATCAAATATAATCATATATGTACATGTCATGAAACATATCATTCTCTTACCGTTTCTTCATAAGTATATATCAATCGTTTCATTATATCAATATTTCATGCTCCATCATTTCCATATATTTTATGTATATTTATTCCGGTAAAGTTTATATCAAATTTAACATAAATTATATTCCATGTACTCATTCTTATTTCATTTATCTATCTTCATAATTATTTTATACAACTATTTTGTACATATATTTCCATATGACCAGTTCTTGTAAACATTTCACACAACCATTTCATATAACCATTCGTCATCTGATACATATTACCTGAATATCAATTGTTCAATAGATGTCATCGCGTCTCCCATCCACGGTCTTATTTATCTTTGACATGATGCCATAGTGTCTTTCAACTATGGTCTTACTCATTTTCTGTCATGTTGCCATGGTATCTTTCAACCATGGTCTTATTCATTTCATGTCACGCTGCCATGGTATCTTTCAACCATGGTCTTATTCATTTCATATCACGTTGCCATGGTATCTTTCAACCATGATCTTATTCATTTCATGTGACGCTGCCATGGTATCTTTCAACCATGGTCTTATTCATTTCATATCACGTTGCCATGGTATCTTTCAACCATGGTCTTATTTATTTCATGTCACGCAGCCATGGTATCTTTCAACCATGGTCTTGTTCATTTCATATCACGTTGCCATGGTATCTTTCAACCATGGTCTTACACATATCATATCAAGTTGCCATGGTATCTTTCAACCATGGTCTTACACGTTTCATATCAGAGAGCACAGTCCCGCGAACCTCATCCTTACAATGGGATTACCAGTCCAGGTTAAATCCCCTATAATATAAACTCATAGAGTATTGTCGGGATTACCAGTCCAGGCTAAATCCCCTGCAACGACAATTACTCTAATGATCTTGGATTTGAATTATCAGTCCAGGCTAAATTCAGACCCTGATTCGGATTACCCGTCCGGGCTAAATCCATTTTACACATATTCTTCGGGAGGGCTATATCAGGATAGGATCACCCGTCCGGGCTAGATCCTTTTTACCGTCAATTCCTTTTCAGAGATCCATCGAATTTTCCTTTCATTCAACCGAGATTTCTTCCTCTTTTATCAAATATGTCAATGTTTCATAAAATTTCACATAATGAACATTCAAATCATGTTCATATCAAAAACATGCATTTCAAGCATTTAAGAATATAATTCAAGTTACATGAACTTACCTCATTACTTGTTTGTGTTTATAATTTTATTAATCCGATATCTTTTCTTTTCCACGATCAAATCTCTTATTTGAGTCATCCGGATCTTTATAAATAAATTTGATCATCATTTTCATTCATTTCATATTCTAATGTACTTAATTAATGCTCTAGGCAAAATTACCACTTTGCCCTTAAGCTTTTATTTAATGACGATTTCATCCTTAGGGTCAGGAAAATAAAATTCTTGCAATTTAATCCTTATTTCCAGCTATTATTCTCATACATATTGATAACAACCCATGAATTCTATAAAATATCAGAATTTTCCATAATTTCAACACTTTTCAATTTAATCCCTAAAAACATGTTTTTTTCCCAATCTTGAACTAAATTAATAATTTCATTCAATTTTGTAATTTAAATAATAAAATAGTTCATTTCATGCAATTTGGTAATTTCTGACATTTTTACAAAATTACCCAAAAAGTTTTACTTTTATTCAATTTAGTCCCTGAGCCTAAAACATGCAAATTAGCCATGTTAAATGAATATTCATACATATTTTCCTTCTCCTCCTCTCTATTCTATATCCTTAATGTATATAACACTCTTGTAAGTAATATTATCTATAATTTTCATTATTTACTTTTATGAATATTCAAGCTGTCCATCTGTGTCATAGTCACTAAATTATTTATATCTGGAGCTATAGAACTCCAAATTAAGATCCGCTAATTTTTCCTGAAACTAGACTCATATATCTTCTTACCATAAAATTTTTAGAATTTCTGGTTTAGCCAATAAGTACAGTTTATTCTTTAAATTTACCCCTGTTCTGCTGTTTGACAGTCCTGACCCTTCTTCACTAAAAAATAATTATCTCCTCGTACAGAATTCGAATGATGTTCCCGTTTATTTCTCTTGAAAATAGACTCATTAAATATTCTAAACATATAAATTTAATTCCATAATTATTTTTATCCAATTTTTGATGATTTTCAAAAGTTAGAACAGGGGAACCCGAAATCATTCTGACCTTGTCTCACAAAATTGATTATATCTCATGATTTACAATTCCATGGCTTACATAATTTATTCTATAAGAAACTAGACTCAATAAGATTTAATTTCATACTTTATTCAATCTATAATTCGATTTCTAAAAGTTTTGATGATTTTTCAAAGTTAGACTACTGCTGCTGTTCAAAACTGTTTTGGTACAATATATTAATTACCATGTTATAACACCCTTATTTTCTTTTTCTACACCATTTCTCATCACTTTCTCTTATTTTCTCTTCACTAACATATCAAGAACATATGACCTTATGTAAGAAAACTCTACTATAACATTATTTACATGCTTTGTCAATAATAACAAACTTAAAAAAACATATTGAAATCTTGATGTACTTACCTTTTTTTATTGACTTCAATCTTTAACTTGATTTTTCTCTCTCCTCCAGCTTCTATTTCTTGAATCCAACTTGATATTCTTGCTCCCCATCATCTCCTTGCTATCTTTCTCTCTTGATGGCTATGGAAATTCTTTCAATTTTTAGGTGAAAATAATGAATTTTTGGTAGAAGGACTAAATTGTAAAGAAAGAAAACTTATTTTCTTCTTCTTCTTATACGTGGGTTTGCATGGGAAAGGAAAGGTGATGATAATTCTTTATCTTTCCTTCCTTTTATACTAAATAAATAATAATAAAATAATAATGAAATAATAATAAAATAATAAAATATCTTATTAAAATAATATATATCTAATTAAATAATCATAAAATATCATCAACATCATCATTACTTTCTAGATTTCTCTCTCTTCCAATTGACCATTTTGCCCTTTATTATCTTTTAAAATTCCATCATTGAGTCATCATTTAATTTGGTAAAATTACAATTTAGTCCCTCATAGTTCTTCACCTATTCAATTTGGTCCCAATCCATCCATTTTCCTTAGTTTCTAAATCATTCCACTCTTAAAATATTTACACTATTGGTCCTTTAACTTTTTCATATTTACACTTTAACCCCTCAAATTTTAAGTATTTATTCTTGTGCAGCAAAACTTTTCTCACTTTTACAATTTAGTCCTTTCTTGAATTAATATATCATAATATACTTCTCAATATTGACATAACTCAAAATTACCCTTTTTGTCACTTTATTTTCTTATTTTACTATATTACGAATAATATTTTACTGTAAAAATTTTCGAGGTATTACACTAGTAATTGATTACCACCCGGGTAAAGCAAATGTAGTCGCAGATGCGTTGAGTAGAAAGACTTTGTTTTCTTTGAGAGTAATGAATACACGGTTGAATTTGTCTAATAATGGTTCAATTCTAGCTGAGTTGAGAGCTAGACCGTTATTTCTTTAACAAATTTGTGAAGCTCAGAAATGTGACAGTGATTTGCAAGCCAAAAGAATTCTTTGTGAAATGGGTAATGATTCAGATTTTCATATCGGATCCGATGATTATTTGATGTTCTGAGGCAAAGTTTGTGTACCAAAAAATGATGAACTTATTCAGAAAATTCTTCATGAAGCACATAATGGTTGTTTATCTGTGCGTCTGGGTTGTATGAAAATGTATAATGATTTGAAGAAATTGTATTGATGGTTAGGTATGAAACGAGATATTTCATAGTTTGTTTCGAAGTGTTTGATTTGTCAACAAGTAAAATCTGAACACCAAGTGCCTTCAGGTTTACTTCAGCCAGTGATGGTACCTGAGTGGAAGTGGGATAGGATTACTATGGACTTCGTAATTGGGTTGCCTTTGATTCTAAAAAGAAGGATGCCATCTGGGTTGTTGTTGATAGATTAATGAAATCGGCTCATTTTATTCCAGTATGTACTGACTAATCACTTGATAAGTTAGCTGAATTATACATTTCTAATATTGTGAGATTGCACGGGGTGCCCATGTCTATTATTTCGGATAGAGATCCGAGGTTCACTTCGAGATTTTGGAAGAAGTTACAAGAGGCTTTGGGTACAAAGTTGAACTTTAGTACTGCATTTCATCTGCAAACTGACGGTCAGTTTGAAAGAATGATTCAAGTACTCAAAGATATGCTCCGTTGTTGTGTTCTAAAATTCGAGGGTAGTTGGGAAAAGTACCTACCATTAGTCGAGTTTTCTTATAACAACAGTTTTCAGTTGAGTATTAAAATGGAACTTTCTGAGGCATTGTATGACCGCAAGTGCCAAAAACCTTTGTACTGGATCGAGCTTAGTGAGAAATAGATTCATGGGGTTGACTTGGTTGGGGAAACTAAATAAAAAGTAATGGAAATTCGTGATTGCTTGAAAGCAGCTTCAGATCGACAAAAGTCGTATGCATATTTGAAAATAAAAGAGATTGAATATGTAACACCCCAAACCCGACGTAGACGTTATGGCCGAATCTGACGTGTCACGTTGAAGTGTTTTTCGAAAACCATATTTTCATTAAAAACCCTTCTTACTATTTAAAACCTCCGGCCATTTTATTCCTTGTGAAAACCTCAGTTTACGTTGGTTTATTTTGCAAAACGTGGTTCACTGGTAAGTTATTTCTATTTAAAACGGAGTTTGATGTGGAAGCTTAATTTAAAATAGTCGTTTTACGAAAACATGATGTTTAAAAGTTAAACTACGAAAATGTAGTAGATAACAAAAGCAGCTGTGTGGCCATCTCCGAGTCCCTCGTAGCATCGATCCTACTAATGCTGGGGATTACCGGCACAGCTAATGTAACACCCCAAATTTGGACCTAGAAGTATTGGGCCTTGAGTATGGGTCCGTAAGGAGGTTGTATATAAGTATCTAATTGTGCAAGGAAATGACACAATTAAATGTCTACTTTGGTGGTTAATGGCCCTGAGAAGTGTTGGAGAAATCTTGGGTTCAAACCTAGGCTTTAGCAAAAATTTTGGTATTAAGTGAATAAAACCCTGGATGCTTGGATGATGGCCTTTTAAGTTATTGTGTTAAATAAATGACACAAGGAAACATGTGGTCCAGTGGCAGTGGCGTGATTCAGATTGCAAGGGAGCCTAGGTTCAAGTCTTGGCTCTTACAATTCATTTTGGTTTTTCTCTTAAGTGAATCTGGACGCTGGCACATATGTCTTAAAGTTAATTATGGACGTTTTTATCAAAGAAAGAGCCTGTGGTGGAGTTGCAAGGTGGCGTGTTGTGCAACTGTGAGGTCTGAGGTTCAGGTCTTGGGATGTGCAGTGGAGTATTTATTTTTCTATTTGAGCCGTGTAGGAGGTGGAGTTGGACTGGAACTGGTCATAAGAATGATGAATTTTTCCTAATGGTTGAAAGTAATCCCACATCGGGAAGCTAACATGAGAATTGGTGAGAAGCTGGCTTTAAATAGAGCAAACCAGATGAGTTGGGAGGAAGACTCAATGCAGGATGTGCCAAGGTTGGTGATCGTGGACTTCGGCGCATTCTCATTAACAAGTGTGTATTCACGCCCTTCTTTGTTAGAAGTCAGCAAAAGCCGAAAAGTCAAAATTTTGGCATTTGAGGCCTCACGAGCGTGCGATCGCTCATGTGGTAAACCGAGCCCACAAACCATGGGCGATAGACTATAGAGGCCGCTAGGAGCGTTCTTGTGTGCTGGGGCTGTTCTGGGCCTCGATGGGTCGAATGGGCCTAATGGGCTTGTGGGCTCGCTTGTGTAAATCTAACTGTTAGGTGGGAAGTAGTTGGGCCACATAGCCGTAACTAAATTTGGGCTAAATGGGCCACATGAGCGTGTGGGCCCACTTGGGCTGAGTAATGGGGCTTAGGCCCATTTACACCGTTAGGTCTGTTTAGGTTACTTAAGTCGCTCGAGGTGACGGTGGACCTTTTGTTGGGTCGTTAAGACCCTTGATTTGTAAAGTTACCAAAATACCCCCAGTTTGTAAAATTACCAAAATACCATCGATTTGTAAAATTACTGAAATATCCTGAATTTGTAAAATTACCGAAATACCCCTGATTTGTAAAATTATCGAAATACCTCTAGTTTGTAAAATTATCGAAATACCTCCTGTTTGTAAAATTACTAAAATACTCTCGATTTGTAAAATTACCGAAATACCCCCAATCTGTAAAATTATCAAAATACCCCCGATTTGTAAAATTATCAAAATACCCTTAATTTGTAAAATTACCGAAATACCCCGGATTTGTAAAATTATCGAAATACCCCTAGTTTGTAAAATTATCGAAATACCCTCGATTTGTAAAATTACTGAAATACCTTAAGTTTGTAAAATTACCGAAATAATCCCGATTTGTAAAATTACTGGATTACCCTTGTAGAGTAAAATTACTGAAATACCTCTGTAGGGTAAAATGACTGTTTTTCCCTTATGGGTAAATGACTGATTTGGACTATGAATTTGACTGATTTGACTGTGATTGTAGGACTATGATTTAACTAACTTGACGGTGGTTGTACGACTGATATGCTTTTAATATATGTTTAAATGATTGGTACTGAGCATGTCCATTTTGCATACACGTGTGATGATTGAGCATGACATGCACGGCATATTGCATGGGGTTGGGACATTGATACGCAGGAAGTTCTGATAGGATCGTACAGGTCGCATGAGACGACTGTGGATCCAGTATTGATCAGTTAAGGTTGCACGAGTCGCACGAGACGACTGTGGACCGATGGACGGATTAGTGGCGCTTAATCTGATTATGGCTTTGTGTCAACCTAAAAATGGCTCTATGCCATCTTGACTATGGCTTTGTGCCAACCGTATTTACCTGTGGCTATGTGCCTAACATACTTATAGATGACTCTGTGTGGATCATATTTACCCAAGGATGTGAACCGATTATATTACCGTATCTGATGGCTATGTGCCAAACACAATACAATTACTGATGGCTTTGTGCCAATTATAATACCGCTACTGAAGGCTTAAAGCCGTATATATGAGTAGCAGCTTGCTACAACGTTAGGTAGTACCGCAACCGGGCTATCATTGAAGTGTATCAGATGGGTGGGTCGATACTTATATCCGCACATGATGTGTACCGGGGGACAAAGTTGGTGTGTAGCGGTTGGATTATTGGGGAGGGTTGCACGACATTGCATATAAGATATTATAGTGATATTATTGCGATGTGGACGTCGGCCCAACTGAGGCTGATATGGGCTAAGGACCACCTGACACTGTTTATTGGTTTGGGCTAGACCCAATTGATTCTGTTATGGGCTATGACCCAAATGATATTGTGATAGGCTTTGGCCCACGTATGCTCTGAACTAGACTGTACTGTTACTGTTAACGTGTAACACCCCAAGCCCGGCCCAAATGCTATGTATGAATCTGGTGTGTCACATTGAAGTGTTTTAGTGAAAACCCTATTTTGATTTAAAACTCTTCTTAAAATAAAAGAAACCCTTAATTAACAAAAAAAAACACACCTTTCAGTTGCGAAAGCTTGGTTTAAAACAGTTGATTTAAGAAAACTTATCTTTTAAAGATTTAGTTACGGAAATGTAAGAAAGATACTATAATTTAGGAAACTCATGCTCAACTTTTCGTATTTACAATGAAAATAATAATAACAATTCAAGTAATAATAACGTAATGAAAACCTTGTTACAATCTGGTCTGAAACATACTTAATAAAATAAAAACTTATATGCTTAAAAAAAACAAGTCCAAATTATCTTGCTAGCTGACCACCTAGAGTCCCTCCAAACATCGAACCTTCTACTGAGCATCACCTGAAAATAAAATAAAAGAGGGGGTGACTTTTCGCAAACTCAGTGTGTACAACCCTCGAAGAAAAAGTCATTCAAAAAAAAAATAGAATCATCATACATCAAACATGCAATGTAATCCCATCCAAATTATCATTCGCTACACACTGGCTCCGTCCCCTGTCACACAATGTGGGGATATAAATATTGACCCACCCAGCCCACACACCATGGTAGCCCGGTTGCGGAACTACCTTCATTTACATATTGGGCTTTAAAAACCGTCGGTGGATCCACGATTGTCAAGCAACCATGTGATCCTCATATACTTCCTCTGTTCCATAATTCCCAGCAGAATATCATATGTATGCATGTCGCATCCACAAAACTTACATTCAACACCTAGGGGTATTTTGGTCATTTTTGCCCTTAGGGGCATTTTGGTAATTTTCCCTTAATTATGGTTTTCACTTATCTTGGCCCTTTAACAAGTCTAGTGAGCTAAGATGAACGAATACTAAGCTCCAGGTAGGATTCCATAGAAGAGGAGGTGGGTCATTAAGACCGCTTAAGTACCAAGCTCTCCCTAGATCCAATCCTAGACATGCATATACATGTTGCCACACCTTAACCCTTTGACTTGTCCACGGCCGCAATATATTAATTAAGTCTTATGTGGATATCATATACTAGGACCAAAAAACCCTTACAAAGCCTAAAAATTTCACATACCTGCAGCTGGTCCATTAAGCCCAATCATATTCGTATGGCCCATTAGGCCCAAATCAGCTATAATTGGCCCATTAGGCCCAAATCACATTTATATGGCCCGTTAGGCCCAATCACATTCATATTCATACTCATATATAAATTCCTGTCACAAAACATCAATACTCAGTATTTACCTATTATGGGCCCAACAGCCCATTGGGCCCATTTAGCCCATTCCGGCCTATACGGCCAAATCACAACCCAAGTCCACGAAATCGCTTGTGGGCCTCAGGTAACCTATCGGTTTCCCCCTTACGAATGTTTGCGCACTCGCAAGACTACCGTAGCCAAACTTTCAGCTTTTCGGCATTTTAGCTTTTCGGCTTTTGCCGATTCATTATGTGTGTGCAGTGTATGTACACACTTGGTAAGCAAGCATGATGCAATTTCCTTCACCCAAACCTACAATCGATATCACTCAAAGATTAATCATACATACTTATCAATTACTTTACCAAAAGCAGGAATCTCACCTTAACCTTACCTAAACGCCAAGTCTTTTCTAGTTGTTACTTTGATCACTAAACATGCATATTTCTCATATCTGAAGAGCAAATCGGCAGGAATCCAAAATCGAGATCTGACACTAATTCCCTACCAAAGTCGATTAGAAATAAGTGAGGAACTAAATACTAGGTACTTATAAAAAACTGATTGGGAGAGCGAACACTTACACTAGAACCGACTGGGTGAAAAGAGTAGTGGCAGCACAAAGGGTATTCGGCTCTTAGAGATTTGAATGGCGACAATCGATTACTCGGCACCAAACAAGAGAGGAAGAAGAATCGGCTAAAGCAAAGAAAATATTGAGTAGAGGAGGGATAAGAAGTCGACACAAAGAAAGAAAAGAAAAAAAGGGTTTTCAGCTTTTTAGAGAAAAGGGTTTCTGGCACAAAGTGAAGAGAAATTCGTCATTAGCTTTTCAACCCTCCCATTCGGCACCTATTTATAGCCCTATAGCCAAATTCTTCAAGCCCAAGTTCCCAATTCAACTCCACTTACTACTCACTTTTCATCTCCTCGTTTTTCACCCTAATAACCCATTGATCCTTTCCTCAATTTTCTTTTCTGAACACTCCCCTTGGAGTCCATCTTCACGCCACTTCCATCCTTCTAGAAGGCCAAAATTAAACTCTAAAAATACTAAGCTAGGATTCGAACCTTGGACCCCTTTGTTAGCTACTAACGCCACCTCACTACACCTTATGTGGCGTCACTTAGCCACTCCACCATATTCTCTTTTTGTGTCCAATTGCTTCTTCATTTATTCAAAAGCCCAATTACTTACCAACCCTGATTCTTTTAATAATTAAATTATAATTTCTTCTACCCCTTAATTCGAACTCAACCTTAGCTTAGACATACTAAAATTATCGCTTGGATAAGAATATTAAACACAATTTTTATCAAAATCGAAAATAAAGAAAATTTGGGATTTCGGGATTTTTGGATTTTAGGATTTTTGGGAGGTTACAACTCTACCCCCTAAAAGAAATTTCATCCTCAAAATTTACCTTGTTCAAACAGTTGAAGATATTGACGTCGCATCACTTCTTTAGGTTCCCAAGTAGCCTCCTCAGCCTTGTGATTCTGCCAAAGTACTTTGACCAATGGAACGGACTTCCTTCTCTATACTTTGACATCTCGACCAATTATTTGTATATGCTCTTCCTCGAAAGTCAGGTCTGGCCTAACCTCAATTTGTTCCACCGGCACGACATGTGAAGGATCTGAGCGATACCGCCTTAGCATGGAAACATGAAACATGTCGTGGATCTGGCTTAGTTATGGAGGTAACTCCAGCTGATAACCGACTGGCCCAATCCGTCTTACCACCCGATATGGCCCAATGAACCTTGGGCTTAGCTTCCCCTTTCGTCCAAACCTTAACACTTTCTTCCACGGAGAGACCTTCAGAAAAACTAAGTCTCCTACTGCATACTCTATTTCTTGACGCTTAAGGTCAGCATACGACTTCTGCCTATCCGAGGCCTCCTTCAAACGATCCCGAATCAATTTTACCTTATCTTCAGTATCGGTTACTAACTTAGGGCCCAAAACTCTCCGTTCGCCCAACTCCGTCCTATATGTTGGAGTTCGACACCTTCGCACATACAGTGCTTCATACAGAGCCATCCCAATGCTTGCTTGGTAGCTATTATTGTATGCAAATTCAGCTAACGGTAAATAGTCCTCCCAACTACCTCAGAACTCAATCACGCATCCCCTCAACATATCTTCCAACACTTGGATCACCCTTTTCACGATCGCCCATCAGTTTGAGGGTGGAAAGCCGTACTGAAATTCAACCTAGCACCCAATGCCTCATGCAGCTTCTTCCAAAATCACGAAGTGAAACGTGGGTCCCAATCAGATATTATAGAGACTGGCACTCCATGCAATCTTACAATCTCCACCATATACAGCATAGCCAGCTTTTGAAACGAGTAGTCAGTGCGAACTGGTACAAAGTGGGTAGTCTTGGTTAACCGATCCACTATAACCTATATCGAGTCTTTCTTAGTAGGCGTCAAGGGTAGCCCACTTACAAAGTCCATAGTGATCCTTTCCCACTTCCAGAGTGGAATCTTCACTGGCTGTAGTAATCCTGAAGGCAATTAATGTTTCGCCTACACCTTTTGACAGACCAAACATTTGCCTACGAACTCCATAACCTCGCGCTTAAGTCTAGGCAACCAATAAACCTCACGCAAATTCTGATACATCTTGTTTTCGCCAAGATGCATTGTGTAGAGACCACTATGTGCTTCTCGCAGAACAAACTACCTTAGATCATCGTCCTTTGGTATACACATTCTCCCACGAAAACACAATACTCCTTCACCATTTATCCCAAAGTCTGATGTCTCCCCACTCTCCACTTGTTTAAAGCGAGCACTCAAAGTCTCATCCATTAATTTCTTATTCCTTATCTGCTCGACCCACACCGGCTTTACTTGAAGCTCAGCTAACAAGCTACCATCATCCAACAAGCTTAAACGGGCGAGCATAGCTCTCAAGTCTGACTTAACCCTACAACTCAACGCATCGGGTACCACATTCGCTTTGCCAGGGTGGTATTCAATCGTACAATCATAATCCTTCAATAACTTCACCCACCTACGTTGCCTAAGGTTTAGCTCCTTTTGGGTAAGGAGGTACCTCAAACTCTTGTGGTTCGAATAGATTATGCACTTCTCCCCGTATAAGTAATGCCTCTATATTTTGAGTGCGAAGACCACCGCAGCTAGCTCCAAATCATGGGTTGGGTAATTCACCTCGTGAGTTTTAAGTTGTCGTGACGCATACGCAACCACCTTTCCTTCTTGCATCAATACGCAACCTAAGCCTACATGCGATGCGTCACTATAAACCGTAAACTCTTTCCTAGGCACTGGCTGAATCAACACAGGGGTCTCAGTTAAAACTTTCTTAAGTTTTCCAAAACTCTCTTGCTGCTTGTACATCCAAACAAACGGTACCCCTTTCCTCAATAACTTAGTTAATGGTGCAGCAATTATGGAAAAGCCCTCAACAAACTGCCTATAGTATCTTGCCAAGCCCAGAAAACTTTAGATTTCTGATACCGTCTTGGGTGTTTTCCAGTCTAACACCGCTTCAATTTTTCGAGGATCCACCTTAATCCCCTCGGCTGACACCACATGTCCTAGAAAAGTAACCTCTCTTAGCCAAAATTCACACTTACTGAATTTGGCATACAACTGTTTCTCTCTCAAAGTCTACAATATAATCCTTAAGTGTGCATCATGCTCATCCTTATCTTTTGAGTACACCAAAATTTAATCTATAAAGACTACCATGAACCGATCCAAGTAGGGTTGGAAAACCTGATTCATGAGATCCATGAAAGCGGCAGGTGCGTTCGTCAGCCCGAATGGCTTCACCAAGAACTCGTAGTGCCCATAATGAGTTCTGAAAGCAATCTTATGAACATCGGCCTCCTTAACCCTTATTGGTGATATCCCGAACGTAGGTCAATCTTCGAGAACACCGAAGCTCCCCTAAACTGATCAAAAAGATCATCGATTCTCGATAGAGGGTACTTGTTTTTAATAGTTAACTTGTTTAACTTTCGATAGTCGATGCACATTCGTAACCTCTCATCCTTCTTCTTTACGAATAACACCGGTGCTCCCCATGGAGACACACTTGGTCATATGAAACCTCGATCCAACAATTCTTGAATTTATGCCTTAAGTTCTACCAACTCCTTGGGTGCCATCCGATAAGGAGCGATGGACACCCGTGCCGTCCCAGGTAACAACTCGATTCCAAATTCTACTTCTCTGCTGGGTGGCAACCCAGGCAGCTCCTCGGGAAAGACATCCGAAAATTCCCTAACTACTCTCAACTCCTTAACAGTAAGGCTCTTAGCCTCCATATCACTAATATAAGCCAGAAAGGCTTCGCATCCCTTTCGTACTAACTTCTCAGCCCTTAATGCCGAAATCACGTTCGACAGATAGTTTTGGCGTTCACCAATCACCAATCCTTCCTTATCCTCTGTCGTTCTTAACACCATTCACTTTGCAGTGCAATCCAAGGTGGCTCGGTGCTTCACTAGCCAATCCGTACCTAAGATTAAGTCGAATTCGCTAAACGACAGTTCCATCAAATCCGCTAAAAAGGTAACCCCTTGGACTACTAAGGGTACCTTCCTAAACATCTTATTCACTCCTACAGACTGCCCTAACAGACTTATCACAGTTATCTCATTCGTAATAATCTCAAACATATCACCCAAAGAATCAGTCTTATTGCATGTAAAATATGAATGCGTCGATCCAATATCAATCAAGGTTGTGTAAGATAACTCATATATAAAGAACATACCCGTTATCATATCTGGGGCATCCCCATCTTCTCGACGACGAGCAGCATAAACCAAAGCTGGCTGTCTCGCCTCAGCATGGCCCTCATTTTTTCCTGGTGCTTCTCATCCATGTCCATTGCCGTTACCGCCCCTGGCCTGTCCACGACCCCTTGGCAGCAGCTGTCCACCCCTTGGTGGCTGAACACCTCCTTGACCCGCTACTGGCTCTCGACCTAGTGTTCGAGGGCAATCCTTGATCCTATACTCCATAGACCCACAAGCGAAACAAGCTCCCATTCTCTTCCAACACTCACCTCTAGGGGTCCCTGCTCTAACTGGCCCATTATTCCTGGCCTTAGCCCTAGGCCTCTGTCCAACACCCGGGGTCTCAGCCTCCCTCTTATTCTTACCCCTTTCTTTCTCCCGGTTTAGGCGCTCAGTGCGCTTTACTTCCTCCGCTATCTTTGCTTTCTCCACCAATTCTGAGAAAACTCATTCTCTTTGTAGAGCTATCAGTACCCTGAGGCTATCTCTAAGCCCATCCTCAAACCTAACGTAACGCTCATACTCCGTTGCCACCATTACCCTTGCATACCTACTAAGGCGTAGAAACTCCGCTTCGTACTTCGCCATCGATTTATTGCCTTGGGTCAAGTGCAGGAACTCCTTCCTCTTAGCATCTATATATCTTGCACCCATATACATCCCTTGGAATGCAGCTTTGGAAAACTCCCAGGTGACTCGCTCCAGTTGGGTGCCCCCTTTCACTGTCAACCACCACTGGTAAGCTTCCTCCCTAAGCAATAACACCGCCCCTCTCAACTTTTGCTCAGGTGAGCAGTCCAAATCCTCAATTATCCTTTCAGTGGCCTCCAACCAATATTTTGCCACGTTAAGAGCCACGCCAGTCACGCCCTTGAAGATCTCAGCCCCGTTCGATCAAAGTCGTTCTGAAATGGACCCCCGATTTTCGCTGCCATTATTGGGCCCAGCGAACCTTTCCAAAATCCTTAGCATTTCCTGCGGCAATGCATCTTCTCCCACAGCCTGATTATACGGTCCATTCCCAGCCACCGGTGAGGCCGGAGCCTCTTCTACTCCAATATCGGGCATATGGCCCGATGCCAATGATTCAGCCCTAACGCTTCCGCAGCCTCGGGCACAGCCTCTTGCACCTTTTCTAGCACTTATCATCGATTCGTGTATTATCTAGATTAGAAATTTTATTAATTTTTAGTTAGTTTAATAATTACACTGATGTTTTATGAAAATATTTAAAGAGTAGATCGTTTTTGAAAATCTTCTACAGTTTCCAGATTCTACGGGCTTTAGTATCATTCTAACCATCATCTAAAGTAGCCCTCTAACTATCTACTGTATAATGATTTAAAAAAACTTAAAAATAAAAGTACTTACTTGGTTCGACGTCGGAGACTCGGTGTGCCGCTCACCAAGATTTCTCTTTTTACAAAGCATCGCGATCCAAAATATTTTTAAAATAAAAAAAAGCCAAATAATAATAAGGCCCACTTCACAGCCCGAGTTTTACAACCTGGGCTCTAATACCACTAAATGTAACACCCCAAACTCGGCCCAGACGCTATGGCCGAATATGGTGTGTCACATTGAAGTGTTTTAGCGAAAACTGTGTTTTAGCGAAAACTGTGTTTTAGCGAAAACTGTGTTTTCATTGAAAATCCTTCTTAAAATAAAAGAAACCCTTAATTAACAAAAAAACATACCTTTCAGTTGCGAAAGCTTGGTTTAAAACATTTGATTTAAGAAAACTTATCGTTTAAAGATTTAGTTGCGAAAATGTAGGAAACATACTATAACTTAGGAAACTCATGTTCAACTTTTCGTATTTACAATGAAAATAATAATAACAATTCAAGTAGTAATAACATAATGAAAACCTTTTTACAATCTGGTCTGAAACATACTTAATAAAATAAAAATTTATATGCTTAAAAAAAAACAAGTCCAAATTATCTTGCTAACTGGCCACCCAGAGTCCCTCCAAACATCGAACCTTCTACTGAGCATGACCTAAAAATAAAATAAAAGAGGGGGTGAGTTTTCGCAAACTCAGTGTGTACAACCCTCGAAGAAAAAAATCATTCAAAAAAAAAAAAGAATCATCACACATCAAACATACAATATAATCCCTTCCAAATTGTTCATTCGCTACACACCAGCTTCGTCCCCCGTCACACCATGTGGGGATATAAATATTGACCCACCCAACCCACACACCATGGTAGCCCAGTTGCGGAACTACCTTCATTTACATATTGGGCTTTAAAAGCCGTCGGTGGATCCACGATTGTCAAGCAACCATGTGATCCTCATATACTTCCTTCGTTCCATAATTCCCAGCCCATATGCAACCTAAGCAGAATATCATATGAATGCATGTCGCATCCACAAAACTTACATTCAACACTTAGGGGTATTTTGGTCATTTTCATCCTTAAGGGTATTTTGGTAATTTTCCCTTAATTACGGTTTTCACTTATCTTGGCCCGTTAACAAGTCCTGTGAGCTAAGATGAATGAATACTATGCACCAAGTAGGATTCCAGAGAAGAGGAGGTGGGTCATTAAGACCGTTTAAGTACCAAGGTCTCCCTAGATCCAATCCTAGACATGTATATACCCGTTGCCACACCTTAACCCTTTGACTTGTCCATGGTCGCAATATATTAATTAAGTCTTATATGGATATCATATACTAGGCCCAAAAATCCCTTACAAAGCCTAACAATTTGACATACCTACATCTGGCCCATTAAGCCCAATCATATTCATATGGCTCATTAGGCCCAAATCACCTATATATGGCCCATTAGGCCCAAATGACATTTATATGGCCTGTTGGCCTAGTCACATTCATATTCATGCTCACATAAAAATTCCTATCACAAAGCATCATAACTTAGTTTTTGCCTATTATGGGCCCAACAGCCCAACAGCCCATTGGGCCCATTTAGCCCATTCCGGCCCATATGGCCAAATCACAACGTAAGTCCACGAAATCGTCCGTGGGCCTCAGGCAACCTATCGGTTTCCCCCTTAAGAGTGTTCACGCACTCGTAAGACTACCGTAGCCAAACTTTTAGCTTTTCGGCATTTCAGCTTTTCAGTATTTCGCTTTTCGGCTTTTCAGCTTTTGCCAATTCATTGCGTGTGTGCAGTGTATGTACACACCTAGTAAGCAAGCGTGATGCGATCTCCTTAGCCCAAACCTACAATCGAAATCTCTCAAAGATTAATCATACATACTTATCGATTACTTTACCAAAAGTCAGAATCTCACCTTAACATTACCTGAACGCCAAGCCTTTACTAGCGTTACTTTGATCACTAAACGCGCGTATTTCTCAGATCTAAAGAGCAAATTGGCAGGAATCCAAAACCAAAATCTGACACTAATTCCCTACCAAAGTCGATTAAAAAGAAGTGAGGAACTGAATACTCGATACTTATCAAAATCCGATTGGGAGATCGAACACTTACACTAGAACCGACTGGGTGGAAAGAGTAGTGGCAGCACCAAGGGTATTCGGCTCTTAGAGATTTGAATGGCAACAATCGATTACTCGGAACCAAAGAAGAGAGGAAGAAGAATCGGCTAAAGCAAAGAAAATATTGAGTAGAGGAGGGATAAGAATTCGGCAAAAAGAAAAAAAGAAAAAAAAGTGTTTTTGACTTTTTGGAGAAAAGGGTTTCTGGCACAAAGTGAAGGGAAATTTCGTCATTAGCTTTTCAACCCTCCCTTTCAGCCCCTATTTATAGCCCTATAGCCGAATTCTTCAAGCCCAAGTTTCCAATTCGGCTCTACTTACTCGTCACTTCTCATCTCCTCGTTTTTCTCCCTGATAACCCTTTGATCCTTTCCTTAATTTTCTCTTCTGAACACTCCCCTTGAAGTCCATCTTCACGCCACTTCCATCCTTCTAGAAGGCCAAAATTAAACTCTAAAAATACTAACCTAGGATTCAAACCTTGGACCTCCTTGCTAGCTGCTAACGCCACCTCACTACACCTTTTGTGGTGTCACTTAGCCACTCCACCATAGGCTCTTTTTGTGTCCAATTGTTTTTTCATTTATTCAAAAGCCCAACTACTTGCCAACACTGATTCTTTTAATAATTAAATTATAATTTTTTCTACCCTTGATTAAAACTCAACCTTAGCTAAGACCTACTAAAATTATCTCTTGGATGAGAATATTAAACACAATTTTTATCAGAATCAGAAATAAATAAAATTCAAGATTTAGAGATTTTTGGATTTCGAGATTTTTGGGGCGTTACATAACGGGCTCTAGCCCAGACTGTTTCTGTTTTTGTTTCTTTATACTGACTGTTACTCTAGTAAGGGGATTACACACTGAGTTTTCGTAAACTCACCCCGTTTTTAATTGTGCAGGTAATCCCCAGCGTTAGGTGGTTCAGTGCTACGAGGGACTCGGAGATGGCCACACACTGCTTATATTTTTAGATTTGTTTATTTACTGTTGCGTATTTCTTTTAATTGGGTTGTAATAAGGCCTCTCTTAATTCTAGTTTTTATTTTACTTTGGGATTTTATTTACTACATTTTATAATGGTTAGAAGTAGATCGTGGTTTTCCAAAACAACAATTGTTTTTAAAACACTACATTTTCTCAACTTAACTTTTAAACATCATGTTTTCGTAAATTGGTTACTTTTAGAATTAGCTTCCACAAATTTTGGAAATAAAATTAAGAAGTTTTCAATGTACTACGTTTTAAATAAGAAGGGTTTCTAAGGAAAATATGGTTTTTGAAAAAAACACTTCAATGTGACACGCCAGGTTCGGGTCTAACTTCTGGGCCGGGTTTGGGGTGTTACATTTAGTGGTATAAGAGGCAAGTTACAAAACTCGACTATGGAATAGGTTTTAAAATTGGATTTCTGAAAGAATTGTTTCAAAAAGGTTCAAAAAGATTTGAAGTATTTGAAATATTTTTCTGAGTATTTTCCTGAAAGTATGGTTACCGAGTCTCCGACGCCGAATCCGTAAGTTTTCTGTTAGACTGTACTTAAATTTAGATTTTGTACTTATTCAGTGTATGTTTTGACAATCAGATTTTGTTTAAGTTAGCAACAGTACTGTGATGGATTCTGAAGGCAAGCAAGGTCGCGAGGAGTTGTTCGTCTCCCCGGAACATGAGATGGTTTAGGAAACTATAGTTAAGGTAAGTCTGCCAACTTCGAGTAACAATAACCCGGAGCTTGGTACGGAGGCACTGACCCGGTTAGTAAGGGAAGTGTTGGAAGAAGTGTTCGGGGCAAGAGTTAAGGTGTATGGTTAAACACTTCAGGCTGGGCACTTGGAGTGTAGCAGGAAGAGGGATCACAGTCCTCTAAAGGAGAAGCCCGTTCTGTAAAACACATTAAGACGCGTCCTAACTTTTTGGCTTGCGAGCATTGTAAATGGCGCCATCCAGGCGAATGCTGGAGGAAGTTAGGGGTGTGTCTCAGATGTAGGTCTAAGGAGCATCAGGTTCGGGATTGCGTAGTTCCTTTTAAGTTAGGTGTGTTTTGTTTGGATGTGATGTTTGAATATAGAAATTGTATGTTTGAGTGGTAAATATTTTTTTGCTTTTGTGGTTAGATGTTTGGTTGGGTATGAGAGGTTTTGAGATTAAGTTAAAAGTGTATTAGTGTAGTTTGGAACTAGAGTGCGCAGCGGGAGCGTAATGATGTAGGTTGAGCTAAGTAATTGTTCAGATAGTTGGAAATTTTAAAGACAAAATTTCTTTAAGGGGGTAAAATTGTAACACCCCGAATTTCAGCCTAGAAGTATTGGGCCTTGAGTATGGGTCCGTAAGGAGGTTGTATATATGTATTTAATTATGCAAGGAAATGACACAGTTAAATGTCTACTTTGGTGGTTAATGGCCCTGAGAAGTGTTGGAGAAATCTTGGGTTCAAACCTAGGCTTTAGCAAAAATTTTGATATTAAATGAATAAAACCCTGGATGATTGGATGATGGCCTTTTAAGTTATGGTGTTAAATAAATGACATAAGGAAGCATGTGGCCCAGTGGTAGTGGCGTGATTAAGACTGCAAGAGAGCCTAGGTTCAAGTCTTGGCTCTTACAATTCATTTTGGTTTTTCTCTTAAGTGAATTTGGACGCTGGCACATATGTCTTAAAGTTAATTATAGATGTTTTTATCACAGAAAGAGCTTGTGGTGGAGTGGCAAGGTAGCGTGTTGTGCAATTGTGAGGTCTGAGGTTCAAGTCTTAGAATGCGTAGTGGAGTATTTATTTTTTCTATTTGAGCTGTGTAGGAGGTGAAGTTGCACTGGAACTTTGTGGTTGAAGTGGTCATAAGAATGATGAATTTTTCCTAATGGTTGAAAGTAATCCCACATCAGGAAGTTAACATGAGAATTGGTGAGAAGCTGGCTTTAAATAGAGGGAACCAGATGAGTTGGGAGGAAGACTCAATGCAGAATGTGCCAAGGTTGGTGATCGTGGACTTCGACGCATTCTCATTAATAGGTGTGTATTCACGCCCTTCTTTGTTAGAAGCAGGCAATAGCCAAAAAGCTGAAACTTTGGCATTTGAAGCCTCACGAGCGTGCGATTGCTCGTGTGGTACACCGAGCCCACAAACCATGGGCGATAGACTGTAGAGGCCGCTAGGAGTATTCTCGTGTGCTGGGGCTGTTTTGGGCCTCGATGGGCCAAATAGGAACAATGGGCCTGTGGGCCTGCTTGTGTAAATCTAACTGTTAGGTGGGAAGTAGTTAGGCCACATACCCTTGATTTGTAAAATTATCGAAATATCCTTTGTTTGTAAAATTTCTGAAATACCCCTAATTTGTAAAATTACCAAAATAACCCTAATTTGTAAAATTGTCGAATTACTCTTGTAGTGTAAAATTACTGAAATACCCCTGTAGGGTGGTAATATGACTGTTTTGCCCTTGTGGGTAAATGACTGACTTGGACTATGATTGCACGACTGTGATTTAATTGGCTTGACGGTTGTTGTACAACTGATATGCATTTAATATATGTTTGAATGATTGTTACTGAGTATGGCCATTTTGCATACACGTGTGATGATTGAGCATGACATACACGACATATTGCATGGGGTTGGGACATTGATACAGATGAGGTTCTGATAGGATCGCATGGGTCGCATGAGACGACTGTGTTCCAGTATTGATCGGTTAAGGTCGCATGAGTCGCACGAGACGACTGTGGACCGATGGACGGCTTAGTGCCGCTTAATCTAATTGTGGCTTTGTGTCAACCTAAAAATGGCTCTGTGCCATCTTGACTATGGCTTTGTGCCAAACGTATTTACCTATGGTTATGTGCCTAACATACTTATGGATGACTCTGTGTGGATCATATTTACCCAAGGCTGTGTGCCGATTACATTACCATTGCTGATGGCTATGTGCCAAACATAATATAGTTACTGATGGCTTTGTGCCAATTATAATACCGCTACTGAAGGCTTAAAGCTGTATATATGAATAGCAGCTTGTTACAATGTTAGGTAGTACCGCAACCGGGCTATCATTAAAGTGTATTGGATGGGTGGATCAATATTTATATCTGCACATGATGTGTACCAGGGGATGGAGTTGGTGTGTAGCGGTTGGATTATTGGGGTGGGTTGCATGGCATTGCATGTAAGATATTATAGTGATAGGCTTTGGCCTACGTATGCTCTGAACTGGATTGTACTGTTACTGTTAACGGGCTCTAGCCTAGACTATTTCTGTTTTTGTTTCTTTATACTGACTGTTACTCTAGTAAGGGGATTACACACTGAGTTTTTGTAAACTCAGCCCGTTTTAATTGTAAATGTAATCCCCAGGATGGCCACACACTGCTTATATTTTAGATTTGTTTATTTACTGTTGCGTATTTCTTTTAATTGGGTTGTAATAAGGCCGCTCTTAATTCTGGTTTTTATTTTACTTTCGGATTTTATTTACTACATTTTATAATGGTTAGAAGTAGATCGTGGTTTTCCAAAACAACAACTATTTTTAAAACACTACGTTTTTGTAGCTTAACTTTTAAACATCATGTTTTCGTAAATTGGTTACTTTTAGAATTAGCTTCTGCAAAGTAAAAAGGAATTTTGGAAATAAAATTAAGAAGTTTTCAATGTACTATGTTTTAAATAAGAAAGGTCTCTAAGGAAAACATGGTTTTTGAAAAAACACTTCAATGTGACACGCCAGATTCGGGTCTAACTTTTGGGTCGGGTTTGGGGTGTTACAGCTAAAAACAGGGTGAGTTTGCACGAAAACTCAGTGTGTAATCCCCTAGCGTCCAAACAGTCTGTCAAAAATAGAAATTTGAATCAATCTGCGCTTGAGCCCTGTTCAGTAACAAAACAGTCAAATTCAGAAAATATGTGGGCCAAAGCCCGACACATTAACATTTGGGTCTCAACCCATCACAGTATCAATTGGGCCTAGCCCATCTCAGAATTAATATCAGTTGGGCCTAGCCCATATCAGAACCAATATCAGTTAGGCCTAGCCAATTTCAATTTCAAACCCATATGAATAATGCATGATAACCCATCCAACCCTACACTTGCCTCCGTCCAACCCTGCACTACCTTTGGGGAATAAATCACCCACGCCATCCCTACACTTACAGTGTTAACACCAGTTGCGACACTAACCAATTTCACAGCAGAGCTGCCAATCACATAATGGGTTTAAGCCGTCGGTGGATCCACAGTTGTCAAGCGACCATACGACGCTAACAAATCATATACTTCTTCCAAATCAATGCCCCAACCCCATGTGTCATGCTCAATCATCACACGTGTATGTAAAATTACCATGCTCGGTAACAATCATTTAAACATATATTAAAAGCATATCAGTTGTACAACCACCGTCAAGTCAATTAAAGCACAGTCATACGATCACGGTCAAATCGGTCAAATTCATAGTCTAAGTCGGTCATTTACCCACAAGGGCAAAACAATCATTTTACACTACAAGGGTGTTTTGATAATTTTACAAACAGGAGGTATTTTGGTAATTTTACAAATCGAGGATATTTTAGTAATTTTACAAATCGGGGGTATTTCGATAATTTTACAAATCAAGGGTATTTCGATAATTTTACAAACTAAGGGTATTTTAGTAATTTTACAAATTGAGGTCTTAACGACCCAATAGAAGATCCACCGTCACCTCGAGTAACTTAAGTAACCTAAACAGACTTAACGGTGTAAATGGGCCTAAGGCCCATACTCGACCCAACTAGGTCTACACGCTCGTGTGGCCCATTTAGCCTAAATTTAGTTACGGCTATGTCACCTACATAGCCTAGTCTAATATTTATCAGTTACCGTGGATTTAATCTGTGTGGGGCCCACAAGCCCATTGGGCCCACACAACCCATTTCAGCCCAACGAAGCCCTTAACGACCTATGCCATGCACACGACATGGCAAGCCCAACTATTTCCCACCTAACAATTAGATTTACACAAGCGGGTCTAACGGGCCCATCGAGGCCTAAGTCAATGAGAGCACTCGTGGCGGCCTTTACAGCTTATTGCCCATGGTTTGTGGGCTTGATTTACCTCACGAGCGATCACACGCTCGTGAGGCCTCAAATGCTGAAGTTTTGGCACTTCAACTTTTTGGCTTTTGCCAATCTACAGTAAGGAAGGCTGTGGTTACACACCTGTTTACGAAAATGAGCGAACGATTCACGAGTATTCCAACCTAAATACATCCTAAACATTCAATCAATCATTCACTTATTAGAGTTCATAGGCTCTTAATCCCCAAATCAATAATACTATCTACCTCAATTGAACAAACCACAGCCTGCTCTCCTAAATCGTAGTAGACTAAAACTGATCCCACTTTACTTGCCGATAATCTGCGATATTAAAAAATCTTACTAGGTTAGATTGCCTAGGATCACGACATAAATCTCACAAAGATATAGGGGCATTCGGCCTATGCCCAAATAAGAAGAAAGGTAATGCTCTTTCCTTAATAGAATAATGGAAGAAAGGGTTTGACGACTTGAGTACTTTTACACTTCTCCACTCCTCGGAAATACCTAAAACCCCACGATCACGTCTTGTCGAGAACTCTTGTAGAACCAGAATAGAGAGGGAGAGATAGGACAAGGAATGTTCGACCAAATTAGAACAAGATAAACAAGGTTGGCAAACAAGAGATAGAGGGTATTCGATTGGAAAGAAATCGAAATATTGAGAGGAAAGAAGAATAGAAAATGGAGAAAAAGATGGGGAGAAAAGAGACTAAAATCGATCAAGAAAATGAAAGGTAAGAAAGGTGAAAGAAGGAGAGCAGTCGACAAAGGTTTAAGAGAGGTATTCGTCAATACACATAACTTTACCCAAATGGTCAATTCGACAATGCCAGCAACCAAAATAGAAACCAAAATAAGAGACTACTTTTGGTACTTCAGTTCATAACAAAATCGACAGAAAAAGAAGGATTCCCCAAAACAAAAGTGACCAAAACTAAACAAAAGAGAGTAAAAAAACTAGCTTAGCCTAATTTCCACACCTCTAATGCCCATTTTAGTACATTTCCCTCAACTCATCAAACTCCTAACTTTTCTCCACAAAACCTTCCCTAATCTTCACCTTGAATCTCTCCCCTTATCACTCCAAAAATTACTCCAACAACTCTTTCATGACCATTTCAACTTAGAGTCCCGAACCAACTCCAATACTAGCCGTCCATGTAGCAAAATAAATATCTATCATAATACTATGGCAACATTCGAACCCCTAAACACAAGTACACTCTTAACGCCTTCTTGCCACTTGACCACATGCTTCTTTGTGTCACCTTTTAACCTTAATTATTTAAAATGCTTACTACCCAACATTTAGGGTTTTATTCACTTAAAACCAAAAATTTTGCTAAAGCCCAAGTTTGAACCCAAGACTTCTCCAACACTTCTCAAGACCCTTAACCACTGAAGCAGACTTCATTTATGTCACTTATTGCACAACAATTATTCACGTACCGACTTCCAAATGCTCCCCAAGCCCAAGGCCCATTTCCTCTAGTCCCAAAATTTGGGGTGTTGCAATTCTACCCCCTAAAGAAATTTCATCCCGAAATTTCCAACTATTAAAATAGTTGTACCGTCCAGACTACACCACTACGCTCCTGCTGCGTACTCTGATCCTAATGACACTAACACACTTTAAGTTGAACTTGGAAACTCTTATACACATATCCAACACACCTAACCAATAAAGCAAGCAAATAGATATCACACATGCATACAATTTCTATAACCAAATCATCATATTCAAACATCCAGAATAAATATCAAATCTAAATACAGTCTAATATCTAAAGAAACCACAGTATTTCTATCTACTGTATTTTAGTGTAAACAAGCAACAGTTTTAGAATGACTTACAGAATCGACACCGGAGACTCGGTAAACCATACTTTCAAGAAAACATTCAAAAATAAAGAAACATTTTGAATACTCCAAATCTTTTCAAATCCTTTGAAACAATTCTTTCAGAACTTCAATTTTAAAACCCAATCCACAGCCGAGTTTTGCAACCTGGCTTTTATTGAAAACATGGTTTTCGAAAAACACTTCAGTGTGACACGTTGGATTCGGCCATAACGTCCAGGTCGGGTTTGGGGTGTTATAGAATATCAGGTTGGTGATAAAGTATTTTTAAAAGTATCTCCGTGGAAGAAGATTTTGAAATTTGGTCGTAAAGGCAAGTTAAGTCCACATTTCATTGGGTTGTACGAAGTCGTTGAAAGAGTTGGGCCAGTAGCATATCAGTTAGCTTTACCGACGGAGTTGGAAAGGATCCATACTATGTTTCATGTGTCGATGTTGTGACGATATTGTTTTGATCTTTCACATGTGATTTCTCCAATAGAGTTTGAGATTCGACCGGATATGACGTATGGTGAAGAACCGATCAAGATTTTAGCTCGGGAAGTTAAACAGTTGAGAAATATGAGTATAGCCCTAGTGAAAGTTTTATGACAACGACATAGGTCAAAGAGGTTATGCGGGAACCTAAGGAGGCTATGAGAAAATAGTATCCAAACCTATTTTCTAGTAAGATTTTTGGGGACAAAAATCCCTAAAGGGGGAGAATTGTAACAACCCAATTTAGGGCCTAGTCGGAACAGTAGTTTCGGGACCATAAATACTACATAGTAAAACTTTTTTTTATTATATTTTCATGGTCTACAATTTTATGAAATTATTTAGTGAAAATTTTGTTAAAAAATTTTGACGTTTGAGTACTCAATTCAGCAAAAAGGACTAAATTGAAAAAAGTGCAAAAGTTGAGTTCTACATACGAGATGTGTCTAATTATTATTAAATTATAAATTGAAGGTCCTTAGACGGTAATTAGACTATTTTTTAAGTTAGTAGACAAAAATGGACATGAAGTAAGAGAAATTTTATGTTTTAAGATAGGGGCATTTTGGTCATTTGGCTAATAAATGAATTAAAAGTCAAATTAAAAGCCAATTTTTGTCCATCTTCTTCACATGGCTGAAATTCTCAAGGGGGAACCATAGCTAGGGTTTTTTCATCTTCCAAGCTCGATTGTAAGTCCGCTCTTGCCCCGTTTTTAATGATTTTTATGTTTTTGAGATCCTTGTAACCTTACCTAGCTATTTCAAGGACTAATTTGAAAGAAAATCAAAGTATAAAATTTTACCCATGAAGAATATTTGTGCATTTTGATGTCTAATGGTAGAAAATGTATGTTAGATGTAAGATAAACAACTTTTGCTAGGTGATTTTTGATGAAAATGTCAAAAGGACCTATTTGTAAAAAGTCACAAAATGGGTTGTAAAAGTGTGATTAAATAAAAAATGTGGGCTATTATAAGCATGAAAGAGGTTCGACTAGGCTTGGGAATCGAAGAAATTGAATCTATTTCAATTTATGAGCTTAGGGACCAAGGTGTAAAAATGTCAAAGTTTAGGGGAAAAATATATTTTTTCCCTAATATGATTTTTGAACTGAATTGAGTAATGTGAATAATAAATGAGTTAAATTTTCTATTATAGATCAAGAGAAACGAGGCCCGAACTTAGATCAGGGGAAAAATAAAGTGTTTGACGATTAGGTCCCATTTTTTCTATTTTTGTACCGAGGTAAGTTCTTATGTAAATAATGCATTATTTTAATTATGTTTTAAATGTTTTATTATTTTATGAACTGTGATTGACTCACGAATGTATCGACAAAGTTACGACAAGCATAAAATCCTGGTTGAACCTTAGGAATTGATAGGATACAAATGTCGTGACATTAGGGTTACTAAGACTATGTGTAAGGCCATATCTGGGATACGACATCTATATGAGACTTCATGTAAGACAACATCTGAGATACGACATCAATATGAGACTTCGTGTAAGACCATAGCTGGGCTATTAGCATCGATACGAGATTACATGGAAGACCATATTTGGGATATGGCATTGGTATGCTACCATGTGTACAGAACTCCCGAGTATCCTTTAGTATTCCAAGTGGTTCAATGGGTAGTTTAATGAGTATGTAAAAGATGAATGGTGTGTAAATCCAATTTGAGATGACTCAGGTATGCATGAAAAACTCATACATGATGAGCCCGTTATGTGATGAACCCTCGGTAAGGTTATGATTGAGTAAGTTATGATTATAAGATCTTAATAATATTTATGCCAATTATCATCATATAAATTGTATATTAAATGTTGGTTTATGATGCCTATTATTTGCATGGGAACTTACTAAGCTATATAGCTTACTCCCCTTTTCTTCCCCTTTCTTATAGAGTCACCAAGCTAGCTCGGGGACCGAAGACTGTAAGAGATCCACTCACGCTATCAACTGATTATTTTGGGTACCAATGAAATTGACATTTTGAGTTATGGCATGTATACGGACTAGGTTATTTTGTTATCTGTCATAGTTGAATTGGCCTAATGTGCTGGCCTATATTGGTTGATAATTCATTTTGTAAATGGCCATTTGGAATTGGCTAATATTGGCCTTAGTATATATGCATGTGATGATGTTTTCATGGATGTGGAAATTTGCATGGTTTAAGTTGATAAGTATGTGATGATCGTATGCGCTAAATGGTAGCATGTGAATGATGTGTGGATGTCTTGATTGTGGCTGAATTGGTTGAATGTAATTGCTTGGATTGGTGTTATATTTTGTTGTATAGGTGTGTGCATAACAAGGTGAGAAAATGGCTTGATAAATAGCCTTGTTTTTGTCCACACGGGTAGTGTAACATCCTGAAATAGGGCCTAGTCAGAATAGTGGTTTTGAGACCTCAAATATAATGTTAAAATAATTATTTTCTGATCATTATGAGGCCTAGGATATGAAAATATCCATGTGTTAAAGTTTCATGAAGAAATTCTATGTGAAAGGTGTCCAATTGGAATTAGGGACCAAATTAAATAAATTACAAAACTTGGGTTCTAGAAGCAATTTATATGAAATTGGTTTGGAATATTAATTAGAGGTCCTTAAAGAGTAATTTTCCCAATTTTTAAGTTTTTGGACAAAAATGGGCATATATGAAAATTTTGGAAAGGTTAGTAAGGAAGGGCATTTTGGTCATTTGGTAATAAATGAAATAAAAAGGGAAAAATCAAGCTAAAATCAGCCATTCTTCTTCTCCATGCTGTCGAAAATTTAGGGTTCTCCATAGCTAGGGTTTTGAACAATTTCAAGCTCAACAGTAAGTGCTCCCTAGCCCCATTTTAAATGTTCTTCGTATTTTTAAGATCCTCATAACATGCTATTTCTATTTCTACCCATGTTTCATGCTAGGGTTCATGTTTAAAAAATTACCCATGCATGAGATGCTTGTGTTTTGATGATTTATGGAGGAATATGAGAGTTTAAAGGATGATAAACAACTTTTACTAAGTAATTTTTCATGGAAATGTCTTAAAGGACTAAATTGTAAAAGTTGTGGAAATGGGTAGAAAAATATGGAACGAGGGAGAAACATCGACTGCTATAAGTGTGAATAACATTCAGCTAGGCTTGGGTAGCCAAGGAATTACATGCATTTCATTAAACGAGGCTTATGACTAAATTGTAAATATTGTGAAAGGTTAGGGGCAAAATGGTCATTTTGCTGGGGGTGAGTTTTAGGCCTAAAAATGAATAATGTGATGTATTGATAATCTAATTTTATTGAATAGACCCCGAGGAATAAATTCTGGAGGTCGATTCTGGAAAATGAAAGGTTTCGGAATAATCAAAATACGAAATCGAAGCAATTACCAGGTAAGTCCGTATAAACCGAAGTAAACCCTTAGTATACTTAAAATGTATGTTTTGAATGTATGAAAATTTTAGATATTCACTGTATGATAATCTATGAAATGTGGTAATATAAATGAAAAGATGATAAATATTCTGGTTGAAACAAAAAGGGGAATTTGGTGGATAAATTATGGCTTACATGACACGAGATCTTGCATGTGTTGTAGAAAAGGATTTAGCCTGGACGGGCAATTTGTTGATCTCAATATAAAAAGGATCTAGCCTGGACGGGTGTTCCCTGAGTGATCGAACCTCTTGAAGAATATAGGTGCATTAAGGATTTAACCCGGATGGGTAATTCAATTGAGGACTAAATTTAGCCTAGACTGGAAATTCAGATCAAACTTATGAGAGCAATTATCGTTGAAAAGGATTTAGCCTGGACTAATAATCCCGACATTGCCCTATGAGTTTATACTACGGGGGATTTAGCATGGACTGGTAATCCCGCCGTAAGATGTAAGGTTCGCGGGAGTGCATATTTGAGATGATCACCTGTATGATTTGACAGTAAATGGTCAGCCATTGAGATTTTTGAGAAATTCAACGGGACTATAATGAGAAAAGAGAATCGAAATGTTGCATTGAGAAGGTCACCTAAGATTAATGGTATATTGCTTAAGAGGAAACTGACTTGATGATTGAGTGTATGTGATAGGGGATTTATACTGTGCATGCTTGGCATGAATATCCTTTATGGTTGTATGCTAAATAACCGATAAGTTTACCTTCCTGTTATCCGGACTTACTAAGCATGTTAATGCTTACCCCTTTCCTTTCCCTGTTTTACAGAGCTCGTGGGCTCGTGAAGATTGGAAGACTATTGGAGTATTGTTAACACTATCAGCTTATCTTGCTTTGGTATATAGATACTTACACTTTGTTACAATGGCATGTATAGGTTTTTGGTTATTTTGTTATATGTGTCCTTGGTTTGTCAATTTAAAGGCTTAAATGATGTACCTATTCATTTTGTATATGGCCATAAGATATGGCTCACTTTGATGTAGCTTGCAACCTACTAATTGTGCATGTTGGTGTTTAAATGTTCATGAGACAATATGGCCAAATCACTTGGAAATGGCTAGGTCATAATTGGCAATGAGTTATAAAATGAGCCAAGTTTAAATGTATTATATGATATGGTAGTCTTATCTAATCTTATTCAAGTGAATTATGAATTATGAATTGACGTGTGTTGTTAATGATGTTTAGGCTTGTGCCAAGAAATTGGTTGGATTGTATTATGTTAGTTTTAAAGAAATGCATTGAAATGGTAAGTGACCAAATGGAAAGATGCTTATGTACATGAAAGAGTGGTAAGAATCAAAGTATGTAATTTCACATGAAATGGTTTATTGTGTAGTTGATTCTAAAAGAGTTATGCTTAAATGCACTATGTAGTTGATTCTAAAAGAGTTATGCTTAAATGCACTAACTTGTGGCTATGATTAATGTTATGTTTATGTCTTGTATGTTATGGAAATGAAATGGGTAAGAATAGGTAATGAAATGATAAGTTCATAGTTGAGATGTAATGTGATGAAATAAAAGGATTTGTTGAGTTAAAGGACTTACTTGTAAGAAAGAAATTTACTTATGCTATATGTGAGTTTACTTATGTCATGAATAAATACACTAATTTGTGAGTTAATAATGTAATTAAGCTTATGCTAAGTAAATGGGATGGTAAGTACGTAGATGGAATGCTTCACCGTTTTAAGGAAAGGTTGATAAATATATAAGTCAACCTATGAGACCTTATTATGTTATGAATGAAAGTATTGGTTTATACTAAGTTTAAAGTATTGGTTTTGAATCATGTTTAATCTATGTATGATAGTATTGAAGTGAGAAGTTATGTTTCAAGTTTATACGAGCTTACTAAGCATTCATTGCTTATGTAGTCGTCTTTCTCTTACTTTACAGATTATCGAAAGCTCGATCGGTTTGGAAGCTTATCGGAGACCTATCACACTATCCGGTGATTATATCGGTAGATTTGGGTGCTTTTGTTATGTTATAATGACATGTATAGGTGGAATTATGTCCAATGTTTAGTTGATGTTATGGCATGTAATTTTGTTTTGGGTTTGAGGTATTTAATGTATATTGATGCTTGTTGGTGGTTGTTAATATGGTTAAATATATGCATGTTTGGAATTACCATATTTGGTATGTTTATAATGAGACCATGTAGAGCTCTGCTTTGAGGTAGATATGAACTATTTCTAATGGTCTAAATGTGGTCAAATATGGTAAGTTTATTTTGAAGTGATATAGGTCAATTTATGATGAGTTTTGATATGGAAAATGAATTAAGGGTTGATGAATTAAATGTGTTAAGTACATGTATATGTTTAGGTAAATTGTATGTTTGCATTTGAGGTGACTATATGGCATATTGGTTGAATGGAATTTTGACCATTTGAAATTGGTCATTTTATCCATGTTTAAACATGTTTTGATGCATTGTTCAAGTGTGCAGATGATATATAGGTGCATGTTTGAGGTGGGTGAAGGAAATGGCTTGATTTTTGGCAATTTCCTGTCCATACGGCCTAAGACACGGACGTGTGTCTTAGCTGTGTGTCATGAGACACGGCCGTGTGTCCCCTATAGGTTTTAAAGGTTGCGTTTCGTAAGTTACATGGCCTAGCACATAGCCTGGCATACAGGCGTGTGGCTTGCCCATGTGACCCAAGTGAGAGTTACACAGACACGGACATGGACTAGGACACAGCCCTGTGTCCCTATTTCGATTGTTACACGGCTTGGTCATACACCCGTGTGACCCCTGCAATGTGAATTTTTCTAACTTTTTCTTCAAAGTTTTAAATATTTTCGATTTAGTCCCGAATTGTTTCTAAAGTGTTTCTAAGGTCTCGATGGCTTAAATAAGGGACGATATGCATGTGTTTGAATGAATTATGTTATGATTTATGAAATCATTTGAAATGAATGATTCGAGTTATGTTTTCACGGTAATGCTCCGTAACCCTATTCTGGCGATGGATACGGGTTCAGGGTGTTACAATAATGGCATGTATAGGATGATTGTAATGGTATTATAGTGCATGTGTAAATGATGTTTCGGTATGTGTAAGCTTTAGAAAGCTATATTTGTTTTGTACATCCTGACACCTTATCAAATTATGTGATGCTAATTACTTTAAAGTGCTTATTGATATGATTCATTTTGGATGTTGGTGGTAGATTGAAAATGGTTACTTGTGACATGTTTTAGTTAATAATTGAAATAGGTTAGAATGTTTGAAAATGGTAGAAGGTGATTTGGTCAGTATACATTATGTAAGTTAACTATGTTGGTACATTTGATGCATTGCTAGTTTTTGTAATTGTGAATATATCATGTTGTATGTTCTGAATGGCTAAAATGGCATGTTTTGTATTGGAATAGTAATGGTCAAATTTGATGTTTGATTTGTTAGAAGTTTAATTAGGTTCGAGGATGGAAATGAGATCATGTAAATGCATGTTTAGGTATGTTTAAATATTTGCATTTGTGGTGCCTTGATTAGCAGATTGGTTGATTGATTATGGGATCATTAAATTGGCCATTATATATAAGTTTTAATAAGGTTTTGATGCTTTGATAATGTGCACTAAAAGTTTTTATGTGGATGCATGAATCGGTGTTGGGAATGGCTTGAATTTGGCCAATTTCATGTCCACATGGCCTAAGACATAGGTGTGTGACTCAGCCGTGTGTGATACATAGTCAAGCGACACGGCCAAGTGTCCATTGTAGGTTTTAATGCACGCAAGTCAGGCTGTTACATGGCCTAGCACATGGCCTGGGACACGGGTGTTTGGAGCTACTTCGAGAGTTACACGGCCTGGCACACAGGTGTTTGGCTAGGTCGTGTGACTCAACTCAAAGAGTTACACGGGCATAGACACGAGTTGGGACACAACCGTGTGTCCTAATTTCGATTATTACACAGCTTGAGGCACGAGCATGTGTCTCAGCCGTGTAAGTCACACGGCCATGTGACCCATGGAGTTCAAATTTTCTAACCTTTTTCTGAACTTTCCAAATGTTTCCAATTTAGTCCCGATTTGTTTCTAAAGTGTTTTCAGGGCTTCGAGGGCTCAATTAAAGGACGATAAGCATGTGAATGAATGATTTAATTCATGATTTTATTAATGTATGAAATGTATGTTTTATGTTATATTTTTACGATAATACTTTGTAACCCTATTTCAGTGACGGATATGGGTTAGAGGTGTTACGAACCAAGTAGTCTTTCTACTATCATCAAGCTCACATCTGTTGAGTGTGGGCTCGCTTCGAATTAGAAATTTTTTTACAAAAATTACCAGTGGGGGAATTTCGCAATTTCTTTAAACTTTTAGGCCAAGTTGTAAATAAGAAAAATATCTCTTGAAATTTTCTGATATAATCTCTTCAGAGAATTTTCTCTCTACAACTTTCTCTTGAATTCAAGCATGTGAAATAATGACCCAAGACTCTCTTTATATAGGGAGAGTTTAGAGAGTTCAATTATGATTAAACTTAATCACTTTAATATTAAATTAATATACTACTTATCAAGATAAATATTAGATTAAATTTAATATTAAGATAATCACTTTAATATTAAATTAATAAAATGCTATTAAGATAAGTATTTAATTTAATTTAATATTAAATCTATTAAAATAATATTTTTTTGTAACACCCCAAACCCGGCCCAGACGTTATGGCTGAATCCGGCATGTTACATTCAAGTGTTTTAGCGAAAACCGTGTTTTCATTTAAAACCCTTCTTAAAATAAAAAAAACCCTAATTAACTTAAAAAAACCACCTTCAGTTACGAAACCCTTATTTAAAACATTTGATTAAAAAAAAACTTAGTTGCGGAAATGTAGAAAACATATTACAATTTAAGAAATCCATGTTCAACTTCTCGCAATTACATTGAAAATAATAATAATTCAAGTAATAATAACACAATGAAAACCTTATTACAATATGGTCTGAAACATACTTAAAAAGAAGTAAAAACTTAAATGCTTAAACAAAAACCCAAGTCCAAATCATCTTACTAGCTGGCCACCTAGAGTCTGTCCAAACATCGAACCTTCTACTGAGCATCACCTGAAAATAAAATAAAAGAAGGGGTGAGTTTTCGCAAACTCAGTGTGTACAACCCTCCAAGAAAAAAAGCATTAAAAAAAACATCATTTATCATTCATGCAATGCAATCCCATCCAAATTATCCATCCGCTACACACCGACTCCGTCCTTCGTCACACCATGTGAGGATATAAATATCGACCCACCCAACCCACACACCATGGTAGCCCGGTTGCGGAACTACCTTCATTTACATATTGGGCTTTAAAAGACGTCGGTGGATCTACGATTGTCAAGCAACCATGCGATCCTCATATACTTCCTCCGTTCCATAATACTCAACCCATATGCAACCTAAGCAGAATATCATATGTATGCATGTCGCATCCACAAAACTTACATTCAACACCTAAGGGTTTTTTGGTCATTTTCACCCTTAGGGGCATTTCGGTAATTTTCCCTTAATTAAGATTTTCACTCATCTTGGCTTGTTAACAAGTCTCGTGAGCTAAGATGAATGAATACTATGCACTAGGTAGGATTCCAAAGAAGAGGAGGTGGGTCATTAAAACTGCTTAAGTACCAAGCTCTCCCTAGATCCAATCTTAGACATGCATATACCCGTTGCCACACCTTAACCCTTTCACTTGTCCACGGTCACAATATATTAATTAAGTCTTATGATGATATCATATACTAGGACCAAAACCCCTTACAAAGCCCAAACAATTTCACATACCTATATCTGGCCCATTAAGCCCAATCATATTCGTATGGCCCATTAGGCCCAAATCACCTGTATATGGTCCATTAGGCCCAAACCACATTTATATGACCCGTTAGGCCTAGTCACATTCATATTCATGCTCACAAACAAATTCCTATCACAAAGCATCAATATTCAGTTTTTGCCAATTATGGGCCCAACAGCCCATCGGGCCCATTTAGCCCATTTCGGCCCACATGGCCAAATCACAACCCAAGTCCACGAAATCGCTCATGGGCCTTAGGTAACCTATCGGTTTCCCCTTTGTGAATGTTCACGCACTCGCAAGACTACTGTAGCCAAACTTTTGGCTTTTCGGCATTTCGGCTTTTCGACTTTTTGGCTTTTGCCGATTTATTGTGTGTGTGCAGTGTATGTACACACCTGGTAAGCAAGCATGTTGCGATTCCTTTTGTCGCCAACCTACAAACGATATCACCCTTCCATTAATTGCATGCTTAATACTTATCCTTACTAAAACCGAAACCTCACATTAACCTTACCTTATGCAACAAGTATAACAACCCCTTCTTTAATCACTAACCACGATAAACTCCTAGGTCTACACCAATCCAAGCCATTAAAACCTGAATACAGGTGAGTCGTATTCAACACAAGTCCCCCTTACCTTAATTATGAACATTCGGCCACTTAAGATTAAGAGTACTTACCAAAGTCTCTCACCTGAAGAGCAAATCGGCAGGGATCGAAAGACTGGGATTCGATACCTATTCCTACCATAAATCGATTAGTAGAAGTAAGGGACAATAATTGATACTGAACAAAGAAAATCGATTGTAGAACACTTACACTAGATTTGGTCAAAGAGTATTTGGCCCTTGGGACATTCGGCTTTTTGGCTTTTAAACTTAGAATGGTGAATAAGGTTTATTTGGCACAGATTAAAGAAGAAGAGTAGAAGTAGAAATCGGCTAAGTGAAACAATAACAAAAAAAAATTATACATAGAAGAATAGAAATCGACAGAAAGAAAAGAAAGAAAACAAAGAAAACAAAAGGGATTTCGACTTTTAGAGAAAGGGGTTTCTGGCAACAAGGTGAAGAAGAATTTCGACAATAGCCTGGCAAATCCCACTCGGCACCTTCTCATTTTTCTCCCTGATAACCCCTTGATCCTTTCCTCAGATTTCTCTTCTGAACACTTCTCTTGGAGTCTATTTTCATACCATTTCCAACCTTCTAGAAGGCCAAAATTAAACTTCTAAAAATACTAAGCTAGGATTCGAACCTTGGATCTCCTTGCTACCACTAACGCCACCTCCCTACACTCTAAGTGGCGTCACTTAGCCACTCCTCCACAAGGCTTTTTGAAGCCATTTTCCCTTACCTTTATTTAAAAGCCCAACTACTTGCCAACAAGGTTCTTTTAATTATTAAACTATAATTTCTTCTACCCCTAGATTCAAACTCAAACCTTGACCAAGACCTACTATCGCTTAATTAACACTTAACAGGAATTGCTAAGTGTAATAAAGAAAAAATTAAGATTTTAGGATTTTGGGTTTCAGGATTTTGGGGGGGTTACAACTCTACCCCCTAAAAGAAATTTTATCCTCGAAATTTTACCTGATTCAAACAGTTGAGGATATTGATGTCGCATCGCTTAGGTTACACCATTACGCTTCTGCTACACACTCTATTTCTAATTTCAAAATAGATAGATCGCACACTATAGATAAAGTAGTTACCAGTATTCACTTCTGGAGCATCTTCGTCTTCTCGGTGACGAGCAGCATAAACCAAAGCTGGCTGCCTCACCTCAGCATGGCCTGCATTTCTGCCTAGTACTCCACGTCCACGTCCACTGCCGTCACCACCCTTGGCCTGCTCACTGCCCCTTGGCAGCAGCTAACCACCCCTTGGTGGCTGAGCACCACCTTGACCCACTACTGGCACTCGACCTTGCATTCTGGGGCAATTTCTGATCCTATGCTCCATAGTCCCACAAGCTAAACAAGCTCTCATCCTCTTCCAACACTTGCCACCATGGCTTCTCCCACAATCAGCACAAGGTGACATCCCTGGATTAACAGTAAGGGGCCCTGCTCTAACTGGCCCATTAACTCTGGCCCTAGCCCTAAGCCTCTGTCCAACACCAGGAATCTCAGCCTCCCTTTTATTCTCACCCCTTTCTTTCTCCCAATTTAAGCGTTCAATGCGCTTTACCTCCTCTGTTATCTTTGCGTTCTCCACCAATTTCGAGAAAACTCATTCCATTTGTGGTGTTATCAGCACCCTGAGGCTATCTCTAGGTCTATCCTCAAATCTAACACAACGCTCATACTCCGTTGCCACCATTACCATTGCATACATACTAAGGCATAGAAACTCCACATTATACTCAGCCACTGATTTGTTTCCTTGGGTTAAGTTCAGGAACTCCTTCCATCTAGTATCCACATAACTTGCACCTACATACTTCTCTTGGAATGCAGCTTTGAAAAACTCCCAAGTGACCCGCTCCGGTTGGGTGCCCTCTTTCACTATCAGCCACCACTGGTAGGCTTCTTGTAACGCCCCAAAAATCATAAAATCCAAAAATCCCAAAATTCTAAACTTTCTTCGTTTTCGATTTTGATAAAAATTGTGTTTTATATTTCTGGCCCAGTGATAATTATAGTAGGTCTTAATTCCAGCTTAGGGGTAAATGAAATTATCGTTTAATTATTAAAAGAATCAGGGTTGGCAAGTAGCTGGGCTTTTAAATAAAAATAGGGGAAAAATGGCATCAAAAAGCCTTGTGGAGGAGTGGCTAAGTGATGCCACTTAGGGAGTAGGGAGGTTGCGTTAGTAGCTAGCAAGGAGATCCAAGGTTCGAATCCTAGCTTAGTATTTTTAGAAGTTTAATTTTGGCCTTCTAGAAGGATAGAAGTGGCGTGAAGATGGACTCCAAGGGGAGTTTTCAGAAGAGAAAATTAAGGAAAAGATGAAGTGGTTATCCGGGAGAAAATGAGGAGATGAAAAGGGAAAAGTGATGGAGCCGAATGGGGAATTGGGCATGGGAAAATTTGGCTATATGGCTTATAAATGGGTGCCGAATGCTAGGGTATGAATCTAATGTCGAATTTCCTCCACCCTGTTGCCAGAAACTCTTTTCTCTAAAAGCCGAAGATTCTTTGCCTTCTTTTCTTTTTCTTCTTCCTTGTACCAAATTCTATTTCTCCTCTACTCAACATTTTCTTTGCTTTAGCCGATTCTTCTTCCTCTCTTCTTTGGTGTCGAGTAATCAATTGTCGCCATTCAAATCTCTAAGAGCCGAATATCCTTTGGCCGAATACCCTTAGTGTCACCACTACACTTTCTACCCAGTCGGTTCTAGTGTAAGCGTTCGCTCTTCCAATCGATTTTTGATAAGTATCGAGTATTCAGTTCCTCACTTCTTTCTAATCGACATTGGTAGGGAATTAGTGTCAGATCTTGATTTTGGATTCCTGTCGATTTGCTCTTCAGATCTGAGAGATATACGTGATTAGTGACCAAAGTAGAAGCTAGTAAAGGCTTAACGTTCAGGTAAGGTTAAGGTGAGATTCTGAATTTTGGTAAAGTATTAGATAAGTATGTGAGATTAATCTTTGAGTGATATCGGTTGTAGGTTTAGGCTACGGAAATCGCAGCACGCTTGCTTACCAGGTCTGTACATACACTGCACACACATAATGAATCAGTAAAACTCAAAATGCCGAAAAGCTGAAAGTTCAGGTACGGTAGTTTTGTGAGTGCGCGAACACTCGTAAGGGGGAAACAGATAGGTTGCCTGATGCCCACGGGCGATTCCGTGGACTTGGGTTGTGATTTGGCCATACCGGCCGAAATGGGCTAAATGGACCCGATGGGCTGTTGGGACCATTATAGGCAAAAAATGAATATTGATGCTATGTGATAGGAATTTGTATGTGAGCATGAATATGAAAGTGACTGGGCCTAACGGGCCATATACAAGTGATTTGGGCCTAATGGGCCAGATACAGGTATGTGAATTTGATTGGGCTTGTAAGGGGTTTTGGGCCTAGTATATGATATCCACATAAGACTTAATTAATATATTGCGACCGTGGACAAGTCAAAGGGTTAAGGTGTGGCAACGGGTATATGCATGTCTATGATTGGATCTAGGGAAAGCTTGGTACTTAAGCGGTCTTAATGACCCACCTCCTCTTATTTGGAATCCTACATAGTGCATAGTATTCATTCATCTTAGCTCATGAGACTTGTTAACGGGCCAAGATAAGTGAAAATCGTAATTAAGGGAAAATTACTGAAATGCCCCTTAGGGCAAAAATGACCAAAATACCCTTAGGTGTTGAATGTAAGTTTTGTGGATGTGACATGCATACATATGATATTCTTCTTAGGTTGCATATGGGTTGGGAATTATGGAACGGAGGAAGTATATGAGGATCGCATGGTTGCCTGACAATCGTGGATCCACTGACGGCTTTTAAAGCCCAACATGTAAATGAAGGTAGTTCCACAATCGGGCTACCATGGTGTGTGGGTTGGGTGGGTTGATATTTATATCCTCACATAGTGTGATGGGGGACGGAGCCGGTGTGTAGCGGATGGATAATTTGGATCAGATTGCATTGCATGAATGATGAATGATGTTTTTTTTATGCTTGTTTTCTTCGAGGGTTGTACATACTGAGTTTGCGAAAACTCACCCCCTCTTTTATTTTATTTTCAGTTGATGCTCAGTAGGAGGTTCGATGTTTGGAGGGACTCTGGGTGGCCAGCTAGTAAGACAATTTATACTTTTTTTTTTATTTTAAAGCATATAAGTTTCTGATTATTAAGTGATTTTAGACTGGATTGTAATAAGGCTTTCCGTTTTATTATTATTTGGATTATTATTTTATACATTGTAATTATGAGAAGTTGAACATGGGTTTCCTAAATTATAGTATGCTTTTCTACGCTTCCGTAACTAAATTTTAGAATGACATGTTTTCGTAAAATCATATGTTTTACGCAAGTGATTGAAAGTAGTTTTTTTAAGTTACTTAATGTTTCTTTTATTTTAAGAAGGGTTTTCAATGAAAATATGGTTTTTGCTAAAACACTTCAATGTAACATGCCAGATTCGGCCATAATGTTTGCGTTGGGTTTGGGGTGTTACATTTAGTTGTATCAGAGCCCAGGTTGCAAAACTCGGGCTGTGAAGTGGGCCTTATTATTATTTGGTTTTTTTCTATTTAAAAAAATTTATTTTGGATCACATTGTTTTGGAAAAAGGGGAAATCTTACTGTGCGGCACACCGAGTCTCCAACGTCGAACCAAGTTAGTTTTTCTGTTCTTAAGCTTGTTTAAATTGTTATACAGTAGATAGTTAGAGGGTTACTTTAGATGATAGTTAGTACGAAACTAAAGCTCGCAGGAACTTGAAATAGTAGAGGATTTTCGAAAACAATCTTTTCTTTAAATATATCCGTAAAACATCGGTATAAGTATTAAACTAAGTAAAACTTCATAAAACTTCTAATCTAGATAATTCGCGAATTGACGATGAGTGCTAGAAGAGGTGCAAGAGGCCGTGGCCGAGGCTGCGGAAGCGTTAGGGCTGAATAGTCAGCATCGGGCCATATGCCCAATGTTGGAGTAGAAGAGGCCCCGGCCTCACCTGTGGCTGGGAATGGACCGTGTGATTGGGCTGCGGGAGAAGATGCATTGTTGCAGACAATGCTGAGAATTTTGGAAAGGGTCGCAGGGCACAATAATGGCAGCGGAAATCGGGGGTCCATTCTTGAGCAAATTCGATCGAACGGAGCTAAGATCTTTAAGGGCGTGGCTGGCGTGGCTCCTAACGTGGTGGAATATTGGTTGGAGGCCACTGGAAGGATAATTGAAGACCCAGATTGTTCACCGGAAGAAAAGTTAAAAGGAGCCGTGTCACTGTTTAGGGAAGAAGCCTACCAGTGGTGGTTGACGGTGAAAGGGGGCACTCAACCGAAGCGGGTCACTTGGGAGTTTTTCAAAGCTGCATTCCAAGGGAAGTATGTGAGTGCAAGCTATGTAGATGCCAGAAGGAAGGAGTTCATGAACTTAACCCAAGGAAATAAATCGGTTGCGGAGTATGAGGCAGAGTTTCTATGCCTTAGTAGGTATGCAAGAGTGATGGTGGCAACAGAGTATGAGCATTGCGTTAGGTTTGAGGATGGAATTAGAGATAGCCTTAGCATGCTGATAGCTCCACAAAGGGAACGAGTTTTCTTGGAATTGGTGGAGAAAGTAAAGATAGCAGAGGAGGTAAAACGCACTGAGTGCTTAAATCGGGAGAAAGAAAGGGGTAAGAATAAGAGGGAGGCTAACTTTAGTTTATGCTGCTCAGTGCCGAGAAGACGAAGATGCTCCAGAAATAAATACTGGTACGTACTTTATCCATACTGTGCGATCTATCTATTTTGAAATTAGAAATATAGTGCGCAGTAGAAGCGTAGTGGTGTAACCTAAGCGATGCGACGTCAATATACTCAGCTGTTTGAATCAGGTAAAATTTCGAGGATGAATTTATTTTAGGGGGTAGAGTTGTAGCGCCCCAAAAATCCTGAAATCCAAAAATCCCAAAATCCCGAACTTTTTTTGTTTTCGATTTTGATAAAAATTGTGTTTTATATTTCTGACCCAGTAATAATTATAGTAGGTCTTAATTCAAACTTAGGGGTAAATGAAATTATCGTTTAATTATTAAAAGAATGAGGATTGGCAAGTAGGTGGGCTTTTAAATAAAAATAAGGAAAATGACATCAAAAAGCCTTGTCGAGGAGTGCCTAAGTTATGCCACTTAAGGAGTAGGGAGGTGGCGTTAGTAGCTAGCAAGGAGATCCAAGGTTCGAATCCTAGCTTAGTATTTTTAGATTTAATTTTGGCCTTCTAGAATGATGGAATTTGCGTGAAGATGGACTCCAAGGGGAGTGTTCAGAAGAGAAAATTAAGGAAAAGATCAAGGGATTATCCGAGAGAAAAACGAGGAGATGAGAAGGGAAAAGTGATGGAGTTGAATAGGGAATTGGGCATGGGAAAATTCAGCTATAAGGCTTTTAAATGGGTGCCGAATGCTAGGGTATGAAACTAATGCCGAATTTCCTCCACCCTGTGGCCAGAAACTCTTTCTCTAAAATCCAAAAACTCTCTACCTTCTTTTTTTTTCTTCTTCCTTGTACCGAATTCTATTTCTCCTCTTCTCAATATTTTCTTTTCTTTAGCCGATTCTTCTTCCTCTCTTCTTTGGTGCCAAGTAATCAATTGTTGCCATTCAAATCTCTAAGAGCCGAATATCCTTTGGCCGAATACCCTTGGTGTCGCCCCTACTCTTTCCACCCAGTTGATTCTAGTGTAAGTCTTCGCTCTCCCAATCGGTTTTTGATAAGTATCGAGTATTCAGTTGCTCACTTCTTTCTAATCGACTTTGGTAGGGAATTAGTGTCAGTCTCAGTTTTGGATTCCTGCCGATTTGCTCTTCAGATCTGAGAGATATACGTGATTAGTGACCAAAGTAGAAGCTAGTAAAGGCTTAGCGTTCAGGTAAGGTTAAGGTAAGATTCTGACTTTTGGTAAAGTATTCGTTAAGTATGTGAGATTAATCTTTGAGTGATATCGATTGTAGGTTTGGGTTACAAAAATCCCAGCACGCTTGCTTACCAGGTGTGTACATACACTGCACACACACAATGAATCGACAAAAGCCGAAAAGTTAAAAAGCTGAAATGCCAAAAAGCCAAAAGTTTGGCTACGGTAGTCCTGCGACTGCATGAACACTCGTAAAGGGGAAACCTATAGGTTGCCTGAGACAAACAGTCGATTCCGTGGACTTGGGTTGTGATTTGGCCATATAGGCCGGAATGGGCTAAATGGGCTCAATGGGTTGTTGGGCCCACAATAGACAAAAACTGAATATTGATGCTATGTGATAGGAATTTGTATGTGAGCATGAATATGAAAATAACTGGGCCTAACGGGCCAAATAAATGTGATTTGGGCCTAATGGGTCATATACAGGTGATTTGGGCCTAATAGGCCAGCTACAGGTATGTGAATTTGATTGGGCTTGTAAGGGGTTTTGGGCCAAGTATATGATATCCACATAAGACTTAATTAATATATTGCGATCATGGACAAGTCAAAGGGTTAAGGTGTGGCAACAGGTATATGCATGTCTAGGATTGGATCCAGGGAGAGCTTGGTACTTAAGCGGTCTTAATGACCCACCTTCTCTTCTCTGGAATCCTACCTGGTGCATAGTATTCGTTCATCTTAGCTCATGGGACTTGTTAACGGACCAAGATAAGAGAAAATCATAATTAAGAGAAAATTACTAAAATACCCCTGAAGGCAAAAATGACCAAAATACCATTAGGTGTTGAATGTAAGTTTTGTGGATGCCACATGCATACATATGATATTCTTCTTAGGTTGCATATGGGTTGGGAATTATGGAACAGAGGAAGTATGTGAGGATTGCATGGTTGCCTGACAATCGTGGATCCACTGACGGCTTTTAAAGCCCAATATGTAAATGAAGGTAGTTCCACAACCGGGCTACCATGGTGTGTGGGTTGAGTGGGTTGATATTTATATCCCCACATAGTGTGATGGGGGACGGAGCCGGTGTGTAGCGGATGGATAATTTGGATCAGATTACATTGCATGAATGATGAATGATGTTTTTTTTAATGCTTGTTTTCTTCGAGGGTTGTACACATTGAGTTTGCAAAAACTCACCCCTCTTTTATTTTATTTTCAGTTGATGCTCAGTAGGAGGTTCGATGTTTGGAGGGACTCTGGGTGGCCAGCTAGTAAGACAATTTAGACTTGTTTTTATTATTATTTTAAAGCATATAAGTTTCTGATTATTAAGTGATTTCAGACTAGATTGTAATAAGGCTTTCCATTTTATTATTATTTGGATTATTATTTTATACATTGTAATTACGAGAAGTTGAACATGGGTTTCCTAAATTATAGTATGTTTTTCTACGCTTCCACAACTAAATTTTAGAATGACATGTTTTCGTAAAGTCATATGTTTTACGCAAGTGATTGAAAGGAGTTTTTTTTAAGTTACTTAATGTTTCTTTTATTTTAAGAAGGGTTTTCAATGAAAATACGGTTTTCGCTAAAACACTTCAATGTGACATGCCAGATTCAGCCATAACATCTGGACTGGGTTTTAGGTGTTACACTTCTTCCCTAAGTAGTGACAGGCTCCTTTTAACTTTTGTTCTAGTGAGCAGTCCAAATCCTCCATTATCCTTTCAATGGCCTCCAACCAATATTCCGCCACATTAAGAGCCACGCCAGCCACGCCCTTAAAGATCTCAACCCCGTTCGATCGAAGTCGTTCTGGAATTGACCCCCGATTTTCGCTGCCATTATTGGGCCCAGTGACCCTTTCCAAAATTCTCAACATTACCAGCGACAATACATCTTGTCTCGCGGCCTGATCATATGGTTAATTCCTAGCCACAGGTGAGGCCGGAGCCTCTTCTACTCCAACATCGGGCATATGGCCCGATGTCGACGATTCAGCCCTAACACTTCTGTGGCCTCGGCCACGGCCCCTTGCACCTCTTCTAGCACTCATCGACGATTCGCGTATTATCTAGATTAAAAATTGTATGAAGTTTTCGTTAGTTTAATAATTACACCGATATTTTATGAAAATATTTAAAGAGAAGATCGTTTTAGAAAATCCTCTAAAGTTTCTAGATCCTATGGGCTTTGGTTCTATTCTAACCATCATCTAGAGTAGCACTCTAACTATCTACTATATAAACTTAAATAAAAGTACTTATTTGGTTCGACGTCAGAGACTCAGTGTGCCGCCAAGTAAGATTTCTCTTTTTCCAAAGCATCACTATCTAAAATATATATTTTTCAAATCCAAATAATAAGTAGAAAAAGAAACCAACAATAATAAGGCCCACTTCATAGCCCGAGTTTTACAACTTGGGCTCTGATACCATTAAATGTAACACCTAAACTCGGCCCAAACATTATGGCCGAATCCGGTATGTTACATTCAAGTGTTTTAGAGAAAATCGTGTTTTCATTAAAAACCCTTCTTAAAATAAAAGAAACCCTAATTAACTTAAAAAAAAACACCTTCAGTTATGAAAGCCTTGTTTAAAACATTTGATCAAAAAAAACTTAGTTACGAAAACGTAAAAAACATACTACAATTTAAGAAATCCATGTTCAACTTCTCGCAATTACATTGAAAATAATAACAATTCATGTAATAATAACACAATGAAAACCTTATTACAATCTAGTCTGGAAAATACTTAAAAAAAAGTAAAGTCCAAATCATCTTGCTAGCTGGCCACCCAGAGTCCCTCCAAACATCGAACCTTCTACTGAGCATCACCTAAAAATAAAATGAAAGAGGGGGTGAGTTTTCGTAAACTCAGTGTGTACAGCCCTCGAAGAAAACAAGCATTAAAAAAAACATCATTCATTATACATGCAATGCAATCCCATCCAAATTATCCATCCGCTACGCACCCGCTCCGTCCCCTGTCACACCATGTGGGGATATAAATATCGACCCACCCAACCCACACACCATGGTAGCCTGGTTGTGGAACTACCTTCATTTACATATTAGGCTTTAAACGCCGTCGGTGGATCCACGATTGTCAAGCAACCATGCGATCCTCATATGCTTCCTCTGTTCGATAATTCCCAACCCATATGCAACCTAAGAAAAATATCATATGTATGCATGTCGCATCCACAAAACTTACATTCAACACTTAGGGGCATTTTGGTCGTTTTCACCCTAAGAGGCATTTCGGTAATTTTCCTTTAATTACAGTTTTCACTTATTTTGGCCTGTTAACAAGTCTCGTGAGCTAAGATGAACGAATACTATGCATCAGGTAGAATTCCAGAGAAGAAGAGGTGGGTCATTAAGACCACTTAAGTACCAAGCTCTCCCTAGATCCAATCCTAGACATGTATATACCAGTTGCTACACCTTAACCCTTTGACTTGTCCACGGTTGCAATATATTAATTAAGTCTTATATGGATATCATATACTAGGCCCAAAACCCCTTACAAAGCCCAAACAATTTCACATACTTGTATCTGGCCTATTAAGCCCAATCATATTCGTATGGCACATTACGCCCAAATCACCTGTATATGGCCCATTAGGCCCAAATCACATTTATATGGCCTGTTAGGCTCAGTCACATTCATATTCATGCTCACATGCAAATTCCTGTCACAAAGTATCAATATTCAGTTTTTGCCTATTGTGGGCCCAACAGCCTATCGAGCCCATTTAGCCCATTTCGGCCCATATGGCCAAATCACAACCCAAGTCCACGGAATCGCTCGTGGGCCTCAGGCAACCTATCGGTTTCCCCATTGCGAGTGTTCGCGCACTCGCAAGACTACTGTAGCCAAACTTTCAGCTTTTCAGCATTTCGGCATTTTGACTTTTACCGATTCATTGTGTGTGTGCAGTGTATGTACACACCTGGTAAGCAAGCATGTTGTGATTCCTTTAGTTACCAACCTACAAACGATATCACCCTTCCATTAATCGCATGCTTAATACTTATCCTTACTAAAATCGAAACATCACCTTAATCTTACCTTACCCGACAAGTATAACAGCCCCTTATTGAATCACTAACCACGATCAACTCCTAGATCTGCACCAATCCTAGCCATTGAAACCTGAATACAGGTGAGTCGTATCCATCACAAGTCCCCCTTCCTTAATTATGAACATTCGGGCACCTAAGATTAAGAGTACTTACTAAAGTCTCTCACCTGAAGAGCAAATCGACAGGGATCCAAAGATCGAGATTCGATACCTATTCCTACCCAAAATCGATTAGAAGAAGTAAGGGACAATAATTGATACTGAGCAAAGAAAACCGATTGAAGAACACTTACACTAGATTTGGTCAAAGAGTATTCGGCCCTTGGGAGATTCAGATTTTCGGCTTTGAAACTTAGTATGGTGAATAAGGTTTATTTGGCACAGATTAAAGAAGAAGAGTAGAAGAAGAAATCAGCTAAGTGAAACAACAACAAAAAAAATTGTATAGAGAAGAATAGAAATCGCTAGAAAGAAAAGAAAGAAAACAAAAGGGTTTTCAGCTTTTAGAGAAAGGGGTTTTTGGCAACAAGGTGAAGAAGAATTTCGACAGTAGCCTGGCAAATCCTACTCGTCACCTATTTATAGCCCTATAGCTGAATTCCTCAAGCCCAAGTTCCCAATTCAGCTCCATTACTTCCCCATTCTCATCTTCTCATTTTTTCCCTGATAACCCCTTGATCCTTTCCTCAGATTTCTCTTCTGAACACTTCCCTTGGAGTCCATTTTCGCACCACTTCCAACCTTCTAGAAGGCCAAAATTAAACTTCTAAAAATACTAAGCTAGGATTTGAACCTTGGATCTCCTTGCTAGTCACTAACGCCACCTCCCTACACTCTAAGTGGCGTCACTTAGGCACTCCTCCACAAGGCTTTTTGATGCCATTTTCCCTTACCTTTATTTAAAAGCCCAACTACTTGCTAACAAGGTCCTTTTAATTATTAAACTATAATTTTTTCTACCCCTAGATTTGAACTCAAACTTTGACCAAGACCTACCATCGCGTAATTAACAGTTAACCGGAATTGCTAAGCATAATAAAGAAAAATTCAAGATTTCAGGATTTTTGGGTTTTGGGATTTTTGGGTCGTTACATTTTTATAGTTAATATGAAATTAAATTCTCTAGTAGAGTCCCAGTAGGAGTGTAATTCTTCCACTTCTCAACCACCGAAGACCCATTACCGACGACCACTTTCAGGCCATTGAAATGATGTCGGCACCCTTAGCTGGTTTGATTTTTGCTGATTTGGTCCGCGCTAGTGATGGACCAATCAATCTGATCTAGCCACCGATTGGACCGTCAGCCCGGTTTCACATACCAGGCCCAGTTCAATCGATTTTTGGGCCTTGATCCCAATTTTAGGCTCCTAAGCCCAATTTACAATCTCAGGTCTAATTTTCAAGTTCAATTACTCATTGGGCCAATTGGTTGACTTGAAAATTAATTTCTAAAAATATCATATTAATTTTATTTAATTTGATTAATTTAATTTTACTTGATCAAAATTATTTTTCCCAAAAATCACTTAGATTTTCTAAATTAATTTTTTAACAAAATTCTTCTATCAAATTTTCTAGTTGAATAATTCTTACGATCGCCTAATTTAATTCCACATCAAATAAATTGACTTAATTAAATTATTTCTAAAGTCGTAGAATTTCCTTTTGGTTCACATACTATTCAATCGAGCTTTTGTTAAGCTAGCGGAAGGACCAACCGGACATATGCAATTGGGCTCTAGTAATTGCAATTATGTCCAGAAGCATCATTCTGATAATTCGCAATTACTTAATCAAGGAGTCAATCCACAAGAAGGATGATGATTGGAAACTGCTTATTGTATACTCTTTACGAAAGCAATTCATCCAACTGCTTTGTCCAATGACCTTGTCATGTATGTGGTACCCAAATATGATATTATTGATTCCTTTGAGTTAAATCTATTCGTTCAATACAATTCTATTTTATCTCATTGTCACCATTGTGTCTTCTTAATGATTAATATGATCTTTGTCAACAAATTACTTTGATAAATTGCTGGTTCGAGAACAAGCAACCTGTAGCCATATTACATATCTATCAATCCCCTCAATTCCAATAAGAGGATATCATTAAATCTTTAATTGAGCTATGAATTCCATTGTTGTTAGTAAAGCCATGCCATAAACAAGTCATGTACCCAACATATCGACTATCAACTTGATCATCTTTAGAGCATAAGCCTCCACTTATATCAAAGCACATGAGTTATATATGCATTATCAGTGACTAACTCAGGATTTAGGTAAATCACACCATGAACATCACAAGTGAATTAATTCACAAACAGATTTAGAATTAATTCATCTTGGGTCCAGTCCGATGTATCATTATTTCAATGAAAACATCTATGTTTCTACTTGTGGAATCAACCACTCTGATAGCCAAGACTGGCCATCTTCTCAATCGGAATTGTAGACAACATGATAATCCTTCTTCATATTTGAATAAAATGCTCACTTTGATTTTTTTTACAGGATTACAGACTCGTTTAGATTATCTCTATAACAGCCCATTTTCAGTGAAATTGGAACAGTGGTTTCGGGACCACAAATCCAACCCAAAAATAAAATTTATTTTTATTTTATTCGATGGTCCATATTATGATAGACATGTCATGTAAAAATTTTCATACGAAAATTTTATCGATTAAGCGTTTAATTACGAGAAGGACTAAATTGCATAAAATGCGAAAGTTGAATTCTAGTAGCTATAAGGATTAAATAGCTATGGAATTCAAAACTATAGGTTCTTATATTGTAATTATAACATAAAGAAAAGTATGTAGATTTTTGGTGACTCGTCCATGGAAATTTAGAAAAACGGCAAGGACTAAATTGGAATTTGAAAAATAAGTAATTAATTAAAATATGAAAAGAAAATATCATCTTATTTTCTCATATTCTTCAACCTAAAATACATGGAAACCCTAGAAGAGAGAGAAGAAACTTTCATGGCCTAAGTGGATCCAGACAACACAAATTCGAGGTTAGACCGAGGAAAAGAAAAAGTTTTGGATTAGTAGATTTTATACACGAACAAGTGTCGAGGCAAGTTCGTGTAACTTAATCGAGCATGTAAATATGTTTAATTGAATGTTGGGTTGTATGGAATATGACTTATATTAATGTACATTACTTGAATGCTATAACGAGAAATTTAATACATGCTAAATATGGTGAAAAAGGGTTAAGTCCCGATTGAATATTGAATTTCGATGAATACATGTGCTTTCTCGAAACGAATAAGGTATTGCATTTGTTGTAGACAGGATTTAGCTCAGACGAGTAATCCTATTGACCTTTTTATAGAAAGGATTTAGCTCGAATGGGTAATCCGGATATAATACCTCTCAAGTATATGTTATGATTAGGTTTTAGCCTGGACTAGTAATCCTAATTGAACTCTTTTGAGCATACATTATATAAAGGATTTAGCCTGGACTGGGAATCCTGTTATACAATATGTGGCTTGAGAGTGTGTTCCTTGATTAAGTGCCCTAATGGGTACCTTTGAATAAGAATTGACGGATTAATGAATTGTACACCTTGAGTGTACTACTTGAGTATCTATCGAAATTTCAGTGATTCAACGGACATAAAACTCTTGACATGGTATGAGAATTATGAGATGAAATGATAATGACTTGAAAAGAAATATTGCATGATGAGCTCATCTATGTTTACTTGATTGTTATGAGGATTTTTGGTGACCAACATGTTTGATTTAATGCATGTGTTTAGGCAATATTGTTGATGGATGGAAAACCTGATATTGTATACATAGATTTAAATAACGAGATTGGTAAGTTTAGTTTCCATTATACCAAACTTACTAAGCATGTAATGCTTACTCCGTTTTATTTTCCTTGTTTTATAGTGCTTGGAAGCTCTCAAAGGTTGGAAGATCATTGGAGCATCATCACACTATTGACTAGCTTATTTTGGGTATACATAGTAAAATCATTTTGGCATAATGGCATGTATAGGACAACTTGGCCATTAGTGGCATGAAAATGATGTTTTGTAACGAAGCCGTTGGAATGGCTAGTAAAGGCTTATTTTGGTATGATTAAGTAGGTTATTATGATATATTCATATGTGATATGTTAAGTATATGTGATCAAATGATGCTAATGCCTAAACTAATCCAAGGTAAGTTTCTAAACACATATACATGTAATGGTATGCCACGATGAATGATAGAATTGTTTAATTTGGATGCTTGGATTGGTTGGTATTGGATGTGTGTTTCAAGTGCAGGTCTTGGGTGAAATTTTGGGTGAGAAATGAAGCTAGAAATGACTTTATTTTGTCCATACGGTTAGACACACAAGCGTGTGTCTAAACCGCGTGTGACATACGGCATGGTACAGGGGCATGTGGTTAGGCCGTGTGTCCCATGCACCTTAATTTTGAGAAAAAGATGCTCAGAATTGAGCACACGAGCAGAGACATGGGCGTGTGTCTCAGCCATGTCTGCTACACTGCCTAGAACACAAGCATGTGTCTTAGCAGTGTGAAGCCTACACCTAATTTCAAATTAAATTAATTGACCACATGGCCTAGCACTTGGGCGTGTGGCATGGTCGCGTGCACAACTCAGAGAGTTAGACAGGGTCGAACATGACCTACAACACGGGCATGTACTAAGGTCACACGGGCGTGTGAGCCCTGCACCTTGGAAAATTTTTGAAATGCCGCGAGAAATTCTTAGGGTCTCTGACTAAGTCCTAACTCGACTCTAATGCTCGGATTGGGCTTCGAGGGTCCAATTAAGGGACGTTTTGAATGATCTCGGTTAATGTATAATAATTTACAAAAATTATTTGTAAAATGTTTTGAAAGTTCCAATAATACTTTGAGACCTTGTTTTGACGGCGGATACGGGTTAGGGGTGTTACATTTAATGGTATCAGAACTACAGTTTAGCTGGTTCTCAGATTTGACATAGCAAACACGAGTTTAGCTATACATGCCATTAAATAATTTGTGATAGTGTGATGACTCCTGATCATTTTAAATGTGTTTCTCATATAGTAATGTCATCCAACCGAGCTAGAGCTAAATCCGAGGAAGCTAGAAGCAATGCTTCAGCTTCAAATCAAAGAGTTACATCTGCGTCTGGTAGTGAAACGCCCGTGTCTGGGGGCCAAAGTTAGGAAGAAAAGCAAGTCTTCTTTCAAATGATGAATGAATGGTTTATCCAGTATTTGAGAACAAAACCTATTGTACAACGACCTCCCTCACCTGCTCCGTAACCGATTCTTGAGGTACCACAGGGTGCTAAACCCGCTAGAACAAGTAAGCCTCCGATAGATAAAATCTGTAAACATGGGGTAGAATAATTTAGAGCTACCGCAGATGATGGTTCGAAAAGGGCTGAGTTTTGGCTAAAAAATACTATCTGGGTTTTTGATGTATTATCCTGTACACTTGTCAAATGTCTAAAATGTGCAGTATCTCTACTAAAGGATACAACTTATTATTGGTGGAATAGCATAACTTCGGTCGTACCGAGAGAGAACTTTACATGGGAATTCTTCTAGGCTGAATTCAGAAAGAAATATGTTAGTCTGAGATTCATGGATCAGAAAAAGAAGGAATTTTCAGAACTCAAATAGGGAAATATGACTGTATCCGAATATGAATGAGAATTTGTTCGGCTGAGGAAATATGCCACAGAATGGGTTCTAACCAAGACTGAAATGTGTAAATGCTTTTAAGAGGGTCTAAATGAAGATATCAAGTTATTGATCGAAATTCTCAAAATAAGGGAATTTGCGGTGCTAGCCGGTTGAGCACACAAAGCTAAAGAATTGAGTAAGGAAAATAAATAGGCTGAAAGAGCGGCTCAGGTTTCTGGAAAAAAAACTATGAGTAAGTCACAATCATTTGCTTCTAAGAAATTAAAGAAGTATTATGATCAGGTGACCACCTCTACAGGATATTCTGGAAGAGAATAGGGCTCTCAACATTTAAACCCGAGGTCTTTATCTCCATCTGTGACCAGTGTGGGTAATGTTGGTAATCCCAAAATTAAATGTAAACACTGTAACAAATTTCATCATAGGGAATGTCGGTCTAGGAGTGAAGCTTGTTTTGGATGTGGTTCACTTGACCATTTTCTCAGAGATTGTCTAGAAAGGGTTGAAAAAGAGATAGAACCAACTCCAAAGCCTTATAATCCTATTTTGAAGGGCAGACCACCCCGTCATCCTGGTTAGATCTGAGGCACGAGCACCTGCAAGAACATATACTATTTGTGCTAGAGAAGATGCCTCTGCACCAAACTTCATTACTGGTACATTTTCTCTACTTGATACTGATATTACTGCTTTGATTGATCCTGATTCCACATATTTATACATATGCACGAACTTAGTGACTGTTAAAAATTTACCTGTTGAATTCTCTAAATTTGTGGTTAAAGTTTCAAACCCCCTGGGCCAGTGTGTTATGGTGGATAAAGTTTGTAAGAATTGTCCGTTGATAGTAAAAGGTTGTTGCTTTCCGGCTAACTTGATATTATTGCCATTTGATGAATTTGATGTGATTTTAGGAATGGATTGGTTAACCCCATATGATGCAGTGGTGAATTGTAAACAAAAATATATTGTATTGAAATGTGAGATTGGTGAATTACTTCATGTTGAATCTGATGAACTGAATGGATTGCCTAATGTGATTTTAGCAATACCATCACAAAAATATGTCAAAAAGGGTTATGATGCTTATCTTGCATATATGTTGGATACTAAATTATTTGAGTCAAAGATTCAGTCAGTGCCAATTGTATTTGAATTTCCTGATGTATTCCCGAAAGAATTATCTGGTTTACCACCGGATAGAGAAGTGGAATTCTCTATAGATCTTATTCTAGGAAAAACACCTATATCTATTGTAACACCCCTAACCCGTATCTGTCGTCGGAGTAGGTTAAGAGGCATTACTCAATCCATAACATAATTCAGGATAATCGATTATCAAGTATCATTTCATTGCAGGAAATGTTATACATTCACATTCAATAAAATCATAAAAGCGGGTATACAATACTTAAAACATGCATTCGGGACCAAATTGACAACATATGAAAGTTTCAAAAGTTATAAGAATTTTCAACTTTTAAAAGGTCACATGCCTGTCTGAACAGACCGTGTGCCTCACACGGTCTAGACACGCCCGTGTGTCAAAGCCATGGCAAAACAAGGCTTAGCTACTGACTTGCCCATACGGCCAGACCACACACCCGTGTATCCAGCCCATGTGCTATGCACACACCCGTGTCCAGGCCGTGTGCCAGGCCATGACGAAAATAGGGAGTATTCTGTTTGTGACATCAGCCTACCAATTAGGGTCACACGGCCAGACCACATGCCCGTGTGTCTGGCCCATGTGCGAGCCTGACTTACAATTGTAGGGTACCCCAGGGGACACACGACCATGCAACATAGTCGTGTGTCGAACACGGCTGAGACACGCGCCTGTGTGGACAAAAATAAGCCATTTGAATAGCCAATTTGCCACCCCAATTGAGTCTACCTACAAGCAAAGAAAAGAAGCATAATTGTACCACCATTTTAGAAAATTTCAACGCCAAAGCATAAACCAATCATATCATATGATAGTCTCCCAAATTCAGACTCGTAAACCTTACTAATCTATGTCAAAACATATGTCAAAAGCATATCAATGCATTTCTTTCGATGCATCATTAAATCTCATACTAAAATCTACCAAAACTTACCAACACTTTCCAATTCTTTTGATCAACTAAGGCATACCACAACTGCATATTATCATCACCTATCAATGCCATTATCAACTATAAGTTCAAGCATAAACTAGCCAAATCACATGGCTAAGCATAGACATTACAAAACACCATTCCACAATTACTAGCCTATACATACCATATTTCCAAAATATAATTTTCAAAATTACCAAAATGAAGTTCGATAGTATGCTGACGATCCTTGACAATCCCCGAGCTTACAGTAACTTCGATATTTATAAAACAATACAACACACACAAAGTAAGCTTTCAAAAGCTTAGTAAGCTTGTACTAAAATCATCAACAATATATATATATATATAACATAAAACATCAACACATAAGTATTTACACATTTTCAATCCATATGACCATATTAATTAAGTGAATTTAACATACATAATGTCATCTACCACTTAGGTATCGTACATACCTGAATCATCCCGTACTTATTCACTTTCATAGTTACCTCTAGTTGAATATTTTAAGACTTTCCATAAATTATTCGTACTTTAAACATCTACACACTTAGTGCTATAAAGGTTAGCCGAAGCTAGAACAATTCCGCACACTTAGTGCCATCTCAATTAACCGAAACTAAGTCAGTATCGCACACTTAGTGCCTCAAGTAGCCTTAGCTAGTTTAAACCGCACACTTAGTGCCAAATACTTTCAATTCATCATCAAATACATTCAGCTCACTTATTTATACATCTAAGCATAATCAAAACAACAACATGCAGTTATAATATTATGTTCTACATACGAACTTACCTCGTTCTCGGAATTTGTCGACTCGAACTGTTTATTCTACAATCTTTGATTTCTCTCGGTTTAAGTCTGAATTCCTCTTTTCTTGATCTATATGTAATCAAAATTAACCCTTTTATTCAACAAATCATTCAAAACAATAAATATATACACAATTAGGGCATTTTACAAAATAACCGTCACATTTTCACATTTCAACACTTTAGTCCCAAATTCACAAAATAACAAAATACACATAATTCGTTTATACACAAGCTTAGCCGAAATTTCATAGCTCTCATACAAGTCCATACATTTCATTACTTTCACATTTTAGTCCTTCAAAATAACATTTTTAAAATTTAACCCAAATTACTCAAATTCATCAAAAATCCAAAGACAAAACATGTAAACCCACCATCAAGCTTTCATATTTCAACATATGACATCACCAAGCTCGTGAATTCATCCATGGCACTTTTTTAAATCATCAATAATTTCATGAATTTAAGCATGGGCTAGCTAGAGCACTTAACAACGATCACAAAAACATAGAAATTATCAAAAATCAAACAAAACGCATACCTTAATCACCAAATTAAAGTGTCGAATATAAAAGCTCTTCAAACCCTAATATCCTTTGTGATTTTCAGCTAAGAAGATGAACTAATGGCTTATTTCATACTTTTGTTTTATTTAACTTATAATTATTAAACAAATACCCAATTTTCCCTTTATTATTAACATATAAAAATCATTTGAAATAAGGCCATATATGTCCATTAACTATGTAAATGGCATAATAACAACATAAAGACCTCTCAATTATAAAGCCAAGTCAAATCAACACTTTTAACATCTAGCACACAGCTTTTACGTTTTACGCGATTAGGGCCTTTTTGCAAATTAAGCACACAAACAGTTAATTTTTTACACGATACTTTCACACATGTTAATTCACTTATAATAGGCATGAAAAATAATATTAAAATAATTTTTTTAACTTGGATTTGTGGTCCTGAAACCACTATTCCGACTAGGGTCAAAATCGGACTGTTACAGTTCTCCCCCTTAGGGACTTTCGTCCCCGAAAATCTTACCTTTAAACAGATTTGGATTTTATTATATCATAGCATCTTCAGGCTCCCACATGGCTTCTTCAATACCATGTCGATATCACATCACTTTGACTAATAAAATTTTCTTATTTCACAATTCTTTAACCTCGTGAGCTAAGATACGGATCGGCTTTTCTTTGTAAGTCATATCAGGCTGAATTTCAATCTCACACGGGGAAATCACATGCGAAGGATCGGATCTATATCGTCGAAGCATGGATACATGAGATACATTTTGAATCTTTTCTAACTCTGATGGCAACAATAATCTATATGCTATCGGCCCAATACGCTTTATAATTTCATACGGCCCGATGAACCTCGTACTCAACTTGCCTTTTCTACCAAATCAAAGCACTTTCTTCCACGGAGACACTGTCAAAAACACTTTATCGCCGATCTCAAACTCAATGTCTTTTCTTTTCAAGTCAGCATATGATTTCTGACAATCGGAAGCTACTTTTAAACTATCTCGGATCACTTTTACTTTCTGTTCTGTTCCTTTTATCAAATCAACCCCATGAATCTTATTTTCATTGAGCTCCGTCCAATACAAAGGTGTACGGATTTTGCGACCATATAAAGCTTCGTACGGTGCCATTTTAATGCTCGACTGAAAACTGTTATTATACGTGAATTCAATCAAAGGTAGATATTGTTCCCACGTACCTTCAAACTCAAGAATGCAACATATCAACATATACTCGAGTATCTGAATAATCTGCTCAGATTGACTATCCGTTTGCAGATGAAAAGTAGTACTAAAATGCAATTTAGTACCTAGATCATCTTGCAACTTCTTCCAAAATCGTGATGTGAATCTCGGACCTCTGTCTGACACTATAGATAATGGCACACCATGCAATCTCACTATATCAGAAATATATAACTCCGCTAATTTATCAAGCGATTAATCGGATCGAATCAAAATAAAATGAGCTAATTTCGTCAAAGGATCAACTACAACCCAAATTGCATCTTTCTTTCTCGGAGACAAGGGCAAACCCGAAACAAAATCTATGGTTACTCGATCTCATTTCCACTCCGGAACCATAATCGATTGTAACAATCTAGATGGCACCTGATGTTCAGCTTTAACTTGCTCACAGTTCAAACATTTAGAAACAAAATTAGAGATATCTCTTTTCATTCTGGACCACCAATAATGCTGTTTCAAGTCATTATACATTTTCGTACTACCCAGATGCACAAATAACCGACTACTGTGGGCTTCACTTAGAATCATTTGAATTAACTCTGGATTTCTCGGAACAAAAATTTGATCTCGGAATCCTAAACAATTATCTTTATCAACTCTGAATTCTGAACCAGTCTCTACATCACACTGAGCTCGTTTAGCTAAAATCTCATTATCAATCTTCTGAGCTTCGATAATCTACTGTAAGAATAAGGGTCTTGCTTTTAATTTAGCTAAAACTAAACCTTCATCAGACAGAACTAAATGAGCATTCATTGCACGCAAAACAAATAACGATTTTTGACTCAAAGCATCACAACAACATTTGCTTTACCCGAGTGATAATCAATCACAAGTTTGTATTCCTTTAGTAATTCAAGCCATCTTCTTTGTCGAAGATTCAAATCTTTTTGAGTCATCAAATACTTCAAACTCTTATGATCAAAGTATACGTGACAATTCTCACCGATCAAGTAATGGCGCCAAATCTTTAGAGCAAACACAATCGCAGCTAACTCAAGATCATGCATTGGATAGTTCTTTTCATGCTGTTTCAACTGTCTCGAAGCATAAGCAATGACTTTTCCTTCTTGCATTAGAACACATCCCAGACCAATTAATGAAGCATCGCTGTAGATCACAAATTCTTTACTCAATTCAGGTTGTACCAGTACCAGAGCATCAGTCAACAAGGCTTTCAACTAAGCAAAGCTATTCTGACACTTTTCAAACCACTCAAATTTCACATCTTTCTGTAACAGTTTTGTCAAAGAAATCACAATCATCGAGAAACCTTTTACAAATCTTCTATAATAACCAGCAAGTCCCAGAAAACTACAGACTTCTAAGACATTTCTCGGACGTTTCCAATCCAAAATAGCTGAAATTTTACTCGGATCAACTCGGATACCAGAGGCTGATACAATATGACCCAAGAAACCAACCTCTCGCAACTAGAACTCACATTTACTAAATTTTGCATACAACTATTTATCTCTCAAAATCTGTAATACTATTCTTAGATACTCGGCATGTTTAGATTCATCACGTGAATAAATCAATATGTCATCAATGAATACCACAACATATTGATCTAAATACAGTCTGAAAATTCTATTCATCAAATCCATAAAGATAGCAGGTGTGTTAGTAAATTCAAAAGGCATAACTAAAAATTCATGGTGGTCGTACCTCGTCCTGAAAGCAGTCTTCGGAATATCTGAGTCTTTAACTCGCAGCTAATAATAGCCTGATCTCAAATCTATTTTTGAAAACACACTAACTCCTTTCAACTGATCAAACAAATCATCAATTCGGGGCAGAGGATACTTATTCTTGATAGTCACTTTATTCAACTGACGATAATCTATACACATTCTCATCGTACCATCTTTCTTTTTCACAAATAGAAATGGAGCACCCCAAGGTGAGAAACTTGGTCTAGCAAACCCTTTCCAACAGAGACTTTAATTCTTTTAACTTGGACGGAGCCATTCTATATGGAGCTATCGAAATCGAAGTAGTACCAGGTACCAATTCAATGCCAAATTCTACCTCTCTAACCGAAGGTAATCCCGAAAGTTCTTCAGGAAACACATCAGGAAATTCACATACAATAGGCACTAACTCAACTTTCTTTTCTGACACTCTCGAATCAATCACATATGCAAAATAAGCTTTACAACCCTTTCTCACAATACTCAAAGTTTTCATCGAAGATATTATAGTAAGCAATCCATTCAAATCACTAGATTCAATTTTAACTATTTCATCATTCTTGCATCTCAAATCAATAGTTTTCCATTTGTAGTTCACCACAGCATCATGCAAAGTTAACCAATCCATACCCAAAATTATATCAAAATCATCAAAAGGTAATAGCATCAGATTAGCCGAAAAATAAGTGTCTCAAAATATTAACGGACAATTCTTGCATATTTTATCAACCAGAACACATCTACCTAGGGGGTTCGAAACTCTAATTACAAATTCAATAGACTTTACAGGAAAAGTCTTATTGTTTACTAAGATCATGCATATATACGAAGATGTCGATGCAGAATCTATTAAATCAATCACAGAAGTATCATAGAGAGTAAATGTACCCGTAATCACATCTGGCGATGAAGCTTCCTGACGAGCCTGGATAGCATAAGCTCTGGAAGGTGCACGAGCTTTAGATCTAATGGCTGTGTCTTTCGTTCCTCTTGGACTACCACTAACATTTCCCGAATTTCTGGGAGGTCTACCACGAGAAACATTACCACTCTACCTAGGATTCTGAACATTATCTTTTTCAACTAAATTTGGGCAATCTTTTATAAAATGATTTCTTGAACCACAACTATAACAAGCTTGATTATTACTTTTTCCCCAACATTCACCAAAGTGTCGTCTTCCACACTAATCACACTCAGGCTTTTCATTCTTTACATTATCAACACTGGCAATAGATGTAGTTGAAGATTTGGAATTTGATTGTGATCTAATACGATCTTTATTCGAATGTCCCACACTAGCCTTTGAACGATTGCTATCATCTTTAAACTTATTAGATCCAGATTGAAATGATTTGCCCGATAATCTCTTTCGTACCTCTCTAGCTTCGAAATCAACCTTTCTTTTCTCTTTCCCAAGATCTTCAGCTTTACATGCTCGTTCAACAAGCACTACAAATTCTTTGATTTCTAGGATTCCAACTAGCAAACGAATATTTTTGTTCAAACCATCTTCAAATCTCTTGCAAATTATTACTTCCGAAGATACACATTCGCGGGCATATTGACTCAACCTTAAAAATTCTCATTAGTATTATGTGACGGACATACGACCTTGTTTAAGCTCAAGAAACTCTTTGTATTTCTGATCAATGAATCTTTGACTGATATATTTATTTTAGAATTCAGCTTGAAAGAAATCCCATGTAACTCGTTCACTCGAAACCATAGATGTCAAAGTTTTCCACCAATGATACGCCGTGTCTCTCAGAAGTGAAACGACACATTTTATACATTCTTCTAGAATCAAAGACAACTCATCAAACACTCTTATTGTGTTTTCTAACCAGAACTCGGCCCTTTCAGCATCATTACTTGTTGTAGCTCGAAACTCTTTAGCCCCATATTTTCTAATCTTATCAATTGGTGGTCTACTCAACTGTATCAGATTCACTGGTGGCATAACAGGAGTTTGGGGAGGATTAACCAAGAGTAGAGGTTGTTGTACAGCCGGATTGGTTCTAATATATTGGGTGAACCAATCATTCATCATCATCAAGCTCATAAATTCATCCATGGAACATTTCCAAATCATCAATAATTTCATGAATTTAAGCATGGGCTAGCTAGAGCACTTAACAACTATCACAAAAACATAGAAACTATGAAAAACCGAACAAAACTCATACCTTAATCACCAAATTAAAGTGCCAAATATAAAAGCTCTTCCAACCCTAATATCCTTTGTGATTTTTGGCTAAGAAGATGAACTAATGGCTTATTTCATACATTTGTTTTATTTAACTTATAATTATTAAACAAATACCCATTTTGCTCTTTATTATTAACATATAAAAATCATTTGAAATAAGGGCATATATGTCCATTAACTATGTAAATGGCATAATAACCACATAAGGACCTCACAATTATAAAGCCAAGTCAAATAAGCACTTTTAACATCTAGCACACAGCTTTTATGTTTTACGCGATTAGGTCCTTTTTACAAATTAAGCACACAAACAGTTAAATTTTTACACGATACTTTCACACATGTTAATTCACTTATAATAGGAACAAAAAATAATATTAAAATTTATATATATTTTTAACTTGGATTTGTGGTCCTGAAATGACTATTTCGACTAGGGTCAAAATCAGACTGTTACATCTATAACACCTTACAAAATGGCTCCTACTGAGTTGAAAGAGCCAAAAGTACAGTTGCAAGAGTTGATTGACAGAGGTTTTTCTTGACCTAGTTTCTCACTTTGGGGTGCGTCAGTTCTGTTTGTAAAGATGAAAGATGGATTATTGAGGCTGTGCATTGATTATAAACAGCTCAACGAAGTTACAATAAAGAACAAGTACGCATTGCCTCAAATCGATGACTTGTTTGACCAGTTAAAATGTGCCACTGTATTTTCAAAAGTTAATCTCTATTCTAGTTACTATCAACTACGGGTAAAAGATTTAGATGTGCCAAAGATTGCTTTTAGAACCAGGTATGGACACTATAAGTTTCTTCTGATGCCATTCGGCTTGACAAATGCACCTGCGGTTTTTATGGATTTGATGAACAAAATTTTTAGCTCGTATTTTGATAGGTTTGTGGTGGTATTTATAGATAATATTTTGGTGTACTCTAGAGATGAAAATGAACACGCTGAGCTTTTAAGAATAGTGATGCAAACTCTGCGAGAGAAATAATTGTAAGCCAAATTCAGTAAATGTGAATTTTGGCTACAAGAAGTTAGTTTTCTCGGGCATGTAGTATCTGTTGAAGGTGTCAAAGTGGACTCGAATAAAATTTTATTCATTATTAATTGGAAGCCACCGAGAAATGTGTCAAAAGTTTAAAGTTTTTTGGGACTAGCTAGTTATTATCGGAGGTTTGTAAAAATTTTTTCAATGATAGCATTTTCGATGACTCGTTTACTACAGAAAGATGTGAAATTTGAGTGGACTGATAAATGCCAGCAGAGTTTTGATAGATTAAAACCTTTATTGACAGAAGCTCCAGTGTTAGTTCAGCTAGAATCGGGTAAGGAATTTATAGTCTACAGTAATGCATCATTAAATGGCTTAGGCTGTGTTTTGATGCAAGAAGGTAAAGTAGTAGCCTATGCTTCAAGACAGCTAAAACCACATTAAAGAAACTACCTGACACATGATCTTAAATTGGCAGCCATAGTGTTTGCATTGAAAATCTGGTGCCATTATTTATTTGGTGAAAAATGTCACATATTCACTGATCATAAAAGTCTGAAATATTTGATGTCATAGAAAGATTTGAACTTGAGACAGTGCAGATGGCTTGAATTACTGAAAGATTATGACCTCATCATTGACTATCATCCGAGAAAAGCCAATGTAGTGGCAGATGCTCTGAGTAGAAAATATTTGTATACTTTGTGAGCAATTAATACTCGATTTTCATTATCTAATAATGGTTCAATCATAGCTAAGTTAAAAGCTAGACTAATATTTTTTGCAGTAGAGCTCTATAGCTCAAAAAAATGATAATAAGTTGCAAGCAAAATGAATACAAAGTGAATGGACTCCTGACTCAGAATTCTAGATCGAGACTGATGGATGTTTGTTATTCAGAGGTAGAGTATGTGTACCAAAAAGCTCAGAACTAGTACAAAAGATTTTTAAGGAAGCTCATGACGGTAAAATGTCTATACATCTTGGTAGTAATAAAATGTATAATGATTTGAAAATGATGTATTGGTGGTTAGGAATGAAATGAGATATTTCTGAGTTTGTATCTAAATGCTTTATATGTCAGCAAGTAAAAACTGAACATCAGTTGTGTAACAGCCCGTTTTAGGGTCAAACCAAAATAGTGGTTTTGAGACCACGAATTTGAAGAAGAAATATTTATTGTGATATCGTTTTAAGGTCTACAGTGTGATTGAATGATTGTGTGAAAATTTCATTAAGAAATTTTATCGATATGGTGTCCAATTTGACTAAGAGGACTAAATTGTAATAGATGCAAAATGTGTGTTCTAGAAGCTAGAGGTGTTTAATTGCAATGAAAATTTAAATTGGAGGTCTTTAAATGGTAATTAGACCATTTTTCTTTAAGTTGGGAAAAAATGGACATGGTAGGTTGAAATTTCAAAGTTTGGCATTAAGGGCATTTTGGTCATTTGGGTAATAAAGACAAAATTAAACACATAAAATATGTCATCTTCTCCAATTTAGTCCTCTTGTGTTGAATTTGAAGAGTTACCATAGCTAGGGTTTCGGCTAAAGCTTCCAAGCTCAATTGTAAGTCCGTTCTAGCCTCGTTTTTAATGATTTTTATATTTTTGAGATTGGTGTAACCTAATCTAGCTATTTCAAGGACTAATTTGAAAGAAAGATGAGGTTTAAAATTTTACCCATATTAGATATTTGTGTATTTTGATGTCTAATGGTAGAAAATACATGTTTGGTGTTAGGTAAACAACATTTACTAAGTGATTTTCGGTAAAAATGTCGAAAAGGACTTATTTGTAATAATTATGAAATAAGTAGTAAAAGTGTGATTAAGTGGAAAATGTGGGCTGATATGAGTATGAAAATGTTTTGGTTAGGCTTGGGTTTTGAATAAGTTGAATACATTTCATTTTATGAGCCTAAGGACTAAATCGTAAAAATATGAAACATTAGGGGCAAAAATGTAATTTTTGCCATAATATGATTTTTGGGCCAAATTAAATAACGTGTGTATTAATTGAGTTAAAATTATTATTATAGATGAAGAAAAATGAGGTTCAGACCTAGATCGGGGGAAAAACAAAGTGTTTGGCGATTAGGTCCAATCTACTATTTTTGTATTGAGGTAAGTTCGTATGTAAATAATGTAGTGTTATATTTATGTTTTAAATGCTTTAATATTGCATGAATTGTGTGATTATCTCTTTGGACGTATTCGACAAAGTTTCAACAAGCGAGAAATCCCGATTGAACCTTAGGAATAGAATAGGATACGAGTGACATGTCACTAGGAACCCCATGTATATATATGTTTATGTAATCCGCGTGCTGGTCTTGTACGTCCTACCAGTGGCTGGGTATTTCGGCATATGTTGTGGATACCTGATAGCTTGTCTGAGCAGTACTGTGTAACTTTGTCCTGACTGACAGCTTGTGTGAACAGACTCGTGAATAGCTCGAGAGCGAGCCTATATGTGGTATGAGATATGAGGTACCTTTGGCTACATATGCGGCACTTATGTGCAAGATTTTCTAAGTATCCTATAATATTCCAAGTGTTAAACGGGAATGCCAAAGATGTGAAAGGATGTGGTTATGTTACGAGTTGGTACAAGTATATACGTAAAACTCATAACTAATAAACTCAGTAAGTGATGAACTCGTGGTAAGGTTGTAATTGATGCAAGTTATGACTATAAGATTTTAATAACATTTATGTTATCCCACATTATATAAATTGTATGATTGAGGTGTGGTTAAGATGCTTATTATTTGCATATGAATTTGCTAAGCTATATAGCTTACTCCCCTTTCTTTCCCTTGTCTTATAGTGCCACCAAGCCAGCTCGGAGATCCACTCACACTATCAACAATTATTTAGGTATTAATGAAATCAAGATTTTGAGTTATGGCATGTATAGGGGACTTGGTCATTTTGTTATGTGTCATAATTGATTTAGCCAAATGTGTTGGCTTATATTTGTTAGAAGTTCACTTTGTCTAAGGCCATTGTGAATGAGCCAATATTGGTTATAAGCATATTCATATAATGATGCCTTTCATGAATGATTTGTTGATGCTTTGGTTGTGGATGTTTGGTTGTATGCATATGCTTGGATTGGTGCTATGTTATGTTGGGTAGGTGTGTGTATTAAAGGGTGGCCAAAATGGCTTGGTAAATAGCCTTATTTTATCCACATGGGTAGACACAGGGCATGTGTCTATGCCGTATGCGACACATGGTTTGCCCTACGGGCATGTGTTTACGCTGTGTGTCCCATGTACCTTAATTTTGAGAAACAGAATGCTCAAAATTGAGCACACAGGCAGAGACACGGGCGTGTCTCTCAGCCATGTGGACAGCACGGCCTCAAACACGAGCGTGTGCCTTGACCGTGTGAAGTCTGCACCTATTTTATGAAAATTAGTTTTCTACATGGTCTAACATACAGGCATGTGACTTGCCCGTGTGATCCCAATTTTGTTCATGAGTTACAAGTCAGAGAGTTACACGGGGTCGAGACATGAGCGTGTGTGACCACACGGCCTAATCACACGGGCGTGTCCCATACCCACATGGGCGTGTGACCCCTGTTTAGTACAAAAAAAAATTTAAGTTTTGTAAAAATTTTTAAAGTTCTCGGTTTAGTCTCGGACCACTCCCAAAGCATGTTTAGGGCCTCATAGGCTCATATTAGGGACTTCATGATTAATTGCAAATGGTTTTAATTTGGACAAAAATTTATGGCTCGAAATTGTATGATTGTTTGTGTGGTAAGTCCAGTAATGCCTCAGACCCTGTTCTGGCATTGAATATGGGTAAAGGGTGTTACAAGTTGCCTTCTGGACTATTACAGCCAGTTACGATACCAAAATGGAAAGGGAAAGAATTACTATGGACTTTGTATCGGGGTTACCCCAGTCTCTAAAGAGGAAAGATGTCATTTGGATAATTATTGATTGGTTGACAAAGTCTACACACTTTATTCCATTACGTATGAATTTTTCCTTGGATAGATTGGCTGAATTATATGTTTTTGAGATTGTCAGATTGCATGGAGTTCCTGTCTCTATTATTTCAGATAGAGACCCTCGGTTTACATCTAGATTCTGGAACAAATTGCAAGAAGCTCTGGGTACTCAGTTACACTTTAGTACTGCATTTAATCCCTAGACAGATGGTCAATCTGAATGGGTAATACAGATATTGGAAGATATAATTTGATGTTGTATACTTGAGTTTGAAGGTAACTGGGAAAAGTATTTGCCTTTGGTTGAATTTGCTTATAATAACAGTTATCAGTCTAGTATCAAAATGGCACCGTATGAAGCTTTGTATGGTCGCAAATGCAGAACTCCATTGTATGGGACAGAACTCAGTGAGAAAAAGTTACACGGAGTTGACTTAGTCTGTGAAATCGAGGAAAAAGTGAAAGTAATTTGGGACAGCTTGAAAGCAACCTCTGATCATTAAAAGTCCTGTGTTGATCTTAAACAAAAGGAAATAGAATTTCAAGTCGGTGACAAGGTATTCTTGAAAGTATCTTCTTGGAAGTATGTTCTCCGGTTTGGTTGCAAAGGAAAGCTAATTCCACGGTTCATTGGACCATATGAGATTACAGAAAGAATTGGACTAGTTGCATATCGGTTAGCTTTACCACCAAAACTTGTTCGGATTCATAATGTTTTTTATGTGTCAATGCAATAGAGATACCAATCTGATCCTTTACATGTTATTTATCCAACAGAGGTAGAGATTCAGCTTGATATGACATATAGTGAAGAACTAATCAAAATCTTAGCTCGGGAAACAAAAGCTTTAAGAAATAAAAAGGTAGCTTTAGTAAAAATTCTTTGGCAATGACACGGTGTTGAAGAGGCTACCTGGGAATTGGAGGATACTATGAGGAAGCAATACCCGAATCTTTTTACTGGTAAGATTTTCGAGGACGAAAATACTAAAGGGGGAGAGTTGTAACAACCCATTTTTCAGTGAAATCAAAATAGTGGTTTCGGGACCATAAATTCGACCCAAAGCTAAATTTTTTTATTTTATTAGATGGTCCATATTATGATAGACTTGTTGTGTAAAAACTGATTCCACGGTTCATTGGACCATATGAGATTACAGAAAGAATTGGACCAGTTGCATATCAGTTAGCTTTACCAGTAGAACTTGATCGGATTCATAATGTTTTTCATGTGTCAATGCTAAGGTGATACCGATACGATCCTTCACATGTTATTTCTCCGACAAAGGTAGAGATTCAGCCTGATATGACATATAGTGAAGAACCAATCAAAATCTTAGCTCGGGAAATAAAAAAGTTAAGAAATAAAAAGGTAGCTTTAGAAAAAATTATTTGGCAACAACACGATGTTGAAGAGGCTACCTGAGAACTGAAGGATACTATGAGGAAGCAATACCCAAATCTTTTTACTAGTAAGATTTTCGAGGATGAAAATCCTTAAACGGGGGAGAGTTGTAACAACCCATTTTTTAGCGAAATCGGAACAATGGTTTCGGGACCACAAATCTGACTCAAAAATAAAATTTATTTTTATTCCATTTGATGGTTCGTATTACGATAGACATGTCGTGTAGAAATTTTGATACGAAAATTTTATCGATTAAGCGTTTAATTATGAGAAGGACTAAATTGCAAAAAATACGAAAGTTGAATTCTAGTAGCTATAAGGATTAAATAGCTATGAAATTCAAAACTAGAGGTCCTTATATGGTAAATAGACCATTAAAGAAAAGTATGTAGATTTTTGGTGACTCATCCATGGAAATTTAGAAAAAGGGCAAGGACTAAATTGGAATATGAAAAATAAGTAATTAATTAAAAGATGAAAAGAAAATATCATCTTATTTTCTCATCTTGTTCAACCTAAAATACATGTAATCCCTAGGAGAGAGAGAAGAAACTTTCACGGCCTAATTGGATCCGAACAACACAAATTCGAGGTTAGATCGAGGAAAAGAAAAGGTTTCGGATTAGTAGATTTTATACGCGAACAAGTGTCGAGGTAAGTTGATGTAACTTAATAGGGCATGAAAATATGTTTAATCGAATGTTGTGTTGTATGGAATGTGAATTATATTGATGTACATTACTTGAATGCTATAATGAGAAATTTAATACATGTTTGATATGGTGAAAATGGGTTAAGTCCCAATTGAATATTGAATTCTGATAAAAATATGCGCTTTTCCAAAATGAATAAGGTCCTGCATTTGTTGCGGATGGGATTTAGCTTTGATGAGTAATCCTATTGACCTTGTTATAGAAATGATTTAGCTCGGACGGGTAATCTGAATATAAAACCTCTCGAGTATACGTTATGATTATGGTTTAGCCTGAACTAGTAATCCTAATTGAACTATTTTGAGCATATGTTATATAAAGGATTTAGCCTGGACTGGTAGTCCTGTTATACGATATGTGGCTCAAGAGTGTGTTCCTTTATTAAGTTTCTTGATGGGTACCCTTGAATAAGAATTGACAGATTATTGAATCGTACACCTCGAGTGTACTACTTGAGCATCCATCAGAATTTCAATGATTCAACGGACATAAAACTCTTGACATGGTATGAGAATTATGAGATGAAATGATAATGACTTGAAAAGAAATATTGCATGATGAGCTTATCTATGTTTACTTTATTGTTATGAGGATTTTTGGTGACTAACATGTTTGATTGAATGCATGTGTTTAGGCAATATTGCTAATGGATGGAAAATAATGATATTGTATGCTTAGATTTAAATAACTGGATTGGTAAGTTTAGTTTTCGTTATACGAACTTACTAATCATGTAATACTTACTCTGTTTTATTTTCCCTGTTATATAGTGCTAGGAAACTCGTGAAGGTTGGAAGATCATTGGAGAATCGTCACATTATCGACTAGCTTATTTTGGGTATACATAGTAAAATCATTTTGGTATAATGGCATGTATAGAACAACTTGGCCATTTGTGGATTGAAAATGATATTTTGTAACCTATCCATTGGAATGGCTAGTAATGGCTTATTTTGGAATGATTAAGTAGGTTATTATGATATATTCATATGTGATATGTGGAAACACAAAAATTTACACACTTTTTCATACCCTTTTTAACTTATTTCATGCGAATTCGATTAAACTCTTGTCAAAAAATAATTAATTTTTATAAAATAATTAAAGTGCACTTAAAATATGAACATGTTAAATTTTGTTTACTTTCATAATTATTTTTGATGAATTTTGGTTATTTTCGACAAATTTGCACAAAAGGCAAAAAATGGCTCGGTAAACACTACTAGAAGCATGAAACCGAGAAGTAATTTGGAGTATCGAGGCAAATTAAATTTCACCCTAAGAAGGTCCAAAATTATATGTATTTATTCATAATATAATTAATTTTAACTTATATCCAATTTAATTTGGGTTAATAAATTATGATTAATTAATTATGAAGAAGTGGTCCGATTAAACTAAACCGAGTAAACCAAACCGGCCAAGAAAATGACAGCCCAAAACCACCCAAGTGCTGACCCAATTCAGCTCATTAGCTGATTATTTAAGCTGCAAAGAAGCCCTTGAAGACTTGCTCAAATTGCAATTAAACCCCTCCACAATTGGTGGCTTTGTAGATTTGCCCCAAGCTATTTTTAGCAAAGTTGAAGCCATCAACTTTGCCACATAAGAGGCCGACCAAGGGGTGGCTCTTTGGCTGCTATATTTAGTAAATTTCAGCTGCCACATTCAGCTATAAAAATCTCCCTTGGCTGATCATTAAACACATCCCTCATTCACATCTCTTCTCTCACAATTCTTCTCTTCTCTTTCACTTTTTCTCTCATTTTTTTCCATTCAAAGTTCCTTGCTATTTTTCTGATTTCTCCCCTTGAGAAAGGGTTCTTAGTCAGCCATTTTGGAGCAGCAATTTAGTGTTCATAGCAGCCTTGATCAGCGAGGACAACAAAGAAGGAAGAACGGAGCAACCTAGTCAAGCCACGGAAAAACACCGGTTTTGATTCTTGTTCCCTATCTCTTTAATTTTTATTGTTTTTGTGATGAACATATCTATGAATATTTATGTTGTTGGAATGGTTAATTTAATCATCTTAGCTTGAATTTAATTCGTGTTGGGTTTATTGCATTTCATCCTCATAAATTATTAAAGTTGTGTCTATGTTGTTGTAGGCCTCGGTAAGATGCTTGATTAAGTAAAATCATGACTAAATTGTTCTTGCATTACAATTGTTAGGTAACTAATGAATTAATTATTTAAACGGATTAAAATTGTAATTAATGGACACAGTACTTGATCAGTGCATGTTTATTCTTCTAAGGTAGCTTAAGGTTAAATTAGCATTGTATCTGGCGATACGTTTGCCTTGCATAACTTGCAAGATTATTGTGATTAAACTATTTCCAGGTAAGGATACCTTTTTACCTCACATAGTCTTTTATGTGCTTATTAGATTCAAGTAATCGTTTGAATTGACATAGGAATATGCAAGAGATTAGTTCAATTTAATGAGTACGTATGTGAAATAACATGTTTGCTTATTAGAATATGTTTAATCGATTGAATTAACATAGGGATATGTTAAGAGATTAATGGATTTGTGTAGGTGAGTATGTTCATAAGTTAGCAAATTACCAAGTTGCCGTGAATTTATTCGTAACAACATAAACATGAGTTTAATAATTCTAAGTTAAAGAAATGTAATTAATCTAACAAAATTATGTCATCTTGATTAAATCATATTTTGAAATCATGCATTAGAACTTTTATTTTTATTTAGTTTAAAATATTTTTTTAATCACCCTTTTCAAAACAAAATATATATTTTTTACCAACGTGTTTTAAAATGCATTCGTAAATAATTCTTTTAACAGTCCCTGTGGGTACGATAACTTGACATTTATATGTCACTTTATTACTTGTTGCGATTGTGTACACTTGCACATTTTTGTCGGTCCAATATGTTAAGTATATGTGATCAAATGATGTTAATACTAAGTTAATCTAAGGTAAGTTTATAAACACATATGCATGTAATGGTATGCCATGATGAATGATAAAATTTTTTAATTTGAATGCTAGGAATGGTTGGTATTGGATGTGTGTTTCAAGTGCAGGTCTTGGGTGAAATTTTGGGTGAGAAATAAAGCTAGAAATGGCTTCATTTTGTTAACACGGGCAAACACACGGGCGTGTGTCTAGACTGTGTATGACACACGGCCTGGTTCATGGGCATGTGGTTAGGCCATATGTCCCCTGCACCTTAATTTTGAGAAACAAAATGCTCAGAATTGAGCATACGAGTAGAGACACGGGCATGTGTTTCAGCCGTGTGTGCTACAAGGCCTAGAACATGGGTGTGTCTTGGCTGTGTGAAACCTGTACCTAATTTTGAATTAAATTAATTAACCACTCGGCCTAGCAAACAGGTGTGTGGCATGGTCATGTGCACAAGTCAGAGAGTTACACGTGGTCGAACATGGCTTGCAGCACGGGCGTGTGAGCCCTACACCTTGGAAAATTTTTGAAATGTCGCGAAAAATTCTTAGGGTCCCCGACTAAGTCCCGACTCGACTCTCATGCTCGTATTGGGCCTCGAGGGTCAAATTCAGAGACGTTTTGAATGATCTCGATTAATGTATAATAATTTACAAAAATTATTTGTAAAATGTCCTGAAAGTTTCGGCAATGCTCCGAGACCTTGTGCTAATGGCGGATACGGGTTAGAGGTGTTACAATCTACTAAAGTAAGGTGTCTTTCACGCAATGTAAACATTCTTATAGTGCCAATTATCATTAGTTTGAACTTAGACAATGAACTAATATTTTCTTGTCACAATTTCGCTATTCTTACAAAATATGAAAGACAAAAATACAAAAGACATAATAGTGAAATGTGAAATTAACTTTATTTATTTATTCATCATTCAAATAAATAGAAAACAGTTACATGTTTACTAAAATATGAGCACATTTCCTAACACGTACTTGTAAGGGTTTTATATTTATTATACTATACCATTTTAATAACCATTTCCATTAATTAAGTTCTAAAATTCAAAAAAATTCATGCCTACTCGTGTATACCTTTATCATTTGGTATATATAACTCATTTTTCCTATTCACAGTTTAACAAATTGAACTAACTAGTCTAAATGCAAATAACATAAAATTGTTTATTCTTAGGTTAGATTTACAATTTAAAGAAATAACCTATTCACATGCTCCTAGCCCATTACTTGTATTTCTACAAGCTCGAGCACAAACAAACACACAAGAAAAAAATTCAACTAAAAATTACTAAAAATAAAACAAAAATAGTAGCAAAAATGTAAAAATTTTATGTCACCCCACATTTTTTTAGCACATTGTCCCTAATGTGCACTGAAATAATTAGGAGATGAGATTACCCATTTTATCTCCTCCTTGTTAGTTTAGCCCCAAAATGTAGTGTCATCCAAAGTGTGGAGTTCCTACATAGAAAGTTTTCTTTTTCATAAAAATATGAATAATAAAAAATCTAGCTAAAGAAAAAAAAAAAAACCATCCATGTTTTAAAATTACAATCCACAAAATTAAAATAAAAAGAGTTCAAATTCAGTAGGAGTCTTGTTTTGACGCCTCATCCTGATTTTTTTGGGACTTCTTTTTCTTCTGGTTACTCAACATCCATTTTGTTGTTTCTGTTTCGAGCTGTATCTGATGGATAGGAACTGTGGAATCCTCAGGTCGTGTCTCTGAGCATAATCCTTGTAAATCAACCCTACCTCTTGCATCCTTTGAATTATCCATTATGAGTTATGAATGTTACCTTCATCTAGAGTTTGGTGGGCTACTAAATCCCTTTTTCATTTTTGAAGGTTTAAAAATTATCTTAGTCTGAACTCTCTTATAAGATTCTTTGTTGGCTAAAAAAATAATCCTGACCTACCAATAGGAACTTTTGCATATTTCTAAAAGACTATCACATGATGTGGGAAGAGTAACCCTACTTTCTTTCTATGAACACAACGGGTCATGCTTCTATATATCCATGTTCTAATACAAGTTCTTCCCTTTTGTAAAATGGCGTAAAGCATACTGGCTATGAAAGTATTGATGTTAGACACATGAAAATAAATTGTAACCATATCTTGGTTGTAGGGGATAGTCTAATATGTGAAAATGATATTGGAAAATCAGTGCCTAACTGATGTTTCCATTAACCATTCCCTTTAGTTAAGTAGTATATGATGATGCCCATATCTATGTTTTGAAAAAAAAATTAATTAAGATCTTTGCAGAAAATCATATATGTAGATTGGAACATCATAATATCTACAAATTTCCGGAAGTGATAGAGATATTTTTATGCCTCTAATTTTGATGTGCGACCATGGCTCACCCAATAGTCGCTTGGCTTCTGTTTCTTTTAATGATGCATGAAATTCTTGTACAATGGGAATGTAAGCCAGTTCTGTCGGGGTTTGACAGAAACTGTCCCACCTATGGTACAGAACTAAGTCCCTTATCTTGCTACCTAACATCATTAGAGACTTGAATCCCCTTTCTTGAAAATATGTTTTTCTTTGAATTTTGACGAGGTAGGTATCAACTTCCTTCTCTCTAAGTATTTCCAAATTATCCACCCCTGATGACTCGCTATCCAGGATTGTACTATTATTCTCGTATCCCATTAAAAGTCTCAACACACTATAAGTTAAAAATACAAATGTCTAATAAGAATATCGAAAAAATATGGTTACAAATTTGGATCACCTAATGTCTTTCTTGATGTTGCTCGGGTTTGTAAGACAAGTTTGTTGTTCTGGTTGCAATATAGTGTACCTACAAACGGATGGAGGTGAGGCAGACCAACAATGTATGGGTGGACAAAGAAAAAGTAAGGATACTTTCAAAACACTAAAGATAGTGTTCTTGATGTTGCTTGGTGACTACAACTAAACTTTGGATGACCGGGTTGTATTAAGGATGATTTATAGAAGGATTTAAGGCTCTCTTAATGTGTATTTCACACAAAGTCCCGATAGATTTCATGAAGATTAGAAAAGGAAAGTGGCAGATTTCACTACAGTGTCACGACATAGGGTGTGGGTGTCGCAAAACTACCCTTGTGTTATTAAAACTAATTTACTTTGAAGTTTCTTGTAGCAACAGCAGGGTTCAGTTTCGTGACACAACCCTGTGTTTCAAAAATTTATTTTGTTTAAAGTTTAGTTCTATAACCCTGAGGCTTTGTGTTGCAACACGGCCCGTGAATTTTTCTCTAGGCTTTAAAGTTTTATTTTGAAACTCGAGGGGTGTGCTGTCATGACACGGGCTGGAAATCTCCCAAAAGCATCTTTTTGGGGTATGTTAGACTCCTCCAGTTGTGCCTAGCCGCCTTAATCCATCTCTAAAGCCATTTTCACTCCTTAAAACTTCTATCCCAACTAATACTAAAAATGAAATATGAAAAATCCTAAAATCTAAAATAGAGATAATTTTACATTAGTTACAAATATATTAATAAAGTTTGATCGTGTCACGTATGGCTATGAGATTCATCTAGTGCCCAAGTTTAGTATTTTTCTGAATAGTCTGATTCATCTTTGTAGTCCACTATTGCTTTACACTCTAACTTCTATTTTTTGACAGCAATTTCGATGGCACTCTCAAAGTAATGTTTTATTCTCTACCCATTAACAAATAAGGTTTCCACGCCTTTTTTTATTAGTTCCATCACACCACGGGGGAGTACCCGATTTACAGTATATCGTCTTGTCCATCTCAAGCACAACTTGTTGGATCTGGTGCCCAAAGTGTAGTATTTTCGTCAATGTACACTTGTAATTTTTTTAACAGATTTGTTAAAAAAACTATTCATGAATTAAATTAATACTTTGTATATTGTCCTCAAATGATTGTTAGTGCAATGCAAAATAGAATTAAATGTTGCTCATTGGTTTGTCTAATATTTAACTAATACTAAGCAACATTACGTGGTTGGATTGTAATACAAGAATAAAAATAATATTAGTAGATGAACCTAAAAATTTCCTTAGTCTAATAGGAAATGTGGAAACCAATTGAAAGACTAATATGCCATCTATCAAGTCCAATTGTAAAGATGCTTTGTCTTAGGTAGTGGAGTGGATGACTCCCAGAAGATAGAGACATAGGTGTGACTAACAGGATTGACAATACATCAGAGATGACCTAAGATGAATAGATTCTGAATCTATTTATGGATTTATTCACTTGTGACGTTCATAGTGTGGCATACCTAAATCCTAAGTGGATGATGGACTATGTATGCGTTACTTGTACACTTTGATGTAAGTAAAAGCCTGAGTTCAAATAGATAAGGAACTGAAAGTTGGTGCATTGGATGTACGAATTCTAAAGTATGTAGCGTCATTCAAAAAAGTGAAATTCATAGCTCGAGACATGGGTAAATGATATCCTCTCATAGGCATTACATGGTTGATGAAAAGTAAATATGGCCATGGGTCATTCGTCTTTGTGATGGATAACTTGATCACTATTTGGACTTTTGATAAATGAAGATGTAATGATTACTATGAGATAAATTATGTAACGCCCAATTTTCGAGTTTTCTGTGTTTCTATATTTTTTTAAAATTTGGGTGTGTTCTGGTTGGTTAATATATATTTTAGTAGGTTAGTGGGCCTTTGGAAAGCCCAAACTTAAGTTAAATCCATGGTAGTCTTCGGAATTTTGATTTTAAGAACAAGTGATGCATTTGGTGTTTGGGCTTTTAAGAGTAAAGGGGTAAAAGATGACACAAAAATGAGTGTGGTGTAGTGGCAAGGTAGCGCCACTTAGGGGACAAGGAAGTGACGCCATAGAGGAAGCAAGGGGTCCAAGGTTCAAGTCTTGGCTCTTGCAATTTATTTTGGTTTTTCTTTTCAATAAATCTGGAAGCAAGTAGGTGCGCTTTAAAGTTTAATGTGTTGATGACCTAGTGGTGGTGGCGTGATTTGGCATGTGAGAGGACTTTGGTTCGAATCCCTTGGCATGCAAAGGTTGATTATTTTGCTATGTTGGGACGGCAAGAGTTGGTGTTGGTTTTAAACTCTGATGATGGAGGGATCCCACATCGGGAAGCTAGCATAAGAGTAGATGGAGAGCTGGCTTTAAATAGAGCAAACCATGAGGAGAGTTGGCATACCCTTCTGGGCTGATCCCTTTCACTTGGTGGCGTCCTCGTTTGGGTTAGGCGTCAGCTAAGAGTGTGGGAGAGCGGATTAACTGCAGTCTCCTAATAGGTGTGTATTTCTCATTACTCTAGCAGTAGAACGGCTATTTCGGGCCGCGGTGGGCTGAAATGGGCCATGTAGTCCCAATGGGTCTGTAGGCCCAAGTGGATAAATTGTAGAATTACTAAAATACCCCTGTTGGGTAGGACTACCGATTTACCCCTGGAAGGTAAAATGACTATTTTGCCCCTCGTGCGTAAATGACTAACTTGTGTGATGATTGGGTTAGTTGACGTGGATTTATGGTAGTTATTGTTAATTCGTAAGTCTAATGTTTTAGTGATCGATCGTAGGATTATCGCGTGGGAGATATCGTCATCAATCGTCATCAACCAGATGTGTAAATGACACCCTTCCTTAGACTGAATCAGTAAAAGCCAAAATACTGAAACGTTGGTATTTTGTGAACTCGCGAGCGTGCGAGCACTCGTCAGACAGTTGTTAATGAATATGGTGCATTTGGTTGATTAGAGTGCAGAGTGTGTATTTTCGTGCACAACGGTATATTTGGGCTTAATGGGCCAAAAACGGGCAAATGGGCCAAGGCCCACTTTAGTAAAAAGACAAGGTAAGTACTTCTGATTACTTGGTAAACGTTAGAATGAGCATGAAACCCTAGCAATAGGTAATAATTACTGAAATACCCTTATACATGAAAAATTATGATTTTTCCCCTAGGGATATTTTATTTTATCTAAAAGCATGATGTTTTGTTTACGTAACGTATGCCATGACATATTATTCATTGCATGGGACATGGGTTTATGTTGATGGAGGAAGCGCTCGCCATTTGTATGTCTGGTAGCCTCGCCACATATATATCTGCTCGTGACTTCGTCATAAAATCGCGACCTCCCTACAATCGGTGGCTTTGCCACATATATAAACATATATATATCTTTCGGTGGCCTCGCCACAATATTCAGATCTGGTGACTTCGTCAAAATATCCGCGACCTCGCTACAATTTCTATGGTGTGTAGCGGTTGAGTGGGTCGAGTAGTCTCCCCACATGGCGTAAGGCTGGTACGGGGGTGTTATGGATGGCTCTGGGTTCGAATTTCTGCATTCATGATATATTTGTTCTATATCGCGCTATGGGCCTATGAGTTTCATTTCGATTTTGATTGGGCCAAGGCCAAGATAAGTCTGACTCTGAGGTTTGATCTGGTTTGGGCTATGGTTGGGTTATGTTACACACTGAGTTTACCAAACTCACCTTTTATTTTCATCTCTGCAGGAAATCCCCAACCATAGTGGGGTTAGAGCTGTGAGGGATTCGGAGTGGCCACATCATTTGCAAAGTTGGTTTTTTCTAAGTTAGTTTATTTTTTTATTATTTTTATATTCTGATTTAATTTTAGGTTTTAAGTTGTAATAAGGCCGCTATATAAATTTCTCTTTCCGCTATGGTTTTTATTTTCTGATTATATTTATACTATGTCGAAACTGCTAGTGTTAGGCTGCGCGGGTTTTCAAAATTAATGAACATTTTCAAGACTCAACAAACACGACAAATGGATAGCCTAAAGATTGATAAACCGGCTTTTCATTCAATTTCTATTTCTACAAAGACCACCCTAATCACTTAAACCAACGAATGCATACTAAGTCGTAAGTCCATGTGGCACGTCAGATCTGACCATAACATCTGGGTCGGGTCTGGGGTGTTACATTTAGTGGTATCAGAGTCAAGTTACAACAACTCAGCTGTGGAATGGGTCTAAAAACGGGAGTTTGAAAGAATCGTTAAATAAAGGTTTTTGAAAATCGTTTTTTTAGGAACTTGATTATAAATTGTTTTCGAGAATGTTTCCAATATTTTCTCTTTACAAATAGATGATTTTAAAGATTAAAATCAGTTTTCTAAAATTAGTTTTTTTAGAAAGTGGCACACCGAATCTCTGGCCCAAGTCTATAAGTTTTATGAGCCTTTCTGATTGTTTCTGAAATATCTGTTATATGCTTGTACAAAACCTTATCATGGTACTTTAGTTAGGGTAACATTGGAACTATAAAAACTCTGATAAGTAGACTGAGACTGTAGCTAGGCTACCGCGAAAGAAAACAAAATTAAACTCTGAATTACTGTTATTCATAAGACATCTATAATAAACACTTAAATATTAAACTGATTCATAAAATTCTTAATCAGATAATACAAAATAAGTACACGAGCAACTCGTGGAAGAGGTCGTGGACGTGGCCGAGGTAATGCTCAAGCTGAATCTTTATTTTCAGGACATGTGCCGGTAGCAGATGCACCGGTACCACTGGCAACGGAGGTAGCGTCCCATGATCGAGGTGTCGGGGACGATGCTCTGTCCCAAGCGATGCTCTGAGTTTTGGAAAGGGTTACTGGGGCAAGTACGAGAAACGAAATTCGGGGGTCTACTTCTGAGCGGCTCCGGGCCAATGGAGTTGAGATATTTAGGGGCGTATCTGGTGTAGCTCTGAATGTGGCTGAGTATTGGTTAGAAGCCACAGAGCGGATTATGGATGTTCTAGACTGCTCTGTGGAGTAGAAGCTGAAGGGAGCCATATTGTTACTCAGGGATGAGGCTTATCAGTGGTGGCTCACGGTGAGAGATGGAACTCCTGCTGATAGTGTGACTTGGGTGCTGTTTAAGATAGCCTTCAAACAAAAGTATGTTGGGGCTAGTTACGTGGACGCTCGTCGGAAAGAATTTCTGAACCTGGGATAAGGGAGGAAGCCAGTGGCTGAGTATGAGTCTGAGTTTCTGAGATTGACCCGGTATGCTTCTGGGATTGTCGCTACAGAGTATGAGCGTAGCGTACGCTTCAATGATGGTCTGAGAGATGAACTTAGGGTGCTGATTGCTCCACAGAGGGAGCATAACTTCGCTGCTTTAGTGAAGAAAGCTAAGATAGCTGAGGAAGTGAAGCGTACAGAAAGACAGAATCGTGAGAAAGATCGAAATCATTTTAGGAAAGATTCAGGACTTTCAGGTGGTATGAACAGGAATGTTAAGAGAGCAAGGGTAATGGAGCCGGTTCGAGCAGTACCGATGAATGCTGTTAGACCGCAGGGTTGTAGGAGTTGTGGGAAGATACATATGGGCGAGTGTCGGAAACGTTCTGGTGCTTGTTTCCAATGTGGATCTATGAAGCATAGGGTTAAGGACTGTCCCCAGGAACCAAATCAGGTTCAAGTTTTAGAGCAGAGGGTCGCTCAACCAGTGAGAGGTGGGACACAGTTTTCGAGAGGATGTGGGCAAGGTAGAGGTGGTAATGGAAATGGTCAAGGAAGAGGAGCGCCTGGCAGGGGTGCTGGATTTGCTAAGGCTCGTTAGCCAACGTTGGTGTATGCAGCTCGTCACCGAGAGGAGGGTGATGCACCTGACGTCATAATTGGTACGTTTCTGATTTCTAGTATGCCATACACTGCGTTGATAGATGTTGGATCTACCCATTCGTATGTTGCATGTGCTATATCTGGGTCGTTGGGTGTGCGCTCTGAGGTGACCGTGAGTGGGGTATCTGTACTAAGTCTTTTGGGTCACTCGGTTAGGGTTGATAAACTGTATAGAGATGTGCCTATAGAAACTTAAGGAAAAGTTTTCTCTGGAGATCTGATGGAGCTACCTTTCGGAGAATTCGATCTCATTTTGGGAATGGATTAGCTTGTTAAGCATAGGGCTACTTTGGATTGTGCTACTAAGCGAATGATGTTAAAGACCACAAAGGATGAGGAGGTTTTGGTGATAGGTGAGCGTAGGGATTATCTGTCTAATGTGATGTCAGCATTGAGAGCCGAGAAGTGGATTTGAAAGGGATGTGAGGCTTATTTGGCATTTGTAAGCCAATCGAAAACTGAGGGTCTAACAGTGGATAAAGTTAGAACCGTCAAGGATTTTTAAGATGTTTTTCCAGAGGAGCTTTCGGGTTTGCCCCCTATTCGAGAGGTTGAGTTTGGAATCGACTTGTTGCTGGAACGGCACCGGTGTCCATTGCACCTTATAGGATGGCACCGAAGGAGTTGATGGAGCTGAAAGCCCAAATTCAAGAGTTATTAGATAGAGGCTTCATTAGACCAAGTGTGTCTCCGTGGGGAGCACCAGTGTTGTTCGTTAAGAAGAAGGATGGGTCAATGCGGATATGCATCGATTATTGGCAGTTGAACAAACTGACGATTAAGAACAAGTACCTACTGCCGAGAATTGATGATTTATTCGATCAACTTAGAGGAGCTTAAGTATTTTCCAAGATTGACCTTCGATCTGGGTATCATCAGTTGAGGGTTAAGGAGGTGGATATTCACAAGACGGCATTCAAAACTTGGTATGGTCACTATGAGTTCTTGGTTATGCCATTTGGGTTGACGAATGTACCTGCGGCATTTATGGATCTGATGAATCGAGTGTTCCAGCCATACTTGGATCGATTCATAGTCATCTTTATCGACGATATTCTGGTTTATTTTGAAACTGAGGAGAAGCATGATGAGCATCTTCGTATTGTCTTTGCAAGTCTTTGAGGAGAAGGAGCTTTATGCGAAATTCAGTAAGTGTGAGTTCTGGTTGAGAGAGGTAACTTTCTTGGGGCATTTTGTCTCTACTGAAGAGATCAAGGTGGACCCTCGAAAGATTGAAGCGATTTTGGAATGGAAGCCACCTTGGTCAGTGTCGGAAATTCAAAGTTTTCTGGGATTAGCTGGGTACTATAGAAGGTTTTTGGAAGGATTTTCTGTGATGGCAGCGCCTTTGAAAAAGCTTATAAGGAAGGGGGTACCGTTTGTTTGGACTAAGAAACAACAGGAATCTTTTGAGAAGCTGAAGAAAGTTCTGACCGAGGCACCTGTACTGATTCAGTCGGAGTCTGGAAATGATTTTACCGTATGCAGTGATGCATCACATGTAGGATTGGGCTTTGTGCTGATGCAAGAGGGTAAAGTGGTTGCTTATGCATCGCGACAGCTTAAACCAGATGAAGTTAACTATCCTACTCATGATCTGGAGTTGGTAGCGATAATCTTTGCGCTTAAGATTTAGAGACATTACCTGTACGGAGAAAGGCGTAATATATACACACATCATAAGAGTCTTAAGTACTTGCTAACTCAGAAGGAGCTGAACCTTAGGTAGCGGAGATGGATAGAGTTGCTTAAGGATTATGACTGCACGATTGAGTACCACCCAAGCAAAGCTAATGTGGTGGCTGATGCCCTAAGTCATAGAACTGTATCTGATCTGAGAGCCATGTTTGCTCGTTTGAGTTTGTATGACGACGGTAATCTATTAGTAGAACTGCAAGTTAGGTCGACCTGGGTGGATGAGATTAAGGAAAAACAGTCAAGGGATGAGTCCCTGGTTTCTCGATTCCAGCAGGTTAAGAATAGGGATACTTCTGAGTTCAGATTGAACAGTGAGGGAGTTCTATGTTACCGAGGTAGAGTTTGTATTCTGAAGGACTCTGACTTGAGGCAAGCAATTCTGAAAGAAGCCCATGGAGGTCTGTGTGCTATGCATCCTGGAGGGAATAAAATGTATCGCAACTTAAAGGAGTTGTATTTGTGGCCTAGATTGAAGCGTGAGGTAACGAAATTTGTGGGAAAATGTCTGATTTGTCAGCAAGTGAAAGCTGAACATTAATTACCTTCCGAACTTTTACAGCCAGTGAAAGTACCACTTTGGAAGTGGGAGAGGGTAACCACGGATTTTGTGAGTGGGTTACCCTTGACTCCGTCGAAGAAGGACTCGATTTGGGTAATTGTGGATAGGTTGACCAAATCTGCTCATTTTATACCTGTCCGCACTGATTATTCACTTCAGGAGTTAGCCAAATTGTATGTGGCGGAAATAGTGCGACTTCACGGAGTGCCACTGTCGATTATCTCTGATCGAGATCCTAGATTCACATCTCGGTTTTGGCAAAAGTTGCATGAGGCGTTGGGTACGCGGTTGAACTTTAGTACAACCTTTCATCCTCAGACTGATGGTCAGTTAGAAAGGGTTATTCAGATTCTGAAAGACATGTTGAGGGGATGCGTTATTGACTTTCGAGGCAGTTGGGAGGATTACTTACCATTGGCAGAGTTTGCATACAACAACAGTTATCAGGCAAGTATTCGAATGACTCATTATGAGGCACTGTATGGACGAAGATGTCGTACACCTAGTTGTTGGACCGAGTTGGGTGAACGACAGGTTCTTGGACCTGAATTGGTGGCAGATACTGAGGATAAGGTCAAGTTGATTAGAGACCGATTGAAGGAAGCATCTGATATACAGAAGTCATATGCAGATTTGAAGCACAAGGGAATTGAGTACTCTGTAGGTGATATGGTTTTCTTGAAGGTTTCACCTTGGAAGAAAATATTAAGGTTTGAGAGGAAAGGCAAGTTAAGTCTGCGGTTCATTGGGCCTTATCGGATTCTTAAGCGAGTGGGTCCAGTGGCTTATCAGTTAGAGCTACCTCCAGAGTTGGATAGGATTCATGATGTCTTTCAGGTCTCCATGTTAAGGCGGTATCATTCTGACCCTACTCATGTTGTGCTGGTTGCAGAGATTGAGGTCCAAACAGACTTGACTTTTGAGGAGGAGCCTGTGCAGATTTTGGATCTAGATGTTAAGATTTTGAGGAGGAAATCAGTTCCGCTAGTAAAGGTGCTGTGGCGTAATCATGGCAGAGAGGAAGCTACTTGGGAGCCAGAAGTGGCGATGCGTCAACAATATCCTCATTTGTTTGATTCAGGTGAAATTTCGAGGACGAAATTTCTTTAAGGAGGGTAGAGTTGTAACGCCTAATTTTCGGGTTTTCTGTGTTTCTGTGTTTTTTTAAAATTTGGGTGTGTTCTGGTTGGTTAATATATATTTTAGTAGGTCAGTGGGCCTTTGGAAGGCCCAAACTTAAGTTAAATTTGTGGTAGTCTTCAGAATTTTGATTTTAAGAACAAGTGATGCATTTGGCGTTTGGGCTTTTAAGAGTAAAGGGGTAAAAGATGACACAAAAAGGAGTGTGGTGTAGTGGCAAGGTAGCGCCACTTAGGGGACAAGGAAGTGACGCCATAGAGGAAGCAAGGGGTCCAAGGTTCAAGTCTTGGCTCTTGCAATTTATTTTGGTTTTTCTTTTCAATAAATCTGGAAGCAAGTAGGTGCGCTTTAAAGTTTAATGTGTTGGACTTATGACACAAATGAGTTGATGGCCTAGTGGTGGTGGCGTGATTTGGCATGTGAGAGGACTTTGGTTCGAATCCCTTGGCACGCAAAGGTTGATTATTTTTAAACTTTGATGATAGAGGGATCCCACATCGGGAAGCTAACATAATAGTAGATGGAGAGCTGGCTTTAAATAGAGCGAACCATGAGGAGAGTTGGCATACCCTTCTGGGCTGATCCCTTTCTCTTGGTGGCGTGCTCGTTTGGGTTGGGCGTCGGCTAAGAGTGTGGAGCGCTTGATTAATCGCAGCTTCCTAGCAGGTGTGTATTTCTCATTACTCTAGCAGTAGGACGGCTATTTCGGGCCGCGGTGGGCTGAAATGGGCCATGTAGTCCCAATGGGTCCGTAGGCCCATGTAGATAAGTTATAGAATTACTAAAATACCCCTGTCGGGTTGGACTACCGATTTACCCCTGGAGGGTAAAATGACTATTTTGCCGCTCGTGCATAAATGACTAACTTGTGTGATGACTGGGTTAGTTGACGTGGATTTCTGGTAGTTATTGTTAATTCGTAAGTCTAATGTTTTAGTGATCGATCATAGGATTATCGCGTGGGAGATATCGTCATCAATCGTCATCAACCAGGTGTGTAAACGACACCCTTCCTTAGATTGAATCGGTAAATGCTGAAATACCGAAACGTTAGTATTTTGTGAACTCACGAGCGTGCGAGTGCTCGTGAGACAGTTGTTAATGAATATGGTGCATTTGGATAATTAGAGTGCAGAGTGTGCATTTTCGTGCACAACGGTATATTTGGGCTTAATGGGCCAAAAACGGGCCAATGGGCCAATAAGCCCACTTTGGTAAAAAGACGAGGTAAGTACTTCTGATTACTTGGTAAACGTTAGAATGAGCATGAAATCCTAGCAATAGGTAATAATTACTGAAATACCCTTAGACATGAAAAATTACGATTTTGCCCCTAGGGATATTTTATTTTATCTGAAAAGCATGATGTTCTGTTTCTATGTACGTATGCCATGACATATTATTCTTTTGCATGGGACATGGGTTTATGTTGATGGAGGAAGTGTTCTGGCAGCCTCGCTGCAATCTGGTGGCCTCGCCACATATATTCAATGTGGTGGCTTTGCCACATATATAAACATATATATCTGTTCTGGTGGCCTCGCCACAATATCTATATCTGGTGACTTCGTCACAATATCTCGCAGCCTCGCTGCAATTTCTGTGGTGTGTAGCGGTTGGGTGGGTCGAGCAGTCTCCCCACATGGTGTAAGGCTGATACGGGGGTGTTATCGATGGCTCCGGGTTCGGATTTCTGCATTCATGATATATTTGTTCTATATCTGCTATGGGCCTATGAGTTTCATTTTGATTTCTATACTGGGCCAAGGCCTAGATAAGTCTGACTCTGAGGTTTGATTTGGTTTGGGCTATGGTTGGGTTATGTTACACACTGAGTTTACCAAACTCACCCTTTATTTTCATCTCTGCAGGAAATCCCCAACCATAGTGGGCTTGGAGCTATGAGGGATTCGGAGTGGCCACATCATCTGCAAAGTTGGTTTTTTCTAAGTTAGTTTATTTTTTTTATTTTTTTATATTCTTATTTAATTTTGGGTTTTAAGTTGTAATAAGGCCGCTATATAAATTTCTCTTTCCGCTATGGTTTCTATTTTCTGATTATATTTATACTATGTCGAAACTGGTAGTGTTAGGCTGCACGGGTTTTCAAAATTAATGAACATTTTCAAGACTCAACAAGCACGACAAATGGATAGCCTAAAGATTGATAAACCGGCTTTTCATTCGATTGCTATTTTTACAAAGACCACCCTAATCACTTAAACCAACGAATGCATACTAAGTCGTAAGTCCATGTGACACGTCAGATCTGGCCATAACGTCTGGGCCGGGTCTGGGGTGTTACAAAATAGGATCATATTGGAAGAGCGAATATTATCTCAAAGAGATCAAGGATATCCTATGAGGGTAAGACATTTATAACAAGGTCATTGGACCAACACTGAGTAGTTGCTTTCGTAATGTTATTTCGTTAGGGAGAGCTCAATCATGATACTATAGTGGAATGACTTTGTGACTAAATGAATATATAACTAATAGGAAAAAAGCCAAAACTTAATTATAAAATATTTGAGCTCTAATTACATATGTCCAATCGGTCCCTCCGCTAGCTTGTTGAAACTAGAAATAAATTGCGAGTTTGAATAGAAATAAGTAAAATGAATAGAAAAAGAGAAATGAAGAACATTTGGGAATGACTATGTTTTTTTTTTTTGAAATAGAAATTTTGAATCATTTGGAAATAAATGTAGGTTTCCAAAAATGGAAATGGAAATGATCTATTTGCAATTTTATATGTATTGAGTAGAAATGATCGAAAGAATGAGGTTATGTTATTGAGCTATTTTGAAGCCTGAAAATGAAAAAAAACCATTTAGTCATAGCTAATATATTGAGTTATAAAATATTGAACATATTTTCTTGAAAATTGACCAGGAATAAAATTGTCAAAAATTTTATCTAGGGTAGAATTGTCAAAATTTTACTAGGGTTAAAATAGGGATGAGAAAATTGTTTAATATAGAATATTAAAGATTATTTTGGGAAAAAGAAAATTCGAATCGGGTTGGATCACACTACAGAGTATTGATTCAAAAGGCATAAGAAGTACTTGTAATTGGACCTGATGTGAGAGAGGCTCAAATCCCCATCATATTACATATGAGGAGAAACACACTCTATTGGCCTCTCTCCCTCTCCTAGTTGGACTAGGAAATTGATTTTCTTTTTGAAATAAACCTTTACCGAAATAGATGGCATTGGTATAGCTATTGACACAACTTTGTGAGATTATTACTCTACTGAAAAATAGAAAGAATTTATTCTCAACTATTAAATATGTTTTTTCAGAGCAACAATTCTACTAGTTACTATTAAAGAAGAGAGAATTTTTATTTTCACCCCAAAAGGAAAAGAAAACTTTTTCTAGTTTTGTATTTTGATCCAATTGATTCGAGCTAGCATTCTAAGCAGTTCAAGGTACGTGAATAATAGAGAAGATCATTTAGTTGAAGATCAGTAAACGTCAAGGATCTACTTACCCAAAAACATAGGTACGATTTCAGTCTAGTTTTATTGCTATCAATATCACGAACCAAGTCAAATTTCAAAATTTAAATTTTCTGGTGTACAAGAAAATCGTTTTCAAATCATATTTTTTCCAACAATTAGTATCAAGGGCCAGGTTGTGCTATGTTTATAGTGTAAACCGAGACCAAATCTCTCTCTTCATCATGTTTGATTGATATTTGATAAAATGTGACATTCTTGTAATTATTCACATGTTTAGGGGAATATATGGAAATGAATGTGATATTATATATTTGTTATATAATTATTATTTTTGCCAAGGATGTGGTTCTTAGGAAAATGACTGTGGACTATCATATCCACATAGGATTAATTTTTTTATATAGAATTCTTGTGAGCTGGAAACTAACATAGGACTTAAATGTAATTTTTCCCAAAAGGAGTCCATGATGAGGAGAAGATGGAATGTTGGTGGTTGAAGAGACAAGGAATGCGTTATGGTGAAAACCTATGTATTTTTTTATTTTTCATTTTTTTCTAGAAATAAAACCATGGAAACCTTAGATGAAAATTTTATTTTAATTACCCATCTCCTTATATATCTATTTAGTAATTGTTAAAGATATAATTGTGATATAAATGTATGAGATGATCCATAGTTGATCAATTAAAGATAAGAAGTGTGGTAATAAAAAAATACATGTGTTGTATTGATCTATTCATTTCTTTAGGTTATTTGATTGTTGTGAGAAGTGTGGTAGTGAGAAGGTGTATGTATAGGATTGTCTCTGACAAGGAATGACTCGTTCAAATATGACTAACCTCCCTTTCCTAAAACCTTACTTGCTACACGGTTCAAATTCACTTCTTTAGTTTGTCCCTTAATAGAAAAACTGTGGAGAATCAAAATTGTTGATTTTATGAATAAATGAATGTGAATATTATAAAATTGTCATAGCATGTAACAACCCAGTTTTAGCTAAATCAGAACAGTGGTTTTGGAACCACAAATCTGAGGTCATAAAATTATTTTAATATTATTTTTGGTGTTTACAGTATGTGATTGTATATGTGTGAAAATTTCGTGACCTAATTTTATCGTTTAATAGCTCAATTTGAGAAAAAGGACTAAATCGCGTAAACTGCAAAAGTTTCATTCTATATGATAAAGGTGTCTATTTTCTATGGCTTATTAAATGTGAGGTCCTTATGTTATAATTAGACCATGATTAGTGGGGATGGACATAAATGGCCTTGAATTTTATGAATTATAATGTTTTAAACAAAGGATAAAATGATAATACTAGAATTAATGTATAATTAAAATAAAACAAACATGAAATTAGTCCATTATCATCTTCTTTGCACCGAATTTGAAGAAGAAAAGAAAGCTTGAATGTGTTTAGGGTTTTGGCAACTTGAAGCTTTGATTAAGGTACGATTTTAGCTCAAATTTTAATTCTTTTTATGTTTTCGTGATCGTTGCTTTGAGTAGTAGCTAGCCCATACCTTAATTTTTGAAAAGTTCCATTAATGAATACATGAGTTTTATGATGTTTGATGATGAATTATGCAAGCTTGATGTTTGATATACATGTTTTGTAAAGTGATTTTTGACAAAAATGTCAATTAGGGATTAATTTGTGAAAAGTGTAAATTGAGGGGTTAAATTATGAAATAAATGAAAAATATGGGCTACTAGGGACCTATAGAGAATTCTTCCAAGCATGGGTTTTGTCAAATTTTGTGTATTTATGAAATAGAGACTAAATTAAGAAAATGTGAAATTATAGGGGTTAATGTGTAAAATGTACCAAATTGTGTGCTTTGGATGAAATTGAATGAATTGAGAAATAAAAGAGTAAAATTTGAATTTATATAGATCAAGAATGGAAGAAATCAGATTTAGATTGAGGGAAATCGAAAGTTATCGAATAGTCGATCCAGTCCTTCTACTCCAACTACGAGGTAAGTTCATATACAAATAAATGTCTTTGAATTGAATTATATATATTATTATCATTGAAATGCTATGAATGTCGAATGAGTAAATACGAGCATCAATCGATGAAGTTACGACATCCGAAAGTCCTATACTAACCTTAGGAATAGTATAGGATACAAATGTCATGACATTAGGTTATCGAGATGTGATTACATGTAAGACCATGTTTGAGACATTGGCATTGTATTGAGATTACATGTAAGACCATGTCTGGGAAATTGGCATCGTTAATCGATTTCGTGGGACAGTGGCATCGATATGTGATAACATGTAAGACCATATCTGGGATATGACATTGTATGAGCTTATGTGATTTCCAATTATCCTAAATGATTCCGAACGGTTCAACGGACAAAGTCAAGTCAAGAAAAAATATTTGAATGAGCTAAGTGACTCAGGTACGTGCAAAATTCAGACAAATATTGAAAAGGGGAAATATTTGATGAACTCGATTAAGACATTGAATATATGTTCAATGAGAAAGGTTTGTGAATTTGAATGAGATTAGCCTTGTTAAGCATACTTGAATTGAGATGTAAATGCTCATGTGATGACTTTATTTGTATATGGCTTGTTAAGCTTTTAAAGTAAAGGTTTGTGAATTTGAATGAGATTGCCTTGTTATGCATACTTGAATTGAGATGTAAATGCTCATGTGATGACTTTATTTGTATATGGCTTGTTAAGCTTTTAAAGCTTACTTTGTGTGTTCTTTTCATGTTTTATATATTATCGAAGTTAGCTCGGACTCGGGGATAGTCGGGAATACGTCATCGCACTATCGATTATCTCGTTGGTATTTTTGAAAGCTTTGTATATATGGTATATGACATGTATAGGCTAGTGTCATTATGTTATGTTTTTAGTTATGATTTTAGCCATGTGATTGGGCTTGTAAATGTTGATGTGTATGGCATTTTAAGTTGGCTTGAATTGTGTTTGGTAAGATATATATATGTGATGTGTATAATGCCTTATATGTTGGCTTGTTTTGGTATGATTATGAGTTGGCTATTTTGGATAGTTATAAGTTGGTGTATTAATGCTTGACGAATGGTATATTATGGTATGTTTTGTAGATGATGAATTAATATGTTTGAGAGACATGAATTAGATGATAGAAAGGTGATGAAAATACATTTCAAAGTTATGTGAGATTGATGATTTTCGCACATTGATAAACTGTAATTTATATATATTTTTATCCCATGTTTAGCACATTTATGGATGAATTCTCTTTAGATACGGTGAATTTGATGCTCGTAATCCTTTAATTTCATATTTTATACTTAGGTGAGCATAGTAGAGTAAAAAGAGCGAGAAACGGGCCGAAAACGGAGAAAATGGGCCAACGTGGGAAATCAACACGGCCTGGACTTCCTCACACGGGTAGACCACACGCCCGTGCCCTTTTAGCAGAATTGAGAGCAACCTACACGGGTATACCGCACGGCCGTGTCAATTCAATAGACTCTAACCCGGTTTGGAGCAATTGAATACAGACGTGTCACACGGGCATGTTCCTGTCGAGCCCAAGTTGAGTTCTATTCAAAAAAGGCCACTCTTGAGGTTTCTAAGGCATTCTAAAGCCTATTTAAACACCAGAGAGGAGGATGAAAAGGGATACACGGAGTGGGAAACAAGAATTTACTCAAAGAAAGCCGATTGATCCATCTCAGAAGCTGGATTCTCCTTCAAGACTGAAGATCTCCCTTCAATTTCCCTTCAGGAGTTTTGGGTTTTCTTTATGTTTTGTATTCAATATTCTTCTGAGATGTTGTCTTTTATAATTATGAACTAGACCCTCTAAATACCTAAGGGGAATGAAAACTAACACGAATCTTGTTATTATTTTTTGAATTGTATGATAAATATTTGACTTGTTCTTAATTATGTGTTCTAAATTCTTGCTTCAATATTTTAGGATATTGATTTAAGTTGATGTGCTTATTTAGAGGAGCAAAAGTCCCTGTCTAAGAGTAAATTTGTCATAATTAAGCGGAGTTGATTTCACACCTAGAGATAGGGTGACAAGATTTTGCCGGATTAGGGTGAAAACTAATAAGGGAATCCATAGATCGAGTTAATGCAACACTAGGGGTGTTAATTAGAAAGAGATTTCAATTAATCAACCTAGGGTTAGACGTTATTAGTCTCGAGAGAGATAATAATATAACTTAGGGATTTCTACGGAACAAGTCGAATGAATAAATCGTCTGATTTAGAGTCAAATAACAAGTGAAGTCTAGGTGGATTTTCCCTTGGGTATTGTCTTAATCAATCGAATTTCCCAAAAGTATTTTCCCCAATTTTCTTTCTGTGAATTCGTAGTTAGTTAATTAGTTTAGATAAAACAAACCCCTTTACTTTTAGGCTAGATAATAAGAAAAAATTTAATACTAGTACTTTTAGTTCCTTTTGGTTCGACATCCCAGTCTTGCTAAAACTATACTACTGTTCGATTGGTACACTTGCCTTCATCGTGATAATAGTTTGTCTTCAAGAACGGTCAAATATAAATTTATTAAAACTTATCACGAATCAACACGATCAAGTTTTTGGCACCGTTGCCAGGGAGTTATGATATTAGCAACGCTTGATTTTTATTACTTTAGCCATTTTTACTTTTATTACAATTTACTTCTTATTTTAGTCTAGCTTATCTTTACTAATTCTTTTTTTTCTTTATTTCTGGCAGGTTTTTATAGTTTATGACTAGAAGGAACCCGTCAGGACCATTACTTTTTGATAGTGAGATCGATCGCACAATTCAAAGAAATCAAAGAGAAATAAGACGAAGCCTAAGATACACAGCGGAAGGGCAAGAGGATGACAGTCACACCACAACCCAGGAGATGGTTGAAAATCAGGAGAATCCGCTACCTCCTGCGATTGCTGCTGATCTAGTAAATCAGAATCCTGCTCCACGCACTATGTATGATTATGCTAAACCTAATTTAATAGGAGCTGAGTCAAGTATAGTTAGACGTGCTATTGCTACAGATAATTTTGAACTAAAACCTAACACAATTCAAATGATACAACAGTTTGTTCAGTTTGATGGTTTGCAGGATGAGGATCCAAACAATCACTTGGCGAATTTTCTGGAGTTTTGCGATACTTTTAAAATCAATGGCATTTCAGATGACACCGTACGCCTTCAGTTGTTTCCCTTTTCATTGAGGAACAAAGCTAAACAGTGGTTGAACTCGTTACCACAAGGGTCAATCACTACTTGGAAAGAAATGACCGAAAAGTTTTTACTTAAAAATTTTTCATCGGCTAAAATGGCTAAGTTGAGGAATGACATCCCTTCTTTTGTGCAGAAGGATCTAGAAACACCCTATGATGCATGGGAGAGATACAAGGATATTTTGAGATGGTGCCCTCACCATGGGTTACCACTTTGGCTACAGGTTTAGACGTTTTACAATAGTGTGAACCCCTCAACGAGGCAACTCATCGACGTAGCCGTCGGTGGAACTTTGAATAACAAAACAGCTGAAGCAGCTTATGAATTCATTGAGGAGATGTCACTGAATAACTATCAGTGGCAAGTTATGAGGACAAAACCGACAAAAGTAGCCGGTGTTTTCAAGCTCGATGCAGTTACTATGCTCTCTAACCAGGTAAAACTTTTAAATAAAAAGATTGACGGCTTATATGGTTATACTCAGGTACATCCAGTGATGAGGTGTGATTCAAGTGGAGGAGGAGTACACGTAGATTATCCATCCTTCAACCCTAGCACCGAGGAGGAACAAGTTCAATATATGGGTAATAACAATTCTAGATCTCAAAATAACCTATACAGTAACACGTATAATGCAAGTTGGAGGAACCTTCCCAACTTCTTGTGGGGTGGTCAAGGAAATCAAAAGCCACAACATCCCCCAGGTTTTCAACAACCACCTTACCAGTAGGAAAAGAAGCCGAACCTTGAGGAGATACTAACACAATTTATCTCAGTGTCGGAAACTCGTTTCCAAAATAGTGAGACAGCTCTTAAAAATCACCAAGCATCAATTCAGGGGCTCGAGAACCAAATAGGCCAATTGGCAAATATGATTTTCGAACGACCACAAGGTAACTTGTCGAGTAATACAGAAACTAACCCAAAGGAGCAGCTTAACACAATTATTGTCGAAGATGAGGAAGGGTTAGTAGAACCTGAACCAGAACCAAGGCAAGGAATTGTGGTAACCAAAGGTAAGATGAGGTAGACCACAGTGAGCGAAAACAGGTAAGTACAAAGTACAAACCTCGAGTGCCATTCCCCAATGCGATAAGGAAAGACCGCACAGACAAATAATTTGGTAAATTCCTTAAATTATTAAAGAAACTACATATTAACTTACCATTTATTGAAGCTCTTTCGCATATGCCAAACGCAGTTAAATTTCTAAAGGAGCTTCTAGCAAATAAACAAAAATTGGATGAAGCGTCGCATGTGGAGTTTAATGCAGTGTGCTCAACCATACTACAGAATAAGCTGGCCAACAAATTGAAAGATCCATAGAGTTTTACGATTCCTTGTTTAATTGGTAGCTTAGATGTTAGTAGTGCTTTGGCTAATTTGGGGGCTAGCATTAATGTCATGCCCTATAAAATGTTTAAGCAACTAGGTCTTGGGAAACCCAAACAAACTAGGATAAGCATTCAGCTAGCAGATAAAACTATTAGATTTCCTAGGGGTATCATTGAAGATGTACTTGTTAAAGCTGACAAATTTATTTTCCCAGTTGATTTTGTTGTTCAAGACATAGTAAAGGGTAGTGACGTGCCTCTAATTTTAGGAAGGCCCTTTTTAGCAACTGCTAGAACCATTATCGATATTGGTACAGGTGAACTCACACTTCGGGTGGGTAATGAGACAGTCACTCTTCAAGCTCGCAATTCAAGTAACACATCGAATATCGAGGGTGATTGTATAAATCGTACCACTAAAACTGACCATGTGGTGCAGCCTTCTTTGCAGGAAACACATCCGAAAAGCATACATGAGCCATGTTCAAGTAATAACAAAGGACCCATCTATGATGAATGAAGGCTACGAGTCGAGGAACTAGATGAATGGTAGACACAGAAATCGAGGACACACGATAAACTAAAACTACGCCATGATGAACCCAATGCTTCACCAAATCAACTTAAGGTTGGAGACATGGTACTACTAGATGCCGCAAACCCTCGCATTACCACCTCTGACCTTACTGGAGAAACCCCACTTACGGTAGTTAGCATTTTCCCATACGGCATAGTCAAGGTAATTCATCCCAAATTCGATACGTTCAAGGTAAATAGTACTCATCTCAAACCTTATTTTGATAAAATTGATAGTAGGAATGAGGAGTGTAAACTCCTCGAGCCACCATGACCACGCAACAGAGAGGTAAGTAGAGCTTAGACTATAAATAAGCACTTCTCGGGAGGTAACCCGAGCACTAATGGTGTTAACTTCTTTAAATTTTAGTTTTTAACATTTAATTCACTAACTCAGTCACTGAACACAGGTTTTCCAGAACCACACAGCCAGGCACACGGGTGTGCCTTAGGCCGTGCGCATACCACGGAAGGCAACACGACCGTGCAAAACGGTCGTGTGAAAACAGGGCAAAATTTTCCCCAGCATGAGAGTCGATAAGTTGCCACGGCCGTGCGACATGGTCGTGCATAAATTTGTCAAAACAACACAGGCGTTTGACACGCCCATGTCTAGAGGCCATGGTTGAAACTAAGAAAACAGCACGAGCGTGTGACATGCCCGTGCTCACTACCCATGGTCAAGATTGAAAAAATAACACGGGCGTGGACATACATACACGGGCGTGGGAGAAGCGAACGAAGTAGGACACGGCTGTACGACACGGCCGTGTGCATCAACAAGCCCAAAGAACACGGGCGTGGGCCGAATTTCAGACCCGCCCAAATTTGAAAATCACGATATACATAGGCACGCCCATGTGCCCTAAAATCTATATAAACCCCTACTATTCATCATCCCCTTCGCCAAACATCAAACCCTAGCAACCGGAACCCTTTCACACAACCTCCCTGCCACGCCCATGTGCCGACCACAACACCAACCTCGACGACCCAAGCTCTTCCTTCTTGCCTTTGTTTACTTTTTTCTATCTATTCTCTTCAATTGTTTTAATTATTTTATAATTTTTTATTGTTCTATTTAACTATTTTGAGTAATATTCATGGTTATAATGATAGTAATACTTATGCTCTTTGTTAGAAATTTGCCATGTTAGTCAATACATTATGCTACATTCATCCATTTTTCTTGTTTCCATGGATTTCATGCTTACCCACACAATATTTCATATTCTCAAACCCACATGCATTCATTCACTAGGTATTCCATTTAGCACTATTCTCATGTTCTTATTGCTTATATTGACTTCCATAAGAATTTAGTTACTTTTCGGTACATCTCACCTTTTGCCTATGATGCGCAGGAAGTATTCTTCTTTAATTTGAACATACTTGCAGACTTCTCCATGCTATTCTTGGGAGTATTGTTTTAACTTGGACTTCTCATTACAGGTATACCATGTCAACTTCACGTGGCAAGAAGATTACCGTCCCCATTTCAAAAAAAATGGAAGGGACCCGGACCCACATCGGCAAGCGCATCAGCTGAAGTGCCCCACCCCTTTCTCCAGTTTCCCTTGGGACCCCAAGAGGAACTTTTTAAGATACTTTAGGCCCGACCCCTAAGTGTGGGCCGCTGCATTGATTGGGCAGCACTTGAACAAATCCAACTGGCTGACACGATTTGATACCTTTTGACGACTGGCCTATGGGACCTCTTTTTCGAGATCATCGAGCTAACGTACCTCAAGCTCACACTCGAACTCTGCTCGACCCTCCACCTTCAACTCATCATGACATAGTTTAATGATCCTGGAATGGTCTTGTTTCATCTTGGCGGCTTAGTGCGCTAGTTAAGCGTACCGGAGTTTGGAATTGCACTAGGGCTATACAGGGAGGAGTTCATGGACTACAACGAACTCGATACCCTCCATCGCCATATCCACTACTCTCTTTCAAAGTGCTGGAAGACCCTTGTCCCTGCGTCGGCCACCTACGACCCTAGCCACTCCAAGGCATCGGCTCTAGCCCCATCCGTGAGGTACTTACACGCCATCTTGGCCTATACTCTGATAGGACAGTGAGAGGGCACCGGTGTCGTCAACACTCACGACGCCTACATTTTATGGAGTATGGTGCATGGGCACGTCTTCGACCTTGCCTATTTCATCGTCCTCGCCATTCGCCATCACACGGAGCGACATAGGAAGGAAGTCATCTCTATTGGCCCTTATGTGACTCGCTTAGCATACTACTTCAGCCTCCTCAACACAGCGACACAATCATCCTCCCTCACTCTCATCGGCCAGATGTCCCCACAGGGCATCTTGAGTATGCTGCATGTTAGGATAATTGAGAAACAACGTGGAACCAACCCTCCCCAGTACCGCCTGGTCCAGTCTGCCTAGGAGGAGGACCCAGAGGACATTACTGATGATGTCCCTCCACGTCATGAGGACCCACCATCTCAGCCACCACCCATTTATCATCCAGTTCATGCGACGACTTCATACTCTGACATCTCTGAGCGCCTTACTCGATTTGAGTAGCAATTTTTTCAGTGCTTTGACCACATTGATGCTACTCTACTTCATATTTGTCAGCACCTTCACATCTCATCGCCATCACCACCTCGCGAACCATCCAGTGATGACGATGTTTAAAGACTTTTTGTTTATTATTTTTATTTTCACTTTTATCTTTATTTATATTCTTAAAGTACTTTTTGTTTTATTTTCTTTAATACTATATCATTTTTAGGTTTTATAATTTTTATTAAACAAATTATAGTTTCAGCTATTTCATTACGAGTAATTATGCTTCTTTATATTTCCTAAAAGAGTTCTTGATTTTATCACAGTTAGAAAGAGCTCCAAAGCTCAATCACTTAGGAACTTGCAACTCTATTGGAAAAGGTTCTCCACATCTTCCATGTCCTACCCGACCACTACGATAACCTCTTCACTAGACACTGTGGTTGTGGAACCCAACCTTACCACCACCGGAGTATCCTCCTCCAATCTCATCATTGCCTTGGCCGATTATTCTCCATTCAGGAATTTTCACCTCTCTCCCTATCTTATGATTTTATATTTTTCCGTACATCTATCATTGTACATTGAGGACAATGTACATCTTAAGTGTGGGGGGGGGGGAGGGGTTATCTATATAATTATTAGAAAAATCCCTAAATTTTGTCTATTCTTAATTGATCTTCTCATATCATTATTAGAATGAATTTTGATTAATTTATGATTTTTATTGATATGTATTGAATTAAAACATAGGCATTCATGCATTGATTGTTTAAACTTTAAGGAAGTAGAGAATCAAGCATGATAAATTGACTTTTGAGAATTAAAAAAATTTTAGGTTACTTCCCCAAGTTTAGGTATTATCTCGAGTTAAAAGTCACAAGGTTTAAACATCAAAAAGCCATAACTTTTGTAAGATCTTAAGCCTATAAGAGCATCTATTATTTCTTTCATGATCACTTTTATTGTTGCTTTGAGTGCGTCAATATTTATTTGTTATTCTAGAACTTGCTTGATTATGCATGTCAGGACCATATTTTGAGAAGAAGCTCACATGTATTTAATTGATGATTAGTTGTTTTTCTAATTTGGTAATTTTTCAATTCAATCTCGATTCTAACCTTTTCTTTTAGCTTGTAACCACACCCCCTAACCAAATCCACGTTACAACCCTTTAAAGACCTTTTGATTGATGTATCATCTCAATAGATAGTGGTGGAGATTTGATTTTCATGCAAGCCTATGGTAATAACTTTTCATATTGACTATTGAGTGCTTAAAATTGTTGTACTTAAAACACCTCGAGTGATTTGAGTGAATCTTTAGTGGGATGTGAAACTCTGTGATATTTTGAATCAATGGTAATTACCTAGATAAGGGGAGACACCTATGTTCTCGTGATAAAATACGCAACTTGGAATGTTTAAAACTTTGATGTTCTTTTAGTTGAATTCTCAAAGTATGATTACTTATGGATTATTTTGAGATAGCATTAATAAGAATTATAAGTTGATAAGAATTGATTTTGATTATGAGTTGAGGATTTTGCTTGAGGACAAGCAAACGCTTAAGTGTGGGGGTATTTGATAAACCGTAATTATACATATTTTTATCCCATGTTTAGCACATTTATGGATGAGTTCTCTTTAGATATGGTGAATTTAATCTTCCTAATCCTTTAATTTCATGTTTTATACTTAGGTGAGCATAGGAGAGTAAAAAGAGTGAGAAACGAGCCGAAAATGGAGAAAATGGGCCAACTTGGGAAATCAACACGGCCAGGACTACCTTACATGGGTAGACCACACGCTCGTTCCCTTTTAGCTGAATTCAGTGCGACTTACATAGGTAGACCATACGACCGTGTCAATTCAACAGACTATAACACGGTTTGGAGCAATAGAACACAGGAGTGTCACACGGGCGTGTCCCTGTTGAGCCCAAGTTGAGTTCTATTCGGAAAAGGTCACTCTTGAGGTTTCTAAGGCATTCTAAAGCCTATTTAAACACCAAAGAGGAGGATGAAAAGGGACACATGGAGTGGGAAACAGGAATTTACTCGAAAAAAGCCGATTGATCCATCTCAGAAGCTGGATTCTTCTTCAAGACTGAAGATCTCCCTTCAATTTCCCTTCAGGAGTTTTAGGTTTTCTTTATGTTTTGTATTCAATATCCTTCTGAGATGTTGTTTTTTATAATTATGAACCAAACCCCCTAAATACCTAAGGGGAATGAAACTTAAGACGAATCTTGTTATTATTTTGAGAATTGTATGAAAAATATTTTACTTGTTCTTAATTATGTGGTATTAATTCTTGCTTCAATATTTTAGGATATTGATTCAAGTTGATGCGCTTATTCAGAATAGCAAAAGTCCCTGTCTAAGAGTAAACTTGTCATAACTAAGCGGAGATGATTGCACGCCTAGAGATAGGGTGACAATATTTTGCCAGATTAGGGTGAAACATAATAAGGGGATCCATAGATCGAGTTAATGCAACACTAGTGGTGTTAATTAGAAAGAGATTTCAATTAATCAACCTAGGGTTAGACGTTGTTAGTTTCGAAAGAGATAATAATAAAATTTAGGGATTTCTTCGGAATAAGTCGAATGAATAAATCGTCTGATTTAGAGTCAAATAACAAGTGAAGTCTAGGTGGATTTTCCCTTGGGTATTGTCTTAATCAATCGAATTTGCCAAAAGTATTTTCCCCAATTTTCTTTCTGTGAATTCTTAGTTAGTTAATTTGTTTAGATAAAACAAACCCCTTTATTTTTAGGCTAGATAATAAGGAAAGAGTTAATACTAGTACTTTTAGTTTCTTTGGGTTCGACATCCCGGTCTTGCTAAAACTATACTATTGTTCAATAGGTACACTTGCCTTCGTTGTGTTAATAGTTAGTCATCAAGAACGGTCAAATATAAATTTATTAAAACTGATCACGAATCAACACGATCACACATTAATTTGATATGTTTTTGAATATGAAATTAAGTAGTTGAAATGGTTGAGTTTAGGTGGCATAATAGGTATTTGAACTGGCATGTTTTTGGTTACCTATATATGTGTTAAAATGGTATCATTTTGATGGTTAGGTGTGCATGAGAGAAAAGGTGGCAAATTGGCTTTGCAAATGGCCTATTTTTATCCACACGGATAGAGGCACGACTGTGTGTTCCCTAGGGTACCCTTTCAAATTAAGGCAGTATACCCTACAGTGGTGACACGGCCTAGACGCACGAGCGTGTCTATTGGCCGTGTGAGACACACAGCCTTGGTACATGGGCGTGTGTGGCCACTTCGAATGGTACACGAGTTTGACACACAGGCGTGTGCTCGACCGTGTGGCCAAGTTAATAACTCCCTTGGATTTCACACGGCCTGGCACATGAGTGTGTCCTCGGCCGTATGGTGCAAGTCAGTATGTAAGCCTTGTTTTCACACAGCCTATGACACGGGCATGTCTGGTAGCCGTGTGAGGCAACGGCCTGTTCGTACAGGCGTGTGACCCTTATATGTTTGAAAACTCTCTAAGTCCTCCAAAGTTTGCAAAAGTTATTGGTTTAGCCCCGAACCTCTTCTAATTATGTTTTAAGGTCTCGTAGGACCTTGGAAGGGACAATATGATTGAGATGAATGGACTTTGATTATGAATGCATGAATGTATGATTTATGTTGTGTTTGATAGGTAATACCTCTTAATCCTAATCTGGAGACGGATATGGGTTAGGGGTGTTACATAGCATGTCATACATATATGAGATAAGCATGCCATATAGTTTAGAACAGAATGTCACATGTACTTGTCATGTATATATTGATCATTCATGATTGAAATCGAAAATTAAAAACCTTGCATGCTTTCAAAATATTGAGTGGGAGAAGGTCCCTAAATAATACCTATAACCTCTATCAATGGTCTCTTATGATGGAATGAAATGGACCTATCCCAAGGTAGATGTTATCATGTTTATTTCATTTAGAAGACTTCTTGAAAGTAAGCAAAATTTTATGATGATCATATGATAGTTGGACCGATCCCTTTGGTAGGTATTATCATGCAATACATTGAAAAATTTCGTCTTCAAATAGGACAATTAGTCATAGCATGCTACTCAGTGAGATTATTCCAAGATGACTCATTTGTAGTCTATGATGCGATTGGTGTTGAGTTGATGGTTATGCACTCAAGATCATCTAGTTAAGTAACATCCAAAGGAGCTATACTTAAGTTAAAATGATGGTAAAACATTACATGATTATTAGTACGCCTGAATGCCTAATGAGATAGGTTCATGTACTAATTGGATGTGAATTAATGTTTTTACTAGTTGATTGTTATCATCCCAAGGTGGCTTGATTCAATGAGTATGGGAATTATCATTGCAATGACTTACAAATGTTTTTCAAGGTTTAACGTAAGATGCATGCATCATCTTAATCCACATCGTAATGTTGCAAAAATATTCAAACATTTTCTTGTACAAATATATTAATAGATGAATATTTTATTTTCAGTTCAAAAAATGGCACCAAGTCCCTTATTAAACATACTCACTAAAAACGAATTGTACAGAAATAACTGTAAGGAATAGAAAAGGAACCTGACAATTGTCCTGAGCTGTGAGAAACTTCAAATAGTTATTGATGCTAACTGCCCTCCAGCCACTCAAACTGAGGCTAGAAAATGCTGTGAAGAATTTGAGGAGATACCTCATTGCAATATGTTGGCAAGCGTGACCAACACTTTGACAAGCAACTAGAGAGCTGCAAGACTACTAAAGCGATTCTAGATACGCTAGAAGACTATTAGATTTGGTGCCCTAAGTGTAGTATTTTTGTTAATGTACACTTGTAATCTTTTCAAATAGATTGTTTAATAAAATTGTTCATGAAGTACGTTTATACTTTGTATAATGTCCTAATATGGTTTTTGCACGCAAAACAAAAAAGCAAATGTTGCTCATTGGTTTGTCTATGTTTAACTAATACTAAGTGACATTACGTGGTTGGATTGTAATACAAGAATAAAAATAATATTAGTAGATGAACCTCAACATGTCCTTAATCTAATAGGAAATGTGAAAACCAATTGAAAGACTAATATGCCATCTATCAAGTCCAATTGTAGAGATACTTTGTCTGTGGCAGCGGAGCGGATGACTCCCAGAAGATAAAGACATAGATGTGATTGAATGGATTTACAATACATAGGAGATGACTTAAGATGAATAGATTCTAAATTTGTTTATGGATTTATTCACTTGTGAAGTTCATAGTGTGACATTCCTAAATCCTAAGTGGATGATGGACTATGTATGCGTGACTTGTACACTTTGATGTAAGTAAAAGCCTGAGTTCAAATAGATGGGGAACCAAAAGCTGGTGTGTTGGGTGGACGACTTTTCCAGTATGTAGTGCCATTCACAACAGTCAAAGTCATAGCTTGATACATGGGTAAATGATATCCTCTCATAGGCATTACATGGTTGATGAAAAATAAATGTGGCCATGGGTAGTTCGTCTTTTTGATGGATGACTTGATCATTGTTTCATAGTGATTGACTTTTCATGAAGGAAGATGTAATGGTTATATGGGGAGAGCGGATATTATCCCAAAGGTATCAAGGATATCCTATAAGGGTTACACATTTATGACAAGGTCATTGGACAAGTGCTGAGTAGTTACTTTTGCGATGATATGTCGTTGGGGAGAGCTCAGTCACGATACTATAGTGGAATGACTTCATGACTAAATGAGTTTATAATTAATATGCGAAAAGTAAAAAATTAATTATAAATCATTTGAGCCCTAATTACATATGTCCAGTTAGTCCCTCTGTTAGCTCGTTGAGACTAGAAATGAATTACGAGTTTGAATAGAAATGAATAGAATGAATAGGAAAAGGGAAATAAAAAATATTTAGGAATGATTATGGTTTTTTTTTCAAAATGAAAGAATTGATTCATTCGGAAATGAATGTTGGTTTCCAAAAATGGAAATGGAAATGCAAATGATCCATTTGCGATTCTATATGGATTGCTTAAAAATGATCGGAAGAATGAGTTTATGTTTTTGGATTGTTTTGAAGCCTAAAAATGAAAATAAATAATTCATTCATAATGAACATGTTGAGTTGTGAAATATTAAACATATTTTCTCGAAATTTTAGCAGGGAAAATTTGTCAAAATTTTACTAAGGGTAAAATCATTAATATTTTGCTAGGGGCAAAATATGGATGAGAAAATAGTTTTACATATAAATATTAAAGTTTATTTTGGGAAATAGTTAAATTGAATCGGGCTGGATCAAATTATAAAGTATTGGGTCAAAAAGGCCTAAAAAGTACCCGTAGTTGGACCTGATGTAAGAGAAGCCTAAAAACCCTTATGGACATGAATAATAGGTTGTGTTGTCCACCCTAGTCCTATTGTAAGTAGGATATCGTTTTTCTATTTGAAATAAACCATTACAACTCAACAAGGGTTCTACCTTCTCTTCTTATAAATAGATGGCATGAGTAGAGTTATTAACATTGTAACACCCTTAACTTGTAACCGTCGCTGGAATAGGTTAAGAGGCATTACCAGACTTATAACACTGTTCAGAACAATTATTGAACTAGAAAAATCATAATTCAGTTAATAACATTCATTCACATCTATTATGTACTTAAAACAAGTATACAACGCTTAGAACATACATCCGGGGCTAAATCATAACATATTAAAATTTTCAGAAACATAGAAAAATTTCAACTTTTCAAGTGTCACACACCCGTGTGAACAGGCTGTGTGCCTCACATGACTAGTAGACACACTCGTGTCTTGGACCGTGTGAAAACAAGGCATACATACTGACTTGCACTACATGACCAGAGACACGCCCGTGTGCCTTGGTCGTGGTCGAAACTGAATTGGGTCACACGGCCGACCACACGCCCATGTGTCTAAGCCGTTTCAAACCTGTAGGGTATAATGACTTAATTCGTAGGGTACCCCAAGGGACGCATGGCCGTGTAACATAACCGTATGTCACACACGGCTGAGACACACGCCCTTGTCTCTACCCATGTGGACAAAAATAGACTATTTGTAAAGCCATTTTTCCACCCTACAATCACAAATAATCACAAGCATAATTGACCACATTTCATAACTCAATTGATAGCCAATTCATAACTATTCCATGTACAATATGTACCAATTCATCTTGATATACAACTGCCTATTTAATGCCATACAAATTCCATTCATCTAACAACATATAACAATACCTCATGTGCATATTTCATTCACATATTACCATACCAAAACATACCACATTTAAGTACATATATACAACCAAGTTATGATACCAAAATAAGCCAAATCACATGGCTTAACTTATATACAAAATCATCCCCAAACCATAATACCAAAACATAACTAACTTCATTTACACCAGCCTATACATGCCACATTTACATAAATTCACAAGTTCAAAATACCAATCGAAAATTGGATAGTGTGACGTGCAACTCCGACTTGTCTGAAATGAGCGAGCTAATGAACCTCTATAAAACATAGAAAAAGAAATGGAGTAAGCTTATAGCTTAGTAAGCCCGTATAATTCAGAATTAAACTTACCATTTAAACATAACCAGAGCAATAATAAAATGCTAACAATTCAATTTAACCATCACCTAGTTACACATAATCATCACATGTTAGTCATTTAACCAATACATAAACCATATATTCATATAATACTTCATATCTTTCCAAACTCATACTTTATATATATATTCATAACTTTAGTAACATTTATAAACTGTAACTTATCCGTATAACATTATTTAGGACCGTTGAACCTATTAGAACTTCAAAGGATAGTTGAGTGAACAATGTCAATAATCCATCAATTCATCATCATACATGCTCTTTCGAGTCATTGTCGGTAAGCTCTTACTGAGCTGATAAACAGTAAGCTCTATTGAGCTGAAAACGGTAGGCTCTATTGAGCTGAACAGTAAGCTCTTTCGAGCTGAATCGGTAAGCTCCAATGAGCTAAAATAGTAAGCTCTTACAAGCTGTGGTGAGTCCGTAACAAATGCAGGAACTCGACCAATACGGTAATCTCAGTTACACGTCACTTGTATCCAATGAATTCACATAGTTCAAACGGGGCTTTGTAACGAAAACAGTATATCATCAAGGTATTCATATTTCAAGTATTTTAATTAAATACATTCAATTTAGTAATTACAAGTATAGAAAAGTTCAATTTTAATTATACGAACTTACCTCGTATTTACTCGTATAACCGTCGTCTACTCTTCTAACTTTTGTTTCCCCCGATCTAATTTTGATATTTGCTTCTCTTGATCTATGTGATATCAAATTAATTCATTCAAACTTTAATTCAATTCAATTTAGCCTAAAACATTCATTTTGGCTAAATTACAAATTTACCCTTAAAATTTTAACTACTTTGCAATTTAGTCCCTTTTTAACAAAATGGTAAATTTATCAATTTACCCTTAACCCATGTATAGCTGAATTTCATATAACCTCATAGCAACCCATATTTTCATTTTATTTACATTTTTAACCACAAAATTTTACAATTTCATAATTTAATCCCTATTTGACTTTCTGTTAAAAATCACTTTATAAAACTAGTTCATCTAACACCAAGCTTCCATAATCAGTCATTAAAAACCAAAGAACTCAAATAATCAACAATGGCACTTTACAAAATCATGAACAAATTCAAAAATTGAGGTACGGGCTAGCTAGAATATGAAGCAACAAGCTCAAAAACATAAAAATCATTAAAAACGGATCAAAAACCGTACCTTAAACAAAGATTGAAGCTTGGCCAAATGAAAACCTAAGTTTTCTATTCTTTATTCTTAATTTTCGGCAATGGAGATGAATGATATAACAAAAATTTGATTTTCTTTTATTAATATAACAATAATTGACATTTTACCAAAATAATCTTAATGAACTTTAATAATTTCAAAAATACCAATCCAACAACTTCTACTATATCATTTAAGGTCTAATTGACATGCAAGGATTCCCATATTAATAAACCATAGCTAGTTAATATTTTTAAACAATAGAACTCAACTTTTTTGCATTACGCAATTTAGTCCTTTTTACCGAATTAACCTATTAAACGGTAAAATTTCTTTACGAAACTTTCACGTAATTAATCTATCATGCTGTAAACCTTAGTAAAACAATAAAATAAATATTTTGACTTCAGATTTGTGGTCCCGAAACCACTGTTCTGATTTAACCTAAAAACGGGCTGTTACAAACATAACTTTGAGAGATTGTTATTCTACCGAAAAGTAGATAGAATATATTCTCAACTAGTACATATTTTTTCGAAATAACAATTCTACCAGTTTCTATTAAGAAGGGAGAATTTTTATTTTCACCCCAAAAGGAGAGAAATTTTTTTCTAGTTTTGTGTTTCGATTCATTTGGTTCGAGCCCATACTTAAAGTAGTTTGTGGCACGAGAATAATGGAGAAGATCATTTAGTTGAAAGTCGTGAACAACGAACATCCGATAAGATAAAAACACAAGTACAAATTCAGTTAAGGTTTATTGCTGTACATATCACAAACTGGGTTGGTTTTCAATATTTTAATTTTTTACTTCGTAAGAAAATTGTTTTCAAAATCGAGATTTTTCAACAGTTGGTTTTAGATCTAGGTTGTGGTATGTTTATGGTGTAAATCGAGACCAACTCTCTCTCTTTATCTTGTTTGATTAATATTTGACAAGATGTAGCATTCTTGTAATTATTTGCATGTCTAGGGGAATGTAACTGAATGAATGTAATATTATATATATTTTTATATAATTATTCTTTTTGCCAAGGTTTTGGTTCTTAGGAAATAAACCATAGAGTATCATCTCCACGTAGGATTATTTTATATTTATAGAATTCTTGTGAGTCAGAAACGAACATACGATATAAATGAATTTTTTCCAAAAACGAGTCTATGACAAGGAGAAGATGGAGTGATGGCAGTCAATGACAGAAGGAATGCCTTGTGACAAAAATTTATGTAATTTTTTTGGTTTTTCATTTATTTTCTAAAAATAGAACAATGGAAACCTAGGCTGAGAATTTTATTTTATTACGCCTCTCTTTATATATTTGTTTAATAAATTTTTTATTATATAATTGTGATATATATGTATGAGATGATCCGTAGTTGATCTATTAATTATAAGAAGTGTGATAATGAGAAAATACATGTGTAACACCTCTAACCCGCATCCGTTGCCGAAATAGGGTTACGGGGCGTTACCGAAAAAGATACAACTTTCATGTATTCACACCATCATTCAGATTAAATTCAAAAACATATATCTATAATTTTAATTTAAACAAATCATGAATCATTAATATACAAAGCACAAACCAATTTATTAAATTCACATATAACCAACTAATAAGTTACTCACAAAATAAATTACACATGATCATATCATTTTGCCCAAACCAAACATATATGCATCATATAAAATTCATATTACCTATTTGATTTTCCAATACAAAATTCACCATTCATTTGGTCAGTTAGTTCAATGCATTACCGTATATAAACATACCTAATAATCAAGCTATGTTCAAAATTACATTTTCTACGTCTTACCCTATCATTCTATATGCTTATAACCTTCCATGGAAATGAATTATTATACATAAATACCAACCATATATTACACATCAATTCAAATACATTACAAATATATCTTATCACATACATAAATATCATATCAAAACATTATATAATTATATATATAAATGCTGAATCACAACTGGTTCATAACCATCATTTATTTTTTATTAGCTAACCAAATACAATTATATTTATCCAAACACATAACTTACATACCATGTAAGAAATATAACAAAATAAATTCTTACAATGTTCGGTCATAACCAAATATCCATTGATGCTAAATCACATATAACACCTTAACCAAACATATCAACCAAGTTCACATTTATATTTTATCTTAGCATAAATCATAGTCGAATCAACCAAACATACTCATGAATATATTCCATAGCCGATTCATCAACCACATATATATCCGAAATCATCAACCAATTCCAAATCATATAACATATATAAGCAATAACCGAACACCAAAATCAAACATGACCATCACCAAAACGAAACATTAAATACATACATATCAAAGTAATAAGCCATTTTTGCATGGCTCATATTTACATAAACCAAAATTCAACATTTCAAAATATAATACAATCTATACATACCATAGGTTCAAAAGTTCACTTATAAAAATACCGAAGACAGTCGATAGTGTGATAGACTTTGACAATGATCCCCGAGCTCGTAACTTGACTCCAAAATCTATAAAATAATGCAAACAAACACATACAATAAGCTATCATAGCTTAGTAAGTCATAAGCAAATAAATAATTCAATGTTAACATCAACTCTACTTAACCAAACTAGTTTATGCTATCATATTCACATTTATTTTCAAGATCATAATTTCACATAACATATACTTCCATATACAATTTCACTTTGGCCGAATATACATAATCTTATATACACATATTCAAGAATCATTTCATAAATATTCACATTATATATTTAAAGGCTGAATACACTTTCCATATTCACATACATTCTTCATTTGCATTGTACATGATTTGTAGCAAATATTAAGTAACTTACTTACCTTATTTCAAGTAGGTAAGAAGCTAACTCATACTTGGTCATTTTAGCTCATTTTACACATTCGATCACAACTTAACATTTCCTGATGAACCATTCGGAATTGGATAGGACACTCAGATAATCATATATATCGTACAATGCCAACGTCCCAGACGTGGTCTTACATGTAATCACAAATCGATTCCACTGTCCCAGACAGGGTCTTACTTGCACACATATATCGGAATCACATATCATTGCCAACATATAAAATGTGGTCTTACTCGCACACATATATCGATGCCATGGTCTTACTCGAACATCACATAACGGAATCCTATGTCATGACATATGTATCCTAGCTATTCCTAAGGTTCATACGGGGCTTTCGGACATTGTAGTCTAGTCGAAACGAACTTGTAAGCATAGCTATTAAGCTTGTACACATTCAGCTAACATATATATATTCACATATTTCATTCCAACATGTATATTTCACATTTAATTAAAATTAACAACGTCTATTTGCTTATAAACTTACCTCAGACGATAAAAAACGGAACGGGACAACTAGTCGACAACTTTGGTTTTCCCCCAATCCAAATCCGATTTCTTTAGTTCTTGATCTAAACATATTCAAATTAAATCATTCAAACATATTTTCACTCAATTTAGTCCAAAAACACATAAATACGAAAATTACCATTTTACCCCTAACATTTTACATTTTTTAAAATTTAGTCCAAATTGCATAAAACACAAAACATGCAAAATTTGCATATACCATGCTTAGGCCAAATGTTCCTAGTGTTCATACTAGTCTATACATTTCATTTATTTCATAGTTTAGTCCCTGAATTTATTTTTTTGCAATTTTGTCCTATTTACTCAAAATCATCAAAAATTCCAATACAAAACATAATAATTCAAAACATATATTTCATAATTCACTAAATAACATCACAAAACTCAAATATTCATCAAGAATAACTCAAAATATTCACCAAAATCATAAATTTGAGCATAGGCTTTGTAGATAACTTAGCAACGATCTCAAAAATGTAAAAATTAACAAAAACCGAGCTTAAGCTCACCTTGAATCTAGATTCAATATTGATGAACCCTTAAAAGCTTTCTTCTCTTTATTTTTGGTCACCAAAAAGAAATATGAAGGCATTATAATTATTTTATGTTTTATAATACATTAACATATTATTAAGTTTACATATTTAACCTTAATGATTTTATAATAAAACTATATATTATATGTCTAATGCTTTCCATACATAAAATCAATGGCATAATTGCAACATAAGTACTTCCTCTTATAAAGACACATTCATTATAGCCCTTTTACAATTAACCACCAAATTTTCATTTTACACAATTAAGCCCTTTTACTTAATCGGGTACTCAAACGACAAAATTAAATCATGAAAATTTCACACACACAAATTCACACATAATAAACACAGAAAATAATTTTTAAATATTTTTATAACTCAGATTCATGGTCCCGAAACCATCATTTCAATTAGGGTCTAAATCGAGCTGTTACAACATGTGTTGTATTGTTCCATTCACTTTTTTAGGTTATTTGATTACTGTGGGAAGTGTGGTAATAAGAAGGTGCATGACTAGGATTGGATCTTGTATGGAAATGCTTGATTTTTAAGTGGTCAAATACAACTCACCTCCATTTCCTGGGAAGTTACATGGTACTCTATTCAGAGTCACTTTTTCTATTTTTCTCTTAAAAGAAAAAAAATGTGAAGAACCAAAGTTGTTTGATTGGCTCTTATGAATAATTGAATGTGAATATCATAAAATTGCCATATCATGTCGTGCATATATGAGATAAGCATGCCATACAGTTTAGGAAAGAAGGACACATTTACTTGTCATGCATATATTGATCGTACATGATTGAAACTAGAAATTATAAAAACCTTACTTGCTTTTTAAAATATTGAGCGGGAGGAGGTTCCTAAACAAGACCTAAAACCTTCACCAATGGTCTTTTGTGATGGCATGACAAGTGCACTACCCCACGGTAGGATTGCTACGTCGATTTCACTGAGGAGATTTCTTAAAAGTAAGAAAAATTCTCTTGTGATCAAATGGTAATTGGACTATCCTTTGTGGTAAGCATTATCATGTGATAGGTTAAGAAATTCTATCTTCAAAAGAGATCAACTAATCAAATGATGCTACTCGGTGAGATTGCCCCATGATGACTCATTTGTGGTGCATGATGCAATAGGTACTGAGTTGATGGTTACACACTCAAGATCTTCTAGTTAAGTAACTCCCACGGAGCTATACTTAAGTTAGAATGGTGGCAAAACGTTAAACCATTCTTAATACATGTGAATACCTAAGGAATTAGATCCATGTACTAATTGGATGGAAATCCATATTCTTACTAGTTAATCATGATCATCCCATGGTGGCTTGATTCAATGGATGTGGGAATTATTATTGCCATAACTTACAAATGTTTTCAAGGTTTAATGTAAGATGCATGCATCATCTAAATGCATATTGTAATGTTGAAAAAAATTTTCAAACATTTGCTTAATACAAAGATACTAATATATGAATGTCTTTATTTTCAGTTTGAAAATGGCACCAACCCCCTTATTGAACATACTAAATGAAAGCAAACTAAACAAATACAACTCTAAGGAATGAAAAAGGAACTTGATAATTATCCTGAGCTGTGAGAAATTTAAAATAATTCTTGATACTAAGTGCCCTCTGACCACTCAACCTAAGGCTAGAAAATGCTAGGAAGAGTCTAACGAGATAGCTCATTGCTATATGCTAGCAAGCATGACCAGCACCTTGTATAAGCAACTCAAGAGTTATAAGAATCATCTAAACCCCATGCAACATGATATGACATACAGAAACAAAAATATCTCAATGGGCATGCTTAACATACAATCAGATTTTATTAACATAAATAGTAAGCATGGGTTTTCTTTTCATGCTTATCAGAACAGAAATAATAGTATCCATGATATAAGATTTACTTAATCACAATTGTGCTATTTGATCACATAACATGAATGTCAGAATAAACATATAAATTCATCTATCATAATATAAAACTCAAACCTATTTGTGACATTATGGATTTAACAAATCAAAGTTACTTACTTGGTAATGATGCAATTAAGGGCTTTGTCAATCTCTATGAGTACTCAAGGAGAGGTAGAGATGGTGGTGCAATGGTGGTGGTTTAATGTTGAAATACTGGCCAGCGGTGGTGATGTGGTGGAAAAAAGTGGAAGAGTGGTAGCTAAATTAGGAGGAGATAAATAAAATGAGAGAAAAGAATGGATAAGAAGAGAAAACAAAATGTTTTTGCTTGTTGAGTTGTATTGGAAAAAAAGGTCAATAAGAGAGGGAAAAATGGCAAGGAGTGACTCAAGGGAAAGAAAAAAAGGTGGGGGAATAAACAGAGTAAAAAGGGGAAGAAGAAAGAAAGGTGGAGAGGAATAAGGGAGGAAAGAATCTTTCTTATAAGGCAAGTAGGTGAGATGACATAGGGGGTTACCCAATGAGTCAAAATCGAAAATAAAAATAAAATGAGAGAGGGGAGTCAAATTTGGGACCTAAGGGGAACAAGCTATTCTCTTAACCACTAGGCCAATGCTCATTACTTGCTCATGAACTTTTCAGCAAGCTCATCCCATGCTGTAATTGAACTCGAAGCTTAGGAATCTAGCCAAGAATAAGGAATATCAACCAAGGAGATGGGGAACAAACGAAGACGGATAGTGTCATTAGGGATCCTATTAAATTTAAAAGTATCACAAAGTTGAAGGAACCATTTTTAATGCTAATTGGGATCCTCCATCATTGTCCTTCTAAACTGTAGATTATTCTGAATCATCTGAATCATGGTAGGCTTTATTAATGATCTCTCAATGTTTCCTCGTATAGTATCCAAATTTGGTAGTGTGTAATCTTGTATCTTCTTTCTTCCTGAGCCATGGGTGGTTCTATTAGCAAAGGTTGCTATGGTGCTGGTGATTGTTGCTCTGGTGGTTCTACGTATAATGGGTTATCACCTAGTAGGTCAACTACAATAAGTTGGTTGTTTTGTATTTTTTGTTGCTACTACTATTGTCTGCGGTTACGATGAGTGATTCTCTCTTGATTTGATACTGGCTCTATAGGGGTGCCCTTACTACAAGTCATACACTACAATCTAAAAATAAAAATAAAAATACGTTAGTAATTTTGAAAATAAAATAATGTAAATTAAACACGTATCTATAGTTCTAAGACTTCCTACTTACACTATTAAGATGTAGAAACTAAAAACTAATATAATGGCGAACCCTCCCTGGTAATGGCGCCAACAACTTGACCACCTTGCGACGTGCTAACATCTAGAGTGAAAAATAATGCAACTAAAGATGGAGAATTAGGCTATGTCTGTCAGTATACAGGTCAGGTTGTAATATAGAAGTTACAACGGAACATGAAAGTATTCCGACGATCGTACATAAAGGAGGCTTGATTAAATTAGCAATTAATCCTTACGATAACAAGTCTATGTAGTAGCGAATTAGAACCATATTATGATAACTCATACGAATAGGTGAACAAAAATAAAACATGTAAAGAACATTAAATAATAGAAATCAGTGATTATAAATCTCTCAATTTAAAAACAAAGGACTAACTCGCTTCAGTGTTCATAGCCAATTAATGACTTAGGGTTTTATTCAATCATTTAGTAGTTAACCGAGTTATTATGTAACGCACTAAAAGTAGGCGATTTGTAATTTTGCGTTATCTGACAAAACTGCATGTTTGATTGAGTGGTTAGATGATTTGGGTGAGTTAGGGAGTGTCTGAGAAGCCTGGGTTCAAGTCTTGGCTTTTGCAGAAATTTTAAATTTTTGCTCTTAAAATAACCTGGACACTGGCACCTAGGCTTTATGAATAATTGTGTTTGATTAATGACACAAAAAGAGCTTGTGGAAAGGAGGCAAGTGGTGTGGTTAGGGCGATTGAGAAGGCTTAGGTTCGAATCCCATGATAGGCAAGGGATGATTATTTTGCTACCTGGGACGGCAAGAGTTGGAAGTGGTTTCAGACTCTATTGTGTGAGAGTCTGAACTGGTATTGGCGTTTGTTATGAAGGATATCAAGGAGAGATAAGGGGAGAGATTTATAGAGATTTTCAAGGAGTTTGAAGTGTGAGAGGAGTGTAGCTGAAATTGGGTGTTGTGGGTACCTATTCGGTCATGCCACTTAGTGTCGAATGGGGTTTTGTCATTTTTGGTTTTGGCATTTGTTCCTTTTCTTCTTTTGGTTTTGTGCAATTTTGGGTAGCTAAGGTGTATTTTGACCACTTGGGAAGCTAATTGGTGTTGTAGAATATAGCCTTTGCTGGCGGTGTTCTTCATTCGCTTTGTTTCTACTTCTCTTTTTCCTGGCTGAATATACTATCTTTGTATCCTTTTTGCCGTCGTTTTCTTTTTAGCTGAATATCTCTTCTTCATCTTTTGTCCCAATTGCTTCCCTTACCATCATCTCTTCCACTATACTGATTTCTTTTTAGTTCTCCCCTCAATCAATTGCCCTTTTATCTCTTCATTACTTTTCCTCCCGGCATACCCTCTGTACTCGGTTCTTGGTCAAATGCTTTTCCCTTCTGCTAGTGACATACAATTTCGAATTGTAAGGGTGTTGACAGACTGGTAGGTATTTGCGGGTTCTCTCTTGTTTTTTTTATAGTTATATGTGTCCAAACGCGTTCTTCTATCTTTTTTAAAAGTCGATTACCTGTGTCTTTTCATGTACCTGGATTGCCAAACTCATGATCCCTTCCTTATGGGGTGGTGGTTGTTGGATTCTAGGTTTTCGGTAAAGTGAAGGAGTTTCTGAAGGTAGTCATCGGAACGGTTTTCTTACCACAAGATTTAAGGTAAGCGTTTTGGTCTAGCACTTCTATGGATTTGGGTTTTGTTAAGCAATGAAATAGATTCAAGTGTTAGATCATGTGTTTGTGGATTAATGCATTCCTTTGTTATTGCAGCATCTTGGCAGGAAAGGAGGTATTCATCTTTCAATTTACATTGAAAGCGGACCGAATCACACTTTGGTTAAGGTGAGTGGCAATACCATTCTTTTGGGATTAAGTGTTAGTAAAAGGTATTGACATTAACCGAAAACATTGACTAATGTAGGGTTGGTACTCGAAGATTTTTTGCGTGATTCTGCAAAGGGTGTGTAACTGTACACCGTAAACCATTGCTCTCGAAAAGCCGAAAAAAAGGTGTGTAATCACACCCCTATTAAACTGCGAATTGGCAAAAGCTGAAAAGCCGAAACTTTAGCATTCAAGGCCTCGCGAGCATGCGATCTCTCGTGTCGTAAACCGAGCCAAAAAATCTTGGGCGATAGACTGTAGAGGCCACCACAAGCATTCTCGTGCAGTTGGGCCGTTATGGACCTCGATGGGCCGAAATGGGCCGTGTGGGCCCAATGGGCTCATGGGCCCCACACGGATAAAATCTGCGGTAAGTGAAAAACACTGGACTGAGCTATGTAGATTGCATAGTCATAGCTGAATTTGGGTTAAATGGGCCACATGAGCGTGTGGGCCCATTTGGGCCTAGTCGTGGGCATTGGGCCCATTTACACTGTTTTGGCTATTTTGGTTACCTGAGTCACTCAAGGTGACGGGAGAACTTCTGAGAGGTCATTATCTATACCGAGATCCCAAAATTAGCGAAATGACCAAAATACCCCTAAGAGGGTAAATTTACTATTTTACCCCTAACAGGTGGAAATAACCATTATACCCTAGAGGTAGGTTGATTGATGAGTGTATGATATTTGCATGACTGTATCTGAGTATGAGACCTTGCATACATATAATATTTATGACATGACATTCTGCACTGGGGTTGGGATTTTTATTTGGAGGAAGTATTGTACTAGTGGCTTTGCCACGTTTTTACTGTTCTGGTGGCTTTGTCAGGTATTCTGATATTAGTTGCTATGGCACGTTTACTGTTATTAGCAGCTTTGCTGCGTTATTGTTAGCAACTTCGCTGTGATATTGGTGTGTTAGCTGGGTGTGTCGATTTTAATCCCCACATGGTTTGTTGGTTAGATTGGGATGGGATGCATATTTACACTGTACTAGTACTGTATTGGGCTTAGGCCCAAACTATTCCTGAATAGGGTAAAGGCCCAGACTGATACCGCATGCACTGTTTATTGTTTGGCTGATGAGGGATTACACACTGAGTTTTCGTAAACTCACCCTTTCTTTAAACTGTGAAGGTAATCCCCAACCTTAGACAATTTGGAGCCGCGAGGGACATAGAGGTGGCCACATGATCCCAGATGATTTGTTTATTACTTAATTTATTCAAAGATTTTATATTTGGGTTTTAATTCTATAATAAGGCCTTTGAGGGATTAAATTTTTAATTAGGCTTTTGATTTCTGTATTTTAAACTACTAGAGTAGGAACATCAAGTTTTGAAAATAATAACGGTTTCAAGAAAAACATGCAATTTTAACCTTAAGGTTTTCAACTGGAGAAGCTTCCGCGATTTTACTCAGAGTAAGAAATTAATAATTACCAATGTTTTGACAAATAAATTTCAGTTGTAATAACAGAATATATCGAGTTTTTCTCATGCAGTAAAAACTAAATAGGTTTTAACTTAAAAATAGTTTTTCACCAACATATTCATGTTTTATAAGGCACTTCGATGTGATACGTCAAATTCGATCGTAACGTCTAGGCCGGGTTTGGGATGTTACATTTAGTGGTATCAAAGCCAGGTTTGCAAAACTCAACTGTGGAATGGGTTTTTAAAAATTCAATTTCTTAAAATGTGGTTATTAGAAATGTGGCACACCGAGTCTCCAGCACCAGATCTGTAAGTTTTTTGATATTATTTATTGTTATAGACTGAAATGTATTACTGAGGAACTATTATAAGTAGTTGGACTATACTGAAAACTGTAGTAAGATTTTGATCTACAAAAACAAACCCAATTACTGTTGTTCATAACACATTATTAATAATTAAGGAAATTACAAACTGATTCATAAGACTTTTAAACAGATAATTCATTTTCAAAATGAGCACAAGGGGTACTCGTGCTAGGGGTACACGAGGCTGCAACAGAGGCCGAAGAAGTGCTAGAGCCTGGTCTTCAGCATCGGGTCACATGCCTGCTAGGGAGGCACTAGCTTCACCAGTAATTAAGACGGGGTCTCATGACCGAGTAGTTGGGGATGATGTCGTATCCTAAGCAATGCTACATGTTCTTGAAAGGGTTGCTGGAGCAAGTACTCGATCATTGGACTAAGGGTCAGTTTTTAGTGACTTCGATCTAATAGAGCAGAAGTCTTCAGGGGTGTTTCTGGTGTAGCCCCAAATGTGGCAGAATATTGCTTGGAGGCTACCGAGAGGATAATGGATGACCTTGACTGTACTGTAGAGCAAAAATTAAAAAGGAGCAGTGTCTTTACTGCGTGATGAGGCCTACCAATAGTGGCTCACTGTGAGGGAGGGTATGTAGGCCAATCGTTTGACATGGGATTTCTTCAAAACGGCCTTTTCAAGGAAGTATGTGGGCGTAAGTTATGTGGACGCTCGAAGGAAGGAATTTCTGAACTTGACTCAGAGGAATATGACTGTGGCAGAGTACGAGGCAGAGTTTCTGCGGCTAAGTCGATATGCTCGTGGGATAGTCAAAACTAAGTACGAACACTATCTGTGGTTCGAGGATGGCCTCTGGATGAGTTACGTGTGCTGATAGCTCCGCAGAGGGAGCGAGACTTTGCTGCCCTTGTGGAGAAAGTAGAAATTGCTGAGGTTGTAAAGCGCTCTGAGCTCCAGAATCGCGAGAAAGATAGTGACAAAAATAAGAGGGATTTAGGACCCTCGGGTTCTTCTGGAAGGCCTATAAAGAGGGCTAGATTTGATGGGCCAGCCCGAGCGGTTCCTGTTGTTGCTACAAGACCGCAGCATTGCGCTAATTGTGGAAGAGCTTACCAGGGTAAGTGTTGGAAACTAATTAGGGCGTGCTTCCTGTGTGGGTCTATGGATTATTAGGTTAAAAACTATACTCAGAGGCCTATTCAAATGCGAGCTATGGGTCAGGGTCATGTTCAGTCAGGGAGAGGTGGTCAGCAGCCACCGGGAGGCTATGGACAGGCCAGGGGTAGAAATGGTTTTGTGCGAGGTTGTCGAGCATCAGGCAAAGGTACTGGTAACACTGAGGCGAGATAGCCAACCTTGGTCTATGCTGCTCATCACCGAGAGGATGGTGACGCCCCTGACGTCATAACTGGTACGTTTCTAATTTATAATGTACCATACACTTCTTTAATTGATATTGGGTCTACACACTCGTATGTTGCATGCACTATGTCTAGGACGCTGGGTATTCAGTTTGAAAATACTATTAGTGAGATGACTGTGTTGAGTCCACTGGGACAGTCAGTTAGGGTGAATAAGTTGTTCAGAGACGTGTCCCTAGAAGTCCAAGGGGTTGCCTTTCCGGCGGATTTGATAGAACTCCCATTTGGAGAATTCGATATTATATTGGGCATGGATTGGCTAGGGAAGCACCATGGGAAATTGGATTATACTGCTAAGCGTATGGAGTTGAAGTCTTTTAAGGATAAGGAGGTGACTGTGATAGGGGAGCGAAGAGATTATCTGTCTATCGTAATTTCAGCGTTAAGGGCTAAGAAACTAGTTCGTAAGGGTTGCGAGACATTTTTAGCTTACGTCAGCATTCCTAAATCTAAAGGTCCTTCTGTTAGAGATGTCAGAACTGTTAAGGAGTTTTTAGATGTGTTTTCTGAAGCGCTTCTTGCGTTGCCTCCAGACCGTGAGGTTGAATTCGGTATTGAGCTCATACCTGGAACGGCTCTAGTGTCCATCGCCCCTTATAGGATGGCACCGAAGGAGCTGGTGGAGTTAAAGGCTCAAATTCAAGAGCTATTGGACTGAGGATTCATTCGACTGAGTGTGTCCCATTGGGGAGCACCAATGTTGTTCGTGAAGAGGAAGGATGGATCCATGCGCATGTGATCGATTATCACCAACTGAACAAATTGACTATTAAGAACAAGTAATCTTTACCGAGGATAGATGATCTGTTTGACTAGCTGCGAGGAGCTACTATTTTCTCCAAGATAGATCTTCGATCTGGGTATCATCAGCTAAAGGTTAAGGAGGATGATGTGTAAAATACTGCACTTAGAACTCGTTATGGTCACTACAAGTTTCTAGTGATGCCATTTGGGCTAACTAATGCACCAGCGGCTTTCATGGATTTGATGAATAGAGTATTCCAGCCCTATCTAGATCGATTTGTAGTTGTGTTTATAGATGACATCCTGGTGTATTCAAGAACAGAAGTGGATCATGATACACATCTTCGAATCGTTTTGCAAATTCTGAGGGAAACATAGCTTTACGTAAAGTTCAGCAAGTGTGAGTTCTGGCTGCGAGAAGTGACATTTCTAGGTCATGTGGTGTCTGCTGAGGTGATTAGGATTGATCCTCAAAAAACTGAAGCCGTACTGACTGGAAACCACCAAAGACGATATCTGAGATTCGAAGCTTTTTGGATCTGGCTAGGTATTATAGACGTTTTGTTGAGGGTTTTTCACTGATTGTTGCACCTCTGACTAAGTTACTGCATAAAGGGGTACCATTTAATTGGACTGATAAGTAGCAAGAGAGTTTTGAGAAACTAAAGAAAGTTCTGACTGAGGCCCTGTTTTGAAACAACCAGTGTCTGGGAAGGAATTCACTATCTACAGTGATGCGTTGCACATTGGATTGGGTTGTATGTTGATGCAAGAGGGTAAAGTGGTTGCTTATGCGTCTCATCAGCTTAAGCCTCACGAGGCGAATTACCTCACTCACGACTTGGAGTTGGTTGTGGTGGTTTTCGCACTAAAGATTTGGAGGCATTACTTATACGGTAAGAAGTCTATTATTTACACAGATCGTAGAAGCCTCAAGTATCTCCTTACTCAGAAGGAGTTGAATCTTAGGCAACGAAGATGGATAGAGTTTCTTAAGGATTATGATTGTTCAATTGAGTACCACCCTGTTAAAGCTAATGTGGTAGCTGATGCACTGGGCCGTAAGGTTGTATCTGATTTGAGAGTAATGTTTGCTCGTCTCAGCCGATTCGATGATGGTAGCTTGTTAGCTGAACTACAAAAGAGACTGACTTGGACTGATCAAATTAAGGAGAAACAATTGTTGGATGAGTCGCTAGTTCCTCGTTTTCGACAAGTTGAGAATGGTGAGACTACAGATTTTGGGCTGAATAGTGAAGGAGTATTATGTTTCCGTGGAAGAGTTTGTATACCGAGGGATTCCGATCTGAGGTAGTCTATACTGCAAGAAGCGCATAGTACTCCGTATGCTATGCATCCTAGCGGAAACAAGTTATACCGAGATCTTCGTAAACTATACTGGTGGCCAGGGTTGAAACGCGAAGTTACTGATTATGTGAGTAAGTGCCTGACATGCCAGCAAGTTAAGGCTGAGCATCAACTACCTTCTAGGTTACTGCAGCCAGTTAAAATTCTACTCTAGAAGTGGGAGAGGGTAACCATGGATTTTGTGAGTGGGCTACCCTTGACGCCTACTAAGAAGGATTCGGTATGGGTGATTGTAGATCGATTGACTAAATCTGCCCACTTTATATCGGTCCGCACTGATTATTCGCTGCACAAATTGGCCAAGTTGTATGTGGTTGAGATTGTAAGGCTGCATGGGGTACTGGTTTCTATCATATCAGACAAAGATCCTAGATTCACATCTCGATTCTAGAAGAAGTTACACGAGGCTTTAGGTACAAGACTGGATTTCAGCACTGCGTTCCACCTCAGACAGATGGGCAGTCAGAGAGGGTGATTCAGATACTGGAAGACATGTTAAGAAGTTGTGTAATTGATTTCAAATGCAACTAGGAGGACTTTTTGCTACTAGCAGAGTTTTCGTATAACAATAGCTACCAGTCCAGCATAGAAATGACACCGTACGAGGCGTTATATGGTCGTAGGTGTCATACTCCTACCTGTTGGACGGAACTTGGTAAACAGTGAGTTTTGGGGACAAAGTTAGTTTTTGATACTGAAGAAAAGGTAAAGTTCATTCGAGATCGATTAAAGTAAGCATCTGATAGGCAGAAGTCGTATGCAGACTTGAAGCGTAAGGATATTCAGTTCTCTGTGGGGGATTATGTTTTTCTGAAGGTCTCGCCGTGGAAGAAAATTTTGAGATTTGGGTAGAAAGGCAAGCTTAGCCCTAGATATATTGGGCCTTATCGAGTGTTGAAACATGTGGGACAAGTTTCCTATCAGCTGGAGTTGCCTCCAAAACTTGACAAGATTAATGATGTGTTCCACGTTTCCATGCTGAGAAGATACTGCTCTGATCTTACGCATGTTGTGCCAGTTGAGGAAATCGAGATTAGGCCTAATTTAACTATCGAGGAAGAACCGATGCAAATTTTGGATCGTGACATTAAGGTGCTGAGAAAGAAATTTGTTCCACTGGTCAAACTGCTATAGCATAACCATAGTTAAAATGAAGCTACGTGGGAACCAGAAAAGGCAATGCGACATCAATACCCTAACTTCTTCTGACTAGGTAAATTTTTTAGGCTGAAATTTATTTTAGAGGGTAGAGTTGTAAAGCCCCAAAAGTAAGGGGCTTGTAATTTTCCGTTATTTGACAAAACCATATGTTTGATTGAGTGGTTAGATGATTTGGGTGAGTTAAGGAGTGTCTGAGAAGCCTGAGTTCAAGTCTTGGCTTTTGGAGAAATTTTAAATTTTTGCTCTTAAAACAACCTGAACACTGGCACCTAGGCTTTATGAATAATTGTGATTGATTAATGACACAAAAAGAGCTTGTGGAAAGGAGGCAAGTGGCGTGGTTGAGGCGACTGTGAAGGCTTGGGTTCGAAACCCATTGTAGGCAAGGGATGATTATTTTGCTACTTGGGACGACACGAGTTGGAAGTGGTTTCGAACTCTGTTGTGTGAGAGTTTGAACTGGTCTTGGCGTTTGTTATGGAGGATATCAAGGAGCGATAAGGGGAGAGATTTATGGAGGTTTTCAAGGAGTTTGGAGTGTGAGAGAAGTGTAGCTAAAATTGGGTGTTTTGGGTACCTATTCGGTCATGCCACTTAGTACCGAATGGGGTTTAGTCATTTTTGGTTTCGACATTTGTTCCGTTTCTTCTTTTAGTTTTGTGCAATTTTGGGTAGCTAAGGTGTATTTTTACCATTTGGGAAGCTAATTGGTGTTGTAGAATACAACTTTTGTTGACAGTGTTCTTCATTCACTTTGTTTCTACTTCTCTTTTTTCTGGCTGAATATACTATCTTTATATCCTCTTTGCCCTCGTTTTCTGTTTAGTTGAATATCTCTTCTTCATCTTTTGTCTCAATCGCTTCCCTTACCATCATCTCTTCCACTATATTGATTTCTTTTTAGTTCTCCCCTCAATCGGTTACCCTTTTATCTCTTCATTGCCTTTCCTCTCGACGTACCCTCTGTACTCGGTTCTTGGTTGAATGCTTTTCCCTTCTGCTACTGACATATGATTTCGATTTGTAATGGTGTTGATAGACTGGTAGGTATTCACAAGTTCTCTCTTTTTTTTTTGTTATAGTTATATGTGTCCAAACGCATTCTTCTATCTTTTTTAAAAGTCGATTACCTGTGTCTCTTAATGTACCTGGATTGCCGAACTCATGATCCCTTCCTTATGAGGTGGTGGTTGTTGGATTCTAGGTTTTCGTTAAAGCAAAGGAGTTTCCGAAGGTAGTCACCAGAACCGTTTTCTTACCACACAATTTAAGGTAAGCGTTTTGGTCTAGCACTTTGGGGTTGGCCGAATGACCTATCTATGGATTTGGGTTTTGTTAAGCAATGATATAGATTTAAGTGTTAGATCATGCGTTTGTGGATTAATGGATTGCTTTGTTATTGCAGCATCTCTGCAGGAAAGGAGGTAGTCATCTTTCGATTTACATTACAAGCGGACTAAATCACCCTTTGGTTAAGGTGAGTGGCAATACTATTCTTTTGGGATTAAGTGTTAGTAAAAGGTATTGACATTAACCGAAAACATTGACTGATGTAGGGTTGGTACTTGGAGATTTTTCGCGCGATTCTGCAAAGGGTGTGTAACTGTACACCGTAAACTATTGCTATCGAAAAGCCAAAAAAAAGGTGTGTAATGAAACTTTGGCATTCGAGGCCTCGCGAGCGTACAATAGCTCGTGTGGTAAACCGAGCCAAAAAATCTTGGGTGATAGACTGTAGAGGCCACCACAAGCGTTCTCGTGCACTTGGGCCGTTATGAACCTTGATGGGCCGAATGGGCTGTGTGGGCCGAATGGGCTCATGGGCCCCACACAGATAAAATCTGCGGTAAGTGACAAACACTGGACTGAGCTATGTAGATTGCATAGTCGTAGATGAATTTGGCCTAATGGGCCACACAAGCGTGTGGGCCCACTTGGGCCGAGTTTTTGGGCATTGGATCTATTTACACTGTTCTGGCCATTTTGGTTACCTGAGTCGCTCAAGGCAACGGAAGACCTTTCGAGAGGTCGTTATCTATACCGAGATCCCAAAATTAGCTAAATGACCGAAATACCCCTAACAGGGTAAAATTACTATTTTACCCCTAACAGGTTGAAATGACCATTATACCCTAGAGGTAGGTTGATTGATGAGTGTATGATATTTGCATGACTGTATCTGAGTATGAGACCTTGCATACACGTAATATTTATGACATGACATTCTGCATTGGGGTTGGGATTCTGATTTGGAGGAAGTACTGTACTAGTCGCTTTGCCACATTGTTACTGTTCTAGTGGCTTTGCTAGGTATTCTGATATTAGTGGCTACGCTACGTTTACTATTATTAGTAGCTTTGTTGCGTTACTATTATCAACTTCGCTACGATATTGGTGTGTTGGCTGGGTGGGTCGATTTTAATCCCCACATGGTGTGTTGGTTGGTATGGGTGGTGTTGGTTGGATTGGGATGGGATGCATATTTGCACTGTACTGATACTGAATAGCGCTAAGGCCCAGACTAATGCCACATGCACTGTTTACTATTTGACTAGTGAAGGATTACACACTGAGTTTTAGTAAACTCACCCTTTCTTTAAACTGTGCAGGTAATCCCCAACCTTAGACGATTTGGAGCCGCGAGGGACTCAGAGGTGGCCACACGATCGCAGATGATTTGTTTATGACTTAATTTATTCAAAGATTTTATATTTGAGTTTTAATTCTGTAATTAGGCCTTTGAGAGATTAAATTTTTAATTGGGCTTTTGATTTCCGTTATTTAAACTGCTAGAGTAGGAACATCGAGTTTTCAAAATAATAACGGTTTCAAGAAAAACATGCAATTTTAACCTTAAGGTTTTCAACTGGAAAAGCTTCTGTGGTTTTACTCGGATTAAGAAATCAGTAATAACCAACGTTTTGACAAATTAGTTTCAGTTGTAATAACGAAATATACCAAGTTTTTCTCAAGCAGTAAAAACTAAATATGTTTTAACTTAAAAACGGTTTTTCACCAACATATTCAAGTTTTAGAAGGCATTTCGACATGACACGTCAGATTCAGTCGTAACGTCTAGACCGAGTTTGGGGTGTTACATATTACCTGTCAACCTCTAATAAACCTAAATATTCGGCAAGAACTACTTATCTCTCAACCCTACAGTTCAGATCGAGACAGGCTAAGTAGTACTCGGCAGACTATTCTCTCGACCTTATCCACCTAATTGACTTCCTAGGGTTATTACGCGTGGGGCTTAATTTCCCTTAGCTCGAACCAACTGATCGGAAAATAAATGCTAAACAATTATTAACTACTCGAGCATCCACTTATTAACTTCCCTCAGATTTTAGTTACCCGTGAATCTAATTAACATAATCTCAAAATTGAATTGAAACATTAATAAAATAGCACAAGACGAAATAGATAGAAAGGAACAAAGATTTTGAATATTGATGAAGTGTGGAATTGGAAATCTGTAGCAACAATTAAGTGATTCACAAGCCGAATTAAGAAAACAACCAACTAAATAAGAACTAAAAAACACTTGAAAGAAAATAAAAACCCTAATCTAATAATTGAAAAACTAAATCGAAGGGAAGAAGCCCCCTTTTGAGTTTTGAGTAGTCTTATTTATAGTTAGATGACTCATTTAAACTTAATACAAGTGACTAAAAATCATTAGTTGGAGTTGTGCGGACTAAAACACACTTCCTATATTTAGTGGCCTCATTGTAGCTATGTCGCGACACACGCATGCCTATGTTGTGACATCGATGACAATCTATTTCTTTAGTGCTTTTTTAGGGATATGTCATTACATCTCCTAGTGTGTGTTACGACATGGTCGGCAGTATGCTCTTAAGTTATTCTAAAAGTCGTGTTGTGACATCCATAAAACGTGTTGCAACATAGGGAGTAGTCGACTAACTCTTTGGCTTAAATCAACGTCTTGCACACCCAACCAACATGTTAGTACCCCCTTAGGGCCGAATCACCCTAAAATGTAATAAAACACTTCTAATTACTTAATTTACTAACTAGATGTTTGGAAGGAAAACTTAACAAAAGCGTTACATAATTGCTATAAAACAAGCTCCCTAAGTCTCGAAAAGGACCTAATTTGCCACAATTCATTGTGGCAGATTAAAATCTCCCACACTTTATTCATTGCTTGTTCCTAAGGACTGTAAATACACTTGCAAGAAAACAAAAGACAAATAAAAGACTTCCCTTAAGCATGTTCATGCAAGCACATAGTCTAAAACTGAGCAAATAGAAAATCTTATCAAACATACAATTTCAACATGATATATAACTGAATCTAAAGTCTAAACTTTAAACATCAAAGTTTAATAAAGAAAACAAGTAAAAGATTTTCAAGTATATGATTCCATCCAAATGTTTACATAAGTATCACATTTATATTAGGCGAATACAAATAATTATCATTCTACATACCTAATCTAATTTTCATTGATGAACAAAGACCTAAGTCACATAAGACTTTTCAGCTTGTAATGTTCTAAAGCTTAGGGTTGATTTAGATTTCAAGAATAAGGCCCTTCAAAAAATTTCAAACACGAAAGTAGTTTGGCACATCATATTTTCCCCTACATGCCCTATAATGTACATTCCAAATCACCCCATTTTATCTCCTTCTCTCTCCTTCCTTTTCTCTCCTTAAGTAAGCACGCCATGTTTTTGGTAAGTACAGTCAGCTTAACGAGTTTTTTTGCAACATGAATGAAATTTCCTATGCTTGTTTTCTAATTTTTAATTTGATCATTTGTTTCACTCATTTTCTCTCACATTGCTTTTAATCTGTTCTATGATTTTATGTCTCTCACTTTTCTTTTTACCCTCACAATGCTTTTGTTCTCTCACTATTTTCATTTAGGCAGTTTTGCTTTCAAGAATCCTATACCTACTATACTATTTCGTATCCTACATTTTCACTTTTTTTATTTATTTTTGAAACCACGTTGATATATCTACCTATCCCTCAATGTGTATGGTTTGAGGTCTAAATTCGTTCTTTCATTTTAGGAACCAAAAGAAAGATTACTAGATTTTATTCAGGGCTTACAATTTCTTTATTAAGGTTCATCAAGAAGTGGATTTAGGCTTCAACTAAGGGTACTAGGGAATCATGTATATGGTTAGCTTTTTGGCTCTTAGTTGTACCAAACAATGCCTTAGGTCATCCCTAAGCACTTCAATTTTCATGGACTTAATTAGGCTTAAGCTTTCAAAATTTTAATTACATAGCATTCAACTAACATGCATGCTTCCCCATGTATTCATTCATCATCTGGTATACCTAACTACTTTATCCTATTCAAAATTTAATACATTGAACTAACGAATCTAAAAGTTTAAATAATTCACAATCTGTTACTATCATGCCAAATTTGCAGTTTATACAGTCTATCCCTTTTAGATACGCCTAACCAATCACTTGTATTTCTATAAGCTCAAGCACACATCACACGCAAAATATGAAAATTCTAAAATAAATACTAACTATGAATAATAAAAACAATAAAGAAAAATATGCAAATTTCCTATGCTACCCCCACACTTTAGTCATCACATTGCCCTTAATGTGCAATCCAAATAGGTAAAATGAAGCTACCCAATTTTCATTTTTAAGCTACAACAGGGCTAGTGTGTCAGCTCCTAATTGTATTGCTTACTCATATGGGGTTCCAAAAAAAAAAGAAGAAAAAACCACTTTTTTTTAAAGTTAGATAATAATAATTGACTAGTTAAAACCTAATCCTAAGCTAAAGCAAAAATTTAAAAAAAATCATCCAAGTTCAAAATAATAGTTAGAATCCTCCAAAACAAAAAAAAAAATAGTTCAACTGTCAAAATCAGGTGCCTAGCACCCTCCATCTGAGATTTCCTGAAACACCCGTTACTCGATCTGGTCACCAAACCCGAGCTACAAGATGCTACAAACAAACAATAATAAACTTGTTCAATTTAACCATCAACTATTCATAATTATACAAACATAATCCAAAAAGAATGAAAATGAACTATATCGAGCTTTAAACTATTATAAAATTTGATTAGAATTCGAATAAATGGAATAAATTAAAAATCTTTTAAACTTTAGACCAGTATAGATATCAAGTAAATAAGTATCAATATTTTATAACAAGTATTGATATGAAAATATTTATCAAGTTTAGCATTTTGCCAAATCAAGGTATCAATATTATTTCGACAGTATTGATACAAATTAGAAAAAAAAATATTGATAATAAGAAAAATTATCGATACCAAATTTGAATTTTGTAAATTTTAAAACTGTTCATATGGTTTGGTATCGATACTTTAGTCCATTTTATCGAAGCTTACATCAAAATGGTAAAAAAATCAAATTGAAAAGATCAATTCATACCAATCTCAAAACCTAGCTTAAATATGCATATAGATAGGCATTTAACATATATAAGACATTCAATTCAACCTACATGTCTAACCAATATGCCCTCATTAGCACCTCAGTTCAAGCATAACCATTAACCATCCAAACTAAAACATAACTAACTTGTCAAGCTTGTTCATTCATCAAATAGACCTCAAATACCAAATGCCAAAATCATCCATTTATACCAAGTTTTCAAAGGGTAACATAACTCAACTAAAATTTCATAAAATATCAAAAGAAAATTGCCATTCCAGAACACCAAAAACATGTTTATATTTGAAATGGCACAAAACATTACCAAGATCATCATTTACTTGTACATACCAAAACCCTATGTACATGCCACTTATAACCGGGTCAAAATAAAAAAATAGCTACCAAAAGAGTTGTTGGATAGTGTGATCTCAAACAATGTTCCGATCGACAGTAAGAGCCCGACAGTCTACAAGGAAGAAAATCGAATAGGGTAAGCTTACGTAATGCTTAGTAACTTTGTAAAACAAAACATTACATAACTATCAGTTTAAGTTTCCTATTCATACATAAAATAGGAATTACAATCCTTTGTCTTGATCCATAATTTCTACCATGTCAAATGGTTAAGCCTGGATAAATCAAATCATCAAAACATAACATGCCAAGATTCATATATCAATCTATACTCAACACAATCTATTTTATCATATCATCTTGTTTCATTTCCATTTCAATAATTAACTATTTTTCCCAAAGAACAATAGTAAATTGACTTCAAAAACATGGAAGGGTAATGCTCACACAAGCTGACAAAGGACATTAACCGATACACGAGGTTGCTCACCCAAGCTTTAGAGAATTTTCAAGCTAACCGAATTTTCCCTCATGCCAATACAACCCATATTTCTTAAAATTTCACAAAGATTTCATGTCCAGTTAAGTATTTTATTAATTCACTCATTTAACTTAAAACTAACTAAAATTAATTTACAAAATAGCCCTATTTAATTATCAAGCTTAATCTTCTATCATCAAACTTCAAAAACATCAAAATTTCATCCATGACATATTTCTAAACATTTAATAATTTTACGAATTAGTCCCTGGGTTAGCTAGATTAAGCTACAACGATCTAAAAAACATAAAAATGACTAAAAAAGGGCTTGAATTGAATACCTTGCAGGAATAAATGAAGCTAGGCCGAAAAGTATCTTAAGCATCCACGGAAAAATCGGTTCTAACCAAATAAAGAAGAAGAAGATAACCATTTCATCATTTGTTTATGTTATTTAATTATTAAATTACCATTTTGCCCTTTAAAAATAAGTTAAATTTCATGAAAAACCTTACCTAACCTGTTTACTATTGAACAATTTGGTAAATTTACCATTTTAAACCATTAGTTTATGATTTTACAACTACCTAACACATGTAAACTAATAGTAATTAACTTTTGTAGCTTTTTACAATTTAGTCTTTTTCACTTAATTAACCATCTAAATGTTAAAAGTTTCTAACCATATTTTAATACTATACAGTAATAACCATATAAATAATAAATAAATAATATAATAATGACTCATTAATCAGAATCGTGGTCCAAAAACCATTGTTTCTGACACCACTGAAAACGGGTTGTTACGATTCCCCCTAAAGGAATTTTCGTCCTCGAAAATCTTACCAATGAAGAGGTTCAGGTATTGTATTTTAATAGTTTCCTCAGATTCCCAAGTGGCTTCCTCAACACCATGACTTTGCCAGAGAACTTTTACTAAAGAATCCATTTATTTCGAAGTTCTTTAACCTCTCGAGCCAAAATCCTATCTGGTTCTTCACTGTAGGTCACATCAGGCTATAACTCTATTTCAACAGTAGAAATCACATGAGAAGGATATGACCTGTATCTTCTTAGCATTGACATATGGAAAACATTATGAATCTTTTCAATTTCTGCCAGCAAAGCCAAACGATATGCTACATGACCTACACTTTCAATAACTTTGTATGAACCAATAAACTTGGGAATGAGTTTTCCTTTCCAACCGAAACGAAAAACTCTTTCCAAGGTGATACTTTCGAGAATACTTTTTCACCAACTTGAAACTCGATATCATTTCTTTCTAAATTAGCATACGATTTCTGACGATCTAAAGCATTTTTCGAACAATCCAAAATAATCCTAACTTTATTTTCTATCTCGAGAATCAAATCTATACGAAAAATCTCTCATCACTTAACTCAATCTAATACAATGGAGTTCCATATTTTTACCATACAAAGCTTCATACGGTGCCATTTTAATACTCAACTAGTAACTATTTTTATAAGAAAATTCTACCAATGGAACAAACTTTTCCCAACTACCTTCAAACTCAAGAATTCAACATCAGAGTATATATTTGAGTACCTGAATTACCCGCTCTGACTGGCCATCCATTTGTAGATGAAAGGCAATGTTGAATTTTTAACTTGGTACCCAGAGCCTCATGTTTGTTACCCCAAAACATGGAGGTAAATATTGAATCGCAATCAGAAATGATCAATAACATAATACCATGTAATCTAACTATTTTTGAAACATACAATTTTGCCAATTTATTAAGCGAGTAATTTGTAAGTACTGATGTAAAATGTGCAGAATTCGTTAATCGAACAACCATAATCTAGATCATATCTTTCTTTCACGGCGTTGATGGAAATCCTGATACGAATTCCATAGTAATACGCTCCCATTTCCACTAGGGAATCATAATAGTTCGCAATAACCCAGATGGGATCTGGTTCTCGTCTTTTACTTATTGACACATAAGGCATTTAGATACAAACTTATAAATTTTAGGTTTCATTCCCAGCCACTAATACATTTGTTTCAAATCATAATACATTTTTGTGCTTCCCAAGTGTAACGAATAAACAGTATTGTGAGCTTCATTTAAAAAGTTCTACTTCAATTGCGTATAATCAGGTACACACAATCTATTTTTGAAATATAAACTATCGTCTGAACCAATTCTACAATCGACTATTTCACCATTCTCTATCATTTTCCATTTAGCCAACAAAATCAAATCATCAAACTACAACTCCCAAATTTTTTGTAGAAACAAGGGCTTAGCCCTCAACTCAGCTAAAATATAACCTCCATGCTCCAACCTAAGTTGAGCATTCATCGATCAGAGAGCAAAAAGGGATTTCCAACTCAAAGCATCGGTACTAACATTTGCTTTACTCGAATTATAGTCTATCACTAGATCACAGTCTTTTAGAAACTCAAGCCACCTTTATTGATGTAGAATTAATTCTTTTCAGGTCATCAAATATTTCAAAAATTTGTGGTCATTATAAACATGACATTTCTTGCTGTATAAAAAGTGTCGCCAAATTTTTATAGCAAATACAACTACAGCTAACTCAAGGTCATGTGTTGGGTAATTCTTTTCATGAGTTTTAAGCTGTCGAGAAGCATACGTAATAACCTTGGCTTCCTGCATCAAAACACGTCTCAGACCATTCAAGGAAGCATCATTATATACAACAAATTCTTTTTCGAATTTAGGTTATGTTAACACTATTGTCTCGTCAGCATACTTTACAATTGATCAAAACTTCGCTAACATTTATCAGACCACACAAAACTAACATCTTTCTGTAATAGCTTTTCATAGATAAATCTATTATTGAAAAGTTCTTAACTACCCATCGATAATGTTCGACTAATCTTAGGAAACTACGTACCTCAGAAAAGTTTCGTAGAGGTTTCCAGTTCAAAATAAAAGAAATTTTACTTGGATCAACTCATATCCCTTCAGTTGAAATCACATTACTGAGGAATCTAACTTCTTTAAACCAAAAATCACATTCACTAAACTTGGTGTAAAGTTTTTTTCTTCAAGCAAGTTCCGTAATTCGATCTTCAGATGCTAGTTATGCTCAAATTCATTTATAGAGTAAATCGGAATGTCAATAATAAAAACAACAACAAACTTGTAGAGGTGAGGCTAAAAAACCCAATTCATCAAATCCGTAAATGCTATCGGGGCATTCGTTAATCCAAATGGCATGACTAGAAACTCGTAGTATCCGTAACGGGTTCTGAATGCTCTTTTCGGTACTTCGATATCTTTAACACGGAATTGATAATAACTACATCTGATATCAATCTTAGAAAATATTGTGGCACCTTTCAACTGATCGAATAAATCACCAATACAAGGAAATGAATATTTATTCTTTATCGTGACTTTGTGCAATTGTCGATAATCTATACACAAACTCATCGAACCGCCTTTTTTTTCACTAACAAAATAGGTGTACCCCAAGGTGACATACTCAGTCAAACAAAGATATACTCGGTCAAACAAAAACTCTATCAATTCATTCTTACAATTGAGCTTTTAATTCTATTAATTCGGTTGGAGCCATTTTTTATGAAGCAGTCGAGACCGGAGTGGTATCTGACATTACTTCAATAGAAAACTCAACCTCTTGCTTTGGTGGTAAACTAGACAATTCCTCAAGAAAATAATTAGTAAACTTACAAACGGTCGATACCTGATCAACTTTTAATTCAGATACTTTAGAGTCCAAGATATAAGCTAAAAATGCATCACAACCTTTTTTGATCAATTTATGTGTGAAAATCGTTGAAATTATACTCGAAATACAACCAGAATTAGTAGACTCAACAAAAATCAATTCACCATTTTGACATCTCAAATCAATCCATTTTCATCGACAATTCACCACAATATCATTAACAATCAACAAATCCATTCCCAGGATAACATCAAATTCGTTAACTGGCAGTAACATCATATAAGTGGGAAAGTAATATCCCTAAATTTTTAGTGGACACTATTTACAAACAAAATCAACTATGACACTCTGACCTAAAGGATTTGTTACTTTAGCGACATATTCAGTTGACTCAACTGGTAAATTCTTTTTAGTTACTAATGTAGTGCATTTATATGAATATGTTGATCTAGGGTCAATTAATGTATACATAGTAACATCAAAGATAGAAAAGAAACCAATAATAACATCAAGAGCTGAGGCCTCTTCATGTGAACGAATTGCATAAGCTCTAGCTAGAACTTGAGCTTCAAATCGAACCACAATCCTTGGTCCTACTTCTATTGGATCCCATCATACCACTATTCCCTAGTCGTCTACTTCTAGTAGTAGTAACAACAGGTTTTGCATTCTCATCTCTGTTTGGCTCAGTTTGATCCGAGCAATCTCTCTTGAAATGATTGGGAGACCTAAAATTAAAGCAAGATCTGTATTTCAACCTACAAACTCCAAACTGATACCAGCCACATTGGCTACATTCAGGTTTGTTCATATTTCTAGCGCTGCCTACGCTGGCTATTGAAGGCGTCAGTGATCTCATGTTATTCTGTTCCGATCGATCCTTACCCAAAAATCCAAATGGCACTGAAAAAAGTGTTCTGGTTGGGTTACATTTATTGAAGTCACAAGCTTTCACCTTATTCTATTTCTTGTGATTGTAAACTTTTTCCATTTTCTGAGCTCAATCAGACAATACTACAAATTCTCTGATCTCTATGGCACCAACTAACAACTTGTTTTCATTATTTAAGCCGTCTTCAAAATGGATACACATTTCTTCCTCAATAAACACAACTTCACGAGCATAATTATTATGTTGAACAAACTCACTCTCATACTACGCAACTGATCTATTTCCCTGCTTCAATTCGAGGAATTCCTTCTTCTTCTTATCAAGATATCGTTTGCTAACTTATTTCTTTTAAAACTTGATTTTGAAGATTTCCCAGTTAACCCGTTCCTTAGGTATAATCGAAATCAAATTCGTCCAGCAGTAAAAAGCTTACTCTTTTAACAACTATACAACACATCTCAAACAATCTTCTTGGGGACATAACATTTCATCCTGAACTCACTGTGTGTGCTCTAAAAAGTATTCAGCTCTAGTCAAATCATCACCTACCTTACCACAAAATCTTCTACTGCACATTTTCGGACTTTATCAATAGAAATTCTATGAGTATTCGGGCATATAGGGCTTTGAGGACAAGGTGGTGGAAGTTGTCAAGCCACAAGATTGACTCTCAGAAATGCGCTAAACATGACGTGCATCATATTGAAAAATTTATCGAGAGCTCGAGTACGTTATGAGTAACCTCTTAATCAATAGCTGGAATATTACTCTGACTAGCATTGGAATCTATTCAAGTGGAATCAATTGACATATTTAATTTATAGGTAAATAAGTCAAACTAATCAGGAGTCATCATACTATCACAGGTTATAAAGTGACATGTATTTATAGACTCAATACATGCTACGTTAGTCCTAGAATCGACTAAATTGTAGCTGTGATACCACTAAATTTAACACATTGTACCTGGTCCAGTCACCAGGCTCAAGCTATCAGATGCTACAAACAAACCAGAATAAACTTGTTCAATTTAACCATAAACGATTCATAATTATACAAACGTCAACCAATATGATTGAAAATAGAACTATATCGGACTTTAAACTTTTATAAGATTTGATTCTAGTTTTAATAAATGGACTAAATTATAAAACTTTTAAACTTTGGACAAGTACCGATACCAAGTAAATAAGTACCTGTAACACCCCTCACTCGTATTCAACCCCGGAATAGGGTTACAGAGCATTATAAGACTTACAACACATTTAAACATAATTTTCACATACATTTAATCAAATCATAAAATCGTCATTCAATCTCAATCAATTTGTCCCTAATACAAGCCTATGAGGCCCTAAACATACATTGGAAGTGGTGCAAAACTAAACTTATAACTTAAGAAACTTTCACGAACTTTGAAATTTTTTTCTCAAAATAGGGGACACACGCCCGTGTGGCCAAGCCGTGTGTCTCACACGGCCACCAGACATGCCCGTGTCACAGGCCGTGTGGACATTTGAAATGGAAGCACATGGCCATGTCACAGCCCGTGTCTGACCCCATGTAACTCTCTGACTTGGTTCACACGGCCAATACACACGCCCGTGTGGCTAACACGTATGCCTAGAAATGGCCACAAAGCTTGTGTGCTAGGCTGTGTCAAACCTGTACTGACTTATGCCACACGGCCAAGTCACACGCCCGTGTGTAAGGCCGTGTGGAGCATACTAATTTAATTTCAAAATCAACACCAGGGGACACACAGCCGTGTACTTGACCGTGTGTCATACACGGTTGGGACACACGCCCGTGTGGACAAAAATAGGCTATTTACCAAAGCCATTTTGCCACCCAAATTGTCACACACCTACATCACAATTCAAAGCACCAACACAAGGAATAATAGGCATTAAATCCATCTCAACCAAGTATCATTTAAACCATTTCAATGCCAACAATATCCAAGACACACAATATTCCAATTTGCCATTTAGTTCATACCAAATATCAATTACTTCAAACATCAAAATGACCAAACTCAAATATGCATTATTTGGCCTAATTTCACAAGCATACCAACATTCACAAATTATCAATTTAACATTCATAATACCTATTATCAACAATCATTACACAACCATCAACCAACTCAATTCAAAAGACATAAACATATATGTATATATATACATGATTCAACATGCCAAAATAGACCAAAATATGCCATCACTCATCGCTATTCATACATACAAAAATATATACATTTACAAGCCAATTCATTTGACTAAAATCATTATCAAGTCAGAACAAAAAATGACCAAAGTCCCTATACATGCCATATACTTAAAATACCAAAGTTCATAGGTACCGAGTGATAGGTGGATAGTGTGACAATGTCTCTGACGATCCTCGAATTCGAGCTAGCTTTGAATTCACTATAAAACATAGAAAAATAAACGATGTAAGCTATAAAGCTTAGTAAGCTCGTATGACATAAATTCAATATAATAATAAATACATAATTCAATAATTGTTCATAAGTATAAAAATTCACATCAACTAACAAACCTCTCAATTACACAATCACAAAACTATATACTTTCTTCACCATTTCTTCGATTCAAAGCTAGTATGGCTTATGTACATACCTGTATCATCTCATACTAACCTTATACACATTGTCGTCTTTCATTTATCATTTACCCGTTGAACCATTCGGAATAGAAGTCTAATACTCAAGGGTCTCACTCAATAAGTACTTATACCATGGCCCGTAGCCAAATCAAGGTAACTTATCTCCGAAATACTGAAATCATGGCCCGAAGCCAAATCTATCAATATGCATGGCCCGAAGCCAAATCAGTGTAACTCGCACCCGAAGTGCTATATCATGGCTCGAAGCCAACTCAACGTATCCACTAATGACATGTCACTGGCATCCTAAACTATTCTTACTGTTCAACCGAGATTTCAAATGTTTTATTATCGTTGAATCACTATCATTCATATCCACAGTCTCTTATTCACAATTTATGCAATATAAAATCGTATAAAATACTATTGTATTGAAATTTATCACATACGAACTTACCTCGACTGTGGAAACGACAAAATAAGTTGATTAGTCGATAACTTTAGTTTTTCCCCTATCTAGATCTGAATTCCACTTTTCTTAATCTAAATATATTCAAAATTAACTTATTTAATCATCTATTTATTCAATTCAATCCAAAATATACATTAATGCTATTTTACACATTTACCCCTAAACTTTCACATTTTTACAATTTAGTCCTTATTTCACAAAATCATAAATTCATGAAATTTCTTCAATACCCATGATAGTTGAATTACCATAATGCCCCTAGTAGCCCATATTTATCAGCTTTTCACACATTTAACCACACATTTTCACATTTTCACAAATAAATCCCTATTTTGCATTCTTACTTAAAATCACTTTACAAAATATAAAATTCTAACAACAAGATTTCATATTTCATCATCAAACATCCAAGAACACATATTTTCATCAATGAAAACTTTCAAAATCTTTAATAATTTTTCAAAATAGTCCCTGGGCTAGCTAATACTAGTTGCAACGATCACAAAAATATAGAAATAATTAAAAATGGGACAAAAACAGACTTACATGCTCCAAGATTAGTTGGCCAAATCTTCAAACCATTTTCATGACTTTATTTTCCCTAACATTCGGCTAAGAAGATGATGAATAGAAGAAAAATGGAATTTTGTTTTATTTAATTTATCCTTTTTACTAAATACCAAAAATACCCTTAGTTATAAAACATTAACATAACTTAATACATGTCCATCCTTGTCCATTCAATTAATCAATGGAATAATTTCTACATAAACTCTTCAAACATTTCATTTCATAGCTATTAAACCCTTTCAAATTATAGAACAACACTTTTGTATTTTACGCGATTTAGTCCTTTTTATCGAATTAACCAACCAAACGATAAAATTTCTTAACGAAACTTTCACACAATTACTCAATCATGCTGTAAACATTAAAATAATAATAAAATAAACATTTTGACCTGACATGTTTGGTCTTGAAACCACTGTTCCGATTTGACTAAAAACGGGCTGTTACAGTACCGATACAAAAATATTTAACAATACCATTTTAGCATTTATAACTTACCTCAATCAACTATTTTCATTATACACATACATACACATACTGCAACACCCCTAACCCGTACCCATCGCCAGAACAGGGTTTTAGAGTATTACCGAAACATGCAGAGCATTTTACAGATAATTCTTATAAATTACTATTCATTTACCAGAGATCATTCAAAACGTCCCTTAATTGGACCCTCGAGGTCCAATACGAGCATTAGAATCAAGTTGGGACTTAATCGAAAACTCATAAAAATTTTCGTGACATTTCAAAAAATTTCCAAGGTACAAGGCTCATACGCCCGTGTGGTCTAGGGACACGCCCGTGTGGTTAGGCCGTGTACTACACATGCTCGTGTCCCTAACCTGTGTAACTTTCTAAATTTTAAAGCATGAAGAAAATGAAGTCACACGGTCAAGTCACACGCCCCCAATTCTGAGCATTCTATTTTTCATTTTTAAGATGTAGGGGACACATGGCCGGACCACATGCCTATGGGACAAGCCGTGTGTCACACATGGCCAAGATACACACCTGTGTGTCTGCCTGTGAGGACAAAATATGGACATTTTGTAGGCTCATTTGTCACCCTAGACTTACCATTTTCTTGCACCAAAACTCACAAGCATATATCAACCAATCCAGCATCATATTCACATAAAATTTGCCATTAATCATATGGTATTATTTCATGCATCAAAGGATATAAAGTTACTCTTAACATAAAATTATATGCTAACATAATTCCAACAAACTAAAACATAATAAGCACTTATGTTATTACCAGAATATTACTTCAAAAATAGCCAAACTTAGACGATCACTAGCCACTCCAATGGCTAGATTACAAAACCACAATTACAAGCCATCATTGGCCAAATAAGCTTATACGTGCCATTATACCAAAATGAGGTTTCTATTTATACCAAAATGAGATAGTGGATAGTGTGATGACTGGTCCGACAGACTTCCAACCTTCGCGAGCTTTGAGCACTATAAAATAGGGAAAATTAAACGGAATAAGCATTTAATCCTTAGTAAGTTCGTATAATGGAAAATAAACTTACCGGGCATATTTATTAATACCAGCATGCATAAATTTACATTCCATCGATTTCGGGTAAGTTACCTAAACACATACACTTATTCAACAAGTTAGTCACATAATCTCAAATGAATATCAAGTAAACATAGATGAGCTCATCACATTACAAGCTTCCATTAATTTCACCTTTCCACACTTCAAGAGTTATTTTCGTTGAACTATTGAAATCTCAACGGATGTTCGGGTAATATACACATGTGCTAAAGTACCCATTAGGGTACATAATAAAAGGGCACACTCTTGAGCCGTACATTTTACAGTAGGATTAAGAGTCCAGGCTAAATCCTATCCATATCGTATGCTCTAGAGAGCTTAATATGAATTATCCTTCTGGGCTAAATCCAGTTTATAACCTTAGTTCAAGAGGGCTTACATTAGAATTACCCGTCCGGGTTAAATTCTATCTACAACATATGTGATATTATTCATAACCCATCGAAATTCAACATTCAACCGGAACATGACAATTTGTCCATTTTTCACAACTTATGACTATTTCATTATATGTATCATCTCATACATACCAACACAATCATACAATTCAATTCAAGCATATTAACATACATATTCAAGTTACACGAACTTACCTTGAAAATGGTTCGTATTTGAATTTCAACTAATCTAAAACATTTTTCTTTCCTCGATCTATTTGGTGGTTGGTCTTTTTGGATCTATATGGGTAAATTTAACTATTAATCTATCACATTTCATATAAATTTGCATCCTATTACATCCAAGGCAAAATTACCATTTTTCCCTATCTTTTTCAAAAATTTTGATTTTGTCCCTAGGCTCAGAAAATGAAATTCATGAAATTTAACCCTCTTTCCAAGCCTAGCCAAAATTTATATATTACAATTACAACACATACATTTCACAAAATTTAGAATTTTTCATGGGTTTTACTACTTTTTCATTTTAGTCCCTAAATCAAGTATTTATCAAAATTTCTTTGTAAAAGTTGTTTATCTATGAATAACTTTTCATTTTCTACCATAAAATTCTAGTTTTTAGCATATTCATCCATGACCCAAATTTCATTCCTTGATAACCTTTCAAAAGAAATCCCATAAATAGAAAGATTAGATTATCCCGATTCCAAAAATATAGAAATTACTAAAAATGGGACTTGACTTCATACCTTATTGAGCTTGAAAAGTTTTCTTCCTCTCTCTTAAGGTTTCCATAGAAAAATTGGGGAAGGTGATATGAAATTTGATGATTTTTTTGTTTTTAATTAATTATCATCTATTAATTTTATTGATTTCCAATTTAGTCCTTACCCTTTTCTAATTTTTCCATGGATGAGTCATTAAAATATCTACTAAATACTCTTCAATGGTCTAATTACCATATAAGGACCTTAAGTTTTGAATTTTGTAGCTATTTCATACCTATAGCTACTAGAACCCAACTTTTGCATTTTATGCAATTTAGTCCTTTCCCTAATTAAACACACAATCAGTAAAATTTTTGTATAAAAAATTTCATGTGACCTTCCTATCATGATGCCAACCATAAAATATCTACTCACCCCCTCTTTTATTTTATTTTCAGGTGATGCTTAGTAGAAGGTTCGATGTTTGGAAGGACTCTGGGTGGCCAGCTAGCAAGATGATTTGGACATGGGTTTTTTTTAAGGCATTTAAGTTTTTACTTCTTTTTAAGTATGTTCCAGACTAGATTGTAATAAGGTTTTCATTGTGTTATTATTACTTGAATTATTATTTTTTTCAATGTAATTGCGAGAAGTTGAACATGGATTTATTAAATTATAGTATGTTTTCTACGTTTCCGCAACTAAGTTTTTCTTTCTGATGTTTTAAACAAGGCCTTCATAACTAAAGGTGTTTTTTTTAAAAAGTTAATTAGGGTTTCTTTTATTTTAAGAAGGGTTTTCAATGAAAACACTCTTTTCATTAAAACACTTCAATGTGACATACCAGATTCGGCCATAGCGTCTAGGCCGGGTTTGGGGTGTTACAATGTGGGCCATACAGACATGTGTGCCCACATGGGCCTGTGATATGGGCCCAAGGCCCATTTTCACTGTTAGACTGTTAAGCTTGCACGGGTCACTCAAGATGACTGTGGACCTACTATTGGGTCGGTAAGTTTACCTAGACCCCCTAATTGATAAAATGACTGTTATGCCCTGTGTGATGTATGATTGTATTTAAGCATGCCATTTTAAACATATTGAGTACATGTATGATATTCTGACTTGACATCACATGATGCATGATGTGTTGCATGGGGTGGGTTTTATTATGATTGGAGAAAGTGTATTGTACTGGCAGCTCTACTGCAAATGCTGTTTAGTGCCACAACCAGTAATACTTGGAGTGTAGGGATGGGTGGGTTGATTATATCCCCACATAGAGTGCAGGGTTGGACGGAGATGGAGTGTAGAGGCTGCCTGGGTAGGATCTCTTGATTGTTTATCTATATTGTTACAGTCACTGAGATGGGCTCAGGCCCAAACTGATTCTGATTTTATAATGGGCTAAGCCCCTAATTAAAACTGAACCATTACTGTAATGGGCTTAGGCCCATACTGTATCTGCTCACTGTTTGATTGTTTGACATGAGATTACACAGTGAGTTTTTATAAAACTCACCCATCTGTTTCTCTGTACAGGTAATCCCCAGTCTTAGGTGGATCGGTACTACAAGGGACTTAAAGGTGGCCACACAACCGCACATACTTTCATAGTTGCTTTATATTTATAAGTAATTTTATTTTGGCTATTTTTTTCTGTAATAAGGCCTCAATGGATCTTTATTTTTTAATTTGGGGATTTGTAATTGTTTTGATTTATAATTCCTACCAGTAGGAAAAGACGTAGGTTTTCAAAAAGATTAATGTTTTTCAAAGATACCGCGACACGTAACCTATTTTAAGAACTTCTGCAAGATATAACATTTTAAAATAAAAATATAATAATGATGTTTTAATATGATTAACTTTTTGAAAAATTACCCTCATTTTGAAAAAAAACGAACAGCTTAAAATCAGCTTTAAGATTACACAAGAGATTAAATAGAAATTGTGTGTTCAACAATATCACACTTGACGAAAAACACTTCAATGTGACATCGTTAGATTTAGCCATAACGTTCAGGCCGGGTTTGAGGTGTTACATTTAGTTGTATCAGAGCCAACTTACAAAACTCGGCTCTGGATTTGGGTTTCTTTTAAAATGATTTGAAGTATTTTGAAAAGTTTTACTGAATGTGTGGTACACCGAGTCTCCGGCACCGATTCTATAAGTCTTTTGAAACTATTGTTTGTTTAAACTGAAATGCTGAGACTACTTTAGGTAGTAAACTGTACTGAAATACCCTAGTTAGAGTAAACTAAAAACTATAGTAAGACTGAGATCTGGGAAAATAAACTCTAAATTATTAATATTGTTTTCCATTAAATATCTGTTAATAAACACTAGAACTATAAACTGATTCATAAAATTGTTAATATAAATAAAACACAAATCAATAATGAGCACTAGAGATACTCGTGGAAGGGGTACAAGTGGTCGGGGCAGAGGCTGTTGGGGTGCTCGGGCTGGGTCTTCATCATCTTGCGACATGCCTAATGTTGAAACTAAGGAGGTGCCAGTTTCACCTGAGAATGGGTCTCATGATAGTGCGGCTGGGGATGACACGCTGTCCCAAGCTATGCTGCGAATTCTAGAGAGGGTTTTTGGGCCCAATACTGGTGCTATAGGCTGTGAGTCAGTTACGGAACGACTCCGGTCTAATGGATCTGAGATTTTTGAGGGTATTGCTGGAGTTGCCCCTAATGTGGCTGAGTATTGGATTGAGGCCACATAGAGGATCATGGACGATCTCAACTGTACCTTCGAGCAAAAACTATAGGGTGTAGTGTCACTGCCTAGAGATGAGGCTTACCAGTGGTAGCTTACGGTTAAAGAGGGCACTCAGCCTAATCGACTAACCTTGGAATTTTTCAAGACTGCTTTTTCAGGGAAAGTATGTAGGTGCTAGTTATATGGATGCCCGAAGGAGAGAGTTTCCAAATTTGACTCAGGGGAATAAAATAGTGGTCGAATATGAGGCTGAATTTCTACGATTTAGCCGCTATGCCTGAGGGATGGTGGCAACTGAGTACGAGCGGTGTGTTCATTTCGAGGATGGCCTCATGGATAGTCTACAGGTTCTGATAGCTCCACAGAGGGAGCGGGATTTTGCTGCGTTGGTTGATAAGGTGAAGATCGCCGAGGAGGTGAAGCGCGCTGAGTGCTAGAACTATGAGAAAGAGAGGGGTAGGAACAAGAGGGATTCAGAGTCCACAAGTTCCTTTTTGAGGCCTAAGAAAAATGCCACAATTGATAGGCCGGTCAAAGTTAAGGCCCCTGTAGCTGCTATTGAGCTGCAGCCTTGTGTTGATTGTGGGAGACGTCATCAGGGTCAGTGTTGGAAACGGACTAGGGCATGTTTGAGATGCAGATCATTAGAGTATCGTATCAGAGAGTGTCCACAGAGGCCTGAGTAGGTGCAAGCTACAGGTTTGTGTACTGTACAGCCGCCGAGGGATGTTCAGCAGCCACTGAAAGGCGGTGGTCAGGCCAAAGATGGTAGTGGTTTGGGTCGTGGTCAGAGGGCATCGACCAGAGGTGCTGGTCATATTGAGGCGAGGCAGCCAGCTCTAGTTTATATTGCACGTCGCCGATAGGATGGAGATGCTTCGGATGTTATCACGGGTACGTTTTTTATCTATGATGTACCTTATATTACACTGATAGATATAGGATTTACGCAATCTTATATAGCTTGTACTATGTCTAGGACTCTGGGTAACTTAGTGGAGAGCACTACGAGTGAGGTTACTGTGTTAAGTCCATTGGGGCAGTCAGTGAGGGTGAATAAACTGTTCAGAGATGTACCTTTAGATGTTCAAGGAATTATCTTTTTGGCAGATTTAATAGAACTTCCTTTTGGTGAATTTGACTTAATTGTGGGAATAGACTGGCTGGTTAAACATCGAGTGAGCTTGGATTGTGCTACTAAAGGGATGGTACTGAGAACTACGGAGGATGATGAGGTAGTTGTAATTGAGGAGCGTCGGAATTACTTGTCAAATGTGATTTCTGCATTAAGGGTCGAGAAATTTATTTGTAAGGGTTGTGAGGTGTATCTATCCTACATCGGTGTTTCAGATTCTGAGGTTTCTTCTGTTAAAGATATTAGATCAGTTAAAGACTTTTTGGATGTTCTTCCCGATGAGCTACTTGAGTTACCTCCAAACCGTGAAGTTGAGTTTGGGATTGAGCTCCTGCCAGGTACAGCTCTGGTGAATGGCATCGATGGAGCTTGTGGAGCTTAAAGCACAGATTCAAGAGTTTTTGGATCGTGGGTTCATTCGCCCTAGTGTGTTTCCGTGGGGAGCACCAGTTTTGTTTATGAAAAAGAAGGATGGATCCATGCGCATGTGCATTGATTACCGGTAATTGAATAAATTGACCATTATGAATAAGTACCCCCTACCGAGGATAGATGATCTGTTCAATCAGTTTCGAGGAGCTTCAGTTTTCTCTAAGATTGATCTCCAATTTGGGTACCATCAATTAAGGCTTAAAGAGACTAATGTATACAAGACAGCGTTTAGGACTCATTTACGAGTTCCTAGTGATACCGTTTAGACTGACGAATGCACCAGCAGCTTTTATGGATCTGATGAATCGAGTGTTCCAACCCTATCTTGATCAGTTTATAGTGTTTTTTATTCACGACATCATGGTGTATTTGAGGACTAAGGATGAACATGATGAACATCTTCGAATGGTGCTGCAGATTTGGAAGGAGAAACAACTGTACGCCAAGTTCAGTAAGTGTGAGTTCTGGTTACGAGAGGTAACATTTTTTGGCCATGTGGTATCTGCTGAAGGGATTACAAAAAAATGAGGCCGTTTTGGATTCGAAGCCACCTAAGACTTTATCTGAAATCCGTAATTTTCTGGGGCTGGCAGGGTACTATCGGCGATTTGTTGAAGGATTTTCATTGATTGCAACACCTATGACTAAGTTGTTGCGTAATGGGGTGTTGTTTAATTGGATTAATGTGCAGCAAGAGTGTTTTGAGAAGCTCAAGAAGGTACTAACTGAGGCCCTGTCTTGATACAGCCAGAGTCTGGGAAAGAGTTCACTGTCTATTGTAATATCCTGATTTTGGGCCTAGTCGAAATAGTGGTTTCGTCACCACAAAATCCGAGATAGAAATAATTATTTTATAATTATTTTGATGTTTATGATATGATTGCATGATTGTGTGAAAATTTCGTGATGAAATCCTATGCCTAAAGTGCTTAAATTGAAATTAGGGACTAAATCGAATAATTTGCAAAACTTGCATTCTAGAAGTTTCTAGTATGAAATTGTTTTCAAATATTAATTAGGAGGTCTTAAATAGCAATTTTACCAATTTCTAAGTTTACGGACAAAAATTGGACATGGATGGAATTTTTGGAAAGTTTAGTAGTAAGGGCATTTTGGTCATTTAGGGGTAAAATGAATTAAAATACAAAATTAAAAGCCAATTTTGCTCATCTTCTTCACCATGGCCGAATATAGCAAGGAGAAACCATGGCTAGCGCTTTTCAAGCTTCCAAGCTCGATTGTAAGTCCATTCTAGCCCCGTTTTTCAAGTTCTTTATGTTTTTGGAGTCTCGGTAGCTCGATTTAGCTTATGCTAGCAATAATTTAACCTAGGGTTTATATTTGGAAAAACACCCATAGGTGAAATTTGTGTATTTTGGTGTTTTATGATAGAATATGAGGTTTTAAATTATGTTAGACAACTTGTGCTACTCGGTTTTAAGTGAAAACGAGCAAAAGGGCTTAATTGGTAAAAATACCTAATAGTCATAAGTACATGTTAGAGTGAGAATTTGATGTTGCCATAGAAGGGAAAAATGATCAACATGTCATAAAACATAAGAAAATAGGCTGAAGTTTAATTTACGAGCTTTGGGACAAAAGTGTATATGCAAAAGTTTAGGGGCAAAATTGTAATTTTTCTAAAAATATGATTTTGGGTCAATTTGAATAATGTGAGTCCTAATTAGACTATATTTTAAATGATAGAGCAAGGAAAACTGAAATTCGGGCTAAAATGGGGAAAATACCAAGTTGTGGACGAAATGGTAAAAGTAGCCATTTTCGCATACTAGGTAAGTTCATATGTAAATGTTAGTAACATAGTTATTATTTTAAATGTTTTTATGTTATTTAAATGATATGATAATTATTATGAAATATTATACTCGTGATAATTGTTTGATAATATGTCAAATTATGTGATATACTTGGAAAATGTGAAATACTATCGAGTATCGGTATCGATATTCCGTAGAAGATGGTTGAGACACATGATTGGGAAAAAGGTCCCGTTGAACCTTAGGAATGGATTAGGATACAAGTGACATGTCACTGGGATATTTGGGCATCCGAACTCGTTGAGTTGAGTCCGAGTTCACTTATGGATGCGAATGTCCGAACTCGTTGAGTTGAGTTTGAGTTTGTGAGATGTAACTAGGCATCCGAGCTCGTTGAGTTGAGTCCGAGTTCACTTATGGATGCAAATGTCCGAACTCGTTGAGTTGAGCCCGAGTTTGTGAGATGTAACTAGGCATCCGAGCTTGTTGAGTTGAGTCTGAGTTCACTTATGGATGCGAACGCCCGAGCTCGTTAAGTTGAGTCCGAGTTCGCTTATGGGCGGGTTACATAGTAGCTTGGCTACATATGTGGCACTTATGTGCAAACTTTCCATGTATCCGAATTATATTCCGATGTGTTCAACGGGTAAAGTTCTACTCAAATGGAGGAATACTCAAGATGAAAGGGACGTATTGGTAAGTGTTGTGAAATGGATACTTTGAACAGGTAGGTACTTAACCCTCGGGTTGAAAAATCGATATAACAACAATATGGTAAGATGATAAATGAAAATATGATGTGAATGTCTTGGTGATGATTATGCAAATGATGTTTTATGTTTGCTTATATGGTTATGTTACTTGCTATTTGCATGTGAACTTACTAAGCATTAATGCTTACTCCCTCCTTTTCATTCCTTGTAGTGTTGACAAGCCAGCTCGGAAATCGGGAACGGTCGGCGGCACGCTCACACTATCCGTATACCATCTTGGCATAATGGCTTGTATATTTTGAGTATGGCATGTATAGCATTATAATCATTTTGTATATATGGTCTTATGATATGGTTATTGAGTAGTATAAAAATGCTTGGTAATGATTAGCCATTCCAATGGCTAATTATGATCATATTTGGTGTTATGCATGACAAATTGCTAATTAATCCATGGAAACCATGAAATAGGTAAAATTTACCATAAAATAGATTCTGACAGCAGTAGTGACATGAATTTGAAAAATCATTAAAAATAGTAGAGATATAATTAGGTGATGAATAAAATATGGAATTGAAGAATTATGAGTCTATTTTCATATGGATTGAACAAAACAGGTATATGAGTTATATTTTATGAGATGTTTAAATTTTTGTGAAACAGGACCAGAGCAATTTCTGGATCCCCTATTCTGATTTTGAAAATTCACCATAAATTTTACAAAAATAATTAGAAGTCATAATTTATATGTAAAGATTTATTATTGAGTCTATTTTTATGAGAAAGAAACTTCATAGTCATTGAAATTCTGTACAGAGAGATATCTGATTCGTAATACACAGAGGTCAGAGCAGATGAACCCTGAAACATGGGAGACTTTAACTAATAAACTGTACTAATTGGCCTAGCCAAAAATTCTAGAAAAAAATTAGTAAATATATATATGAGTCTAGTTTTAGGGAAAATTTACAGAATTGAATTTTGAGTTTCAGAACTCGAGATATGAATTTTTAAGCAACTGTGACGCAGTTAGCCAGCTTGTCTGGAATTTCTAAAATTAAATTGTTTGAGCTATTTAAGAAATGAATTAAGTCTGTTAACACCTCGTGTTCGACTCCGGCAACGGTCTCGGGTATGGGGCGTTACATTTGGTGGTATCAGAGCAGGTTTAGTCGGTTCTCGGACTAACCTAGCATGTGTAAAAGTTTAGCTATACATGCCACTGATCTGTGATAGTGTGATGTCTTCCGACGCGTATGAGTACCGTCTTATTTAGACAGGGTACTTTCCAACCGAGCTATGCCGACCATGTTCAACGTTATGTGAAGGTATTTAAGTAAAATTATAATTATGATAAGTATCGGTTCAGAAAAGTATGAATAAAAGCTTATGATACATATGTGATAAATATTCATATTTGCTTAATGCTCATATGATGTAGTGTATATGGCTTACTTGATAAAATGAACGGAATAAATAGAAAGTAGTAGAGGTATGAATAAAAGTCATAATATTATGATACGAATGAAAATGTCCTTGTTTTGATTTGGACGTCGAATGTTGATGAATGCTAATGATATATAATTTTTATGAGATAAAGGATTATAATGAAATAAACTTATCTGTGTTAAATTGTTGGACTGAATTATATGATTGTAATGATATGTACATGATGATGCACGAAATGAAAGTTATGATTGTGGTGCAAATATCTATGTTTGTTTAGCCTTATATGATGTCATGAGCATGACTTAATTTAATTAAATGAATGGATAAGTAAAGCTATCTAGAAAACATAGAATGTATGCATAAGTATATTGTCTAAATGGGACAATAGGAAAATTGGTGTAAGCCAACATGAATGAATGACATGATTTTGATGATGTTGTTATGATGATGGAAGTTGTGTCATATATGTATGTAAAAGAAAGTCGAGTCAGAGGTCCTACAACCCCTCCCCCTTACCGAAATGGTACTTATAATGGAATTTCATGAGATTTGTATTGAATAAGTTTCCGGTTGAGAACCCAAAGAGTTCAGTGATAGAATAGTTATAAGTATGATCAGAGATTGAAAATGAGTTGATAAGTAAAGTCCGAGCCAGTAAAGTATTGGATTGACGTAAAGATTATTGGAATTATGTACTGTCCCAGTTAGAAAAGGAATTCTCCTTGGTAAATCGAATTACTCAGGTGCAAGGTCAAGAAAAGTGTAAATCAAAATTTATTCAGAACTGGCCTTCTTTAGTGAATGGTTTAATATGAAATTTGTGACGGCAGAACTAGTTAGGGAAAATGATATTTGAAATGTGAACTATCTGAGTGTGACAATTATGACTGGACAGATTTAGCAGTCTCTTTTGAGATGTTCTATGTGTTTACCCGTTCTCAGAAATATTTCTATGGCTATTGATCTTCTGAAGAAATTCTTGTTATATGGGAATGTCTTTTAATCTCGGTGTTGGATGAAAGCATTGGTAGTCCTGACTGGTTTATAATTTATATTGCTCTATTTCATTGAGTATTCTATTTCATTTAAATTCGATAAGAATTGATGAGAGAATACATATGATATTATGATTCTGTTTCTTCTACTTGATGCTTCATCTGATATATATGTATGGGAAGATATATTGTTCTTGTTATATTTGATTCTAGTGGGATTAAATGATGTTTTCTTTTGGACTTTCTTTCTTTGAAGAATTATCGGGGTATTCCGTATTTTCTCTATGAGTTTGGTTTTCGATTCTCCGGCTTGGTTTTCGATTCTCCAGCATAGTATCGTATCTTGGGTTTCTTTATTCTGGATTTCTCTATTTTGGATTTCTTTATTCGGTTTTCTTGTTATCTTTGTTCCATAATTTGTCCTTATGACTCGTGTTTGAAGTGCGTTCTTCAGCTCGTGATAATCATGTCAAATATGACTATACTTCTAATTTGATCTTGGTAATGTGGTGATTTTAGTATTGGGGTTTTTTTTTCTAATTTTTGTGTAAGGATTTGACATCAGTAAAGGCATAAGTGATAAAAGCGCGAGTTTCAGTCGGTATGGTGAATTATCTATTTGAAAGATTTCATGCGACAATTATTTCAGGATTATTTTTCCCAAGTTTGATAATAGAATTTCATTTTGTACGGATAAAAGAGTAAATAGTCTGAACGAGAAGTGTATATTTATTAGAAAAAGTTTGATATTAGTTAAAGTCACTACGAATGATAAGGTTTTCATTTTGTGAAAGCTGAAAAGTTTATTACATGTTGACAAAGTTCGGATAGATGAGAATATTGGTAACCGAAGCGTCTGAACTAGACTAGTCTACATTGAGTAAAGACTTCATCGACTTTCAAGAATGTATCTTGTTGTATGAATTGTGATGTGTTTCAAGACGGTGAGGTAATGTGATAGTTTAGAGCATTCGATGTTACATAAAATCGGAGTTGTTAAAGGGTTAAAGTCGAGCATTGGGATCTATCAAAATTATTCTTGTCGTTGTTGATATTGGGATGGAAATGAGAAGGATTATTCTTGAGGCCATATCGTAATTATTTCCATGGCGAAAGAGGAAAATGTGATGTATCCTATTGTTAAATGTTTGGCGAGATCTATAAATCATATCAGTATTGAATGAATTCCTACTCATCGATTCATGGAATTTGTGTCTCTTTGATTGTTGGATTTCTTGGAATTCGGTCTCCATTAATCAAGTTAAGATCCGGGTTTTATGTCATGATATCATGGGAAACTGAGAAGGGTTGAAAATTTAAGAACAGTTGAGAGTTGAGATGTAAGCCTTCAGATCATATGAGAAATTAAAGAGATGTATTGGAGGTACAGCCTGAGTGAAAGTTCTTCAGCACCGAATATGAGATTAAAAGTTAGGACCACTTTTCTGGTAAGATTTTCGGGGACGAAAATCCCTAAAGGGGGGGAGAGTTGTAATATCCTGATTTTGGGCCTAGTCGGAATAGTGGTTTCGTGACCACGAAATCTGAGATAGAAATAATTATTTTATAATTATTTTGATGTTTATGATATGATTGCATGATTGTGTGAAAATTTCGTGATGAAATCCTATGCCTAAAGTGCTTAAATTGAAATTAGGGACTAAATCGAATAATTTGCAAAACTTGCATTCTAGAAGTTTCTAGTATGAAAATGTTTTGAAATATTAATTAGGAGGTCTTAAATAGAAATTTTACCAATTTCTAAGTTTACGGACAAAAATTGGACATGGATGGAATTTTTGGAAAGTTTAGTAGTAAGGGCATTTTGGTCATTTAGGGGTAAAATGAATTAAAATACAAAATTAAAAGCCAATTTTTCTCATCTTCTTCAACATGGCCGAATATAGCAAGGAGAAACCATGTCTAGGGTTTTTCAAGCTTCCAAGCTTGATTGTAAGTCCATTCTAGCCTCGTTTTTCAAGTTCTTTACGTTTTTGGAGTCCTGGTAGCTTGATTTAGCTTGTGCTAGCAATAATTTAACCTAGGGTTTATATTTGGAAAAATACCCATAGGTGAAATTTGTGTATTTTGGTGTTTTATGATAGAATATGAGGTTTTAAATTATGTTAGACAACTTGTGCTACTCGGTTTTAAGTGAAAACGAGCAAAAGGGCTTAATCGGTAAAAATACCTAATAGTCATAAGTACATGTTAGAGTGAGAATTTGATGTTGCCATAGAAGGTAAAAATGATCAACATGACATAAAACATAAGAAAATAGGCTGAAGTTTAATTTACGAGCTTTGGGACAAAAGTGTAAATATGCAAAAGTTTAGGGGCAAAATTGTAATTTTTCCAAAATATGATTTTGGGTCAATTTGAATAATGTGATTCCTAATTAGACTATATTTTGAATGATAGAGCAAGGAAAACTGAAATTCGGGCTAAAATGGGGAAAATACCAAGTTGTGGACGAAATGGTAAAAATAGCCATTTTCGCATACTAGGTAAGTTCATATGTAAATGTTGGTAACATAGTTATTATTTTAAATGTTTTTATGTTATTTAAATGATATGATAATTATTATGAAATATTATACTCGTGATAATTGTTTGATAATATGTCAAATTATGTGATATACTTGGAAAATGTGAAATACTACCGAGTATCGGTATCGGTATTCCGTAGAAGATGGTTGAGACACATGATTGGGAAAAAGGTCCCGTTGAACCTTAGGAATGGATTAGGATACAAGTGACATGTCACTGGGATATTTGGGCATCCGAACTCGTTGAGTTGAGTCCGAGTTCACTTATGGATGCGAATGTCTGAACTCGTTGAGTTGAGTTCGAGTTCGTGAAATGTAACTAGGCATCCGAGCTCGTTGAGTTGAGTCCGAGTTCACTTATGGATGCAAATGTCCGAACTCGTTGAGTTGAGTCCGAGTTCATGCGATGTAACTAGGCATCCGAGCTCGTTAAGTTGAGTCCGAGTTCACTTATGGATGCGAACGCCCGAGCTCGTTGAGTTGAGTCCAAGTTCGCTTATTGGCGGGTTACATAGTAGCTTGGCTACATATGTGGCACTTATGTGTAAACTTTCCATGTATCCGAATTATATTCCGATGTGTTCAACGGGTAAAGTTCTACTCAAATGGAGGAATACTCAAGATGAAAGGGACGTATTGGTAAGTGTTGTGAAATGGATACTTTGAACAGGTAGGTACTTAACCCTCGGGTTGAAAAATCGATATAACAACAATATGGTAAGATGATAAATGAAAATATGATGTGAATGTCTTGGTGATGATTATGCAAATGATGTTTTATGTTTGCTTATATGGTTATGTTACTTGCTATTTGCATGTGAACTTACTAAGCATTAATGCTTACTCCCCCCTTTTCATTCCTTGTAGTGTTGACAAGCCAGCTTAGAAATCGGGAACGGTCGGAGGCACGCTCACACTATCCGCATACCATCTTGGCATAATGGCTTGTATATTTTGAGTATGGCATGTATAGCATTATAATCATTTTGTATATATGGTCTTATGATATGGTTATTAAGTAGTATAAAATGCTTGGTAATGATTAGCCATTGGAATGGCTAATTAAGATCATATTTGGTGTTATGTATGACAAATTGCTAGTTAATCCATGGAAACCATGAAATAGGTAAAATTTACCATAAAATAGATTCAAACAACAGTAGTGATGTGAATTTGAAAAATCATTAAAAATAGTAGAGATATAATTAGATGATGAATAAAATATGGAATTTAAGAATTATGAGTCTATTTTCATATGGAAGAAACGAAACAGGTATATGAGTTATATTTTATGAGATGTTTAAATTTTTGTAAAAACAGGGCCAGAGCGATTTCTGGATCCCCTGTTCTGATTTTGGAAATTCACCATAAATTTTACAAAAATAATTAGAAGTCATAATTTATATGTACAGATTTCTTATTGAGTCTAGTTTTAAGAGAAACAAACTTCATAGTCATTGAAATTTTTTATAGAGAGATATCTGATTCGTAATACATAGAGGTTAGAGCAGTCGAACCCTGAAACAGGAGAGACTTTAACTAATAAACTGTACTAATTGGCCTAGCCAAAAATTCTAGAAAAAAACTAGTGAATATATATATGAGTCTAGTTTCAGGGAAAATTTATGGAATTGGATTTTGAGTTTCAAAACTCGAGATATGAATTTTTAAGTGACTATGACGCAGTTAGCCAACTTGTCTGGAATTTCTAAAATTAAATTGTTTGAGCTGTTTAAGCAATGAATTAAGTCTGTTAACACCTCGTGTTCGAATCTGGCAACGGTCTTGGGTACGGGGCGTTACAGTGATGCATCACATGTTGGGCTGGGATATGTGTTGATGCAAGAGGGCAAGGTGGTTTTATATGCATCTCATCTGCTTAAGACTCATTAGGCAAATTATCCGATGCATGATTTGGAGTTGGCTGCAATGGTATTCGCACTAAAGATTTGGAGGCATTATCTTTACGGTGAGAAGTGTATCATTTACACTGATCACAAGAGCCTCAAGTATCTCCTCACTCAGAAGGAGCTGAATCTTAGGTAGCATAGATGGATTGAGCTGCTAAAAGATTATGACTGTATGATCGAATACCATCCTGAAAAGGCCAATGTGGTGGCAGATGCATTGAGTCGTAGAGCTATGACTAATCTAAGGGCGATGTTCACTCGCCTCAGTTTATTTAATGATGGTAGTTTGTTGGCCGAGCTTCAAGTTAAACCAACGTGGATTGAGCAGATTAAGGGTAAAAAGTTGGAGGACGAGTCACTGGGTCTTCGTTTTCGACAGGTTGAGAGTGGGGATGCTGTGGATTTTGGACTGAATAGCGAAGCGGTACTCTGTTTCCATGGGAGAATCTGTGTACTAAAGGATACCGATTTGAGGCAGTCTATACTGCGAGAAGCGCATAGTAGCCCTTATGCTAAGCATCCTGGTGAAAATAAGATGTATCAGAACCTTCGTGAGTTATATTGGTGGCTGGGTCTTAAGCGTAAAGTTACCGACTTCATGGGTAAATGTTTGACTTGCCAGCAGGATAAAGTGGAACATCAGTTACCTTCAGGGTTGCTTCAGTCAATTAAAATTCCACTTTGGAAGTGAGAGAGAGTGACTATGGACTTCGTTAGTGGGCTGCCCCTGATGCCTTCTAAAAAGAATTCAGTATAGGTCATCGTGGATCGATTGACCAAATCTACCCATTTCATACCAATCGTACTGATTACTCATTGCAGAAGTTGGCTAAACAGTATTTGTTTGAGATAGAGAGACTGCATGGGATACTAGTTTCCATAATATCTGATAGAGATCCTCGCTTCACATCTTGGTTCTGGAAGAAGTTGCATGAAGCTCTGGGTACAAGGTTAGACTTCAGTACTGCGTTCTATTCTCAGACAGATGGTCAATCAAAGAGGATGGTTCAGATACTGGAGGACATGTTAAGGAGTTCTGTGATTGATTTCTGAGGCAGCTGGGAGGAATACTTGCCGCTAGCAGAATTTTCATATAATAATAGTTATCAGTCTAGCATACAAACGGCACCTTACGAGGCATTATATGGTCGTAGGTGTCGCACACCCTCATGTTGGACTGAGTTGGGCGACCGGCGTGTTTTGGGCCCTGAATTAGTTTTTGATACTGAGGATAAAGTTAGTCTAATCCGGGATCGACTGAAGGCGGCAGCAGATAGACATAAGTCATATGCAGATCTGAAGCGTAAAGAGATTGAGTATTCTGTAGGGGAATTCGTTTTTCTCAAGGTCTCTCCATGAAAAAAGGTACTGAGGTTTGGACGTGAGTGGATGTTGAGCCCTAGGTTTATTGGGCCTTATCGCATACTAAAGCGTGTGAGACCAGTTGCCTATCAACTAAAGTTACCTCCAGAGTTAGACCGAATTCACAATGTGTTCCACATCTCTATGTTGAGGAGCTACTGCTCTGATCCTACGCATGTTATTTCAATTAAAGAGGTTGAGGCTAGGCCAGATCTGACTTTTGAGGAAAAACCGATTCAGATTTTGAATTGTGATGTAAAAGTTTTAAAGAAGAACACTGGTTAAGGTTCTTTGGCGCAATCACAGCTCTGAGGAGGCCACATGGGAACCTGAGGTGGTGATGCGACAACAATACACTCATTTGTTTTGATCAGGAAAAATTTCAAATCTGAAATTTTCTTTTAGAGGGTAGAGTTGTAACGCCCCAAGAAAATCCTTAATGTTTATTTTCATATGTTTATGTTACACAAATGTGTATCTCCCTCAGTGGTTAAGTGTCCTGCAGAGAGTCTAAGAAGTCTTGGGTTCAAGCCTTGGCTTGTGCAAAAGTTTTTTTTAGCATGAATAAACCTCTATCTCTAGTCAGTAGGCTTTTAAATAAATGTTGGTATTTTATGTCAGAATGGGCCGACTAGTCTGGTTGTTAAGTAGTGTGGCAAAGTGCTGGGGGACTTGCGTTCGAGTCCTGGTGGGTGTAGTGGAGTGTTTTATTTTGCTACTGGTGTCGTAGGAGTATTGTGGTTTGATCAAAACACTTAAGTGTTTGAGTAGAATTTGAATTAGGTGGTTGAGGGAGGAGTGGTCGATTTTAAGGGAATTAGGGAGGAAAATATGGGATTTTGAATGAGTGGGAGAGTAGTAACAAATTTAAACTCTTGCTTTGAGAATTTCGGCTGTGGTTGGTATTTGCTGTTGATTCTTCAGCTTTTGTTTTCATTTTTCTCTACTGGGAGGCCGTTTTTGCCAGGGACTTCGGGGATCATTTGGTTTTATTTTGTTTTTCGACTTTCCTTTTCCCTACAATCCTCTTGTCTACCGATTTTTTTTACTCCTCTACCTCTCCAAACTTTGCCCGAATATTGTTAGGGTTCATATAGGTATCGTCTTTTTTTGCTTTGTCGACTTGGTTCATCCTTTCGGCTATCACCCTTGTTAGCCGATTCTCTTTTATTCTTCTCATCCTCTAGCAATCGTTTTCTTCCTCCTTTCTAGTGGCCGAACCTTTGTCCTCTATCGATTATTTTTTTCATCCTTTGGCCGATTCTTCCCTTCTCTTGCAGTCAAATCCAAACTTCTGTAAATTTGGTAAGTTTCGTTTAGTGCTAATTTTGTCTCTCTTTTTGGAATACCTTTTAAGAGAAGTTTTATTATTGGTAGGAGTTACTCAACAAGTTGGTGACCTTTGATTGGCGAGTGGAGTGTTTGAAATCCCATTGTTGTGTGTGTGAAGGTAACGTTTATGAGTTTAATCTTTGGTGTTGGTTTTTGCACTTGACCTAGCACAGTTGTGTGTGGCTAACTGTCGTGTTGTTGGCCTTCTTTTTTGTTATAGGTCGATAATTCCTTTTCCCCTATGCTTGGGTTGCACTTTCGATAAGTTAATATTCGTCTAGTTCAAACTGTTCATATGAATAATGGTTAATAAGGTTCGGTTGGAATGCAGGTAATCCCTAAGGCCTAGTAATCAATCTCTTGCAACGGGTTAAGTGTGCAAAGCTCAATAGATTTATCAAGGCAAGTGATGATTAATCTTTTTGGATAGGTGTTATTAGAGGGATTGTTTAACCCTGTTGTTAAGTGATTGATGGTGTATCGTGTTTGAATATAGGTTTGGAGGGCTTGTGGACTATTTGCGCACGTTCGCAACAAGGTGTGTACAAACGCAACCCCGACAATAGAAATCGAAAAAAGCAGAAATGATTGAATGTCGACGCCATATGGGTGTATTTTCGAGATGGCCGCCCATAAACGATTTCATGGGCTGGGACTGTACTGGGCCATAATGGAATGAATTTGGCCGCGTGAGCCCTACGGGCATGTGGGCCCCACACAGGTAAACCACACAGACAGGTGAAAATTATAGAGCTAGGTTGTGTAATACACACGACCGAAGCCAGTATGGACTGTGTGGGCCACACAGGTGTGTAATCCTACATGGGCCTGCGATATGGGCCTTGGGCCCATTTTTACTATTAGACTGTTAAGGTTGGACGAGTCACTCGAGACGATTGTGGACCTACTGTTGGGTAGGTAAGTTTACCTAGACCCCCTAATTGATAAAATGACTGTTATGCCCTATGTGATGTATGATTGTATTTAAGCATGCCATTTTAAACATATTGAGTACATGTATGATATTATGACATGACATGACATGATGCATGATGTGTTGCATGGGGTGGGTTTTATTATGATTAGAGGAAGTGTATTGTACTGGCAACTCTGCTGCAAATGTTGTTTAGTGATGTAACCAGTACTACTTGGAGTATAGGAATGGGTAGGTTGATTATATCCCCACATGGAGTGCAGAGTTGGACGGAGATGGAGTGTAGAGGCTAGCTGGGTAAGATCTCTTGATTGTTTATCTGTACTGTTACTGTCACTAAGATGGGCTTAAGCCCAAACTGATACTGATCTTATAATGGGTTAAGGCCCTAACTGAAACTGAACCATTACTATAATGGGCTTAGGCCTAGATTGTATCTGCTCACTGTTCGATTGTTTGACATGGGATTACACACTAAGTTTTCATAAAACTCACCCATCTATTTCTTTGTGCAGGTAATTCCCAGCCTTAAGGGGATCGGTGCTGCGAAGGACTCAAAGGTGGCCACACAGCCGCAGATACTTTTATAGTTGCTTTATATTTTTAAGTAATTTTATTTTGGGTATTTTTTCTGTAATAAGGCCTCTTTGGATCTTTATTTTTTTTTATTTCAGGGATTTTTAATTGTTTTGATTTATAATTGCTAGCAGTAGGAAAAGACGCGGGTTTTTAAAAAGATAAATGTTTTTTCAAAGATACCATGAACACGTAACCTATTTTAAGAACTTCCGTAAGATATAACATTTTAAAATAAAAATATAATAATGACATTTTAATATGATTAACTTTTTGACAAATGACCCTCATTTTGTAAATAAACGAACGTTTTAAAATCAGATTTAATATAACACAAAGAGATTAAATAGAAATTGGGTTTTCAATGACATCACACTTTACGAAAAATACTTTAATATGTAACATCTAGAAATAGGGCCTAATCGGAACAGTGGTTTTGCGACCACAAATCCGACATTGAAATATTTATTTTATGATTATTATGAGATCTAGAATATAAGAATATGCATGTGTTAAAGTTTCATGAAGAAATTCTATGAGTAAGGTGTCCAATGGGAAAATAAGGACCAAATTGAATAAATTACAAAACTTGGATTCTAGAAGCAATTTGTATGAATTTTTTTAGATTATTAATTTAAAGGTCTTAAAGAGCAATTTTCCCAATTTCTATGTTTTTGGACAAAAATGGGCATGTATGGATGAAATTTGAAAGAAAAGGGTTGAGGGTATTTTGGTCATTTGGCTAATTAATGAAATAAAATTGGAAAAATAAGTAAAAAAATCAGCCATTCTTCTCCTTCATCCAGCCAAAATTCTCAAGCTCTCTTTAGTTAGGGTTTTCAACATTTTCAAGCTCAATAGTAAGTGCTCCCAAGCCCCGTTTTTAATGTTCTTCGTATTTTTGAAATCCCGGTAACTTACTCTCTCTATTTCTATCCATATTTCATGCTAGGGTTCATGTTTAGAAACTTACCCATACATGAGTTACTTGTATTTTGATGGCTTATGGAGGAATATGAAAGTTTAAAAGATGGTAAACATGTAACACCCCAAACCCGGCCCAGACGTTATGGCCGGATCTGACGTGTCACATTAAAGTTTTTAAGAAAACCCATGCCTCTTTCAACGTCCTTCTTAGAGTTTTAAAAGATAGTCTTTGCTAAGTTAATAAAGTGAATGGAAGCTGTGCACCAGGTAGGTATCCGAAACAGAGGAGGTGAGCCATGAAGGCTGCTTAAGTACCAAGCTCTTGACTGGATCCAATCTTAGACATGCCCACAACCATTGCCACACTTTGTTGCGAGGTTAGGTATTGGAAAAAATGAGTTGGAATTCATTTAAGTAGATATTTTTGATAAACCGATTAGTTGTATCGTTGCACTATTTTGAAAACAAGTATCTTTTTGAAAACGCACCCTAAGTCTAACCCATTTTGAATTATTATCAGTAAAATATAGAGTATAAAATAAAATAATCCCAGAAAGATAATTAAAATGGCCTTGTTACAACCCAAAACCAAATAATAATAATAAATTTTAAAAAAAACCGGTTACTTATTGCAAAGTTCGAAAGTGATCATCACGGCCACTCTGAATCCCCTCCGACTCCAAGTCTCCACATCAAGGCTCACCTGCAAGGTTAAGCAAAGGGGTGAGTTTGGAAACTCAGTGTGCAACAAGCCGCTTTCAGATCCCAAACTAATATCAGCATACTGGACCTAAGCCCTAATTCAGTCTCGACATATACTGGGCCGAAGCCTTTCGTTTAACGGTTACTAGCCCGAAGCCTTTTCATAAATCATATCACTAGGCCGAAGCCTTTACTGTAATCGGTATGGCCCATAGGCCCATTTCAATATCACATGTAATACCAATGAATGTATGCAAGCCCATTTGGGGAGGCTACTCAACCCACCATCCGCTACTCTCCACCCGTACCAACCAAGCTCTCCATGTGGGGAATAACTCAACCCACCCAACCAAACTCTCCACGGGGAGCATAGCTGCTTTATCATATAACTGGAGGCCTAGCATCTTTTAATAACTGGGGCAAAGCCCTTTTTGATAAACTGGGGCAAAGCCCTTTAAGCACTTCCTCCCTTTATGTAAAACCCAACCCATGCATATGATGAGTATTTCATAGCATATCATGTGCATCTCATAACATATCATGTGCATATCATGTCATATCATGTATAACAATATCTCACGCATCATGTTCATAATTAAACCCTAGGGGGTATAATGGTCATTTTTACCTAGGGGCAAATAGTCATTTTTCATATTATAAGGGTAATTTCATAATTTTACCAATTATCAGGGTTTTCCATGTTCGTTAACAATTATCAATATTTCCAAGTGTTTAAACAATGATCTTTAACCCACTTTATCAAATTCGGGCTATTGGGCCCAAAACCCCTAATGGGCCCTACGAATGTCGATTTAGCCCACTAAGCCCACTCAACCCAAATTTGACAATAGTACTAACCATGTTAACATGTAACCTTTCCAAATTTCATTTTCTATCAATTTTACCCAAATGGGCCCGAAAGCCCATTGGGCCCAATTCTAGCCCATTGAGGCCCAGCTTACCATCGTGCGTAAAATTATGCTCCTACTTGTTCCATTGACCCAACCACCGATCTTATCGTATTTATCGCATCTATAACCAAACGCAAAATCACAAGTTCCCGAAATGTCGAAATTTTGGCATTTCGGCTTTTCAGCGAATATTAATATAAGCTACTCCGAGGGTTGTTACACACCTGTTTTGTGATGTTTGCTAACAAAGTCTCCCACGACAACCTACAATTAATCGCCACCATTCTTAGTTTACAAATCATACTTATCAAATCCAAAATCCACCTTACCGTAGTCGGCCAAAGAACCCCCAATACCCATAGATCACTTACCTTCACAAGGTCCGATGATTCGATCCAAGTTTATCCAAACCGAAACTCCAAGCCTTGCTGCTCCTCCAAAGTTGTCTATTTCACTACACAAACCATAAAAGTCGAATGAAAAAGCCCAGTGAGGCCTATACCTCAAATCGATAACCTCCCTAAACTATAGGGGGTTTTGGCTTTTCTTAACATTTACTCTACTGAATTTATTTGGAAAATGAGTACTTACCACAGTCTTCCCTTCTGCACTGTTTAGACCCAAAGTAGACTCAGCCCTCAACCACCTAGCAGCCTTCGAAACCTAGAGGTCTACAGGTTCGGCTATGCCCCTAGAACTAAGGTATTTTGGCTTTTAGGACCAAGGAAAAGAAATAGTGTGGTGGCTTTGTATTGGTGTTGCTATCGGGGACTTTTAGAGTTTAGTGGATGAAGGGATTGATCACAACAAAAGGAGAGAAAAGAAGGATGCTGGTCTAAGTGAAATCGGCACAACCAACTTCAAAAGTTTCAGCTCTTGTGGCTATTCGGCAAGGATGATGAAAAGAAAGGGAGTAGTTGTTTGGTTTTGGCACAGAAGAGAAAGGAAAAAAATGGATGTAAGGAGTGGTGATTTCGGCAAGAGAAGAAAACGAAGAAAAGAATAACCCTAAGATGCTTAAACAAAAGAAAACAGCACAACCAAAGCCCCTAATGCCGAAATACTAACCTACAACCGCTAAGCTGATTTCTCCTCCCTAATTCCCACTATTCGTCCAACAATAAACCTCCATTCAAATCCCTAAAATCTCTCCCCTTATCACTCCTAAGTTCATGCCTTTGACTGATTCAAACTCTCTCCAACAGAGTTCCATTCGACTTCAAACTCCTGCATGCTCAGGACAAAAAAATAACAGCACAATTGCCAGCTTAGTGAATCGAACCTTGGCCTTCCCTCAACCATTTACACGCCACTTTTTTAGCTCCTTAGTGGCGTCACTTAACCACTTTTCCAGGGGCTCTCTTGTGTTACATTTTACCCACATCTTTTAATAAGGCCACCTATCCAATGCCCCTAACACCTTAAGTCCAAAATTCAAAAATTCTACCGGGTTTTGGCCAACATATGGGCCCATTTACACACTCCAATTATGAATTTCACAACCAAGTACCAAATTTTAAAAAATTTACCAAATTCTCGAAAACTACAAAAATCCCGAAAATCAGGGTGTTATAACTCTACCCTCCTTAATGAAATTTCAGCCTCAAAATTTTACCTGATCCAAACAGTTGAGGGTATTGTTGATGTATCGCCTCCTCTGACTCCCAAGTAGCTTCTTCTTTGCCATGGTTTCTCCAAAAGTACCTTCACCAATGGGACTGACTTTCTTCTCAACACCTTGACGTCTTGATCAAGTATCTGCACAGGTTCTTCTTCGAAGGTCAAATCTGACTGTACCTCAATTTCTGCAACTGGCACGATATGAGTAGGGTTAGAACGATATCGCCTTAGCATGGACACATGAAAGACGTCTTGAATACGATCCAGCTCTGGAGGTAATTCTAACTGATAAGCCACTGGCCCTATCCACTTAAGGATCCGATAAGGTCCAATGAACCGTGGACTCAACTTGCCCTTCCTACCAAACCTTAATATCTTCTTCCAAGGCGAAACCTTCAAAAAGACCATGTCCCCTACAACATACTCAATATCCTTACGCTTCATATCAGCATAAGACTTTTGTCGATCCGCTGCCTCCTTTAATCGATTCCTGATCACCTTAACTTTGTCTTTAGTATCCGCTACTAACTCCGGTCCAAGTACTTGCCTTTCCCCCAACTCTGCCCAACAAGTAGGCGAACGACACCTTCACCCATACAGTGCCTCGTAAGGAGCCATCTGAATACTTGCTTGGTAACTGTTGTTATACGCGAACTCCGCCAATGGCAAGTAATCCTCCCAACTGCCCCTAAAGTCGATAACACAACCCCTCAACATATCTTCTAGAATCTGAATGACCCTCTCTGACTACCCATTCGACTGAGGGTGAAAAGCCGCACTAAAATCCAATCGCGTTCCCAACGCCTCATGCAAGTTCTGCCAAAACTGAAATGTAAACCTTGGGTCTTGGTCAGAAATTATCGATACTGGCACCCCATGCTGCCATATACAACTTGGCCAACCTCTAAAGTGAGTAATCGGTTCGAACAGGTATGAAATGGGCAGATTTCGTCAGCCTATCCACAATCACCCAAACTGAGTCCTTCTTGGAAGGTGTCAATGGTAGACCACTCACAAAATCCATGGTTACTCATTCCCACTTCCAAAGTGGTATCTTCACTGGCTGTAACAATCCTGAAGGCAGTTGATGCTCGGCCTTTACTTGTTGACACGTCAAACATTTTCCCACAAATTCGGTCACTTCTTGCTTAAGCCCAGGACACCAATATAACTCTCGCAAGTCTCGATACAACTTACTCCCTCCTGGATGCATAGCACAAGGTCCACCATGAGCCTCTCTCAAAATCATCAATCTCAAATCAGAGTCCTTCGGCATACAAATTCTTCCTCGAAAACAATAAACCCCATCACCATTTAATCCAAAGTCTAAATTCTCCCCCTTCTCAGCTTGCTGAAATCGAGGAACCAACAATTCATCCACCAACTGCTGCTTCTTAATCTGCTCCACCCAAGTCGGTCTCACTTGTAACTCTGCCAATAAGCTTCCATCGTCATACAAGCTTAAGCGAGCAAACATTGCTTTCAATTCTGCCACAGTCCTTCGACTCAACGCATCAGCCATAACATTTGCCTTACCTGGATGGTACTCAATCGAACAGTCATATTCCTTTAACAACTCTATCCACCTTCGCTGTCTAAGATTCAGCTCCTTTTGAGTTAGCAAGTACTTAAGACTCTTATGATCCGTATAGATAATGCATCTCTCCCCATACAAGTAGTGCCTCCATATATAAAGCGCAAAGATCACTGCTGCCAACTCCAAGTCATGAGTAGGGTAGTTTACCTCATGAGGCTTCAGCTGTCGTGAAGCATAAGCTACCACTTTACCCTCTTGCATCAACACACAGCCCAAACCTACATGTGACGCGTCACTTTGTACCTGATGAAATCCTTACCGGACTCTGTTTGAATCAACATTTGGTGCCTCGGTCAGAACCTTCTTTAACTTCTCAAAAGCCTCTTCTTTGCTTATCTGTCCAAACAAGCGGTGCTCCCTTCCTTATAAGTTTAGTTAATGGTATTTGCCAACACAGAAAATCCTTCCACAAATCTTCGATAATAACCTACCAACCCAGAAAACTTGATTTACATTCATCGACCTTGGTGGCTTCCACTCCAGAATTGCCTCAATCTTCCGAGGGTCTACCTTGATTCCCTCAGCAGATACAACATGCCCCAAGAAAGTTACTTCACTCAACCAAAACTCGCACTTACTGAACTTTGCATAGAGTTGCTTTTCCCTTAGTACTTACAGCGCAATACGAAGATGCTCATCATGTTTCTCTTCCGTTTCCGAGTATACCAAGATATCATCGATAAAAACGACTACGAACTGATCCAAGTACGGCTAAAATACCCGATTCATCAAATCCATGAATGTTGCCGGTGCATTAGTCAAACCAAAGGGCATAACCAGAAACTCGTAGTGACCATATCGAGTTCTGAATGCCGTCTTATGAATATCCTCTTCTTTGACTCTCAACTGCTGATATCCTGACCGAAGGTCGATCTTAGAAAATACTGAAGCTTCTCTCAGTTGGTCGAACAGATCGTCGATTCTTGGCAAAGGATACTTGTTCTTGATCGTCAGTTTGTTCAACTGCCGATAATCAATACATATCCACATGGTCCCATCTTTCTTCTTTATGAACAACACTGGTGCGCCCCACGGAGAAACACTTGGTCTTATAAACCCTCTATCTAACAGTTCTTACATCTGAGCTTTCAATTCCACCAACTCCTTTGGTGCCATCCGGTAAGGTGCAATGGACACTGGAGCTGTTCTAGGTAATAAGTCGATTCCAAACTCGACTTCTCTGTTCGAAGGTAGTCCAGGAAGCTCCTCAGGAAAAACATCATGAAATTCTTTGATGGTCCTGACTGACTCCACAGTCATCCCCTCAGGTTCAGCTTGACTCACAAATGCTAAAAACGTCTCACAACCTTTCCAAATCAACTTCTCAGCCCTTAAAGCCGAGACAATATTGGACAAATAGTTTCTTCGCTCCTCTATGACCATTATCTTCTCATCCTCGGCAGTTCTTAGCACCATTCTCTTAACAGCACAATCCAACGTCGCCCTATGCTTAGTTAGCCAGTCCATTCCCAAAATAAGATCAAATTCCTCAAATGGCAGCTACATCAAATCTCCTACAAATATCGTAATGCCCCGTACCCGAGACCGTTTCCGGAATCGAACACGAGGTGTTAACAGACTTAATTCATTGCTTAAACAGCTCAAACAATTTAATTTTAGAAATTCTAGACAAGCTGGCTAACTGCGTCACAGTCGCTTTAAAATTTATATCTCGAGTTTTGAAACTCAAAATCCAATTCCATAAATTTCCCTAAAACTAGACTCATATATCTATTTACTAATTTTTTTCTAGAATTTTTGCTAGGCCAATTAGTACATTTTATTAGTTAAAGTCTCCCCTGTTTCAGGGTTTGACTGCTCTGACCTCTGTGTATGACGAATCAGATATCTCTCTGTACAGAATTTCAATGACTATTAAGTTTATTTCTCTTAGAACTAGACTCAATAAGAAATCTGTACATATAAATTATGACTTCTAATTATTTTTATACAATTTATGGTGAATTTCAAAGTCGAAGCAGGGGATCAGAAATCGCTCTGGCCCTGTTTCACAAAAATTTAAACATCTCATAAAATATAACTCATATACCTGTTTTGTTTCTTCCATATGAAAATAGACTCATAATTCTTCAATTACATATTTTATTCATCATCTAATTATATCTCTACTATTTTAATGATTTTTCAAATTCACATCACTACTGCTGTCTGAATCTATTTTATGGTAAATTTTACCTATTTCATGGTTTGCATGGATTAACTAGCAATTTGACATACATAACACCAAATATGATCATAATTAGCCATTCCAATGGCTAATCATTATCAATCATTTTTATACTACTCAATAACCATATCATAAGACCATATATACAAAATGATTATAATGCTATACATGCCATACTCAAAATATAAAAGCCATTATGCCAAGATGGTATACGGATAGTGTGAGCGTGCCTCCGACCGTTCCCGATTTCCGAGCTGGCTTGTCAACACTACAAGGAATGAAAAGGAGGGAGTAAGCATAAATACTTAGTAAGTTCACATGCAAATAGCAAGTAACATAACCATATAAGCAAACATAAAACATCATTTGTATAATCATCACCAAGACATTCATATCATATTTTCACTTATCATCTTACCATATTGTTGTTATATCGAGTTTTCAACCCGAGGGTTCAGTACATACTTGTTCAAAGTATCCATTTCACAACACTTACCAATACGTCCCTTTTATCTTGAGTATTCCTCCATTTGAGTAGAACTTTACCCATTGAACACATCGGAATATAATTCGGATACATGGAAAGTTTGCACATAAGTGCCACATATGTAGCCAAGCTACTATGTAACCCGCCCATAAGCGAACTCGGACTCAACTCAATGAGCTCGGGTGTTCGCATCCATAAGTGAACTCAGACTCAACTCAACGAGCTCGAATGCCTAGTTACATCTCACGAACTCGGACTCAACTCAACGAGTTCAGACATTCGCATCCATAAGTGAACTCGGACTCAACTCAAGAGTTCGAATGCCCAAATATCCCAGTGACATGTCACTTGTGTTCTAATCTATTCCTAAGGTTCAACGGGACCTTTTTCCCAATCATGTGTCTCAACCATCTTCTACGGAATGCCGATACCGATACTCGGTAGTATTTCACATTTTCCAAGTATATCACATAATTTGACATATTATCAAACAATTATCACGAGTATAATATTTCATAATAATTATCATATCATTTAAATAACATAAAAACATTTAAAATAATAACTATGTTACCAACATTTACATATGAACTTACCTAGTATGCGAAAATGGCTACTTTTACCATTTCGTTCACAACTTGGTATTTTCCCCATTTTAGCCTGAATTTCAGTTTTCCTTGCTCTATCATTTAAAATATAGTCTAATTAGGACTCACATTATTCAAATTGACCCAAAATCATATTTTGGAAAAATTACAATTTTGCCCCTAAACTTTTGCATATTCAAAACTCGTAAATTAAACTTCAGCCTATTTTCTTATGTTTTATAACATGCTAATCATTTTTTCCTTCTATGGCAACATCAAATTCTCACTCTAACATGTACTTATGACTATTAGTTATTTTTACCGATTAAGCCCTTTTGCTCGTTTTCACTTAAAACCGAGTAGCACAAGCTGTCTAACATAATTTAAAACCTCATATTCTATCATAAAACACCAAAATACACAAATTTCACCTATGGATATTTTTCCAAATATGAACCCTAGGTTAAATTATTGCTAGCATAAGCTAAATCGAGCTACCAAGACTCCAAAAACGTAAAGAACTTGAAAAACGGGGCTAAAACGGACTTACAATCGAGCTTGGAAGCTTGAAAAACCCTAGCCATGGTTTCTGCTTGCTATATTCGGCCATGGGGTTGAAGATGAGCAAAATTGGCTTTTAATTTTGTATTTTAATTCATTTTACCCCTAAATGACCAAAATGCCCTTACTACTAAACTTTCCAAAAATTCCATCCATGTCCAATTTTTGTCCATAAACTTAGAAATTGGTAAAATTGCTATTTAATACCTTCTAATTAATATTTCAAAACAATTTCATACTAGAAACTTCTAGAATGCAAGTTTTACAAAATATTCGATTTAGTCCCTAATTTCAATTTAAGCACTTTAGGCATAGGATTTCATCACAAAATTTTCACACAATCATCCAGTCATATCATAAACATCAAAATAATTATAAAATAATTATTTCTATCTCAGATTTTGTGGTCACAAAACTGATATTCCGACTAGGCCCAAAATCAGGATATTACAAATATCCTATCTTGTGTCTCTAAAGGCACCTCCCTAAAGAGTTTATCTACCTTAACTAAGTGTCCCAAAGGACTTATCACTGATACCCCACTCACAGTCTCCTCAGGAAGCACACCCAATGCCCCAGATACATTATAGGCAACATACGAATGACTGGAACCAACATAAATCAAAGCAGTGTAAGGCGTGCTATGAATGAAGAACGTACCAGTTATAACATCACGAGCATCACCCTCCTCACAACGCCGTGTAGCATAAACCAACGCCGGCTGTCGAGCTTCAGCATGTCTAGTGCCCCTGTCAGGTGCCCCACGTCCTCGTCCATTACCATTACCACTTCTACCTTGCCCACGGCCTCTTTGTGTTAGTGGTCCTCCTCGCAGCGGTTGGACACCTCTTTGCTCCGCAACTTGATCCTAAGCTGCTCTCCAAGGACACTCTGAACTTATGTTCCTTTGACCCATATCAAAAACATGCTCCAGTTCGTTTCCAGCACTCCCCCATATGCACTCTGCCACAGTCCCTGCAAGCATGCAGCCTAAGGGTATTCACCGGAACTGCTTGAACCAGTTCCTCCATTCTAGGTCTTTTAACATTTCTATATGCAGCACCCGAGGGTCTAGAATCCCTCCTAAATCTGGGTCGATCCCTCTCATGATTCTGTCATTTAGTTCGTTTTACTTCCTCGGCTATCTTAGCCTTCTCTACCAACGCAGCGAAATCACGCTCCCTCTGTGGAGCTATCAGCCCCCTAAGCTCATCGCGGAGGCCATCCTCGAATCGAACACTGCATTCATATTCGGTCGCAACTATTCCACTAGCATATCGACTCAGCCTCAAGAATTCTGCCTCATACTCCGCAACAGTCTTATTACCCTGAGCCAGATTCAAAATTCCTTTCGACGGGCATCCACATAACTAGCTCCAACATACCTTCTGTTAAAAGCAGTCTTGAATAGTTCCCAGGATACTCGTTCGGTTGGGGTACTCTCCCTTACAGTGATCCACCACTGGTATGCCTCATCTCGTAGCAACGACACGGCCCCCTTCAGCTTTTGCTCTACAGAGCAATCTAGGTCATCCATAATCCGCTCTGTTGCCTCTAGCCAATATTCAGCCACGTTTGGGGCTACTCTAGATACGCCCCTAAAAACCTTTACTCCATTAGCTCGGAGTCGCTCAGAGATGGATCCCCTATTCACTGTCCCAGTGTTAGCTCCAGCAACCCTTTCCAAAACCCTTAACATCGCTTGGGACAAAGCATCGTCCCCCGCAGCCCGATCATGTAACCCAGCCTCAGTTGCCTGTGGCACGGATGCCTCCTTAACTGGCCTATGCCCTGAGGATGAAGATTCAACTTGTACTCTTCCGCGACTACATCCGCGGCCTCGTCCACGAGTTCCTCTTGTACTCATATCGAATTATCTGATTACAAATTTTATGACATTAGTTAAATATTTTAGTTGTTTATTACGAGATGTCTTATGGAAATATAGCAGTTCAGGGATTGTTTTTGCAACGTCGTAGCCTAGCTACAATCTCAATCCTACTATTTTACAGCTCTACCCTATCTAAAGTATCATAGTAGTGTCTCAGTTCTATCTATAGCATCATATCGATATCACACGGTGTAAAAGAAAGTACACTTACAGACTTGGTGCCAGGGATTCAGTGTGCCACTTCTTTCTCGAAACCATTTGAAACTTAAAAAACATATATTTGGTCATAGAAAATAAGTTAAAAGAGAGTTTCTTTTTAGAAATTATTAAAAATTGATTAAAAATACCTTTGTTTTGAAATTCTTGATTTTAAACCCATTTAAAACCCACAGCCGAGTTGTTGTAACCTGGCTCTGATACCACTAAATGTAACACCCCAAACCCGGCCTAGACGTTATGGCCGGATCTAATGTGTCACATTAAAGTTTTTAAGAAAATCCATGCCACCTTAAAAGTCCTTCTTAGAGTTTTAAAAGATAGTCTTTGCTAAGTTAATAAAGTGAATGGAAGCTGTGCACCAGGTAGGTATCCGAAATAGAGGAGGTGAGCCAAGAAGGCTGCTTAAGTACCAAGCTCTTGACTGGATCCAATCCTAGACATGCCCACAACCATTGCCACACCTTGGTGCGAGGTTAGGTTTTGGAAAAAAATGAGTTGGAACCATTTAAGTAGATATTTTTGACAAACCGATTAGTTGTATCGTTGTGCTATTTTGAAAACAGGTATCCTTTCGAAAACGCGCCCTAAGTCTAACCCATTTTGAATTATTATCAGTACAATATAGAGTATAAAATAAAATAATCCCAGAAAGATAATTAAAATGGCCTTATTACAACCCAAAACCAAATAATAATAATTTTTAAAAAAAAATCGGTTACTTATTGCAAAGTTCGAAAGCGATCATCATGGCCACTCTGAATCCCCTCCAACTCTAAGTTTCCACATCAAGGCTCACCTGCAAGGTTAAGGAAAGGGGTGAGTTTGGAAACTCAGTGTGCAACAAGCCCCTTTCAGAGCCCAAACTAATATCAGCATATTGGACCTAAGCCCTAATTCAGTCTCGACATATACTGGGCCGAAGCCTTTCGTTTAACGGTTACTGAGCCAAAGCCTTTTCATAAATCATATCACTGGGCCGAAGCCTTTACTGTAAACGGTATGGCCCATAGGCCCATTTCAATATCACATGTAATCCCAATGAATGTATGCAAGCCCATTTGGGGAGACTACTCAACCCACCATCCGCTACTCTCCACCCGTACCAACCAAGCTCTCCATGTGGGGAATAACTCAACCCACCCAACCAAACTCTCCGGCAAAGATATTTGCTTTATCATATAACTGGAGGCGTAGCCTCTTTTAATAACTAGGGTAAAGCCCTTTTTGATAAACTGGGGCAAAGCCCTTCAAGCACTTTCTCCATTTACGTAAAACCAAACCCATGCATATAATGAGTATTTCATAGCATATCATGTGTGTAATACCCCGTACCCGAGACCGTCGCTGGAGTCGAATACGAGGTGTTAACAGACTTAATTCATTACTTAAACAGCTCAAACAATTTAATTTTAGAAATTCTAGACAAGCTGGCTAACTGCGTCACAGTCACTTAAAAATTCATATCTCGAGTTATGAAACTCAAAATCCAATTCCGTAAAATTTCCTTGAAACTAGACTCATATATCTATTTAATAATTGTTTTATAGAATTTTTGGCTAGGCCAATTAGTACAGTTTATTAGTTAAAGTCTCCCCTGTTTCAGGGTTCGACTGCTCTGACCTCTTTGTATTACGAATTAGATATCTCTCGGCACAGAATTTCAATGACTATGAAGTTTGTTTCTCTTAAAACTAGACTAAATAATAAATCTTTACATATAAATTATGACTTCTAATTATTTTTATAAAATTTATGGTGAATTTCCAAAGTCAGAACAGGGGATCCAGAAATTGCTCTGGCCCTATTTCACAAAAATTTAAACATCTCATAAAATATAACTCATATACCTGTTTTGTTCAATCCATATGAAAATAAACTCATTAAGATTCAATTTCATAACTTACCCATCATTTAATTCCATTTATACTATTTTTAGATATTTTTCAAATTTACATCACTGCTGCTGTCTGAATCTATTTTATGGGAAATTTTACCTATTTCATGGTTTCCATGGATTAACTAGCAATTTGACATACAAAACACCAAAATGATCATAATTAGCCATTCCAATGGCTAATCATTACCAAGCATTTTTACACTACTCAATAACCATATCATAAGACCATATATACAAAATGATTATAATGCTATACATGCCATACTCAAAATATACAAGCCATTATGCCAAGATGGTATACGAATAGTGTGAGCGTGCCTCCGACCGTTCCCGATTTCCGAGCTGGCTTGTCAACACTACAATGAATGAAAAGGAGGGAGTAAGCATAAATGCTTAGTAAGTTCACATGCAAATAGCAAGTAACATAACCATATAAGCAAACATAAAACATCATTTGCATAATCATCACCAAGACATTCATATCATATTTTCATTTATCATCTTACCATATTGTTGTTATATCGATTTTTCAACCCGAGGGTTAAGTACATACCTGTTCAAAGTATCCATTTCACAACACTTATCAATACGTCCCTTTCATCTTGAGTATTCCTCCATTTGAGTAGAACTTTACCCGTTGAACACATCGGAATATAATTCGGATACATGGAAAGTTTGCACATAAGTGCCACATATGTAGCCAAGCTACCATGTAACCCGCCCATAAGCGAACTCGGACTCAACTCAACCAGCTCGGGCGTTTACATCCATAAGTGAACTCGGACTCAACTCAACGAGCTCGGATGCCTAGTTACATTTCACGAACTCGGACTCAACGCAACGAGTTCGGACATTCGCATCCATAAGTGAACTCGGACTCAACTCAACGAGTTCGGATGCCCAAATATCCCAGTGACATGTCACTTGTGTCCTAATCTATTCCTAAGGTTCAACGGGACCTTTTTCCCAATCATGTGTCTCAACCATCTTCTATGGAATGCCGATACCGATACTCGGTAGTATTTCACATTTTCCAAGTATATCACATAATTTGACATATTATCAAACAATTATCACGAGTATAATATTTCATAACAATTATCATATCATTTAAATAACATAAAAACATTCAAAATAATAACTATGTTACCAACATTTACATATGAACTTACCTAGTATGCGAAAATGGCTACTTTTACCATTTCGTCCACAACTTGGTATTTTCCCTATTTCAGCCCGAATTTCAGTTTTCCTTGCTCTATCATTTAAAATATAGTCTAATTAGGACTCAAATTATTCAAATTGACCCAAAATCATAATTTGGAAAAGTTACAATTTTGCCCCTAAACTTTTACATATTTACACTTTTGCCCCAAAGCTCATAAATTAAACTTCAGCCTATTTTCTTATGTTTTATGACATGCTGATCATTTTTCCCTTCTATAGCAACATCAAATTCTCACTCTAACATGTACTTATGACTATTAGGTATTTTTACCGATTAAGCCCTTTTTGCTCGTTTTCACTTAAAACCGAGTAGCACAAGCTGTCTAACATAATTTTAAACCTCATATTCTATCATAAAACACCAAAATACACAAATTTCACCTATGGGTATTTTTCCAAATATAAACCCTAGGTTAAATTATTGCTAGCATAAGCTAAATCGAGCTACCGAGACTCCAAAAACGTAAAGAACTTGAAAAACGGGGCTAGAATGGACTTACAATCGAGCTTGGAAGATTGAAAAACCCTAGCCATGGTTTCTCCTTGCTATATTCGGCCATGGGGTTGAAGATGAGCAAAATTGGCTTTTAATTTTGTATTTTAATTCATTTTACCCCTAAATAACCAAAATGCCCTTACTACTAAACTTTCCAAAAATTCAATCCATGTCCAATTTTTGTCCATAAACTTAGAAATTGGTAAAATTGCTATTTAAGACCTCCTAATTAATATTTCAAAACAATTGCATACTAGAAACTTCTAGAATGCAAGTTTTTGCAAATTATTCGATTTAGTCCCTAATTTCAATTTAAGCACTTTAGGCATAGGAGTTCATAACGAAAATTTTCACACAATCATGCAATCATATCATAGACCTCAAAATAATCATAAAATAATTATTTCTATCTCGGATTTTGTGGTCACAAAACCACTATTCCGATTAGGCCCTAATTCGGGATATTACAATGTGCATCTCATAACATATCATGTGCATATCATGTCATATCATGTATAACAATATCTCATGCATCATATTCATAATTAAACCCTAGGGGGTATAATGGTCATTTTTACCTAGGGGCAAAATAGTCATTTTTCATATTATAAGGGTAATTTCGTAATTTTACCAATTATTAGGGTTTTCCATGTTCGTTAACAATTATCAATATTTTTGAGTGTTTAAACAATGATCTTTAACCCACTCTATCAAATTCGGGCTTTTGGGCCCAAAACCCCTAATGGGCCCTACGAATGCCGATTTAGCCCACTAAGCCCACTCAACCCAAATTTTACAACACTACTAACTGTGTTAACATGCAACCTTTCCAAATTTCATTTTCTATCAATTTTACCCAAATGGGCCCGAAAGCCCATTGGGCCCAATTCTAGCCCATTGAGGCCCAACTTACCATCGTGCACAAAATTGTGCTCCTACCTGTTCCATCGACCCAACCACCGATCTTATCGTATTTATCGCATCTATAACCAAACGCAAAATCACAAGTTCCTGAAATGTCGAAATTTTGGCATTTCGGCTTTTCAGCGAATATTAATCTAAGCTACTTTGAGGGTTGTTACACACCTGTTTTGTGATGTTTGCTAACAAAGTCTCCCACGACAACCTACAATTAATCACCACTATTCTTAGTTTACAAATCATACTTATCAAATCCAAAATCCACCTTACCATAGTTGGCCAAAGAACCCCCAATAGCCATAGATCACTTACCTTCACAGGGTCCGATGATTCGATCCAAGTTTATCCAAACCAAAACTCCAAGCCTTGATGCTCCTCTAAAGTTGTCTATTTCACTACACAAACCATAAAAGTCGAATGAAGAAGCCCAGTGAGGCCTATACCTCAAATCGATAACCTCCCTAAACTATAGGGGGTTTTGGCTTTTCTTAACATGTACTCTACTGAATCGATTTGGAATACGAGTACTTAGCACAGTCTTCCCTTCTGCATTGTTTAGACCCAAAGTAGACTCAGCCCTCAACCACCTAGCAGCCTTCGAAACCTAGAGGTCTACAGGTTCGGCTATGCCCCTAGAACTAAGGTATTTCGGCTTTTAAGACCAAGACAAAGAAATGGTGTGGTGGTTTTGTATTGGTGTTGCCGTCGGGGACTTTTATAGTTTAGTGGATGAAGGGATTGATCATAGCAAAAGGAGAGAAAAGAAGGATGCTGGTCTAAGTGAAATCGGCACAACCAACTTCAAAAGTTTCAGCTCTTGTGGCTATTCGGCAATGGCGATGAAAAGAAAGGGAGTAGTTGTTTGGTTTTGGCACAGAAGAGAAAGAAAAAAAATGGATGTAAGGAGTGGTGATTTCGGCTAGAGAAGAAAAGGAAGAAAAGAATAACCCTAAGATGCTTAAACAAAAGAAAACGGCACAACCAAAGCCCCTAATGCCGAAATACTAACCTACAACCCCTAAGCCGATTTCTTCTCCCTAATTCACACTATTCGGCCAACACTAAGCCTCCATTCAAATCCCTAAATTCTCTCCCCTTATCGCTCCTAAGTTCATGCCTTTGACTGATTCAAACCCTCTCCAACAGAGTTCCATTCGACTTCAAACTTCTGCATACTCAAGACACAAAAATAACAGCACAGCGTAGTGAATCGAACCTTGGCCTTCCCTCAACCATTTACACGCCACTTTTTTAGCTCCTTAGTGGCGTCACTTAACCACTTTGCCAGGGGCTCTCTTGTGTTACATTTTACCCACATCTTTTAATACGGCCACCTATTCAATGCCCCTAACTCCTTAAGTTCAAAATTCAAAAATTCAACCGAGTTTTGGCCAACACATGGGCCTTCCATAGGCCCATTTACACACTCCAATTATGAATTTCACAACCAAATACCAAATTTTAAAAATTTTACCAAATTCTCGAAAATTACGAAAATCCCGAAAATCAGGGTGTTACAAAACAACTTTTACTAAGTGATTTTTCATGGAAATGGCTTAGGGACCATTTTGTAAAAGTTGTAAAAATGGGTAGAAAGATGAGAAATAGTGGAAAAATGTGGGCTTCCATAAGAGGAAAGAACATTCGGCTAGGCTTGGGTAAGTTAGAAATTGCATTTATTTCATTATACGAACCTAGGGACTAAATCGTAAAAATGTAAAAGGTTAGGGGCTAAACGGTCTTTTGTACCAGGGGTGAAATTTAGACTCGAAAAGTATAATGTGAGGTGTTAATGATTCATTTTTATTGTTATAGACCTCGAGGAACAAATTTCGGAGGTCGATCGAGGAAAACGAAAGGTTTTGAAATAACCGAAACACGATACCGGAACGAGTACAAGGTAAGTTTGGATAACTTAAAATAAACTCATAATATGCCTAATTGCATGATTTTATGAATGTATGATAATTGCATTTGATGATGGCATGAAAATCCATTAAAAGCATCCTTAATAATGACATGTTGATAAATGTCCTGGTTGAGGTTAAAAAGGGAAATTCGATGGATAAACCATGATTTACGTGTGACTTGAGATCCTGCGTGTGTTGCAGAAAGGATTTAGCCTAGACGGGTAATCTGTTGATCTCAAGTATAGAAAGGATCTAGCCCGGACGGGTGTTCCTTGAGTGATCGAGCCTCTTAAAGAATATGTGTGCATTGTGAATTTAGCCCAGACGGGTAATCCGATTAGGGTCTAAATTTAGCCTGGACTGGTAATTCAGATCCGAGCTCATTAAGAGTGTTTGTTGCTATAAGGGATTTAGCCTAGATTGGTAATCCCGACATCACCTTATGAGTTTACATTACAGGGGATTTAGCCTGGACTGGTAATCCCGCCATAAGATGTGAGGTTCGCAAGAGTGCATACATGAAATGATAACTCTTATGACTTGACGGTAAATGGATAATCCATCGAGATTTTCGAGAAACTTAACGAGATAATATGAGATATGCATAAATGGAAATGTTGAATACTGAGCTCATCTAAGATTAATTACATGGTGCATTGTTATGTGAGTAACTTGTTGATTTAGTGCATGTGATAGGGAAACCATTCCATTCTTGTTGGTTTTATTGCCTAATATGGTTGTATGTTAATTAATCGGTGTAATAGTCCAATTTAGACCCTAATCAGAACGGTGGTTTCGGGACCATGAATCTGAGTCAGAAAAATATTTAAAAATTATTTTCTATGTTTATTATGTGTGAATTTATGTGTGTGAAAATATTGTTTGAAAATTTTACTGTTTGGATCTTCAATTTAATAAAAGAGCTTAATCGCGTAAGTTGTAAAAGTTGCTAACTAATTATTAAAGTATCAAATTGCTTTGTTCTTTTAATATGGGGTCTTTATGATGTAATTAGACCATATAAATTAGTGATGGACAGTTTTAGACATAATATAAAATGGTTTCATATTTTATAACAAAGGTTAATTTTGTAATATATTAAATAATGTTAATATAATAAAACATAAAAATAAGTAAATGCCATGCATTCATCTTTTGTAATGGTCGAATGTTGTAAGAAAGAAAAGAAAAAAAAAGAGTTTAAGGGTTCAACACTTTAGAAGCTTGATTAAGGTATGTGTTTAGTTCAGTTTTTGATAATTTTTACGTTTTTGATATCGTTGCTTCTAGTACTATCCGACCCATGCTTAAATTTCTGATTTTGATGCATATTTTGTGTTATGCCATTGATGAATATTTGTGTTTTGTGATGTTTGATGATGAAATATCAAAAATATGTTTTAGATTAACATGTTTTGTATGGGAGTTTTTGAAAATTTTGAGTAATTAGGACTAAATTGAACAAATTATAAATTGTGGGACTAAAATGCAAAATAAATGAAATGTGTGTATTTATATGTGTTAGTTGAACATTCAGCCTAAGCATGATGAATGGAGATTTTGTGTATTTTGTGTTTTATACAATTAGGACTAATTTGTAAAAGTATGAAATATCAGGGGTAAAATGGTAATTTACCCATTTATGTGTTGTTGGATTAAATTGAATGAAATTGTGTTTAAATGAGGTTAATTTGAAATTATATAGATCAAGAACAAAAGAAATCGAACTTGGATCGGGGAAAAGCAAAAATAGTCGAATAGCCGATTTATAACGTTCGTTTATATCCGAGGTAAGTCTTTAAGCAATTAAACATTATTTATCTTGAATGTAACTTAGTTTAATATGCTATTTTGGAATCTATAGATTCATAAAAGAGCTAGCCGAATGTGTTTAAGCATAGAAATACTGTATCTGAGGTTAATTCGACTGAGTTTTATCATTTGAAAGTTCGTATGATCTATATGGAATATCTAGAGTTTTTGTTATATGAATTGTACGAGACAACTTTATAATAGTGATATTTGTGCTTTGAGCCTAGCAAGCTTTATGCTGGTGAATGTAATCAGGCTTTATACCTAGCAGGCTTATTATCGGTAAATAGCAGGCCTTGTGCCGGTGTGTGATTCAGGCTTATGCCTAGTAGGTTTGATGCCGGTGATTTATTTTCAAGCCTATGCCTATAAGATTTCACGTTGATATGGAAATTGAGCAAGTAAATTAAGCTAAATGATCTTGTATATTTGGCCATATAGGTATGTACATATGTGATGTTATATTTGATCTTGTATATTCTACCATATAGGTATGTACTTATGTGATGTTATATTTGATTTTGTATATTCGGCCAAATGAGTGATGTTGGTATAGGAAGTGAAGAATGTGAGTAGATACGAGAAGTATGTTTCGAATTTATATATATATACATATATATGAAGTTGAGTTTGAATCATGAATATATATATTTGAATGTAAGCATATTTGGTATAATGATATTTTGGGAATGAAAAGTTGAATGATATTATGCTAAATGAGAAATATTAACATTCGACCAAGGTAACTTATTTGTGTAAAAGTATAACACTAATGATATAATTTGGCTTGTTTAAAATGTTTTGATTATTCTTTTGAATTGTTTAATTTGCTTAAGGCTTACTAAGCTAAGTTAGCTTTCTTTGTGTGTTTTTGTTACTCTGTTTTATAGATTTTGTTGTAAGTTACGAGCTCGGGGATCGTCAGCGAAGTCATCCACACTATCGTCAACCTTCGGTACTTTTAAAAGTCAATTTTCGAACTTATGGCATGTATAGGCTAATATGTATTTTGTTTGATCTTGGATATGTATAAATTGAGCCATGTGAGTATGGCTTAACTTCTAAGTTTGAATTTGGTTATGTTTGGTCATGGTTTAATCCGTTTTGGTTATAATGTTTTATGTTATGAATGAATGGTATTTGTGATTGGTGTTATACGTTTTGGAAATGGTTTGGTAATGGTTGATGGACTTGATTGTAGTTGATGAGTCAGTCATGGTGTGTATAAATTTGCATAAGTATGGTTAGATGATTCGGTTTTGGTTAGGTACAGATAAAGTATATGTATGAAATTGGTTTTTATGTTTGATATAAGTGTTAATATGTAAATGAACATTAGATAATATATATTTAAGTTCGAATATAGTAAGGAATTATTATGATATTTTATGTCTTGTAAAGGTTTAGTAATTTGGCTTAACAAAGGAGCAAGATGTTGATTGTATATATATATGCACATGTGTATGTGTGTGTAATCAAATGATGCTTGTCATTTTGATTCGATTTTAATGGAAGTGTATATGCATATATATGATGCTTATGCGGTTGGTATAATATGCATAACTGATGATGATAAATATTGAGTAGGTATTAAATATGCATTGTTAGTAAATTGTATATTTAATAAGTAACAAGTAGACATATATATATTTGCGAATATATAATTAGTACACTTCTAGTTTAAGAATAAATAGTGGAATTAGTATTACTTTAATGTTTAATGAAATATTTTTGATCATTTGTGAAATTGATAATGCCATATATGCTAAAGGATAAAATGTCTTCTGATACTATTTATTTGGTTAAATATGTGCACATTTAGAATTAAGAAATATAAAGTTTGATTTTTACTTTTGGGTATTCGCTTATCAATAAAGTGATGAACTTGTAATTCGTATATACAATATGTTTATAATGTATGTTTAAAATTTATTAATTATATGCTTTACATGTATATATAAGTATGACATGTTTTAGCTTGAGAATGTTCGGAACTGTATTTATGTTCAATAATGCCTCATGACCCTAGTCCGGCGACGGATACGGCTTAGGGGTGTTACAATCGGTAAGTTTACTTTCCAGATATTCGGGCTTACTAAGCATGTAAATGCTTACCCCTCTCTTTTTCCTTGTCTTACAGAGCTTGAGGACTTGTAAAGATTGGAAGACGGTTGGAGAGTCAACACACTGTCAACTAGTCCAACTTTTGTATATAGACACTTTTATTTTGTCCAATGGCATGTATAGAGCTTTTGTTTATTTTGTTATATGTGTCACTTGATTTGCCAAAATGAAGCCATGTAAAGGTATACACATCCATTTGTAAATGGCCATGGGAATTGGCTCATTGTGATGTAGGTTATGACCTACAAATTTACGCATGTTTATGTCTAAATGTTCTTGTGATATTTAAATGTGGCATATCACAATTAGGCTTAAGTAATGTGACCAAATTAAATGGGATGGCTTGGCCATAACTGGCAATGAGTTATAATAATGAGCCAATCTTAAAAGTGTTATAAGGAATAGAAATCCTTAATACAAAGGAAATAGCCTAGCATGTGTAAAACTGATGAAATGAGGTTTACATGCAATGAGGTTTATCAAGGTCATTTAAGTATATAATCAGGCCTTGTTATGTATTATGGAAACCTATAAGTGAAAGTAGATGATAGAAGGTGACAAAAGGCTTAGAAAATAGCCTAACAAGGTCCACACGAGTAGACACACGGGTGCATGTCTAAGCCGTGTGTGACACACGGATCTCCCCATGGGCATGTGTATGGCCGTGTGTCCCCTGCACCTAAAATTTTGAAGTCAGAATACATGCTAGTAAACATACGGGTAGAGACACGGTCATGTGTCTCAACCGTGTGGAGGGCACGGCCTAGTACACGAGCGTGTGTCTTGGGCGTGTGCCCCTATATGCATGCTAACGTCATAAATAGAATGCTCGAGTTTTTGGACACGGGTGACCACATGAGCGTGTCTAGGCCGTATGAAGGACATGAGCCGGGGACACGAGTATCTGCTTGGCCATGTGGAAACCCCTGTAGTTTCGAAATAGAAAATAAATTCAATTAAATCCACACAGGTAGGGGACACGGGCGTGTGCATTGCCTTCACACGGGCGTGTGACGCTTTACCTAAAATTTTTTTTATAAACTTTCGTAAGTTTTCGGTTCAGTCCTAGATCATTTTCAATGTGTGTTTAGAGCCTCGTAAGCCCATAATAGGGACATTAAGATGAAATTTGATTAGTTTTATATTGGAAAGAAATTTTATAACCTGTGTTTTCCATAAATGTTTGAGTACATGTCTGGTAACGCCTCGTATCTGGTCCCGGTCTTGGGTACGGGTAAGTGGTGTTACATAATATGACATCGCCAGATTCGACTATAATGTTCAAGCTGGGTTTGGGGTGTTACATGACCTTTGATGCTATGATGTTTGTGAAATGAATGCTAAATGTTCGGATATGTCCGGTTACGCCTCCAACGATGGGTACAGGTTAGAGGTGTTACATTTGGTTGGTATCAGAGCTATAATTTAGTCGAGTCTAGGACTAACGTAGCGTATGTTGGTTTAGCTATACATGCCATATTTATGATTTGTGATAGTGTGATAAATCCTGATAATAAAAATGTGTTTTTATATAGCATTTGGATTCCAAAAAAGCCGTAGTTGACGATTTCAAAAGTAATACGCCTACTCCCGTGCAAGGGACTACGCCATCCAATTCTAGACCGGCTACAAGTAGCCATGATGGAGAGGCTAGATAAGCCTTCTATCAAATGATGAATGATTGGTTCAGTCAGTACATTAGAACTAATCCAGCTGTACAATAACCCCCAATTCCAATTGTTCCTCAATAAGTCCCTGTTATGCCACAAGCTAATCTGACTCAGTTAAATAAGCTTCTAGTTGATAAAATCAAAAAATATGGGGCAGAAGAATTTCATGCTACAACTAGTGATGATGCTGAGAGAGCCGAGTTATGGTTAGAAAATACAATACGAGTATTCGATAAATAGTCTTTGAATCTGGATGAAGGCATAAAATGTGTCATCTCACTTCTGAGAGATACGGCGTATCATTGGTGGAAGACTTTGATATATGTGGTTCCGAGAGAGGGAGTCACCTGGGATTTCTTCCAAGCTGAATTTCGAAAGAAATATATCAGTCAGAGATTTATTGACCAGAAACGTAAATAGTTTCTTGAGCTTAAACAAGGCCGTATGTCTGTTACAGAATACGAGCAAGAATTTATGAGATTGAGTCAGTATGCTATAGAATGTGTTTCGACTGAAGCTAAAATATGCAAGAGATTCGAGGATAGCTTGAACGAGGATATTCATTTGTTAGTCAGGATTCTTGAGACCAAAGAATTCGTTGTGCTTGTTGAACAAGCATATAAAGCAGAAGAACTTGAAAAAGAGAAAAGAAAAGCTGATTCAGAAGCTAGAGAAGTACGAAAGAGATCATCGAGCAAGTCATTTCAGTCTATGTCAAAGAAATTTTGAGATGATTATAGTCGTTCAAAGGCTGATGTGGGACATGCGAGTAGAGATCGTACGAGATCGCATTCAAGTTTCAGAGCTCCATCTACATCTATTGTAACGCCCCAAAAAAGTTCAAACTTTTTTTTCGGTTTTGATAAAATGTATGCTTAATATTCCTAGTCAAGTGTTATTTATGTGATAATAGGCCTTGTTTAAGTTTTGAGTTCGAACTTTGGGTTGAAGGAAATTATAGTTTAATAATTAAGAGAACCTTGTTGGCAAATAGTTTGGTTTTTAAATAAATGAAGGAGGAATTGCACAAAAGGAGCCTTGTGATAGAGTGGCAACTAGCGTCACATGTGGGGCGTAGAGGTGGCGTCACATGCATGGCAAGGAGGTTTGGGGTTCGAATCCCTCATTGCTCAAAAGAATGATTTATTTTTTGCTCAATAAATGGTTAGTAGTGGCTTTGGATGTAAACTCTGAAGGGAGTGCTCAGAGGAGAAATTTAAGGAAGGGATTAAAGAGTTATTAGGAAGAAAAGTTAGGAGATGAGTGGTGTAGAGAAGTGAAGCCGAATTGGGAATTTGGGTTTGGTAAATTTGGCAATAGTGTATATATAGGTGTCGATTTTGGGGATGCTAGGGTAATGCCAAAATTTCTTTTCTTCTTTTGGTAGAATTTCTCATTTTAGTGTTGCCGAAACACTTTTCGCTCTAAGTGCTCAAAAGCCGAATTTCTTGTCCTTGCTTGCCGATTTTCCACTCTTCTCTTCTCAAATTCTCTTTTGATTCACCTTTGGTGTTAAATGATTCCTACTTCTCTTCTTATTTGAACCGAATAACCCCTTTCACCATACAAATCTCAAAAGTCGAGTACCTCTTTTGCTGAAGACCCTCTGTGTTGCCACTACTCCCTCTACTTCTGTTGATTCTTGTGTAAGTGCTTTGCTCTTTCAGTTAGTTTTCCTAGTACTGATTTTTTTCTCCCTCACTCTTTTCTAAATCGATTTTGGTAAGGGATTAGTATCGAATCTCAGAGTTCAGATCCCTATCGAATCACTCTTTAGGGGTTTTGGGGTTTTGGTTAAGTATTCCTCTTTTATTGGTTAAGATTGGCCGAATGCTCTTGGATTGTAACGCCCTAATTTTGGGCCTAGATGAATTGGGCTTTGGGCTTTGGGTCTCATAAAATTTTTAAGTGAGCAAGAAAATGACAAATGACATGTTGGCTTTAAGGGTTTAAGGAATTTGAAGTGTGTAGATATGTTGGAGAAGTTCTGGGTTCGAGTTTTGTGGTGGAGGAATTATAGTTTAATTATTAAAAGAATTAGGTTGGCAAGTAGTTGGGCTTTTAAATAAAATTAGGAAAAAATGGCATCAAACAGCCTTGTAGAGGAGTGGCTAAGTGACGCCACTTAGAGAGTAGGGAGGTGGCGTTAGTAGCTAGCAAGGAGGTCCAAGGTTCGAATCCTAGCTTAGTATTTTTAGAAGTTTAATTTTGGCCTTCTAGAAGGTTGGAAGTGGCGTGAAGATGGACTCCAAGGGGAGTGTTCAAAAGAGAAAATTAAGAAAAAGATCAAGGGGTTATTAGGGACAAAAATGAGGAGATGAGAAGGGAGAAGTGATGGAGCCGAATTGGGAATTGGGCATGGAAAATTTGGCTATAAGGGCTACAAATAGGGGCCGAATACAAGGTTGCCAGGCTACTGTCGAAATCCTTCTTCACCTTGCTACCGAAAACCCTTTTCTTTTTAAGATCCAAAAAAGTCGAAAACCCTTTTGTCTTTCTTTCTTTTCTTTCTGCTGATTTCTATTCTTTTCTGTTTCACTTAGTTGATTTCTTCTTCTACTCTTTTTCTTTAATCTATACCAAATAAACCTTATTCACCATACTAAGTTTGAAAGCCGAAAAGTCGAATCTCCCAAGGGCAGAATACTCTTTGACCGAATCTAGTGTAAGTGTTCTACAATCGATTTTCATTGCTCAGTATTGATTATTGTCCCTTACTTCTTCTAATCGATTTTGGGCAGGAATAGGTATCGAATTCCAGTCTTTGGATCCCTGCCGATTTGCTCTTCAGGTGAGAGACTTTGGTAAGTACTCTTAATCTTAGTTGGCTAAATGGTCATAGTTAAGGTAAAGGGGACTTCTGTTGGATACGAGTCACCTATTATTCGGGTTTTAATAGTTAAGGTTGGTGCATATCTAGGGAATACGTGATCAAGGAAAAGCGATTAAGGATTTGTGCAAGGTAAGGTTAAGGTGAGGTTTCGATTTTAGTAAAGATATGTATTAAGCATGCGATTAATTGAAGGATGATATCGTTTGTAGGTTGGTGACTAAGAGAATCGCAGCACGTTTACTTACCAGGTGTGTACATACACTGTACACACACAATGAATCGGCAAAAGTCGAAAAGATGAAATGCCAAAATGCCGAAAGTTTGGCTACGGTAGTCTTGCGAGTGCGCAAACACTCGTAAGGGGGAAACCGATAGGTTGCTTGAGGCCTACGGACGATTCTGTGGACTTGGGTTGTGATTTGGCCATATTAGCCAGAATGGGCTAAATAGGCCCAATGGGTTGTTGGGCCCATAATAGGCAAAAACTGAATGTTGATGCTATATGATAGGAATTTGTATGTGAGCATGAATATGAAAGTGACTGGGCCTAACGGGCCATATAAATGTGATTTGGGCCTAATGGGCCATCCATAGGTGATTTGGGCCTAATAGGCCTGATACAGGTATGTGAATTTGATTGGGCTTGTAAGGGGTTTTCGGCCTAGAATATGATGACAACATAAAACATAATAATTATTTGCGACGTGGACAAGTCATAAGGTTAAGGTGTGGCAACGGGTATATGCATGTCTAGGATTGGATCTAGGGAGAGCTTGGTACTTAAGCGGTCTTAAAGACCCACCTCCTCTTCTCTGGAATCCTACCTGGTGCATAGTATTCGTTCATCTTAGCTCACGGGACTTGTTAACGGGCCAAGCTAAGTGAAAACCGTAACTAAAGAACAATTACCAAAATGCCCCTAAGGGCGAAAATGACCAAAATACCCCTAAGTGTTGAATGTAAGTGACATGCATACATATGATATTCTGCTTAGGTTGCATATGGATTGGGAATTATGGAACGGAGGAAGTATATGAGGATCACATGGTTGCTTGACAATCGTGGATCCAACGGCAGCTTTTAAAGACCAATATGTAAATGAAGGTAGTTCCGCAACCTGGCTACCCTTGGTGTGTCTGTTGGGTGGGTCGATATTTATATCCCCATATGGTGTGACGGGGGACGGAGCTGGTGTGTAGTGGATGGATAATTTGGATGGAATTGCATTGCATGTTGATGTATGATGATTTGTGATTTCTTGTTTTTTTTGTGAGGGTTGTACACACTGAGTTTGTAAAAGCTCACCCCCCTCATTTATTTTATTTTCAGATGATGCTCAGTAAAAGGTTCGATGTTTGGAGGGACTCTGGGTGGCCAACTAGCAAGATAATTTGGACTTTTTTTTTAAGCATATAAGTTTTATTTTATTATGTTTCAGACCGGATTGTAGTAAGGTTTTCATTATGTTATTATTACTTGAATTATTATTATTTTCATTGTAATTATGAGAAGTTGAACATGGGTTTTTTAAACTATAGTATGTTTTTCTACGCTTCCGCAACTAAATTTTAAAAAGATAAGTTTTTTTTAATCAAATGTTTTAAACAAGGCTTCCGCAACTAAAAGGTGTGTTTTTTTTAGTTAATTAAGGTTTCTTTTAAGAAAGGTTTTCAATGAAAACACAGTTTTCGCTAAAACTTTTCAATGTGACACACCAGATTCGGCCATAGCATCTGGGCCGGGTTTGGGGTGTTACATGGATGATTTAAGAGTGACTTAAGATGATCATGAGTCACTTGTTGTTTAGGTTTTAATGATTAAGATGGATGGAGATTTAAGAGATACTCGTGATTAGTGATCAAGGAAGGGCTGCTAAGCCTTGTCATTCAAGGTAAGGAAAAGGTGAGATTTTTCTGTTTTTAGTGATCGCATTTGATAGGTGGGTGATTAATCGTTCATAGGTTCGTGGCTAAGGAGATTACAGTACGTCTTAGTACCAGGTGTGTACATACACGGCACATACACAGTAGATCGGCAAATCTCATAATGCCGAAAAGCTGAAAGTTTGGCTACAATAGTCCTGCGAGTGTGCGAACACTCGTAAGGAGGAAACTGATACATTATCAGAGGCCCCATGAGCGATCTCATGGCCTTGAGCCGTGTTCTGGCCAACTGGGCCAAGAGGGGCTAAATGGGCCTGATGTGCTATGGGGCCCATAATAGGCAAAATTGGCGATTTGATAGTAAGTGATTAAAAAACATATGATTGCATGACTGTGAATGTGATTAGGCCTGATGGGCCATATGAATGTGATTGGGCCGGATGGGCGATATGAATGAGATTTGGCCTAGTGGGCCATATGCAGGTATGTAGACTTGTTTGGGCTTTGTAAGGGGTTTTGGGCCTAGTATCTGATAACTGCTTAAACAAACATAAAACTTAATTAATTAATTCATCGTGACTGTTAACAAGTCATAGGGTTAAGGTGTGGCAATAGGTATATGCATATCTAGAATTAGATCTAGGGAGAGCATGGTACTTAAGCAGTCTTAATGACTCACCTCCTCTTCTCTAGGATCCTACCTGGTGCATAGTATCTATTTACTTTAGCCATCGAGGACTTGTTAACGGGCCAAGGTAAGTAATGAACCCATAATAAAGAGAAATTACCGAAATTCCCCTAAGGGCGAAATGACTAAAATACCCTATGTGTTGAATGTAAGAATTATGGATGTTACATGTATATCTGCTGCATTCATATGATATTCTGTTTAAGTTGCATATAGGTTGGGAATTATGGAACGGAGGAAGTATATGAGGATCGCATGGTTGCTTGACGACCATGGATCCATCGATGGCTATTAAGCCGAATATATGATTAGCAGCTTTGCTGCAATGAAGGTAGTACCGTAACCAGGCTACCATTGATGTGTATCAAATGGGTGGGTCGATATTTATATCCCCACATGATGTGTATCAGGGGACGGAGTTGATGTGTAACGGTTGGATTATTGGGGTGGGTTGCACAGCATTGCATGTATGATATTATGGTGTTTGATGATTGCTTATTACTCTTTGAGGGTTGTACACATTGAGTTTTCAAAAACTCACCCCCTCTTTTATTTTTCTCAGGTGATCCTCAGTAGGTGGTTCGACTGTTGGAGGGAACTCCAAGGTGGCCAGCTAGCAAGACGACTTGGACTTGTTTTCTTAAGCCTATAATTTCTAGTACTTAAAGTTATTGCAGTCCGGATTGTAATAAGGCCTATTCGCTGAATATTATTTCAAACTAGGATTATTACTATTTTTATGCTTTATACTTGCTAGAAGTAGAACATGGTTTTCCTAAACCATAAATGTTTTAAATACTACGTTTCTGCAACTAAATTTTTAAATGACAAGCTTTCATAGATCATCTGTTTTAAACAAAGCTTCCACAACTAAAAGGTACATAATTTTCTTTTGTGAAGCATTTTCAATGAAAACAAGGTTTTCGATAAAACACTTTAATGTGACACACCAGATTCAGCCATAACGTCCGGGCTGGGTTTGGGGTGTTACATCTATTGCCAGTGTTGGAAATGTTAGATCTGATCGCCCTGAATGCAAACATTGTGGTAAAAGACAGCCCGACAATTGTAGATTGTATGATTGGGCTTGTTTCAATGTGGATCATTAGACCATTTCATCCGTGATTGCCCCGAATCTATCGAGCAAGAAATTGTGCAAAATCCAAGGCCAAGTGCGTGGTAGACCTCTTAGAAATATGGGTAATATAAATGGTAGTCAAAGAGGGAGTAAAGACACCACTGTACGATCTAAGGCTAGAGTACTTGCTAGAGCCTACGACATCTGAGTTCGTGAAGAAGCTTCGTCTCCAGATGTTATAACTGGTACTTTTACACTTTATGATACTTCTGTGATTGCTTTGATAGATCTTGGATCAACACATTCATATATATGCATGAATTTAGCATCTAGTAAGACTTTCCCTATATAGTCTATTGAATTCGTAATTAAAATATCGAACCCCTAAGTAAAAGTGTCTTAGTTGACAAAGTGTGCAAAAACTGATCGATAATGTTTCGAGACATTTATTTTCCGGCTGATCTGATGTTATTACCTTTTGATGAGTTTGATATAATTCTGGGTTTGGATTGGCTAATTTTGCACGATGCTATTATGAATTACAAATGAAAAACTATTGATTTGAGATGCAAGAATGATAAAATAGTTCAAATTGAATCTAGTGATTTGAATGGATTACCTGCTGTGATCTCTTAAATGAAAGCTCTAAGTATTGTGAGAAAAGGTTGTGAAGCTTACTTTGCTTATGTGCTCAATTCGAAAGTGTAAGAAAAAAAGTTGAATCAGTGCATGTTGTCTGTGAATTCCCTGATGTGTTTCTTGAAGAACTTCTGGGATTACATTCGATACGAGAACTGGAATTTGGCATTGAGTTAGTACCAGGAACTACTCCGATTTTGATAGCTCTGTATAGAATGGCTCCGACCGAACTAAAAGAATTAAAGTCCTAATTGCAAAAGTTGACCAATAGAGGGTTTGCTAGATCGACTTTCTCACCTTAGGGTGCACCAGTTCTGTTTTTGAAAAAGAAAGACGGTACGATGAGAATATGTATAGATTATCGGCAGTTGAATAAGGTGACTATTAAGAATAAATACCCTTTACCCCGAATTAATGATTTGTTTCATCAATTGAAAGGAACTAATGTGTTTTCAAAGATTTGAGATCAGGCTATTATCAGTTGCAAGTAAAAGATTCAAACATTCCGAAAACTGCATTTAGAATGAGGTATGGCCACTATGAGTTTTTAATTATGCCTTTCGGATTAACTAATGCACCTGCTATCTTTATGGATTTGATGAACAGAATTTTTAGCCCGTATTTAGATCGATTTGTTATCGTATTCATTGATGACATATTAATTTATTCGCATGATGAATCCGAGTATGTCGATCATCTGAGAATAGTGCTACAAACTTTGCGTGATAAGCAATTGTATGCGAAGTTAGTCAGTTTTCTGGGCCATATTGTATCAACATCAGGTATCCAAGTTGATTCGAGCAAAATTTTAGCTATTTTGGATTGGAGGTCTCCGGTAAATGTCTCCGAAGTTTACAATTTTTTGGGACTTTCCGGTTATAATAGATGGTTCGTAAAAGGCTTTTCTATGATTGCAACTACGTTAATGAAACTGCTTCAGAGAGATGTGAAATTTGAATGGTCTGAAAAGTGTTAGAAAAGCTTTGATCAGTTAAAAGCCTTATTGACTGAAGCTTCAGTGTTAGTACAACTCGAAATGAGTAAAGAATTTGTGATCTATAGTGATGCTTTGTTGAATGGTCTGGGATGTGTTTTGATGCAGGAAGGCAAAGTCATTACTTATGCTTCGAGACAGTTAAAGCTGCACGAAAAGAACTACCCGACACATGACCTTCAGCTAGCTGCGATTGTATTTGCTTTGAAAATTTGGCGCCACTATCTGTTCGGTGAGAAATGACACGTATATTCTGATCATAAGAGTTTGAAATATCTGATGACTCAAAAAGATTTGAATATGCGACAGAGAAGGTGGTTAGAACTGTTAAAAGATTACAAGCTTGTTATTGATTATCATCCAGGAAAGGACAATGTGGTTGTCGATTCTTTGTGTCAAAAATCACTGTTTTCTCTACGTGTAATGATTACTCATTTGGTTGTATCCGATGATGGTTTGGTTTTAGCCGAATTTAAAGCAAGCCCTTTATTCATTCAACAGATTATCAAAGCTTAGAAGGTTGATAATGAGATTTTAACAAAACGAGCTCAGAGTGAACTAGAAACTGATTCAGAATTGAGAGTTGATAAAGATGATTGTTTGAGATTTCGAGATCGAATTTGCGTTCCGAGAAATCCATAGTTGATTTAGATGATTTTGAATGAAGCTCACAACAGTTGTTTATCTATACATCCGGGTAGTACGAAAATGTGTAATGATCGGAAGCAGCTTTATTGGTGGCCTGGTATGAAGCGTGATATCTCTAAATTTGTTGCAAAATGCTTAATCTGTCATCAAGTTAAAGCTAAACATCAAGTGTCATCTGGTTTGTTACAACCGATTATGGTTCCAGAATGGAAATAGGATAAAGTGGCAATGAACTTTGTTTTGGATTTGCCCCTATCTTTGAGAAAGAAAGATGTAATATGGATTGTAGTTGATTGATTGATGAAATCATCCTATTTTATTTCGGTACGATCCGATTACTCACTTGATAAGTTAGCTGAATTTTACATTTTTGATATTGTTAGATTGCATGGTGTGCCATTTCTATTGTGTCAGACAGAGATCTGAGATTCACATTGCTATTTTGGAAGAAATTACAAGATGCTCTGGGTACGAAATTGCACTTCAGTACTACTTTTCACCCACAGACAGATGGTCAATCCGAGCGGATTATTTAGATACTCGAGGATATATTGAGATGTTGCATTCTTGAGTTTGAAGGTACGTGGGAATAGTATTTTTCTTTGATTGAATTCGCTTATAATAGTTTTCAATCGAGCATCAAAATGGAACCATACGAAGCTTTATATGGTCACAAATGCCGTACACCTTTGTATTGAACAGAGCTTAGTGAGAATAAGATCCACGGGGTGGATTTGATAAAAGAGACTGAACAAAAAGTAAAAGTGATCCGAGATAGTCTGAAAGTAGCTTCTAATCGTCAGAAATCTTACGTAGATTTGAAACGAAAAGATATTGAATTTGAGATTGATGACAAAGTGTTTTTGAAAGTATCCCCATGGAATAAAGTACTTCGGTTCGGTAGAAATGACAAATTGAGTCCGAGGTTCATCAGATCGTTTGAAATTATTGAACGAATTAGGCCAGTTACTTATCGTTTCTTGTTGCCACCTGAGCTAGAAAGGATTCACAATGTATTTCACATATCGATGCTTCGACGGTATAGATCTGATCCATCACATGTGATTTCTCCGTCCGAGATTGAGATTCAGTCTGATATGACTTATGAAGAAGAACCGATCTATATTTTAGCTCGCGAGATTAAAGAACTTTGAAACAAGAAAATTTTGTTATTAAAAGTGATGTGGCATCGGCACAGTGTTAAAGGGGCTACGTGGGAGCCCAAAGATGCTATGAGACAACAATATCCGAATCTGTTCAACGTTAAGATTTTTAGGGACGAAAATCCCTAAGGGGAGAATTGTAATAGTCCGATTTAGACCCTAGTCGAAATAGTGGTTTTGGGACCACAAATCTGAGTCAAAAAAATATTTTAATATTATTTTATGTGCTTATAATATGTAAATTGAAATGTATGAAAGTTTTGTATGAAAATTTAATCGTTTGTGTGCTCAATTTGAAAAAAGGACTTAATCGCGTAAAATGTAAAAGTTGCCTGCTATTTGTATATTGGCTTAATTGATGTGTCTTCTTAGATGTGAGGTCCTTATGATGCAAATAGACCATGGTTATAATTAAATGACAGAGTTGAACATTAGATAGTGGAATTCTAATAAAAATAGCAAGGCTAAATTGGTAAAATGATTATAAATGTTTATTAATTATAACAAAACATGGAAATTGTACATTTTATCATCTTGTTTGCCCAAATTGAAGAAAAAAAGCTAGGGTTTATGTGTCTGAAGCATTCGGCCAACATCTAGCTTGATTAAAGGTCCGTTTTAACTCGGTTTTTATAATTTCTACGTTTTTGTATTCGTTGCTTTGTATACTATCAAACCCATGTCTTAATTTTTTATTTTTATGAGGATTTCGAGTTATGACATTGTAGAGTTTTTTAAGCTTTGTGAAGTTAGTTGATGGAAAATGAAAGATATGTTTTGGGTTAGTATATTTTATCTTTGAATTTTTGATGAATTTGAGTAAAATGGACTAAATTGTGAAAATAAGTTTTTGAGGGACTAAAATGTGAAATAAATGAAATATGTGGGCTTGTATGAGCTATAAGAATATTTTACCAAGCATATGTCTAAGGAAATTTTGTGTATTTTGTGATTTTTGTGATTAGGGACTAAATTGTCAAAATGTGAAAATATAAGGGTTAATTTGTAAAGTTCCCTAAATATGTGTTTTTGGATTAATTTTAATGATTTGGTGAATAAAAATGTTAAAGTTGAATTTATATAGATCAAGAACTAAAGAAAACAAAATTATATTGGAGAAAGTCGAAAGTCATCGAGTGGTCGATTTCGTCTATCCGAATCCGTACGAGGTAAGTCTATATACAAATAAATGTATTTGAAATGGTTTATTTATGATTATATGCTATTGAACAATGATGAATGGCTTAATGCCTTGAATATGAGATATTCGAGAAAGTATCGTCAAAGTTCTGACGTCCGAAAAGCCCTGTATGAACCTTAGGAATAGTTAGGATACATATGTCATGACATAGGATCCAATATGTGTTATCGTGTAAGGCCATGTCTGCGATGTTGGCATCAACTTATGATTTACGTGTAAGACCACGTCTGGGACATTGGCATCGTACTTGATTTTGTGTAAGACCTGTCTGGGACAGTGGCATCGATATTTGATTACATGTAAGACCACGTTTGGGACGTTGGCATTGTACGAGATTTCTTAGCTATTCGTGTATCCTTATATTTTCGAACAGTTCAACGGGCATTTTGAGATATGAATGATTATATGAAATGCGTATTCGATTCAGGTATGTTTGAATTGTACACTATGTTGAGAATGAAAGGTAAATACATGTACCTTTGTGAACATATGATATAATTTTGAGAAAATATGTTATATGAGCAAATGGATTGGAAATATGTGAATTATATGTGAACTATGTGGTATATGTTAGTATCTTGGCCATGAAGTATATGTATTTTATGATGTTTATATGCTTAAGTTGATAAGTTTATTTGTATATGGCTTACTGAGCTTTTGAAAGCTTACTTTGTGTAACATCCTTAAATATGGCCTAGTCGGAATAGTGGTTTTGGGGCCACAAATCCAACATTAAAATAATTATTTTATGATCATTATGAGGCCTAGGATATGGAAACATGCATGTTTTAAAGTTTCATGAAGAAATTCTACATGTAAGGTGTCCAATTGGAAATTAGGGACAAAATTGAATAAATTACAAAACTTGGGTTCTAGAAGCAATTTGTATGAAATTACTTTGGAATATTAATTAGAGGTCCTTAAAAAGTAATTTGCCCAATTTCTAAGTTTTTGGACAAAAATGGGCATACATGAAAAAGTTGGAAAGGTTAGTAAGGAAGGGCATTTTGGTCATTTGGTAGTAAATGAAATAAAAAGGGAAAAATCAAGCTAAAATCAGCCATTCTTCTTCTTCATGCTACCGAAAATTTAGGGATCTCCATAGCTAGGGCTTTCAACATTTTCAAGCTCAATAGTAAGTGCTCCCTAGCCCTGTTTTTAATGTTCTTCGTGTTTTTAAGATCCTCGTAACATGCTCTTTCTATTTCTACCCATATTTCATGCTAGGGTTCATGTTTAGAAAATTACCCATGCATGAGATGCTTGTGTTTTCATGATTTATGGAGGAATATAAGAGTTTAAAGGATGATAAACAACTTTTACTAAGTAGTTTTTCATGGAAATGGCTTAAAGGACTAAATTGTAAAAGTTGTGGTAATGGGTAGAAAAATATGGAATGAGGGAAAAACATGGGCTGCTATAAGTGTGAATAACATTCGGCTAGGCTTGGGTAGCCAAGTATTTCCATGCATTTCATTATATGAGGCTTAGGACTAAATTGTAAATATTATGAAAGGTTAGGGGCAAAATGGTCATTTTGCTCGGGTGACTTTTTTGCCTAAAAATGAATAATGTGATGTATTGATAATCTAATTTTATTGATATAGAACCTGAGGAACAAATTCTGGAGGTCAATCGTAGAAAGCGAAAGGTTTTGGAATAACTGAAATACGAAACCAAAATAATTACTAGGTAAGTCCGTATAACCCGAAGTAAACTCTTAGTATACTTAAAATGCGTGTTTTGAATGTATGAAAATTTTAGATATTCACTGTATGATAATCCATGAAATGTATGAAAATTTTAGATATTCATTGTATGATAATCCATGAAATGTGGTAATATAAAGAACAAGATGATAAATGTCTCGGTTGAAACAAAAAAGGGGAATCCAGTGGATAAATTATGGCTTACATGACACAAGATCCTACATGTGTTGTAGAAAAGGATTTAGCCCGGACGGGTGTTTCTTGAGTGATCGAGCCTCCCAAAGAATATAGGTGCACCAAGGATTTAACCCAAATGGGTAATCTGATTGAGGATTGAATTTAGCCTGCACTGGCAATTCAGATCCGAACTTATGAGAGCAATTGTCATTGAAAAGGATTTAGCCTGGACTGGCAATCCTGACATTGCTCTATGAGTTTATACTAGAGGGAATTACCCTGGACTAGTATTTCTACCGTAAGATGTAAGGTTCACGAGAGTGCGTATTTGAGATGATCACTTGTATGATTTGACGGTAAATGGCCATCCATCGAGATTTTCTTGAAATTCAATGGGACTATGATGAGAAACTAGAATGGAAATGTTGAATTGATGAGCTCACCTAAGATTAATGCTATATTGCTTGAGATGAAACTAACTTGATGATTGAGTGTATGTGATAGGGGATTTATACTATGCATGTTTGGCATGAATATCTTTTATGGTTGTATGCTAAATAACCGGTAAGTTTACCTTCTTATTATCCGGACTTACTAAGCATGTTAATGCTTACCCCTTTCCTTTCCCTGGCTTACAGAGCTCATGGACTCGTGAAGATTGGAAGAGGATTGGAGTATTGTCAACACTATTAGCTTATCTTGCTTTGGTATATAGATACTTATACTTTGTTACAATGGCATGTATAGGTTTTTGTTTATTTTGTTATATGTGTCATTGGTTAGTCAATGTAAAGGCTTAAATGATGTACTTATTCATTTTGTATATGGCAATAAGATATGGCTCACTTTGATGTAGGTTGTAACCTACTAATTGTGCATGTTGGTGTTTAAATGTTCATGAGATGGTTAAATATGGTATACCATGAATGGACATGTGAAATGTGGTCAAATCACTTGGAAATGGCTAGGTCATAATTGGCACTGAGTTATAAACTGAGCCAAGTTTAAATGTAATATATGATATGGTAGTCCTTAATACAAAGAGGATAATTTAGCATGTATAAAACCGATGAGATGAGGTTAACATGCAATAGACCGTTGAAGGTAGTCATTGGGCATAATTAGGCCATGTTAAATATTATTGAAATTCACAAATGTGGGTGGATGTTGAGGGTGACCATTAGCTTAGATAGTAGCCTCCAAAAATGTCCACATGGGTAGGCACACGGGTGTGTGTCTAGGTCGTGTGTGACACACGGTCAGCCCCAGAAGCGTGTTGTGCACCATGTGTCCCCTGCACCTAGAATTATAGGTTAGATTACATGGTAGTTGTAACACCCCTAACCCGTATCCGTCGTCAAAACAAGGTTTCAAAGCATTACTAGAATTTACGGATCACCTAAAAAAATTTCAATTAAATGCTTACCGATTCAATGCATCATATAAATAAATATATTACCATTCAATCAACAGCTTGGCACTTGTATATGCATTAAACAGCAACATTGTTAGCATACCAGTACATATTTCATATAAATTCAACATTGATATACTTATTTTCTTGACATGTCACACTTGAGTTTAATAATTGTCTTTACTTATATAATTTCCTTGTATCAACATATCAAAGATAATCATATATGTACATGTCACGAGACATATTATTCTCTTACTGTTTCTTCATAAGCATATATCATTCATTTCGTTATATCAATATTTCATGCACCATAATTTCCATATATCTTTTGTATATTTATTTCGATAATAGTTCATACTAAAATTAACATAAATTAAATTCCATGTACCTATACTTATTTCATTTATCTATCTTTTTAATTATTTCATTCAACTATTTTGTACATATATTTCCATATAACCAATTCTTGTAAACATTTCACAGAACCGTTTCATATAACCATTCATCATCTGATACATATTACCTGAATATCAATTGTTCAACTGATGTCATAGCATCTCCCATCCACAGTCTTATTTATCTTAAACATGATGCCATAGTGTCTTTCAACTATGGTCTTACTCATTTTCTGTCAGGTTGCCATGGTATCTTTCAACCATGGCCTTGTTCATTTCATGTTACATTGTCATGGTATCTTTCAACCATGGTCTTATTCATTCCCGTCATGTTGCCATGGTATCTTTCAACCATGGTCTTATTCTTTTCATGTCACATTGCCATGGTATCTTTCAACCATGGTCTTGTACATTTTATATCCTGTTGCCATGGTATCTTTCAACCATGGTCTTACACATTTCATATCATGTTGCCATGGTGTCTTTCAACCATGGTCTTACACATTTCATTTCAGAAAGCACACTCCGGCGAACCTCATCCTTACAGCGGGATTACCAATCCAGGCTAAATCCATTTTCCACATATTCTTCGAGAGGGCTATATCAAGATAGGATCACCCGTCCGGGCTAGATCCTTTTTACCGTCAATTCCTTTCCAGAGATCCATCGAAATTTCCTTTCATTCAACCGGGATTTCTTCCCCTTTTATCAAATATGTCAATGTTTCATAAATTTTCATATAATGAACATTCAAATCATATTTATATCAAAAAAATACATTTCATGAATTTCAGAATATAATTCAAGTTACACAAACTTACCTCATTGCTTGTTTGTGTTTATAATTTCATTAATCCGATATCTTTTCTTTTCCACGATCAAGTCTCTTATTTGAGTCGTCCGGATCTTTATAAATAAATTTGATCATCATTTTCATTCATTTCATATTCTAATGTATTTAATTAATGCTCTAGACAAAATTACTATTTTGCCCCTAAACTTTTATTTAATGACGATTTCATCCTTAGGGTTAGGAAAATAAAATTCTTACAATTTAATCCTTATTTTCAGCTAGTATTCTCATACATATTGATAACAGCTCATGAATTCTATAAAATATCAGAATTTTCCATAATTTCAACACTTTCCAATTTAATCCCTAAAACATGTTTTTCCCCGATCTTGAACTAAATTAATAATTTCATTAAATTTTTTAATTTAAATAATAAAATAATCCATTTCATGCAATTTGGTCATTTCTGACATTTTTACAAAATTACCCATAAAGTTTTAATTTTATTCAATTTAGTCCCTGAGCCTAAAACATGCAAATTAGCCATGCTAGATGAATATTCATACATATTTTCCTCTTCCTCCTCTCCATTCCACATCCTTAAATTTATATAATATGCTTATAAGTAACATTATCAATAATTTCACTATTTACTTATATGTATATTCAAAGCTATCCATTTGAGTTATAGTCACTAATTATTTATATCTTGAGCTATAGAACTCCAAATTAAGATCCGTTAATTTTTTATGAAACTAGACTCACACATGTACTTACCATAAAATTTTTAGATTTTTTGGTTTAGCCAATTAGTACAGTTTATTCATTAAATTCACCCCTATTCTGCTATCTGACAGTTCCGACCCTTCTTCACTAAAAATTAATTATCTCCTTGTACAGAATTCAAATAATATTATTGTTTATTTCTATTAAAAATAGACTCATTCAAAATTCTAAGAATATAATTTTAATTCCCTAATTATTTTTCTTCAAATGTTTATGTTTTTCCAAAGTCAGAACAGGGGAACCCAAATTCATTCTAATCAGAACAGGGGAACCCAAATTCATTCTAACCTTTCTCACAAAATTCATTATATCTCATGATTTACAAATCCATTACTTACACCATTTCTTCTATGATAAACTAGACTCAATAATATTTAATTTCATATTTTTTAATCTTCTAATTCGATTTCTAAAATTTATGGTGATTTTTCAAAGTTAGTCCACTGCTGCTGTCCAATATTGTTTTAGTGCAAGCTGTTTATTACCATTTTTCCCCTAAGCTTTTAATAAATAACAATTTCGTCTCTACTCAATTAGCCTCTCAATTGAGCTGATTTTTCTCAATTAACACTTTATTCTATCACTTTAAACTACTTTACAACTTTTGGAAATCATAATTTCAGCACTAGAATTTAATTCCAAATATTTTCACAATTAGGTCCTAAAAACAATTTCCATCAATTTTACTTGATAAAATTATCATATATCAAAATTAAAACTTCAATTCTATGCTTATTCATCATATTCTTCCAGAACTCATCCATAATATCTTAAAAAATTAGCCATGAAATCAAAAACTAATGAAATAGTAAGTTGGACCCAATTGTAAAAGTCTAAAAACATAGAAATTTCAAGGAGAAAGTAAGAATTAAACTTACATGTAGCTAGAGAATGAAAATCAATTTGAACCCTCTTCCATGGCTGTTTTTCAGCTGATGAAAATGAAGAAAAATGAAGAGAATTCTACATATTCCAATTTGGTCCCATTTTTATTTAGTTTATTTTGGCAATTTTCCAATTTTGCCCTCATTTCACCCTTTTCCTGATTTTTCTCAGCTATTGCCTCCCAAAATATCTCCTTTGGGCTTATTTTCACTTCAGCTCCTTCCTCATTTGACAATTGAGTTATTTAATCCTTTTTCAATTTAGTCCTTTTTATTTCATTAACCACCCAAACGTTAAAATTTTCTGACGAATTTTTAATACTAACTTATTGATACTCAATAAATATTTATAAAGATATTTACGGCTCGATTTATAAAATTGAGATCTCGATAACTGTTTTCTTCAATTTCTTGACTTAATAAATCTTTATAAAACACAGATTACTAATTTAAAAATCTTTTCAAAAATCACATTTGGCTCATAATTATTAAATAAATAAATTACGAGCTTATTTTTTTGAATTTAGTGGTCTCGAACCACTATTCTGGACATCATTGAAAGTTGGCTATTACAGTAGTAAACACACGGGTAGAGACACAACCGTGTAGAGGACACAGCCTAGCACACAAGCGTGTGCCTTGGCCGTGTGCCTCGAAGTGAATGATGATGTCATACATAGAATGTCTGGGTTTTTGGACATGGGCGTGTCTAGGCCGTGTGAAGGACACGGGCCAGGGACACGGGCATGTGCTTGGCCGTGTGAAAACTCCTTTAGGTTTGAAATGAAAAATAAATCCAAATAATTCAACATGGGTGTGTGCCCAAGCACACGGGCGTGTGCTTTGCCTCCACACAGGCGTGTGAGGCATAACCCTAGGAATTTTACTAAAATTTTCTATAGCTCTCGGTTTAGTCGCAGATCTCTTTTAATGTATGTCTTGGACCTTCCAGGTTTATAATTGGGACATCATGATATTGTTTGATCGGTTTTAAATTAGAATGAAATTTTATAACCCGTATTTTCTGAAAGTGTCCGTGTATGTATCCAGTAATGCCTCCTTCCTTGTCCCAGTCTTAGGTACGGGTAAGAGGTGTTACATTTAGTGGTATCCGAGCTACGGTTTAGTCAGTTCTAGGACTAATGTAGCATGTATTGAGTATAGCTATACATGCCATTATACAATTTATGATAGTGTGTAACATCTCAAAATAGGGCCTAAATGGAATAGTGGTTGCGAAACCACAACTCTGAGATAGAAAAGTTTATTTCGATTAATTTTTATGATTTATCGAGTGATTAGATGCATGTGTTAGAGTATTGATAAGAAATTTTATAGATTGCATGTTTAGTTTGCCTATTAGGGCTTATTTGCAGAAGTTGCTGTAACAGCCCGATTTAGAGCCTAAACAGAACGATGGTTTTAGAACCACGAATTCGAAGTCAAAAAATTTATTTGATTAAGTTTTAAGGTTTATTTATTGATTAAAATATTGTGTAAAAATATCGTTAAGTAATTTTACTGATAAAGTGCTTAATTAGACTTTTAGAACTAAATTACAAAAGTTGCAAAATATGTGTTCTAATTCATAAGTACTTGATTGGAATGGGGGTTTAAAGAGGAGGTCCTTAAATGTTAATTAGACCATTATATTTCGTTTGGACAAAAATGGGCATGAATAGGACAAAATTTTAAAGGAAGTCCTTAACGGCATTTTAGTCATTTGGTAATTAAAAGAAATAAAAAGGGAAAATAAAGCCAAAATTGACTCATCTTTTTCATGGAGGCCGAAATTAGCATGGGGGAAGCCATGGCTAGGGTTTTCAAGCTTTCCAAGCTCAATAGTAAGTCCGTTCTAGCCCCGTTTTTCAAGTTCTTTACGTTTTTGGAATCCTGGTAACTTGATTAAGCTTATTCTAGCAATAATTTAAGCTAGGGTTCATATTTGGAAAAATACCCATATTTGAAATGTGTTTATTTTGATGTTTTATGGTAAAATATGAAGGCTGAAATTATGTTAAACAACTTTTGCTAAGCGGTTTTAAGCAAAAATGAGTAAAACGGCTTAATCGGTAAAAGTTGTTATTGTTCATAACTATGTGTTAGAGTGAGAATTTGATGTTGCCATAGAAGGGAAAAATGATCAGCATGTCATAAAACATAAGAATAAGGGATGAAGTTTAATTCCCGAGCCTAGGGGCAAAAGTGTAAATATGCAAAAGTTTAGGGGCAAAATTGTAATTTTGCCAAAGTTTGAGTTAAGGATAGTTTGAATATTACATTAATTAAATAAGTAAAATATGATGTTTTAGATCCCGAAAAATGAGATTTGAACCTAGAATGGGAGAAAAATAAAAAATCGGGAAAGTTGGTAAAATGGCCGTTTTAGTATCGAGGTAAGTTCATATGTATATTAAGCATTAATTTATGCATGTATCAATGTAAAATTGATATATTTATTATGATTTCCGTGGTGTTGAAAGTAAATATAATTATAATGATTTAAGTGTTCAATATTAATTCAACATGGAAATGAGAAAGTATGTAAGTTTGTATGTAAATAATACATTATCTTTATTATGTTTTTATATTTCAGCATATTTTATGTATTGTAGCTGATTTTTGAATCATAATTTAACTATTGGAAGTATGGAATCAAGTATTAGAAAAAGAGAGAAATCCCGGTTGAACCTTCGAAAAGATTGGATGATACAGATGGTATGTAGCTAGGTCGCATGGGTGATACTATGTGTACACCATGTAGACAAGAGAGCTACGGGATATATGTAGCTAGGTCGCATGCGTGGTTCCAGGTGAAGGACACCATGTAGACAAGAGAGCTACGAGATAAACTGGCTAGGTCACATGGGTGGTACTAAGTGTTCACCATGTGTACAAGAGAGCCAAAATTATGTGTAAAAATCGAGCTAGGTCACATGAATGGTGCTAAATGAAGGCCACTATGTGTACAAGAGAGCTTCGATTTTAAAGGTGGGCTGTGTGCGATACCATCGTGTATCTGTTATTATTCCGAAGCGTTCAACTGGGAAATTGATCAAATGAAATTGTGTGTGACTTTGTGATGATAAATATAAGTATATACGTGTGTAACTTATGAGCAATATGCCCGATATGTGATTGGAAATTGGAAAGATTGTTATGGGTAAGTGATGAATACAATTGAAGTGTGAAAGATCAAAATTGACAATAAAACTGTTATGGATAGTTGCAGTGACGTGAATCTAAAAAATTACCAAAAATAGTAGAAATTGAATCGGAGACTAAATGAGATATCAAATTAAAGATTAATGAGTCTATTTTTATATAACAGAAACAGATCAAGCAAAGAAATTCTATATTATGAGATATTTAAGTTTTTGAGAGACTGGTTCAGAATGACTACGTGATCCCCTATTATGACTTGTAAAAATCATTAAAAATTGTAAAAAAATAATTATGAGATATAATTTATATGCTTGAAATCATTAATGAGTCTAGTTTCAAATGAAATAAACAATAACATCATTTTAATTCTGTACAAGGAGAAAATTGATTCGTAGTGAAGAGTGGTCAGAAAAGTTGAGCAGTGAAACAGGGGTAACTTCAATGAATAAACTGTACTAATTGGCTAGACCAAAAATTCTGAAAATTTTGTGGTAAGAATATACGTGAATATAGTTTCAAGAAAAATTAACGGTTTGTAATTTGGAGTTCTGTAGCTCCAGAAATAAATAATTTAGGTGCTGGTACTCTGCTAGACAACTTATTTTGAACCTGTTTATGATTGTAATAGTGAAAGTATGTGTCTGTTTGTGATGGTAATATTCTGGGAACATATTGTGACTTCATTTAAAGTATGATAATGTATTTTTTATTAATATTTACATACTTACTTACTAAGCTATAATGCTTACTCCCTTCCTTTCCTTTTTCCTATAGTGTCTCAGATGTTAGCTCGAGTTGGAGGTCGCCGGAGGTTAAATCACACTATCAAACTATTGATCGATATATAAATGTTTTAAAGTATTTTTAAGTCTTTGGAATGTATGGAGAGTTGTTTAATTGTTACTAAGTTGCTAGGAATTGGCCTAAAATACTAACCTATGTTATTCGAAGGTCTCTATTGTATAAAGTCATTTAATGTAGATAGTCTTGATTATGTTATTAATTAAATGATGCAATTTATGAATGTGCATGCTTGCCTATGTGTGTGGTTGAATTAAAGCATGATATGGGCCTTGTAAGCTCTTTTTAAGGGACAGCTTGAATATGTTTGAAAAAGTTTTTAAATTTGAGTGAAATTATGAATCGGTTTTTACACTATGATTAGTGATTAAGTCCGGTAATGCCTCGTACCCTATTCCGACGTCGAACACGGGTAAGGGGTGTTACATAGTGTGACATCTCCTAACCATTTTTAAATGTATTTGAATATAGTAAATGTCTTCCAATCAAGCTCAAGAGGAGTCCAAGGGAGCCGAGAGCCATGCTCCAGATTCCGTTCAGCGAGCTATTGCTAGTAGTAGTAGAAGACCTATGTCTGAAGGCCGGGAAGAAGCAAGAGCTGCCTTATTCGAGATGATGGATGAATGGTTTGGGGATTATTTGAGAAATCGCCCCAATATACCACAACCTCCTCTGCCTCCTGCTCGGCCTGAGGGAGAACTGCCACTAGGTATGACACTCGTAAGAATTGGTAAAGCACCAGTGGACAAACTTAGAAAATATGGGGTTAAAGAGTTTAGGGCTAAGGTTGAGGATGATACTGAACGAGCTGAGTTCTAGGTCGAGAACACTATGTGAGTTTTGGATGAGTTGTCATGTACACCTGAAGAGTGCTTAAAGTGTGTTGTATCTCTTCTAAAAGAAACTGCATATCATTGGTGGAAGACTGTATCCTCAGTGGTACCGAAGGAAGACAATACATGGGAGTTCTTCTAAGCTGAGTTTAAAAAGAAATACATCAGTCAAAGGTTTTTAGACTCGAAGCGAAAGGAGTTCCTGGAACTCAAATAAGGAAATAAGACTGTGTCAGAGTACGAAAGGAAATTCGTAAGGTTAATTCTGTAATAGTCCGACTTAGACCCTAATCGGAACGGTGGTTTTAGGACCACAAATCCAAGTCAGAAAAATAATTAAAAATTATTTTCTATGTTTATTTTGTGTGAATTTATATCTGTGAAATTTTCGTGATTTAATTTTGTCATTTAGGTGCCCGATTAAATAAAAAGACTTAATCGCATAAATTAAAAATTTGGTAGTTTAATGTATAAGGGGTTGAATTGCTATTGGCTTTATTAATGGAAGCCTTTAAGTTGTAAATTGCCCATTGACATATTGGTTGGACGGTATTAGGCATATATTATATAGTTTTAATATTATTTCATTAAGGTTATATATGTAAATTAAACTTTAAGTTATAATAAGTTATAATATATATCATAAAACATAAAATAAAGCTAATATAAGTGTTTATATTTGTGTTCTTGCCGAAACCAACTAAAAGAAAAAGAAACTAGGGTTCGGTTACTTTCAAGCTCAATCAAGGTATGTGTTTAGCTTGGTTTTTTTCTTTTATAATTTTTACATTTTTGAGATTGTTGCTAAGTAATCTACGGGACCCATGCTTGAATTTTTTTATTTTGATGAATATTTTGAGTTATGCCATTGATGAGAGCTTGTGATTTTTGTCTTTTGATGATAAAATATGAAAGATGTTTTGGGTTAACATGTTTTGTATTGGAATTTTTCACGATTTTGAGTAATTAAGACTAAATTGCAAAAATAATAATTTGAGGGACTAAAATGTGAAATAAATGAAATATATAGACTCATATGAATACTAGGAATATTTGGCCAAACATGGGTATAGGGAAATTTTGCATATTTTGTGTTTTGTGCAATAGGCACTAAATTATAAAAAGTGTAAATATCAAGGGTAAAATGGTAATTTGCCCATTTATGTGTTTTTGTACTAAATTGAATGAAAATATGTTTGAATAATTTAATTTGAATATGTTTAGATCAAGAACCAAAGAAATCGGATTTGGATTGGGGGAAAATGAAAGTTGTCGACTAGCTGTCCCGTTCTGTTTTACATAGTCCGAGGTAAGTTTATAAGCAAATAGACGTACTTAATTTTAATTAAATGTAGTATATATGGTGAAATGAAATATATGATTTTATATATGCTATAGCCAAATGTGAATAAGCTTGATTATTATGTTCCCAAATTTGTTTTGACCGAGTTATGACGTCCGAAAACCCCGTATGAGCCTTAGGAATAGTTAGGATATGTATGTCATGACATAGGATTCCGATATATGTGTACGAGTAAGACCATGGCATCGATATGTGATTTCAATATATGTGTGCGAGTAAGACCTTATTTGGAACAGTGGCATCGATATGTGATTACATGTAAGACCACGTTTGGGACGTTGGCATTGTACAATATGTGTAATTATCCGAGTGTTCTATCCAATTCCGAATGGTTCATCGACATCGATAAGTTGTGATCAAAAGTGTAAAATGAATGGAAACGACCAGGTATGGAATAGTTGGCTACCTAACTAAAATAAAGTAAGTAAATAATTTGGTTATTTGTTGTAAATCATGTGTGATGCAAATAAAGGATTTATGTGATCATGATATATGTGTTTGGTCTTATGAATGAAAGATATGAATATTATGGAATTGGTTTTTGAATAGGTGTATACAAGACCATGTATATTCGGCCATATAGATATGTATATATACATGATGTTATATTATGATTTTGAGCTCAAGTATATAAGTGTATGTATATTTGATATATATATGTTGACATTTTGGCTTCAAGGTTGAATGATAATTAATTTTTTGGACTATAATAGCATTCGGCCAAGCTGGCATTTATGAATGAATATATATAATATGAACTTTATATGTTTGGATCTAAATGGGTTATGAAAATATAATTTGGCTTGGTTTAGTTAAGTTGATATTATCATTGGGTTGTACATTTGCTTATGACTTACTAAGCTATAAAAAGCTTACTCTGTGTTTATGTGTGTTTTTGTTTTACAGATTTTGGATCAAGTTACGAGCTCGGGGATCATCAGCAAGATCATCACCCTATCTACTTTTGTTACCTTATAATCTAAACTCGAATTATGGCATGTATAAGCTATCTTTGGAGTTAGTTATTTTGGAAAGTGCATGTATATAGGCCATGCGAAAATGGCTTAATTCCCATGTTTAAATTCGATTATGCTTGGTTGTGGCTTGAATTCTTTTTAGTAAAATTGTTAAGTGCTATGAATGAATGATGTTCATGATAGGTGTTTTATGTTTTAGTAATGATTAATGATTTTGGTTGTAATATATGTGATTCGGCATCGTAGACTTGGCTAAGATCGAACATAACTTAAATTGTTTTAATATGGTTATTACATGGCAGGTAAGATTCGTGTTTTGATTATATGTGTATTTGTAGTTAATACCTTATTCTTGAGAAGTATAAATTGTAATATGAGTTGGTTTGGAAATTTTATGATAATGCATTATAAATATTTATGCATATGATAATGTGACTTAATTTGTTTTTTACATGATATGTAAGATTTAAGTTTTGAGTATGATTATATGTGGGTTCCATTTTGCAATGATAGAAACAATCCCCTTTAGTTGATAAGTATTTTCGGTCAAACTTATTAAATCATGGTTGCATGCTTAAACTTGGTTATCATGGATATGCTATTAAAGTTGAGTTTTAAATGTCAAATAGTATACCAAAGCTTAAGTTGACCGAATGTTAACAGTTAATTGGTTATTGAGTATGTAATCTTAGACATATTGATTGGCATAGGTGGTGCGTGTGTTCATAAAATGATTAAATTTACTAAGGTCAAATGTGCATGATTTAATGACCTAGAATAAATATGTATAGTCTTTTATGATTAATATTTTTAAAAGAAATATATGGTAATAAATGGTTAGTGCCTTATGGATGTTTAAAATTTATATTTAAATGCAAAGCTTGCAAATTCAAATTTACCTTGACCCTAGTTGCGTATGTAAGCAAATTTTTATTTATGTGTATTATGGCTTATTAAATTATAAGAATATGCATGTGATATTTGGTGATTTATGCATAATTTCATAAGTGACCTAATAATATGTTTAACCATGTTGTTAATGATTAATGCTATAAATATATTTGCATTATACGCAGTAAGTATTAAGTTGAAATTTGATATGACCTGTATTTACAGTGTGCAAAACAATATATGTTCTGAAATGTAAGTTACCTACATTTTATTTATAAATGAGTTTGACTTGGGTGAAACTTTATTAATGTTGGATTTGTGCTTTTAATCGGTAATGCCTCATAACCCTAGTCCAGCGACGGATATGAGTTAGGGGTGTTACAAAGTCAATATGCAACAGAGTGGGTCCAATTAGAGACAGAAATGTGTAAGCGCTTCGAGGAAGGCTTGAATGAGGAAACTAAGTTACTGATCGGGATCCTTGAGATCCAAAAATTTACCGTGTTAGCTGATCGGGCCAAGAAGGTCAAAGAACTAAATAATGAACGAAAGCAAGCTAAGAGAGAAGCTTGATTTGTGAGTAAGAGATCTAGCGGTAGAACACACTCCTTCCCCACAAAGAAATCGAGAAGTCAGCAAGAACGCTTCACTCATCGGTAGGATATTTGGGTAGAGTGAGAAGCTCCAAACGACATAACCCAAAGTCTTCTTCCCCTATGGTAACTAGTATGGGAAGCGTAGATGAATAGAAGCTGAAGTGTAAAAGCTGCAACAAATTTTATTTTAGAGAGTGCCGAATGAAGAGCGGTGCATGTTTTAGATGTGGGCTCTTGACCATTTCCTCAGAGACTGCCTAGAACGAGCTAATAAAGAGGTTGAATTAGCCTCACAGTAGATTGCTCCTATCTCTCGAGGTAGACCTCCGAGACATCCCAGAAGTGCAAGTGGCAGTCGGACTGTTGCCAAGGATGCTACTACAAAATCAGAGGCTCGAGCCCTGGCAAGACATTATGCAATACACACTAGAGAGGAAGCCTCTACTCCCGATGTCATCACGGGTACATTTTCTATCTATAATACTCGTGTCATTGCCTTAATTGACCCAAGATCAACCCATTCGTACATTTGCATGAAACTGGTGTCTAACATGGATATGTCGGTAGAACCTACGAAATTTGTGATTAAGGTGTCGAATCCTCTTGACAAGTCAGTCCTAGTTGATAAGGTCTATAAGAATTATCCCTTGACGATTCAAGGTCATTATTTTTCAGCTAACCTTATGTTATTGCCATTTGATGAGTTTGATGTGATTGTTAACTGTGCATGATGTGATTGTAAATTGTGGTAGCAAGTATGTCGAATTGAAATGCTCAGATGGTGAGATTCTTCGGATTGATTCAAGCAAGTTAGATACATTGCCGGTTGTAATTACCTTATTTTTGGCTCAAAAGTATATGAGAAAAGGGTATGAAACTTACCTTGCTTTCGTGATGAATACTAAAGAATCTGAGTTGAAGATGTAGTTGGTACGGATAATATGCGAGTATCTGGATCTGTTTCTAGAAGAGCTACGTGGATTACCTCCCGCTAGAGAGATAAAGTTTGATATTGAGCTGGTGCCTAGAACAGCTCTTATTTCTATTGCTCCGTATAGGATGGCAGCAACCGAGCTGAAAGAGTTAAAAGCATAGTTGCAAGAACTGTCGGATAAAGGTTTTGCAAGACCAAGCTTTTCGCCTTGAGGTGCTCCCATATTATTTGTAAAGAAGAAAGATGGTTCGATGAGGCTATGTATAAATTACTGACAACTTAACATGGTAACTATTAAGAACAAGTATTTGTTGCCAATGATTAATGATTTATTTGATCAATTGAGAGGAGCCAATGTATTTTCAAAAATAGATTTGAGATCCAGTTACTAACAGTTGCGAGTTAAGGAGTTGGACGTTCCTAAGACCGCTTTCAGGACAAGGTATGGTCATTTTGAGTTCTGGTCATGCCTTTTGGTCTAACAAATGCCCCAGCTGCATTTATGGACTTAATGAATCGTGTTTTCCAGCCATACTTGGACAAGTTTGTTGTGGCATTCATTAACGATATCTTGGTCTATTCTTGTAATAAGTCTGAGCATGCTGAACACTTGAGGATTGTTTTACAGACTTTGTGAGACAAGAAATTGTATGCTAAGTTCAGCAAAAGCAAGTTCTAGCTTCGAGATGTTGGATTTTGGGGTCATATTATTTCGGGTGAAGGCATCCGAGTTGATCCAAACAAAATTTCTACCATTATTGAGTGGAAGCCACCAAAGAATGTAACCGAGGCTAGAAGTTTCTTGGGCTTTGCCGGTTACTATCAACGTTTTGTGAAAGGATTTTCGATGATTGCAACTCTTTTGACGAGGTTACTACAAAAAAATGTTAAGTTCGAATGGTAGGAAAAGTGTCAGCAGAGCTTTGAGAAGTTAAAGATGTTGCTAACGGAAGCTCCAGTTTTAGTACATCCTAAATCGGGAAAGAATTCGTGGTCTACAGTGATGTGTCTTTGAATGGACTGGGTTGTGTACTGATGCAAGAAAGAAAAATGATAGCCTACGATTCAAGGCAATCAGAATCGCACGAGAAAAACTATCCAACACATGACTTGGAGTTAGCTGCCATTGTCTTTGCTTTGAAGATTTGGAGACACCATTTGTATGGTGAAACATGCCATGTATACACTGATCACAAGAGTCTGAAGTACTTGATAACCCAAAAAGAATTGAATCTGAGACAACGGAGATGGTTAGAGTTAATTAAAGATTATGAATTGATCATTGACTACCACCCGAGAAAGGCGAACGTGGTCGCAGATGCACTAAGCAGAAAATCCTTGTTTACTTTGAAAGCCATGAACACATAGTTGGACTTGTTAGATGATGGTTCGATTTTGACAGAGTTAAGGACCAGACCAATATTTCTGCAAGAAATTTGTGTAGCTCAGATCAATGATAGTGATCTACGAACCAAGAGAACTCAATTCGAGTCTGGTACTGAATCAGGTTTTTGGATCAGTTTCAACGATTGCTTGATGTTCAGAGATAGGATTTGTGTACCGAGAGACGATGAGCTTATTCAAAAAATTTTGCAAGAGACACATGATATCCGTTTGTTTATTCATCCGGGAAGTGCCAAGATGTATAATGATTTGAAGAAAATGTACTGGTGGAATGGCAAGAAAAGAGACATCTCCGAATTTGTATCGAAATGCTTGATATGTCAGTAAGTCAAGGCTGAACACCAAGTACCTTCAGGTTTGTTACAACCTATGATGGTCCCCAAATGGAAGTGGGACATGATTACTATGGATTTCGTGATGGGATTGCCATTAACCCCTAAAAAAAAGATGTTGTTTGGGTCGTGGTTGATTGGCTAATGAAGTCGACTCACTTTATTCCAGTACAAACTGACTACTCACTTAACAAATTAGCTAACTTGTATGTATCAGAGATTGTGAGATAATATGGGGTATCGTTATCGATTATTTCAGATAGGGACCCGAGATTCACTTCGTGATTTTGAAAGAAGCTGGAAGAAGCCCTGGGTACAAAGTTGAGTTTTAGCACGGCTTTTCACCCACAGACTGATGGTCAGCTTGAGTGGACGATTCAAATTCTTGAGAACATGTTACGGTATTCCGTCCATGAATTTCAGGGTAGTTGGGAAAAATTCTTACCATTAGTAGAATTCGCCTACAACAACATCTTCCAGATGAGTCTGAAAATGGCACCCTATGAAGCCTTGTATGGCAGAAAGTGCCGAACTCCATTGCATTGGACAAAACTTAAGGAACATCAGATCCACGGAGTTGATTTAATCAAGAAAACTGAAGAAAAGGTTAAAGTGATACGTGATTGCTTGAAAGCGACAACGGATAGGCAAAAGTCATATGCTGATTTGAAAAGAAAGGAGATCAAATTTCAAGTTGGAGATAAAGTGTTCTTAAAAGTATCTCCATGGAAAAAGGTATTGAGATCTGGTCGAAAAGGCAAATTGAGTCCAAGATTTACTAGACCATATGAGGTCACTGAAAGAGTTGGACAATTAGCCTACCGTTTGGCATTACCACCCGAATTGGAAAAGATCCATGATGTATTCCACGTATTCATGTTACAGCGATACCGATCAGACCCCTCCCATGTGATTTCACCGATGGAAGTTGAAATTAAATCGGACATGACTTATGGTGAAGAACCGGTCAAGATTTTGGCTCGAGAAGTCAAATAGTTGAGAAATAAAAAAATAGCCTTGGTGAAAGTTTTATGGCATTGACACCGTGTGGAAGAGGCTACATGGGAGCCTGAAGAAACCATGAGAAGTCAATATCCAAACCTATTTATTGGTAAGACTTTCGAGGACGAAAGTCCCTAAGGGGAAGAAATGTAACATCCTGAAATAGGGCCTAGTCAGAACAGTAGTTTCAAGACCACAAATCTGACGTTAAAATAATTATTTTATGATCATTATGTCACCTAGGATAAGAAAACATGCATGTGTTAAAGTTTCATGAAGAAATTCTATGTGTAAGGTGTCCAATTGGAAATTAGGGACCAAATTGAGTAAATTACAAAACTTGGGTTCTAGAAGCAATTTGTATGAAGTTGCTTTGGAATATTAATTAGGGGTCTTTAAATAGTAATTTTCCCAATTTCTAAGTTTTTGGACAAAAAATGACATACATGAAAAATTTGGAAAGGTTAGTAAGGAAGGGCATTTTGGTCATTTGGTAATAAATGAAATAAAAAGGGAAAAATCAAGCTAAAATCAGCCATTCTTCTTCTCCATGCTACCGGAAATTTTGGGTTCTCTATAGCTAGGGTTTTCAACATTTTCAAGCTCAGTAGTAAGTGCTCCCTAGCCTCGTTTTTAATGTTTTTCGTATTTTTAAGATCCTCGTAACATGATCTTTCTATTTCTACTCATATTTCATGCTAGGGTTCATGTTTAGAAAATTACCCATACATGAGATGCTTGTGTTTTGGTGATTTATGATGGAATATGAGAATTTAAAGGATGATAAACAACTTTTACTAAGTAGTTTTTTATGAAAATGGCTTAAAGGACTAAATTGTAAAAGTTGTGGAAATGGGTAGAAAAATATGGAATAAGGGGAAAACATGGGCTGCTATAAGTTTGACTAACATTTTGCTAGGCTTGCGTAGCCAAGAAATTGCATGTATTTCATTATACGAGGCTTAGGACTAAATTGTTAATATTGTGAAAGGTTATGGGCAAAATGGTTATTTTGCTCGGGGTGAGTTTTAGGTCTAAAAATGAATAATGTGATGTATTGATAATCTAATTTTATTGATATAGACCCCGAGGAACAAATTCTGGAGGTTGATCGTGGAAAACGAAAGGTTTCAGAATAACCGAAATACGAAATCGAAACAATTACCAGGTAAGTCCGTATAACCCGAAGTAAACTCTTAGTATACTTAAAATGCATGTTTTGAATGTATGAAAATTTTAGATATTCACTGTATGATAATCCATGAAATGTGGTAATATAAATGAAAAGATGATAAATGTCTCAGTTGAAACAAAAAAGGGAATCCGGTGGATAAATTATATCTTACATGACATGAGATCCTACATGTGTTGCAGAAAAGCATTTAGCCTGGACGAGTAGTTCGTTGATCTCAATATAAAAAGGGTTTAACCCAGACGAGTGTTCCTTGATTGATCGAACCTCCCAAAGAATATAGGTGCGTTGAGGATTTAGCCCGGACGGGTAATCCGATTGAGGATTGAATTTAGCCTAGACTGGTAATTCAGATTCGAACTTATGAGAGCAATTGTCGTTAAAAAGGATTTAGCCTAGATTGTTAATCCTGACATTGCTCTATGAGTTTATACTACGGGAGATTTAGCCTGGACTGGTATTCCCGCCGTAAGATGTAAGGTTTGCGGGAGTGCGTATTTGAGATGATCACTTGTATGATTTGACGGTAAATGGCCATCCATCAAGATTTTCGAGAAATTCAACGAGACTATGATGAGAATCGAGAATGGAAATGTTGAACTGTTGAGCTCACCTAAGATTACTGCTATATTGCTTGAGATGAAACTAATTTGATGATTGAGTGTATGTGATAGGGGATTTATACTATGCATGCTTGGCTTGAATATCTTTTATGGTTGTATGCTAAATCACCGATAAGTTTACCTTCCTATTATCTAGACTTACTAAGCATGTTAATGCTTACCCCTTTCCTTTCCCTGTCTTACAAAGCTCGTGGACTCGTGAAGATTGGAAGACGATTGGAGTATTGTCAACACTATCAGCTTATCTTACTTTGGTATATAGATACTTATACTTTGTTACAATGGCATGTATAGGTTTTTGTTTATTTTGTTCTATGTGTCATTGGTTGGTCAATGTAAAGGCTTAAATGATATACCTATTCATTTTGTATATGGCTATAAGATATGTCTCACTTTGATGTAGGTTGTAACCTACTAATTGTGCATGTTGGTGTTTAAATGTTCATGAGATGGTTAAATGTGGTATATCATGAATGGACATGTAGAATGTGGCCAAATCACTTGGAAATGGATAGGTCATAATTGGCAATGAGTTATAAAAAGAGCCAAGTTTAAATGTATTATATTTAATTGTTTGTGTGCTCAATTTGATAAAAGGACCTAATCGCGTAAAATGTAAAAGGGGCCTTCTAATTGTTAAAATGCCTATTTGTTGTGGCTTATAAATTATGAGGTTCTTATGAGGTTATTTGACCATGGAATGAATTAAATGACATAAATGGGCATTAGCTGGTGGAATTTTAATGATTTGTAATAAGTTAAAATTGGTAAAATGCATATTAATGTTATATTAGTTAAAACCAAAGTTAAAATCATTTTATTTTCTATCATCCATGGTCGAATATTATAGAAAAAGAAGAAGAAAAACACAAGCTAGGGTTCGGCTTGATTTTCTTTGATTGAAGGTTCGTTTTTGTTCTGTTTTTGATAATTTCTATATTTTTGTAATCGTTGCTTAGTAATCTGTCAAGCCCATGGCCTAATTTCTGATTTTATTGATGACTTTGAAATATGCCATTGATGAAATTGTGAGCTTTGTGATGTTAGTTGTTGGAAAATTAAAGATATGTGTTGGGTTAGTATATCTTGTTTTTGATTTTTTTGATGAATTTGAGTAATTTGGACTAAATTGTGAAATAAATGAAATATGTGGACTTGTATGAGTGCTATGAAAATTCGGATAAGCTTGTGTAAAAGGAAATTTTGTGTATTTTGTGATTTTATGAATTAGGGACTAAATTGTCAAAATGTGAAAATATGATGGTTAAATTGTAAAGTGCCCTAAATATTTGTTTTTGGATTGATCTGAACGAAAGTGAAAGTGAATAAGTTAAATTTGAATTTATATAGATCAAGAATAAAAGAAAACGGAATTAGATCAGGGAAAGCCAAAAGTTGTCGAGTAGCCGGTTCAGTCTATCTGAATCCATATGAGGTAATTCGATATACAAATAAATGTGTTTGATTTGATTTATTCATGTATATATGTCATTGTATTGTGATAAATGATAATATGAGAGCTGAAATGAGATATCCGAGAAAGTATCGATAAAGTTCCGACATTTGAAAAGCCCCGTAAGAACCTTAGGAATAGTTAGGATACATATATCATGACATAGGATCTGATATGTGTTATCGTGTAACACCTCGTCTGGGACGTTGGCATCGACCTATGATTTACGTGTAAGACCACATCTGAGACGTTGGCATCGTATTTGATTTCATGTAAGACACTGTCTAGGACAGTGGCATTAATATTTGATTACATGTAAGACCACGTTTGGGACGTTGACATTGTATGAGCTTTTCGAGCTATCTGCGTATCTTTATGATTCCAAATGGTTCAACGGGCATTCCAAGAAAATGAATTATGATGTGAACATGTATCCCATTCAGGTATGTTTGGAATGAGTATCATTTTTTATGTAAAAAGGTAAGTATATGTGCTTTAGTGATCAATTGATAATATGTGATAAAAACATGAGAAAATATGCTATATATGCTAAAGAATTTGGAAAAAATAAATGTATATGAACATTGAGGTGTGTGGTAGTATTTGGCTATGAATTATATGCAAATTGATGATAATTATATGATTTAAATGATAAGTCTATTTCTATATGGCTTACTAAGCTTTTGAAAGCTTACTTTGTGTGTGTTTACATTGTTTTATAGATATCGTAGCTATCGAGAGCTTAGGGATCATCAAGGATCGTCACCATACTATCGAACTATATTTTGGTACCTTCTGAAAATGTATATATTGAAGTATGGCATTTATAGGCTAGAAGTGCTTTGATTATGTTTTGTGATGTATATATCTAGCCATGTGACTTGGCTTGATTATGGTTATGTATATGAATGAGTTCTTGGTATGAATTATGTGTTGAAATTATGATATTATGATATGTTCTTGAATAGCCAAGAGAATAGGTCATTTTGGGTATGTTCGTGGTAAGTGTTTATTTTGGATTTTGATAATTTTTAGCATGAGATTGAATGAAGTAAATGTAAGTTTGTTGATCATATGTTTTGGCATGATTTTAGCTCATTATTTGTTATGATTCCAAATGGTGAATAAGCATGAATTTGGTTGATGATGTTATGGCTTAATTGATGTATGCAATGGTTGTGAAATGGATGAATATTTGGTATGCAATTGATGCTTATTTGTTGTTTGTAGGAAGGACCCTTAATGGGTGGCAATTTGGCCTTGCAAATGGCCTGTTTTTGCCCACACGGATAGAGACACGGGCGTATGTCTCAGCCGTGTTGCTCGAGGGCCCTTTCAAAATGAGCCTGGGCAGACCACACGGTCGCACACACGGGAGTGTGCTAGGCCATGTGGCCAAGTCAATTTCGACCACGGGCTAGACACACGGGTGTCTGATTGGCCGTGTGACCCAAGTTAGTAGCCTCCCTAATTTTCACACGGCCTGGCACACGGGCGTATCTTGTGGCCGTATGGACAAGTCAGTATGCATGCCTTGTTTTGACACGGCCTAAACATACGGGCGTGTCTAAAGTCGTGTGAGGCACACGGCCTGTTCACACGGCATGTGGCCTGTACAACTTTGAAAAATGTTTAAATTTTGAAAAATTTGTATGAGCTCGGTTTAGTCCCAACCCTTTTCTAAAGCATGAATAAGATCTCGATGGCCTATATAAGGGACTTTATAATAATTTTTGGCTATGTTTGCGGATGATGATATTGAACTATTTGTAAAATGTTCCGATTTGTCTGGTAATACCTTTAACCCTAGTCTGGCGACGGATATGAGTTAGGGGTGTTACATTTGGTTGGTATCAGACCTACGGTTTAGTCGATTCTAGGGCTAACGTAGCGTATGTGAGTCTAGCTATACTTTTCATATTTATGAACTGCGATAGTGTGATGAATCCTGACAATGAAAATGTATTTTTATATAGCAAATGGATCTCGAACGAGCCGTAGCTGACGATGCCGAAGGTAATGCACCTGCTCCCGCGCTACGGACAGCGCCATCCGATTCTACACCGGCTATGAGTAGCCATGATGGAGAGGCTACACAAGCCTTCTATCAAATGATGAATGATTGGTTCAGTCAATACATTAGAACTAATACGACTGTTCAACAACCCCCAACCCCGGTTAGTCCTCCGCAAGTTCCTGCTATATCATAAGCTAATTCGGATCAATTGATTAAGCCTCCGGTTGATAAGATTAGAAAATATGGGGCTGAAGAGTTCCGAGCTACCATTAGTGATGATGCTGAGAGAGCCGAGTTCTGGTTAGAGAATACGATACGAGTGTTCAAAGAATTATCGTTGACTTCGGACGAATGTTTAAAATGTGCCATTTCACTTTTGAGAGATACAGCATATCATTGGTGGAAGACACTAATATTTTTGGTTCCGAGGGAACAAGTCACCTAGGATTTCTTTCAAGTTGAATTCCGGATAAAATACATCAGTCAGAGGTGCATCGATCAGAAACGTAAAGAGTTTCTTAAGCTTAAACAAGGTCGTATATCTATTACAGAATACGAGTGAGAATTTTTGAGACTGTGTCAATATGGTAGAGAATGTGTTTCGACTGAAGCTATAATGTGCAAGAGATTCAAGGATGGATTGAGTGAGGACATCCATTTGTTAGTCGGGATTCTTGAGATCAAAGAATTCATTGTACTTGTTGAACGAGCATGTAAAGCCGAAGAACTCAGAAAAGAGAAAAGAAAAGCTGATTTAGAAGCTAGAGAAGTACAAAAAAGATCATCAAGCAAGCCATTTCAATCAACATCAAAGAGGTTTCAAGAGGATTATAGCCGTTCAAAGGCTAATGTGGGACATTAAAGTAGAGATTGTGCTAGATCGCATTCGAGTTTCAGAGCTCAAGCTACATTTGTTGCCAGTGCTGGAAATGTTCGATCTGATCACCCTGAGTGCAAACATTGTTGTAAAAGACATCACGTCAATTGTAGTCTGTATGATCAGGCTTGTTTCAAATGTGGATCATTAGACCATTTCATTCGTGATTGCCCTAAATCTGTCGAGTAAGAAATTGTACAAAATCCGAGGCCAACTGGCAATACATCTCAAGGTAGACCTCCCAGAAATCCAGGAAATGTGAGCGGTAGTCAAAGAGGAACTAAAGACACTGCTGTTAGATCTGAGGCTCGCGCACCTGCCAAAGCCTATGCCATTCGAGCTCGTGAGAAAGCTTCATCTCTAGATGTGATTACGGGTATTTTCACACTCTATGATACTTCTATGATTACTTTGATAGATCCCGGATCAATGCATTCTTATATATGTATGAATTTAGTGAATAGTAAGACATTTCCTGTAGAATCTACTGAATTCGTCATTAAAGTGTTGAACCCTCTAGGAAGATGTGTCCTGGTTGATAAAGTCTACAAGAAATGCCTGTTACTATTTCAAGACATTTTTTTCCAACTGATTTGATGTTATTACCCTTTGACGAGTTTGATATAATTCTGGGTATGGATTGGTTAACTTTGCATGATGCTATTGTGAATTGCAAATGAAAAACTATTGATTTGATATGCAAGAATGATGAAATAGTTTGAATTGAATAATGTGATTTGAATGGATTGTTTGCTGTGATTTCGTCAATGAAAGCTTTGAGTATTGTGAGAAAAGGTTGTGAAGCTTACTTTGCCTATGTGATTGATTCGAAAGTATCAAAAAAGAAAATTCAATCAGTGCCTATTGTATGTGAATTCGTTGATGTGTTTCCTGAAGAACTTCTAGGATTACCTCCGATCTGAGATGTTGAATTTGGCATTGAGTTAGTACCGAGAACTACTCTAATTTTGATAGCTTCGTATAGAATGGCTCCGACCAAGTTAAAAGAATTAAAGTCTCAGTTGTAAGAGTTGACCGATGGAGGATTTGCGAGAATGAGTTTTTCACCTTGGGGTTCTCCTGTTCTATTTGTGAACAAGAAAGACGGTACGATGAGAATGTGCATAGATTATCGTCAGTTGAATAAGGTGACTATTAAGAATAAATACCCTTTGCCCCGAATTGATGATTTGTTTCATCAATTGAAAGGAACTAATGTGTTTTCGAAGATAGATTTGAGATTAGGCTATTATCAGTTGCGAGTAAAAGATTCAAACATTCCAAAAACTGCATTCAGAACGAGGTACAGCCACTATGATTTTTTAATTATGCCTTTCGGATTAACTAATGCACATGCTATCTTTATGGATTTGATGAACATAATTTTCTTACTGTATTTAGATCGATTTGTTGTCGTATTCATTGATGACATGTTGATTTATATTTGTAATGAGTCCGAGCATGCCGAACATCTGAGAATAGTGCTACAGACTTCGCGTGATAAGCAATTGTATGTGAAGTTTAGGAAATGTGAATTCTGGTTACGAGAAGTCGATTTTCTGGTCCATATTGTATCAACATCAGGTATCAGAGTTGATCCGAACAAAATTTCAACTATTCTAGATTGGAAGCCTCCGAGGAATATCTTCGAAGTTCGTAGTTTTTTGGGACTTCTCAGTTATTATAGACGGTTCGTAAAAGGCTTTTCTATGATTGCAACTTCGTTAGCGAAACTGCTTCAGAAAGATGTGAAGTTTGAATGGTCTGAAAAGTGTCAGAAAAGCTTCGATCAGTTGAAAACTTTGTTGACTGAAGCTCTAGTGTTAGTACAACCTCAAATAGGTAAAGAATTTGTGATCTATAGTGATGCTTAGTTGAATGGTCTGGGATGTGTTTTGATGTAGGAAGGCAAAGTCATTGCTTATGCTTTGAGACAGTTAAAGCCGCACGAAAAGAACTATCCGACACACGGGCGTGTCTAAAACCGTGTGAGGCACACGGCCTGTTCAGACGGGCGTGTGGCTTGTACAACTTTGAAAAATGTTTAAATTTCAAAAAATTTTGTATGAGCTCGGTTTAGTCCCAACCCCTTTCTAAAGCATGATTAAGCTCTCGATGACCTATATAAGGGACTCTATAACGATGTTTGACTATGTTTCCAGATGATGATATTGAACTGTTTGTAAAATGTTCTGATTTTTCAGGTAATGCTTTTAACCCTAGCCTGATGATGAATACGGGTTAGGGGTGTTACAATTTGTTTAAGTTTCAAAAAAAATTGTATGTGTTCGGTTTGGTCCCGATCCTTTTCTAAAGCATGGTTAAGGTCTCATTGACCTATGTAAGGGACTTTGTGTTGATATTCGACCTTTGATGCTATGATGTTTATGAAACGAATGCTAAATTTTCTAAAATGTCCGGTAACGCGTTTAACCCTAGTTCAGCGACGGGTATGGGTTAGGGGTATTACACTTCCATCAATAAAGTTTCAATCTATCAAAACTCTGCTGGCATTTATCAGTCCACTCAAATTTGACTTCTTTTTACAACAATCGGGTCATCGGAAAAGATATCATTTAGAACCCTTTAACAAATCTCCGATAATGTCCTACTAGTCCCAGAAAACTTCTGACTTCTAAAACATTCTTCGGTGAATTCCAACTTACAATAGCTAAAATTTTGTTCAGATCTACCCGAATACCCTCTGTCGATGCAACATGTCCAAGGAAACTAACGTCCCGTAGCCAGAATTCACATTTATTGAATTTAGCATAGATCTGTTTCTCACGCTGAGTTTGCAAAACAATTCTTAGATTCTCAGTATGCTCATTCACATCCTAAGATTAAACCAAAATACAATCAATAAAAACAACCACGAACTTGTCCAGGTATGGTCTGAAAATTCTGTTCCTTAAATCGATAAATATCATTAGGGCATTTGCTAATCCGAATGGCATCACCAAAAACTCATAATGCCCACATCTAGTTCTAAAAGTTGTCTTCGGCACATCTGAATCTTTTACTCATAGCTGATAGAAACCAGATCATAGATTAATTTTTGAAAATATAGTGGCACCTCTTAATTGATCAAACAAGTCATCTATATGAGGCAACAAGTACTTATTCTTTACTGTGACTTTATTAAGTTGTCTGTAATCGATGAATAATCTCAGTGATCCATCTTTCTTCTTTACAAACAATACTGGTGCACCCCATGGTGAAAAGCTGGGTCGGGCAAATCCTCTATCAATCAACTCTTGCAACTGTACCTTCAGCTCTTTCAATTTAGCAGGGCTATTCTATATGGTGCTATAGATATTGCCGTCGTCCCTGGCACAAGGTCTATGGAAAATTCCACCTCTTTATCTTGAGGTAAACGACGTAGTTCTTCTGGAAATACCTCAGGAAACTCATAAACAACTTGCACCGACTGGATTTTTAACTCTAATACTTTGGCATCCAGTAAAATAGCAAGATAAGACTCATACCCTTTTTAATATATCTATGTGCTGATATTGCTAAAATTACATTAGACAACCCATCCAGTTTCTAAGATTCAACCCAGAGTAGCTCACCATTCTAACACTTCAGTACAAGGTATTTATGTTTACAATTTACCACTGTATCATGCTGGGTTAACCAATCCATTCCCAATATTACATCAAATTCAGCAAAGTGTAACAACATCAAATTAGTCGGAAAACAGTAACCCTCTATCATCAATGGGCAATTTTTACAAATTTTATCCACCATAACATGCTGACCCAAGGGGTTTGAAACATTCACCACAAGTTCGGTGAATTCAACGATCATATTTTTAGCACACACAAATTTTGTGCATATATATGGATGCGTGGAGCCAGGATCAATCAAAACAATAATATCAGTATCAAGTAGAGAGAATGTACTGGTGATAACATCTGGTGCCAAAGCATCTTCCCTTGCACATATTGCATATGCTCTTGCCAGAGCCTGAGCCTCGAATTTAGCTGTTGAATCTTTTGTAGCACAACGACTACCACCGACATTTCTAGAATACCGTGGTGGTCTACCCCTCAAGATAGGATTACTTGGCTTCTGGGTCTGTTTAATGTCTTTCTCAACCCATTCCGGGAAATCCTTAAGAAAATGGTCGAGAGAACCACACTTAAAGCAAGCCCCACTTCTTATCCGGCACTCTCTGAAATGCACTTTATTACAGACATTGCAACATGGTTTGGGGTTTCCAACACTCCCAACACTGGTTGTTAAGGGAGATGAAGACCTCAGGTTAGTGCGTGTAGAACTTTGTTCCTTTCCCAAATACTCCCATGATGTAGCAAAATGCTCATGATAATTCTTGGATTTCTTTGAAGTAGATTATTGTGCCTTGTTCATAAATCTTTTGCTCATTACTCGAGCTTCCCATTTCCACTTGCCACTTTTCTTTGCTTAATTCCTCGGCTTTATGTGCTCGTTCAGCCAACACCATGAATTCTCTTAATTCCAAAATTCTAATTAACAACTTAATATATTCGTTTAGCCCTTCTTGAAATTGTTTGGACATTTCGGCTACAGTCTAAAACCATTCACTAGCATACTTGCTCAATCTAACAAATTCTCGTTCATACTCGGACATTGTCATATTTTCCTATTTGAGCTCTAGAAATTCCTTCTTTTTCTGGTCTAGGAATCTTTAACTAATATATTTCTTTTTAAACTCTGTTTGCAAAAATTCCCATGTAATATTTTCCTTTGGTACCATAGAAGATATGGCTTTCTACCAATGGTAGGCTGTGTCTTTCAGCAAGAATACTATACATTTTAGACATTCAGCTAGTGTACATGATAACTCATCTAGAACTCGAATAGTATTTTCTAGCTAGAACTCGGCCCTCTCTAGATCGTCATCGATCGTAGCCATAAATTCTTCAAACCCATGTTTTCTGATTTTATCTATTGGTGCCTTACCAATTCTAACAGGTCTAGCATCTTGTGGCATTTCATCATTTTCTGAAGCAGGTGGGGGAAGTCATTGAACAGCAGGGTTTGCTCTCATATATTAACTAAACCATTCATCCATCAATTCAAAGAAGGCTACTTTTGTCGCCTCACTTCGGCCCTCAGGTACGGGCCTTCTACTACCACTAGATGCAGCTTGTTGAATGGAAGCTTGAGCAGCGGTCTCAGCTTCCTCAGTCTTGGCTCTAGCTTGGTTGGAAGACATGACTATATGAAAATAAATTTAAAAGTGGTCAAGAGATATCACACTATCATAATTTATATAATGGCATGTCTAGCTAGGCTCGTACTTGCTACGTTAGTCTAAGAATCGACTAAACCGTAGCTCTGATATCATTAAATGTTGAACCCCTAACCTGTACCCATCTCCAGAATAAGGTTTCAGAGTATTACATGAACATTCAGAACATTTTACAAATAATTCTTATAAATTACTATTCATTTACCGAGATCATTCAAAATTTCCCTTAATTGGACCTTCGAGGTCCAATACGAGCATTAGAATCAAGTCAAGACCTAATCAGAAACTCAAAAATTTTTTTGCAACATTTCAAAACTTTTCCAAGGTACAGGGCTCACACGCCTATGTGGTCTAGGACACGCTCGTGTGGTCAGGCCATGTACTACACACGCCCATGTCACTGACTTTTAAAGCATGAAAAAATTAAAGTCATAGGGCCAAGTCACACAAGTCACACGCCCGTGTGCTTGGCCGTCTGGCAAATTTTATTTTTGAAATTTAGGTGCAGTTTTCACACGGCCGTGTCCAAGGCCGTGCCAACCACATGGCTGAGACACACGCCTATATCTCAGCCTGTGTGCCTAGTTCTGAGCATTCTGCTTCTCTTTTTAAGATGCAGAGGACACATGGCTTGACCACATGCCCATGGGACAAGTCGTGTGTCACACACGGCCAAGATACACGCCCGTGTGGACAAAATAAGGCCTTTTCCTAGCCTCATTTGTCACCCAAGACATACCATTTTCCTGCACCAAAACTCACAAGCATATATCCACCAATCCAACATCATATTCACATAAAATTTGCCATTAATCATGTGGTATTATTTCATGCATCAAAGGATATAAACTTACTCTTAACATAAACTTATATGCTAACATAATTCCAACAAATTAACACATAATAATCACTTATGTGATTACCAAAATATTACTTCAAAAATAACCAAACTTAGACCATCACTAGTCACTTCAATGGCTAGATTACAAAACCACAATTACAAGCCATCATTGGCCAAATAAGCTTATACATGTCATTATACCAAAATGAGAACTCTATTTCTACCAAAATGAGATAGTAGATAGGGTGATGATTGCTCTGACCGACTTCTAACCTTCACCAGCTTTGAGCATTATAAAATAGGGAAAATTAAACGGAGTAAGTATTTCATGCTTAGTAAGTTTGCATAATGGAAAATAAACTTACCTATCATATGTATTAATACAAGCATACGTAAATTTACAATCCATCGATTTTGGGTAAGTTACCTAAACACATACACTTATTCAACAAGTTAGTCACATAATCTCAAATGAATATCAAGTAAACATAGATGAGCTCATCACATTACAAGCTTCTATTAATTTCACCTTTCCACACTTCAAGAGTCATTTTCATTGAACTATTGAAATCTCAAAGGATGTTCGGGTAATATACACATGTGCAAAAGTACCCATTAGGGTACATAATAAGAAGGCACACTCTTGAGCTGTACATTTTACAGTAGGATTACCAGTCCAAGCTAAATCCTCTCCATAGCATATGCTCTAGAGAGCTTAATACGGATTACCCGTCTGGGCTAAATTCTATCTGCAACATATGTACTATTATTCTTACCCCATCAAAATTCAACATTCAACCGGAACAAGACAATTTGTTCATTTTTCACAACTTATGACTATTTCATTATGTGTATCATCCCACACATATCAACACAATCATACAATTCAATTCAAGCATATTAACATACATATTTAAGTTACACAAACTTACTTTGAAAATGGTTAGTATTTGAATTTCAACTAATTCGAAACCTTTTGCTTTCCTCGATCTAGTTTCGTGGTTGGTCTTTCCAGATCTATATGGGTAAATTTCACTATTAATCTATCACATTCCATATACATTTGCATCCTATTACATCCTAGGTAAAATTACCATTTTGCCCCTATCTTTTTCAAAAATTCTAATTTCGTCCCTAGGCTTGAAAAATGAAACTCATGGAATTTAACCCTCTTTCAAAGCCTATCTAAAATTTATATATTACAATTACAGTACATAAATTTAAAAAATTTTAGAATTTTCTGTGGGTTTTACCACTTTTTCATTTTAGTCCCTAAATTAAGTTTTCATCAAAAATTGCTTTGTAAAACTTGTTTATCTATGAATAACCTTTCATTTTCTACCATAAATTTCTAATTTTTAGCATATTCATCCATGACCCAAATTTCATACCTTGATAACCTTTCTATAACACCCCAAACCCGGCCTAGACGTTATGGTCGAATCTGGCGATGTCACAGTGGAGTGCTTTTTGTAAACTTGCTCTTGTTGACGAAAACCCGTTTGGAAATTTAAAGCCTCTTTGTTAGATTTCAAGTCATTCTAGCTATTCGTTATTCATTTTAAATTGTCATTACTTTTTAAAATCTATTTGTTGCGGAAGCATTTCAAAAGCATTACGAAAGCGTAGTGTTTTGAAAATAGTTATCATTTTGGAAAACCGCGTTCTACGTTCAATAGTTATAAATCATAATAAGCAAAAATCCCAAATTAAAAACTAGAAAATTATAGAGGCCTTATTACATAATTAAAACCACAAACGAAATCTAATAGTAAATAGAAAGGAAGACAGAAGCGAAAGTGTGGCCATCTTCGAATCCCTCACAGCATTGATCTGCCTAAGGATTACCTGAACAGTTAAAACAAACGGGTGAGATTACAAAAACTTAGTGTGTAATCCCAAAAATAATCAAATAGTATCAACATAGTCTGGGCCTAAGCCCAGATCGGTAATAGTCTACGCCTTAGCTCATCACGAAATAGTAACAATGTGGGCCTTAGCCCAATGCAGTAACAATATAGTACAATAATGCAACCCAACCCAATCCAGCCATCACACCACTTCGTACCACCAACACACCATGTGGGGACCAAGTCGACCCACCCAGCCAACACACCAATATCGCAGCAAAGCTGCAGTATCAGTATATGGCGCAAAGCCATGAGTAGCGGCTCGAAGCCATCAGTAGTGGCACAAAGCCATCAATAGTCGCACAAAGCCGTCAATAGTGGCACAAAGCCGTCAATAGTGGCACAAAGCCATCAATAGAGGTACAAAGCCATCAATAAAGGCCCAAAGCCATTAATAGTGGCATAAAGCAATAAATATTGCAGCAAAGCTGCCAATATTAATAACGCAACAAATCTACCAGTAATAGGCTTTAAGCCATTAGTAGGTCCACAGTCGTCTTATTCGACCTGTACCACCTTAGCTCCACAGTCGTCTTGTGCAACCCGTGCGACCATATCAGTACAGTACACTTCCTCCAAAATATATAAACCCATCCCCATGCAAAATGTCATGTCATAAATCATACATATATGCAGAATGTCGTACTTAGAGAGAACAGTCAAGTCATAGCACAAATCAGTCATTTACCCGCGAGGGGTAAAATAGTCATTTAACCCTATAAGGGTATTTTGGTCATTTTACCTACCTTGGAGTCTAGGTACTCTTATCGACCCATCAGAAGGTCTACAGTTACCTCTAGTGACTCGTATAACCTTAACGGTCCTAAAAGATTAATCTAGCCCAAGGTCCATTACGTGGCCCAAGTGTGTGGCCCATCAAGCCCAAAAATTACCATGGTCATACGAACCATACAGCCCAAACTAGTAATTACCATATATTGCAGAATTTATCTGTGTGGAGCCCTTAAGCCCATTGGGCCCACACAGCCCATTTTGACCCATCGTGGCCCATAACAACCTAAGCCCATGGGAATGCCCAAGGTGGCCTCTACAGTTATACACCCATGATTCGTTGGCTCGGTTTACAATATGTGCATTCGCACACTTATGTGGCCAAAAGGCCATTCATTCGGCTTTTCATCTTTTCAGCTTTTGTCGTTCTACAGTCTATCCAATGTGTGAATACACACCTATTTTCAAGAATGAGTCGAAGACCACGACCACCAACCTAGATTCAAATCATAACCCAATATCAGCTTTAATTGCTAGGGTTAAACACCCTATTAGTAATCTCCAAATATGATACATACTTCTTACCTTGGTTAAGTAACTATGATATAATCCCTCCTTAAACTAGTGATCACCAATCCTTGGCACATCCTGCATTGAATCTTAATCACTTTAACTATCACCATAACCGAAACTAACTAGATCCGAAAGAACAACAACTTACCACTATGCGAAACTAAGAACGGTTGACAGAAGTAATCAGCCTATACCCATACAAGATTTGAAATGCTTGATCCTTTATCATGAATCGACAACACAAAAGATGTTAAAAGAAAAGATCAAAATGGTGAAGAGAAATAAGTGTAAACCAAGAGCAGTTGTCGATTTTTCAGAGAACCCCTACTAGCCGAAAAGAGAACAAAATAATAGGGGGAAAAATTATTCGACTAATCCAACACATGGAAGGAGAAGAGAACTGAAACAACAGAAATGAGAGGAAAGAGTAGATATATTCGGTCTAAGGTAGAAAAAGAAGTAAATGATAATGACCGATTGAAAGAGAAGAAACATGAAGGCTCAGCACAGGTGATGAAAATTAAGAGAAGGGAGATGACGGGGAGAAAGAAGCCGAAAGAAAAAGAGTAAAAAAATAAAATACCCGAATGGTCTAATAATGAGCAATCAATCTTAGACAAAAATAAAAACAAACACCAAGGGACCGAAATGGAGAGCATTAAGAGCACACTTTCGACATTTGGGAAAAGAGGTCCTATGACCGAATTTGCACAATGAAGAGTCCCACATTTGACCAACCACTAGCAGTCCCTTCAACCTCCCATAATCCACTCCTACAATCTCTCAACCTACCGGTTTGACTCTTTTTCAAACTCCTCCACAAATCCCCCACAAAAACCTCTTTGATTTTCTCCATGACTCATTCAAATTCCAACATGTAGAGTTCTAGTCCGACTCAATTTCTCACGCAGCAAAGGAGTAAAATAAATACTCTTTTGTGCAAAAGGTGACTCGAACCCCTAAACTCCTTAGAAGCATAACACGCCACTGCCACTACACCACCACTCTCATTGTATCATATAATACCTAATTTAATTAAAGAAGCCTACTATCTAGAACCAAGGGCCTTATTCACTTGAAATTAAAATTTTTGCTAAAGCCCAGGTTTGAACCCAGGACTTCTCAAACACTTCCCAACACACTTAACCACTAAAACAAACATGCATTTGTGTCATTTCCTTACACAACTAAGTACTTATGTGCAGTCTCCTAACTGCACCCCTGCTCAAAACCTAATACTTCTAGGGCAAAATTCAGAGCATTACAATTCACCCCTCCTTAAAGAAATTTCATCCTCGAAATTTCCAACTATCAAAACAGTTGCACAACCTGGACTACACCACCACGCTCTCGCTGCGCACTCTTATCCCAATAACACTTTCACGCTTTAACTTGAACTTGAATCCTCTTACACACACCCAAAACATCTAACCACTGGAGCAGATAGATATCACCCTATACAATTTCTATATCCCAATCGTCATACCCAAATAAAACATACTTGACTTAAAAGTGACTTGGCAATCCTGAACCTGGTGCTCTTTCGACCCACATCTGAGACAAGCTCCTAATTTCCTCCATCATTCACCCGAATGATACCCTTTGCAATGCTCGCAAGCTGGCAAATTCGGACGTGTTTTAACATGTTTCATAGAATGAGGCTCCAGCTTTAGAGAACTGTGATCTCTCTTCTTCTTACAATCAAAGCACCTAGCCTGAAGCGTTTCACCAATCTTCTAACTTTGGCCTCAAACACATTCTCTAACACCTCTGTTATTAACCAAGTCAGTGCTTCAGTCCAAAGTTCGGGTTATCACTTCCTAAAGTTGGCGAACTTACCTTGAACTCCGTCTCCTGAACAATCTTACGATCTGGTGAAACAGGCAACCCCTTGCGATCTTGATTACCTTCAGAATCCATATCAGTACTGTCGCTAACTTAAAAATCTACATTTTTAGAACACACATAGAATAAATACAAAATCTGAATTCCATTGTTTTAGTTTACTCTAACTAGAGTGTTTCAATACAGTTTAATGCCTAAGAAGTCACAGTATTTCTATTTACATCATTTCAGTGCAACAAGCAACAGCTTCAAAATGACTTACAAAATCGGCGCGGAGACTCGGTGTACCACACATTCAATATAACCTTTCAAAACTGTTCAAATTGTTTTAAAACAGATCTTTTAAAATTTCAAAGTTTTAGATGAAACCCAATTCCACAGTCGAGTTTTACAACTTGGCTCTGATATTACTAAATGTAACACCCCAAATCCAGCCTAGACGTTATGGTCGAATCTGGTAATGTCACATTAGAGCGCATTTGGAAAACTTGCTCTTGTTGACGAAAACCCGTTTTGAAATTTAAAGCCTCTTTGTTAGATCTCAAGTCATTCTAGCTATTCGTTATTCATTTTAAATTGTCATTACATTTTAAAATTTGTTTATTGCAGAAGCATTTCAAAAGCATTACGAAAACATAGTGTTATGAAAACAGTTATCATTTCAGAAAACTGCATTCTACGTTCAACAGTTATAAATCATAATAAGCAAAAATCCCAAATTAAAAACTAGAAAATTATAGAGGCATTATTACATAATTAAAACCACAAACTAAATCTAATAGCAAATAGAAAGGAAGACAGAAGTGGAAGTGTGGCCATCTCCGAGTCCCTCGCAGCACCGATCTGCCTAAGGATTACCTAAACAATTAAAAAAATGGGTGAGTTTATGAAAACTCAGCGTGTAATCCCAAAAATAAACAAAAAATATCAACACAGTCTGGGCCTAAGCCCAGATCGGTAACAGTCTGGGCCTGAGCCCATCACAGAACAGTAACAGTGTGAGCCTTTGCCCAATGCAGTGACAATACAGTACAATAATGCAACCCAATTCAATCCAGCCAACACTCTACTTCATACCACCAACATACCATATGGGGAGGAAGTTGACCCACCTAACCAATACGCCAATATCGCAGCAAAGTTGCCAGTAATAGTAACGCAGCAAAGCTGCCAGTATGAGTATATGGCACAAAGCCATGAGTAGCGACTCGAAGCCATCAGTAGCGGCATAAAGCCATCAATAGTGGTACAAGGCCATCAATAGTGGCACAAAACAATAAATATCGCAGTGAAGCTGCTAGTAATAGTAATGTAGCAAAGTTACCAGTAATAGGCCTTAAGCCATTAGTAGGTCCATAGTCGTCTTGTGCGACCCGTGCAACCTTAGGTCCATAGTCGTCTTGTACGACCCGTGTGACCATATTTGTAAAGTACACTTCCTCCAAAATATATAAACCCATCCCCATGCAAAATGCCATGTCATAAATCATACATATATGCAGAATGTCATACTCAGAGAGAATAGTCGAGTCATAGCACAAATCAGTCATTTACCCTCGAGGGGTAAAATAGTTATTTTACCTTATAAGGTATTTTGGTCATTTTACCTGCCTTAGGGTCTAGGTACTGTTATCGACCCATCAGAAGGTCTACAATCGACTCAAGTGACTCGTATAACCTTAACGATCCTAACAGTGTAAATGGGCCCATGGTCCATTATGCAGCCCAAGTAGGCCCACACGCCCGTGTGGCCCATCAAGCCCAAAAATTACCATGGCTATGTGAACCACATAGCCCAAACCAATAATTACCATATATTGCGGAATTTATCCGTGTGGTGTAACACCTCTAACTCGTTTCCGTCGCCGGACTAGGTTACGAGGTATTACCAGTCAGAACACATATTCTAATAATCACATGCATATACTTGTACACATTTATATACCATTCATTTTGTCATTTTCATTTCATCAAGCTGAAAATAAAAGCATTCTCCATTATGTTAGACAATTGTTCACTTCCAACCTTGTTCATCCATTGTATAAATCAATACCTTTTTTAATACGCACATTAGGCATACACTGAATATCATCCTATAAATAACATGAATTTTAGCTTAATAATGCATAATTCATTATAAATCTCTATATATTCCCTATTCATACATAACCAAAACACATCATTAATCATCATCATATTTATATATATAATTATTTATATAGTCAAACGCCAAATCACAAGTTAATCAAAAACCATTACAAATGTTTTCATCTTATAACGAACATATCAAAACAATCTTATGTCATGTTCGGACATAACCAAACTACTTATAATGCTATCTCATATTCAACACTATAACCAGATACAACAGCCAAGATACAATTAATTACTTATATATGAATACCATGACCGAACCAACCCAATATGTAACAGCCCAATTTAGACCCTAATCAGAACGGTGGTTTCGGGACCACAAATTCGAGTCAAAAATATTTAAAAATTATATTTAGTGTTTATTTTGTGTGAATTTATGTCTATGAAATTTTCGTGATTTAATTTTATCGTTTGAGTGTCTGATTAAATAAAAAGGGCTTAATCGCGTAAAATAAAAATTTGGTGGTTAAATGTGAAAGTGGTTAATTGTTGTTGTCTTTATTAATGGAAGTACTTATAATGCAAATATACCTTTGAATTTTTGCATAGACACATTCAGTCATCAATAGGTGATTTATAAATAATTTAAACTAAGGTTAAAATGGTAACTTATGTGATAATAAGTTATAATATAAAACATATCATAAAATAATAAAACAAATCATTTAGTGTTCATACTTTCCTATTGCTGAAATATCAAAATAACAAAATAAAAGAAAAGAAACTTAAGGTTTGGCACTTTCAAGCTTGATTCAAGGTAAATTTTAGCTTAGTTTTTGATAATTTCTACGTTTCTGAGATCGTTGCTTAGTAATCTTCAAGACCCAAGCTTTAATTTTTTATTTTGATGAATATTTTAAGTTATTCCATTGATGAGAGCTTGTTATTTTTGTTGTTTAATGATGAAAAATGAAAGGTATGTTTTAGATTAACATGTTTTGTATTAGAGTTTTTGATGATTTTGAGTAATTAGGACTTAATTGCAAAAATAATAATTTGAGGGACTAAAATATGAAATTAATAAAATATATGGGCTTGTATAGGCATGGGTACCATTCAGCCTAACATGGTGCTTTGAAATTTTGTGTATTTTGTGTTTTGTGCAAAAGGGACTAAATTGTAAAAATTGTAAATGTTAGGGGTAAAATGGTAATTTGCCCATTTATGTGTTTTTTTGATTAAATTGAATGAAAATGTGTTTGAATGAGCTTAATTTGAATATGTTTAGATCAAGAACCAAAGAAATCAATTTGGATCAGGGGAAAACGAAAGTTATCGACTAGTCAATCCGTACTGGTTTTTCGTTGTCCGAGGTAAGTTTATAAGTAAATAGAAGTTGTTAAATTTTAATATATGTGATTAATATATAGTTATATTGATTAAAAGTAAATTACAAATCGATATTGAAAATGAAAATAATTTAAGTTTGATAATAAGTAATTAATAAGTTTAGTATTAAAAGTGATGACATGATTTATATATGTTAAAATGCTGATTACTTGTACATTAATTACAGTCTGTATTTTGCTAAATGAAATGTGTATGTGATACTAAAATGTGAATTATGGATAAATGTATATATATATTCAAATATTTAATGATAATGCGACTTTGGTTATGAATGATAATTTTGTAATGAATTTATGTATAATTTAGCTAACTTAAAGGTTGATACCTGGAAGTATACGTTGGCATCGATATGTGATTCTGATATATGTGATGTGCGAGTAAGACCATGGTATCGATATATGTATGTAAGTAAGACCACGTTTATATGTTGGCATCGATATGTGATTCTGATATATGTGATGTGCGAGTAAGACCTTGGCATCAATATATGTGTGTGAGTAAGACCACGTTTATATGTTGGCATCGATATGTGACTTTGATATATGAGTGCGAGTAAGACCCTATCTGGGACAGTGGCATCGATATGTGATTACATGTAAGACCACGTCTGGGACGTTGGCAATGTATGATATATGTGTGATTATCCGAGTGTCCTACCCAGTTCCGAATGGTTCATCGGGCTAAGGTAAATTGAGTTCAAATGAGTAATATGAGCTATATGTCAGGTATGAATTAATTGGTTACTTATTTATAGTAAGGTCAGTAAACATCTTGGCTATTTGTACAAATCTTGTGAATTGCAAATAAAGAAATTATGTGTATGTGACATGTGCATTTATCTTTGTGAATAGGTAGAAAACATATTATAAATAATTCTTATATATGTGTACATATGATGAGTTATATTCAGATATATAATTAGTATGTGTATGTAAAACCATTTTGTGATATATAAACTTATGTGTTTATGGTATGTGAACTAGGTTTGTGATGAATAGATGGTTTTGAAAGTTTAATGGTAAATTGATAATTTATTACATGATTATTCGGTCAAGGTGATATTTAAGAATTATTGTGCATATAATATGAACTTAGTATGTTTAATCTAAATGTGTTATAATATTATAAGTTGGCTTAGTTTAACTCAGTTATTATTGATATTGAGTTGTTTATTTGCTTATGACTTACTAAGCTTCAAAAGCTTACATTGTGTTTTATGTGTGTTTTTATTTTATAGATTTTGGATTCAAGTTACAAGCTCGGGGATCGTCAGTAAAGTCTATCACACTATCTATAGCTTTGGTATTTAAATAATCGAACTCGAATTATGGCATGTATAGGCTGGAATGCGTTTTCGAAATGTCAAACTTTGGTTTGTATATAAACCATGCGAAAATCGCTAAGCCTTAATCTTTAAATTTTGGTTATGTTGTGTTCGGTTTATGTTCATTTTGGTTCTATAGATACCTACCATGTACATATAATGTTTGTGTTAGGTACCACATACTGGAAATGATTTTCTTGATAAGCCTAGATTCGGTTTCATATGTTTTTGATTAAATGTTCACTGAGCTTGGGTGTTGATAATTATTGTGTATGTTACATGAATAAAATTAGGTTAAATGCATGGTATACATTTTATATATGTATATCATTAACAGGTTCGATTATGGTAAAAAGTGTTTGAAATACATATAATTGCATGAGGTAGATCCGATGTTCACTGGTGAAATGTATCAATGTTATGTTGGATGTTGTGGTATGCACATCATGCATCGAAAATGGCTTAAATTTTGGGTTCAAATTTGGTTTGGTTGTGTCATGGTCTAAGTTTAATATGATTATTATGCATGGTTTAAATTGAGTGTTCATTTGTGGTCCATATTAATGACGTGGATGGCATTCAAATTGTTATTTGAAAGGTAAGGCATATTGGAGTTTAGATTTATATAAGGATAAGTGTGTATTCGGTAATTGGTCTCATTATGTTAGTTGAGATTTTTAAATGTTATTTGTGTATATATGTATGTGCTTGTAATATGGTTGATATGTACACGTGCATGGCAAAGTGAATTCATTAGGTATTTATAAAATATTAAATATGTAATAATGAATTGAGTTAGCCAAGTAGACATAGAATTAAAATGGGTTATTTATAATCGAATGTTTGTTAGTAAAACTTGTTAATTTATGACATATGAATTACCCATAGTTTAACACATTAATGCTGCATATATGTTAAGGAAAGGGGTTAGTAATGAAATTTAGTTCAATGCATAATTAACTTGTGTATATGCATGACTTGTATAAGTATAAGTATAGGACAAATAATCTGTAAGGAAATTATTGATACATTACATGTTCCGTATATGCAGTGAACTGTTTTAATATTTATATATTTTGAATTATGGTCTACTTAAGCTATGTGGTGAATGATAATAAATTTTTAATTAAATATTAGATTGAATTATAAGCATGGATGTGATTTAAATCTTGAATTAGTATGAAAATATCCGGAACTGTGCTTTCGTTTAGTAATGTCTCGTAACCTCATTCTGACGTCGGATACGGGTTAGAGGTGTTACACAATACACATATTCAAATTTACCAAGCATCTTCAACACTCAAATTATATATATATACCACATGTAACTTTCATTCAAAACACATGACATAATAATCTAAAGGAAGTCAAACATAGTCCAACAAAACCGAATCATCTAACCACACTTATGAAAATTTATATACACCATGTCAGACTCTTCAACCACAATCAAGTACACCAACCATTATCGAGCCATTTTCAATACGTATAACACCAATCACATATACTATTCATTCATAGCATATAATATTATAACCAAAACAGATTAAACCATGATCAAATTCAAACTTAGTAGTTAAGCCATTTTCGCATGGCTTAATTTATGCATATCCAAGATCGGACAAAATACTTATTAGCCTATACATGCCATAAGTTCGAAATAAGACTTTTAAAGTATCGAAGGTTGACGATAGTGCGGATGACTTCACTGACGATTCCCGAGCCTGTAGATAACTTCCAAAATCTATAAGAACAAAGACTAAACATACACACAGTAAGCTATCATAGCTTAGTAAGTTATAAGCAATTTAAACAAATTTATGACCTCGATAGATCAATAAAATAAACCGAATCAAACATATTTTTATACACAAAATATACCATGGCCGAATATACACATATATAAATTATCAATATGTTCTCCAATTTCAAAGTCATAATATCATGGATAATCAATTATACATATGTATTCATGTATATACATACTCATGAATCAGGTTTTTAAATCACATACTTATACCTATCATAAAACTGAATACACTACTCATAATTACATACATTTTCAATAGCATCACAAAACATGTCTATCACAAATCTTTCAATCAATTTACTTTCATTTCAAATAAGTAACCTACATTCACATACCTGGTCACTTTAGCTCATTTAACACATTTGGTTACTTTTACCGTTTCTCACATAAAATTTGTTAGGCATAAAACCTAATATAATACACCGACACAGAGCCTGCTAGGTAATAAACCTGATTTAATACATCGGCGTAAAACCTGCTAGGCAATAAGCCTGATATCATACACCGGCATCAAAGTCTTCTAGGCAATAAGCCTGATATACCACTGTTACAAAGTTGATCTTATTCATAATTCATATCTTAATTGAGCCGAACTTATTCCCAAATCTCATAAACATTTATGCATTCGGCTATAACTATAGAAATTCACACAATTAAATTCAACATAACAAGATCATATACATTCAAAGTTAACGACGTTTATTGCTTACAGACTTACCTCGGATATCAACGAATGATGTAAATCGACTATTCAACTATTTTTGCTTTTCTCCGATCCAAGTCAGATTTCTTTTGTTCTTGATCTTGAATTTGGATCAACAATAGCCAAATACCTAGCTTTCTCTTTTTCTTTTCTTTTGTTTCTATTTTCGGTCATGAGATGAAAGTATGAACACTAGTGTATTTTATTATATGTTTTATATTATTATTACATTTTAATTAATTACAATTATAACCTTTATAATTAAATAACTAAAACATATATTCCAAGGGTACAACCGGTCATCACTAATTCCAATGGTCTATTTGCAACTTAAATGCTTCAATTTAAAAAGGCAATAGCAATTCGGCCCTTATACATTAAACTATCAAGTTTTCAATTTACGCGATTAAGTTCTTTTATTAAATTAAGCACACAAATGATCAAATTTTCATATGAAACTTTCACACAAGCAAATTCACATATAATAAACACGAAAAATAATATTTAAATATTTTTTACTCAGATTCGTGGTCCCGAAACCACCATTCTGATTAGGGTTTAAACGTGCTGTTACATGTGAAGCCCACAAGCCCATTGGGCCCACATGGTCCATTTCGACCCATAACAACCTAAGCCCATGGGAACGCCCATAGTCGCCTCTACAGTCTTACGCCCATGATTTGTGGGCTCGATTTTCCACATGCGAGTTTGCACACCCATGTGGCCAAAAGGTCATTCTTCCGGCTTTTTAGCTTTTCGGCTTTTGCCATTCTACAGTCTATTGAGTGTGTGAGTGCACACTTGCTTTCGAGAATGCGTCGAAGACCACAACCACCAACCTAAATTCAAATCATAACCCAATATCAATTTTAATTGCTAGGGTTAAACACCCTCTTAGTAATCTCCAAATATGATACATACTTCTTACCTTTATTAAGCAAGTATGATATAATCCCTCCTTAAACAAGTGATCACCAATCCTTGGAACATCCTGCATTGAATCTTAATCACTTTAACCATCACCATGAACGAAACTAACTAGATCCAAAAGAACAACAACTTACCACTATGTAGAACTAAGAACGGTTGATAGAAGAAATCGGCCTATACCCACACAAGAGTCGAAACACTTGATCCTTTATCATGAATCGACAACACGGAAGATGTTAGAAGAAAAGATCACAACAGTGAAGAGAAGCAAGAGTAAACCAAGAGCACTTACCGATTTGTCAGAGAACCTTTATGTGCCGAAAATAAAATAAAAGAATAGAGGGAAAAATTATTCGGCTAACCCAACACACGAAAGGAGAAGAGAACTGAAACAACAGAAATGGGAAGAAAGAGTAGATATATTCAGTCTAAGGCAAAAGAAGAAGTATAAGCTAATGACCGATTGAAAGAGAAGGAACATGAAGGTTCGACACTGGTGATGAAAATTAAGAGAAGGGAGATGAGGGAGAGAAGAAAGCCAAAAGAAAATGAGTAAAAAACTAAAATACCCGAATGGTCTAATAATGGGCAATCGGCCTTAAACAAAAACAAAAACAAACACCAAGAGACCGAAATGGAGAGCACTAAGAGCACACTTTTGGCATTATGGGAAAAGAGGTCGTATGACCGAATTTGCACAATGGGGAGTCTCATATTCGGCCAAGCACTAGCAGTCCCTTCAACCTCCCATAATCCACTCCTACAATCTCTCAACCTACTAGTTTGAATCTTTTTCAAACTCCTCCACAAATCCCCCATGAAAACCTCTTTGATTTTCTCCATGACTCATTCAAATTCCAACCTGCAGAGTTCTAGTCAGACTCCACTTCTCACGTAGCAAAGGAGTAAAATAAATACTCTTTTGTGCAAAGGGTGACTCGATCCCCCAAACTCCTTAGAAGCACAACATGCCACTACCACTACACCACCACTCTCCTTGTATCATATAATACCTAATTTAATTAGAGAAGCCTACTATCTAGAACTAAGGGCCCTATTCACTTAAAATTAAAATTTTTGCTAAAGCCCAAGTTTGAACCTAGGACTTCTCAGACACTTCCCAGCACACTTAACCACTGAAACAAACATGCATTTGCGTCATTTCCCTACATAACTAAATATTTATGTGCAGTCTCCTAACTACACCCCTACTCAAAACAATATAGAAATTACTAAAAACGAGACTTGATTTCATACCTTATTGAGCTTGAAATGTTTTCTTCCTCTCTTTTACAGTTTCCATGGAAAAATTGCGAAAGATGATATGAAATTAGATGATTTTTTTTTTGTTTTTAAATATCTATCATCTATTAATTTTATTAATTTCCAATTTAGTCCCTACCCTTTTCTAATTTTTCCATGGATGAGTCATTAAAATATCAACTAACTACTCTTCAATGGTCTAATTACCATATAAGGATCTTAAGTTTTGAATTCCATAGCTATTTGACACCTATAGCTACTAGAACCCAACTTTTGCATTTTATACAATTTAGTCCTTTCCCTAACTAAACACACAATCGGTAAAATTTTCGTACCAAAAATTTCATGTGACCTTCTATTATGATGCCAACCATAAAATAAAATAAACTAAAATTTTATTTTTGGCTCGGATTTGTGGTCTCAAAACCACTGTTTCGACCTCACCGAAAATGGGTTGTTACAACTCTCCCTCCTTTAAGGATTTTCATCCTCAAAAATCTTACCAGTAAAAAGATTTAGGTATTGCTTCCTCATAGTATGCTCCGATTCCTAGGTAGCCTCTTCAATACCATGTCATTGCTAAAGAACTGTTACTAAACTACCTTTTTATTTCTTGGCTCTTTTGTTTCTCGAGCTAAGATTTTAATTGGTTCTTCACTATATGTCATATCAGGTTGAATCTCAACTTCCGTTGGAGTAATAACGTGTGAAGGATATGATTGATATCATCATAGCATGGACACATGAAACACATTATGAATTTTATCAAGCTCCGGTGGTAATGCTAACCGATATGCAACAGGCCCGATTCTTTCAATGATCTCATATGGCCCGATGAACCGTGGACTCAGTTTTCCTTTACGGCCAAATCAGAGAACCTTCTTCTAAGGTGACCCTTTTAAGAATACTTTATCACCAACCTGAAATTCTATCTCTTTCTGCTTTAAATCGGCATAAACTTTTGACAGTCTGAGGCCGCTTTTAAACTATCTCAGATTATCTTCACCTTTTCTTCAGTTCCCCGGATCAAGTCAACTCCATGTATCTTATTCTCACTTAACTCTCCAAATTCAAGTATACAACATCGAAGCATGTCTTCTAAAATCTGTATCACACGTTCAGATTGTCCATCTATTTAAGGATGGAATGCAGTACTAAAGTGTAAACGAGTGCCCAAAGCTTCTTGCAACTTACTCCAAAATCAGGATGTAAACCGAGGATCCCTATATGAAATAATGGAAATTGGCACTCCATGCAGTCTTACAATTTTAGAAACATATAATTCAGCCAATCTATCCAATGAAAAATCTATACGTACCGGGATAAAGTGTGCAGACTTCGTTAAGCAATCGACAATTGCCCAGTCGATATCTTTCTTTTTCAGTGATAAAGGTAATCCCATTACAAAGTCCATAGTAACTCTTTCCCATTTCCATTCCAGTATTGCAATTGGCTGTAATAATCTTGAAGGTACTTGGTGTTCAGCCTTCAGTTGCTGACATATCAAACACTTCGATGCAAATTCAGAAATATCTCATTTCATTCCTGCCCACCAGTACATCTTTTTCAAGTCACTATACATCTTATTACTACCAAGATGTATAGGCATCTTGCCATTATGAGTTCCATTCAAAATCTTCTGTGCAAGTTCTGAACTTTTCGGTACACATACTCTGTCTTTGAATAACAAATAACCATCGGTCTCGACTTGGAATTCTGAGTCAGGAATTGATTCAATTCGTATTCGTTTTGCTTGCAACTTACTATCATTTTTTTGAGCTTCAAAGATCTGTTGCAAAAACGTCGATCTAACTTTCAACTCAGCTATGATTAAACCATCATCAGATAAAAACAACGGGGTTTTCAATGCTTGAAAGGCAAATAAGGATTTTTGACTCAAGTCATCTACCACTACATTAGCTTTCCCCAGATGGTAATCAATAAGGAGATCATAATCTTTCAATAATTCCAACCACCTAAGTTTTCTTAAAATCAGTTATTTCTGTGACATGATATACTTCAGACTTTTGTGATCTGTAGAGAGGTGACATTTTTCACCAAAGAGATAATGCTACCATTTTTCAATGCAAAAAAAATAACTGCTAATTCAAGATCATGTACCAGGTAATTTCTTTCATGCGGTTTTAGTTGCCTAGATGCATAAGCCACTACTTTACCATCTTTCATCGATACACATCCTAAACCATTCAATGAGGCATCGCCGTAAACTATAAATTTCTTACCCGATTTAGTTTAGACTACGGACGCTTCCATTAATAAATCTGTCAATCTATCAAAACTCTGTTGGCATTTATCAGTCCACTCAAATTTCACTTCTTTTTACAACAATCAAGTCATCAGAGAAGCTATCATTGAGAACCCTTTAACAAATCTCCGATAATATCTTGCTAGTCCCAGAAAACTTCTGACTTCTGAAACATTCTTCGGTGGCTTTCAACTTACAATAGTAAGATAAGCCTCATACCTTAGGAAATTCACAAACAACCAGCACCGACTGGATTTTCAACTCTGATACTTTAATATCCAGTACAATAGCAAGATAAGCCTCATACCCTTTTTTAATATATCTCTGTGCTGATATTGTTGAAATCACATTAGACAACCCATCCAGTTTCTCAAATTCAACCTAGAGTAACTCACACTTCTGACACTTCAATACAATGTATTTATGTTTACAATTTACCATTGCATCTTGTTGGGTTAACCAATCCATTCCTAATATTACATCAAATTCATCAAAGGGTAACAACATCAAATTAGCCGAAAAACAATAACTCTCTATCATCAATGGGAAATTTTTACAAACTTTATCCACCATATCATGCTTACCCAAGGGGTTTGAAACTCTAACCACAAATTCGGTGAATTCAATGATCATAATTTTTACAGACACAAATTTTGTACATATATATCAATGTGTGGAGTCGGGACCAATCAAAGCAATAATATCAGCATCAAGTAGAGAGGATGTAATAGTGATAACATCTAGTGCCAAAGCATTTTCCCCAGCTCATATTGTATATGTTCTTGCCAGAGCCCGAGCCTTAGATTTAGCTGTTGAATCTTTTGCAGCACTACTATTACCACCGACATTTTTGAAATACCATTGTAGTCTACCCCTCGAGATAGGATTACTCGACTTTGGGGTCTGTTCAATATCTTTCTCAACCCTTTCCGAACAATCCTTAAGAAAATGGTCGAGAGAACCACACTTAAAGCTAGCCCTACATCTCATCCGGCACTCTTCAAAATGCAATTTATTACAGACATTTCATCGTGGTTTGGGATTTCCAACACTCCTAACATTGGTTGTTAAGGAAGACAAATACCTCGGGTTGGTGCATTTAGAACTTTGTTCCTTTCCCGAATACTCCCGTGATGTAGCAAAACGCTCATGATAAGCCTTGGATTTTTTTGACGCAGATGATTGCATCTTGTTCATAAACCTTTTGCTTGTAACCTGAACTTCCTTTTCTGCTTACCTCTTTTCGTTACTTAATTCCTCAGCCTTGTGTGCTTGTTCAGCCAACACCATAAATTCTATTAATTCCAAAATTCCAATTAACAGCTTAATATCTTTGTTTAGCCCTTCTTCAAATCATTTGCGGATTTCAGCTTCAGTCTAAACCCATTTACTGGCATACTTGCTCAATCTAACAAATTACCGTTCATGCTCAGACACTGTCATATTTCCCTATTTGGGCTCTAGAAATTCCTTCATTTTCTGGTCCAAGAATCTCTAACTAATATACTTCTTTTTAAACTCTGTTTGGAAAAATTCCCATGTAATATTTTCCATTGGTACCACGGAAGATATGGCTTTCCACCAATGGTAGGCTGTGTCTTTCCACAAGGATACCGTACATTTCAAACATTCAGCTAGTGTACATGATAACTCATGTAAAACTTGAATAGTATTTTTTAGCTAGAACTCGGCCTCTCTGGATCGTCATAGTTCGTAACCCTAAATTCTTCAGCCCCATGTTTTCTGATTTTATCTACTAAAGCCTTACCAATTCTCACTGGTCTAGCATCCTGTGGCGTTTCATCATGTTGTGAAGTAGGCGGGGGAGGTCGTTGAACAGCAAGGTTTGTTCTCATATATTCATTAAACCATTCATCCATCAATTCAATGAAGACTGATTTTTTTGCCTCACTTTGGCCCTCAAATTTGGGCCTTCTACTACTACTAGATGCAGCTTGTTGAACGGAAGCTTGAGCAGTTGTCTCAACTTTCTCATTCTCGGATTTAGCTTAGTTGGAAGAAATTACTATATGAAAATACATTTAAACGTGGTCAGGATATTTGACACTATCATAATTTATATCATAGCATGTATAACTAGACTTGTACTTGCTACGTTAGTCTGAGAATCAGCTAAACCATAACTTTGATACCACTAAATGTAACACCCCTAACTCGTGCCCATCGCTAGAACAGGGTTTTAAAGTATTACCAAAACATTCAAAACATTTTATAGATAATTCTTATAAATTACTATTCATTTACCGAGATCATTCAAAACATCCTTTAATTGGACCCTCAAGGTCTAATACGAGCATTAGAATCAAGTCGAGACTTTATCAGAAACTCATAAAATTTTTCATGACATTTCAAAAATTTTCCAAGGTACAAGGCTCACACACCCGTGTGGTCTAAGGGCACGCGAGTATGGCCAGGCTGTGTACTACACACGCCCATGTCCCTAACTTGTGTAACTCTCTGACTTTTAAAGCATGAAGAAATTGAAGTCACACAGCCAAGTCTCACGCCCACGTCCCTTGTCTATGGTCGTGTCAACCATATGGCTGAGACACACGTCCGTGTCTCAACCCATGTGCCCGATTCTGAGCATTCTGTTTCTCATTTTAAGATACAGGCGACACACGGCCAGACCATATGCCCATGGGGACAAGTCGTGTGTCACACAAGGCCAAGACACACGCACGTATGTCTGCTTGTATAAACAAAATAAGGCCATATCCTAGCCTCATTTGTCACCCAAGACTTACCATTTTCCTGCACCAAAACTCACAAGCATATATCTATCAATCCAACATCATATTCATATAAAATTTTCCATTAATCATGTGGTATTATTTCATGCATCAAAGGATATAAACTTACTCTTAACATAAACTTATATGCTAACATAATTCCAACAAACTAACCCATATTAAGAACTTATGTGATTACCAAAATATTACTTCAAAAATAGCCAAACTTAGACCATTACTAGCCACTTCAATGGCTAGATTACAAAACCACAATTACAAGCCATCATTGGCCAAATAAGCTTCTACATGCCATTATACCAAAATAAGATAGTGGATAGTGTGATAACTGCTCCAACCAACTTCCAACCTTCATAAGCTTTGTAACGCCCCGAATTTGGGCTTAGAAGTATTAGGTCTTAAGTGTGGGAGCAGTTGGGAAGTTACTCATAAATACTTCGTTGTGCAAGAAAGTGAAACAATTGAGTGTTTGGCTTAGTGGTTGTGTGCTCTAGAAGTGTTTAGGAAGTCGTGGGTTCAAGCCTTGGCTTCTACAATTTTTGTTTTTAAGGATAAAACCCCTGTCCCTGGTTAGTATGGCTCTTAAACAAAATTCGATAAAGTATGACATAAAAAGCCTATGGTCTGGTGGATAGTGGCGTATGAAGTATGCTATTGGTCTGAGGTTCAAATCCTTGCTTGTGCAAATGAAGGTTATTTTTACTGATGGCCATGGGAGGTAGTAGAGTTGAACCGAAACACTTCAGAGTGGAGTGGAGTGGAGTTTGATTTGGTCATGGAGGGATTGTAGGAGGGAGTTGAGGAGTGATATGATGAGGGATTTTAGGAGAGAATGAAGGGAAATAGGGTGAAAGGGTGTAGTGGGACGTTTGGGAATGCTGGGCACTTTGGAAATTCGGCTTTTGTGAGTTGGAGGACTCCATTTCAGTTTTGGTAAGCATTTTTGGGCATTATTTTTTTTGGTAGCCAATTGTTTGGTTTTCCGAAGGGTTTAGTGCAGTTTTACTTACTTTGTTTTTGGGGTGAAGGTTTTTGCTATTGCTTCTATTTTCCTTCTTAGCAAACACTCATTTCTCCCTTTTCCTCAACTATACTTCTTGAAACCGAGAGCTTTTCACCTTTCACCTTCTCTTCATCTTAACTATTATAGCCGAACACCCTATTTCCTTTCTATTCTTTCGGTTGCTAAATATTGGGTTTGGCTGTTTCTCTTCTCCTTTTTCTCTCCCAACTGATTATTGCTCTTTGGCCGAATATCTTTCTTTTTGACCCATAACTCTTCTTCTTTGCAACTAAGGGACAAGCCTAATACTACATCTTCTTCTTCTCCTTTTCCCATCACGATTTTGGCCTATTGTTTTTTATTGGTGTAGGTAAGTGGTGGTTCTTTTTTCTCTTTCGGTACAATGCTATTTTCATCTAGCATCTTACGATATTACTATTTCCTGATTAAGGTAAAATCATCCCATTTGCCACTACTATCTTGTGTAATCGATTCTTGTGTGGGTAGGCCGATTACTTCTAACAATCGTTCTTAGAGTTACGTGGTGTTAAGTTTTGATATTTTGGTTGTAGTATATTTATTTCACTCATGGTGGAAGTTAATAAAACTAGGATGTAATGTAGATCCTTGTCAAGGTTTTGGAAGTTAATTGCGATCACTGCCTTAAAGGGAGAGTAAACCATACTTGCTCAAACAAGGTAGGTAACGTCCTGTGTTGAGAACTAAGTGCTTGTGAAAGGGTGTCTAACCCTAATGGATTAAAGACTGGCATCGGATCGTGTGGAATGTAGGTTGGTGTTTGTGAGGATTGCACTATTCATATAAACAGGTGTGTAATCATACCGCCTTTATCATAAATCGGCAAAAGCCAAAAAGTATGACTATCGACGCTACGCGAATGTACACTTGTTCGTGTGGAAATTTGAGTGCATAAAACATGGGCGTTAGATCGTAGAGGCTACCATGAGCGAGTTCATGGGCTTAGGTTGTTTTGGGCCACACGGGGCCGAAATGGGCCGTGTGGGCCCTACAGGCTCGTGGGCCACACACGGATAAACCATACGGACGTGTGGCGATTATTGGGCCAAGCTGTGTACACCATACAGCTAAGGCCATTTCTGGGCTATGTGGCCTATACGAGAGTGTGGGCCCGCATAATGGGCTCTGGGCCCATTTTCACTATTTGACTGCTAAAGGTTGCACGATTCGCCCGAGACAACTGTGACCTTCTGTGGGGTCAGTTAGCGTACCTGGACCCTTAATCGGGTAAAATGACTAAAATAACCCCATAGGGTAAAATGACCGAAATACCCCCATAAGGTAAAATGACTATAATTCCTTTGTAGGGCAAAATGACTATTTTGCCCTTGTGAGGCAAAATAATTGTTTTGCCCTTATATGGTAAGGTAACTGTTTTGCCCCTTTGTGATGTACTGTTTTGCCCTTATATGGTAAGGCAATTGTTTTGCCCCTTTGTGATGTATGTTTATATTTTAGCATGCTATTTGTAACTATATTGAGTACATGTATGATATTGCAATATGACATGACACGTTGCATGAGGCATTGCATGGGGATGGGTTATATATGATTGGAGGAAGTGTATTGTACTGGCAGCTCTGCTGCAAATCACTTATGGCTCTAAGCCGATTATACTAGCAGCTTTGCTGCAAATACTGTTAGTGCCGCAACTGGTGTTATTTTGGAGTGTAAGGATGGGTGGGTTGATTATATCCCCACATGGAGTGTAGGGTTGGTACGGAGATGGAGTCTAGAGGCTGGATTGGGTAGGACTTGCATATTGTTTACTGTTACTACACTGTTTACTATTATTGTAATGGGCTAAGGCTCGAATTTATATATGACTATTTTTGTATTAAGATGGGCTATGGCCCAGACTGTTACTGTTACTAATACGGGCTTAAGCCCAGAATGTATTCACTCTCTGTATGTTCCACTGTTTGTTATTATGGGATTACACACTGAGTTTTCGTAAACTCACCCAATTGTTTTAACTGTACAAGTAATCCTTAGGTGGATCGGTGCTGCGAGGGACTTAAAGGTGGACACACTATAGCTTACGCTTCTGAATTTATCTTTTAATTTATAAGTAGTTTTATTTGGGTATCTTTATGTAAAAGGCCTCTTTAAGTTGTGTTCTTTAATTTGGGCTTTTATTATTTTTTTATGATTTATACCTGCTAGTGGTAGGATGTGGGTTTTCAAAAGATATGCATGATTTACCAAAATACCACGAATACGCAAAACCATTTCAAAAGCTTCCACGATAAATAAGATTTTGGAATTACTAACATTTTAAGGTAAATACTTTTGATAGTGACACAAGTTTTAAAATTATTTTCTAGATCACACAAGAGGATAAATAAACATTGGGCTTTTCAAATGTTATCACGATTTACAGAAAACACTTTAATGTGACATCGCCAGATTCGGCCATAATGTCCAGGCGGGTATGGGGTGTTACAAGCTTTAAGCACTATAAAATAGGGAAAATTAAACATAGTAAGCATTTTGTGCTTAGTAAGTTCGTATAACGAAAAATAAACTTACCGGTCATATTTAGTAATACAAGCATACATAAATTTACATTCCATCGATTTTGGGTAAGTTACCTAAACACATACACTTATTCATCAAGTTAGTCACATAATCTCATATGAATACTGTAACACCCCAAAAATCAAAGCAATTATTTTTGTATGTTGTGTGACATAACTGTGTATCTGATTCAGTGGTTAAGTGTTCTGAGTGTCCTAGGAAGTGTTTGAGAAGTCTTTGGTTCAAGCCTTGGCTTGTGCAAAAAATTTTGTTTTTCTTGAATTAACCTTGTATCTAGTTAGTAGGCTTCTTAAATATATGTGGGTGTTTTGTGTCATAAAAAGCCTATTGATCTAGGGGATGAAGGCATGTGGGGTGTTCTAAGGGATCTGAGGTTCGAGGCCAGGAAACACAAAATATTATTTTGTTTTGCTTTGCTACTGACATTGGAGAAATGTTGTAGTTGGACTAAAATTGGGGGGTTGGAGGAGTGTGAGGAGTTGTTGTTGAATTCTAGGGGTTGGTTGCAGTGAATTTTGGCTAGTAGGGATTTGGATGCGAGGGATAGGGTTGAGTGATCTTAGGAGCGATACGGGGAGAATAATTAGGAGTTTTGAAGGGAGTGGCAGAGGGTGTGCCGAATTGGGACTCTCACTCTTGTAGTCTTCGGCTTTTGAGCAATATCTGGGGGTTTGTCATTTTTTCTTCGGTTCTTTGATCTTTGGTGCCAAATTTCTACCTATTGGTTTTGGTTGTTTCGTATTTGTCATTTGTGAGACGGCTGAGTAGTAGTAATCATTCGGGGCTTTCACATTTTGGTTTTTTTGGGTTGGTCTCCTCTAACGTCCCTGTCCACCGATTGCCTCTACTCCTCTTCTCTCTCGTAATCAGGGCTCCTTGGCCAAATACCTCTGACTTGGCGATGAGCTGACTCCTTTCTTCCTCTCCCTTAATCCAGCATTCTCCTCTTGGTCGAGTACGTCTTCTTTTCTTCACCTCCCCTCTTTTCTATCTCCCAATGCCTTTGCCTTTCCCTTTTCATTTTGGTATCTTGGACGAATACCCATCTCACCTTGTTGTTTTGCTTTCAATTAGCAGGTGTGTTGTGATCAATTGGGTTGGTCGCACAGTTCTCTTCTTTCACTCAATCATTTTCTTTGGCCAAATACTGGTGGGTAGTCTCTACTTCATTTCTTTTTCCTTTCGGTTTCACTGTTCTGAGCATCATCATCTTCTTCTTCTCATCTTGATCGTTACTTCTGTGTACTGTTTCAGATAGATCCTCATTTTTGGTTTTTGTACGCTATACCTCATTTCAACAATCTACTCTTTCGTTATTGGTAAGTGTGGAGATTGTGTTATACTCCAATTATGGTTTCATTATTAAGGTGCAACTTTTGTGTAGGTGGTGATCGAGATTGATTGGCACGCCTCCTAGGAACCAAGGGTGCCTTAAGACCAAATTCAGGTAAGGGGATTGTGTCAATTTGGGAATTCTGGTAGGCTCCATTGAAAATATAAGTTAAGTAACTAATTAAATGTTATTTCAGTACAAGAGTATTCAGAGCATCGACTCACGTCAAACCATATCAGGTGTGTAATCACACTGCCATAATCATAAAACAGCAAAAGCTGATAAACATGACTAGTGTCGCTACACGAGCATGTGCTGGATCGTGTGGTGAATCGAAAGTACAAAACATGGGTGTTCGATTGTAGAGGCTACCATGAGCTATTTCATGGGCTTAGGCCGTTTTGGGCCATGTTGGGCCAAAATGGGCCGTGTGGGCCCCATGGGCTCATATTCCTACACGGGTAAACCATATGGATGTGTGGAGATTATTGGGTCAGGCTGTGTATTCTGCATGGCCAAGGCCATTTTTTGGCTTATTAGGTGGGCCCACATGGGCTGAATTATGGGCTTTGGGCCTATTTTCATTGATAGACTGTTAAGGTTGCATTGGTCGCCTGAGACTACTGTGGACCTAATGTTGGGTCGGTAAGTACACCTAGACCCCCATACTGATGAAATGATTGTTATACCCTTATGAGGTAAAATGACTGATATACCCTTATAATTTGTAGGACTGTATTCAAGCATGACATTTTTGCATACACGTATGATATTATGACATGACATGTTGCATGGGGTTGGGTTTGATATATTTGGAGGAAGTGTACTGTATTGGCAGCTCTGCTGCATATACTGTTTAGTGCCGCAACCAGTGCTATATTTCAGAATGTAGGGATGGGTGGGTCGATTTTATCCTGATGTGGAGTGTAGGGCTAGATGGAGTAGAGTGTAGAGGATGGATGGGTAGGACTTCTGATTGCATTCCTGTTACTGTTATTGTAATGGATTAAGGCCCACACTGCCACTGATACTGTAATGGGCTACGACTCACACTGATACTGGATTATCACTGAAACGGGCTTAGGCCCAAACTGTATATGCCTACGGTTTGACTGATTATTGCAAACGGATTACACACTGAGTTTTGGATAAACTCAACCTTCTGCTCTCCTGTGCAGGAAACTCTTAGGCGAGTCGGTGCTGCGAGGGACTCGATGGGGGCCACACACCTGCTTTTGTTACTGTTTAAAACCTTTAATCTTTAAACAATTTAATTTGGGTATTTGTTATGAAATAAGGCCTCATTAAATTTTACTTTAATTGGGATTTACTTATTTTGATTTATATCTGCTAGTGATAGGATGAGAATTTTCCAAAAAGATAACTATTTTCAACACACCAAGCTATTACAACATATTTCAAAAGCTTCCGCAACAAACATTGACTTTAAAGTGTAATAACAACCTAAAACGATTAAACTTTTTGAGTTTTTAACAACGAACAAGACACTTAAAAGTTTTGTAAAAGATCATTACGAGGGTTTTATTGTAGTACGTACTTTTTAAACAAAACGATGTTTTTTCAAAACACACTTCAATGTGACATCACATATTCGACCATAACGTCTAGGTCGGGTTTGGGGTGTTACAAATACCAAGTAAACATAGATGACCTCATCACATTACAAGCTTCGATTAATTTTACCTTTCCACACTTCAAGAGTCATTTCTGTTGAACTATTGAAATCTCGACGGATGTTCGGGTAATATACACATGTGCAAAAGTACCCATTAGTGTACATAATAAGAAGGCACACTCTTGAGCCATACATTTTATAGTAGGATTAGGAGTCCAGGCTAAATCCTATCTGTAGCATATGCTCTAGAGAGCTTAATATGGATTACCTGTCTGAGCTAAATCCAGTTTATAACCTTAGTGCAAGAGGGCTTACATTAGAATTACTCGTCCGGGCTAAATTCTATCTGCAACATATGCACTATTATTCTTAACCAATCGAAATTCAACAATCAACCGGAACATAATAATTTGTCCATTTATCACTACTTATGACTATTTCATTATGTGTATCATCTCATACATATCAACACAATCATACAATTTAATTCAAGCATATTAACATACATATTTAGGCTACACGAACTTACCTTGAAAATGGTCCATACTTGAATTTCAACTAATCTGAAAACATTTGCTTTCTGCGATCTATTTATGTGGTTGGCCTTTCCTGATCTATATGGGTAAATTTAACTTTTAATCTATCACATTTCAGATACATTTGCATCCTATTACATCCTAGGCAAAATTACCATTTTGCCCCTATCTTTTTCAAAAATTTTGATTTCTTCCCTAGGTTTGAAAAATAAAATTCATGAAATTTAACCCTCTTTTCAAGCCTTACCGAAATTTATATATTACAATTACAGCACATACAATTCACAAATTTTATATTTTTCCATGGGTTTTACAATTTTTTCATTTTACTTCCTAAATCAAGGTTTCATAAAAAATTGCTTTGTAAAAGTTGTTTATCTATGAATAAATTTTCATTTTCTACCATAAATTTCTAATTTTCAGCATATTCATCCATGACCCAAATTTCATACCTTGATAACTTTTCAAAGAAATCCCCTAAATAGAAAGATTAGGCTATCCCGATTCCAAAAATATAGAAATTACTAAAAACGAGACTTGATTTCATACCTTATTGAGCTTGAAATGTTTTCTTCCTCTCTCCTAGGGTTTCCACAGAAAAATTGGGGGAAGATGATATGAAATTAGATGATTTTTTTTCTTTTGAATTAATTATCATCTATTAATTTTATTGATTTCCAATTTAGTCCCTACCCTTTTCTAATTTTTCCATGGATGAGTCATTAAAGTATCTACTAACTACTCTTCAATGGTCTAATTACCATATAACGACCTTAAGTTTTGAATTCAATAGCTATTTGATACCTATAGCTGCTAGAAACCAACTTTTGCATTTTATGCAGTTTAGTCCTTTCCCTGACTAAACACACAATCAGTAAAATTTCCGTACCAAAATTTTTATGTGACCTTCCTATTATGATGCCAACCATAAGATAAAATAAAATAAAATTTTATTTTTGGCTCAGATTTGAGGTCCCGAAACCACTGTTTCGACCTCAACAGAAATGGGATGTTACAACTCTCCCCCTTAAGGATTTTTGTCCTAAAAAATCTTACCAGTACAAAGATTTGGGTATTGCTTCCTCATAGTATCCTCTGGTAGGTAGCCTCTTCAATACCGTGTCGTTGCCAAAAAACTTGTACTAAAGCTACCTTTTTATTTCTTAGCTCTTTTGTTTCCCGAGCTAAGATTTTGATTGGTTCTTCACTATATGTCATGTTAGGCTGAATCTCAACTTTTTTTGAGTAATAATGTGTGAAGGATTCGATTGATGTTGTCGTAGCATGGGCACATGAATCACATTATGAATTTTATCAAGCTCCGATGGTAATGCTAACCGATATGCAACATGCCCTATTCATTCAATGATCTCATATGGCCCGATGAACTGTGGACTCAGTTTTCCTTTACGGTCGAATTGGAGAACCTTCTTCCAAGGTGACACTTTTAAGAATACTTTATCACCAACCTAAAATTCTATAACTTTTTGCTTTAAATCGACATAATACTTTTAAAGATCTAAGGCCGTATTTAAGCTGTCTCAGATTATCTTCACCTTTTCTTCTGTTTCCCGGATCAAGTCAACTCCGTGTATCTTTTTCTCACTTAACTCTCCAAATTCAAGTATACAACACTAAAGCATGTCTTCTAAAATCTGTATCACACGTTCAGATTGTCCATCTGTTTGAGGATGGAATGCAGTACTAAAGTGTAAACGAGTGCCCAAAGCTTCTTGCAACTTACTCTAAAATGGGGATGTAAACCACGGATCTATATCTGAAATAATGGAAATTGGCACTCCAAGCAGTCTTACAATTTTAGAAACATATAATTCAGCCAATCTATCCAATGAAAAATCCATACATATCGGGATAAAGTGTGCAGACTTCGTTAAGCAATCGACAATTACCCAGACGACATCTTTCTTTTTCTGTGATAAAGGTAATCCCGTTACAAAGTCCATGGTAACTCTTTCCTATTTCCATTCTGGTATTCCAATTGCCTGCAATAATCCTGAAGGTACTTGGTGTTCAGCCTTCACTTGCTGACATATCAAACACTTCGATGCAGATTCAGAAGTATCTCGTTTCATTCTTGGCCACCAGTACATCTTTTTCAAGTCACTAAACATCTTATTACTACCAGGATGTATAAACAAGTTGCCATTATGAGCTTCATTCAAAATCTTCGGTACAAGTTCTGAACTTTTTAGTACATATACTCTACCTCTGAATAAGAAACAACCATCAGTCCCGACCTGGAATTCTGAGTCAGGAATTGATTCACTTTGTCTTCATTTTGCTTGCAACTTATTATCATTTTCCTGAGCTTCAGAGATTTGTTGGAAAATCGTCAGTCTAACTTTCAACTCAGCTATGATTGAACCATCATTAGATAAAGACAACTGGGTGTTTAATGTCCATAAGGAAAATAAGGATTTTCGACTCAAGGTATCTGCCACTACATTAGCTTCCCCCGGATGGTAATCAATAATGAGATCATAATCTTTCTATAATTCCAACCACCTACGTTGTCTGAAATTCAGTTCTTTCTATGACATGAAATACTTCAAACTTTTATGATCCGTAAAGATGTGACATTTTTCACCAAAAAGATAATGTTGCCATATTTTCAATGCAAAAACAATAGCTGCTAATTCAAGATCATGTACCAAGTAATTTCTTTCATTTGATTTTAGTTTCCTAGATGCATAAGCCACTACTTTACCATCTTCCATCAATACACATCCTAAACTATTTAATGAGGCATCGTTGGAAACTATAAATTCCTTACCCAATTTAGGTTGGACTAATAAGGGCATTTTCGTCAATAAAGCTTTCAATCTATCAAAACTTTGCTGGCATTTATCAGTCCATTTGAATTTCACTTCATTTTGCAATAATCGAGTCATCGGTGAAGCTATCATTGAGAACCCTTTATCAAATCTCCAATAATATCCTACTAGTCCCAAAAAAATCTAACTTCTGAAACATTCTTCGATGGCTTCCAACTTACAATAGCTGAAATTTTGTTCGGATCCACCCGAATACCCTCTGCAGATGCTACATGTCCAAGGAAACTGTAGAGCAACATGTCTAAGGAAACTAACTTCCCGTAGCCAAAATTCACATTTACTAAATTTAGCATACAGCTGTTTCTCACATAGAGTTTGTAAAACAATTCTCAGATGCTTAGTATGCTCATCCACATCCCGAGAATAAACCAAAATATCATAAAAAAAAAACAACCACGAACCTTTCTAGGTATGGTTTAAAAATTCTGTTCATTAAATCCATAAATACCGCCGGGGCATTTGTTAATCCGAATGGCATCACCAAAAACTCATAATGCCCATATCTGGTTCTGAAAGCTGTCTTCGGCACATCTGAATCTTTTACTCGTAGCTGATAGTAACTAGATTGTAGATCAATTTTCAAAAATACAGTGGCATCTCTTAATTGATCAAGCAAGTCATCTATACGAGGCAACGAGTACTTATTCTTTACTGTGTCTTTATTCAGTTTTCTGTAATCGATGCATAATGTAACAACCCGTATTTAGTCAAATCGGAAAAGTGGTTTTGGGACCACAAATCTGAAGTCAAAACTATTATTTTATTTTTATTTTAATGTCTACGACATGATAATGTGATTGTGTGAAAGTTTCGTTAAGAAATTTTATCGTTTGGTTGGTTAATTCGATAAAAAGGACTAAATCACGTAAAGTGTAAAAGTGGAGTTCTATTAGCTAAAAGTATCTAATAGCTATAAAACATTAAAATAAAGACCCTTATGTTGTAGTTAAAGAATTAGTATAGGTAATGGATATTTATGGACATAAAATAAGTGAATTTTAATGTTTTAAACCAAGGTTAATTTAGTAATTTATGAATTAAAGTTAAATTAAACAAAATAAACATTAGTATCATCTTTCTTCTTCACTTTCTCAACCGAAAATAAGAAGGAAAAGAACTCCATGGATGCATGTTGATTCGAGTAAGCTTCGTAGCTCAATTGGTGAGTGAATTTTTGTCCCGTTTTTAATGATTTCTATGTTTTTGTGATTGTTGCAACTATTACTAGCTAGCCTAGGGACTATTTTGCAAAACAGTTAAAAATTTTGAATGATGCCATTGCTGAATACATGTGTATTTTGAAGTTTCTTGATAGATTATAAATGCTTGTTGATAGATATAAAAGTTTTGTTAAGTGATTTTTAGTGAAAATGCAAAATAGAGATTAAATTGAGAAATGTTGAAACCTGATGATTAAAATGTGAAATAAATGAAAAATATGGGCTACTACGGGTATAATGGTAATTTGGCTAAGCATGGGTGTTTTGAAATTTGCTTGAATTTGTGATTTTGTGTACTAAAGACTAAATTGTAAAAATGTGAAAGTTTAGGGGCTAATGTGTAAAATAGCTCAAATGTGTATTTTGGATTGAATTGAATAAATAGGTGATTAAATGATTTGAATTTGATATTATATAGATCAAGAAAAATGAAATTTGGAATTAGATTGAGGAAAAGATAAAGTACTCGACTAATCGATTCATTTCGTCGTTTCCACATTCGAGGTAAGTTCGCATGTGATAAATTTCAATATATATGTATTTCATATGCTTTGATATTGTATAAATTGCAAATATGAGACTGTGGATATGAACAATAATGATTCGATGACAATTCGGCATGCGAAATCCCGGTTGAACCTTAGAAATAATTTAGGTTGCTAGTGACATGTCATTAGGGGATACATTGAGTTGGTTTCAGGCCATGATATAACACTTTGAGTGCGGGTTATACCGATTTGGCTTCGGGCAATGCATATCGGCTGATTTGGCTTCCGGCCATGATATCACTACTTTGGAGATAAGTTACCTTAATTTGGCTTCAGGCCATGGTATAGGTACTTATCGTGTGAAAACCTTGAGTATCTGACTTCTATTCCGAATGGTTCAACGGGTAAAAGAAAGATAAAAATGTGTATGAGATTTGTATGATATGGTACATGTATGTTCATAAACCATATTAGTTCTGAATCAAAGAAATGGCGAAGAAAGTATACAGTTTTGTGAATGAGTAATTGAGAGGTTTGTTAGTTGATGTGAATTCTTATACTTATGATCAATTGTTGAATTTTGTGTTTATGATTATATCGAATTTATGTCATATGAGTTTACTAAGCTTTATAGCTGACATAATTTATTTTCTATGTTTTATAGTGTTATCAAGCTAGCTCGAATTTGGGGATCGTCAGAGATCGCTCCACACTATCCACCTATCACTTGGTACCTATGAACTTCGGTATTTTTAATATATGGCATGTATAGGGACTTTGGTCATGTGGCTTATGTTTTGGTAATTATTTTGGCCATTTGAATTGGCTTGTAAATGTATATGTTTTGGTTTGTATAAATAGCTATTAGTGATGGCTTATTTGGGGTTATTTTGGTATGGTTGAATTATGTATTAATACATGTGTATAAGCTTGGTGATATAAGTTATATGATGGTTCTGTGATGCTTGATTGATATAGGTATTATGGGTGTCAAATGGCTGAGTTAAAGATAATGGTATGGTTATGAAATTAGGCTTGATGTTGCATATTTGAGTTTAGCCATTTTTTGATGATTTAAGGTAGTAAAGTTTGGTACAAATGTTATGGTATGTTTTGGTTGTTTGTATATATGTAAAGTGGAAGTATGGAATGTGCGGGATTTATGTTTGAATGGTTTAGATGATTAGATATGTTATGTGTTGGAGCTAAATGATGTTGTGTAGGTGTGTGCAATTTGGGTGACAAATTGGCTTGGTAATTAGCCTATTTTTGTCCACACAGGCGTGTGTCTCAATCGTGTGCGACACACGGTCATGTGACACGGCCTTGTGTCCTATGGTGTTGAAATTGAAATCAAGTAAACATGCTCCACACGGCCTCACACACAGGCTTATGACTTGTTCGTGTAGCATAAGTTAGTATACCCTACAGGTTTGGCACGGCCTAGCTCACGGCCTCACACACAGGCGTGTATGGCCATTTTTAGGGCACACAGGCTAGCCACACGGGCGTGTGTGTTGGCCGTGTGACCCAAGTCAGAGACTTACACGGGGTCAGATACAGGCTGGGACACAGCCATGTGCTTCCATTTTGAATGTCCACACAACCTATGACATGGGTGTGTCTATTAGCCGTGTGAGACACACGGCCAGGCCACACGGGCGTGTGTCCTCTGTTTTGAGAAAAAATTTCAAAGTTTCATGAAAGTTTCTTAAGTTATCGATTTAGTCCTGAACCACTCCTAATGTATGTTTAAGGCCTCGTAGGCTCATGATAGGGACATTATGCTTGCGTTTGATTAATGTTTGCAAGAAATGTGAATTTATATGAGAATTGAGTGTTTAAATGTGTTGTAAGTCTGGTAATGCTCCATAACCTTATTTCGGTGTTGAATACGGGTTAAGGGTGTTACACATAATCTCAATGATCCATCTTTCTTCTTTACAAACAATACCGGTGCACCCCATAATGAAAAGTTGGGTCGGGCAAATCCTCTATCAATCAAATCTTGCAACTGTACCTTCAGCTCTTTCAATTCAGCCGGGGCCATTCTAAATGGTGCTATAGATATAGGTGTACACATAAACAACTGGCACCGACTAGATTTTCATCTATGATACTTTGGCATCCTGTACAATAGCAAGATAAGCCTCATAACCCTTTTTAATATATCTCTGTGCTGATATTGCTGAAATCGCATTAGACAACCCATCCAGTTTCTCAGATTCAACCCAGAGTAACTCACCATTCTAACACTTCAATAAAATGTATTTATGTTTACAATTTACCACTGCATCATGTTGGGTTAACTAATCTGTTCCCAATATTACGTCAAATTCATCAAAGGGTAACAACATCAAATTAGCCGAAAAATAATAACCCTCTATCATCAATGGGCAATTTTTACAAATTTTATCCACCATAACATGCTGACCTAAGGGGTTGAAACGATCATATTTTTAACAGACACAAATTTTGTGCATATATATGAATGCATGGACCTAAGATCAATCAACGCAAAAATATCAGTATCAAGTAGGGAGAATGTACCAGTGATAACATCTACTGCCAGAGCATCTTCCCTTTCTTGTATTGCATATGTTCTTGTCAAAGCCTGAGCCTTGAATTTTGTAACACCACTTACCTGTATTTGACGCCAGAACAGGGTACGAGGTATTATCAGACTTAAACATAAGCAAACAAACAAAATCGAGACATAAATTTCCATCCAAATTTAAAAATTTTCAAAAATATTCATATCATTTCTTAAACGAGCCTACGAGACCCAAAACATGCATTTGGAGTGGTTCGGGACTAAACCGGGAACTTTAGAAAACTGCCCAACACTTAGAAAATTTTTCATCAAAACAGGGGTCACACATCCGTGTGGCTTGGGACACGCCCGTGTGGGTAGGCTGTGTGGTCACACACGCCCGTGTCCCTAACCCGTGTAACTCTCTGTTTATGATGTCATGCAACTAAGGAAGCCACACTATAATAGCCATTTTTGAGGTCAAATCAGAACAGTGGTTTTGAAACCACAAATCTAAAGTCAAAATATTTTTTTATTATTTTGTTAAAGCTTACAGCATAATAAAATTATTGTGTGAAAGTTTTGTAAAGAAATTTTACTGTTTGAATGCTTAATTCAGTAAGAAGGACTAAATCGTGTAAAGCGTAAAACTTATGTTCTATTAGCTAAAAGTGTCAAATAGCTATAGTAACATTAAAGTAAAGGTCCTTAAGTGGTAAATAGACCATTTATGAGTTAATGGATGATAGTGGAGTGGCATTTGGTGTAATTACTAATGTTTTTAAAGGATATTTTGGTAATTAGCTAATAAAGTTAATGTTTAATAAACACAAATTAAAATCATCATCTTTTCACCATTTCTCCACGGAAAATTAGAAAGAACGGCAGCCATGGGAGAAGCTTTTGGTTCGGTCATACTTCAAATGCTCGATTAGGTATAGTTTGAGCTCCATTTTTACTGATTTCTATGTTTTTGAGATGTTTGCAATTAGTACTAGCTAGCCCGTGTCTTCGATTTCAAAACTGTTAAAGATTTTGATAGTTTTCATTAATGAGCTTATGTTTTCTTTGATGTTTAATGGTGAAATATGAATATTTGATGTTAGATTTTCATATTTTATAAAGTGATTTTTGATGAAAATGTGAATTAGGGATTAAATTTTGAAATATTGAAATATGTGGTTAAAAGTGTGTTTATTTGGAAAATGTGGGCTATTAAGGCATTAAGAAGAATTCAACTAAGCATGGGTAGGATGAAATTGCATGAAATTGTGATTTTATGTGATAAGGACTAAATTACAAAAATGTGAAATAACAGGGGTAAAAGTGTAATTTTTCCAAAATGTGTAAATTGGGTTAACTTGAATGAATGAATGATTAGATAAGTAAATTTTTTATTATATAGATTGAGAAAAATGAGATTCGGATCTAGAACGGGGGAAAACAAAGTATCGGATTAGTCGACCTAATTCGTCATTACAGCGAACGAGGTAAGTTCATATGTTAATAAATGATGTTAAATAGCGCTATAAATTTATCATTATTGTTGAATTGAATTATAATGCTAATTGGAAATGAGTACAAGCACAATCGACAGAGTTATGACGTTTAGAAGTCCCGTATGAACCTTAGGAATAGCTTAGGATCTAAATGTCCTGACATTAGGATTGCCGAGATATGAGATTCGTGTAAGACCATGTCGGGACATTGGTATCGATATGAGATTCGTGCAAGACCATGTCTGGGACATTGGCATGAATATGAGATTCGTGTAAGACCATAGCTGGGCTATTGGCATCGATATACTATATCATGTAAGACCATATCTGGGATATGGCATTGTATGAGTTATACGAGATTTCCAAGTATCATTAGCGATTCCGAATGGTTCAATAGGCATAGTCAAGACGAGAATGGAAGTACAATTAAAGTAAGTGTAAGAGGTACGTACAAAACCTATATGAGAATCGAATGAAGGTAATTTGGTGAGTTCTTAGTGTATCATGTGTATGAAACGAGAAAGATTTATGTATAAGTATGTTTTATGTAAAAAATGTGTTTATTTGACTATAATGAGGTATGAATTAAATGATGTGTGAGATATGAGTTATAAATGTTTTAACTAAATATACATATGGCACATAGTGTGCGAAATATCGTTATTTAATGATATTTCACATGATTCATCTTTACTAAATAAAATGTGATTGATATTGGATTAAATAAAGTTATATATATATATATAATCACTTATGTACATGTAAATTTGAATGATTGGATAAGAATGTAATTGATCCACACAAGTAAAGAAATAAATAAACTTATGAAGCTTTGTTAATTATGTGATTGGAATTATGGTATAAAGATGAAATCAGATGAATTTATATTATAATATATGTAAATGCTTAATATGTGCTTATTCAATAAGATAAGTTTAATATCATACGAGCTTACTAACCTTTATAGCTTACTTTGTGTTATTTTTTTATGTTTTATAGTGATTCAGACGTTCGCTCGGGTTGGAAGTCAGCGGAGATCGCATCACACTGTCCGGTTTTTTATTTCGGTATTTATACACTTATAACTTGGTTATATGGCATGTATAGGCTTGAGTTATGTGGAAATGTGTTTGGTAATGTTGAACGTGAGTTTGGATTGTATATGATGTAAATGTTGTTGAGTATTTAGCCATTTATGTTGGCTTAATTCATAAGATTTATAAGTGGTATATGATGTGTATATATATATAGCCTTGTGTTTTGGCATGTTTGGTATGGTATAGGGATGATGAATTGGTACATTTTGATGATGATGAATTGGTATATTTTGTGACATGAATTAGATGTTAATATGGTGAGAACTTACATATAGAAGATAAGTGAAAAATGTAGGTCATGGCATATTGATGTGGTATGTTTATGGTTATGATTTTAGTAGTGAAATGGTTGAAGATGAAATTGCATGATTTGTATATGTAACGCCCCAAAATCCTAAATAATTATTTTTGTATGTTTGTGGCACACAACTATGTATCTGATTCAGTGGTTAAGTGTTCTGAGTGGTCTAGGAAGTGTCTGAGAAGTCTTAGGTTCAAGCTTGGCTTATGCAAAAATTTTGTTTTAATTGAATAAACATTGTCTCTAGTCAGTAGGCTTCTTAAGTAAATATGGGTATTTTATGACATAAAAGGTCTACTAGCCTAGGGGATAGTCGCATGTTACCTATGCCTGAGGACTGAGGTTCGAGTCCTGCTGGGTGCAAGGGAGTGTTTTATTTTGCAGCTGATGCTATGGATGTGTTGTGGTTTGACCGAAACACTGTGGTGTTAGAGTGGAGTTCGAAATGAGTAGTTGAGGGAGGAGTGATCGGTGGAGCGATTTGAGGAGAGATTTTAGGAGAGGTTTTAGGAGAAATCCAAGGAAAGTGTGGTGATAGGGAATAGTGTGCTGATTTTGAGCAGTGGGCACTAAGGAATTTTACATTGGTGAGTTTGAGTACTCTATTTCGGGTTTTGTGCACATTTTGGTTCTTTTTCACTTTCTACTTTGGAGGCCGACTATTGCTAGAAGTATTTCGAGTATCTTTCCATCTATTTATTTCAGTTTCTTTTTCTTCATTTTTAGTGCCCTACTGACCGACTTTGCTCTCCCCCTTACTTCTTTAGCAATTATTTTTCCCCTTGCCTCCTTTTGTTTTGGCCGAATACTCCTCTCTTTGTCTCTCAAATCTTTTTGACTTTTGCTGACAGATATTTCTCTTCCTCCCTCTCTCTTAGTTGGTCCCTTATTGACCGAATCCTCCTTCTCACCCTCACCCCCAATCGGTTTTTACTTGACCGAATACTAATATTTCTTTCACCCTCTCTGTGTCGATTCTTCTATGCTCTTTTTCAATGTTGGTGGTATACAACTATTCGGTTATGTTCTTCCTCTCTTTCTCCCTCTTTGCCATATTAGTCTTGCACCTAACTTTTTCATGTGCAGCCATTTTATGATAGGGGTGCAATTGTACTAGCCCGATTTAGGGCCTAGTCGGAACAGTGGTCTCGGGACCACAAATTCGGAGTTAGAAAATTTTTTTATTACAATTATGAGGTTATAACATGATTATATTAGTGTATGAAAAATTTAGTGAGTTAATTTTGATGTTTGTGATCCCGATTGTGAAAAAGGACTAAATCGCATAAAAGGAAAAAGTTGCATTTTAGTACCCAAATGTGCCAAATAGCTAGAGAATTAAAATTGGGGGGTTTTAAAGGGCAATTAGACCCCTAAATATGGCTTGGCCAGCCATGAGACAAGATTTTTGCAAATGGTCAAAAGTTTAGGTAAGTGATGTCATGATTTGAAGATAAAATAATGCCTAAAGCCTATCTACTATTTTTCTTCTTCTCTATCCTTTCTCTCCACCGAAAATATTAGCAATTAGGGAGGTTTGAAAGCTGAAATTTTGCTGCAACTTATTCTTCTCATAATGTAAGTGATCTTGATGATTTTCTTGATGATTTTTACATTTTTGGAATGCTTGTATTATGGGCTTTCAAATGAAAGGACTACCTTGCAAAATGGTGATAAGTCTAGCGTTTCACCATGTGAATGTTCATGTTATTTTCTGAAATTTTATGGAAGAATATGAGTCTTAGAACAGTTCTAAACAACTTTTGTGAAGGGTGTTAGCATGAAAACACCTAAAGGGACTATTTTGCATAAGTTGCAAAATAGGTGATAAGTGTGTGAAATAGTGGGATTTTGGGGTTGCTATAAGAGTAAAAATAGTTCGGCTACGTTCTTAATATGAATAAATTCGATAAAAATCAATTTTCGAGCATGAGGGTAAAATGGTCAAATTGCCAAAGTCTAGGGGCAAAATAGTCATCTTACCAAAGATGTAAATTTATTATTTCCTAATTGTAATTAGTGATTAAATGAGTGTATTTTGTTATTATAGATTAAGATTTTCCAAATTCGAACCTAGACCGAGGGAAAGCCAAGCAAGTCGACTAAACCAACTAGTCGAGTACATTTTGTAATCCGAGGTAAGTTGTATGTAAATAATACAACTACATTGTTAATGCATGTATTCGAATTGTTATTGATTTGATATAGTATGAATTGCTAGATTGTGAACTGAGAATGCATATTAATGATTAAGATAATAGAAAGATCCTGTTGGAACCCTAGGAAACAAATCGGATATTCATGCCATGACATTCGGGTTATTTGTGTGCCAGTGTAAGCCATGCCTGGGACATGCATCGGCCACATAATGAGAGCTAGTGTAAGACCATGTCTAGGACATGGCATCGGCATTGAGACGAGTGCTAGTGTAAGACATGTCTGGGACAGGCATCGGCCTTGATGATGATAGCCAGTGTAAGACATGTTTGAGACATGCTTTGGCTAAGAGTTGTGCTAGTGTAAAACATGTCTGGGACATGCATCAGCACGTATATATGAGAGCTAGTATAAGACCATGTCTAGGACATGGCTTCGGCTTCGATGATGATAACCAGTGTGAGACCATGTCTGGGACATGGCATCAGCAACTTATCCCATGTTTGAGGCTTATAGAATATCCGGTAGTATTTTGAAAGGTTCAACTTTAAAGGTTATGAAAGTGATTTAATAAGGAAAGTACAATAATGTTATGAGTGATACAGGTACCTAGTTGGTATGCATGAGTAATGAGCTCAAATTAGAAAATGTGACTTGAGTAGTCGATAATGAGTAAGTCAAGTTTATGCTTACCTTTGAACTATGAGTATGATGACTAATGGTGAAATTGTTGTTGTATATTTATTTATATGCAACTTACTAAGCTTTATGCTTACTCTCTTTCCTTTCTCTTTTCTTTCAACGCTGCTTAACTAGCTTAAGGATCTCTTGAAGTCTGAGATACCGATCACATTATTAGCCATAATACTCGGTATAGTAGGATTTATATTTTTGATTATGGCATATATAGGACTAAACCTTATTATTTTGTGTCTTTGAGAATTGGCAAAATGTGTTGGCTTGGAATAGATTCCACACTTTACATTAAGCCTTGAATGAGGATAACATTCATTTTGAGTCTATAATAGATGCATCTTAAAAGTTCAATGAATGTCTATCATGCTTGATTTGGTATTGGTTGGTATTGACAATAAAATAGGCATACTAGGGTGGCAATGAGGCTTCGTAAGTACCCCATATTGTCCACACGGGTAGACTCACGGGCGTGTGTCTAGGCTGTTTGTGACACACTGACTGCCCCATGGGCGTGTGAGAAGGCTGTGTGTCCCCTGCACTTAGAAATTTCAAGTCAGAATGCATGTAATTGTCACACGGGCAGGCACACGGCGTGTGTCTCAGCCGTGAGGAAGGGCACGGCCTAGTACACGGGCATGTACCATGGTCTTGTGATGCTGATGTTAGAAACAGAATACCCATATTTTTGCACACGGACTGCGGCATGGGCGTGTCGTGGCCATGTGAAAGGACACGGGCAAAGGACACGGGCGTGTGTCCAAGCCGTGTAAAGTCTACACTTATTTCATGAAAAATTGTGGAATTAACTTGGCCGCACGGGTACGGGACACGGGCGTGTGCCCTATACCCACACGGGCGTATGGAGCCTTAAAGCATGAAATTCTCTGAGTTTTTCTCGAGCTATCGATTTGGTCCCGAATGTATATTTTGGGCCCCGTAAGCCCTATTAAGGGATAAATTGAATATGAAATGAAAAGTTATAAATTGATCAAAATTTTATGGCCCGATTTCCTAACATTTGTTGAGTTTAAGTTCGGTAGCACCTCAAACCCTATTTCAGCGTTGGATACGGGCGAGGGCTGTTACATTTAGTGGTATCAGAGCTATGGTTTTGTCAATTTTAGGACTAACCTAATGAGAGTACGAGCCTAGCTATACATGCCATAGTTGTACATTGATAGTGTGACGAATTCTCACGATTATAAATTATGTTTTCATATAGTAAATGGATCCTAATAGAGCTACGACGGATGATGTGGAAAGTAATGCGCCAACTCTCGAAGAAGGGACCGCGCCAGTGGAGAGTGAGCCCGTGACTATGGGCCATGATGGAGGGGCTAGAGAAGCCTACCTCCGTATGATGGACGCTTGGTATACGAAGTTTGTTCGTGCGAACCCAAACACTCCACCTCCCCCACCTCTTTCGATTCCTCATTATGCCCCGGTAGCTCTGCAAGGTGTGGACATGTTTAGAAAAGAGAGGCCTCCGGTAGACAAGATCCAAAAATAAGGGGTCGAGGAATTTCGGGCTAGTATAGATGATGATCTAGAGAGAGCAGAGTTCTGGCTAGAAAACACCATCATGGTATTCGATGAACTGTCATGCACGCCTGAAGAGTGCGTAAAGTGTGCTGTGTCACTTCTACGAGACTCGGCTTATCAGTGGTGGAACACTCTCATGTTTGTTGTACCGAGAGAGAAGATTACATGGGAATTCTTTTGGGTGGAATTCCGAAAAAAATATATTAGCCAAAGATTCATGGATCAAAAGAGGAAAGAATTCTTAGAGTTAAAGCAAAGCCGAATGTCAGTAACGGAATATGAATGGGAATTTCTGAAGCTCAGCAAGTATGCATGGGAGTGCGTATCTACAGAAGCCATCATGTGTAAGAGGTTTGAAGATGGCTTCAATGAGGATATTCGAGTGTTTGTTGGCATTCTTGAACTATAGGAATTTGTAGCCCTTGTTGATAGAGCCTGAAGGTCGAAGAGTTAATTAAAGAAAGGAGAAAAGTGGCTCCTGAGTCGCGAAACTCAAAGAAAAGACAGACGGGGAAATCAAAACAGTCCTTATCTAAGAGGTCGAAGGAATTTATTACCCGATCAAATACTTTGGTGGGATTCTCGAATAGAAATAAGAATTGATAGATCATAACTTCGAGAGCCCAGACCACTTCGATCGCAAGTGTCTGTGGCACTCGACCCAATACGCCAGAATGCTTACAGTGTGGTAGGCGTCATTTTGGCAATTGTCGAGGGAACGAGAGGGGCTGCTATAAGTGTGGGTCACTAGACCACTTTATTCGTGATTTCCCTGAGATGGTAGAGAGAGAGAGAGAGAATAAGCAAAAAATGAAGGCAAGCAGTGATTCGTTGAGGGGTAGACCACAAAAGAACCCTGGGATTGGGGCTAGTAGTAGGGTACGGAAAAAGACGTTGCAGTGAGGTCCGAGGGCAGAGTGCCTGCAAGGACTTATGCTATTCTTGCCCGCGATGAGGCAGGGTCTCCTAATGTGATCACAGGTACTTTTTCTATCCATGATATATCTGTTGTTGCATTAATTGATCCGGGTCTACCCACTCCTATATTTGTATGGAATTGATTCCTCGAATGAACATGATAGTGGAGTCTTCTGAATTTGTAATAAGACTGTCCAATCCATTGGGTAGGTATGTGTTAGTAGACCAAGTGTGTCGAGATTGTCCTTTAACAGTTAGAGGTCATTATTTTTCGGCTAACTTAATGTTATTGTCGTTCAATGAGTTTGATGTAATCTTCGGGATGGATTGGTTGACTACCCATAGTGTTGTAGTGGACTTTGGAAAGAAAGAAATTAAGCTGAAATGTGATGACGGGAATGTTCTTCTCGTTGGACCAAATGAGTCAGATAAATTTCCTGTAATAGTATCATTTTTAACTGCTGAGAAATATTTGAGGAAACGATATGAGGCTTATTTAGCTTTTGTGTTGAATACTCGAGAGTCAGAGTTAAAGATTGAATCAGTGCCGATAGTTTGCGAGTTCATAGATGTGTTCCCGGAAGAGTTACCCGGATTACCTCCAGTGGAGGAAGTTGAGTTTGAGATTCAATTAGTTCCTGGAACGGTACCCATCTTGATCACCCCGTATAGGATGGCTCCAATGAAGTTGAGAGAATTGAAATCATAGTTGCAAGAGCTAACAAATAAGGGTTTTGCAAGACCGAGCTATTCCCCGTGGGGTGCTCCGGTACTTTTTTGTGAAGAAGAAAGATGGGTCGATGAGGCTATGCATCGACTATAGACAACTCAACAAGGTGACAGTGAAAAACAAGTATCCTCTGCCAAGGATTGATGATTTGTTCGATTAGTTAAAGGGAGCCACCATGTTTTCTAAGATCGACCTGAGGTCTAGCTACTATCAGTTAAGGGTTAAAGAGAAAGATGTGCCGAAGACTGCATTTCAGACAAGATACTGGCATTATGAGTTCCTCGTCATGCCTTTTGGCTTGACTAATGCCCCGGTGATTTTTATGGATCTAATGAACCGCATTTTCAGGCGTATTTGGATAAGTTTGTCGTCGTCTTCATTGATGACATATTAATTTACTCGCGTGATGAGGGTGAGCACGCTAAGCATCTGAGGGTTTTGTTTCAAACCTTGAGAGATAAATGACTATACGCCAAGTTTAGCAAGAGTGAATTTTGGCTTAAAGAGGTCAGGTTTTTAGGACATATTGTGTCGGGAGACGGAATCCGAGTTGATACAAATAAGATATTTGCTATTATGGAATGGAAACTACCGAGGAATGTAACAGAGGTTCGAAGCTTTTTGGGTTTAGCCAGATGCTACAGACGGTTTGTAAATGGATTTTCTATGATAGCTACCCCGATGACTAGGCTGTTGCAAAAAGACGTCAAGTTTGAATGTAGAAAAAGTGTTAGCAAAGTTTTGAGAGATTAAAAGTTTTTTTAACGGAAGCCCCAGTGTTAGTGCAACTAGAGTCAGGCAAGGAGTTTGTGATTTATAGTGATGTATCCTTAAATGGTTTAGGGTGTGTGATTATGCAAGAAGGCAAGGTTATAGCCTATGCCTCGAGACAGCTAAAACCACACGAGAGAATTTATCCGACCCATGATTTGGAGCTAGCGGCTGTAGTGTTCGCGCTGAAGATTTGGAGACATCATTTGTATGGAGAAAAATGTCAGGTACTCACCAACCGTAAGAGCTTAATGTACTTGATGACTTAAAAGGAATTGAATTTGAGGCAATGCGAATGGATTGATTTGTTAAAGGATTACGAATTGATTATCGACTACCATCTGGGAAAGGCAAATGTAGTCGCCGACGCCTTGAGTAGGAAGTCGTTGTTTGCCTTGAGAGCCTTGAACACTCAGTTGACTGTATCTAATGATGGTTTGATCCTAGCAGATTTGAAAGCTGGACCGACTTTTCTTCAAGAAATTCGAGAAGCTCAGAAAGGTGATGAGAAGTTGCAAGCCAAGAGAAATCAGTGTAAGTCAGAAATTGAATCGGATTTTTGTATCAGTACCGATGGATGTATAATGTTCAGAGACAGAATTTACGTACCTAAGGACAATGAACTTATTCAGAAGATTTTGAGTGAGGCACATGGTGATTATTTATCTGTTCACCCAGGGAGTGCGAAAATATACTACGATCTTAAGAAAATCTATTGGTGGTCGGGTATGAAAAGAGACATCTCAGAGTTTGTTTCCAAGTGCCTAGTGTGTCAACAAGTAAAGGCTGAACATCAAGTATCTTCGGGTTTACTTCAGTCTATTATGGTTTCTGAGTGGAAATGGGATCGTATCACTATGGAATTCGTAACCAGTTTGCCTATAACCTCGAAAAAGAAAGATGCCGTATGGGTTACTGTCGACAGACTAACTAAGTCGGCACATTTCGTACCAGTGCGTACTGATTACTCCCTCGAGAAATTAGTTGACTTATATATTTCTGAGATTGTGAGGCTTCATGGAGTGCTATTCTCAATTGTGTCAAATAGAGATCCAAGGTTTACCTCAAGGTTTTGGAAAAAGTTACAAGAGGCTTTGGGAACCAAGTTGAGTTTCAGCACGGCATTTCGCCTACAAACTAACAGACAGTTGAAAAGAGTGATACAGATCTTAGAGGACATGTTGAGATGTTGTGTTCTCAAATTTCAAGGAAGTTGGGAAAAATACTTGCCATTGGTTGAATTCGCCTACAACAACAGCTATCAGTCAATTCTGAAAATGGCACCTTATGAGGCTTTGTACGGGCGAAAGTGTCGAATGCCCTTATATTGGACTGAGTTGAGAGAGAATCAAATTCACGGGGTCGATTTGGTCAAAGAGGCTGAGGAGAAAGTTAAAGTAATTCGTGACTACCTGAAAGCCGCCTCGGATAGACAAAAATCCTACGCGAATTTGAGACGAAAAGAAATTAAGTTTGAAATCGGTGATAAGGTGTTTGATAAACCGTAATTTATACATATTTTTACCCCATGCTTGGCATATTTATGGATGATTTTTCCTTGGTTTCATCGAATTTGATGCTTCTAATCCTTTAATTTCATGTTTTACATTTAGGAGAGCTTAGGATAACAAAAAGAGCGAGAAACGGGCCAAAAACGAACAAATTGGGCCTAAATCAATGTTTCACATAGCCTAGGCACTTCCACACGGGTGATCCACACGCCATGTGTCGTGGCCGTGTCGACATTAAACCAAGTCAGTATTGCACACGGGCGTGGCACACGGCCATGTCTCTGTCGAGCCCAAGTCTAGTTCTACTCGAAAAAGGGCACTTTTGAGGGTTTGGAAGCATTCTAAAGCCTATGTAAACACCCTATAAGAGGATTAAAGGGACACACACGGAGTAGAAAGCAGGAAACACTGAAGGATAGTCATCAGAATCACCTTAGAGGTAGGATCTACATCAAGACTGAAGAATTCCATCCAATTTACTAGAAGTTCTTTGGGTTTCTTTATGTTTTGTTTTTTTCCAAAATTTGAGATGTTTTCCATTATTATTATGAACTAAACTCCCTACATACCTAAGGGAGATGAAACCTAGGATGAATCTTATTACTCTTTGATTTATATGATAAATACTTGTTCTTATTCTTAATTGTGAGTTTAACCTTTGTTTTAATATTCCAAGATATTAATTCAGGTTTTTGATGTGCTTATTCAGTGGAGGAAAAGTCCCTGTTTAAGAGTAGATCATTCAAAATTAAGCGGAGTTGCATACAATCCTTGAGATAGGACGACATAAATCTGTCGGATTAGAGTCAAATCTAATAAGAGAGTCCATAGATCGAGTTAATGTGATAAAAGGGGTTTTAATTAGAAAGAGATTTCAATTAATCAACCTAGATTTTGTTGTTTCTAATCTTGAAAGGGATATTAACATAAATCAGGGATTCCTACGGAATAAGTCAAGTGAGTAAATCATTTAAGTCAAAGGTAATAAGTGAAGTCTAGGTGGATTCTTTGTTGGGTATTGTCTTCTCCATTGGTTTTTCTAAAGTATTTTCCAACTTTCATCTCTGTCGTAATCTTAGTTAAATTAGAAAATTAGTTTAATTAAAAACACCATTTATTTATTAGGCTAGATAATAAAAAGATAGTAATTACTAGTATTTTTAGTCCTCGTGGATACGATATTTCTAGTCTCACCATAACTATACTACTGTTCGATAGGTGTGCTTGCCTTAGTCAAATTTTTAGTTAGTTTTATGACCATCAAGTTTTTGGCGCCGTTGCTGGGGACTAAGATATTAGGAACGCTTGATTTTTATTACTTTAGCCATTTTTACTTTTATTGCAATTTACTTTTTGTTTTTAGTCTAATTTTTCTTTTCTTAACTTCTGGCAGGTTTTTATAGTTTATGACTAGAAAAAACCCGCCAGGGCCTCTACTTTTTGATAGTGAGATTGAGAGCATAGCTTGCAGAAATCGAAGAGAAATAAGGCAAAGCCTACAATACATAGATGAAGGGCAAGAGGACGATATTCATACTACAACTGAGGAGATGGCTGAAAATTAGAATAATCCGCTACCTTTTGTGGTTGTTGCGGATCCAGTAGATCAGAATCCTACTCCACATACTATGTATGATTATGCTAAACCCACTTTAATATGAACTGAATCGAGTATAGTTAGGCCTGCTGTTGCTGCAAATAATTTTAAACTGAAACCTAACACGATTCAAATGATATAACAGTTTGTTCAGTTTGATGGTTTGCAGGATGAGGACCCAAACACTCATTTGGCAAATTTTCTGGAATTCTACGACACTTTCAAGATCAATGGCATTTCTGATGATGCCATTCGCCTTCGGTTGTTTCCATTCTCATTGAGGAACAAAGCTAAACAGTGGTTAAACTCGTTACCATGAGGGTCAATCACTACTTGGGAACAAATGACTGAAAATTTTTTATTAAAATATTTCCCATCGACTAAAATGGCTAAATTGATGAATGATGTCCCTTCTTTTGTGCAGATGGATTTAGAAACTCTTTATGATGCATGGGAGAGGTACAAGGACCTACTGAGAAGGTGCCCTCACCATGGGTTACCTCTACGGCTGTAGGTTCAAACTTTTTACAACAGTGTGAATCCCTCAACAAGGCAACTTGTCGACGCAGCAGCCGGTGGAACATTAAACAACAAAACACCTGAAGAGGCTTATGAATTTATTGAAGAGATGTCACTAAATAACTATCAGTGGCAAGTTATGAGAACGAAGCTGACGAAAGCTGCTAGTGTTTTCAACCTCGATGCGGTTACTATGCTATCTAACTAGGTAGAACTTTTAAATAAAAAGATTGACGGTTTGTATGGTTCTACTCAGGTACGTCCAGTGATGATGAGAGATTCAAGTGGCGGAGGAGTACACAACACAGATTATCCACCCTTCAACCCTAGTACTGAGGAGGAACAAGTTCAATATATGGGTAATAATAATTCTAGACCTCAAAATAACCCATACAGTAACACTAATAATGCAGGTTGGAGGAACCATCCTAACTTCTCGTGGGGTAGTCAAGGAAATCAAAGGCCACAACATCCCCTAGGTTTTCAACAACCACCTTACCTGTAGGAAAAGAAGCCAAACCTTGAAAAAATGCTAACGAAATTCATCTCGGTGTCAGAAACTCATTTTTAGAATACCGAAAGAACGCTTAAAAATCAACAAGCATTAATTCAAAGGCTCGAAACTTAAATAAGATAGCTTGATAAGTTGATCTCCGAACGACCACAAGGTAGCTTGCCGAGTAATACTGAAACTAACCCAAGGGAGCAACTTAATGTGATTATTGTTCGAAATGAAGAAGGGTCAATTGAACCTGAACCAGAACCAAGGCAAGGATTTACAGTAAGTAATTGTAAGGGTGAGGTGGTCCACAGTGAGCAAAAACCGGTAAGTAGAGAATATAAATCTCGTGTGCCATACCCCAGTGCGACAAGGAAAGACCACACGAACAAACAATTTGGTAAGTTCTTTAAATTATTAAATAAATTACATATTAACTTATCGTTTATTGAAGCTCTTTCGCAGAAGCCAAATTTAGTGAAATTTTTAAAGGAGCTCTTGGCTAATAAACGAAAGTTAGATGATGCGTCGCATGTGGAGTTGAACGTAGTTTGCTCAGCCATTCTATAGAATAAGCTACCCAATAAGTTGAAAGATCTAGGGAGTTTTACGATTCCTTGTTTAATTAGTAGTTTAAATGTTAACAATGCTTTGGCTAATTTAGGGGCAAGTATTAATGTAATGCCCTATAAAATGTTTAAACAACTAGGTCTTGGGAAACCCAAACAAACTAGGATGAGCATTTAACTGGCAGATAAAACAATTATACTTCCTAGGGGCATTATTGAAGACGTGCTTGTTAAAATTGATAACTTTATATTCCCAATTGATTTTTTTATTCTCGACATGGAAGAGGATAGTGACGTGCCCTTAATTTTAGGAAGGCCCTTTTTAGCAACTGCTAAAAATATCATAGATATTGGCATAGTTGAAATAATACTTCGTGTAGGAGATGACACGATTACTCTCCAAGCTCGTGATTCTGCTAAAATATCTAGTAATCGAGATGATTCGGTTAATTTGAATAATGTTACAACTCAAACTTCTTTAGAGGAGTCACCTAAGAAGAACGTGATGGAGCTTCACCCTAATCCATGCCACAAAAAAATAGCAATGCACGAAATATGAAGGCTTCAGATCGATGAACTAGATGAATGGCAAACACATGTCAAGGAGAAACCAAAAGCACACGAAAAATCAAAGTAACACCATGATGAGCGTAGGGATGAAACAAAGCAAAGTAAAGTTGGGGATAAAGTATTGTTAGATGAAAATAACCCCCAAATTGCTACTTCAGAGCTTAATACAAACAGAGCAACTCCTTTCATGGTACTGAATATTTTCCCATATAGTACAGTCGAGGTAAATCATTCTCAATTCAGCACATTTAAAGTAAATATTACCCAACTTAAACTTTATGTGGATAATAGAATTGATACTAAGAAAGAGGACTCTCAACTCCGTGATCCACTGTAATCATGCAAATGAGAGTTAAGTCGAGTTTAGACTCTAAATAAGCCCTTCTCGGGAGGCAACCCGAGCACTAACACCACTAACTAGTTTATTTTAGCTATTTTTAGTATTTTTATGCAGGTACAATAGGCCACACGGCCTGGACACATGGGCCAATGAGAAGAATGAATTAATTCCAACGAGAACAGTCACGGGATGGAGAGTCTGCATTGACTATAGAAAATTGACCGATGCCACAAGAAAAGATCACTTTCCCCTACCATTCATTGATCAGATGTTGGAAAGATTATCTGGGCATATGTATTATTGCTTCCTAGATGGACTCTCCGGGTATTTCCAAATCTCAATAGCTCCTAAGGGCCAAGAGAAAACGACATTCACATGTCCATATGGTACGTTTGTTTATCGACGAATGCCTTTTGGATTATGTAATGCTCTTGCTACTTTTCAGCGATGCATGTTGGCCATTTTTGATGAACTCGTGGAAGACATTATGGAGGTATTTATGGATGACTTCTCAATATTCAGTAACTCTTTCCATCTTTTCCTTAAAAATCTACAATGAGTTCTAATTAGATGTGAGGAAACAAATCCTGTACTGAATTGGGAAAAATGTCACTTCATGGTTCGTGAGGGGATTGTGTTAGGCCGCAAAATTTCTAGCAAGGGAATCGAGGTTGATAAAGAAAAAGTTGAAACCATTGAGAAACTAGCTCCCCCTAATTCAGTTAAGGCTATTCGAAGCTTTTTAGGGCATCCTGAATTTTATAGAAGATTTATTAAAGACTGTTCTAAAATAGCTAAGTCTTTAACGAACTTGCTAGAAAAAGATGTGCCTTTCAATTTCAGTCAGGATTGTTTAGAATCGTTTAATACTCTTAAGGATAAATTGATTAACGCTCCGATTGTAGTTGCACCTGATTGGAATTTACCTTTTGAACTAATGTGTGATGCAAGTGATTTTATAGTAGGTGCGGTTCTTGGATAGCGGAAAGACAGGCACTTCCAACCAATTTATTATGCTAGCAAAACTTTGACAGCTGCACAAGAAAATTATACGACGACTGAGAAAGAACTGTTGGCTGTGGTTTTTGCATTTGATAAATTTAGACCATATTACTATTATCTAAAGTTGTCGTTTACACTGACCATTCATCTCTCCGTTACCTTCTTACTAAAATAGATACAAAACCTCGACTAATAAGATGGATTATATTGTTGCAGGAATTTGACTTGGAAATTCAAGATAAGAAAGGAGCAGAAAATCTTGCAGCAAATCATCTATCCAGATTAGAAAACCCACATCTGAATGAACTGAAAGAACAGGAGATAAATGACTCATTCCCTGAAGAACAACTTTTTTCTATTTCTGACTTTGAGGAACCTTGGTTTGCAGACATTGCGAATTATTTAACTGCTGACATTATACCAAAAGGGTTGACACATAAACAAAAAAAAGCGATTCTTCACAAATGTGAAAAACTATTTTTGGGAAAAACATTTTCTTTTTCGTATATGTGCAGATCAAGTAATTTGAAGATGCGTTACAAAGACAGAAGCGATTTAAATTTTGGAGCATTGTCACTCAGGACCGATTGGGGGACATTATAGTGGAATTAGGACAGCACATAAAACACTCGAATCAGGCTTTTGCTGGCCCACACTATTCAAAGACGCCAACAAGTATGTTGCTACTTGCAATAAATGCCAGCGAACATGTAATATCTCTAAACATGATGAAATGCCCCAAACGTACATGCTCTTATGTGAAATATTTGATGTATGGGATATTGATTTCATGGGTCTATTCCCTAGCTCATTTGAGAATAAATAGATGATGCTTTATGGACTTATAGAACCGCTTTTAAGACCCCCATAGGAACATCTCCTTATAGACTTGTTTATGGGAAGAGTTGTCATTTATTGTTTGAATTAGAACATAAAGCATTCTGGGCTATGAAATTTCTGAACTTTGATCTCAAACTTGTAGGTGAAAGGAGATTGATGCAGCTAAACGAGTTAGATGAATGGCGAGCTAATGCCTATGAGAACTCACAGATATACAAGGAAGCAACAAAGCGCTGCCATAATGCTCGTTTAAAGCAAAACAAGCAATTTGAGGTTGGAGATCTTGTCCTGTAATACAACTCAAGGCTCAAATTGTTCCCTGGGAAGCTTAAATCACGATGGTCAAGTCCATTCGTAGTCCAAACTGTCTTCCCATATGGCACAGTAGAGGTAAGTTACCCAACCCAAGGCACTTTCAAGGTAAATGGACACCGACTTAAAATTTATAATGGTGAGGATTTCAAAGATAAAAGAGAGGAGCTACGACTCCGCGAACCTGAATAAATATACCTGCCAGGTAAAGTCAAGCTTAGACTCTAAACAAGCGCTTCTCAGGAGGCAACCCGAGCACTAACCCCATTAAATACCTTAGTTTATTTTCCATTTGTTTTATTATCTAATTACAGGTATTCTCGGCGTACATGGCCTAGAATACGGGTGTGCCTTAGGCCGTGGCCTCCCTATGGGTAGGAGACACGGGCGTGGCCATGGCCGTGTCGAAACAGGACAAACAATTTTCCCAAGATAGGATACCACACGGGCTAGGACAATAGCCACGACCATGCAATGCGGCTGTGTGCACCGCACGGTTAAGAGACACGGGCGTATCCCAGGCTGTGGTAAAACTGCACCTTAAGTTTGAAAACGATCAGCAAAGACACAGCGTATGATAAATCACAATGGTCGTGTGAAGCAGCCGTGGGAGGCACACGGGCTTCCACACGGGCGTGCTTGAGCCCGTGTGAGAACTTGCCCAAAAATTGAAACGATAAACGAAGTTAGAATAGACATGAGTGTTGGCCACGACCGTGCGTACAGGACGTGCATAAAACTGATTAAATGACACGGCGTGTGGGACTGAACACGGGTGTGGGAGTAACAAAGGGAGCACCACATGGTCATGCGATGTGGCCATGTCGTGTGCGATACTAACTTAAAACTTCAGACCATAAGCATAAGTCATGAACATGGGTGTGTCACACAGAACACAGGCGTGGGAGAAGCGAACGAATGAGCACACGGCCGTGTGAACCAAAAATAGGGCATACACGGCCGTGGCCACCATTTAACCCCAAAACCTAACCCTAATTTCCTCCTTTCCTATTTAAACCTCATTTTTTACTATTCATCTTCTTCCACTTTTCCCCTTCTCCCCCCACCCTCCGTCGAACTTCTGCCGACCACCACTCCCCTCCCCTTCCTTCTTTTCTTCCTCTTTCCCTTTTCCCATATTTGCTCCATCCACCTTCCCCAACCAACCGCCCTTTCTTTCCCTTTCCCCTTCCCCCTCTCCTTTCTCCTCTCCTCTCCTCCCCTTCCGACCACCATGCGCCATCGCACACCACCGCACGACTCTGATGACACCACCACCCTTGGTTTCTTCTCTTGCACCTCTGATCTTTTTGTATACTATTTTATTTATTTATTTATTGATTATTACTCCTTATATTTCATTATCACTAATATCATTCTCATCTGACTAATTTATCTACTAACATTTGTGGATTTTGTTTAGTTTTAAATTTTTGTTGATTTCCTTCTCAAGAACTTTTGGATATTTGCTATATGCTACATAGTTCTTTAATTTTTAGGGTCATTGGCTTTGATTGAGTTAATTCATATCCCGCTTTTTGCATATTTCATACTTCGTTAGTTAGTTCTCCACTAGTTATTCCGATTCTACTTATCTCATCTGTGTAATTATATTGGATGTTTGTTCTTACTCACTTGGTTGCTATGTTAAGTTCGAGTCTTATGTTCACATTCGCAGGAAGTCATAACAAATACTCGAGGAAAGAAAGCCACGGTTCCCACCGTGAAAAAATAAAAAAGAGCAACATCTTTCTCGGGCCCCACTACCAAGATACGACACCCATTCCTCCAATTCCCACTAGGGCTCTAAGAGGAACTATTTCAGATTCTACGGGCCCGACCCCTAGGTCTGAGCCATTGCATCGATTGGGCCTCACTAATGCAGTTCCATCTCTTCGATTCGGTTCGAGAACTCCTTACCACCACCCCGTGGGACTGATTCTTTGACATCATCGAGCTGACTTATTTGGAATTCACATTGGAAATCAGCTCGACTTTCTAGTTACAGGCAGTGATGGCAGAGTACGTTGACCCAGGAACAGTTCAATTTTGCCTTGGCAGTCTAGTATGTCAGTTGAGTGTCCCAGAATTTGGAGCTGCTTTGGGACTCTATACCGATGAGTTTATGGAGACCGAAAACTTCCCCTACCTTTATCGCAACATCCATCATTCACCTTCTATGTGTTGGGTCGACCTTAAGCCTGCTATCGACATTTATGATCCTAGCCATTCAAAGGCATTGACTCTAGCTCCAGCTCTGCACTATATCCATGCTTTTCTGGCACACACATTAATGCGGAGGAGAGAGAGCACTGGCATCATCAACACTCACGACGCATACTTCTTATGGAGCATGAGGCAAGGGCATACTTTTGATCTCGCATACTTCGTCACCCTTGCCTTTCGCCATCAGACAGAACGACACCAAAAGGGAGTCATCAGCATCAGCCCATATGTGACTCGTCTAGCATGGTATTTCGGGCTTCTGAATACAGTGGCGCAGTCTTCATCGCTCACTCTCATTGGCTAGATGTCCCCATAGGGCATCCAAAGTATGCTTCATATGCGGATGATTGAGTGTCGTCGTGGATCCCACCCCCTTAATACCAACTTGCATGAGCTACCGATGAGGATGACGCTGAGGATATTCCTGATGATATCCCTACATTTCAGGAGGACCCACCTTCACAGCCACCACCGAGTCACTGACCAGTTCATACGGCTGCTTCATTGTCTGAAGTCCCAGGCCACCTTCATTGCTTTGAGCAATACTACACTCAGTGATTCAATAGCATTGAGGCGACTCTACAAAAAATTTGCCAACATTTTCACATATCGCCTCCAACACCACCACCACAGGATCCAGCTGTCGACGAGGACTTTTAAGTCCATTTAATTTTCAACTTGTTTTGCTTTTTATTTTATTTTTATTTTTGCGTTTCTGTCGCACTTTAATTATCTTTTTCTTACAAGACTTTTATTAGAATATTTTGAATTCTCTTTTATTTAGTTATTTTATTATTATTCACCATAACAACCCTATTCAGATAAATCCCTTAAATATTATTGATGGCATCGTAGTTTCAAAAGGTTTAGTCGATGGGTACTACTTAGGACTATACATACAATCCTCCATGACTGCCATATCCTGCTCGACCACCACGATAACCTCTTCGCTGGGCACTATGATTGTGGAGCCCAACCTCTACTACCACCTTCACCTCTCTATATACATCACTATGTCTCTAAACCTGTTTCTGCTCTTTTAAGAAGTTCATTCAAATATTCAGCGCAGTTCGCTTCTCTCCCTCTCTTTTGATTTTATGCCTATATTACTATTCTCTATCTTTGTACATTGTGGACAATGTACATCTTAAGTGCGGGGAGGTTATTTATGTCGTTATTAGAAAAGTCCCTAAATTTTTATCTTGTCTTCAAATAATTTTCTCATATTACTATTAGAATGAATTTTGATTGACTTATGATTTTTATTGATATGTTTTGAATTAAATCATGGGTAACTATGCATTGATTGTTTAAACTTTAAGACATTAGAAAATCAAGCATGATAAGTTGGCTTTTGAGAATTAAAATTGTTAGGTTGTCTTCCTGAATTGAGGTATTATCTTGAAGTTTTGAATTCACAGGAATTACATCAAATACCCATAATTTTTGTGAGATTTTGAGCCTTTTAGAGCATACATCTTTCTTGCTCACTAATTGTTTTTATGAGTGTGTCAACGTTGATTTGCTATTCTAGAACTTGCATCGATTATGCATGTCAAGACCACACATTTGATTTCATACACCAAAATGATAAAGGCACTTAGGTCTTAACCCATTCACTCTACAAAAAGCCTACCCACATAATTGACCCCTAGTGAACCCTTTTGCGCCTTAACTATTATTCCTTGATTTTCCCCTTAATATTAACCCATAACTTAACCCTTTTTGATTCGTTAAGAATTTCTCCCTTTTCATTGACTCCTTTTTATTGAGATTTAATTTGATTAGTTACCTAACTATATTTGTTCATTCCAATTGCTGAATCCTTATTATGTACTTTCTGTTTTGTTCTAATTCTTAAAAAAAAAAGACTGTATTGATGTTCATTCAAATTACATATTGTTCTAAAGCGCTTGGATAAGTTAAAGTCATTATATAGAAAGAAAAGCTCAATTCATTAGTTTTGGTTAATGTTAAATCTGGCACTTGTTTGTGATTTAGTGATTAGCTTTATTTTTCTAAGTTGGGTAATTTATTAAAGTAATCTTGATTAGCCTTTATCCACACCTTTAACCCAAGCCCCATTACAACCTTTTTAAAGAACTTTTGATTTGTATATCATCTCATTTATAATGGTGGAGATTTGATTTTCATGCATGCCTATGGTAATAACTTTTCATGTTTTACTCTTGAGTGCTTAATTATTGAACCTTAAACACATTGAGTGATTTGAGTGAACCTTTAGTGAGGATGTCAACCATTGTCAATTTGGAATCAAAGATGATTACTTAGATAAAAGGGGATGCCTATAATTTTATGATTCAAATGCTCAACTTTGACTATTTGAAACTTTAATGTCCTTTTAGTTAAATTTTCAATGTATGACTGCATGTGGATTATTTTGAAACATTATTGATGAGAATTATGAGTTGAGAAGAATTTACTTTGATTATGAGTTGAGGATTTTGCTTGAGGACAAGCAATTGCTTAAGTGTGGGGATATTTGATAAACCGTAATTTATACATATTTTTACCATATGCTTCGCATATTTATGAATAATTTTTCCTTGGTTTTAGTGAATTTGATACTCCAAATCCTTTAATTTTATGTTTTAAACTCAGGAGATCTTAGGATAACAAAAAAGTGAGAAATGGGCCAAAAATCAGACAAATTGGGCTTAAAACAATGTTTCACACAGCCTAGGCAGTTCCACACAGGTGATGCACACACCCGTGTGAGGCACATGAGCAGACCACTCGCCTGTGTGTCATGGTCGTGTCAACATTAAACCAAGTCAGTATTACACATAGCCTGAGCACCTTGACACGGGCGTGGCACACGGCCTTGTCCCTATCTAGCCCAAGTCTAGTTCTACTCAAAAATGGGCACTTTTGAGGGTTTGGAAGCATTCTAAAGCCTATATAAACACCCTAGAAGAGGATTAGGGGGACACACGGAGAGTAAAAGACAGAAAACACTGGAGGATAGCCATCGGAATCAGCTCAGAGAGAGGATCTACATCAAGACTGAAGATTTCCATCCAATTTCTTTGAAGTTCTTTGGGTTTCTTTTTGTTTTGTTGTTTTCTAAACTTTGAGATATTTTCCATTATTATTATGAACTAAATGCCCTAAATATCTAAGGGAGATGAAACCTAGGACGAATCTTATTACTCTTTGATTTATATGATAAATACTTGTTCTTATTCTTAATTGTGAGTTCTAAATTCTTGTTTTAATATTCCAGGGTATTAATTCAGAATTTTGATGTGCTTATTCAGTGGAGCAAAAGTACCTGTTTAAGAGTAGATCATTCATAATTAAGCAAAGTTGCATGCTATCCTAGAGATAGGACGGCATAAATCTGCCAGCCAACTGAAGTAGAGATTCTTCTGAATATGACTTATGGTTAAGAGCCGGCCAAGATTTTGGCTCGAGAAGTCAAACAGTTGAGAAATAAGAACATACCACTTGTGAAGGTTTTGTCGCATAGACATGGGGTCAAAGAAGCCACATGGGAACCTGAGGAGTCTCTGAGAGAGCAGTATCCAAACTTATTCACCGGTAAGATTATTGAGGATGAAAATCCCTAAAGGGGGAGAAATGTAACAGCTCGATTAAGGGCCTAGTCAGAAAAGTGGTCTCGGGACCACAAATTTGAAGTTAGAAAATTTATTTTATTACAATTATGAGGTTATAACATGATTATATTAGTTTATGAAAAATTTGGTGAGTTAATTTTGATGTTTGTGAGCCCGACTGTGAAAAAGGATTAAATCACATAAAAGGCAGAAGTTGCATTTTAGTACCCAAATGTGCCAAATAGCTAGAGAATTAAAATTGGGGGTCTTCAAAGGGCAATTAGACCCCTAAAGATGGCTTGGCTGGCCATGAGACAAGATTTTTGCAAATGGTCAAAAGTTTAGGTAAGTGATGTCATGATTTGAAGATAAAATAACACCTAAAGCCTATCTACTATTTTTCTTCTTCCCCATCCTTTCTCTCCACTGAGAATATCAGAAATTAGGGAGGTTTGAAAGTTGAAAATTTGCAACAACTTATTCCTCTCATAATGTAAATGATCTTGATGATTTTCTTGATGATTTTTACATTTTTGGAATGCTTGTATTATGGGCTTTCAAATGAGAGGACTACTTTGCAAAATGGTGATAAGTCTAGGGTTTCACCATGTGAATGTTCATGTTATTTTCTAAAATTTTATGGAAGAATATGAGTCTTAGAAGAGTTCTAAACAACTTTTGTTAAGGGTGTTAGCATGAAAACACCTAAAGGGACTATTTTGCATAAGTTGCAAAATAGGTGATAAGTGTGTGAAATAGTGGGATTTTGGGGTTGTCATAAGAGTAAAAATAGTTCAAGTACGTTCGTAATATCAAGAAATTCAATAAAAATTGATTTTCGAGCATCAGGGTAAAATGGTCAAATTGCCAAAGTCTAGGGGCAAAATAGTCATCTTACTAGAGATGTAAATTTATGATTTCCTAATTGTAATTAGTTATTAAATGAGTGTATTTTGTTATTATAGATCACGATTTTCCAAATCCGAACCTAGACCTAGGGAAAGCCAAGCAAGTGGACTAAACCAACTAGTCGAGTACATTTTGTAAACAGAGGTAAGTTGTATGTAAATAATACAACTACATTGTCAATGCATGTATTCGAATTATTATTGATTTGATATAGTATGAATTGCTAGATTGTGAATTGAGAATGCATATTAATGATTAAGATAGTAGAAAGATCCCGTTGGAACCCTAGGAAACAACCGGATATTCATGCCATGACATTCGGGTTATTTGTGTGCTAGTGTAAGACATGTCTAGGACATGCATCGACCACATAATGAGAGCCAGTGTAAGACCATGTCTGGGACATGGCATCGGCATTGAGACGAGTGCTAGTGTAAGACACGTCTGGGACATGCATCGACCTCGATGATGATAGCCAGTGTGAGACATGTCTGGGACATGCATTGGCTAAGAGTTGGGCTAGTGTAAGACATGTCTGGGACATGCATCAGCACGTATATAAGAGAGCTAGTATAAGACCATGTCTAGGACATGGCTTCGACCTCGATGATGATAGCCAGTGTGAGACCATGTCTGGGACATGGCATCAGCAACTTATCCCATGTTTGAGGCTTATAGAATATCTGGTAGTATTCTGAAAGGTTCAACTTTAAAGGTTATGAAAGTGATTTAATAAGGAAAGTATAATAATGTTGTGAGTGGTACAGGTACCTAGTTGGTATGCATGAGTAATGAGCTCAAATTAGAAAATGTGACTTGAGTAGTCGATAATGAGTAAGTCAAGTTTATGCTTACCTTTGAACTATGAGTATGATGATTAATGGTGAAATTGTTGTTGTATATTTATTTATATGCAACTTACTAAGCTTTATGCTTACTCTCTTTCCTTTCCCTTTTCTTTCAGTGCCGCTTAACTAACTTAATGATCCCTTGAAGTCAGAGATATCAATCACACTATTAGCCATAATACTCGGTATAGTCGGATTTATATTTTTTATTATGGCATGTATTGGACTAGACCTTATTATTTTGTGTCTTTGAGAATTGGCCAAATGTGTTGGCTTGGAATAGATTCCACATTTTAGAGTAAGCCTTGAATGAGGATAACATTCATTTTGAGTCTATAATAGATGCATCTTCAAGGTTAAATGAATGTCTATCATGCTTGATTTGGTATTGGTTGGTATTGACATGAAAATAGGCATACTAGGGTGGCAATGAGGTTTGGTAAATAGCCTCATATTGTCCACACGGGTAGATTCACGAGCGTGTGTCTAGGCCGTGTGTGATACACAAATAACCCCATGGGCGTGCGAGAAGGCTGTGTGTCCCTTGCACTTAAAAATTTCAAGTCAGAATGCATGGTAATGGTCACACAGGTAGAGACACGACCGTGTGTCTCAGCCATGAGGAAGGGCACGGCCTAGTACACGGGCGTGTACCATGGTCGTGTGATGCTAATGTTAGAAAAAAATACCCAGGTTTTTGCACACGGGCTGTGCCACGGGAGTGTCGTGGCCGTGTGAAAGGACACAGGCAAAGGACACGAGCGTGTGTCCAGGCTGTGTGAAGTCTACACTTGTTTCATGAAAAATTGTGGAATTAACTTGGCTGCACGGCTACAGGTGTAACACCCAAAACCCGGCCTAGACGTTATGACCAGATCTGACGTGCCACATCGGAACGTTAAAAACATTTTCTATTTTTAGTCCAGAAAATCGTACTTAGTGTTCAAAAGATGATTTCATTATAGGTTAAAGTGAATGGAAGCTGTGCACCAGATAGGAAACCGGAATAGAGGAGGTGAGTCTATCGGACTGTTTAAGTACCAAGCTCCCTTCGGATCCAATCCTAGACATGCATACCACCATTGCCACACCTTAACTTAGTGTATGTTCTTAGGAAACAATCCATTTAAGTCCAGTTTAAGAAAAAGTGATTACCCTTGGAAAACATTTCCGTTGCGAAAGTTTTGCTTTGTTGTCGTGAAATTTTAAAATCAGTTACTGTTTTTGAAAACGCGCCCTAAAGCAAATCAGTTTCAACGATTAAGATAATATCATGCCTATTCTAGTAGAACATATTAAAACCATTTACAAATCATTAAAGCGGCCTTATTACAACTTAAAACGCAAATCATAAAAGTAAATAAAAAGATGTCCAATTCACCAGAAGAAAACCAAATTTGCGGAACGAGTGGCCACTCCGAATCCCTTACAGCTCCAAGCCCACTATGGTTGGGGATTACCTGCGTGGATGAAAATAAGGGGTGAGTTTGGGAAACTCAGTGTGTAAAATAACCCAACCATAGTCTAAACCAGTTCAAACCGCAGAAACAAATTAAATTGGCCTCAGCTCAGAACAGATTTCAGAATGAAGCCCATAGGCCCATAACAGAACAGAACAAAAATTACATGTTTATGCAGAAACCCAACCATATCCAACCATATACACCCCCGTACCATCCTTACACCATGTGGGGAGACTACTCGACCCACCCAACTGCTACACGCCATAGAATTTGCAGCATGGTCGCTGAGCAGAATAGTGTGACAGAGTCACCAGATACAGATATTTGTGGACAGAGCCACCAGAACAGATATTTGTGGCATAGCCACCAGAACAGATAATTATGGCATAGCCACCAAAACGCTTCCACCATAAATACAACCCATGTTCCCATGCAACAGACATACAAATCATGGCATACATCATACAGAGTCATATCATCATGCTTTTCAGTCAAATTAACCCTAAGGGTATAATGGTCATTCTACACCTAGGGGTATAACGATAATTTTCATACTTAAGGGTATTCTAGTAATTTATCTATTTTAGGATTTTCATGCATATTTTCACCATTTACGTACTAACAGAAACACTTACCGAGTGTTCTTACCGAATTGAGCCCGTTCGCCCATTATCCCAATTTTTGGCCCATTAAGCCCAAAAATATTGAAAGGCACAAAAATCATGCACTCTGCAGTCTAAACACTGTAGTTTACCAAATACGTTAATCGATCTACCTCACGAGCATTCGCACACTCGCAAGTCCATAAAATACCAATTTTTCGGCATTTTGGCTTTTCGGCTTTTGTTGATTTAGTCTATTTATGGGTGTCAGTTACACACCTGATTTGTAGTGGTTCGACGGTGAGTTCCACACATAAGCTGCCTACAATTGGATTACAGACTACAGACCTATCCCCCTACCATATTCGGCCAACCAAGCCTCAGACCTTAGAGTTCTTACCTTTTTCCGAAACTAGCGACTAGGTTTAGATCCAGTCGTTCCACTTGTCCAAGCCTTCGATCAGCAGCTTCTAGATCACACTAACATCATAATAAAACAATTGTCACAACCCTTAGAGCCATAGGGCCCAATTGACAGCCTTCCTAAGCCTTTAGGGGTTTCGGCTTTTCTAAAACCTGGAATAAAGAATAGATTCGAAAACTTACCACCGGTTCCTTGAGTCAACGATTCCACCTTAGTTCCTATACGTTTTGATGCAGATCTAAACCCTCAAATGATAGCAGAAATCAAATCTTTAAAGGTCTAAAGATTCGGCCATGCCCCTAAGATTGTGGGGTTTGCGGCTTTTTGAAATAGTGAAGAGAAAGATGAAATATGAGACTTTGGGGTACAGAGGATGAGAGAATCGACCAAAAAGATGGAGAAGAATCAGAGGGTTTGGCTAGAGAAATCGGCACAACAGAAATAGGTTTTCGGGATTTTGGCTTTTATGGCAATCGGCTTCAAAGGCTTAAAAATGAATGGAATGGAAGAGTAGAATGGTAGGAAGGGTTCGGCTATAGAAGAAGAAGCAAAGAAGAATAAAAGAGAATAGGAGATGGGAGGAGAAAAGAAAAAGAGAAGAGAATGGTCAGAACCCAAATGCTGAATTTTCCCCCCACCTACTAGCCGAATTTCCCCTATACTAGCAACCCTTGGCCGGCCAACTCTTGCTCCTCAAGAGTCCATCATTCGGCCAATACTACACCCTCTAATCAACTCCTAAATCTTCTCCCTTATCCCCTCCTTAGTCGATCTCCTGAGCAGCTCAAACTCTTCCTAACAGAGTTCCACCTGAGTTCCATCACATCCCCTTTCTGTACATAAAAATTAATACTAATATTTGCTCACCTTGTGACTTGAACCTTAGCTCTCCCTAGCCATCCACACGCCACCTTTTTAGCACCCTAGTGGCGTCACATGCTACTTTGCCACCTACCTTCTTGTGGCTTATTTTACCTATTAAACCTTAAAAGCCCAACTTACCAGAACCTCATTTTCCCCTAAGAATTAAAATTAGTTAAACCTTCCAGATTTCATTTCAAACTTGGGCTTCTAGAGGCCCACTAACATACTTAGACCTACGCCCAGCAGTCAAAACAAAGAAATTCAAAAATTCACCAAAATTCACAGAAGTCCCAAAAATTGGGGCGTTACAACGGGACACGGGCGTGTCCCTACCACACGGGCGTGTGCCCTATACCCACATGGGCATGTAGAGCCTTAAAGCATGAAATTATTTGAGTTTTTCTCGAGCCATCGATTTGGTCTCGAACCACCTTGAATGTATGTTTTGGGCCCCGTAAGCCCTATTAAGGGACAAATTGAATATGAAATGAAAAGTTTTAAATTGATCAAAATTTTATGGCCCGATTTTCTATGATTGGTTAGGTTTAAGTTCGGTATCACCTCAAACCCTATTCTGGCGTTGGATACGGGCGAGGGTTGTTACAGTAATTGTCCCGATTTGCCTCTATCCGATTTGCCTCTTGTTTGGGTGTAGGCCAATCGTCCCTTACTTCCAAATCTTGAATTTTCATTTTCGATAAGTGATTGTTCATCTAGTTCAAACTATTCACTTAATTAATGGTTGATAAGGCTCGGTTGGAATGCATGTAACCCCTAAGGCCTAGTGATTAGCCTCTTGCAACGGATTAGGTGGGCAAGCCTCAATCGACCGATCTAGATAAGTGATAGGTAATCTTATGAGTAAGTGTTTTGATTAGGGTTTGCTTTAACTCGATTGTTAGGCTATTAACCAAAGCTTCTGCTTGAAATAGGCTGGAGTGCTCGTAGGCTAGTTGCGCATTTTCACAATCAGGTGTGTAAACACTGCCCAAATCGTAAATCGGTAAAAGTCGATAAATATGACCATTGTCGCTACATGGGCGTGTGCTTGCTCATGTGGTAATCCGAATGCATAAACTTGGCATTTTTGATCGTAGAGGCCACCATGAGTGATTTCATGGGCTTAGGTCGTTTTGGGCCGAAATGGGCTGTATGGGCCCCACGAACACGTGGGCCCCACGGGCACGTGGGCCCCACACGGGTAAACCACACGGATGTGTGGAGAATATTGGGCCAGCCTGTGTAATCCACACAGCCATGGCCATTTCTGGGTTAAGTGGGCCACACGGGCATTTGGGCCCACATGGGCCTACATTATGGGCCTTAGGCCCATTTTAATTATTTGACTATTAATGTTGCACGAGTCACTGAAGACGACTGTGGACCTACTGTTGGGTCAGTAAGTATACGTAGACCCCAAATTGATAAATGACTGTTATGCCCCTATGAGGTAAAATGACTTTTATGCCCTTATGAGATGTATGATTCTAATCGAGCATGCCATTATATATATTGCATACATGTATGATATGTTGCATGGGGATGGGTATATTATGATTGGAGGAAGTGTACTATACTAGTAGCTCTGCTATAAATACTGTTTAGTGCCGCAACCAATGCTATTTTGGAAGGTAGGGATGGGTGGGTTGATTTTATCCCCACATGGAATGTAGGGCTAGACAGAGTGGAGTGTAGAGGCTAGTTGGGTAGGATTTTTAATTGCATATCTATATTGTTACTGCCACTAAAATAGGCTAAGGCCCACACTAATACTGATATTGATACTGTAATGGGCTAAGGCCCTAACTGAAACTGGACTATTACTAATACGGGCTTAGGCCCAGATTGTATTTGCTTACTGCATGATTAACTGTTTGTTTATTAAGGGATTACACACTAATTTTTCGTAAACTCACTCTTCTGTTTATATGTACAGGTAATCCCCAGTCTTAGGTGGGTCGATGCTGTGAGGGATTCAAAGGTGGCCACACAACGTTTAATTTGGGTATTTTAATTTCGGTATCTTTTTATGTAATAAGGCCTCTATAAATTTTTAATCTTTAATTTGGGATTTTAATTATTTTGATTTATAACTACTAGCAGTAGGATAAGACGCGATTTTTTTTCAAAAGGCAAATGTTTTCTAAAAATACAAAGAATACGTAATTATTTAAGACTTCCGTAAGAGACAACATTTTGAAAAGTAAAGAAGTTTTAACATGAGTAACCTTCGATAAATGACATGTTTTAAAATCATCATTAAAAACACGTAACAAAGGTAAATATGGAAAAAGGGTTTTCTTTTAATATCACGCTTTGCGAAAACACTTCAAGGTGACATCGCCAGATTCGACCATAACGTCTAGGCCGGGTTAGAGGTGTTACAGTATATGAATTGGCATGTTTTGGTTTCCTATAAATGCATTGAAATGGTATGAAATGATGTGGTTTAGGTATGCTTGAGGAGGATGAGATATGTGGCTTAAACCAAGCCTAATTTCAACTCACGCGGTTGAGCACACGGGTGCGTGACTCGACCATGTGTCTACTGTAACTTAATTAAACAAGTTCGTGAGTTACACGGCTTAGACACACGGGCGTGTCTACTGGCCGTGTATGGCACACGGCCTAGCACATGGGCCTGTGCTGGCCATGTGGCCAAGTCAGTATACCCTCTAGATTTTACACGACCATGGCACATAGGCGTGTCTCTGGGCGTGTGTTGCAATTAAGTATGTATACCCTATTTTCACACGACCTGCATGTGAGGCACACGATCTATTCACATGGGCATGTGATCCCTTTATGTATGAAAATTTTTTAAGTTTTCCAAAGTTTTCAAATGTTATCGGTTTAGTTCCAAACCTCTTTCAAGCATGTTTTAAGGTCTCGTAGAGCCTTATAAGGGACAATGTGATTATGTTTGATTGATGATTATGTGATAATGGCTTTATGTTGAGAAATGTATGTTGTATGTTGTGATTTGATTGGTAATGCCTCGTAACCCTATTTTGGTGACGGATATGGGTTAGGGGTGTTACACATATGGCCAAGTCACACACTCGTGTGCTAGGCCTTGTGGCGAATTTAATTTTCAAAATTTTTCATAAAATAGGTGCAGACTTCACACGCCCTAGACACACGCCCATGTCTCTAGGTCGTTTCCTTCACACGGCTGAGATACATGGCTGTGTCTCTGCCCGTGTAGACAAAATAAGGCTATTTACCAAGCCATTTTGCCACCCTTACTTGCACCAACCTACACAACAACAAGCAACACCAATCCAAGCATATACGTATATACTTTCTTTTCCATTCATGTCAATTTCATCTTCATGATAAGCGTCATCACATAAACATACCAATGAACAATAAGAATAATATTGCCAACTTCCAATGGCCATATACAAAATGAATCATTAACCATTACAATGCCAACACATTTGGCTAAACCAATATCACACCTAACAAAATGACTAAGTCTCTATACATGCCATACTCAAAATATTGAAACCAAGTATACCCAAAACAATTGTTTGATAGTGTGACTCAAGCTCTAACGTTCCTCAATTCTCGAACTAGCTTGGTGACACTATAAAGAATGGAAAGAAAATGGGAGTAAGCTTTAAAGCTTAGTAAGTTTGCATGCAAATAATAAGCAACATAAATTATTCATTAATCATATAACTACTCCACATAAGTTAACATAAATATCATCATGTATCTTAGACATAACTTACTCATTAGCATTCTTATCAAGAGTACATCTCATACCAAAGTTCATACTCATGGGTTTTACTTACATACCTGTACCAACCCGTAACATAGCCACATACTTTGTCACCTTTGACATACTCTTCGGTTTATCCGTTGAACACCTAGAATACTATCAGATACACGGAAGGTCTTGCACATAAGTGCCACATATGTAGCGAATGCTACCTCATATTTCATAACACATAGCGCTTACATGCGAGCTAATCATGGGTCTGCTCACACAAGCTATAACACCCCTTACCCGTGTCTGAAACCGGGATAGGATACGAGGCATTATCGGAATTAAACATAAGTAACATACAAAACCGGCCATAAAATTGCGTCCAAATTAAAACCATCTATACATAAGCGTATTATCCTTATACAACACTTAAAAAAATTTCTTGCCCAAGCCGAGAACTTTCGAAACTTTTACAACACTTAGAAAAATTTATTGTTCTGGAGGGTTACACGTCCGTGTGGGTAGGCCATGTGATCACACATGCCCATTTGACTTGGTACATGCCCATGTCTTCAGCCCGTGTAACTCTCTATTTATGATGTCATCACAAAATATGGTCACACGGGCAAGTCACACGCCCGTGTGCTTAGGCTGTGTGGCGAATTAAATTCCAAAAATCAAGTGTAGACTTTACACTACTAGGGCACACACCCATGTCTTGAGGCTGTGTCCTTCACGCGGCTGAGACACATAGCTCTGTCTTTGGCTGTGTGTTTACTACTGGGCATTCTGTTATACATTATTAGGGTACAGGGGACACACGGCTGTATCACACGCCCATGGGGCAGCCCGTGTGTCACACATGGCCTAGACACATGCCCGCGTGCCTACCTGTGTGGACAACTTTGAGGCTATTTTCCAAGTCAATTGTCACCCTTATTTGCACCAACACATACATGACTTCAAAGGCACTTAGCTTGGCATAAGTGAGCACTTAAACATACATAAACAAGACATGATCATGATCACTTCATCTTTACTAATACATGCATAAGACTTCATACTTTGTCAAAGCCAAATATATAAATTTGCTTGCACTAAGAGTTGTAGATTACTTCTATAGCTCTGTCTTTGGCTGTGTGTTTACTACTGGGCATTCTGTTATACATTATTAGGGTACAGGGGACACACGGCTATATCACACGCCCATGGGGCAGCCCGTGTGTCACACATGGCCTAGACACATGCCCGTGTGCCTACCTGTGTGGACAACTTTGAGGCTATTTTCCAAGTCAATTGTCACCCTTATTTGCACCAACACATACATGACTTCAAAGGCACTTAGCTTGGCATAAGTGAGCACTTAAACATACATAAACAAGACATGATCATGATCACTTCATCTTTACTAATACATGCATAAGACTTCATACTTTGTCAAAGCCAAATATATAAATTTGCATGCACTAAGAGTTGTAGATTACTTCTATAGCTCTGTCTTTGGCTGTGTGTTTACTACTGGGCATTCTGTTATACATTATTAGGGTACAGGGGACACACGGCTGTATCACACGCCCATGGGGCAGCCCGTGTGTCACACATGGCCTAGACACATGCGTGTGTGCCTACTGTGTGGACAACTTTGAGGCTATTTTCCAAGTCAATTGTCACCCTTATTTGCACCAACACATACATGACTTCAAAGGCACTTAGCTTGGCATAAGTGAGCACTTAAACATACATAAATAAGACATGATCATGATCACTTCATCTTTACTAATACATGCATAAGACTTCATACTTTGTCAAAGCCAAATATATAAATTTGCATGCACTAAGAGTTGTAGATTACTTCTATTTAACAAACTCATGTCTTAGTTGTCATCATGCCATTCACTCACAATTCCATCATCAAACATCCATAGCCATATCATGTCTCATCACATACACACAACAACCAACAACATCACAATTGCATAGGCACATGTATGCATATATGAATAGGTGTACAACCCAATAATCAATATGAGCCACATCTCATGGACTTATACAAAACGAATCAAATATCATCATAAGCCAACACATTTGGCTAAACCAATATGACATATAAAAAGAAGACCAAGTCCCTATACATGCCATACTCAAAATGTTAAGACTATCTATATACCCAAATGTACAATTGATACTGTGATCGAGTCTCCGACGTCCTTCGATCCCTGAACTAGCTTGGCGATACTATAAGAAAATGGATAAGAGAGGAGAGTAAGCAGAAAACTTAGTAAGTCCACATGCAAATAAATAGCAACGTAATTATAAATATCATACAATTAACACAACATAATTTACATATGTGTCATCATAGTTTCATAGGCATAATTTACTCATTCTCAATATTACCAAAAGTTAATCACATACCAAGCTCATTTGTATGAGATTTTTGTATGTACCTGTACTAACTCGTAACATATCCTCATACTTCCTTATCAATGACTTACTTGTCGAATAATCCACTAATTTACCTGTTGAACACTTGGAATACTATCGGATACACGAAAAGCGTGCACATAATGCTTCATACGTAGCCACATGCTACCTCATATCACATATCACACATTGCTCGCTCTCCAGCTAATCACGGGCCTGCTCACACAAGCTGACAGTTAGGATGTAACTACACAAGCTGCTCATACAAGCTAACAGTTGCCGGCAACACATGCCGGGCTACCCAGCCATAGGTAGACGTACAAGACCAACATCTGGATCACATTACATACATCACATAATCTCAGGAGCTCATAATCACATAGTTTCTAGTGACATGTCACTAGTATTGTAATCTATTCCTACGGTTCAAACGTGATTCTCTCGATATCACATCTTCGTCAAACTCATTCACAATGTCATTCTCATTGACCATAATATCATTCATACACTTATAATAACAATTAAGCATAGAAACTTATACATTAATAAATCATTAAAACATGATAAATCATTGCATTATGTACACATGAACTTACCTCGACACAAAAATACTAAAAACGGATCTAATTGTTGTACACCTTATTTTTCCCCCGATCAAGGTCCGTTCCTCTTTTCTCTTACTCTATAATACCAAATTTAGCTTATTTAATACACACATTGTTCAATTCAGTGCATAACTCATACTTTGACAAAATTACCTTTTTACCCCTAAACTTTTACATATTTACAAATTAGCCCTTAGGCTCATAAAATGAAATGTACTCATTTTCTTTATTACCCAAGCCTAGCCGAACCTAACACATACTCATATCGGTGGACATTTCTTATAACGCCCTAAATTTGTTAGTGATTAAATTGTGTGTTTTGTTGCAAAATTGCTTGTTTGTTTTAATGGCTACGTGTTCTAAGAGGTGTGAGAAGTCTTGGGTTCAAACCTGGGCTTTAGCAAAATTTTGGGTTTTTACTGAATTAGATTTTCGCTGTCAGACATTGGGTTTTTATTTAATTGAGGAGAAGCTATGTTATAAAAAGCGTGTTGATCCAAAGGATAGGGGTGTGTTGCTTATGGCAAGGGACTTGGGTTTGAGTCTCTCTTTGCTCAAGGGGTGCCTTTTTGCTAATATGTCATACAGGAGGTTGTATGTTAGTAGGATTCTGGTGCTTTTGGGCAGTTTAGAGTATTGAGGGGAGTAGGGAGTTGTAGTCGAATTTTAGGAGTGTTGTGGGGAGAAAAGTTAGGAGTTTTTGAAGGGTATGGGTAGTGTATAGTTGGAGAGATTTGAGGGAGTTAACCGAGGGGTGTGTTGGTGCCATGCAATGACTCTAAGCATAGGGGAATTCGGTGGGGTGTGGTGTAGGTTTCTTTTCTTCATTTCGTGTGTAACAGAGATCCTTTTCTTTTGGCTCCTTTGCAATTTTGGTTGGTTGGCCGACTTTTGTTTTGGTGTTCTCCGGATACTTTTGTTTTACACTTGTGGTGTAGTTTGGAACTCTTTTCTTTTTCTATTGGTTAATGAACATCTATTGCTATTCTTTCTTTCTGATTCTCTCGTGTTGGTATTCTTCGTTTAGGCTGAATCCTGTTTACTCTCTCTTTTGAATTTGGGTCGATTTCTTCAACATCTTTTAGTGTCACTCTTGGTTGTGGTTTCTACTTTCTTCCTCTCCCTTATTTCAACGTTGTTCCTCTTGACCAAATACATATACTTCCTTCATCTTTCTTTTCTGCTTCCCTCTTGATCGAATTTACCATCTTCCTCTTCTGGCTCTCATGTTCATCGAAGTTTGTTCCAGTCATTTGGCTTGTGGGACCGAACTTTCCATCACTTTTGGTGGTAGTTGATGTTATTCTTTAGGCAAGACGATAAGAAAATTTTGACTGCTTAAAGCCGAATACTTTTCCATTCTTGTCGATTCATACCCTTCTTTCACTTGGTGTGGTGTTCCTTGCGGGTCCTAGGGTTTCTTGGAGGGTGAAGATATTGCTAGTGACTTTTGAGCAATTGAGCCTTTCACTCCTTACTCAAACAAGTTAATGTTGTTTTTGATTGTGGGGTTCAAAGGATGCGTGACTTGTTTGGGAAAGGGGTTGGCCGAATGCCTATTTTCTCTTATCTTGGGTTATGTTTTCAATAACCCATATTTTAGTCTTGCGACATGTGTTTGGTCATCGATAATGAGTTGTTGTTAATGCAGTTATTCGATTAAGGGAGTAAGCCAGCATTCGTTAATAGTTCTTTCAAGATTAATCACCCTTTGATTCTGGCAAGTATTGGGTGTTATGATGGTAGGGGTTATAAGGGTGATCAACCCTAGTGTAAATCGACTAACGGATATCATGATTGAATGTAGGTTTTGGGGACGCTTGGGCTAGGCGCACTTTTTGCAACTGGTGTGTAATCACTCTATCTTTAGCAATAGATCGGCAAAAGCCAGAAATGTTCGACTGTTGACACTACACGACCGTACACTCGCACGTGTGGTGAATGCTCAGAACATGGGCATTCGATCAAAGAGGCCACTGTGAACGATTTCATGGGCTTAGGTAGATTTGGGCCACGATGGGCCGAAATGGGTCATGTGGGCCCCACACGGGAAAACCGTACGTATGTGTGGAGATTGTTGGGTCGGCTGTGTAGTTTGCATGGCCAAGGCCATTATTTGGCTTATTGGGCCACACGAGCAAACGGGCCAACTTTGGCCCTAATATGGGTTTGGGCCCATTTTTACTGTTTAACTGTTAAGGTTGCACGGGTCACGCAAGACGACTGTGGACCTACTGTTGGGTCGGTAAGTATACCTAAACCCTAATTTATGAAATGACTATTATACCTCTATGAGGTAAATTACGATTATACCTCTATGTGATGTATGAATGTTTGAGCATGCCATATTTATCGTATGTACATTTATATTATGTTGCATTGCATGGGGTGGGATATATATTATTGGAGGAAGTGCACTGAAAGGCTATAAGCCTATCATTTGCAGCTCTGCTGTGACTGTTGTTAGTGCCAAAACCTGTACCTTATTCTGGAGTGTAGGGATGGGTGGGTCAATTTATTCCCCATATGGAGTGTAGGGCTGGACGGAGTGGAGTGTAAAGGATGGTGGGTAGGATCTTTTTATGCATTACCGATACTGTACTGAATTTCGCTAAGGCCCACACTGATATTGCTACTGATATGGACTTAAGCCCAGACTGTTAAACACTGTTTGTGTGACTATTTATTAAATAAGGATTACACACTGAGTTTTATACTCACCTTTTCTACTTAACTGTACAAGTAATCCTTAGGTGAGTCGGTGCTGCGAGGGACTCAGAGACAGCCACACCACTGTTATAATTTTGTTATGAATTTTAGTAAGAGTATTTTTTTATTTGGGGAATTTTATGTAATAAGGTCGTTTTAATTTTTTATATTTATTTGAGGATTTTATTTATATCTGTTAGCCGTAGGATGAAGGTTTTCAAAAACCAAAGAAAAAGGTTTCCAGCTATCAAGCTACGTAACCTGATTTAAAAGCTTCTGCAACGACAATATTTTTAAGTAATATAAAAACTTAGTACGAGACATGTTTTACCAAACGAACCTGTATTTTGGCAAATGGACTAAACAAGTTTGTTTTACAAAAAATCACAAACAAGGTGATTTATGCAAATGAGCTTTCCTATTAAATCTGCGCTTTTCCAAACCCACCTCAATGTGACATCACAGATACAGCCCTAACGTCTAGGCCGGGTTTGCGGTGTTACATTTCTCATTAAAACATACATCTTACTACTCATTTTACATCTTTTACAAATAAGTCCTTCTTATGCATTTCCATAAAAAATCACCTAGTAAAATATGTTAAACACACATCAAACTTTCATAATCTACCATGAAACATCAAAATACATGCATGTCACACATGGGTAGATTTTTGAACATGAACCCTAGCTCAAAAAAAATGGTAGAAATACTTAGATCGGTTGATGACAACTTCAAAAATACAAAGAACATTAAAAACGAGGCTAAGATGTACTTACTATTGAGCGTGAAAGGATGAACAAAACCTTGGCTATGGCTCCTTGGCAATTTCAGCAATAAAGAAGGAAGATGGACACAATTTTTTTTACTTATTTTCCCTTTTTATTCTTTTATTAACCAAATGACAAAAATGCCCTTAAGGCCTTTCTTTAAAATTTTACCTACCCATGCTCATTTTTGTCCAAAAATATGAAAATTGGTCTAATTTCCATTTAGGGCCCTCTAATTAATAATTCAAAGCTATTTCATGCTTAAAACTTCTAGAACTCACATTTTGCAACTTTTGCAATTTAATCCTAGAAGTTAAATTGGACACTTATTCACAAAATTTCTTCATGAAACTTTCACACAATAATGCAAACATGTTGTAGACTTCAAAATATTTATAAAATAATTATTTCTACTTCAGATTTGTGGTCTTGAAACCACTGTTCTGACTATACCCTAATTTGGGATGTTACACAAGCTGTCAGTCAAGATGTAGCTACGTGGGGCAAATTTCACACAAGTCGTCAGTATCTGCGGCATCTTTGGACTACCCACCCCTTTGGTAGGACGATATGACCAAGCACACTGGATTCACATAAATCACATAACTCATGGTTTCCTAGTGACATGTCACTTGTATCCTAAACTATTCCTAAGGTTCAATCGGGATTTCCTCATCGTCAAAACTTCGTTGAATATTTCCATAGAAACAATCATACAATTTATTTAATATTAAGCATTAAATACACAATACATCATTGCATTATTTACACACAAACTTACCTCGGTACAAAAGGGTAGGAAATTGACCTAATCGTCAATAACCTTGTTCTTCCTTCAATCGAGGTCCGAACTTCATTTTTCTTAATCTATAATAGCAAATTTAACTTATTTAATTATCACATTATTCAATGCTATCCAAAAATCAACTTATGGCAAAATTATATTTTTTCCCTTGAACTTTGACATATTTACATTTTAATTCATAGGCTCGTAAAATGAAATGCACTCAAAATCTTTGTTACCTAATACTAGAAAAACCATAAACATGCTAATATCAGCCCACATTTTTCATCAAATCAAATTTTTACTACCTATTTTACAAATTTTTGCAAATAGGTCCTTTTTAGGTATTTTCATGAAAAATCACTTAGTAAAAGTTGCTTATCACACCTTAAACATATGATATCTTCCATCAAACATCAAAATACATGCATGTCACACATGGGTAAATTTTTAAACATGAACCCTACTTCAAAATAATGGTAGAAATAGGTAAATCGGGTTACGAGGACTTCAAAAATGTAAAAAAACATTAAAAACGGGGCTAGAAAGCATTTACTATCAAGCTTGAAAGATGAAAAAACCCTAGCTATGGAGAGCTTAAAAATTTTGGCCAAGGGTTGGAGAAGATGGACAAATTTTGGATTTATTTTTCCTTTTTATTCTTTTATTTACCAAATGACCAAAATGCCCTTTTTGCCAAACTTTAAAATTTTATCTCACCATATCCATTTTTGTCCACTAACTTAACAAATGGTCTAATTATCATATAAGGACCTCTAATTTAAAATCTCGTAGCAATTGGAAACCTTTAACAAGTAGAACTCAACTTTTGCACTTTTTACAATTTAGTCCTTTTGACTAAATTGAGTGCCCAAACGTTAAAATTATCGAACGATATTTTCATAGAATAGTTCCAAAAAATTGTAGACCATCAAAATATAATAAAAATGGATTTTCCTATGTCAGATTCATGGTCCAGAAACCACTGTTTTGACTAGCCTCAAAATCGAGCTGTTACAAATTTATTTGTTGAATCTTTTGCAACACTATGACTACCACTGACATTTTCAGAATACCGTGATGGTCTACCCTTTAAGACAGGATTACTTAGCTTGGGGGTTTGTTCAATATCTTTCTCAACCCTTTCTTGGCAATCCTTAAGAAAATGGTCGAGAGAACCACACTTAAAGCAAGCCCCACTTCTCATCCGGCACTCTCCGAAATGCAATTTATTACAGACATTGCATTACGGTTTGAGGTTTCCAACACTTCCAACACTGGTTGTTCAGGGAGATAACGACCTCGGGTTGGTGCATTTAGAACTTTGTTCCTTTCCCGAATATTCCGTTGACGTAGGAAAACACTCATGATAATTCTTGGATTTCTTTGAAGCAGATGATTGCGTCTTATTCATAAATATTTTTCTCGTAACTCGAGCTTCCCTTTCCACTTGCCTCTTTTCTTTGCTTAATTCCTCGGCCTTCTGTGCTCGTTTAGCCAACACCATAAATTCTTTTGATTCCAGAATTCCAATTAACAACTTAATATCTTCGTTTAGCCCTTTTTCAAATCGTTTGCACATTTTGGCTTCAGTTTGAACCCATTCAATAGCATACTTGCTCAATCTAACAATTTCTCGTTCATACTCAGACACAGTTATATGTCCCTGTTTGAGCTCTAGAAATTTCTTATTTTTCTGGTCCAACAATCTCTGACTAATATACTTCTTTTCAAACTCTGTTTGGAAAATTTCCAATGTAATATTTTCCCTTGGTACCACAGAAGATATGGTTTTCCACCAATGGTAGGCTATGTCTTTCAGCAAGGATACCTCACATTTCAGACATTCCGTTGGCGTACATGACAACTCATCTAGAATCCGAATAATATTTTCTAGCCAGAACTCAGCCCTCTCTGGATCGTCGTCGGCCGTAGCCCTAAATTTTTTAGCCTCATATTTTCTGATTTTATTTACTAGAGCCTTACCAATTCTAACAGGTCTAGCATCCTGTGGTGTTTGATCATGTTGTGAAGCAGGTGGGAGAGGTCGTTGAACAGCAGGGTTTGTTCTCTATGTCTTTCAGTAAGGATACCTCACATTTCAGACATTCCACTGGCGTACATGACAACTCATCTAGAATCCGAATAGTATTTTCTAGCCAAAACTCAGCCCTCTCTGGATCGTTGTCGGCCGTAGCCCTAAATTTTTTAGCCTCATGTTTTCTGATTTTATCTACTAGAGCCTTACCAATTCTAACAGGTCTAGCATCCTGTGGTGTTTGATCATGTTGTGAAGCAGGTGGGAGAGGTCGTTGAACAGCAGGGTTTGTTCTCATATATTTATTATGTAACGCCCCCACGCCCGAGACCGTCGCCGGAGTTGAGCTTGAGGTGTTACCGAACATAATTTATCAAATTAAGAACTTCGAATCATTTGTTTCTACATTCACAGCTTTCTAGCTACCTGCATCACAGTTACAAGAAAAATCATATCTCGAGTTACAAAACTTGAAATCAAGATCTGTAAATTTTTCCTAAACCTATACTCATATATCTATTCACTAATTGTTTTGTAGAATTTTTGGTTGGGCCAATTAGTACAGTTTATTAGTTAAAGTTACCCCTGTTTGAGGACTTGACTGGACTGACCTCTGTATACTACGAACCATATTTCTCTCTGTGAAAAATTTATATGACTATGCCGTTTGTTTATCCTGAAACTAGGCTCAATAAGAATTCCAAGAATATAAAATACACCACCTAATTGTTTTTTTACAATTTATGGTGAATTTCTAAATTTGGAACAGGGAATCCAGAAATCGCTCTGGCCCTGTTTCACTAAAATTCAAATATATTCTAACATATAATTCCTTTACCTGTTTCGTTTGTTTTATGTGAAACTAGACATATTAGGATTCAATTTCATATTTAATCCATCACCAAATTCGATTTCTCTGATTTTTAGTAAATTTTCAAACTCACATCAGTGTTGCTGCAATGTTCTGTTTAAGGCAAATTTCATCTTTTCATGAGTTCTTACGGACTAGATAACTTATTAACCTTCCATGACATCAAACATGATATAAATTAGCCATTTCCATGACTTATCATTATCAAGCATTTTCTCAACCAAATCACCACCATATCACAAAATTATTTACACAAAGTAGGTATATTGCTATACATGCCATACTTAAGTTTTACAAGCCATTTACCAAAATAAAAGTCCTTCGGATAGTGTGATCGAACCTTCGACCTGTCCCGATTCCCGAGCCGGCTTGTTCAAAACTATAGTGAATAAAAAGGAAGGAGTAAGCATAAATGCTTAGTAAGTTCATATGCAAATAACAAGTAACATAACAATACAATTATACCAAACAACCTTAGCATGGTATCACCAAATCATATATCACATTTCTAAACATCATTCATCATCTTACCACCTTATCGTTGTAGTATCTATTTTCAACCCGAGGGTTAAGTACATACCTGTCCAAAGTGTCCATTTAACCACACTTACCAAAACGTTACTTGCATTTTAAGTGTTCTTCCATTTCACTAGAAATTTTACCCGTTGAACACATCAGAATATAACTCGCATACATGGATAATTTGCACATAAGTGCCACATATGTAATCAAGCAATCATGTAACCCGCCCCTAAGTGAACTCGGACTCAACTCAATGAGCTCGGGCGTTCGCATCCATAAGTGAACTCGGACTCAACTCAATGGGTTCGGATGCCTAGTTACATCTCACGAACTCAGACTCAACTCAACGAGTTCGGACATTCGCATCCATAAGTGAACTTAGACTCAACTCAACGAGTTCGGATGCTCAACCATCCTAGTGACATGTCACTTGTATCCTAATCTATTCCTAAGGTTCAAACGGGATTTTTCTTGGACACATATTCTTGCCATCTTTCGTAAAATACTGAAACCAATACTCGGTAGCACTTTATATTTAACAAATAATACACATAATTTGCATTTTATTCGAAAATAACCACAAAGCATATATTTCATGATAAAAATCAGGATATCATGAAATTAACATCAATAACTTAAAAATAACAATTATGCTACATTATTTACACATGAACTTACCTTGGTACCAAAATATAAAGATTTTGCAATTTAGTCCACAATCTTTTCTTTTCCTCGATTGGGGTCGATTCCACGTCTTTCTTGATCTAAAATAACACATTTAGCTTATTTAATACTCACATTATCAAATTAGTCTTTAATTCAAATTTTAACAAAATTACAATTTTACCCCTAAACTTTTGCATATTTACACTTTTGCCCCTAATCTCGGGATTAAACTTAATTCCTTATTCTTATGTTTTATAACATGCTGATCACTTTTCCCTTCTATGGCAACATCAAATTCTCACTCTATTATGTACTTATGACTAATAGGTATTTTTTGCCGATTAAGCCTTTTTACTCGTTTTCACTCAAAACCAAGTAGCACAAGTTGCCTAACTTAATTTAAAATCTCATATTCTATCATAAAACAACAAAATTCACAAATTTCACGTATGGGTATTTTTCCAAATATGAACTCTAACTCAAAATATTACTATCATAAGCTATAACGAGTTATCGGGATTTCAAACATGTAAAAATCATTAAAAACGGGGCTTGGAATCACTTACTATGAAGCTTGAAAGTTGAAGAAACCCTAGCTATGGAGAGAAGGAGCATTCGACAGCAACTAAGGAAGATGATAACCAATTTTGTGTTATTTTTCCCTTTTTATTTCATTTAATATCCAAATGACCAAAATGCCCTTCCTTACTAAACTTTCAAAAATTCCTTCCATGTCCTAATTTTGTCCATGAACTTAAAATTGGTCAAAGTACCATTTAAGACCTCCTAATTAATATTTCAAAGCAATTTCATACTAAAAACTTCTAGAATGCAAGTTTTGCAACTTATTCGATTTAATCCCTAACTTTAAATTAAACTCGTTATGCCAAAAATTTCTTCACGAAATCTTCACACAATTATGCAATCATATCATAAACCTCAAAATAATTATAAAATAATTATTTCTATCTCACATTTGTGGTCATGAAACCACTATTCTGATTAGGCCTTAATTCGGGATGTTACAACTCTCTCCCCCCTTTAAAGATTTTCGTCCTCGAAAATCTTACCGGTAAATAGATGTGGGTATTGATTCTTCATAGTTTCTTTGGGTTCCCATGTAGCTTCTTCTACTCCATGCTTTTGCCACAATACTTTCACAAGTGCAATACTTTTTTTCCTTAGTTGTTTGACCTCTCGAGCTAAAATCTTAATCGGTTCTTCTTCATAGGTCATGTCTGGTTGTAGTTCAATTTCTGTCGGTGAAACCACATGTGAAGGATCCGAACAATACCGACGTAACATAGACACATGGAATACATTATGAAACGCGGACTTAATTTGCCCTTCCGTCCAAATCTGGGAACTTTCTTCCACGGAGATACTTATAAAAATACTTTATCACCAACTTGAAATTCAATGTCTTTTCGTTTTAAATCTGCATAAGATTTCTGTCTATCTGAAGTAGCTTTTAAACAATCTCGAATTACCTTCACTTTTTCTTCGGTTTCTTTTATTAGATCAATTCCATAGATCAAATTTTCCTTGAGTTCAGTCCAATACAAAGGCGTTCGACACTTACGACCATACAATGCTTCATAAGGTGCCATTTTCAAGCTCGTCTGACAACTATTATTGTAAGCAAATTCTACCAACGGTAAATATCTTTCCCAACTTCCTTGAAATTCCAATACACAACATCTAAGCATATCTTCAAGAATCTGAATTACTCTCTCATTGCCCATCAGTTTGTGGATAAAAAGCAGTACTGAAATTTAACTTCGTACCTAACGCGTCTTGCAAATTTCGCCCAAACCGCAAGGTAAATCTCGGATCTCTATCCGAAATAATCGACAATGGTATTCCGTGTAGTCTAACAATTTCTCTAACATACAGTTCAGCCAACTTGTTAAGAGAATAATCCATACGTACCGGAATAAAATGAGCCGACTTAGGTAATCTGTCAACTAATTACCCAGATGGCATCTTTCTTTCCTGGAGTCAATGGCAACCCCAAAACAAAATCCATAGTAATCCGATCCCATTTCCATTTAGGAATTATAATAGGCTAAAGTAATCCTGAAGGCACTTGGTGTTCAGCTTTCACCTGTTGACAAATTAAACACTTTGATACAAACTTGGAAATATCTCTTTTCATTCCACTCCACCAGTACCTTTTCTTCAAGTCATTATACATTTTCGTACTGCCCGGATGAACCGCCAAACAGCCATTATGTGCTTCATGCAAAATCTTTTGAATCAACTCTTCATTTTTTGGTACACAAATCTGATTTTTAAACATCAAGCAACCATCAGAACCGATTCTGAAATCTGATCCCGTATCAGCTTCACACTGTTTTCTCTTGGCTAGCAAATCTTGATCATTTTTTTGAGCTTTAGAAATCTCTTGTAAAAACATCGGTCTTGCTCTTAACTCTGCTAGAATCGAACCATCATCTGACATTTTCAACTAAGTGTTCATAACTCTCAAAGCAAACAACAACTTTCTGCTTAAAGCATCGGCAACCACATTCGCTTTTCCCGGACGATAATCAATAACAAGCTCGTAATCTTTCAATAACTCCAACCATTTTCGCTGTCTCAAATTCAAGTCTTTTTGTGACATCAAGTACTTAAGACTTTTGTGGTCCGTATATACCCGACACTTTTCACCATACAAATAATATCGCCAAGTCTTCAAAGCAAACACTACTGCAGCCAATTCTAAATCGTGAGTAGGATAATTCCTCTCATGAGGTTTTAACTGCCTCGAAGTATAAGCCACCACTTTTGCTTCTTGCATGAGTACACACCCCAAACCATTTAGAGAAGCATTACTATACACCACAAATTCTTTACCTAATTCGAGTTGTACTAACACTGGTACCTCTGTTAATAACTTTTTCAATTCTTTAAAACTCTGTTGACATTCTTCCGTCCATTCAAATTTAACATTCTTTTGGAGTAGTCTAGTCATAGGAGCAGCAATTATAGAAAATCATTTACAAACCGCCGATAATATCCAGCTAGCCCCAAGAAACTTCTAACTTCGGTTACATTTTTCGGTGGTTTCAAATCAACAATGGCTGAAATTTTACTAGGATCAACCTGTATACCATCACCTGAAACAATATGACCCAAAAATCCAACTTCCCGGAGCCAAAATTCACTTTTACTAAACTTAGCATACAGCTGCTTATTTCTCAAGTTTGCAAAACTATCCTCAAATGCTCAGCATGCTCTGTCTCATCTTTTGAATAAATTAAAATATCATCTATAAACACCAAAACAAATTTGTCCAAGTATGGCCGAAATATGCGATTCATTAAATCCATAAACACAGCAGGAGCATTTGTCAACCCGAATGGCATAACTAAAAATTCATAATGACCGTGCCTTGTTCTAAAAGCAGTTTTAGGCACATCCGACTTTTTTACTCGCAGCTGGTAATACCCAGATCTCAAGTCAATCTTTGAAAACCATGTCGCTTCTTTTAGCTGATCAAACAAATCATCAATTCTTGGCAACGGATACTTGTTTTTGATTGTCACCTTGTTTAACTGTCGATAATCAACACACAACCTCATAGAACCATCCTTCTTTTTCACAAATAACACAAGAGCACCCCAAGGTGAAAAACTCGGTCTCACAAAGCCTTTATCAGTCAACTCTTGCAACTGCGACTTTAACTCTTTTAACTCTATTGGTGCCATTCTATATGGAGCAATCGAGATCGAAGTTGTTCTCGGTATCAAATCAATACCAAATTCTACTTCCCTGACTGGAGGCAAACCCAGCAATTCTTCTGGAAATACGTCCGCAAATTCACACACAACCGCCACTGATTCAACTTTCTTTTCAACTTCTTTTGTATTATTACATACACCAAATAAGCTTCATAACCCTTTCTCAAATATCTTTAAGCCGACATTGAAGAAATCACACTAGACAATGCCTCTGATTTATCTGATTCAACCCGCAGAGTTTTACCATTTACACATTTTAATTCTATAACCTTTTCTTTGCAATTTATTATAACATCATGCAATGTCAACCAATCCATACCCAAAATAACATCAAACTCATCAAACGGCAACAACATCAAGTTGGCCGGAAAGCAATGACCCCGAATCATTAAAGGACATTTCTTGCATACTTTATCAACTATCACAGATTTGCCTAACGGATTCGACACTCTAATCATAAATTCTGTGTTCTCAACATGTATATTCATACTAGACGCCAGTTTCATGCACACATATGAATGAGTAGAATCAGGATCAATCAAAGTAATAACATTAACATCATAAAGAGAAAATATACCGGTAATCACATCGGGTGAGGAAGCATCTTCACGCGCTTTAATAGCATAAGTTCTAGCCGGAGCCCTTCCTTCAGGTCTAACTGTTGCATCTCTGGCTACATTCTTACTGCTTGCTTCACTCCCAGCTTTTCTTGGATACCTTTCCCTCGAATCCGCACCACTTGCTTTTGTATACTGAAATTTTTCTTTCTCAGCTCTCTCTGGGCAGTCTCTAATAAAATGATCCGGAGAACCACATCGAAAACATTCATTTGCTCTGCACGGACCAAAATGATTTCTACCACACCGCTGGCACTCGGGTTTAACAAATCTCGAGTTCCCTACACTGGCTGCCGAAGTAGTCTGGGACTTAGGACCCACATTTTCCTTCTTAGAAATCCCATATGATTGCCCAGCTGAAACTTGGGAACGAGGATTCATATTTCTTGACTTTCCGGGTTGATGTGAAGGTGCATTACGCATTGGTCTTTTCTTCCAATTTCGTGTCTCAGATTCTACCTTTTTCTTTTCCTTAAGTAGTTCTTCAGCCTTGCAAGCTCGATTGACAAGTACCACCATTTCTTTTAGTTCAAGGATCCCAACAAATACCTTGATGTCTTCGTTGACCCCGTCTTCAAATCGTCGGCACATCTTGGCCTCTATAGGAACATATTCTCTGGCATACTTACTCAATCGAACAAACTCTCTTTCATATTCAGTGACTGTCATATTACCTTGCTTCAGCTCAAGAAACTCTTTACGTTTCTGATCAATAAATCTTTCACTAATATATTTCTTCGAAACTCTTCTTGAAAGAATTCCCTGTGTTACCCTCTCTTTCGGTACCACGAAATCAAAGTCTTCCACCAATTATAGGCTGAATCCTCAACAAAGATATAGCACATTTCAAACATTCTTCTTGGTGTACAAGATAATTCATCAAATACCGGATAGAATTTTCAAGCCGTAACTCGCTTTCTCGGCATCAACATCAATATTTGCCCTAAATTCTTGGCCACTTGTTTACTTAATTCATCAACTGGAGTTCTGTGAATTTTATCATATCCACACCCTGAGGCATCGGGGGTATAGGTTGAGAAATTGGGGGAGGTGGGGGAGTTCGTACATTTGGGTTCGTACGAACGAACTCAGTGTACCATGCACTCATCATTTGGAGAAAGGCTTCCCGATCCCTTTCTCCTCCTCCCTGACCAACAGTAGGAGGTGGATTTTCAGTCGGTGCTACCCTTTCGGCCGGAGCTGGCGAATTACTCTCTACTTCATCGGCCACAGCTAGATCGGGATCCATTTACTATATAAAAAATCTTTTAAAAAGGTCAGAAGTCGTCACACTATCACAATTTATACATATGGCATGTATAGCAAAATCCATACATACAACACGTAGTCCGAGAACTGACTAAACCTACTCTGATACCACTAAATGTAATGCCCCCACGCCCGAGACCGTCACCAGATTCGAGCTTGAGGTGTTACCGAACATAATTTCTCAAATTAAGAACTTCGAATCATTTGTTTCTACATTCACAGCTTTCTAGCTACCTGCGTCACAGTTACAAGAAAAATCATATCTCAAGTTACAAAACTCGAAATCAAGATCTGTAAATTTTCCCTAAATCTAGACTCAGATATATCTTCACCAATTTTTTTCTAGAATTTTTGGTTGGGCCAATTAGTACAGTTTATTAGTTAAAGTTACCCCTGTTTCAAGACTTGACTGGACTGACCTCTGTATACTACAAACCATATTTCTCTCTGTGTAGAATTTATATGACTATGCCGTTTATTTATCTTGAAACTAGACTCAATAAGGATTCCAAGAATATAAAATACACCACCTAATTGTTTTTGTACAATTTATGGTGAATTTATAAAGTTGGAACAGGGGATCCAAAAATCGCTCTGGCCCTGTTTCACTAAATTTCTAATATCTTCTAACATATAATTCCTTTACCTGTTTCGTTTGTTTTATGTGAAACTAGACATAGTAGGCTTCAATTTCATATTGAATCCATCACTAAATTTGATTTCTCTGACTTTTAGTAAATTTTCAAACTCAAGTCAGTGTTGCTACAATGTTCTGTTTAAGGCAAATTTCATCTTTTCATGAGTTCTTATGGACTAGATAACCTATTAACCTTCCATGACATCAAACATGATCTAAATTAGCCATTTCCATGACTTATCATTATCAAGCATTTCCTCAACCAAATCACCACCATATCACAATATTATTTACACAAAGTAGGTATATTGTTATACATGCCATACTTAAGTTTTACAAGCCATTTACCAAAATAAATGTCCTTCAGATCGTGTGATCGAACCTTCGACCTGTCCTAATTCCCGAGCCGGCTTGTTCAAAACTACAGTGAATAAAAAGGAAGGAGTAAGCATAAATGCTTAGTAAGTTCAAATGCAAATAACAAGTAACATAACAATACAATTATACCAAACAACCTTAGCATGGTATCACCAAAACATATATCACATTTCTAAACATCATTCATCATCTTACCACCTTATCGTTGTAGTATCTATTTTCAACCCGAGGGTTAAGTACATACCTGTCCAAAGTGTCCATTTCACCACACTTACCAAAACGTCACTTGCATTTTAAGTGTTCTTCCATTTCACTAGAAATTTTACCCCGTTGAACACATCGGAATATAACTCAGATACATGGATAATTTGCACATAAGTGCCACATATGTAATCAAGCAATCATGTAACCCGCCCCTAAGTGAACTCGGACTCAACTCAACGAGCTCAGGTGTTCGCATCCATAAGTGAACTCGGACTCAACTCAACGAGTTCGGATGCCTATTTACATCTCACGAACTCGGACTCAACTCAACGAGTTCGGACATTCGCATCTATAAGTGAACTCGGACTCAACTCAACGAGTTCGGATGCTCAACCATCCTAGTGACATGTCACTTGTATCCTAATCTATTCCTAAGGTTCAAACGGGATTTTCCTTGGACACATATCCTTGCCATCTTCCGTAAAATACTGAAACCAATACTCGGTAGCACTTTATATTTAACAAATAATACACATAATTTGCATTTTATTCGAAAATAACCACAAAGCATATATTTTATGATAAAAATCAGTATATCATAAAATTAACATCAATAACTTAAAAATAACAATTATGCTACATTATTTACACATGAACTTACCTTGGTACCAAAATATAAAGATTTTGCAATTTAGTCCACAATCTTTTCTTTTCCTCGATTGGGGTCGATTCCACGTCTTTCTTGATCTAAAACAACACATTTAGCTTATTTAATACTCACATTATCAAATTAGTCTTTAATTCAAATTTTAGTAAAATTACAATTTTACACTTTTGCATATTTACACTTTTTCCCCTAATCTCGGGATTAAACTTAATTCTTTATTCTTATGTTTTATAACATGCTGATCACTTTTCCCTTCTATGGCAACATCAAATTCTCACTCTAACATGTACTTATGACTAATAGGTATTTTTTGCCGATTAAGCCCTTTTACTCGTTTTCACTCAAAACCAAGTAGCACAAGTTGTCTAACTTAATTTAAAACCTCATATTCTATCATAAAACATCAAAATTCACAAATTTCACCTGTGGGTATTTTTCCAAATATGAACTCTAACTCAAAATATTACTATCATAAGCTATACCGAGTTACCGGGATTTCAAAAACGTAAAAATCATTAAAAACGGGGCTTGGAATCACTTATTATGAAGCTTGAAAGTTGAAGAAACCCTAGCTATGGAGAGAGAGAGCATTCAAAAAGAACTAAGGAAGATGATAACCAATTTTGTGTTATTTTTCCCTTTTTATTTCATTTAATATCCAAATGACCAAAATGCCCCTCCTTACTAAACTTTCAAAAATTCCTTCCATGTCCTAATTTTGTCCATGAACTTAAAATTGGTCAAAGTACCATTTAAGACCTCCTAATTAATATTTCAAAGCAATTTCATACTAAAAACTTCTAGAATGCAAGTTTTGCAACTTATTTGATTTAATCCCTAACTTTAAATTAAACTCGTTATACCAAAAATTTCTTCACGAAATCTTCACACAATTATGCAATCATATCATAAACCTCAAAATAATTATAAAAGAACTATTTCTATCTCGAATTTGTGGTCACGAAACCACTATTCCGATTAGGCCTTAATTCGGGATATTACATATTAAACCATTCATCCATCAATTCAAAGAAGGTTTCATGCTCATTACAGTTATTAACGTATTAACAGAAACACTTACTGAGTGTTTTTATCGAATTGGGCCCGTTGGCCCATTAACCCGATTTCGGCCCATTAAGCCCAAATATACCGAAGTGCACGAAATTGTGCACTCTGCAATCTTACCGCTTGAGATTACCAGGATTAAAAAAACAAACTATCTCACGAGCGCTCACACGCTCGTAAGTTCACAAAATGCCGGCTCTTCGGCATTTCGGCTTTTCAGCTTTTTGGCTTTTGCCGATCTAGACTATAAGTGGGTGTCATTTACACACCTGATCTGTAACGATACGTTGGCGAGATCCACACATGAGCTGCCTACAATCGAGTTACAAATACGTCAGACTACATATCAAAAACAAAATACATATTAATTTCCTTACCAAAATCGACCAACACCCTTAATGGCCTTAGATTGCTTACCTTTGTCGAAATAATGACTAAGTCTAGATCCAGTAGTTTCGATGTCCTAGCTTCCCACTACTCCTAGATCGACAGCCTTTATTCCATCTTACTCATAATAGAACGATAAATAAACCCAAGAAACCCTTTAGTCATAAACGATAGCCTCCCTAAGCGATTAGGGATTACTCGGCTTTTTCCAGAACCACAAGATACGAATGGAAAGAGGGTTACGAATACTTCCCACGAGATCTATTCGATGAAGAACGTTTCCAATACTTTCCTACCCCTAACACGAGCAAAGGATGAGTTTTAGCTTTTCTTTGAATCACCAAATAATGGATAGAGAAGGGATTCCGAGCACTTACCAAAGATTTACTTGCCAAGAATGTTCCCAAGTACCTTCCTATTCCCGATTTGTTGTAGATCTAACCCAAAATACGAATAGAGCATAGATCTAGGTGATTCAGCTTTTGAAGAAACGGGATGGAGAATAGAAGTTTGTGAAGTAGAGGGGAGATGTCGGCAGAAGGATAAGAGAGTTGTGAGGTTTGACTTTTTGGCACGGAGAAAAGTCTCTATATTCGGCAATAATGAGAAGAGAATCAAAGAGAAAGGTCTTATGAGTAGGAGTAGAAGATTAAGCTTGGTGAAGAAAAGATGAACAAAAAGAATGAAGGTCGATTTCAAAAATAATAATAGATGTGAATGGCCCCAACCTAAATCGACTAACACTTAAAAATACCCAAAACTAAACAAAGAAGAAAAACAACTCATACAAGCCAAGATTTTAAGAGCTTTTTCGGCATAAAAATTCTTCCTAAATTCCAATCCCATGAATTGCTCCTTGATTTTAGCCACCACCTAATTTGAATTCCATCCAAATCCTTCCTACCGTTTAGCAGAATCCTTATCCACTCCTTGCACCGCTTCAGCACGTTGCCAAAAGAGTCATGATCAGACCCCAACTTCTTCCTCACGCGTGCAGCAAAAACACAACCTTCCGTGCGCGAGGTGAGGCTTGAACCCCAGACCTCCGTCTACCCTTGCGCCTTCGCCCGTGCTACTAGCCACTGCACCACGCTTCTCTCTTTACTAATATAGGGTCATAATTAATTATAAGCCTTACCTACTGAAGCTCCGGTCCTCTTAAAAATAAAGAAGAATTTTGTCTTCCACAGCACTCGAACCTGCGACCTCCAGAACACCCAGTTACACTACTTGCCGCTGCGACACAACCTCTCTTTTGTTATAATACGACTGTATTTACTTATAAGCCTTATTCACTTCAGTCACGAGCTACTTAAAAAAATAAAACAAGTTTCGCTGTCCCCTGCATTCGAACTCGTGACCACTGGGTCTCCTTAGCACGCTGCTGCCACTGCGCCAAGGGCGCTCTTTGTGTCAGACTTCATTCACAACTTCCTTTAAGGCCTATCTTTATGCCACCTGATTATTAAAGAAACCAAACGTTGCGCGCGCCGTGACTCGAACCCCATCCTCTCTTCCTGCTGCCTAGCGCCCCTAGCCACTGGGCCAGGCACTTCATTTGTGTCCAATCCCAACCCAAACCACTTATAAGGCCTACTGCCCAGATCCCTTTAAGAATAAAAAAAATGCTCAAATTTTTGCCAGAGCCCTGGGTCGAGCCCAGGACTTTTCCCACACTATAAACTCTTCGTAATTTATTTAATTACTAACTAAACATACTAAATAATAATAATAATTAAATCATCCCATTTATTCAGGCCGTCCCCTACTCGAACCCAGACTCAAGGCCCAATACTTCCAGGCCCAAAAATTGGGGCGTTACAGTCTCGGCTCTAGCATGGTTGGAAGACATTACTATATGAAAATACATTTGAAAGTGGTTAGGATATATCACACTATCATAATTTATCTAATGGCATGTATGGCTAGACTCGTACTTGCTATGTTAGTCTGAGAATTAGCTAAACCGTAGCTCTGATAGCACTAAATGTAACACCCCTAACCCATACCCATCGCCAGAACAGGGTTTCAGAGTATTACAAGAACATTCAGAATATTTTACAGATAATTCTTACAAATTACTATTCATTTACCGAGATAATTCAAACCATCCTTAATTGGACCCTCGAGGTCCAATACGAGCATTAGAATCAAGTCGGGACTTAATCGAAAACTCATAAAATTTTTCGTGACGTTTCAAAAATTTTCCAAGGTACAGGGCTCACACGCCCGTGTGGTCTAGGAACACGTCCGTGTGGTTAGGCCGTGTACTCCACACGCCCATGTCCTTAACCCCTGTAACTCTCTGACTTTTAAAGCATGAAGAAATTGAAGTCACACGGCCAAGTCTCACACCCGTGTGCTAGGCCGTGTGCTAAAATTTATTTTCGAAATTTAGGTGCAGTTTTCATACGACAGTGTACCATGCTCGTGCCCAAGGCTGTGTCAACCATGTGTCTCAGCCCGTGTGCCCAATTCTGAGCATTCTGTTTCTCATTTTTAAGATGCAGAGGACACACAACTGGATCACATGCCCATGGGACAAGCCGTGTTTCACAATGGCCAAGACACACGCCTGTGTGTTTGCCCGTGTGGACAAAATAAGGCCATTTTTGTAACACCTCTAACCCGTATCTGTTGTCGAATTAGGGTTACGAGGCATTAATAAACCAAAAACACATTTTTAATCAACCACATATATATAAGTCATATTTATATGAATAAAGAATAAATTCAATTAAATAATAAACTCGATTTCGATATTCATAATATAATGTATAGAACATATTAAAACATCCTAATATTCTCCATATACTTAGAAAAAATCAAACCATTTATAACTTATTTTACACTAGCATATCTTAAACACTTTAAAAATTTAAATAATACTTTATTCAATAACATATACATATAAAATTGCCAACTTTACTCAATGGTCATAAATTTAATAACATAATTATAAACTTACTCCATTTTCAAGCAGAAATAGTAACTTTTGTACGTACTCAAAATAAAACCAATCAAAAACTTATTACATATTTTAACAAGCAATTAGACATGCAACTTAATATATATTAACATGTCCGAATATGCTATTATAGCTTGAATACATATTGCGTACTTGGCCTAGGTTTTAAAGTTACACTTAACAATTGAATTTATAGCAAATAATGAATAGAATATTCTTCTAACTCAACATCTTGCATAGCCGAATCTAATTATTTAAACTACATACACATCCAAATTTTTATCAAGTGCGAAAAGCTTTCACTAACAAGTGCCGAATCACAAATTGTAACATAATCAAAACATAAATCTTGCATACCATATTATAACATATCAAAACATATTATATCAAATTCGGATATAGCTAAACAACCTTAGATACCATATCACTTATAACACATTGACTAAATACAATAATCTAATGCACATACAATTTTATTCATACATATCATAGCCAAACTAGCCACACAATCAACCAAAACATTAACCATTTCCAAAACATATAATACCTATCTCAAACTCCATTTGTTCATATCTCAAAACATTATAACCAAAACAATTTCAAATCACAATCAAATATAACCGAATTATCAATACCAAGCTTATTATGCATTATAACTAAGCACACATATAAAACCAAGACTAAGCATAACTAGTAAGCCATTTTCGAATGGGTTTAAATACATAACCAAATTCAACATTTAAAAAGTATGTCCAGCTTATACATGCCATAGTTTAAGTTCAACTATTTAAATATCAAAATAGTGGATAGTGTGATAAACTTTGCTGATGATCCCTAAGCTCGTAACTTGATCCAAAATGTATAAAACAGACACTCACTTATTCGCAGGGTAAGCTTTTATAGCTTAGTAAGTCCTAAGCAAATAAACAACCCAAATATATAATCAATTCATTCTAAGCTAGCCAAATTATATTAACATTATCATTCCTTATTCTCAAACTACAAATTTGATATACAATACATTTCATACTCAATTTTTCCACCTTGGTCAAATACTTAAGTAATCAAACTTACCAAATGTACATATGCTCAAATACACAAACTCAAGAATCATAATATAACATCATGTACATATACTACTTATTTGGCTGAATACACATACTATAATCACATATGTCTTTCATTTGCATCAAATGTAATTTATAACAAATAATCAGGTTATTCACTTACCTTAAATCAAATAAGTAACAAGCTAGCTCATACTTGGCCAATTAGCTCGTTTTACACATTCGATCACACTGATTGTTGCCTGATGAACCATTTGAAACTGGATAGGAAACTCGAATAATCACACATATCATACAATGCCAATGTCCCAAACGTGGTCTTACACGTAGTCACATATCGATGCCACTATCCCAGATAGGGTCTTACTTGCACACATATATCGAAGTTACATATCGATGCCAACGTATAAACATGGTCTTACTCGCACTTATATATCGATGCCATGGCCTTACTCACACATTGGAATCCTATGTCATGACATATGTATCCTAACTATTCCTAAGGTTCATACGGGGCTTCCGGACATCGTAACTCAGTCGAAACGAATGCTTGAACATGGTTACCAAGCTTATACACATTCGGCAATAGCATGTATAAATTCATATATTTCATTTCAGCATATATACATTGCATTTAATTAAAATTACGTATGAATATTTGCTTATAAACTTACCTCAGACGATGAAAAACGGAACGGATCGACAACCTTAGTTTTCCCCCTATCTAAATCTGATTTTCTCTTTTCTTGATCTAAATTAATATAAATTAAACTTATTAAATCAAATATTCAATCAAATTCATCCAAAAAAACACAAATGGGAAATTACACTTTTACCCCTGATATTTTATATTTTTACAATTTAGTCCCTATTACGCAACACACAAAATACACAAAATTTTAGCATACTCATGTTGAGCCAAATTTTACACACTCTCAAAAAAATCCATATATTTTATTTATTTTACATTTTAGTCCCTCAAATTATTATTTTTGCAATTTAGCCCTAATTACTCAAATTTGTAACGCCCCAAATTTGGGCCTTAAAGTGTTAGGTCTTGAGCATGGGGACAGTTAGGAGGTGGCACATAAATAATTAATTGTACAAGAAGTGACACAAATGAGTATTTGTCTCAGTGGTTAAGTGTACTGGGAAGAGCCTGAAAAGTCTTGGCTTCAAGTCTAAGCTGGTGTAAAAAGTTTTTTTTTTTAAAGGAATAAGCATTGTCTCTAGGCAATAGGTTTTTAAATAATTGAGGGGATAACATGACATAAAAAGCCTACTGATCTAGTGGTAAGTGGTGTGTGGAGTATGAGAGGTAGTAGAGTTGGACTGAAACACTGTAGAGGGGAGTGGAGTTTGAATGGGTCATAGAGGGATTGTAAGAGGGAGTTGAGTAGTGATATGAGGAGGGATTTTAGGAGAAAATTAAGAAAAGTATGGTGGGAGGGAGTAGTGGGATGTTTGGAAACTTTGGAGCACTTGGAAATTCGGCTAAGGGTTTTGCTCAAGAGTTGTTGTTTTCATTTTTCTTTTTTTTTGGCCGATTAATGTTGGGGAAGGGTTCTCTTTCGAGTTTTTCATTTTTTGCTTTTTTGACTCTTACCAATTAGTTCTTGTACTTTTTGCACTTTCAAGTTTTAACAATTGTGTCTCTCGGGTTTCATCGTTGGCCGACTTCTCCATCTTCCCCTCCCTCTTCTAGTTGTTAGTGACCTAATAACTTGTCTCTCTTTTCTTTCTGCACCTCTTTTTTATGTTAATCACTTCTCCTATCATCTGTTCCTTCTTTTGATCCTTAACTGAATACTTCTTCTTTTCTCTTCTCTCCTCTTGTAATCTTTTCACCCTTTGGTATTGTGACAGTACGACATTACTCTTTTTCCCTACCTCTGCTTTCGGCTTTTGCAAACTGATTATTGGAACAACCGGTAGGTGCTTGTTTTACTCTCTGTTCTTTTCTTTTCTTGATGTAGTAATCTCTTTAATAACTTCTTAACTATTGTTTATGGCTAGGAGCGTGTGGGTACTGAACCTTGCCTCTGTCTTGTTGGATTCTCACTTCGGGAATAAGTATTTCCACAACCAATTTCACGTTCTCGGTAAGTGATTATATTGGTTCAATCATTACGTGATCGATATCAATATAGGTTAATGGAGTTTGGTTTTATGCAGTTCAATCACAGAGTTGTATTCAGCCTTCATCAACGGTTCATTCAGGGTTAATCTCACTCTTGCAAATAAGGCAAGTATTGGCGTAGTAGTTATGATAAGAGTAAAGAGGGATGTTAATCCTATTGCTTTGACTAATGGAGTAGTTTTGGTGGAGTGTAGGCTTTGGACTCGAGGGCTACTTGCGCAACTTCGTTTAAGGTGTGTAATCACACTACTGTTAGCTACTGTTAGCGTAGATTTGCCAAAAGCCAAAAACGTATGACTGTTGGCACTACACGAGCGTACGCTCGCTCGTGTGGTGAGCTAAGTGCACAAAACATAGGCATTCGATCGTAGAGGCCGCCATGAGCGATCCCATGGGCTTAGGCTGTTAGTGGGCCAATTGGGCCACGAAATAGGTAGAATGGGCCCGATGGGCCCCTGGGCCCGCTTGTGTAAATCTGACTATTAGGTCAAAAATAATGGGGCTTGTCATGTCGCGCACATGCCATAGGCCATTCTGGGCCTCAATGGGCCGAAATGAGCTGTGTGGGCCCAATGGGCTCGTAGGCCCCACACAGATGAAATACCCTCAATTTGTGAAATTACCAAAATACCCCTATTTTGTAAAATTATCGAAATACCCCCAGTTTGTAAAATTACCGAAATACCCTCAATTTGTGAAATTACTGAAATACCCCTAGTTTGTAAAATTACTGAAATACCCCCAATTTGTAAAGTTACCGAAATACCCCAGTTTGTAAAATTACTAAAATACCCCTGGTTTGTAAAATTACCGAATTACCCTTGATTTGTGAAATTATCGAAATACCCTTGTAGGGTAAAATGACTATAATACCCCTATAAGGTAAAATTACTATTTTGCCCTTATGAGGAAAAAATGATTGTTTTGCCCTTATGTGGTAAAATGTCTGAAATGCCCCTACATAGTAAATTATTTATTTTTCCCCTATGTGAGGTATTTATATAAATGTACAAGTATGATTGTATTTTAGCTTCCGATTTAAACTATAATGGATACATGTATGATTCTATGATATGACATGACATGTGGCATGATGTATTGCATGAGGGTGGGTTTTTATATGATTAGAGAAAGTGTACTGTACTGGCAGCTCTACTGCAAATTACTGATGGCTTTAAGCCTATTATATTGGCAGCTCTACTGCAAATACTGTTAGTGCTACAACCGGTGCTATTTTGGAGTGTAAGGATGGGTGGGTTAATTATATCCCCACATGAAGTGTAGGGCTGGTACGTAGATGGAGTGTAGAGGCTGGATTGGGTAGAACTTGCATACTGTTTACCGTTACTACACTATTTATTGTTATTGTAATGGGCTAAGGCCCGAATATATATGACTACTTCTGTATTGAGATGGGCTTAGGCCTGCATCGCCATCGATACTAAAATGGGCTAAGGCCCGGTCTCATATCAGCATTACTAATATGGGCTTAGGCCCAGAATGTATTCGCTCTCTGTATGTTCGACTGTTTGTTATTATGGAATTACACACTGTGTTTTCGTAAACTCACCCGTCTGTCTAATCGTGTAGCCAATCCTTAGGAGGATCGGTGCAGTAAGAGACTCGGAGGTGGCCACACGACTGCTCATACCTTCATATTTGGTTCTAATTTATAAGTGATTTAAATTTTGTGTATTTTACTGTAATTATGGCCTTTAAGGATTTTAAATTTTTATTTGCATTGGTTTATAACTGCTAGCGGTAGGAAAACACGAGTTTTCAAAATAAACAATGTTTTTACAAAGTGAACGGCAAGTACGCAACTGTTTTAAAAAGCTTCCGCTATAAAATGATATTTTGGAAATGAATAACATTTTAAAATATAATAAGGATATTTTAATATGAATAACTTTTGGCAAACAACTCACATTTTGACCCTAAACGAACTCTTTTAGATCGTACAAAGGTTTTAAATAGAAACTGGGTTTTTCAACAATATCTTGCTTTATGAAAAACACTTCAATGTGACATCACTAGATTCGACCATAACGTCTAGGCCGGGTTTGGGGTGTTACAAAATTCATCAAAAATTCCAATACAAAACATATTAATCCAAAACATATCTTTCATAATTCATCATAAAACATCACAAAAAACAAATATTCATCAATGGCATAACTCAAAATATTCATTAGAGAAATTCTAGCATGGGTCGGATAGTATTTGAAGTAACAATCTCAAAAATGTAAAAATTATCAAAAATCGAAACCAAACTAACCTTGAATTTGAATCAATAATGGCCAAATACGTAGCTTTTCTTTCTTCACTTTTATTTTCGGCAAGAACAAATATAAACACTAATATATGGCTTTAATTTATGATATGTTTATAAGATATTAACTAATTTACCTAATTAACCTTTGATCTAAAAATATAAAATCATGGTATAATAAGGCCATTACCGTCCATTGCATGTTATCATGGGCTAATTATCACATAAATACCTCCATTTACAAAGACAAACACATTTCGGCCTTTACACATTAAACCATTAAATTTTCACTTTATGCGATTAAGTCCTTTTATTTAATTAAGCACCTAAACGACAAAATTAAATCACGAAAATTTCACGAATATAAATTCATAAAAAATAATTTTTTAAATATTTTTCTAACTTGGATTCGTGGTCCTGAAACCACTGTTCCGGTTAGGGTCTAAGTCAGGTTGTTATAATTTCCTAGCCTCATTTGTCATCTAAGAGTTACCATTTTCCTGCACCAAAACTCACAAGCATATATCCACCGATCCAGAATCATATTCACATAAAATTTGCCATTAATAATGTGGTATTATTTCATGTATCAAAGGATATAAACTTACTTTTAACATAAACTTATATGTAACACCCCTAACCCGTATCTATTGCCAAAATAGGGTTACAAGGCATTACCGGATATTACATGTCATTCACATACATTTATGCATGCATTAACGTAAACTATTCTCAAACATTCATATTTTCCCTTACAAGGTTATACGAAACCTTAAAACATGCTTAGGAGTGGTTCGGGACTAAACCGATCACATATAAAAGCTTGCAGACACTTAGAAAAATTATGCAATCACAAGTCACATGCCCGTGTGAATAGGCTGTGTGACTCACACGGTTATCAAACACACCCGTGTCATAGGCCATGAGAAAATAGGGCATACATACTAACTTGTACCACACGGCTGAGACATGCCTGTCTGCCTTGGTCATGATCGAAATTGACTTGGGTTACACGGCTAACCACACGCCCATGTGTCTAGCCTGTGTACCTTTCGAAATGGCCACACACGCCTATATGCCAAGGCTGTGTGCCTCACACTGCCACCAGACACGCTCGTGTGTCTAGGTTGTGCTCAAAACTGACTTTAAATTGTAGGGTTACCCCAGGGGACACACAGCCATTTAACATGACCGTGTGTCGCACACGGCTGAGACACACGACCGTGTCTCTGCCCATGTGGACAAAAATAGGCCATTTGCAAAGCCAATTTGCCACCCTAATCTCAAGCACACAAATCAACCAAAATAACATCATTTTAATACATTTATAGGCAGCCAAATTCACCAAAATATACACATATCATGCCATCTAAACACAACCATTTCAACATCACATAAACAAGCCAACTTAAATAGCTAAAACATACCAACATTTACAACCAAAAGTAAGCCAAATCTCATGGTTATAATCTTAACACAAAATATATCATATATTCACTAGCCCATACATGCCATACATTAATATTTACAACTTCAAAAGTACCAAAATATCATTCGATAGTGTGATGATGATCCTTAACGATCCTCGAGCTCGCTGTAGCTTCAGTAATCTATAAAATAATTGAAAAAGCACCCAAAGTAAGCTTTCAAAAGCTTAGTAAGCCATATACAAATAAACTTATCACATATCACAAGTCCATATGTCTTACATAACATCATTTGATCATAGTTCTCTAGCAATAAGCATATCTTATTATCATATAACTTATACTTACGTCACAAATACACACCTACTACCTTTCATTCACAAATTTGGTATACTTTCATACGTACCAGAATTCGGATGAACATTTCACATAGTCATTTATTTCTCGGAGTGCCCGTTGAATCATACGAAATCAAATAGGATACGCAAATAGCTCGAAAAGCTCGTACAATGCCAACGTCCCAGACGTGGTCTTACATGTAATCAAATATCGATGTCATTGTCCCAGATAGGGTCTTACATGAAATCAAATACGATACCGATGTCCCAGACATGGTCTTACACGTAAATCTCAAATTGATGCCAACATCCCAGACGTGGTCTTACACGAAATCAAATATCGGAATCCTATGTCATGACTTATGTATCCTAACTATTCCTATGGTTTGTACGGGACTTTTCGAATGTCGTCACATTATCAGAACTTTCTCAGATTTCTCATATTCAACTCAAATAGCCATTCATCACTATTCATTAACATATAAGTAATAATAATTCAATTCAAACACATTTATTTGTATATCGACTTACCTCGTACTTATTCGAACGGATGAAATCGGCTAATCAACGACTTTCGACTTTCCTCGATCTAATTTTGTTTTCTTGGGTTCTTGATCTATATAAATTCAGATTTAACTCTTTTATTCAACAAAACATTCAACTCAATCCATATACATATATTTAGGGCATTTTACAAATTAGCCCTCACATTTTCACATTTTAACACTTTAGTCCCTAATCACAAAAATCACAAAATATACAAAATTTCTATATACACATGCTTAGCCGAATTTTCCCTTAGCTCATATAAGCCCACATATTTTATTTATTATATATTTTATCCCCTCAATTTCTCTTTTTCACAAATTAGTCCAAAATACTCAAATTCATCAAAAATTTAAGTACAAAACATATTAACCCAACACCTATCTTTCATTTTCCATCAACTAATATCACATAGCTTACAATTTCATCAATGGCATAACTCAAATTCATCATCAAATTCAAAATTGAGACATGGGCTTGATAGATTACTAAGCAACAATATCAAAAATGTAAAAATTATCAAAAATCGATCAAAAACACATGCCTAATTGTACTTGACAATGGCCGAATGAACAAAGCTTAAGAACCCTATATTTTTCTTTTATTTTTGGTGCAAAGATGAATAAAATTATCTCCATTTTGTTTTATTTTAATTAATATAACATTAATAAGCCATTTACTAATTGAACCTTACTATTTTCATTTAAAAACCACTAAGTAATGTCCAAATTTGTCCATGCATAATTCCAATGGTAAGTAATGTCCAAATTTGTCCATGCATAATTCCAATGGTCCATTTACATCTTATGGACCTCACATTCAGTAAGACACATCAATACAACACTTAATCAAATAGAAGGCCATTTTTTCATTTTCTGCGATTTAGACATTTTTATCAAATCAAACACACAAAAGGTAAATTTTTCATACGAAATTTTCACACATATCATATATCATGTTGTAAACACGGAAAATAATATTAAAAATACTTTTCTGACTCAGATTTGTGGTCCCAAAACCACTGTTGTGACTAGGGTCTAAATCGGGCTGTTACATTATATGCTGACACAATTCCAACAAACTAACTCATAATAAGAACTTATGTGATTACCAAAATATTACTTCAAAAATAGCCAAACCTAGACTATCACTAACCACTTCAATGGCTAGATTACAAAACCACAATTGCAAGCCATCATTGGCCAAATAAGCTCATACATGCCATTATACCAAAATGAGATTTCTATTTATACCAAAATGAGATAGTGGATAGTGTGATGACTACCCTGACCGACTTCCAACCTTCACGAGCTTTGAGCACTATAAAACAGAGAAAGTTAAACGGAGTAAGCATTTTATGCTTAGTAAGTTCGTATAACAAAAAATAAACTTACCGGTATATTTATTAGGGTATGTAACACTCCTAACCCGTATCCATCGCTGAATTAGGGTTTGAGGCATTACCAATCATACCACAGTTCATACAGATATTTATTACACTTCACTTTCTTTAAATTTATTCACATCCATGCTTGTAAGTCAATCAAATATTGAATCTTTAAAATCATATTGTTCATAACATGGTATAATTAAAACATGGTCCAACATATATCCAAACAAATTATATATATAGAACATATAACAAATCAACAACTTCATTAATTGAATATCAGACCTATTTTTTTTTTAATATATAAGTCTTGTGCATGTTCAAATTACACATCAAACAAAACAAGTTTCAATACTAAGCTTATCAAGGCCAAGGCCAGGACTTGAACCCTGGACCTTCTGCTTACTACCCACGCCTTTTGCCACTAGGCCAAGCATTTCCTTGTGTCAGATTTTACCAGGCCTTATAAATAAGTCTTCCACCTAATGCTCAGGGTTCTTTAGAAAAAAATGCAAAATTTTGCTAAAGCCCTGGATCGAACCCAGGACTTTTTCCACACAACAAACCCTTCCTAAAAAATTTAAAAATTAAACTAAACACACAATTATAAAATATTTAAACACCTTTATTTTATTCAAGTCGCCTTCTAACAGATCCCAAACTTAAGGCCCATTACTTCTAGGCCCAAAATTAGGGTGTTACAAACCATAAGCAACATAACCAAATTTAAACATAAAAGTTAAGCCATTTTCGCATGACTTAGATTACACATCACCAAAAATATAACATTTCAAAACATAATCCAGCCTATACATGCCATAGATTCGAAAATTCACTTAATGAGATACCGAAGACAGTCGATAGTGTGATAGACTTTGCTGACGATCCCCGAGCTTGTAACTTGACTCCAAAATCTATAAAACAGAGGCAAACACAAACATATACAGTAAGCTAACATAGCTTAATAAGTCATAAGCAAATAAACAACCCAATGATATAATCAACTCAATTAAACTAAGCCAAATTATTTTATCATTACCACATTTAGTCTCAAACTTACAAATTTCATAAAAGATACATTTTCATACAGAAATGGTACCTTGGTCGAATGCTCATATAATTAAAATAACAAATTATCATTCAACTTCCAAAGCCAAAATGTCATTATATAACCAAATATACATACACTCATATACACAAGCTCAAGAATCATAATATAACATCATGTACATATACTAATTATGTGGCTGAATATACATGGTCATATATACACATATTCAAGAATCAATTCCATAATATTCATGTTATTTATTCTAAAAGCCGAATACACTTACCATGTTCACATACATCTTTCCTTTACTTCATACAAGACTTACAACAAATATCAAGTAACTTACTTACCCTGTTTCAAGTAGGAAATAAACTAATTCATACCTGATCATTTTAGCTCAATTTACACGTTCGATCACACTTATCGTTGCCTGATGAACCATTCGAAATTGGATAGGACACTCAGATAATCACACGTATCGTACAATGCCAACGTCCCAAACGTAGTCTTACATGTAATCACAAATCGATGCCACTGTCCCAGATAGGGTCTTACTCGCACGCATATATTAGAATCACATATCGATGCCATGGTCTTACTCGCAGATCACATATCGGAATCCTATGTCATGACATATGTATCCTAACTATTCTTAAGGTTCATACAGGGCTTTCGGACGTCGTAACTCGGTTGAAACGAATTCGTAAACATAGTTGCCAAGCTTAATAACATTCAGCTATTATGTATATATTCACATGTATCCCATTTCAGCATATATAGCTCGCATATAATTAAAACAAACAATGTCTATTTGCCTATAAACTTACCTCGAACGATGAAAAACTGGAATAGAACGACTAGTAGACAAATTTAGTTTTCCACGATCCAAATCTGATTTTTTCTTTTTTTGATGTAAATTAATATAAATTAAACTTATTTAATTAAATATTCAATCAAATTCATCCAAAAACACATTAATGGGCAAATTACCATTTTACACCTGACATTTTACACTTTTTACAATTTATTCCAAATTGCACAAAACACAAAATATGCCAAATCTTAACATACCCATGTTAGGCTGAATGTTCCTAGTGTTCATACAAGTCCATATATTTCATTTATTTCACACTTTTGTCCCTCAAATTATTATTTTTTCAATTTAGTCCAAATTACTCAAAATCATCAAAAACTCCAATACAAAACATGTTAATCCAAAACATATCTTTCATATTTCATCATCAAACAACAAAAATCACAAGCTTTCAACAATGGCATAACTCCAAATATTCATCAATACCAAAAATTCAAGCATCGGTTTTCTAGATAACTTAGCAACGATCTTAAAAACGTAAAAATTATCAAAAACCGAGCTAAACACATACCTTAATCAAGCTTAAACAAGGTCGAACCCTAGCTTCTTTTTCTTTTCTTTCTTATTTTTTTTTATTTTGGCAAGAACATGTTAATTTGAAAGCTTATTTTAATATTTATGTTATAATAAAACATATATTAACTTAATATTTAATTTACAAGTTTAACCTTAATGAAATAATATAAAAACTATATAATATATGCCTAATACCGTCCATTCATTTAGTCAATGGCATAATTGCAACATAAAGCCCCCATAGTAAAAGAACAACAATAATTTAGCCCTTTTACAACTAACCATCAAATTTTCATTTCACGCGATTAAGTCCTTTTATTTAATCGGGCACTCAAACGACAAAATTAAATTACGAAAATTTTGCACATACAAAGTCAAACATAACAGACACAAAAAATAAATTTTAAATATTTTTTTGACTCAAATTTATGGTCCTAAAACCACCATTCCGATTAGGGTCAAAATCGAGTTGTTACAACTCTCCCCCTTAGGGATTTTCGTCCCCGAAAATCTTACCGGTGAATAGGTTCGGATAACACTCTTTCATTGTATCCTCTGGCTCCCATGTTGCTTCCTCAACTCCGTGTTTATGCCACAGTACCTTAACTAATGAAATTTTATTATTTTGCAATTTTTTAACCTCGCGAGCCAGAATGTGAATCGGTTCTTCCTCATATGTCATATCGGTAATCTCAATCTTTGACAGACTAATCAAATGTGAGGGATCAGAACGATATCTACGAATCATCGAAACATTGAATACATTATGGATCTTTTCTAATTCAGGTGGCAACAATAATCTGTATGCAATCGGTCCGATACGTTCTATGATCTCATACGGCCTAATAAATCTCAGACTTAATTTGCCTTTACGACCGAATCTGAGTATTTTCTTTCACAATGAGACTTTAAAAAATACTTTGCCCCTGATCTGAAACTCTATATCTTTTTGTTTCAAGTCCGCATACGATTTCTGATGATCTGACGCTGTTTTCAGACTCTCACGGATCACTTTAACTTTCTATTCAGTCTCTCTGATCAAATCGACCCCGTGTATCTTATTTTCATTAAGATCAGTCCAATACAATGGTGTACGAAATTTATGATCGTACAAAGCCTCATAAGGTGCCATTTTGATACTCGATTGAAAGCTATTATTGTATGCAAATTCAATCAGAGGTAAGTATCGTTCCCACGTACCTTCAAACTCTAGAATGCAACATCTCAACATATCCTCAAGTATCTGAATGACTCATTCGAACTGACCATCTGTTTGCGGATGGAAAGTAGTGCTGAAATGTAACTTAGTACCTAATGCACCTTGCAGTTTCTTCCAAAATCGTGATGTAAACCTCGAATCTCTATCCGAAACAATAAAAATAAGCACACTGTGTAGTCTCACAATCTGAGAAACATATAACTCAGCAAGCTTATCAAGCGAGTAATCTGTACGAACCAGAAAAATTGAGCTGATTTAGTCAATCTATCCACAATAACCCAGATTGCATCTTTCTTTCTCGGTGTCAACGGCAAACCGAATACAAAATCCATCGTGACTCTGTCCCATTTCCACTCAGGTATCATAATCAGCTAAAGCAATCTATAGGGTACCTGATGTTCGACTTTTACTTGCTGACAGATTAAACATTTCAAAATAAAGTCAGAAATGTCTCGTTTCATACAATGCCACCAGTAAAACTGTTTCAGATCATTATACATTTTAGTACTACCCGGGTGAATAGATAACCTACTATTGTGAGCTTTATTCAAAATCATCTGAATCAACTCTGAATTTCTCGGAACACATATTTGGTTTCTGAACCTCAAACAACCCTCAGCATCAACTTCAAACTCTATATCAACATTTAAAACACATTGAGCTCGTTTTGCTATCAAATCATCATCAACTTTCTGAGCATCACAAATTTGTTAAACAAATAATGGTCTTGCTTTTAATTCAGCTATTATTGAACCATCATCAGATATAGCCATATGCGCATTCATTGCATGCAAAGCAAACAGTGAATTTCGGCTTAAAGCATCGGCAACAACATTAGTCTTTCCTGGGTGATAGTCAATCACAAGCTCGTAGTCTTTTAGCAACTCTAACCATCGGCGTTGTCTCAAATTCAAATCTTTCTGAGTCACCAAGTATTTCAGGCTTTTATGATTAGAATAAACATGACATTTCTCATCGAACAGATAGTGACGCCATATCTTCAATGCAAACACAATAGCTACCAATTCTAGGTCATGTACCAGATAGTTCTTTTCATGTGGCTTTAACTGTCTCGAGGCATAAGCTATAACTTTTCCTCCCTGCATCAAAATACAGCCCAAACCATTTAAAGATGTATCACTATAAATAACAAATTCTTTTCCCGATTCTGGTTGGACTAACACTGGAGCTTCGGTCAAAAGGGCTTTCAACTGATCCAAACTTTTCTGTTTTGACCACTCGAACTTAACATCTTTCTGAAGTAACTTCGTCATCGGGGTTGCAATCATAGAGAAACCATTCATGAACCGTCTATAATAACAGGCAAGTCCCAGAAAACTTCAAACTTTTGAAACATTTCTCAGAGGTTTCTAATCAAGTATAGCTGAAATTTTACTCGGATCAACCCGAATACCCGATGCTAATACAACATGGCTCGAAAAACTAACTTCGCTTAAGCAGAATTCACATTTATTGAACTTTGCATACAACTGTCTCTCTCGCAAAGTCTGTAACACAAGTTTCAGATGTTCAGCATGTTCGATTTCATATCGGGAGTAAATCAAAATGTCATCTATGAACACAACCACAAACTGATCCAAATACTGTCTAAAGATCCAATTAATCAAATCCATGAAAATAGCAGGTGCATTAGAAAGTCCAAAAGGCATAAACAAAAACTCATAGTGACTGTACCTCATTCGGAAAGCAGTCTTTGGCACATTGGAGTCTTTAACTCGCAACTGATAGTAGCCTGATCTCAAATCTATTTTCAAAAACACTGTAGCCTCTTTCAATTGATCAAACAAATCATTAATCCATGGCAACAGATATTTATTCTTTTTAGTCACCTTATTCAGCTGCCTATAATCGATGCACATTCTCATAGTTTCGTCTTTCTTTTTCACAAATAAAATTGGTGCACCCCAGGGAGAGAAAGTCGGTCGCGCAAAACCTCTATCTATCAAATCTTGCAACTGAGCTTTCAATTCTTTCAATTCAATAGGTGTCATTCTGTATGGAGCTATGGATATCAAAGTCGTCCCCGACACTAACTCAATAACAAAATCTACTTCCTGAATAGGTGGCAAACCCGGTAATTCTTCAAGAAACACATCCGAATACTCGCACACAACATGTACTGATTCAATCTTTCTTTCAACCACTTTACTATCAAGCACATAGGAAAAATAAGCTTCACAACCTTTTCTCACATATTTTGGAGCTAACATCGAAGATATCACTGCTGGTAAACCATTCAGAATTTTAGATTCTATTCGAATAATCTCATCATTCTGGTACCATAAATCAATAGTCTTTCTTTTGCAGTTTACAATAGCATCATACAAAGTCAACCAGTCCGTACCCAGAATTATGTTGAACTCATCGAATGGCAAAAACATTAAATCAGCCGAAAAGCACGAATTTCGAATCATCAAGGGACAATTCTTACACACTTTATCAACCATAACACACCGACCTAAGGGGTTCGATACACTAATCACAAACTCAGTAGAATCAACAGGAAAAGTCTTATTGAATACTAAAGTCTCACAGACATAAGAAAGAGTAGAACTAGAATCAATTAATGCAATTACACTAGTATCATAGAGAGTGAATATACCAGTAATGACATTTGGGGATGAAGCCTCCTCACGTGTGCAAATAGCATAGGCTCTGGTAGGTGTACGAGCCTCGGATCTAACTACCGTATCTTTAGTCCCTCTTTGACTACCACTCACATTACCCGTATTTTTGGGTGGTCTACCTCGAGCTGTAGTGTTACCAGATCTCATATTCTGTACTGGATTTTCTTCAGCTAACTCTAGGCATTCAGGAATATAATGATCCATTGATCCACATTTAAAACAGGCCTGATCATGCAATCTACAACTGTTGGGATGTTGTTTACCGCAATGTTTACACTCAGGTTGATTTGATATGACATTACCCACACTAGCTACTAAGGTAGTTCTCGAGCTCACAGGTGATCTATTCTGATCCCGTCGAGAATAAACCAAAGTAGCCTTAAAACAGCTAAAATCATCTCGGAACTTCTTTGATGCCCACTGGAATGACTTACTAAATGGTCTCTTACGTAAATCTCTAGCTTCAAAGTTAGCTTTTCTTTTCTCCTTCCTAAGCTCTTCGGCTTTGCAGGCTCACTCAAGTATGCTAACTAATAGTTTAATGTCTTCGTTCATCTCATCTTCAAATCTTTTACACATTATAGCTTCGGTCGAAACACACTCTCGGGCATACCGACTGAGTCTTACGAATTTTCGTTCATATTCTATCACTATCATCCGACCCTATTTCAACTCTAGAAATTCTTTGCGCTTCTGGTCAATAAACCTCTGACTGATATATTTCTTATGAAACTCAGTCTGAAAGAATTCCTAGGTCACTCGCTCTTTTAGAACCACTGATACTAGTTTATTTCACCAATGATATGCGGTGTCTCGTAACAGAGATACAGCACATTTCAAACATCCATCCGGGGTACAAGACAACTCATCAAACACACGGATAGTATTATCAAGCTAGAATTCAGCTCACTCAGCATCATCATCATCAATAGCTTTAAACTCTTCGACCCCGTGTTTTCTGATTTTATCAATAGTTGGCTTATGCACAAGTCACTTACTTGTGGTATAGTAGGTATCGAAGATAGATTAGTCGGGGGTGGAGGTTGTTGTGCAGCCGGGTTAGTCTGGATATATTGAGTAAACCAGTCATTCATCATTTGATAAAAGGCTTGTTTAGCCTCTCCCTCTTGGTTACTCGAAGTAGGTTGAGAATCAACCGGTGCTATCCCTTGTGTGGGAGCAGGCGCTGTCCCTTACGCGGGAGCAGGCGCTGTCTCTTGCGCAGGAGCAGGCGCTACACTCTCGACATCATCAGCTACAGCTCTGTCAGCATCCATGTACTATATTAAAACACATTTTCAAATGTTGGAAGTCATCACACTATCGCAGTATATAATATGGAATGTATAGCTAGACTTACACGCGCTACGTTAGTCCTAGAATTGACTAAACCGTAGCTCTGATACCAATAAAATGTAACACCCCTAACCCGTATCTGTCACCGAATTAGGGTTTGAGGCATTCCTGATCATACCATAGTTCATACAGATATTTATTACACTTCACCTTCTTAAAATTTATTCACATCAATGCTCGTAAGTCAATCAAGTAACGAATCTTTAAAATCATATCATTCATAACATAATATAATTAAAACATGGTCCAACATATATCCAAACAAATTATATATAAGAACATATAACAAATCAACAACTTCATTAATTGAATATCAGACCTATTTTTCTTTTTATATATAAGTCTTGTGGATGTTCAAATTACACATCAAACAAAACAAGTTTCAATACTAAGCTATTCATTCGTTTATACGGCATGAATACATTAGTCAATATGAATTTCCATATTTCATACATTAATACAAGTTAATGCATCCATTTAAATCTATATGTATATATAAAGGCACTTAATCACATTCGAATAAAGCTTTATAGCAAGTCACATTTACGGTTTAGTAAACAACCAACACATAAGAGGATCAAACATATTTCACCCTATTAACTAATCCTTTATTCGGTTGTTAAACATAACCTCAACCTATCGCAACATTATCAAGTCACAGGCTTATTAATTCAACCACACACCAAGGCCGAATTGCTACCACTTGTATTTAGCACATGAAATAATCAATTAATTCACTAGCAACTTGACCTTTAAATACCAAACCACATACAACATGTCATAAGCATATGTATATATATTTTACATATCACTAGCCAATTATAAAGGTACATCATTTGATGTCTCCAAGCCAATTCACAAGTCAAATTACATATATTAAATAAGTCAATATGACAATCAAAATCACATGTACTTCTATCCATGCATAACCTTAACCGAACCATACTCATGTATATCCAAAGTCATCAACTACTTCAAGCATATAATACCTACCACAAATACTATGCATTCATAGTCCATAACATTATAATCAAGATGCACATAAACCATAAGCAGCATAACCAAATTCAAACATAAAAGTTAAGCCATTTTCGCATGGCTTATATTACACATCACCAAAAATCTAACATTTCAAAACATAATCCAGCCTATACATGCCATAAATTCAAAAATTCACTTAATGAGATACCGAAGACAGTCGATAGTGTGATAGACTTTGTTGATGATCCCCGAGCTAGTAACTTGACTCCAAAATCTATAAAACAGAGGCAAACACAAACACATACAGTAAGCTAACATAGCTTAATAAGTCATAAGCAAATAAACAACCCAATGATATAATCAACTCAATTAAACTAAACCAAATTATTTTATCATTACCACATTTAGTCTCAAACTTACAAATTTTATAAAAAAAAAACATTTTCATACAGAAATGCTACCTTGGCCGAATGCTCATATAATTAAAATTAACAAATTATCATTCAACTTCCAAAGCCAAAATGTCATTATATAACTAGATATACATATTTCATTATATAACCAAATATACATACACTCATATACACAAGCTCAAGAATCATAATATTACATCAAGTACAAATACTAATTATGTGGCCAAATATACATGGTCATATATACACATATTCAAGAATCAATTCCATAATATTTATATCATTTATTCACAAAGTCAAATACACTTACCATGTTCACATGCATTCTTCCTTTGCTTCATACAAGACTTACAACAAATATTAAGTAACTTACTTACCTTATTTCAAGTAGGAAATAAAGTAATTCATACCTGATCATTTTAGCTCAATTTACACGTTCGATCACACTTATAGTTGCCCGATGAACCATTCAGAATTGGATTACAATGCCAACGTCCCATATGTGGTCTTACATGTAATCACAAATCGACGCTACTGTCCCAGATAGGGTCTTACTCGCACACATATATCAAGATCACATATCGATGCCATGGTCTTACTCGCACATCACATATCAGAATCCTATGTCATGACATATGTATTCTAACTATTCCTAAGGTTCATATGGGGCTTTTGGATATCATAACTCGGTTGAAATGAATTCATAATGTAACTCCCCAATTTTGGGCCTAGAAGTATTGGGCCTTGTGTTTGGCTCCGTAAGGAGGTTGTATATAAGTATTTAATTATGCAAGGAAATTACACAATTAAATGTCTACTTTGGTGGTTAATGGCTTTGAAAAGTGTTGGAGAAATCTTGGGTTCAAACCTAGGCTTTAGCAAAAATTTTGGTATTAAGTGAATAAAACCCTAGATGCTTGGATGATGACTTTTTAAATTATTGGGTTCAAGTCTTGGCTCTAGCAATTTATTTTGGTTTTTCTTTTAAAGGAACCTAGACTTTGGCCTATGGACCTTATAATTAATTAAGGATAGAATATGACACGGAAAGAGCCTGTGGTGGAGTGGCAAGATGGCGTGTTGCGCAACTGTGAGGTCCGAGGTTCAAGTCTTGGGATGTGCTGTGGAGTATTTATTTTTCTATTTGAGCTATGTAGGAGGTGGAGTTGGACTGGAACTCTGTGGTTGAAGTGGTCATAAGAAGGAGGAATTTTCCTAATGGTTGAAAGCAATCCCACATCAGAAAGCTAACATGAGAATTGGTGAGAAGCTGGCTTTAAATAGAGCGAACCAGATGAGTTGGTGAGGAAGACTCAATGTAGGATGTGCCAAGGTTGGTGATCGTGGACTTCGGTGCGTTCTCATAAAAAGGTGTGTATTCGCGTTCTTCTTTGTTGGTAGCCAAAAAAAGTCAAAAAGCTGAAACTTCGACATTTGAGGCTTCACGAGCGTGCAATCAGTCGTGTGGTAAATCGAGGCCACAGATCATAGACGATAGACTATAGAGGCCGCCACAAGCATTCTCGTGTGCTGGGGCTATTCTGGGCCTCGATCGGTCGAATGGGCCTCGATGGGCCTGTGGGCCTGCTTGAGTAAATCTAACTGTTAGGTAGGATGTAGTTGGGCTTGTCATGTCATGTACATGGCATAGGCCGTTAGGGGCTTCGTTGGGCCGAAATGGGATGTGTGGGCCCAATAGGCTCGTGAGCCCCACACAGATTAAATCCATGTTAAGTGATAAATGTTGGACTGGGCTTTGTAGGTCACATAGCTGTAACTGAATTTGGGCTAAATGGGCCACACGAGCATGTGGGCCCACTTGGGCCGAGTATGGGTCTTAGGCCCATTTACACCGTTAGGTCTGTTTAGGTTACTTAAGTCGCTCGTGCGACGGTGGACCTTCTGCTGGGTCTTTAAGAGCCCGGTTTGTAAAATTACCAAAATACCCCCAGTTTGTAAAGTTATCAAAATACCCCCGATTTGTAAAATTATCAAAATACGTTGTAAGGTAAAAATGACTGTTTTGCCCTTGTGGGTAAATGACCAACTTAGACTATGAATTTGACTGATCGGCTGTGATTATATGACTGTGTTTTAACTGACTTGACTGTGGTTGTAAAACTGATATGCTTTTAATATATGTTTAAATGATTGTTACTGAGCATGGCCATTTTGCATACACGTATGATGATTGAGCATGACATACACGACATATTGCATGGGGTTGGAATTATGGAACGAAGGAAGTATATGAGGATCGCATGGTTGCTTGATGACCGTAGATCCACAGATGGCTATTAAGCCAATATTTGATTAGCAGCTTGCTGCAATGAAGGTAGCACCGCAATCGGGCTACCATTGATGTGTATCAGATGGGTGGGTCGATATTTATATCCCCGCAGGATGTGTACCTGGGGACGGAGTTGGTGTAGCGGTTGGATTATTGGGGTGAGTTGCATAGCATTGCATGTATGATATTATTGTGATATGATTGTGATGTGGGCTTCGGCCCAACTGAGGCTAATATGGGCTAAGGCACAAAGGCCACCGTTATTGGTTTGGGGTAGGCCCAATTGATTCTATTATGGGCTGTGACCCAAATGATGTTATAATAGGCTTTGGCCCACGTATGCTCTGAATTGGATTGTACTGTTACTGTTAACGGGCTCTGGCCTAGACTGTTTCTGTTTTTATTTTTGTATACTGACTGTTACTTTAGTAAGGGGATTACACACTGAGTTTTTATAAACTCACCCCATTTATTAACCGTGCAGGTAATCTCCAGTGTTAGGTGGATCGGTGTCGCAGAGGGACTTGGAGACGACCACACAACTGCACACGCTTTTCTATTTCATTTATTTAGTTAAGCACTTTGGTTTTGATTTGGGTTGTAATAAGGCCTCTTTATTTCCTTAAATTTTTTTTGGAAAGTTTATTTAGTATGTATAATATCTGTTAGAAGTAGGACACGATTTTCCAAAATAATAACTTTTTTCAAACACTACATTTCCGTAACATTTTCAAAATGCTTTCGCAACTTAACTTTTAAACATCATGTTTTCGTAAATCGGTTACTTTTAGAATTAGCTTTCGCAAAGTAAAAAGGAATTTTGGAAATAAAATTAAGAAGTTTTCAATATTCTACATTTTAAATAAGAAGGGTTTCTAATGAAAACATAGTTTTCGAAAAACACTTCAATATGACACGCCAGATTCGGGTCTAACTTCTGGGTCAGGTTTGGGGTGTTACACGTAAACATAGTTTCCAAGCTTAATAACATTCGGCTATTATGTAGATATTCACATGTATCCCATTTCAGCATATATAGCTGGCATATAATTAAAACAAACAATGTCTATTTGCCTATAAAGTTACCTTGAACGATGAAAAACTAGAACAGAACGGCTAGTCGACAACTTTAATTTTCCCCCAATCCAAATCTGATTTTCTCTTTTCTTGATCAAAATTAAACTTAGTTAATTAAATATTCAATAAAATTCATCCAAAAACACATAAATGGGAAAATTACAATTTTACCCCTGACATTTTACACTTTTTACAATTTAGTCCAAATTGCACAAAACACAAAATATGCAAAATCTCAACATACCTATGTTAGGCTGAATGCTAGTGTTCATACAAGTCCATTCTTTTAGTAAATGGCATAATTGCAACATAAAGCCTCCATATTAAAAGAACAACAATAATTTGGCCCCTTTACAACTAACCATCAAATTTTCATTTCACGCGATTAAGTCAATTTATTTAATCGGGCACTCAAACCATAAAATTAAATCACGAAAATTTCACACATATAAATTCACACATAACAAATATAGAAAATATTTTTTAAATATTTTTTTGACTCGGATTTATGGTCCCGAAACCACTGTTCTGATTATGGTCAAAATCGAGCTGTTACAAGGTAAGTTACTTAAACACATACACTTATTCAACAAGTCAGTCACATAATCTCATATGAATATCAAGTAAACATAGATGAACTCATCACATTACAAGCTTCCATTAATTTCACCTTTCCACACTTCAAGAGTCATTTCCATTAAACTATTGAAATCTCGACGGATGTTCGGGTAATATACACATGTGCAAAAGTACCCATTAGGGTACATTAAAAAAAGGCACACTCTTAAGCCATACATTTTACAGTAGGATTACCAGTCCAAGCTAAATCCTACCCTTAGCATATGCTCTAGAGAGCTTAACATGAATTACTTGTCCAGGCTAAATCCAATTTATAACCTAAGTTCAAGAGGGCTTACATTAGAATTACCCGTCCGAGCTAAATTCTATCTGTAACATATGCACTATTATTATTAACCCATTGAAATTCAACATTCAATCGGAACATGACAATTTGTCCATTTTTCACAACTTATGACTATTTTATTATGTGTATCATCTCATACATATCAACACAATCATACATTTCAATTCAAACATATTAACATACATATTTAAGTTACACGAACTTACTTTGAAAATGGTTCGTATTTGAATTTCATCTAATCCGAAACCTTTTGCTTTCCTCGATCTAGTTTCGTGGTTGGTTTTTCTGGATCTATATGGGTAAATTTAATTATTAATCTATCACATTTCATATACATTTGCATCCTATTACATCCTAGGAAAAATTACCATTTTGCCCCTATCTTTTTCGAAAATTCTAATTTCGTCCCTAGGCTCCAAAAATGAAATTCATAAAATTTAACCCTCTTTCCAAGCCTAGCCAAAATTTATATATTACAATTAAAGCACATACATTTCACAAATTTTAGAATTTTGCATGGGTTTTACCACTTTTTCATTTTGGTCCCGAAATCAAGTTTTCATCAAAAATTACTTTGTAAAAGTTGTTTATCTATGAATAACTTTTCATTTTCTACCCTAAATTTTTTATTTTTAGCATATTCATCCATGACTCAAATTTCATACCCTGATAACTTTGCAAATAAATCCCCTAAATAGAAAGATTAGGCTATCCCAATTCCAAAAATATGGAAATTACTAAAAACGGGACTTGAATTCATACCTTATTGAGCTTGAAAAGTTTTCTTCCTCTCTCCTAGGGTTCTCATAGAAAAATTGGGGAAGGTGATATGAAATTAGATGATTTTTTTTCTTTTTAATTAATTATCATCTATTAATTCTATTGATTTCCAATTTAGTCCCTACCCTTTTCTAATTTTTCCATGGATGAGTCATTAAAATATCTACTAACTACTCTTCAATGGTCTAATTACCATATAAGGACCTTAAGTTTTGAATTCCATTGCTATTTGATACATATAGCTACTACAACCCAACTTTTGCATTTTATACAATTTAGTCCTTTTCTTAATTAAACACACAATCGGTAAAATTTTTGTACCAAAATTTTATGTGACCTTCCTTTCATGATGCCAACCATAAAATAAAATAAAATAAAATTTTATTTTTGGCTCGCTTGTGGTCCTGAAACCACTGTTTCGACCTCACCGAAAATGGGCTATTATATATACACATATCAACTACAATTTAAAAAATCAATAAGCATAAAAAAAATCTAATATGTGCTTACCAAAATACGATAACTACCAACACTAGATGACGATTACTAGAAGACAGTTCTTTTCCCACGTTTTTCAACTGACTAATTCGTTTATCAATCTAAATATAATAATTTTATCCAATTGATCAATTTAAATATCATAAAATACTTAAATTCACTCATTTGACCCTTTATTAATGTTTTACACTTTTACCTTAAACTTTTACCTTTTATACAATTTAGTCCTCAAACGCGAAACTTTCAAACCTAACACAATTGCCCTAATTTCATGCTAAATGAATTTTCCCTTATACCAATACAAACTATATTTATTAAAAGTTCACAAAGATTTCATGTCAAATTTAGTATTTTATCAAGTCACTCATATAACTTAAAACCAAAATTACTTTACGAAATAGTCATATTTAACTATAAGTTTAATATTCTATCATCGAACTTCAAAAATATCACAATTTCATCCATGGCATATTTCTAAATATTTAATAATTTTATGACTTAGTCCCTGGGTTAGCTAAATTAAGCTACAACGATATCAAAAATGTAAAACTTACTAAAAACAAACTTGAATTTTGTAACACTACTAACCTGTATCCGTCGTCGGACTAGGGTTACGAGACATTACTGAACAAAACACAGTTTAGAACAAACATTCTTTACAATTCAAAACCAAGCCTAAATAATTAAATACCATAGTCGAACATATAACTACTTATATATATAACACAATTTATAATCACTCATTGAACCAACGATTTGGCCCTTCTAAACCAAACTACAAGCAAACATTACATAAGCACATGTACTCATATCTCAAATGTCCAAAAATTTAAATCAACAACCTTTAGGTTATCAAATTTAACTCAACAAACCATAACATTTCCCATCACTCAATCTATAAGCTAAATAAGTTATCTCATATCTTAACATCAAAACAATATGTCATTTACAATTATTCAAATGACCCTTTTTCCAAACCATATTATACCACTTTTCATGCTTTCAAAATGAGTTAATTAAAAAAAAAAACCAAATATACACTCTACTTACCACTCCCCATATCCAAATCATATAACCAACATCAAAACATTTTTACCATAAAACATACCTATCAATTAAACTTATAACATGACCAAATATAAATACCAACGTTTACATCATGAACAAGCCATTTTCGTATAGCTATATACATATACAAAATTTCTAAACCAAATATATCAAAACTAACCTATACATGCCACATAACCAAATTTCAAAGTATTTATTTACCGAAACGAATATTGGATAGTGTGATGAGATCTCCCACGACTTCCAACCCAAGCAAGTCTCCAAAACTCTATAAACAAGAGAAAAATACATGGAGTAAGCTTTGAAAGCTTAGTAAGCTCGTATCTAAAAAAAATATTCTTAACATAGCAAATAATTTCATTACAATGCCATAAGCATGATATGCTATCAGACACAACTTTTGTAAATTTTATAACAAGTTCTCATTTTTAATTATCATCATCAATATTATACTACATAACTAACTCACTGTAGTTTTCACAAGCTTATTCAATTAAATTTTCATATATCAATTAATTCATATTTTCATATGCCCAAATAAGCACATTATGAGAAATAACACATTCAGTCATATATCTTTCTCATATAAATCTCATTCATCATATATACTCAAATTCATCTTTCATTCATATAGTATCGGACAGTATGAGATATGCAACTTTATAAATCATATCTTATACATTTGTTCATATTTCCTTTGCACATATTCACATTTCATTTCCAAACACTGTATACCTTTCAACGTACCTGAATCGGAATGTTATTCACTTAATCACTTATTTCTCAAAATGTCCGTTGAACCGTTCAGAATCAATAAGGATACACGGATAGCTCGAAAAGCTCATAAATGCCAACATCCCAGACGTGGTCTTACATGTAATCAAATATCGATGCCATTATCCCAGACAAGGTCTTACATGAAATCAAATACGAAGTCGATGTTCCAGACATGGTCTTACACGTAATCACATATCAGTGCCACTGTCCCAGACAAGGTCTTACACGTAATCACATATTGATGCCACTGTCCCAGAAAGGGTCTTACACGTAAATCATAAGTTGATGCCAACGTCCCAGACCTGGTCTTACACGATAACACATATCGGATCCTATGTCATGACATATGTATCCTAACTATTCCTATGGTCCGTACGGGCTTTCAGATGTCATCACATTGTCGATGCTTTCTCGTATTCAAATATTCTACTTCTCAAACAATTCAATATCATAATAACAAATACAACTTATTCAAAATACGTATATATTTACATTACTATTCAGCATCGAATTTAATCACACAATCAATGTGCAATTGTAACATGATTTCGTAACGTCTTTTAAAATAAGAACTTACCTCGTCCGTAGATGATTATTCCATGACCTCTTTTCCCCGATTTATAATCGATCTATTTAATTCACAATGGAAACATAATAAATCAATTTGTTAATTAACTCAAATATCAAATCAAGTTTAAACTCAAACCATTCTATCATTTAATTACAATTAGTAAAAATATCTTTATTCCTCAGAAATGGTCAACACAAACTAGTCATTATCCATTTCATTCTAATTTGAACAATCATGAATACAGTAAGAATTTATAATAGTTCATGAAACCTAAAAGAAAGTCTCAAAGACTTATATATTCGGATAGCATTAAGATACTCTTTAATAAATAACATTAATACACAAATAAAAATATGGTAGCATAGTTAGGTATTTAATAAAAATTCAGACAACATTCAAATTCTACATTCCAATAGCCTAATTGACTCACTGAAATAAACTTTAATAATAACTATCAGTTAACTTATTATTGCAGCACATATTAATCACTAATTACACTCTCTTTGACAATTTAAACAACATTAATTAACATTATTATCACATTTTTCTCCTGTTGTAATAAATGGTCCATTAACAGTCCAAACAATATAACATACGACTATTTATCACTACTTAATCAACTCATTAACTAACACTTAAAACATAAATCTTGTAGCATTTACTATGCTTTTATCCTCATTTAATAACTTTATTAACAGTTGCATTAACCCCTTTAACATTCAGATTTTTACACATAAGCTGCAACTAATAAGTATCATTAATATAACACCTCAAAAGGCATTCGGTCATACATATGCAACATCAATCTGGTCTTTTATTATCTTCCTAACTATATTAATAACAGCACTAAACACTCTCTTTCTCAAGTTCTAAACATAATAAATACATAAATATATATTCATTGCCAACTTCAACCATTATAAACAAAATTTAAAGTCACTCAGACTACATTTATTGATATCTAAACAACACACCAACAGTTGTTCATAAAATAGCATGCATACACCCTTTTCTAAGTATTCTTATCACCGCAATATTCAATAGCATCAACAATGATCGAACAGTAATAACAGAGCAGCAATTAACAATACTAATAGGGGGTACAATTCAGACAGCATCTAACAGTTTTCCCCAATTCGCAAACACAAAAAAATAAAAGTTCAAGAAAAGCTTGCTAATATTTCCCAACACCGATTCTATCAATTCAAATTTTTGTTCCTTCCCTCACACATTCGACCGAACTTCAATCAATAATTTAACCAAAATTCATCAATGAAAAGATGTAGGCAAGTGAGAGTTTAGAAGAGTTACCCTTCCACTTCAAAATTTTTAACTTCTAAGCAATCAATTTCATGGTTTCCCACTACATGCAGCCGACCTCCTCTCTAGCTTCCATACTCTCCTTCATTCTTATTTCGGTTGAAGAGCATGAAAAAAATGAACATTATTATGGATTTGTTTTATTTATTTATTATTAATATACCATTTACTATTTTAACCTTTTTAATAATTAGAAAATCATATAACACAAGCCCATAACCATCCATCCCATGATTTAATGGCCAAATTGCAACATAAGGATCCCATCTTTAATTAAACAAAGCAATTAAGCACTTTAACAATTAGAATGTCACTTTTACATTTTACGCGATTAAGTCATTTTTATCAAATTAGACCACCAATCGGTAAAATTAAATCACGAAATTTTCATACATAACAAATAACATGCTGTAATTACCAAAAATAATATTAAAATAATTTTATGACTTTGGATTTGTGGTTTCAAAACCACTATTCCAACTAGGGTCTAAACCGGGCTGTTACAAATTTGGTACCATGCAAGAAGAAATGAAGGTTGGCAAAATGAATCAATTTTGACAAAATGAAGAAGATAATAACCATTTCATCTTTTCTTTATGTTATTTAATTATTAAATTACCATTTTACACTTTAAAAATAAGTTAAATTTCATTACAAATCTTACCCAAACCATCCATTATAAAAGAATTTGGTAGATTTACCATTTTAAACTATTAATTTATGATTTTACAACTACTTAACACATGTAAACTATTAGTAACTAAATTTTGCAACATTTTATGATTTAGTCATTTTCACTTAATTAACTACATCAAAGTTAAAATTTTCTAACACAAATTTAATATGACATTGTAATATCCCTATAAATAATAAATAAATAATATAATACTGACTCATTAATCAGAATCGTGGTCTCAAAACCACTATTTCCAACATCACTAAAAAAGGATTGTCACATTTCCTCTTGCCTCGAGGAACTACCTTCGATGATCCTGCACCTGATGATTGCGCTAGGTGGGTTGGGCTACAAATAATAGGTCTTCTGGGTGGTTTTCTTTCCATTTAGAAAGCCTCCTCATAGTCGTAATCATTCAGAGAATCATGCTTCATGTCTTCCTCTCCTTCCTCCTCGTCCTCCTTCTTATATTCTTCCTCATCACTCCCTTCCTCCTTGAATTGTTTATGGGACTACATTGGGGCATATTTATTTTGTGCGAGGTTTGGTACTGGTATCCCTTGCCTCCTTGCATAATCTTGGCCGATCGGCTCTATCTCTTGCATCCACCGGATTATCGACTCTAAGTCTAATATGTCACTTCTTTCTTGGCCTTTTCGAGCCATTGTCACCTTCTTCCTTTTTACTGATTCAGGTATATCCATATCTTCCTTCCAAAATTGGTTCCAATCTTTAATTTCATATTTATGAAGCTTGATATATTGTGTATATCGATTCCCCAATTAAACTCTTGGTCAACTTCATAAATTGCTCAGTTGTTGTCATTGGAACTCCTGCCTTCTTTCCTGAGGCCATCAATAAGTGAGGGTAGAAAATCCCTAATTTATCACTGCTAATACACCTTTGCAAGTTTATATAGATCCACCTCTTGATGGAAACATGTTTTCTCTGCAAAATGGCAAATGGAAAATAACAAAACAACCTAAAAATTATTAATATTATAAACATTCAAGGCAGTTCCAATTCTAGTACAAAAAAACTACATCCACATATTTTCTATAAGAAACATAATTGCTTGATTAATGACGTTGGGGCATTATTGTCCGGTCGGTGCTTCCTCTAGCAGTCCGTTTTTAGTGAAATCAGAATAGTGGTTTCGGGACCAAAAATTCGATGAGTAAATTATTATTTATTACTATTTTAATGTCTATGGGAAATTGGTATGGTCGTATTAAAATTTTGTTAAGAAATTTTGACGTTTGCATGCTTAATTAAGTGAAAAGGACTAAATCGTAAAAGGTGCAAAAGTGGAGTTCTCTTAGTAACAAGGGTCAAATGGCTATGAAACTTTAAAGTGAGAGGACTTAGATAGTAATTAGACAATTTAAATAGTTAGTGGACTTTTATAAACACAAATTTAGTGATTTTTAAGTTAAAAATGAAAGGTTAATAAAGTAATTTAATTAATAAGTGAAAGAAAAATAAGTAAAAACAACTGTATTATCTACTTAATTGATATCTTCCAACAAAAATTGATGAAGGAGAAGCTATAGCTAGGGTTTGAAGCTTCGGTAACTTATTTAGCTTGTATATAAGTGATTTTGATACCATTTTTTAATGATTTTTATGTTTTTGGGGTCGTTGCAGTTTAATATATCTAGCCTGAGGATCAATTTGCAAAATTGTTAAAGATTTAGGGTTTTCCCATGAATGGTATTACATGATTCTTGATGTTTAATGGTAGATTATGAGTCCTTGTTGATAAATAAACAAGTTTTGTAAAGTAATTTTTGATGAAAATGACATTTAAGGACTGATTTGTAAAATTAGTAAAAGTTTAAGTTAAATTCATGAAATGATGGTTTGACTGGATTGATATAGGTCCTTAGAGTAAATTCATGAAATGATGGTTTGACCGGATTGATATAGGTCCTTAGAGAATTCAACTAGCATGAGGTGATGATTAAAATGTTTAAATTTAAATTTTTGAGCTTTAAGGACTAAATTGTAAAAAAGTTAAAGTGTTAGGGAAAAATTGTAATTTTAAAAAATATTAATTATTGATCAAATTGAACAATAGAAGTATTAAGTGGATTGGATTTGTCTATTTAGATCAAGATAGACTACGTACGACTTAGATTAGGGAAAAGTTAAAGCCTTGAATTAATCAACTTCGTTTATACGCTGTAATCATCGAGGTAAGTTCACATGAATAAATATCATTTTTAATGCTATTTTTTAATGATATGTTAATTGATATGTAATTGAATGATAAATATCCAACAATCCCATGACAAAACCTTAGGAATTCGTGGGATGCAAATGACATGTCATTAGGGATTTCATGTTTCGGGTGCTGGTCTTGAATGTCCTACCGATGGCTGAGGTCTTGCATTTGTTGCGGATACTCCACAACTTGTATGAGCAGCATCCTGTAGCTTACATTTCGACCACAGCTAGTGTGAGTAATGGTGTAAAGGAAAGGTTACGGTTATATGATTAACCACATTTCATGTGAGCTGTCCCGAAAATCCAATGATATTCTAAGTAGTTCAATGGGTATGAAAAGGAAAGGAATAGTAAGTGTTCAAATGAAATATGTTATGTATTCATGGAAAGAAAATGATGAATTCAAATGAAGTATGTTCATATACAAGTGGCTTACCTTATGATTAATTCAAGTGAATTGTGTTTGAATACTCTAACTTCTGTTGGTGATGGTGCAAAGGCTTGTGCCAAGCTTTGGTTGGATTACATTATACTTATACTTATGTTATTTAGATGAAATGGTAAGTTATGTTTCATGTTTTGCGAACTTACTAAGCATTATGTGCTTGCAAAGTTTTCTCTTCTATGTTTTATAGATAATCAGATGCTCGATTGATTTAGAAGCTCATCGAAGATCTATCACACTATCCAGCATAAATTTTAGTAGTTTTTGATGTTTTGGCCAAGGTTATAATGGCATGTATAGGTGAACTTATGATGATGTTTAGTTGAATGCTTAGATGTTGATTTGGTATGTGTAAGTTGGTTGTTTTGGTACTATTTTGATAATAGTTAAATTATGTCATTTTGGTGCTTGTGATGCATGAATGGTATGGTTCAAATGGTAAGTGATGTTGAAGTGTTAATGGTCATATTTGAGGTATGACTTGGTAAAAGTGAGTTATGTTTGATAGTAGAAATGTGATCAAATATATGCATGATTTGGTAAGTTTGTATGTTTGCATTTGAGGTGCCTTGTATGGCATATTGGTTGAATGACTTTAGACTATTAAATTGGTCATTTCATGTAGGTTTTGATCATGTTTTGATGCCTTGATTATGTGCACAAAATGCTTTTAGGTGGTTGCATGAGTTGGTGTTGGAATGGCTTGATTTTGGCTAATTTCATCTCTACACGGCCTATGAGACAGACGTGTGACTCAGCCGTGTGTGACACACGGCCTGGCAACACGGTCATGTGTCCCCTGTAGGTTTTAATGCATGAAAGTTAGGTTATTACACAGCCTAGCACACGGCCTGGCATATAGGTGTGTGTGGCTATTTCGAGAGTTACACGGCTTGGCACACTGGCGTGTGGCTTGGCCATGTGACCCAACTTAGAGAGTTACACGGGTGAGGACATGGGCTGAGACACAACCGTGTTTCCCTATTTTGATTTTTACACGGCATGAGACACAGGTGTCTGTCTCAGCCGTGTGAGGCGCACGTCCGTGTAACCCATGCAGTCTAATTTTTCTAACTTTTTCTTATATTTTCCAATTGTTTCCAATTTGGTCTCAAATTGTTTCTAAGGTATTTCTAGGGCATCGAGGGCTAGATTAAGGGACGTTATATATGTGATTGTACATATTTAGATTATGTTTGCAATAATGTATGAAACTAATGTTTTAATGCTCTATTTGAATAGTATTGCTCTGTAACCCAATTATAGTGAGGGATATGGGTTAGGGGTGTTACACTTCCATTCACCATTCCCTCAATTAAGTAATTTACTATATTATCAATATCTATGTCCTTAAAATATGTTAAATCAATGTTGTTAGTAAAAACAGAAGCATAGTATGGAGCATTATAGATTTCACAAATTTCCTTAGGGGTGACGAGCATTTATTTACCCCTAACAGTTTCATATTTCCAGAAATCATCATAAGGCCTCTTAGATTCCTGATCTTTAAAAGAGGCATAAAATTCTTGTACGTTTGAGATAATGATAGGTTCTTTTAGGGTTGTAAAAAAGCGTTTCCACCTATGATACCTCACTAAATCCCAAATTTCACTAGATAGATGCACCGACAAATCAAACCCTCTTTCTTGAATGAACATTTTCCCTTATAGATCTAGAAAATATTTTTCAATGCTCGGGTTTGGAAAATGTGAGGGATGAACATTTTTCAGTGCTTCGACATCGGTAATTCATCTAGTTTTTTTTAGGAAACATTGTGCTAATTCATAATTAAACAAACTACACAATCAAGCAATATATTACTTAGTTCAAGGAATAACATAACAATAGTTTGTAAGGAACCCTTAACCTCAATAGAAATTTCGCTTCTGTTTGATTGCCAATACATGAGAAACTCCAACTCGTATTTTACCTACAAGATAAGCCAAAGAGAAGAAACAAAGGGAGGATGAAAGAAAAATGTAGTGAAAACAAAAAATTATAGAAGGTTGCAAAAGGTTTAAAGGGAGACTTTAAGATTTGTTTCAAGTTTTAAACTCTGTTTAGGGACTAATGAAGGTGTTTTAGGTTATATAATGGGGTATTGTTAGGGTTTAAGCTGGGAAAAATCAGTTTATAACCCGATGGGTTGCATCATGGGTCGAGTAAAAATTGTAGATTTTTGTATCGGTGTTGCGACAAAGGGGTATTGTGTCACAACACGTTTGGAAAACTGCTTATGTTTCAAAATCGGGGGTAGGTTTCATGACACACCCCTAAAAAATAAAAATTTTGGTTATTGTCCTTAGTGTTGTGACACAAGGGACCCTTTGTCGTGAAACGACCTTGAATTTTTTGATCTTTAGCTACTAGTGTTGGTGTTCTAGTACAAGGGTTCTGTGTTGCAGCAACGATTGTTTGTGGGAAGAATTCCCCTTTCTGAGCCATTTGATAGGTATAAGTTTATTTCTAACTACCTGTGTGCGTTTTAATCCCCGGTATATTCTCTTTTCTACATAATTAAATCCTACTCTTAGCTAATAATTAAGTTCAAAGTTCATAAAATAATTAAAATACAAAAATATACACCATTACAAAATTTATCCAAATAAATTAAGTGTCTATATTGGATTCGTTCGACAGCTTGCTTGATTTGTTCCTCGACCTTCGCTTCCGAACTTCTTCGTCTTCATCCATTCGTACTCCATAATGCCCTCCAAAGTCTTTTCATATCTCATGTTCCCTCAGTTGATTTGTACCACCTGCACATAGTAAATAACATACCTTTCCGTGATCAATGTTGTTAGTGGGAAACAAATATATGTAATAACATTTATGTTCTAAATTATTCCCTAAATCCTCTTTCTTTGAGTCACTACAACATTTAAACACTTGATCTCACCATTAGCTTTTGTGATTAATTTGTTCTTTTTAAGGTCAATGGTGAACTGTCATGTGTGAAATGATATACGAATGTGCAAGTGTACACGTCGAATCAAGTAATAAAGTAGTAAGTAAGATCATTTCCATAAGGATTGATTAGGATTAATTTGGCTAAGTTATCACTAACTATATGAATCAGGCTATGACAAGAAAAACATAATAACAAATTCTTAAATTATAATCACGTATTCAATATTAAAAACAGATAACTAACTTAAAATGTTGTGGCAATGTAACAAGACAAAGTTGAGAGGAAAAATATTGTTGGATGGGAAGGTCGGCATTACTTAGATTACATCCTTAAAACACAATAATGCCATGGCAAAGTTGTAACCAGTCTACTATTCAAATTCTAGCTACAGTAGTCTACTTTTTTTTAGAGTCAGACTTTAAGCTACCATTCCTAAGGCTTCGTATGTCTACAAGCTTCAAGGATGTTACCCAATATTTTTTCCTTACTTTGTACTGAGTGCAACTCTATGTACAGAGTGATATGAATATTCTTTCAAGTACTTGTTTGTATCATTCGATCATAATCCAACTAGTCTAACCTTTTCATTTTTAAATCAAGTTTGTGAACAAACCATACATCTATCTATGTCTAGAGATTGCATATATGCATTGTAATAGTCTGATTTTGACCCTAATCAGATTAGTGGTTTTGGGACCACATATCCGAGTTAGAAAAATATCTTAGTATTATTTTTCGTGCCTATTATAAGTGAATTGACGTGTGTGAAAATCTTGTGTGAAAATTTAACTGTTTATGTGCTTAATTTGCAAAAAAGACCTAATTGCGTAAAATGTAAAAGTTGTGTGCTAGATGTTAAAGTGCTTATTTGAATTGGCTTTGTAAAGTAAGGGTCCTTATGTTGTTATTTGTCCATTGAAAATGTTAATAGACTAAAACAACCATCCATTAAATGGTTTTATAGTTGTTTATAAAAGGGCAAAATGGGAAAATGTTTATTAAAGTCATTATAATAAAAATAAAACATAAAATTTGGCCATAATATGTTCATATAGCCAAAAATAAGAGAAAAAGAAAAGAGAAAAGCTTTGGCTAGGGTTCGGCACTCGCAAGCTTTGATTTAGGTATATTTTTATTTCAGTTTTTGATAATTTTTATGTTTTTGAGATTGTTGCTTTGTATTTTATAAAACCCATGCCTCAATTTCTAATTGTGGTGATGATTTTTGAAATGTACAATTGATGAAACTATGAGTTTTGTGATGTTAGTAGATGAATTATGGAAGCTTAATGTAGGGTTTAAATGTGTTGTCTTTGAATTTTTGATGAAATTGAGTATTTTGGGCTAAATTGTAAAAATGTTATTTTGAAGGACTGAAATGTGAAAGGAATGAAATGTATGGACTTGTATGAGAGCTATGAAAATTTGGCTAAGCCTGTGTACAAGCAAATTTTGTGTATTTTGTGATTTTGTGAATTAAGGACTAAAGTGTTGAAATGTGAAAATGCAAGGGATATTTTGCAAAATATCCTAATTATGTGTATATGGATTGTTTTGAATGATTTTGGTGAATAAAAGGGTTAATTTTGAGTACATATAGATCAAGAAAAGAGGGATTCCGACTTAGACTAAGGGAAAATGAAGATTGTAGAATAAATAGTCCGAGTCGACAAATTTCGTAAGTTCGTACGTAGAATGTAACACCCCAAAAATCTCGAAATCTTGAATTTTTCTTTATGTGCTTAGCAATTTAGGTTAAGTGTTAATTACACGATGGTAGGTCTGGGTCAAAGGTTGAGTTCGAATCTAGGGGTAGAAGGAATTATAGTATAATTATTAAAGGAACCCTGATGGCAAGCAGTTGGGCTTTTAAATAAATATAAGGGTAAAAGGGCATCAAAAAGCCAAATGGAGGAGTGGCTATGTGACGCCACTTAAAGTGTAGGGAGGTGGCGTTAGTGGCTAGTAAAGAGATCCAAGGTTCGAATCCTAGCTTAGTATTTTTAGAAGTTTAATTTTGGCCCTCAAGAAGATTGGAATTAGCGTGAAGATGGACTCCAAGGGGAGTGTTCAGAAAAGAAAAGTTAAGAAATAGATTGGGGAGTGATCAGGGAAAAAACGAAAAGATGAGAAGGGGAAAGTGTTGGAGCTGAATGGGGAATTTAGCCATGAGAAATTCAGCTATAAGGGCTATAAATAGGTGACGAATACAAGGTTGCCAGGCTAATGCCGAAATCTTTTTCACCTTGTTACCGGAAACCCTTTTCTCTTCAAGATCCAAAAAGCCGAAAAGCCTTACTTCTTTCTTTGTTTTCTTGTGCTGATTTCCATTCTTCCTCTACTTCATTGGCGAATTTTTTTTCTTTTTCCTTAGAGCCCCTTAGAGCCGAATAACTCTCTTTTGCCATACAAAATTGCAAAGGGCAGAAACTTTCTTGGCCGAATACTTTTTGACCGAATCTAGTGTAAGTGTCTGCTCTTCCAATTGGTTTTTGCTAAAGTATCAATTATTGTTCCTCACTTCTTCTATTCGGTTTTGGGTAGGAATAGGTATCGAATCTTAGTTTTGGATCCCTGCCGATTTGCTCTTCAGGTAAGGGGCTTTGGTAAGTACTCTTAATCTTAGTGTGCCGAATAGTCAATGTTAAGGTAAGGGGACTTGTGTTGGATACAAGTCACCTATTATTCTGGTTTCTAATAGTTAAGATTGATGCAGATCTAGGAGTTGATCGTGGTTAGTGATTTAAGAAGAGGCTATTATACTTACTGCGCAAGGGAAGGTTAAGGTAAGGTTTTGGTTTTTGTAAAGATATGTATTAAGCATGTTGTTAATTGAAGGGTGATATCGTTTGTAGGTTGGTGACTAATGGAATCGCAGCACGCTTGCTTACAAGGTGTGTACATACACTACACACACACAATGAATCGGCAAAAGCCGAAATGCCGAAAAACTAAAAAGTCGAAATGCCGAAATGCTGAAAGTTGGGCTACGGTAGTCTTACTAGTGCGCAAACACTCGTAAGGAGGAAACTGATAGGTTGTTTGAGTCCCCATGGGCGATTCCATGGACTTGGGCTGTGATTTGGCCAATCGGGCCAGAATAGGCTTAATGGGCCTGATGGGCTGTTGGGCCCATAATAGGCAAAAATTGATTATTGTTGCTATGTGATGGAAATCATCTGAGTACATGACTGTAAATGTGATTTGAGCCTAATGGTCCGTATAAAGGTGATTTGGGCCTAATGGGCCGTATAAGCCTAATGGGCCAAATGAATGAGATTGGGCATAGTGGGCCATATGCATGTATGAAGGGGTTTTGGGCCTATTATATGATGACTACATAAAACTTAATTAATTTATTGTAACCGTGGACAAGTCAAAGGGTTAAGGTGTGGCAACGGGTATATGCATGTCTAGGATTGGATTTAGGGAGAGCTTGGTACTTAAGCGGTCTTAATGACTCACCTCCTCTTCTTTGGAATCCTACCTGGTGCATAGTATTTGTTCATCTTAGCTCACGGGATTTGTTAACGGGCCAAGGTAAGTGAAAATCATAAAGAAATGGAAAATTATCGAAATGCCCTTAAGGGCAAAAATGACCAAAATACCCCTAGGTGTTGAATGTAAGTTTTATGGATGTGACATGCTTACATATGATATTCTACTTAGGTTGCATAGGGGTTGGAAATCATGGAATGGAAGAAGTATATGAGGATCGCATGGTTGCTTGATAATCGTGGATCCACCGATGGCTTTTAAGCCCAATGTGTAAATGTAGGTAGTTCTGCAACCGGTCTACCATAGATGTGTCAGATGGGTGGGTCGATATTTCTATCCTAACATAGTGTGACGGGGGACGGAGCTGCTATGTAGTGGATGGATTATTGGGATGGGATTGCATTGCATGTGATGTATGGTGTTTATTGAATGCTTGGTGCTCGTCGAGGGTTGTACACTCTGAGTTTGCGAAAACTCACCCCCCTCTTTTATTTTATTTTCAGGTGATGCTCAGTAGAAGGCTCGATGTTTGGAGGGACTCTGGGTGGCCAGCTAGCAAGGCAACATAGACGTGTTTTTCTCTTAGAAGCATACAAGTGTCTATTTTATTAAGTACTTTTCCAGCCATATTGTAATAAGGCTTCCATTTTGTTATTATTTGGGTTTTTATTTTCATGTGTTGTAATTACGAAATGTTGAACATGGGTTTGCTAAATCATAGTATGTTTTTCTACACTTCCACAACAAAATTTTAAAATGACAGGTTTTCATAAAATCATATGTTTTAAACAGGTTTTCGTGATTAAAAAATAAAAATATTTTTTACAAGTTAATTAAGATTTCTTTTATTTTAAGAAGGGTTTTCAATGAAAATACAGTTTTCGGTAAAATACTTCAATGTGATGCGCTAGATTCGGCCATAACATCTGGGCCGAGTTTGGGGTGTTATATTTAGTGGTATCAGAGCCCAGGTTGCAAAACTCGGGCTGTGAAGTGGGCCTTATTATTATTTGGTTTCTTTTTCTACTTATTATTTGGATTTTAAAAATATTTTGGATCACAATGTTTTGGAAAAGGGAAATCTTGATGTATGACATACTGAGCCTTCGACGTCGAACCAAGTAAGTACTTTTATTCTTAAGTATGTTTAAATTGTGATACAGTAGATAGTCAGAGGGCTACTTTAGATGATTTTGTTAGAGTGGAACTGAAGCGCGTACGAACTTGAAATTGTAGAGGATTTTCGAAAACAATCTTCTTTTTAAATATTTTCATAAAATATCGGTATAATTATTAAACTAACTAAAACTTCATAAAATTTCTAATCCAGATAATACGTGAATCGATGATGAGTGCTAGAAGAGGTGCAAGAGGCCGTGGCCGAGGCCGCAGAAGTGTTAGGGCTGAATCGTCGATATCGGGCCATATGCTCGATGTTGGAGTAAAAGAGGCTCCGGCCTCACCTGTGGCTGGGAATGGACCATATGATTAGGCCGCAGGAGAAGATGCATTGTCGCAAGCAATGCTGAGAATTTTGGAAAGGGTCGTTGGGCTCAATAATGGCACTGGAAATCGGGGTTCCATTTTGGAGCGACTTCGATCGAATAGGGCTGAGATCTTTAAGGGCGTGGCTGGTGAGGCTCCTAACGTGGCAGAATACTGGTTGGAGGCCACTGAAAGGATAATGGAGGACTTAGACTGTTCACCGGAACAAAAGCTGAAAGGGGCAGTGTCGTTGCTTAAGGAAGAAGCCTACCAGTGGTGGTTGACAGTGAAAGAGGGCACCCAACCGAAGCGAGTCACTTGGGAGTTTTTCAAAGCTGCATTCCAAGGGAAGTATGTGGGTGCAAGTTATGTGGATGCTAGAAGGAGGAAGTTCCAAAACTTGACCCAAGGAAACAAATCGGTGGCGGAGTATGAAGCGGAGTTTCTACGCCTTAGTAGGTATGCAAGGGTCATGGTGGCAACGGACTATGAGTGTTGCGTTAGGTTTGAGGACGGACTAAGAGATAGCCTTAGGGTATTGATAGCTCCACAAAGGGAGCGAGTTTTCTTAGAATTGGTGGAAAAAGCAAAGATAGCGGAGGAGGTAAAGCGCACTGAGCGCTTAAATCGAGAAAAAGAAAAGGGTAAGAATAAGAGGGAGGTTGAGGCTCTCGGTGTTGGATAGAGGCCTAGGGCTAGGGCCAGAAATAATGGGCCAGTTAGAGTGGGGCCCTCTGCTCCTAATCTAGGGGTGCCACTTTATGCTGATTGTGGGAGAAGCCATAGAGACGAGTGTTGGAAGAGGATAGGAGCTTGCTTCGCTTGTGGGTCTATGGAGCATAGGATTAAGGACTGCCCCCGAATGCTAGGTTGAGTGCCAGTAGTGGGCCAATGTGGTGCTCAGCCACCAAGGGAAGGCCAGCTGCTGCCAAGGGGTCGTGGGTAGGCCAGGGGCGGTAACGGTAATGGGCGTGGACGTGAAGCACCAACTGGAAATGCAAGCCCTACTAAGGCGAGACAGCTAGTTTTGGTTTATGCTGCTTGTCATTGAGAAGACGAGGATGCCCGAGATGTGATAACAGGTATGTTCTTTATATATGAGTTAGCTTACACAACATTGATTGATATTGGATTGATGCATTCCTATGTTGTATGCAATATGACTGAATCTTTGGGTGATATGTTTGAAGTTACTGTGAATGAGATGACTGTGATTAGTCCGTTAGGGCAGTCAGTAGGAGTGAATAAGTTGTTTAGGGAGGTACCCTTAGTAGTCCAAAGGGTTACCTTTTTAGGAAATTTGATGGATCTGTCGTTTAATGAATTCGGCTTAATCTTAGGTATGGATTGGCTGGTGAAGCATCGAGCCACCTTGGATTGCGCTGCAAAGCAAATGGTGTTAAGAACGGCGAAAGATAAGAAAGTAGTGGTGATTGGTGAACGCTAGAACTATCTGTCAAACATGATTTCGGCGTTAAGGGCAGAGAAGTTAGTACGAAAGGGATGCGAAGCCTTTTTTGCTTATATTAGTAATACAGAGGCTAAGAATCTTACTGTTAAGGAGTTGAGAACCGTTAGGGATTTTCCTGATGTCTTTCTCGAAGAGCTGCCTGGGTTGCCACCCATCAAAAAGGTGGAATTTAAAATCGAGTTGTCACCTGGGACGGCTCCGGTGTCCATCGCTTCTTATTGGATGGCACCAAAGGAGGTGGTGGAACTTAAGGCACAAATTTAGAAATTGTTTGATCGAGGATTCATATGACCAAGTGTGTCTCAATGGGAGAACCGGTGTTATTCATGAAGAAGAAGGATGGAACCTTACGAATGTGCATCGACTATCGACAGTTAAACAAGTTAACTGTTAAAAACAAGTACCCTCTACCGAGAATCGATGATCTTTTTGATCAGTTTAGGGGAGCTTCTGTTTTCTAGAAGATTGACTTGTGTTCAGGATATCACCAATTGTGGGTTAAGGAGGCAGATGTTCATAAGACAGCTTTCAGAACTCGTTATGGGCACTACGAGTTCTTGGTGATGCCATTTAGGCTGACGAACGCACCTGCCGCTTTCATGGATCTCATGAATTGGGTTTTCCAACCCTTTTTGGATCGGTTCGTGGTAGTCTTTATAGACGACATTTTGGTGTACTCAAAAGATAAGGATGAGCATGATGCACACTTAAGGATTGTGTTGCAGACTTTGAGGGAGAAGAAACTGTATGCCAAATTCAGTAAGTGTGAATTCTGGCTAAGGGAGGTTACTTTTCTTGGACATGTGGTGTCAGCGGAGGGGATTAAGGTGGATTTGAGGAAAATTAAAGCAGTGTTAGACTGGAAAACACCCAAGTCAGTGTTAGAATTTGAAGTTTTTTGGGCTTGACAGGATACTATAGGCGGTTTGTTGAGGGCTTTTTAGTAATTGCTGCACCCTTAACTAAGTTTTTGAGGAAGGGGGTACCGTTTGTTTGGATGGACAAGCAGCAAGAGAGTTTTGGAAAACATAAAAAAGTTTTAACTGAGGCCCCTGTGTTGATTTAGCCAGTGCCTGGGAAGGATTTTACGGTTTATAGTGACGCGTCGCATGTGGGATTGGGATGTGTATTGATGCAAGAAGCAAAGGTGGTTGCGTATGCGTCACAGCAACTTAAGACTCACGAGGTGAACTACCCAACCCATGATTTGGAGTTAGCTGCAGTGGTTTTCGTACTTAAAATATGGAGGTATTACTTATACGGGGAGAAGTGCATAATTTATTCGGACCACAAGAGTTTGAAGTACCTCTTTACCTAAAAGAAGCTAAACCTTAAGCAACGTAGGTGGGTGGAATTGTTGAAGGATTATGATTGTACGATTGAATACCACCTCGGCAAAGCGAATGTGGTAGCCGACGCGTTGAGTCGTAGGGCTAACTCAGACTTGAGGGCTATGCTCACCCGTTTAAGCTTGTTAGATGATGGTAGCTTGTTAGCTGAGCTTCAGGTAAAGCCGGTGTGGGTCGAGTAGATAAGGAGTACGCAACTAGTGGATTAGACCTTAGGTGCTCATTTTAGACAAGTGGAGAGTGGGGAGACATCAGACTTTGGGATAAATAGTTAAGGACTATTATGTTTCCGTGGGAGGATGTGTATACCAAAAGACGATGATCTAAGGCAGTCCATTCTGTGGAAAGCACATAGCAGTCTCTATGCAATGCATCCTGGCGAAAATAAGATGTATTAGAATTTGCGAGAGCTTTATTGGTGGCTAGGACTCAAGCGCGAGGTTATGGAGTTCGAAAGAAAATGTTTGGTTTGTCAGAAGGTGAAGGCGGAATATCAGTTGCCTTCGAGATTGCTTCAGCCAGTGAATATTCCGCTCTTGAAGTGGGAAAGGATCACTATGGACTTTGTTAGTGGGCTACCATTGACGCCTACTAAGAAAGACTCGATATGGGTTATAGTGGATCGGTTAACCAAGTTTGCCCATTTTTGTACCGATTCGCACTGATTACTCGTTACAAAAGCTGGCTAAGCTATATGTGGCAGAGATTGTAAGATTGCATGGAGTGCCAGTATCCATAATATTTGATAGGGACCCACGTTTCACTTCGTGATTTCGGAACAAGCTGCATGAGGCGTTGGGTACTAGGTTGAATTTCAGTACGACATTCCACCCTCAAACTGATGGACAGTCGGAAAGGGTGATTCATGTATTGGAAGATATGTTGAGGGATGCGTGATTGAGTTCTGAGGTAGTTGGAAGGACTATTTACCATTAGTCGAATTCACATACAATAATAGTTATCGAGCAAGCATTGGGATGGCTCCATACGAAGCTCTGTATGGGCGAAGGTGTCGAACCCCAACATGTTGGACAGAGTTGGGTGAACGGAGATTTTTAGGCCCTGAGTTAGTAGCCGATACTGAGGATAAGGTAAAATTGATTCGGGATATGCAAAAGTCGTATGCTGGCCTTAAGTATCGAGAAATAGAGTATGCAGTGGGAGACTTAGTTTTTCTGAGGGTCTCTCCGTGGAAGCAAGTGTTAAGGTTTGGACGAAAGGGTAAGCTAAGCCCAAGGTTCATTGGGCCATATTGGGTTGTAAGGCGGATTGGGCCAATCACTTACCAACTAGAGTTACCTCTTGAACTAAGCCAAATCCACGACATTTTTCATGTTTCCATGCTAAGATAGTATCGCTCGGATCCTTCACATGTCGTGGCAATTGAAGAAATCGAGGTCAAGCCAGACCTAACTTTCTAGGAAAAGCCCATACAAATAATTGGTCGAGATGTCAAAAAATTGCAAAGGAAGTCCGTTCCATTAGTCAAAGTGCTTTGGTGAAATCACAAGGCCGAGGAGGCTACTTGGGAACCTGAGGAAGCGATGCAACGTCAATATCCTCAACTGTTTGAATTAGGTAAAATTTTGAGGACGAAATTTCTTTTAGGGAGGGTAGAGTTGTAACGTCCCAAAAATCCCAAAATCTCGAATTTTTCTTTTTATGCTTAGCAATTCAGGTTAAGTGTTAATTACACAATGGTAGGTCTGGGTCAAGGGTTAAGTTCGAATCTAGGGGTAGAAGGAATTATAGTATAATTATTAAAGGAACCCTGATGGCAAACAGTTGGGCTTTTAAATAAACATAAGGGGAAAAAGGGCATCAAAAAGCCAAATTGAGGTGTGGCTAAGTCACGCCACTTAGAGTGTAGGGAGGTGGCGTTAGTGGCTAGCAAGGAGATCCAAGGTTTGAATCCTAGCTTAGTATTTTTAGAAGTTTAATTTTTGCGTTCTAGAAGATTGGAAGTAGTGTGAAGATGGACTCCAAGGGGAGTGTTCAGAAGAGAAAAGTTAGGAAATAGATTGGGGAGTGATTAGGGAGAAAGACGAGGAGATGAGAAGGGGGAAGTGTTGGAGCCAAATGGGGAATTTAGCCATGAGCAATTCAGCTATAAGGGCTATAAATAGTTGTCGAATCTAAGGTTGCCAGGCTAATGCCGAAATCTTTTTCACCTTGTTACCGGAAACCCTTTTCTCTTCAAGATCCAAAAAACCGAAAAGCCTTACTTCTTTCTTTCTTTTCTTGTGCCGATTTTCATTATTCCTCGACTTCATTGTTGACTTTTCTTTCGTTTTCCTTGGAGTCGAATAACTCTCTTTCACTATACAAAATTGCAAATGGTAGAAACTTTCTTGGCCGAATACTCTTTGACCGAATCTAGTGTAAGTGTTTGCTCTTCCAATCTATTTTTTCTAAAGTATCGATTATTGTTCCTCACTTCTTCTAATCGATTTTGGGTAGGAATAGGTATCGAATCTCAGTTTTGGATCCCTGCCGATTTGCTCTTCAGGTAAGGGGCTTCGGTAAGTACTCTTAATCTTAGTTTGCCGAATAGTCAGAGTTAAGGTAAGGGGACTTGTGCTGGATATGAGTCACCTATTATTCTGGTTTCTAATAGTTAAGATTGATGCAGTTCTAAGAGTTGATCGTGGTTAGTGATTTAAGAAGGGGCTGTTATACTTATCGTGCAAGGTAAGGTTAATGTAAGGTTTCGATTTTAGTAAAGATATGTATTAAGCATGTGGTTAATTGAAGGGTGATATCATTTGTAGGTTGGTGACTAAGGGAATCTTAGCACGCTTGCTTACCAGGTGTGTACATACACTGCACACACATAATGAATCGGTAAAAGCCAAAATGCCAAAAAGTCGAGATGCCGAAAAGCTGAGAGTTGGGCTACGGTAGTCTTGCGAGTGCACGAACACTCGTAAGGAGGAAACCGATAGGTTGTCTGAGGCCCCATGGGAAACTCCATGGACTTGGGCTGTGATTTGGCCAATCAGGCTAGAATAGGCTTAATGGGCCTGATGGGCCCATAATAGGCAAAAATTTATTATTGTTGCTATCTGATGGAAATCGTTTGAGTACATGACTGTAAATGTGATTTGGGCCTAATGGGTCGTATAAATGAGATTGGGCCCAGTGAGCCATACATGTATTAAGTGGTTTTGGGCCTAGTATATGATGACTACATAAAACTTAATTAATTTATTGCGACCATGGACAAGTCAAAGGGTTACGGTGTGGCAACGGGTATATGCATGTCTTGGATTGGATCTAGGGAGAGCTTGGTACTTAAGCGGTCTTAATGACTCACCTCCTCTTCTCTGGAACCCTACCTGGTGCATAGTATTAATTCATCTTAGCTCAAGGGATTTGTTAACGAGCCAAGGTAAGTGAAAACCGTAAAGAAAGGGAAAATTAACGAAATGCCCCTAAGGGAAAAAATAACCAAATACCCTTAGGTGTTGAATGCAAGTTTTATGGATGTGACATGCATACATATGATATTCTTCTTAGGTTGCATAGGGGTTGGGAATCATGGAACGGAGGAAGTATATAAGGATCGTATGGTTGCTTGATTATGCATAGAGGTTGGGAATCATGGAACATAGAACATGGTATTATAAGTACATGTTGTTGTTTCGTTTATGCATAGATGTTTAAATAATTGAGTTGAATGTATATGATGATCAATCGAAAGTATTTGGCACTAAGTGTGCGATTTAAACTAGCTTTGGCTACTTAAGGCATTAAGTGTACGATACCGACTTAGTATCGGTTAATTGAGATGGCACTAGATGTGCAGAATCATTCTAGCTTTGGCTAACCTTAGAGCACTAAGTGTGCGGATGTTAAAAGTACAAATAATTGTTGGAAAGTCTTAAAATATTCATCGAGAGGTAAGAATGAAGGTGAATAAGTACGAAAAGATTCAGGTACGTATGATACCTAAGTGGTAGATTTTTTTATGGATGTGAAGTTCATTGAATTAATATGGTTATATGGATTGAAAATGTGCAAATACTTATCTGTTGATGTTTTATGTTTTATATATATTATTGATGATTTTAGTACGAGCTTACTAAGCTTTTGAAAGCTTACTTTGTGTGTGTTGCATTATTTTATAGATATCGAAGTTACTGCAAGCTCGGGGATTGTCAAGGATCCTCAGCACACTATCAAACTTCATTTTTTTGGTACTTGTGAAAATTATATTTTGGAAGTATGGCATGTATAGGCTAGTAATTGTGAAATGGTGTTTTGTGATGTATATGCTTATCCATGTGATTTGGCAAGTTTATGATTGAACTTATAGTTGAGAATGGTATTGATAGATGATGATAATATGCAGTTGTTGTATGTCTTAGTTGATCAAAAGAAATGGAAAGCGTTGGTAAGTTTTGGTAGATTTTAGTATGAGATTGAATGATGCATGGAAAGAAATGCTTTGATATGCTTTTGACATATGTTTTGACATAGATTAGTAATGTTTACAAGTATGAATTTTTGAGACTATCATATGATATGATTGACTTGTGCTTTGGTGCTGAAATTGGCTGAATTGGAGATAGAATTCTACTTGTTTCCTTTGCTTGTAGGTTGAACCCATTTGGGGTGGCAAATTGGCTATTCAAATGGCTTATTTTTGTCCACACGGGCAGAGACACGGGCGTGTGTCTCAGCCATGTGCGATACATGGCCATGTTGCACGGTTGTGTGTCCCCTAGGGTACCATACAATTGTAAGTCAGGCTCGCACACGGGCTAGACACACGGGCGTGTGGTCTGGCCGTGTGACCCTTATTGATATGCTGACATCACAAACAGAATACCCTCTATTTTTGGCACGGCCTAGCTCACGACCTGGACACGGGCATGTGCATAGAACACGGGCTTGACACACGAGCGTGTGGTCTGGCCGTGTGGACAAGTCAGTAGCTATGCCCTGTTTTGCCACGACTTTGACACATGGGTGTGTCTAGACTTTGAGAGGCACACAGCCTGTTCACACGGGCGTGTGACCTTTTATAAGTTGAAAATTTTTATAAGTTCCGAACCTTTGGTATGTTATTAAATTGGTCCTGAATGTAATATCCCGAATTAGGGCCTAATAAGAATAGTGGTTTTGTGACCACAAATCTGAGATAGAAATAATTATTTTATAATTATTTTTAGGTTTATGATATGATTGCATGATTGTGTGAAAATTTCGTGACGAAATTCTATGCATAAAATGCTTAATTTGAAATTAGGGACTAAATCGAATAAGTTGCAAAACTTGCATTCTAGAAGTTTCTAGTATGAAATTGTTTTGAAATATTAATTAGGAGGTCTTAAATAGAAATTTTACCAATTTCTAAGTTTATGGACAAAAATTGGACATGGATGGAATTTTGGAAAGTTTAGTAGTAAGGGCATTTTGGTCATTTAGCGGTAAAATGAATTAAAATACAAAATTAAAAGCCAATTTTGCTCATCTTCAACCCCATGGCCGAATATAGCAAGGAGAAACCATGGCTAGGGTTTTTCAAGCTTCCAAGCTCGATTGTAAGTCCATTCTAGCCCCGTTTTTCAAGTTCTTTACGTTTTTGGAGTCTTGGTAGCTCGATTTAGCTTATGCTAGCAATAATTTAACCTAGGGTTTGTATTTGGAAAAATACCCAGAGGTGAAATTTGTGTATTTTGGTGTTTTATGATAGAATATGAGGTTTTAAATTATGTTAGACAACTTGTGCTACTCGGTTTTAAGTGAAAACGAGCAAAAGGGCTTAATCGGTAAAAATACCTAATAGTCATAAGTACATGTTAGAGTGAGAATTTGATGTTGCCATAGAAGGGAAAAATGATCAGCATGTCATAAAACATAAGAAAATAGGCTGAAGTTTAATTTACGAGCTTTGGGGCAAAAGTGTAAATATGCAAAAGTTTAGGGGCAAAATTATAATATTTCCAAAATATGATTTTGGGTCAATTTGAATAATTTGAGTCCTAATTAGACTATATTTTAAATGGTAGAGCAAGGAAAACTGAAATTCGGGCTAAAATGGGGAAAATACCAAGTTGTGGACGAAATGGTAAAAGTAGCCATTTTCGCATACTAGGTAAGTTCATATGTAAATGTTGGTAGCATAGTTATTATTTTAAATGCTTTTATGTTATTTAAATGATATGACAATTATTATGAAATATTATACTAGTGATAATTGTTTGATAATATGTCAAATTATGTGATATACTTGGAAAATGTGAAATACTACCGAGTATCGGTATCGGTATTCCGTAGAAGATGGTTGAGACACATGATTGGGAAAAAGGTCCCGTTGAACCTTAGGAATGGATTAGGATACAAGTGACATGTCACTGGGATATTTGGGCATCCGAACTCGTTGAGTTGAGTCCGAGTTCACTTATGGATGCAAATGTCTGAACTCGTTGAGTTGAGTCCGAGTTCGTGAAATGTAACTAGGCATCCGAGCTCGTTGAGTTGAGTCCGAGTTCACTTATGGATGCGAATGCCCGAGCTCGTTGAGTTGAGTCCGAGTTCGCTTATGGGCGGGTTACATAGTAGCTTGGCTACATATGTGGCACTTATGTGCAAACTTTCCATGTATCCGAATTATATTCCGATGTGTTCAACGGGTAAAGTTCTACTCAAATGGAGGAATACTCAAGATGAAAGGGACGTATTGGTAAGTGTTGTGAAATGGATACTTTGAACAGGTATGTAGTTAACCCTCGGGTTGAAAAATCGATATAACAACAATATGGTAAGATGATAAATGAAAATATGATATGAATGTCTTGGTGATGATTATGCAAATGATGTTTTATGTTTGCTTATATGGTTATGTTACTTGCTATTTGCATGTGAACTTACTAAGCATTTATGCTTACTTCCTCCTTTTCATTCCTTGTAGTGTTGACAAGCTAGCTTGGAAATCGGGAACGGTCAGAGGCACACTCACACTATCCGTATACCATCTTGGCATAATGACTTGTATATTTTGAGTGTGGCACGTATAGCATTATAATCATTTTGTATATATGGTCTTATGATATGGTTATTGAGTAGTATAAAAATACTTGGTAATGATTAGCCATTGGAATGGCTAATTATGATCATTTTGGTGTTATGTATGTCAAATTGCTAGTTAATCCATGGAAACCATGAAATAGGTAAAATTTACCATAAAATAGATTCAGACAGCAGTAGTGACGGGAATTTGAAAAATCATTAAAAATAGTAGAGATATAATTAGATGACGAATAAAACATGGAATTTAATAATTATGAGTCTATTTTCATATGGAAGAAACGAAACAGGTATATGAGTTATATTTTATGAGATGTTTAAATTTTTTTAAAATAGGGCCAGAGCGATTTCTGGATCCCCTGTTCTGACTTTGGAAATTCACCATAAAATGTATAAAAATAATTATAAGTCATAATTTATATGTACAGATTTATTATTGAGTCTAGTTTTAAGAGAAACAAACTTAATAGTCATTGAAATTCTGTACGGAGAGATAACTGATCCGTAATACACAGAGGTCAGATCAGTCGAACCCTAAAACATGGGAGTTTTTAACTAATAAATTGTACTAATTGGCCTAGCCAAAAATTCTAGAAAAAATTTTGTAAATAGATATATGAGTCTAGTTTTAGGTTAAATTTACGGAATTTGATTTTGAGTTTCAGAACTCGAGATATGAATTTTTAAGCGACTGTGTTGCAGTTAGCCAGCTTGTCTGGAATTTCTAAAATTAAATTATTTGAGCTGTTTAAGCAATGAATTAAGTCTGTTAACACCTCGTGTTCGAATCCGAGAACGGTCTAAGTGCACGGGCGTTACATTTGGTGGTATCAGAGCAAGTTTAGTCGATTCTCGGACTAACCTAGCATGTGTAAAAGTTTAGCTATACATGCCACTGATCTGTGATAGTGTGATGTCTTCCGACGCGTATGAGTATCGTCTTATTTAGACAGGGTACTCTCCAACCGAAAGCTTCGCCGACCATGTTCAATGTTATGTGAAGGTATTTGAGTAAAATTATGATTATGATAAGTATCGGTTCAGAAAAGTATGAATTAAGGTTTATGATACATATGTGATAAATATTCATATTTGCTTAATGCTCATATGATGTAGTGTATATGGCTTACTTGATAAGATGAACGGAATAAATAGAAAGTAGTAGAGGTATGAATAAAAGTCATAATATTATGATACGAATGAAAATGTCCTTGTTTTGATTTGGACGTCGAATGTTGATGAATGCTAATGATATATAATTTTTTATGAGATAAAGGATTATAATGAAATGAACTTATCTGTGTTAAATTGTTGGACTAAATAATATGATTGTAATGATATGTACATGATGATGCACAAAATGAAAGTTATGATTGTGGTGCAAATATCTATGTTTGTTTGGCCTTATATGATGTCATGAGCATGACTTAATTTAATTAAATGAATGGATAAGTAAAGCTATCTAGAAAACATAGAATGTATGCATAAGTATATTGTCTAAATGGGACAATAGGAAAATTGGTGTAAGCCAACATGAATGAATGACATGATTTTGATGATGTTGTTATGATGATGGAAGTTGTGCCATATGTGTATGTATAAGAAAGTCGAGTCAGAGGTCCTACAACCCCTCCCCCTTACCGAAATGGTACTTATAATGGAATTTCATGAGATTTGTATTGAATAAGTTTCCGGTTGAGAACCCAAAGAGTTTAGTGATAGAATAATTATAAGTATGATCAGAGATTGAAAATGAGATGATAAGTAAAGTCAGAGCCAGTAAAGTATAGGATTGACGTAAAGATTATTGGAATTATGCACTGTTCCAGTTAGAAAAGAAATTCTCCTTGGTAAATTGAATTACTCAGGTGCAAGGTCGAGAAAAGTGTAAATCGAAATTTATTCAGAACTGGCCTTCTTTAGTGAATGGTTTAATATGAAATTTGTGACGGAAAAACTAGTTGGGGAAATGATATTTGAAATGTGAACTATCTGAGTGTGATAGTTATGGTGGACAGATTTAGTTGATCTCTTTTGAGATGTTCTATGTGTTTACCCATTCTCAGAAATATTTCTATGGCTATTGATCTTCTGAAGAAATTCTTGTTATATGGAATGTCTTTTAATCCTGGTGTTGGATGAAAGCATTGGTAGTCTGACTGGTTTATAATTTATATTGCTCTATTTCATCGGGTATTCTATTTCATTTTAAATCGATAAGAATTGATGAGAGAATACATATGATATTATGATTCTGTTTCTTCTACTTGATGCTTCATCTGATATATATGTATGGGAATATATATTGTTCTTATTATATTTGATTCTAGTGGGATTAAATGATGTTTTCTTTTGGACTTTCTTTCTTTGAAGAATTATCGGGGTATTCCGTATTTTCTCTATGAGTTTGGTTTTCGATTCTCCGGCTTGGTTTTCTATTCTCCAGCATAGTATCGTATCTTGGGTTTCTTTATTCTGGATTTTTTTATTCTGGATTTCTCTATTTTGGATTTCTTTATTCGGTTTTCTTGTTATCTTTGTTCCATAATTTGTTAATTATGACTCGTGTTCGAAGTGCGTTCTTCAGCTCGTGATAATCATGTCAAATATGACTATACTTCTAATTTGATCTTGGTAATGTGGTGATTTTAGTATTGGGGTTTTTTTTTCTAATTTCTGTGTAAGGATTTGACATCAGTAAAGGCATAAGTGATAAAAGCGCGAGTTTCAGTTGGTATGGTGAATTATCTATTTGAAAGATTTCATGCGACAATTATTTCAGGATTATTTTTCCCAAGTCTGATAATAGAATTTCATTTTGTACGGATAAAAGAGTAAATTGTCTGAACGAGAAGTGTATATTTATTAGAAAAAGTTTGATATTAGTTAAAGTCACTACGAATGATAAGGTTTTCATTTTGTGAAAGCTGAAAAGTTTATTACATGTTGACAAAGTTCGGATAGATGAGAATATTGGTAGCCGAAGCGTCTGAACTAGACTAGTCTACATTGAGTAAAGACTTCCTGACTTTCTGTATGAATTGTGATGTGTTTCAAGATAGCGAGGTAATGTGATGGTTTAGAGCATTCGATGTTACATAAAATCGGAGTTGTTAAAGGGGTTAAAGCCGAGCATTGGGATCTATCAAAATTATCCTTGTCAGTGTTGATATTGGGATGGAAATGAGAAGGATTATTCTTGAGGCCATATCAGAATTATTTCCATGGCAGAAAGAGGAAAAGGTGATGTATCCTATTGTTAAATGTTTGGCGAGATCTATAAATCATATCTGTATTGAATGAATTCCTATTCATCAAATTCATGGAAATTCAGGTCTCTTTGATTGTTGGATTTCTTGGAATTCCAGTCTCCATTAATCAAGTTAAGATCCGGGTTTTATGTCATGATATCATGGGAAACTGAGAAGGGTTGAAAATTTAAGAACAGTTGAGAGTTGAGACTGTAAGCTTTCAAATCATATGAGAAATTAAAGAGATGTATTGGAGGTATAGTCTAAGTGAAAGTTCTTCGGCACCGAATATGAGATTAAAAGTGAATACCACTTTTCTGGAAAGATTTTCGGGGACAAAAATCCCTAAAGGGGGGGAGAGTTATAATATACCGAATTAGGGCCTAATCGGAATAGTGGTTTCATGACCACAAATCTGAGATAGAAATAATTATTTTATAATTATTTTTAGGTTTATGATATGATTGCATGATTGTGTGAAAATTTCGTGACGAAATTCTATGCATAAAGTGCTTAATTTGAAATTAGAGACTAAATCGAATAAGTTGCAAAACTTGTATTCTAGAAGTTTCTAGTATGAAATTGTTTTGAAATATTAATTAGGAGGTCTTAAATAGAAATTTTACCAACTTCTAAGTTTATTGACAAAAATTGGACATGGATGGAATTTTGGAAAGTTTAGTAGTAAAGGCATTTTGGTCATTTAGGGGTAAAATGAATTAAAATACAAAATTAAAAGCCAATTTTGCTCATCTTCAACCCCATGGCCGAATATAGCAAGGAGAAACCATGGCTAGGGATTTTCAAGCTTCCAAACTCAATTGTAAGTCCATTCTAGCCCCGTTTTTCAAGTTCTTTACGTTTTTGGAGTCCTGGTAGCTCGATTTAGCTTATGCTAGCAATAATTTAACCTAGGGTTTGTATTTGGAAAAATACCCATAGGTGAAATTTGTGTATTTTGGTGTTTTATGATAGAATATGAGGTTTTAAATTATGTTAGACAACTTGTGCTACTCGGTTTTAAGTGAAAACGAGCAAAAGGGCTTAATCGGTAAAAATACCTAATAGTCATAAGTACATGTTAGAGTGAGAATTTGATGTTGCCATAGAAGGGAAAAATGATCAGCATGTCATAAAACATAAGAAAATAGGCTGAAGTTTAATTTACGAGCTTTGGGGCAAAAGTGTAAATATGCAAAAGTTTAGGGGCAAAATTGTAATTTTTCCAAAATATGATTTTGGGTCAATTTGAATAGTGTGAGTCCTAATTAGACTATATTTTAAATGATAGAGCAAGGAAAACTAAAATTCGGGCTAAAATGGGGAAAATACCAAGTTGTGGACGAAATGGTAAAAGTAGCCATTTTCGCATACTAGGTAAGTTCATATGTAAATGTTGGTAACGTAGTTATTATTTTAAATGTTTTTATGTTATTTAAATGATATGATAATTATTATGAAATATTATACTCGTGATAATTGTTTGATAATATCTCAAATTATGTGATATACTTGGAAAATGTGAAATACTACTCACAGAGTATCAGATCGGTATTCCGTAGAAGATGGTTGAGACACATGATTGGGAAAAAGGTCCCGTTGAACCTTAGAAATGGATTAGGATACAAGTGACATGTCACTGGGATATTTGGGCATCCGAACTCGTTGAGTTGAGTCTGAGTTCGTGAAATGTAACTAGGCATCCGAGCTCGTTGAGTTGAGTCCGAGTTCACTTATGGATGAGAACGCCTGAGCTCGTTGAGTTGAGTCCGAGTTTGCTTATGGGCGGGTTACATAGTAGCTTGGCTACATATGTGGCACTTATGTGCAAACTTTCCATGTATCCGAATTATATTCCGATGTGTTCAATGGGTAAAGTTCTACTCAAATGGAGGAATACTCAAGATGAAAGGGACGTATTGGTAAGTGCTGTGAAATGGATACTTTGAACAGGTATGTAGTTAACCCTCGGGTTGAAAAATCGATATAACAACAATATGGTAAGATGATAAATGAAAATATGATATGAATGTCTTGGTGATGATTATGCAAATGATGTTTTATCTTTGCTTATATGGTTATGTTACTTGCTATTTGCATGTGAACTTACTAAGCATTTATGCTTACTTCCTCCTTTTCATTCCTTGTAGTGTTGAAAAGCAAGCTCAGAAATCGGGAACGGTCGGAGGCACGCTCACACTATCCGTATACCATCTTGGCATAATGACTTGTATATTTTGAGTATGGCACGTATAGCATTATAATCATTTTGTATATATGGTTTTATGATATGGTTATTGAGTAGTATAAAAATGCTTGGTAATGATTAGCCATTGGGATGGCTAATTATGATCATTTTGGTGTTATGTATGTCAAATTGCTAGTTAATCCATGGAAACCATGGAATAGGTAAAATTTACCATAAAATAGATTCAGACAGCAGTAGTGACATGAATTTGAAAAATCATTAAAAATAGTAGAGATGTTTAAATTTTATGAGATGTTTAAATTTTTGTAAAATAGGGCCAGAGCGATTTCTGGATCCCCTATTCTGAATTTGGAAATTCACCATAAATTTTATAAAAATAATTAGAAGTCATAATTTATATGTACAGATTTATTATTGAGTCTAGTTTTAATAGAAACAAACTTCATAGTCATTGAAATTCTGTACAGAGAGATAACTGATTCGTAATACACAGAGGTCAGAGCAGTCGAACCCTAAAACAGGGGAGTCTTTAACTAATAAACTGTACTAATTGGCCTAGCCAAAAATTCTAGAAAAACATTAGTAAATAGATATATGAGTCTAGTTTTAGGGAAAATTTACAGAATTGGATTTTGAGTTTCAGAACTCGAGATATGAATTTTTAAGCGACTGTGATGCAGTTAGCCAGCTTGTCTGGAATTTCTAAAATTAAATTGTTTGAGCTGTTTAAGCAATGAATTAAGTCTGTTAACACCTCGTGTTTGACTCCGGCAACAGTCTCGGGTACGGGGTGTTACACTGAATGCATGTTTAAGTATTGTATACTGGATTTTATATGATTATTGAATGTGAGTGAATTACTTTTATTAGTATTGAGATGACATTTGATGTGTGGTGATTTTGATTTGAGTTAAGAATCCGATAATGCCTCTTAACCTATTTCGGTGACGGTTATGGGTTAGAGGTGTTACATTTTATTGGTATCAGAGTTATGGTTTAGTCGATTCTAGGACTACCATAGCGTATGTGAGTCTAGTTATACATGTCATATTTATGAACTGCGATAGTGTGATGAATCCTGATGTTGAAATCTGCTTTTATATAGCAAATGGATCCCAAAAGAGCTGTAGCAGACGATGTTGAAAGCAATGCGCCTGCTCCCATGTAAGGGACGGTGCAAGCTGGTTCTCGACCGACTACGAGTAGTCGTGATGGTGAGGTTAAACGAGCCTTTTATCAGATGGTGAATGATTAGTTCACCCAATATAGTAGAACCAATCTGGTTGTACAACAACCTCTACCCCTGGTTAATTCTCCTCAAACTCCTGTTATGCCACCAGTGAACCCGATACAGTTGAGTAAACCACCAGTTGATAAGATTAGAAAATACGGGGATAAAGAGTTTCGAGCTACAATAAGCGATGATGCAGAAAAAGCCGAGTTCTGGTTAGAGAATACAATAAGAGTATTTGACGAGTTGTCTTTGAATCCTAATGAATGCATAAAATGTGCTACTTCCCTCTTGATAGATACAGCGCATCATTGGTGGAAGACGTTGACATCTGTGGTTCTGAGTGACGAGTTGCGTGGGATTTCTTTCAAGCTAAATTTTAGAAGAAATATATCAATCAAAGATTCATTGATCAGAAACAAAAAAGAGTTTCTCGAGCTTAAACAAGGCTGTATGTCCGTCATAGAATACGAGCGAGAATCTGTAAGGTTGAGTTAGTATGCCCGCGAATGTGTACCTTCGGAAGCAATAATGTGCAAGAGATTTGAAGACAGTTTGAACGAATATATTCGTCTACTAGTTGGAATCCTAGAAATCAAAGAATTTGTAGTGCTTGTTGACGAGCATGTAAAGTTGAAGATCTTGGGAAAGAGAAAAGAAAGGCTGATTTTGAAGCTAGAGAGGTACGAAAGAGATCATCGGGCAAATCATTTCAATCTAGATCCAAGAAGTTTAGAGATGATAGTAGTAGTTCAAAGTCTAGTGTGGGACATTTGAATAGAGATCATGTTAGATCGCAATCGAATTTCAAATCTTCAGATACATCAGTTCCTAGTGTTGATAATGTAAAGAATGAAAAGCCTGAGTTTAATCAGTATGGAAGACGACACTTTGGTGAATGCTGGGGAAATAGTAAGAATCAAGCTTGTTATAGTTGTGGTTCAAGAAATCATTTTATAAAAGATTGTCCAGATTTAGTTGAAAAAGATAATGTTTAGAATTCGAGGCAGAGTGGTAATGCTTGTCGAAGTAGACCTCTCAGAAATTTGAGAAATGTAAGCGATAGTCAGAAAGGAACGAAAGACACAGCTGTGAGATCTGAGCCTCGTGCACCTGCCAGAGCCTATGCTATTCGAGCTCGCGAAGAAGCTTCATCCCCAGATGTGATTACGAGTACATTTACTCTCTATGATACTTCTGTGATTGCTTTAATAGATCTTGGATCAACACATTCGTATATATGTATGAACTTAGTGAACAGTAAGACTTTGCCTGTAGAGTCTACTAAATTTGTAATTAGAGTTTCAAACCCCCTAGGCAGATGTGTTCTAGTTGATAAAGTCTGCAAGAATTGTCCGTTAATGTTTTGAGAGAATTATTTTTCAGCAGATTTGATGTTATTACCTTTTGACGAGTTTGATATAATTCTGGGTATGGATTGGTTAACTATGCATGATGCTGTGGTGAATTGCCAACAGAAAACTATTGATTTGAGATGAAAGAATGATGAAATAGTTAGAATTGAATCTAGTGATTTGAATGGATTATCTGCTGTGATATCTTCGATGAAAGCTTTAAGTATTGTGAGAAAGGGTTGTGGAGCTTATTTTGCATATGTGATTGATTCAAGAGTATCAGAAAAGAAAGTTGAATCTGTGCCTATTGTCTGTAAGTTCCCTTATGTGTTTCCTGAAGAACTTCTGGGATTACCTCCGGTTAGAGAGGTAGAATTTGGCATTGAATTGGTACCTGGTAGTACTCCAATTTCGATAGTTCCATACAGAATGGCTCCGACTGAGCAAAAAAAATTAAAGTCACAGTTACAAGAGTTGACCAATAGAGGCTTTGCTAGAACGAGTTTCTCACCTTGGGGTGCTCCGGTTCTCTTTATGAAAAAGAAAGATGGTACCATGGGAATATGTATTGACTATTGTTAGTTGAATAAAGTGACTATCAAGAATAAGTATCCTCTGCCTCGAATTGATGATTTGTTTGATAAGTTGAAATGAGCTGCTGTGTTTTCAAAAATAGATTTGAGATCAGACTATTATTAGCTATGAGTTAAAGATTCAGATATTTTGAAGACTGCGTTTAGAACAAGGTACTACCACTATGAATTTTTAGTTATGCCTTTGGGATTGACTAATGCACCTGCTATCTTTATGGATTTGATGAATAGAATTTTCAGACCGTATTTAGATCAATTTGTTGTGGTATTCATTAATGACATATTGATTTATTCAAGTGATGAATCTGAACATGCTGAGCATCTGAGAATAATATTACAAATTTTGAGAGATAAACAGTTGTATGCGAAATTCAGTAAATGTGAGTTTTGGTTGCGAGAAGTTGGTTTCTTGGGTCATATTGTATCAGCCTCTAGTATTCGAGTTGATCCGAGTAAAATTTCAGCTATTTTGGATTGGAAACCTTTGAGAAATGTCTCTGAAGTTTTAGTTTTCTGAGAGTTGCTTGTTATTATAGAAGATTTGTAAAAGGTTTCTTGATGATTGCAAATCTGTTGACAAAATTGTTACAGAAAGATATGAAATTTGAGTGGTCTGAAAAGTGTCAGAACAACTTTGATTGGTTGAAAGCTTTGTTAACTGAAGCTCTGGTACTGGTACAACCTGAATCGGGTAAAGAATTTGTGATCTACAACGATGCTTATTGAAGCCGTACGAAAAGAACTATCTGACGCATGATCTTGAGTTAGCTGCGATTGTGTTTGCTCTAAAGATTTGGCGCCATTACTTGTTCGGTGACAAATGTCACATATATTTAGATCATAAGAGTTTAAAGTATTTGATGACTCAGAAATATTTGAATCTGCATCAAAGAAGATGGCTTGAATTACTAAAGGACTACGAACTTGTGATAGATTATCATTCGGGAAAAGCAAATGTTGTTGTTGATGCCCTGAGTTGAAAATCATTATTTGCTTTGCGTGCGATGAATGCTCATTTAGTTATGTCTGCTGATGGTTCAGTTTTAGCTGAATTAAACGCAAGACCCTTGTTCTTACAGCAGGTTATCGAAGCTCAGAAGATTGATATGGAGATTTTAGCTAAATGAGCTCAGTGTGATATAGAGACTGGTTCAGAATTCAAAATTGATAAAGATAATTTTTTAAGATTCCGAGATCGAATTTGTGTTTTGAGAAATCCAGAGTTAATTCAAATGATTCTGAGTGAAGCCCACAATAGTCGGTTACCTGTGCATCCGGGTAGTACGAAAATGTATAATGACTTGAAACAACATTATTGGTGGTCTGGAATGAAAAGAGATATCTCTAATTTTGTTTCTAAATGTTAGATTTGTCAACAAGTTAAAGCTAAACATCAAGTTCCATTTGGATTGTTACAACCGATTATGGTTTCGAAGTGGAAATGGGATCGAGTGACCATGGACTTTGTGTCGGATTTGCCCCTATCTCCGAGAAAGAAAGACACAATTTGGGTTGTAATTGATCGTTTGATGAAATCAACTCATTTTATTTCGATTCGATCTAATTACTCACTTGATAAATTAGCTGAGTTATACATTTCTGATATCTTGAAATTGCATGGTCTGCCATTGTCGATAGTGTCAGATAGAGACTCGAGATTTATATCACGATTTTGAAAGAAGTTGCAAGATGCTCTGGGTACTAAATTGCACTATAGTACTGCTTTTCATCTGTAAACGGACGGCCAATCTGAGTGGATTATTTAGATACTCGAGGATATGTTGAGATGTTGCGTTCTTGAGTTTGAAGGTACGTGGGAACAATATCTACCTTTGATTGAATTTGCTTATAATAATAGTTTTTAGTCGAGAATTAAAATGGCATCGTACAAAGCTTTATATGGTCGCAAATGCCGTACACTATTGTATTGGACAGAGCTCAGCGAAAATAAGATTCACGGGGTTGATTTGATAAAAGAAACGGAACAGAAAGTGAAAGTGATTCGAGATAGTTTGAAATTGCTTCTGATCGATAGAAATCATATGTAGATTTGAAAAGAAAATACATTGAGTTTGAAATCAGCGATAATGTGTTTTTGAAAGTGTCTCTGTGGAGGAAAGTGCTACGGTTTGGTAGAAAAGGGAAATTGAGTCTAAGATTCATCGGATAGTATGAAATTATCAAGTGTATTGGGTCAGTTGCATATAGATTGTTGTTGCCACCAGAGCTAGAAAAGATTCATAATGTATTTCACGTATCGATGCTTCGACGATATAGATCTGATCCTTCGCATATAATTTTCCGTCTGAAATTAAAATTTAGTCTGATATGACTTACAAAGAAAAGCCGATCCATATCTTAGCTCTTGAGGTTAAAGAATTGTGAAATAAGAAAATTCCTTTAGTTAAAGTGATGTGGCATCGACACGGTATTGAAGAATCCATATGGGAACCTGAAGATGCTATGAGACAGCAATAACTAAATCTGTTTAACGGTAAGATTTTCGGGGACAAAAATCCCTTATGGGGAGAATTGTACCAGTCTGATTTTGACCCTAGTCAAAATAGTGGTTTTGGGACCACATATCCGAGTCAAAAAAATATCTTAATATTATTTTCCCTACCTATTATAAGTGAATTGACGTGTGTGAAAATTTAACTGTTTGTGTGCTTAATTTGCAAAAAGGACCTAATCGCGTAAAATGTAAAAGTTGTGTGCTAGATGTTAAAGTGCGTATTTGATTTGGCTTTGTAAAGCAAGGGTCCTTATGTTGTTATTTTTCCATTGAAAATGTAAATGGACTAAAACAACCATCCATTAAATGGTTTTATAATTGTTTATAAAAGGGCAAAATGGGAAAATGTTTATTAAAGTCATTATAATAAAAATAAAACAAAAAATTTGGCCATAATATGTTCATATAGCCGAAAATAAGAGAAAAAGAAAAGAGAAAAGCTTTGGCTAGGGTTCGGCACTTGCAAGCTTTGATTTAGGTTTGTTTTTGTTTCGATTTTTGATAATTTTTACGTTTTTGAGATCGTTGCTTTATATTTGATAAAACCCATGCCTCAATTTCTAATTTTGGTGATGATTTTGAAATGTACCATTGATGAAACTATGAGTTTTGTGATGTTAGTAGATGAATTATGGAAGCTTAATGTTGGGTTTAAATGTGTTGTCTTTGAAGTTTTGATGAAATTGAGTAATTTGGGCTAAATTGTAAAAATGTTATTTTGAAGGACTAAAATTTGAAAGAAATGAAATGTATGGACTTGTATGAGAGCTATGAAAATTCGGCTAAGCTTGTGTACAAGCAAATTTTGTGTAGTTTGTGATTTTGTGAATTAGGGACTAAAGTGTCGAAATATGAAAATGTGAGGGCTATTTTGCAAAATATCCTAATTGTTTGTATATGGATTGTTTTGAATGATTTTGGTGAATAAAAGGGTTAATTTTTAATACATATAAATCAAGAAAAGAGGAATTTCAACTTAGACCAAGGGAAAACGAAAATTGTAGAATAAATAGTCCGAGTCGACAAATTTCGAGTACGAGGTAAGTTCGTATGTAGAACATGGTATTATAAGTACATGTTGCTGTTTCCATTATGCATAGATGTTTAAATAATTGAGTTGAATGTATATGATGATGAATCGAAAGTATTTGGCACTAAGTGTGCGATTTAAACTAGCTTCGGCTACTTGAGGCAGTAAGTGTGCGATACCGACTTAGTATCGGCTAATTGAGATGACACTAGATGTGTGGAATCATTCTAACTTCAGCTAACCTTAGAGCACTAAGTGTGCGGATGTTAAAAGTACAAATAATTGTTGGAAAGTCTTAAAATATTCATCGAGAGGTAAGAATGAAGGTGAATAAGTACGGAAAGATTCAGGTACGTATGATACCTAAGTGGTAGATGTTATTATGGATGTGAAGTTCATTGAATTAATATGGTTATATGGATTGAAAATGTGCAAATACTTATGTGTTGATGTTTTATATTTTATATATATTGTTGATGATTTTAGTACGAGCTTACTAAGCTTTTGAAAGCTTACTTTGTGTGTGTTGCATTGTTTTATAGATATCAAAGTTACTGCAAGCTCGGGGATTGTCAAGGATCGTCAGCACACTATCGAACTTCATTTTTTTGGTACTTTTGAAAATTATATTTTGGAAGTATGGCATGTATAGGCTAGTAATTGTGAAATGGTGTTTTGTGATGTATATGCTTATCCATGTGATTTGGCGAGTTTATGTAACGCCCCGATTTTTGGGCCTAGGAGTAATGGGCCTTGAGTCTAGGTTCGGGTAGAAGACGGCCTGAATAATTTGGATGTTTTAATTATTATTATTATTATTATTATTATTATTATTTAGTATGTAATTAAATAAATTACGAAGGGTTATGGTGTGGGAAAAAGGCCCAAGAGTAAATTTCATTCGAGGCAATTCCTGAATTTTTAATTTTGGAGAAAGAGGGTTCTGGCGATATGGGCTTTTAAAATTGAGGTGGTAAATTATGACACAAATAAGGCCTTGGTAAAGTGGCAAGGTGGCGCCACTAAGTTCCTAAAAAAATGGTGCCTGGGAAGGAATTAAAGGTCTAGGGTTCAAGTTGCAAGGTAGGCATACTGTTACTTTTTAATTTTAGGCATGTGTCGGGGATGTAATCACTTAAGTGAATTTCGGCAAGGGTCTTAGGGAGGTTGGGCTGATTTTTTTAGTTGATATTAGGGTTAGGTTCTTTTCTTTTTTTGTCTTGGAGAATTAGGGTTAGCCACCTGAAAACTTTCACTGTCATTCATCCCTTCTGAGTTCTCACCAAAGCCGAAAACGCAAATTCCTTCTCCTTAGTGTCGAGTTCTTCATCCTCTCTTTTTCCTCCATTTTCTTTCTTCCTTTTTGCTTTTTCTTCTAGCCAAAACCTTTTGATCACCTTACTCACCTCCTCTATCGATCCCATCCTCTACAAAACCTTCATAGCCGATCGCCATAAAAGCCAAAATCCCAAAAACTCACTTCTTGTGCCGATTTCTCCAAACCAAAATCCTTCAGTTATTTTTGTTCCTTTTGATTAACTTTCATCTTCTCTAAACCCTTAGTATCTATCGGCAACATTACTTCAAAGTTATAGCCTCAAATCGTCATCTTCTTCATCACTTAAAAAGCCGAAGTACCATAGATTTAGGGACTTATAGCCGAAACTTCAGATCTCCTGGATTCGAGTTCTACTATCATTTAGAGACTGCATCAGATCTGCGTAGAAATCAAAGAGGAATAGGTGGTAAGTGCTCATCACCTCAGATCTAGTCTTATTTTACAATTTTGAAAAAGCCGAAGTCCCTAAAATCTAGGGAGGCTGTCGATTTGGGCATAGGGCTTTAAGGGTCTTTAACCGAAGATTTCTTTTGGTGTTTAGTGTCTTCCAGAGGTTGGATCGAAGGTTTGGATCTTTGGAACAACTAGACTTAGATCTAGTCATCGGTTTTCGGTAAAAAGATAAGATTCTAAAGGCTTTAGGGGCATGGTTCAAATATGGTAGGTGAATATTGGGATTGGTTATTGTGGTTTGCAATCTAAGAATTGTGGTAATCAATTGTAGGACATCGTAAGGGATCTCAGTGGCAGTCGTCACAAAACAAGTGTGTAACAACCCTCGTAATAGCTTAGGCTAATATTCGTAGAAAAGCCGAAATACCAAAATTTTGGTATTTCGGGAACTTGAGATTTTCCATGCGGTTTAGATGCGATAAAAAATGATATGATCGGTGTTTGGATCGATGGAACAGGTAAGAGCGCAATTCTGTGCACGACGGTAAGTTGGGCCTCAATGGGCTAAAATTGGGCCCAATAGGCTTTCGGGCCCATTTGGGTAAAATTGATAGAAAATGGAATTTGGAAATATTGCATATTAACGCAGTTAGTACTATTGTAAAATTTGGATTATGTGGGCTTAATGGGCTAAATCGGCATTCGTAGGACCCATTAGGGGTTTTGGGCCCAAAAGCCCTAATTTGATAAAGTGCGTTAAAATCACTGTTTAGACACTTGAGGATATTGATAATTGTTAATGAACGTGGAAAACCGATAATATTTGGTAAATTTACGAAATTACCCCTAAAATATGGTAAATGACTGTTTTGCCTTTAGGTGAAAATGACCATTATACCCCTAGGGTTTAATTATGAATATGATGCATGAGATTTTTATATGCATGATATGACATGATATGCACATGATATGTTATGAGATGCACTTGATATACTCATTATATGCATGGGTTGGGTTTGATATAAATGGAGGAAGTGCAAAAAGGGCTTTGCCCTAGTTTACCGAAAAGGGCTTTGCCCCAGTTTATCAAAAAGGGCTTTGCCCCAGTTATTAAAGAGGCTAGGCCTCTAGTTATATGATAAAGCAGCTATGCTGCTAGTGGAGAGTTTGGTTGGGTGAGTTGAGTTATTCCCCACATGGAGAGCTTGGTTGGTACGGGTGGAGAGTAGTGGATGGTGGGTTGAGTAATCTCCCCAAATGGGCTTGCATACATTCACTGGTATTATATGTGATATTGAAATGGGCCTATGGGCCATACCGATTACAGTAAAGGCTTCGACTCAGTGATATGATTTATGAAAAAGCTTCGGCCCAAAAACCATTAAACGAAAGGATTCGGCCCAGTATGCTGGTATTAGTTTGGGCTCTGAAAGGGGCTTGTTGCACACTGAGTTTCCCAAACTCACCCCCTTTCTCTTCCATCCTTGCAGGTGAGCCCTAGTTGGTGGACTTGGAGCTGGGCAGGATTCAGAGTGGCTACGAAGATTAAATTCCTGGTTTTTAAATAAGTTTCAATTAGCTTCCTTTTAAATTTTGCATTTATTTTTTATTATTTCTATTTTAGTTAAAGTTGTAATAAGGCCGCTCTATTATTTTTATTTTGGGTTTTAAATTACTTAAATCTTTTTCAACTTGAGATTCACATCACTTAAATTGATTCCTTAAAATTGGCTAGCTCTAGGGCACGTTTTATAAAAATTACTCATTTTCAAACTATCATGATAACCGAGCAAAGCTTCAGCAATGTAAATGTTTTCAAAGGAAATAAATATTTTAAGTAGACTTAAACTTAATTTGTTGTTCGAGGACAAGTAATAAGCTTAAAGTGTGGCAATGGATGTGTGCATGTCTAGGATTGGATCCTGGAAGAGCTTGGTACTTGAGCAGTCTAATTGACTCACCTCCTCTTTTCTTGAATCCTACCTGGTGCGCAGCTTTCATTCACTTTAATCTATAACAAAAATACTTTTTAAACACTAAGAAAGATGTTAGTTAAAACATGACTTTTACAGTAACGCTTCAATGTGACACGCCGAATTTGGGCCTAACTTCTAGGCCGGGTTTGGAGTGTTACATTTAGTGGTACCAGAGCCAAGTTACAACAACTCGGCCGTGGATCGGGTCCAAAAAGGTTTTCAAAACTTTAAGCCCCAAAAGGGTTTTTTTTGGAAAAATTTGACTTTTGAAAACAAATTTTCTGTTTAACGAAGATAATTTCCAAACTTGTTTTCTTTAAATCAAATGTTTGAGAAATGGATTTTAAAAAGGCCTAAATCTTTTGAGTTTGTCTGAAATCTGATAAGGTGGCACATTGAATCCCCGGCACCAAGTCTGTAAGTATCTTTCTGCTCTAAATATATCTGCATCTTGTACTAAAAATAAATATGTAGATAGTAATCTTGAGCCTTAGATATAGTACTATAGATAAGGTAGTATTAAGGCTACAAAACTGAGGCTGTAGGGTAAACTAAGCCCTAGGAAACTGAGACAGTAGGAACTAAAAACCCAAAAAGATTGACACTGTAGCTAGGCTATGATTCTGTAAAGAACAAAAACTCTAAAATACTATCTCTGCATAAGACATAGGAGTGAATAGTAAAATTTTTGAGATCTTTGTAGTTATTTGATATGTGTACTGGTAATGTAGAGTATTGATATGGATTCTGAGGGTAAGCAAAGTCTGCCAACTTCGGGTAGCGGTAACTCAGAGCTTGGGACTGAGGCACTGACCTAGTTAGTAAGGAAAGTGGTAGAAGAAGTATTGGAGACCAAGGTTAAGGAAATTAGGGAAACGCTTCAAGTAGGGTGCTTGGAATGTAAGAAGAGGAAGGATTCTAGTTCTCAGAAGACCAAGCCTCGTTCTGTGAAACATGTTAAGACACGACCAAACTTTCCAACCTGCAAGAACTACAACCGGCGTCATCCGGGAGAATGCCATAGGAAGACAGGAGCATGCTTTAGATGAGGGTCCAAGGAGCATCGAGCTCAGGATTGCCAAGCTTATTCTATTTAAGTGTGTGTTACGACTTGTATGCGTGATTGGTAAATGTTTCTTTACTTTGGTAATTAGATGTGCTGGGTCGTACTAAGAATTATTTTTTTATTAGAGTGCACAGTGAAAGCATAGTGGTTTGACTTGAGTAAAACAGTTAGTTGATAGTTTGAAATTTCGAGGACGAAATTTTTTTTAAGGGGGATAGAGTTGTAACGCCCCGTTTTTTGGGCCTAGGGGTAATGGGCCTTGAGTCTAGGTTCGGGTAGAAGACGGCCCAAATAATTTAGATGTTTTAATTATTATTATTATTTTTATCATTTAGTATGTAATTAAATAAATTACGAAGGTTTATGGTGTGGGAAAAAGGCCCAAGAGTAAATTTAATTCGAGGCAATTCCTGAATTTTTAATTTTGAAAAAAGAGGGTTCTGGCGATATGGGCTTTTCAAATTGAGGTGGTAAATTATGACACAAATAAGGCCTTGGTAAAATGGCAAGGTGGCGCCACTAAGTTCCTAAAAAAATGGCGTCTGGGAAGGAATTAAAGGTCCAGGTTCAAGTTGCAAGGTAGGCATACTATTACTTTTTAATTTTAGGCATGTGCCGGGCATGTGATCACTTAAGTGAATTTCGGCAAGGGTCTTAGGGAGGTTGGGCCGATTGTTTTAGTTGATATTAGGGTTAGGTTCTTTTCTTTTTCTGTCTTGGAGAATTAGGGTTAGCCACCTGAAAGCTTTCACCGTCATTCATCCCTTTTGAGTTCTCATAAAAGCCGAAAATGCAAATTCCTTCTCCTTGGTGCCGAGTTCTTCTTCCTCACTTTTTCCTCCATTTTCTTTCTTCCTTTTTGCTTTTTATTCTATCCAAAACCTTCTGATCACCTTACTCATCTCCTCTATCGATCCCATCCTCCACAAAACCTTCATAGCCAATCGCCATAAAAGCCAAAATCCCGAAACCTCACTTCTTGTGCCGATTTCTCCAAGCCAAAATCCTTCAGTTATTTTTGTTCCTTTTGATTAACTTTCATCTTCTCTAAACCCTTAGTATCTGTTGGCAACATTACTTCAAAGTTATAGCCTCAAATCGTCATCTTCTTCATCACTTAAAAAGCCGAAGTACCATAGATTTAGGGACCTATAGCTGAAACTTCAGATCTCTTGGATTCGAGTTCTACTATCGTTTAGAGGATAGATCTACATCAGATCTGCATAGAAATCAAAGAGGAATAGGTGGTAAGTTCTCATCACCTCAGATCTAGACTTATTTTACAATTTAGAAAAAGTCGAAGTCCCTAAAATCTAGGGAGGCTATAAATTAGGGCATAGGGCTTTAAGGGTCTTTAACCGACGATTTCTTTTTGTGTTTAGCGTCTTCCAGACGTTGGATCGAAGGCTTGGATCTTTGGAACAACTAGACTTAGATCTAGTCATCGGTTTTCAGCAAAAAGGTAAGATTCTAAAGGCTTTAGGGGCAGGGTTCGAATATGGTAGGTGAATATTGGGATTGGTTATTGTGGTTTGCAATCTAAGAATGTTGGTAATCAATTGTAGGACATCGTAATGGATCTCAGTGGCAGTCATCACAAAACAAGTGTGTAACAACCCTCGTAATAGCTTAGGCTAATATTCGTAGAAAAGCCGAAATGCCAAAATTCTAGTATTCCGGGAACTTGAGATTTTGCATGCGATTTTAGATGCGATAAAAATGATATGATCAGTGTTTCGATCGATGGAACAGGTAAGAGCACAATTCTGTGCACGACGGTAAGTTGGGCCTCAATGGGCTGAAATTGGGCCCAATGGGCTTTCGGGCACATTTGGGTAAAATTGATAGAAAATGGAATTTGGAAAGATTGCATGTTAACACAGTTAGTACTATTGTAAAATTTGGATTATGTTGGTTTAATGGGCTAAATCGGCATTCGTAAGACCCATTAGGGGTTTTGGGCCCAAAAGCCCTAATTTGATAAAGTGCGTTAAAATCACTATGTAAACACTTGAGGATATTGATAATTGTTAATGAATGTGGAAAACCCATAATATTTAGTAAATTTACGAAATTACCCCTAAAATATGGTAAATGACTATTTTGCCTTTAGGTAAAAATGACCATTATACCCCTAGGGTTTAATTATGAATATGATGCATGAGATTTTGATATGCATGATATGACATGATATGCACATTATATGTTATGAGATGCACATGATATACTCATTATATGCATGGGTTGGGTTTGATATAAATGGAGGAAGTGCAAAAAGGGCTTTGCCCCAGTTTACCGAAAAGGGCTTTTCCCCAGTTTACCAAAATGGGCTTTGCCCTAGTTTATCAAAAAGGGCTTTGCCCCAGTTATTAAAGAGGCTAGGTCTCCAGTTATATGATAAAGCAGCTATGCTGCCAGTGGAGAGTTTGGTTGGGTGGGTTGAGTTATTCCCCACATGGAGAGCTTGGTTGGTACGGGTGGAGAGTAGCGGATAGTGGGTTGAGTAGTCTCCCAAAATGGGCTTGCATACATTCATTGGTATTATATGTGATATTGAAATGGGCCTATGGGCCATACCAATTACAGTAAAGGCTTCGGCCCAGTGATATGATTTATGCAAAGGCTTCGGCCTAGTAACCGTTAAACGAAAGGATTCGGCCCAGTATGCTGGTATTAGTTTGGGCTCTGAAAGGGACTTGTTGCACACTGATTTTCCCAAACTCACCCCCTTTCTCTTCCATCCTTGCAGGTGAGCCCTAGTTGGTGGACTTGGAGCTGGGCGGGATCCAGAGTGGCCACGAAGATTAAATTCCTGGTTTTTAAATAAGTTTCAATTAGCTTCCTTTTAAATTTCACATTTATTTTTTATTATTTCTATTTTAGTTAAAGTGTTAATAAGGCCGCTCTATTATTTTTATTTTGGGTTTTAAATTACTTAAATCTTTTTCAACTTGAGATTCACATCACTTAAATTGATTCCTTAAAATTGGTTAGCTCTAGGGCGCGTTTTATAAAAACTACTCATTTTCAAAATATCATGATAACCGAGCAAAGCTTCCGCAATGTAAATGTTTTCAAAGGAAATAAATATTTTAAGTAGACTTAAACTTAATTTGTTGTTTGAGGACAAGTAATAAGCTTAAAGTGTGGCAATAGATGTGTGCATCTCTAGGATTGGATCCTGAAAGAGCTTGGTACTTAAGCAGTCTAATTGACTCACCTCCTCTTTTCTTGAATCCTACCTGGTGTGCAGCTTTCATTCACTTTAATCTATAACAAAAATACTCTTTAAACACTAAGAAAGATGTTAGTTAAAACATGACTTTTACAGTAACGCTTCAATGTGACACGCCAAATTTGGGCCTAACTTCTAGGCCGGGTTTGGGGTGTTACATTTAGTGGTACCAGAGCCAAGTTACAACAACTCGGCCGTGGATCGGGTCCAAAAAGGTTTTCAAAACTTTAAGCCCAAAAAGGGTTTTTTTTTGGAAAAATTCGACTTTTGAAAAGTAATATTCTATTTAACAGAGATAACTTCCAAACCTGTTTTCTTTAAATCAAATGTTTGAGAAATGGATTTTAAAAAGGCCTAAATCTTTTGAGTTTGTCTGAAATCTGATAAGGTGGCACATTGAATCCCCGACACCAAGTCTGTAAGTATCTTTCTGCTCTATATATATACTGTACTATACTAAAAATAATACTGTAGATAGTACTGAGCCTTAGATATAGTACTATAGATAAGGTAGTATTAAGGCTACAAAACTGAGACTGTAGGGTAAACTAAGCCCTAGGAAACTGAGACAGTAGGAACTAAAAACCCAAAAAGATTGACACTGTAGCTAGGCTATGATTCTGTAAAGAACAAAAACTCTAAAATACTATCTCTGCATAAGACATAGGAATGAATAGTAAAATTTTTGAGATCTTTGTAGTTATTTGATATGTGTACTGGTAATGTAGAGTATTGATATGGATTACGAGGGTAAGCAAAGTCTCGCTAACTTGGCAGTGATAACTTTCGGAGCTTGGGACTGAGGCACTGACCGAGTTAGTAAGGAAAATGGTAGAAGAAGTATTGGAGACCAAGGTTAAGGAAATTAGGGAAACGCTTCAAGTAGGGTGCTTGGAATGTAAGAAGAGGAAGGATTCTAGTTCTCAGAAGACCAAGCCTCGTTCTGTGAAACATGTTAAGACACGACCAAACTTTCCAACTTGCAAGAACTACAACGGGCGTCATCTGGGTGAATGCCATAGGAAGACAGGAGCATGCTTTAGATGAGGGTCCAAGGAGCATCGAGCTCAGGATTGCCAAGCTTATTCTATTTAAGTGTGTGTTACGAGTTGTATGCGTGATTGGTAAATGTTTCTTTACTTTGGTAATTAGATGTGCTGGGCCGTACTAAGAATTATTTTTTATTAGAGTGCGCAGTGAAAGCATAGTGGTTTGACTTGAGTAAAACGGTTAGTTGATAGTTTGAAATTTCGAGGACGAAATTTTTTTTAAGGGGGATAGAGTTGTAACGCCCCGTTTTTTAGGCCTAGGAGTAATGGGCCTTGAGTCTAGGTTCAGGTAGAAGACGGCCCAAAAAATTTAGATGTTTTAATTATTATTATTATTTTTATTATTTAGTATGTAATTAAATAAATTACGAAGGGTTATGGTGTGAGAAAAAGGCCCAAGAGTAAATTTAATTCGAGGCAATTCCTAAATTTTTAATTTTGAAAAAAGAGGGTTCTGGCGATATGGGCTTTTAAAATTGAGGTGGTAAATTATGACACAAATAAGGCATTGGTAAAATGGCAAGGTGGCACCACTAAGTTCCTAAAAAAATGGCGTCTGGGGAGGAATTAAAGGTCCAGGGTTCAAGTTGCAAGGTAGGCATACTATTACTTTTTAATTTTAGGCATGTGCCGGGCATGTGATCACTTAAGTGAATTTCGGCAAGGGTCTTAGGGAGGTTGGGCCGATTGTTTTAGTTGATATTAGGGTTAGGTTCTTTTCTTTTTCTATCTTGGAGAATTAGGGTTAGCCACCTGAAAGCTTTCACTGCCATTCATCCCTTTTGAGTTCTCATAAAAGCCGAAAATGCAAATTCCTTCTCCTTGGTGCCGAGTTCTTCTTCCTCTCTTTTTCCTCCATTTTATTTCTTCCTTTTTTGCTTTTTATTCTATCCACAACCTTCTGATCACCTTACTCACCTCCTCTATCGATCCCATCCTCTACAAAACCTTCATAGCCGATCGCCATAAAAGCCAAAATCCCGAAACCTCACTTCTTGTGCCGATTTCTCCAAGCCAAAATCCTTCAGTTATTTTTATTCCTTTTGATTAACTTTCATCTTCTCTAGACCCTTAGTATCTGTCGGCAACATTACTTCAAAGTTATAGCCTCAAATCGTCATCTTCTTCATCACTTAAAAAGCCGAAGTACTATAGATTTAAGGACCTATAGCTGAAACTTCAGATCTCCTGGATTCGAGTTCTACTATCGTTTAGAGGATAGATCTACATCAGATCTGCGTAGAAATCGAAGAGGAATAGGTGGTAAGTGCTCATCACCTCAGATCTAGACTTATTTTACAATTTAGAAAAAGCCGAAGTCCCTAAAATCTAGGAAGGCTGTCAATTTGGGCATAGGGCTTTAAGGGTCTTTAACCGACGATTTCTTTTGGTGTTTAGTGTCTTCCAGAGGTTGGATCGAAGGCTTGGATCTTTGGAACAACTAGACTTAGATCTAGTCATCGGTTTTCGGCAAAAAGGTAAGATTCTAAAAGCTTTAGGGGCAGGGTTCGAATATGGTAGGTGAATATTGGGATTGGTTATTGTGGTTTGCAATCTAAGAATGTTGGTAATAAATTGTAGGACATCGTAATGGATCTCAGTGGCAGTCGTCACAAAACAAGTGTGTAACAACCCTCGTAATAGCTTAGGCTAATATTCGTAAAAAAGCCGAAATGCCAAAATTCCGGTATTCCGGGAACTTGAGATTTTGCATGCGGTTTTAGATACGATAAAAATGATATGATCAGTGTTTCGATCGATGGAACAGGTAAGAGCGCAATTCTGTGCACGACGGTAAGTTGGGCCTCAATGGGCTGAAATTGGGCCCAATGGGCTTTTCGGGCCCATTTGGGTAAAATTGATAGAAAATGGAATTTGGAAAGATTGCATGTTAACGTAGTTAGTACTATTGTAAAATTTGGATTATGTGGGCTTAATGGGCTAAATCGGCATTCGTAAGACCCATTAGGGGTTTTGGGCCCAAAAGCCCTAATTTGATAAAGTGCGTTAAAATCACTATTTAAACACTTGAGGATATTGATAATTGTTAATGGACGTGGAAAACCCATAATATTTGGTAAATTTACGAAATTACCCCTAAAATATGGTAAATGACTGTTTTGCCTTTAGGTAAAAATGACCATTATACCCTTAGGGTTTAATTATGAATATGATGTATGAAATTTTGATATGCATGATATGACATGATATGCACATTATATGTTATGAGATGCACATGATATACTCATTATATGCATGGGTTGGGTTTGATATAAATAGAGGAAGTGCAAAAAGGGCTTTGCCCCAGTTTACCGAAAAGGGCTTTGCCCCAGTTTACCGAAATGGGCTTTGCCCTAGTTTATCAAAAAGAGCTTTGCCCCAGTTATTAAAGAGGCTAGGTCTCCAGTTATTTGATAAAGAAGCTATGCTGCCAGTGGAGTGTTTGGTTGGGTAGGTTGAGTTATTCCTCACATGGAGAGCTTGGTTGGTACGGGTGGAGAGTAGCGGATGGTGGGTTGAGTAGTCTCCCCAAATGGGCTTGCATACATTCATTGGTATTATGTGTGATATTGAAATGGGCCTATGGGCCATACCGATTACAGTAAAGGCTTCGGCCCAGTGATATGATTTATGCAAAGGCTTCGGCCAAGTAACCGTTAAATGAAAAGATTCGGCCCAGTATGCTGGTATTAGTTTGGGCTCTGAAAGGGACTTGTTGCATACTGAGTTTCCCAAACTCACCCCCTTTCTCTTCCATCCTTGCAGGTGAGCCCTAGTTGGTGGACTTGGAGCTGGGCGGGATCCAGAGTGGCCACGAAGATTAAATTCCGGGTTTTTAAATAAGTTTCAATTAGCTTCCTTTTAAATTTCGCATTTATTTTTGATTATTTCTATTTTAGTTAAAGTTGTTATAAGGCCGCTCTATTATTTTTATTTTGGGTTTTTAAATTACTTAAATCATTTTCAACTTGAGATTCACATCACTTAAATTGATTCCTTAAAATTGGTTAGCTCTAGGGCGTGTTTTATAAAAATTACTCATTTTCAAAATATCACGATAACCGAGGAAAGCTTTCGCAATGTAAATGTTTTCAAAGGAAATAAATATTTTAAATAGACTTAAACTAAATTTGTTGTTCGAGGACAAGTAATAAGCTTAAAGTGTGGCAATGGATGTGTGCATGTCTAGGATTGGATCCTGGAAGAGCTTTTTACTTAAGCAGTCTAATTGCCTCACCTCCTCTTTTCTTGAATCCTACCTTGTGCGCAACTTCCATTCACTTTAATCTATAACAAAAATACTCTTTAAACACTAAGAAAGATGTTAGTTAAAACATGACTTTTACAGTAACGCTTCAATGTGACACGCCAAATTTGGGCCTAACTTCTAGGCCGGGTTTGGGGTGTTATAGTTTATGCTTGAACTTATAGTTGATAATGGTATTGATAGGTGATGATAATATGCAGTTGTGGTATGTCTTAGTTGATCAAAAGAAATGGAAAGTGTTGGTAAGTTTTGGTAGATTTTAGTATGAGATTGAATGATGCATGGAAAGAAATGTTTTGATATGCTTTTGACATATGTTTTAACATAGATTAGTAAGGTTTACAAGTATGAATTTTGAAGAATATCATATGATATGATTGGCTTGTGCTTTGTGTTGAAATTGGCTAAATTGGAGATAGAATTATACTTGTTTCCTTTGCTTGTTGGTTGAACCCATTCGAGGTGGCAAATTGGCTATTCAAATGGCTTATTTTTGTTCACACGGGTAGAGACACGGGTGTGTGTCTCAGCCGTGTACGACACACGGCCATGTTGCACGGTCATGTGTCCCTTGGGGTACCCTACAGTCGTAAGTTAGGCTCGCACACGGGCTAGACACACGGGCGTGTGGTTGGCCGTGTGACCCTTATTGATATGTTGATGTCACAAACAGAATATCCCCTAATTTTGGCATGGCCTAGCACACGGCCTGGACATGAGCGTGTGCATAGCACACAGACTGGACATACGGGCATGTGGTCTGACCGTGTGGACAAGTCAATAGCTATGCTCTATTTTACCACGGCTTTGACACACGAGTGTGTCTAGACCGTGTGAGGCACACGGCCTGTTCACACGGGCGTATGACCTTTTATAAGTTGAAAATTTTTATAAGTTCTGAAACTTTGGTATGTTATGAAATTGGTCCTGAATGCATGTTTAAGTATTGTATACTGGATTTTATATGATTATTGAATATGAATGAATGACTTTTATTAGTAATGAGATGATATTTGATGTGTGGTGATTTTGATTTGAGTTATGAATCCGGCAATGCCTCTTAACCTATTCCGGCGATGGTTATGGGTTAGAGGTGTTACATGCATTCAAAATAATGCAAATGGAATGAAACATTAGATCTAGCCACGATAATGTCTGATCATTAATCGAAATAAAGATTCATCAAGTAATTCCAACCCAATGAGATTAGCTCATGGGTTGGACATTAACATCCAAAATAAAGGTATCATTCAACAACATCATTTAACAGTTAAAAATCCATAAAAATTAATCAAGATAATGAAGGAAGAACTACAGAAAGCTTTCACCAAATCAGTTCCCAAATCCACTGCTACAATATTGTGCAAGACCAAGGGTTGAATACTTCGTCCCCTTCCTTGCGTCTCTGCTCTATGCTTTAGCTGCTACCCTTTCTTCTTTTCTCTAGATTTTTTCACTCGAGTTTGTTGTAGAAGAAGAATCGTTCCTCAATTCTCGTGTCAATTTTATCCCTCTTTTTCCTTTTTTTTCCTCTTTTTCCTCTTTTATAAGGTAGGTCCCCTCTCTCAGCACACACTTTTCTCCCTCTTTTTTAGGTGGATTTATCTGGTACACATCTATCTACTGAGAGTGACGAAGACTAAGTGTAACACCTCTAACTCGTATCTGTCGCCAGAATAGGGTTGTAGAGCATTACCATAGAAATTAAACATTATACATACATTTCAAACATTGACATAAACATGATATAAGTCATTTATTCACATACATATCATCCCTTAATCGATCCCTCGAGACCCTAAAAATACTTTAGAAACAATCCAGGACTAAATTTGAAACATTTGGAAAGTTTAAGAAAAAGTTAGAAAATTTGGACTATAGGGGTCACAAGGCCATGTGGCTAGGCCTTGTGACTCACACGGCTAAGACATATGCCCGTGTCTCAAGCCGTGTAACAATCGAAATAGGGACACATGGTCGTGTCCCAACCCGTGCTCTAAGTTTAGTCACACGGCCAAGCCACACGCCTATGTGCCAGGCAAGTTGGTTGTTTTATTTTGGAATTTGGGAGAAAAAAATTTGTTTGTATTGAAGTTTTAAAGATAAATTGTGATAGTTTTATGATTTATTTTTATTTTTTGTAATAATAATTTTTATATTATATGCATGTTTAGATTTTAATTTATTGTTAATCTTTAGATTTAATATTTAAGATTATATTTTTATTTGCATTGGAGTTTTAGGGTTAGATTATGATAGTTTTAATTTATGTTTTGTAATAATAATTTATATATTATATGTTTATATTTTACCTTTAATATTTAGATTTAATGTTTAAGATTATATTTTAATTTGTAAAAAAGTTGGTTTGTATTGATTGTGTTGGAGTTCTTTTATGATTATTATTATTATTATTATTATTATTATTATTATTATTATTATTCTTTTATGTTTAAAATTTATATTTTCCTAGATTAATTATGTTTATATATATTAATAAAAATACTTAAATTTTAGTTGCAAACATCCAAGTTAAGGTAATTTATTTTAATAATTTTTTTCATTTAGTTGGTGATTAATATTATTATGTGGAAATTTTATTTAAATAAAAAATTCTAAAATAATTTACAAAAATGAGTTTTGCTAAATATTATTAAGTGGAAGCGATATTGTTTTAAAATGATATGTCTATTCAATTTTATTTCTGTAGATATTGAGATGAATTCAATGATTGGAGCAGCGAATCACACAGCCAAGATGATTAATGTACTAGTAAAAATAATTGCTATTTGCTATCCATAGGTATTTTATAAATTTGCACGTTATTGTTTTTTAATTGGACATGGTAAGTACCGCGTCTTGAGAGCACGTGTCAATAGTTTTAGCTACTGACTAGGTGAACGTATTTTCCCTATTTGGATTTCTTGGGATTTGGAACAACAACATTAATTAGGAAATTTGAGCTTAGGACCGATTTGATATCCACCTTGGTTGAAAGGTGACGCCCAGAGACCCACACAATTCATTTCTCATGTGGGGAGTGCATCATCACCTTAGAAGATGTTACGAAGACATGTTCAAGTAAAGTGATCGAACCTGTATCGTTTTGCTATCAGTTGCTTAAATGGTCACCGAGTGATGGTGTTGCTAAGTTTACTAGTTTGAAATTTTCCTGGCTAAAGCAAAATTTTGAAACTTTGTGAAGTAGTGTCTGTAACACCCCACACCTGACCCATCCACCAGATCTTGGTATAAAGCATCACAAATGGACATATACTTAATTAATTCAAAACTTAGATAGTACAAAACAATCTACAAACAAAAACTATCTATTAATGAAAATTTAAAATAACAATTCTTAAAACTGAGGCCTTAAGCCATTAATTGTTGGGTCTCTCAATGTTTGTCTACAAAGAACTGTAAGCATCTAGCTGAGGCTGTCCATCCTAAAAACTCAATTCTAACTATACTATCTGGCTTCATAGATATTGATCTATGGCAAAGCCTCTAATGGTGTTCCCTTCCTATGTGCATGACTCCAACAACTTGTGATCCCTGATCTTACATCGTCTGGCCTAGTCCCTCATCGAAGCCCCGGTCAACCTCGAATTCATACGATAATGATTCAACTCCGTAAGTTCAAGAGAACTTAGTGAGTTCCTCTATCACATCATATTTAAACCCTATCACATGAGGGTAAATAATATAAAATAAGTTAAATATAAATTTAGTCCATGTTTGCTCATGATAAAATTTCCTTGTTAGGGTGGCAGACTCCACCCGATTCTTCAAGCTACTCAGCTCGCCATGAGGCCTTTATCTAGTCAGACTCTATAAACTAAAAAATATATGGGATTTTTCCTATGTAATTTATCACCTTTTTACTTAAATTCGTTGTTAAAACTAAGTAATTGTTTAATAAATTAATGAAATATGTGAAAATATGAAATTAGGACATAGAAATTATTAAAATGTGATTTTATGCTTTATTATATAATTTTCATGCATAAAATGGCTTATTTTTATATTTATTTAAACATATTATATTTTTAAGACATAAAATGGGCCATGCATGATTAAATTAAATAATAAAATATAAAATTATATGTAATAAATTATTTTAAATATTTCATTAATAATTTAGGTTGTAATTAATTATTTAAATTGGATAAATTTTATTCTTTGGTTCTTTTACTTATTGATTTATTTTGGACAAGTCTAATAGCTTTGTTGGATTACAAAAATCGTCCAAATTGAAGACCAAGTCAACACAAATTCAGCTACACATGTTGTCCACTTAAACTACTTTTTGGTTTAATTACACAAGGTCCTTGCATTGTTGAAGAAATTAGAGATTTGTTCGAAGATTTACATTTGACCAAGTCTTAGTCCTGAGTTATTATGGCATTTAAATTGCTTAAAAATCAAACAAAAATTAGCTCAAATTCCACAAATTGTGGCCGGCCACTCATGGAAGAATTTAATGAAATATTCCCTCATTCAATCATCCCTCATCATTCTCTTCTCTCTCAATTCTCTTTAGCATTTTCCATTCCCCACACCTAGCATAATCTCTTCATAGAGATATTAGCAATTAAATCCTTAGAGATATTAACAATTAAATCCTCTTAAAGAACCATTGGTCAGCCACCTTGGAGAGCCACCAGCAAAGGAGTAAAGTGAAGTAGCGAAGGAGCCTCATCAGCCAGAGTCTTGGGTGACAGCCACTTTGATTTGGGTTTAATCTTTCTTTTCTTTAATTTAATCTGAAAACGTTTGCTATATGTTCTTTGTTCTTGTTTACAACAATGTCAGCTTAATTTTATTTAAGCTAGAATGATTGCTTTAATTAAATAATATTTATTTGATTCATGCTTATAATGTTTGTGCCTCAATCGATCATGTTTTCAATTAAAATCACGTTTATATTTTGTTCATACATAATTGAAATGCAGTTGAATTAGCTGAGTGATCCTAACCAGACGACGGCTAGTAGACACATAATTGAAATTTGCATGCTAAATTTAGATCCTAACCCGATTAAATTTCAGGTTGCATAACAACTCTAACCAAGCTCTGTTATCTGCATAGTTTTTAGAATTGTATGATTAAACTATTTCAATGTAACAACCCGGTTTTAGCTAAATCGAAACAGTTGTTTTGGAACCGCAAATTCGATGTCCAAAAAATTATTTTAATATTATTTTTGGTGTTTAAAGCATGATAATATATATGTGTGAAAGTTTCGTGAGTTAATTTTATCGTTTAATAGCTCAATTTGAGAAAAAGGACTAAATCGCGTAAAATGCAAAAGTTACATTCTACTTGTTAAAGGTGTCTAATTCCTATGATTTATTAAATGAAAGTTCCTTATGATGTTATTAGACCATTGATAGTGGAATTTGACATAGATGACCTTATATTAGATGATTTAAATCTTTTATTATTAATGGTTAATATGGTAATTTGGTTATTAAGTAAAATAAATAAAACAAACACCATTTTCATCTTTATTTTCTTCATCTATAACCGAAAATCAAAAGAAAAGAAGCCAAAGGTGTTGTTTTAGGGTTGGGCCCTTATTGTTCTTGATTGAGGTATGTTCTTTGCTCGGTTTTTGATGATTTCTACGTTTTTGTTATCGTTGCTTCATATTCTAGCTAGCTCTTGCCTTAATTTCTAAATTTGCTAATGATTTCATGAAGTGCCATTGCTGAATGCTTGAGATTTTAAATGTTTGATAATGGAAAATGATTAATTGTTGATAGATTTAAATGTTTTGTAAAGTGATTTTAGGTAAAAAAAGCAATTTAGGGATTAATTTGTGAAATGTGTGAAATATGTGGTTAAATGTGTGAATAAATGAACAAAATGGGCTGTTAAGGACTTATAGAGAATTCGGCTAGGTTTGGGTTTAATGAAATTTCATGAATTTTGTGTATTTGTGGATTAGGGACTAAATTGTAAAAATGTGCAACTTTAGGGGCTCAAATGTAAAAATGTCAAAATATGTGTTTGTGAATTGAAATAAATGAATTGATGAATAAATGAGTTAATTTTGAATGTATATAGCTCAAGAAAGAAAGAAATCGAATTTAGATCGGGGAAAATCAAAGATTATTGAATAGTCGATCCCGTCCGTCTATCCCGAATACGAGATAAGTTCATATACAAATAAATGTCTTTAAATTGAATTATGTAAGTTCATATACGAGTAAGAATCGACAGGGTTACAATATCTGAAATTCCTGTACGAACCTCAGGAATAGTATAGGATACAAATGTTATGACATTAGAATTATCGTTATGTGATTATGTATATGACCATGTCTGGGACATTGGTATCGTTATTTGATTTCGTGTAAGACCATAGCTGGGCTATTGGCATCGATATGTGATAACATGTAAGACCATATAGTGATGTGGCATTGTATGAGCTATATGTGATTTTTGAGTATCCTTAATGATTCCAAAAGGTTCAATGAGCAATATCAAGACTAGAAAGAATGTGATTGAATTAAGTGATACAAGTACATATGAGATTCATACGAGTATTGAAAAGAAAAGTATTTGTTGAATTTACATGTGTTTCTTGAATAGATATACAATGAGAAAGGTTTGTGAATTTATATGTGCTTATTTATAATTTGTCTATATGATGGGAATGATGATGTTTCACAAGATAATTTATTTTTTTATTGCTTACTAAGCTTTTTAAGCTTTCTTTGTGTGTTCTTCCTCTGTTTTATAGATAATCGAAGCTAGCTTAGATTGGGGGATCATCAGGAAACATCGTCACACTATCGATCAACTTGTTTGTACTTTTGATGCTTTGTAAATATGGTATATGTCATGTATAGGCTAGTGCTATGATGATATGTTTTGAGTTATGATATTAGCCATAAGAGTTGGCTTGTAAATGATGTAAATGTTGACGTGTATTTGGCCAATTAGGTTGACTTAATTTATGAGTTTGGTAAATGATATGTGATGAATAATTTGCCTTGTGTTTTGGCATGATTGGTATGGTTGTTTGATGGTTATTTAGTTGCTCAAATAGCTAGTTGTGAATTGGTGTATTATTGTTGGAAAAATGGCATGTTGTGTCTTGGTTTCAAGATGATGAATTTGTAAGTTTTTGGTTATAAATTGGTTGTTGAATGGATGGATTTTAAATGGCATGAAATGTATATGAAATATCATGTTTTGGCTACCTATAAATGTATTGAATTGGTACAAAATGATGTGGTTTAGGTATGCTTTAGAAAGGGAAAGAGATGTGCTTAAACCAAGTCTAGTTTCACCCCACACGGTTGAGCACACGGGCATGTGACTTGACTGTGTGCCTACTGTAACTTAGTTAAAACAAGTCAGTGAGTTACATGGCTTAGACACACGGGCGTGTCTACTGGCCATATGTGGCACATGGGCTGGCACATGGGCGTGTGGCCAGCTGTGTGACCTAAGTTAGGATACCCTCCTGATTTCACACGACCATGGCACAGGGGTGTATCTCCGGCCATGTGATACAAGTTAGTATGTATGTCCTGTTTAGTTTATTCTAGGACTAATGTAGCGTGTGTGTGAGTCTAGCTATACATGCAATATATACTCTGCGATAGTGTGATGATTCTTGACAACTTAAATTGTGTTTTCGTATAGTAATGGATCTTGAAAGAGCTGTAGCTGACGATATAGAGAGTAACATTCCCGCTCCTACTCAAAGGGCAGCGCCATCCGACTCTAGACCTATAATGAGTATCCATGAGGGAGAGGCTAAACAAACCTTTTTCCAGATGATGAGTGAGTGGTTCATGGAGGTCGTTCAAACGAATTCGGCTACTCACACCCCTCTACCCCCATCTGTTCCTCAATGAATCGCTATTGTTTCTCAAGTTGTAGATCCGATACGGTTAAACAAGCCACCAATAGATAAGATTCGGAAACATGGGACTGAAGAGTTCCAGGCTACTGTTGATGATGATGCGGAGAGAGCTCAGTTCTGGCTCGAAAACACGATCCGAGTATTTGATGAATTCTCTTGTACTCCAGATGAATGTATCAAATGTGTTGTAACTATATTGGGAGATAATGCGTACCATTGGTGGAAAATGTTGATATATGTGGTTCTTAAAGAATGAGTTACTTGGGAGTTTTTCTAATCTGAATTCCAAAAGAAGTACATTAGTCAAAGATTTCTTGATCAGAAGCATAAAGAGTTTCTAGAGTTGAAACAAGGTCGAATGTCTGTCATTGAGTATGAAAGAGAATTCGTACGGTTAAGCAAGTGTGCTCGAGAGTATGTGTCAATTGAGGAAATTTGTGTAAACGGTTTGTTGACGGGTTGAACGAAGATATAAAACTACTAGTCGGAATTCTTGAGTTGAAAGAATTCGTCATTCTGGTTGAAAGGGCTTGTAAAGCTGAGGATCTTAACAAAGAAAAAAGAAAGGTAGATTCTTAAGCTAGAGACTCAAGAAAAAGATCAATGAGTAAGCTGTATCATTCTTTATCAAAGAAATCTCGAGATTTGTTTAGCCAATCAAATATACCAGTGGAATACTCTAGTAGAGACAGTAGGAAGCAAGTTACGAGTTCAAAAGCTCCAACTGTGTCAGTGGCAAGTGTGGATAGTGTTAGATCAAATAAACCTGAATGTGGATGATGTGGAAAATGACATTTCAGAGAGTGTAGATTGAATGATAAAGCCTGTTTTAAATGTGGCTCACATGAAGATTTCATTCAGGATTGTCCTGAGCTTGATGAAAAGGATAAGTCTCAGAATGTAAGATCGAGCAACCTTGCTATGAGAAGAAGATCATTTCATATTGCTAGAAATGTGAGTGGTGGTAGAGGTGCAATTTGAGATACTACTGTGAGATTCAATGCTAGAGCACCTACCAGAGCCTACGCTATTCGCGCTCGCGAAGAAGCGTCATCTCTAGATGTTATCACCAGTACTTTCACTCTCTATGATACTAATGTGATTGCATTGATAGATCCAGGATCAACTCATTCTTATATATGTATGAATTTAGTATCCAGTAAGACTTCGTCAGTAGAGTCTACTAAATTTGTGATTAGAGTATGAAACCTGTTAGGCAAATGTGTTTTGGTTGACAAAGTCTGCAAGAATTGTTCGTTAATGCATCAGGATTTTTGTTTTTCGGCTAATTTGATGTTGTTGCCATTCAATAAATTTGATATGATTTTGGGTATGGATTGGCTAACGATGCATAATGCTGTAATGGATTGTAGACGAAAGATGATTGAATTGAAATGTCAGAACAATGAGATTATTAGAATTGACTGTGATGATTTGACTAGTTTGCCAGTTGTGGTCTCATGTATGTTAGCTCAGAGATTTGTAAGAAAGGGGTGTAAATCTTATCTTGCTTATGTACTTGTTACGAAAGTGATAGAAACAAAGATTGAATCAGTACCAGTTGTGTGCCAGTATCCAAACGTATTTCCTGAAGAGTTACCGAGTTTACCACCTATCAGAGGAGTTGAGTTTGGTATTGAATTAATACCAGGTACAACGCTGATATCAATAGCTCCGTACAGAATGAATCTAATAGAGTTAAAAGAATTAAAAGCTTAGTTGCAAGAATAGACAGATAGAGGTTTTGCTAGACCGAGTTTTTCTCCTTGGGGTGCATCGGTGTTATTTGTGAAAAAGAAAGACAGCACGATGAGAATGTATATAAACTATCGAAAGCTCAACAAAGTGACGATCAAGAATAAATACCCTTTGCCACGAATAGATGATTTGTTTGACCAGTTAAAAGGGCAAAAGTGTTTTCGAAAATTGATTTGAGATCAGGTTAATACCAGTTGCGAGTTAAAGACTTGGGTGTGCCAAAGACTGCATTTAGAATAAGGTATGGACACTATGAATTTCTAGTTATGCCTTTCGGATTCACAAATGCACCTGCTATTTTTATGGACCTGACAAACTAGATTTTTAGGCCGTATTTAGATCGATTTGTAGTAGTATTTATTGATGACATTTTGATCTACTCCCATGATGAATTTGAACATGCTGAGCATTTGAGAATCGTATTACAAACTTTGAGAGATAAACAATTGTTTACAAAGTTTATTAAATGTGAATTTTGGCTAAGAGAGGTTGGTTTTCTGGGACATATAGTTTCAGCTGTGGGTATCTGAGTCCAAGCAAAATTTTTGCGATTATAGATTGGAAGCCTCCGAGAAATGTAACCAAAGTCTGTAGTTTTCTAGGACTAGTCAGCTATTATAGACGATTTGTGAAAGGTTTCTCGATGATTGTGACTCCAATGACATGATTGCTTCAAAAAGATGTTAAGTTTGAGCGGTTAGAAAAGTGCCAGCAGAGCATTGAATAGTTGAAAGCTTTATTAGCTGAAGCTCTAGTGTTAGTTCAACCTGAGTCGGGTAAAGAACTCATAATTTTCAGTGATGCATCGTTAAATTGCTTGGGTTGTGTTTTCATGCAGGAAGGTAAAGTTATAGCTTATGCCTCAAGACATTTGAAGCTGCACGAAAAGAATTATCCAACGCATGATCTAGAGTTAGCCGCAACAGTGTTCGCATTGTAACTTTGGCGTCATTACTTATTCGGTGAGAAATGTTATATCTATACCGATCACAAAAGTTTGAAATATCTGATGATTCAGAAACACTTGAATTTGCGACAGTAGAGATGGTTAGAATTGTTAAAAGACTATGAATTAGTAATTGACTATCATCCGGGGAAAACGAACATAGTTGTTGATGCTTTGAGCTGAAAGTCTTTATTCGATTTACGTGTTTTGAATGTAGCACCCCAAATTTGAGCCTAGAAGTATTGGGTCTTGTGCACGGGAGTAAGTAGGCAAATAAATAGTTAGTTGTGCAAGAAAGTGATGCAAAATCATGCTTGTCTCAGTGGTTAAGTGTTCTGAGAAGAGTCTGAGAAGTCTTGGGTTCAAGCCTGAACAAGAGCAAAAAGTTTTGTTTTTGAAGGAATAAGCACTGTCTCTGGGCAATAGGCTTTTAAATAATTGTAGGGATAACATGTCATAAAAATCCTGCTAGCCTAGTGATAAGTGTCGTGTGAAGTGTGCTAGTGGTCTGAGGTTCGAATCCCTGCTTGTGCAAATGGAGATTATTTTTACTGTTGGCCATGAGAGGTAGTAGAGTTTGACTGAAACACTACATAGTGGAATGGAGTTTGAATTGGTCATAGAGGGATTGTAGGAGGGAATTGAAGAGAGATATGAGGAGAGATTTTAGGAGAGAATTATGGAGAGATGAAGGGAAAAGAGTGGCATGCCGAATAGGGACTCTAGGCACACTTTGTTTTCAGTTTTGGTGGGTTTTGTCACTTCATTCGGTTGCTTTTCTTTGGAAAATCGATTGGTGTCTAGGGAGTGGTTGCCGTGCTTTCCTTTTGGGTGCTTTTAGGTTTGCATTTTGGTGTCTTCTCTATTGTCGATTTCTATTTTCTTTCCTCTTAAGGCATTCGGTTTTTGCTCCTAGGTTTAGCCAATTCTCCTTCCTTCTCTACTTTTCTAAACCTTAGTCGTATAACCCCTTTCTCTTCTCATCTCCACTCCTTCAACTTTTACCAAGCATTTCTTCTCTATTTGTCTAAACCAAACATTTCTATCCCTCCTTATTTTTACTTTTTGGTGCTCTTCTCCTTCCACAATTTTGTGTTAGCCGAATACTTCCCCCTTTTATGCTTCTATTTTATTTCAGTTAGTAAGGGCTCTCTGATGAATCGGTAAGTGCTCCTGTTTCCTCTTATTTCTTCTCTGCTTATGTGATCTCTCTTCTAACAACTTATGATCTGCCAAATCATTCAAGGAAGTGTGGATTCTATTGGGGAGGCTTAAGACAATTACTCTTCTCTTTGCAAGTGGTCTATCCACTTTTCGGGTAAGTGCTTTAAGTGCGGTTTATTTCATATTGGATTTTAAATACTTATCAATCGATCGAACATTTCTTATGAAGGTCAAAGTTTTGGAGCTGTATGTGGGTGTTATGTTAGTGGGGTTCTGCGATTGTTGGATTGGTAAGTTTCAGTGAATTGATCGAATCCTTTTCGATATCGTGGTTTAGAATAACGATGAATATAGACTAATGAGGGGTTGTGGTCGACCATAGGTTCTCAATCTCAGAAGTGGTTTGGCTATGACATCACAACAAATGTGTAAACACTGCTCAAACTATAGGTCGGCAAAAGCCAGAAAATGTGATCTTTGACGTTACATGAGCGTGTGCTCACTCGTGTGGTAACCCAATTGCTCAAACATGGGTGTTTGATCGTAGAGGCCACCATGAACGAATTCATGGGCTTAGGCCGTTTTGGGCCACATTGGGCCGAATGGGTCGTGTGGGCCCCACATGGATAAACCATATTGATGTGTGAAGAATGTTGGTCCAGGCTGTGTAGTCCACACAGCCAAGGTTTTTTTTGGGCTTTGTGGGCCATGCAGACGTGTCGGCCCACTTGGGCCTGCAATATGGGCCGTGGGCCCATTTTTACTATTTGACTGTTAAGGTTGCATGGGTCACCCGAGACCATTGTGACATTTTGTTGGGTCAGTAAGCGTACCTGAACCCTCATGTGATAAAATGACGATTTTGCGCTTATATGATAAAATGATGATTTTGCCCTAATATGATAAAATGACGATTTTGCCCTCAAGTGATAAAATGACGATTTTGCCCTCAAGTGATAAAATGACAATTTTGCCCTCATGTGATAAAATGACGATTTTCCCTTATGTGGTAAAATAAATATTTCGCCTTCATGTGATAAAATGACGAATTTGCCCTTATGTGATAAAATGACGATTTTGCCTTTATATGATAAAATGACGATTTTGCCCTTATATGATAAAATGAAGATTTTACCCTTATGAGATAAAATGATAATTTTGACCTTATGTGATAAAATGATGATTTTCCCTTTATGTGATAAAATGACCGAAATACCCCCATAGGCTGGAATTACCAAAATACCCCTGTAGGGTAAAATGACTGTAATACCTCAATAAGGTAAAATGACAGATTTGTTCTATGATGTGTATGACTGTATTTTAGCATGCCATGTTATATGTATGTTGCATCCATGTATGATATTATGTTGCATTGCATAGGGTAGGGTATACGATTTTGGAGGAAGTGTACTGTACTGATATGGTCGCACGAGTCACGCAAAACGACTATAGACCTAGTGATGGCTTTAAGCCTACTATACTGGCAGCTTTGCTGCAATACTATTTTAGTACCACAACTGGTGCTACTTAGTGTGTAGGGCTGGGTAGGTCGATTTTATCCCCACATGGTGTGTAAGGTTGGTATGGAGATGGTGTGTAGAGGTTGGATTGGGTAGGATTTTCTGCTTGCATACTACACTGATTACTGTTACTGCATTGATCATGGTTATTGCACTAATTTCTGTTACTGAAATGGGCTAAGGCCTAGACTGCTGCTATTACTGAAATGGGCTAAGGCTCAGACTACTAATGTTACTGAAATGGGCTAAGGCCCAGACTGCTACTGTTATTGAAATGGGCTAAGGCCCAGACTACTGCTGTTACTAATATGGGCTTGGGCCAATAATGTATTCACTCTCTGTATGTCTATCTTTTTGTTATTATGGGATTACACACTGGGTTTTCATAAACTCACCCAATTATGTTAACTATACAGGTAATCCTTAGGCAGATCGGTACTGCGAGGGACTCGGAGGTGGACACACAACGGCTTACGCTTTCGAATATATCTTTTAATTTTTAAGTAGTTTTATTTGGGTATTTTTATGTAAAAGGCCTCTTTAAGTTTTACTCTTTAACTTGGGATTTTATTATTTTATTATGATTTATACCTACCAGTGGTAGGATGCAGGTTTTCAAAAGATATGCATGATTTACCAAAATACCATGAATACACAAAATCGTTTCAGAAGCTTCCGTGATAAATGAGATTTTGGAATTAATAACGTTTTAAAGTAAATACTTTTTGATAATGACGCAAATTTTAAAATTATTTCCTGGATCACACAAAGAGGCTAAATAAATATTGGGCTTTCCAAACGTTATCACGTTTTACGAAAAACACTTCAATGTGACATCACCAGATTCGACCATAACGTCTAGGCTGGGTTTGGGATGTTACATTAAACACACAATTTGCTTTGTCTAACGATGGCTCGATATTAGCTGAGTTGAAAAGGAGACCATTATTTCTACAACAGATATGTGAAGCTCAAAAGTTTGATAATCAACTGTAAGCAAAATGGGTTCAGTGTAAGTCAATTTCTGATTCAGAGTTTCAAGTTGATTCCGATGATTGTTTGAGATTTAGAGACTGAATATGTGTTCCAAGAAATTCAGAGTTGAATAAGATTATTATTAACAAAGCACATAGTAGTCACTTATCTGTACATCTGGGAATCACAAAAATGTATAATGATTTGAAACAGTTTTATTGGGGCATTGTATGAAACGAGATATCTCAGATTTTGTTTCAAAATGTTTGATTTGTCAGCAAGTCAAAGCTGAACATCAAGTGCCATTAGGTTTATTACAGCCTATTATGGTTCTCAAGTGGAAGTGGGATAGAGTAACAATGGATTTTGTATCGGGTTTGCCCATATCTCCGAGAAAGATGCGATCTGGGTTGTTATTGACAGATTGACAAAATCAGCTCATTTCATTCCTATACATACAAATTTTTCACTTGATAAATTGGCTGAGTTGTATATTTCAGAGATTGTTCGAGTACACTGAGTGCCACTATTTATTGTTTCAGATAGAGATCCAAGGTTCACATCGCGATTTTGGAAGAAATTGCAAGAAGCTTTAGGTACAAAGCTGCATTTTAGCACTGCGTTACACTCGCAAATGGATAGTCAATCCGAGCGAGTTATTCAAATACTTGAGGATATGTTGCGTTGTTGTATTCTTGAGTTTGAAGGTAGCTGGGAGAAATATTTACCATTGATTGAATTTGCTTACAATAATAGCTTTCAATCGAATATAAAGATGGCACCATACGAAGCTCTATAAGGTCGTAAATGTCGAACGCCATTGTATTGGAGTGAGCTCAGCAAAAATAAGATTGACGGGGTTGATCTGATCAGAGAGACTGAAGAAAAAGTGAAAGTAATTCACGATAGTTTGAAAGCGGCATCAGATCGATAGAAATCATATGTAGACTTGAAACGGAAAAATATTGAGTTTTAAATCGGGGATAAAGTGTTTTTGAAAGTGTCATCGTGGAAAAAGATATTGCGATTTGGTCGAAAAGGAAAATTGAGTCCGAGATTCATCAGACCGTATGAGATTATCAAGCAAATTGGGCCAGTTACTTATCGACTATCTTTACCATCTAAGTTAGGGAAAATACATAACGTGTTTCATGTGTCGATGCTTCGATGATATCGATCAGACCCTTCGCATGTCATTTCCCCGACCAAGGTTGAAATTTAGTATGATATGTCTTATGCTGAAAAACCAATTTGAATTTTAGCTCGTGAGATCAAAGAGCTGAGAAATAAGAAAATCGCCTTAGTGTAAGTATTATGGCATTGACGCGGTGTTGAAGAAGCTACGTAGGAACCTGAGGATGCTATGAGAAAGCAATACCCTAACCTATTCACTGGTAAGATTTTTGGGGATGAAAATCCCTAAGGGGGGAGAGTTGTAACAACTAGGTTTTAGCTAAATCAAAATAGTGGTTTCAGAACCACAAATCTGATGTCGAAAAAATTATTTTAATATTATTTTTGGTGTTTACAGCATGATAATATATATGTGTGAAAATTTTGTGAGTAATAACTCAATTTGAGAAAAATGACTAAATCGCGTAAAATGAAAAAGTTGCATTCTACTTGTTAAAGTTGTCTAATTGCTATGATTTATTAAATGAAAGGTCCTTATGATGTTATTAGACCAGTGATAGTCGAATTTGACATAGATGGCCTTATATTAGATGATTTAAATGTTTTATTATTAAGGGTTAATATGGTAATTTGGTTATTAAGTAAAATAAATAAAACAAACACCATTTTCATCTTTATTTTCTTCATCTACAACTAAAAATCAAAAGAAAAGAAGCCAAAAGTGCTGTTTTAGGGTTCAGCCCTTATTGTTCTTTATTAAGGTATGTTCTTTGCTCGATTTTTGATGATTTCTACGTTTTTATAATCGTTGCTTCGTATTCTAGCTAGCCCGTGCCTTAAGTTTTGAATTTGTTAATGATTTCATGAAGTGCCATTGCTGAATGCTTGAGCTTTTAAGTGTTTGATAATGAAAAATTATTAATTGTTGATAGATTTAAATGTTTTGTAAAGTGATTTGAGGTAAAAATGCAATTTAGGGATTAATTTGTGAAAGGCATAAAATTTGTGGTTAAATGTGTGAATAAATGAAAAGAATGGGCTGTTAAAGACTTATAGAGAATTCGGCTAGGTTTGCGTTTAATGAAATTTCATGAATTTTATGTATTTGTGAATTAGGGACTAAATTGTAAAAATGTGCAACTTTAGGGGCTCAAGTGTAAAAATACCTAAATATGTGTTTGTGGAATAAATTGAATGAATTGGTGAATAAATGGGTTAATTTTGAATGTATATATATCAAGAAAGAAAGAAATCGAATTTAGATCGGGGAAAATCAAATATTATCGAATAGTCAATTCGGTCCGTCTATCCCAAATACGATGTAAGTTCATATGCAAATAAATGTCTTTAAATTGAATTATATATGCTTATTTGTCATTGAATTGCATTGAACATTGAATGATCAAATACGAGCAAGAATCAGCAGGGTTACAATATTTAAAAGTCCTGTACGTACCTCAAAAATAGTATAGGATACAAATGTTATGACATTAGGATTATCGTTATGTGGTTACATGTAAGACCATGTCTGAGATATTGGTATCATTATTCGATTTCGTGTAAGACCATAGCTGGGCTATTGGCATCGATATGTGATAACATGTAAGACCATATCCGGGATATGGCATTGTATGAGTTATATGTGATTTTTGAGTATCCTTAACGATTCCAACAGGTTCAACGGGCAATGTCAAGACTAGAAAGAATGTGTGATTGAATTATGTGATACAGGTACGTATGAGATTCATACGAGTATTGAAAAGAGAAGTATTTGTTGAATTTACTTGTGTTTCTTGAATAGATATGCAATGAGAAACGTTTGTGAATTTATATGTGCTTATTTATAATTTGTCTATATGGTGGGAATGATGATGTTTCACAAGATAATTTGTTTGTTTATGGCTTACTAAGCTTTTTAAGGTTACATTGTGTGTTCTTTCCCTGTTTTATAGATAATCGAAGCTAGCTCAGACTCGGGGATCATTAGGAAACATCGTCTCACTATCGATAAACTTGTTGGAACTTTTGATGCTTTGCAAATATGGTATATGACATGTATAGGCTAGTGGTATGATGATATGTTTTGAGTTATGATATTAGCCATGAGAGTTCGCTTGTAAATGACATAAATGTTGGTGTGTATTTGGCCAATTAGGTTGACCTAGTTTATGAGTTTGGTAAGTGATATGTGATGTATAAATTGCCTTGTGTTTTGGCATGATAGGTATGATTGTTGTGATGGTTATACAGTTGCTCAATTAGATAGTTGTGAATTGGTGTATTATTGTTTGAAAAATGGCTTGTTGTGGCTTGGTTTCAAGATGATGAATTGGTAAGTTTTTGGTTATCAATTGGTTGTTGAATGGATGGATTTTAAATGGTATGCAACGTATATGAAATAGCATGTTTTGGTTGTCTATAAATGTATTGAATTGGTAGAAAATAATATGGTTCAGGTATACTTGAGAAAGGATGAGAAATGTGGCTTAAACCAAGTCTAATTTCACCCCACACAGTTGAGCACATAGGCGTGTGACTCGACCGTGTGCCTGCTGTAACTTAGTTAAAACAAGTCAATGAGTTTCATGGCTAAGACACACGGGCGTGTCTACTGGCCGTGTGTGGCACACGGGCTGGCACATGGGCATGTGGCTAGCCGTGTGACCTAAGTCAGTATACCCTCTTGGTTTCACACGACGGCATATAGGTGTGTCTTTGGCCGTGTGATACAAGCCAGTATATATGTCTTGTTTCCACACGGCCTGTGACACAGGCGTGTCCGTGGCCGTGTGAGGCACACGGCCTGTTCATATGGGCGTGTGATCCCTGTATGCATGAGAATTTTCTAAGTTTTTTCAAAGTTTGCCAATGTTATGGGTTTAGTCCCAAACCTCTTCCAAGTATGTTTTAAGGTCTTGTAAAGCCTTATAAGGGACTATATAATTATGTTTGAATGATGTTTATGTGATAATGGTTTCATGAATGAGAAATGTATGTTGTGTGCTGTAAGTTGTTCAGTAATGCCTTATAACCTTATTCCAGTGATGGATACAGGTTAGGGGCATTACATTCAAACCTAACACGTCCCTGTTACCTCACATGAATGTTAGGAAACCCTTCGTAAATATGGATCAGTAAAATGCGTATTTACTAAGTAAAGGATTCTGAAAGGACCTAAAGTGGTTTCCAAACTCATGAAAGATCGAGTTGCCATGGAATATTTTTTTGAATGCTATTAAGCATGTTGATAAGAAATTGAGTTTAATTAAAGTAATTTTCCTAGTTTATTTATGTTATAATTGTTGCAAATTGTGTTTAATTTTGCTAAAATCTATTTCATTCAAATAGTTTATATATTTAGGATAATTTGCATTAAGGATCATTGCATTTAGTTTAATATTTTCAATTTTAATCATCACTTCTCAACCATATTGTGTTTTTATTTACCAAGTTGATAGTATAATTTTACAATTAAGTGATTTAACACAAATACAATCCCTATGGAGACAATAACTCGATACTTACTTATTATGTAATAGCCCGTATTTAGTCAAATCGGAACAGTTGTTTTGGGACCACAAATCTAAACTCAAAATTATTATTTTATTTTTATTTAAATATCTATAGCATGATAATGTGATTGTGTGAAAGTTTTGTTGAAAATATGGGTTGTTATGAAGCTATGCAAAAATTTGGCTAGCATGTAATTGGATTTAATTGTTGTAAATTGTGTTTTTATGATATAAGGACTTAATTGTAAGAAATGTGAAAGTTTAGGGCCAAAATGCAAATTGGCTTAAATATGTGTTTGTGGATGAAATTGATTGAGTTGGTGATTAAATGGATTGATTTTGAATATATATAGATCAAGAATGAATGAAATCGAATTTAGATCGAGGGAAGTCAAAAGTTATTGAATAGTTGATCCGATCCCTTTATTCCGACTACGAGGTAAGTTTGTATGTGATAATTTCATTATAAGTGTATGTTATATGTTTTAGTATTGTATAAAATGTGATTGTGAGATTACGGATAATGTTTGAATTGTTAATACGACTATTCAGATGTATTCGACAATGAAATAGACAAGCGAAACTTCCCGATTGAACCTTAGGAATATTTAAGATGCTAATGACTTGTCATTAGGCTATTGTGTTGGCTTTGAGACATGATATTTAGCACTTCGGGTGCGAGTGATACCTTTATTTGGCTACGACCCATGGTATAGGTATTTTAGTGAGGAGTTACCTTGATTTGGCTACGGGCCATGGTATAGGTACTTCGGGATAAGTTACCTTGATTTGGCTATGGGCCATGGTATAAGTACTTATCGATTGAGATCTTGAGTATCCGACTTCTATTCCAAATGGTTCAACTGGTAGAGAATGACGTAGTTGAGAAAGAGTTTAGTACGAGGTGGTACAGGTACGTCGGAATCTATTCAAGTATTACATTGAAAAAGTTCAATGAGATGGTATTTGATCATGTTTTGAGACATGATAAAGGTTTGTGATTAATGTGAATTTGATTTGGTAATGTGAAAATAGTTGAATTGCATTTATTTGATGAATTGAGATATTCATTTACGAACTTACTAAGCTATGAAGCTTACTGTGTGTTATTTGTCTATGTTTTATAGAAAATCAAAGCTAGCTCGGACTCAGGGATCGTTGGGAAAATGTCATCACACTATCGATCATCTCATTGGTAATTTTGGAGCTTTGTATATATGGTATATGACATGTATAGGCTAGAGTCATATTTGTATGTTTTGAGTTATGATTTAGCCATGAGATTTGACTTGTAAATGTTGGTGTATATGGCCATTTAAGTTGCTTAAGTTATCTGTTTGATAAGTGATATTTGTGATGTATATAATGCTCTATATGTTGGCTTGTTTTGGTATGTTTTCCCTAGTTAGAGATATGGCTAAATGGTTGTTCATTTGGTTAGTTATTAGTTGATGTATTAATGCTGGGAAGTTGGCATATTGTGGTTTGTTCTTGAGATCATAATATGGTGTGTTTTGTGACATGAAATAGATGATAAGCTTATGAGTTAATGCATTTGGAACTTATGTAAGTTGTGATGATTTTGGCATAATAATTTGGTATGTTTTAAATATGAAATTTAGTAGTTGAAATGGTTGAGGATAGATGATGGCATGAAATGTGTATGAAATAGCATGATTTGGTTACTTATATATGTATAAAATGGTGTAAATTTGATGTGGTTTAGGTATGTATGAGGAGGGTAAGAAATGTGGCTTTTACCAAGCTTATTTTCACTCCACACGGATGAGTACACGGGCATGTGGCTCGACCGTGTGTGACATATGGCCTTGGTACAAGATCGTGTGTCTCCTCGGGTAGCCCTTCGAATTAAGGTAGTATACCCTACAGGTTTGAGATAGCTTAGACACACGAGCGTGTCTACTAGCTGTGTGTGGCACATGGGCTGGCACATGGGCGTGTGGCCGGCCGTGTGACCCAATTGAGTAACCCCTCCAGTTTTCCCATGGCCATGGTACATAGGCATGTCCTCAGCCGTGTGGTGCAAGTTAGTATGTATGCCCTGTTTTCACACGGCTTGTGACATGGGCATGTCTGCTGACCGTGTGAGGCACACAGCCTGTTCACATGGGCATGTGACCCTTAAATGTTGAAAACTTTTATAAGTTTCTCAAAGAATTCAAATGTTATCGGTTTAGTCCTGATCCACTTCTAAGCATGTTTTAAGGTCTTGTAGAGCCTTATAAGAGACAATGTGAATGATTTGAATGGATTTTATATATGAATGCATAAATGTGTATGTTATATATGTGAACGATGTGTATTGATCAGTAATGCCTCATAACCCTATCCTGGCGATGAATACGGGTTAGGGATGTTATAGCATGTATAGGCTAGATGTGGTATTTTGGTCGTGATTAAAACCATGAGAGTTGGCTTGTAAATGATGTTAATATTGATGTGTGTTTAGCTATTAGAAATGGCTTGTAAATGTACATGGTTTGCTATGTCTTATTTTGATATGTTTTGTATGAATGTGGTTAAGGTTTCATAGTTGTTCAAATGGTTATTTGAATTATGGTAAATGATCCATATTGTTTGGTATTGTTTTAGCATGCAATTGACTATGTAAATGATAGTGAACTAAGTTTTGGTATAGATGAGATTATAATGATATGAATATGCATTTTGGTTGATGTTTTTGGCTGCCTAATTGAATGATAAAATGGTACCATTTTGGTTGTTTAGGTGAGCATGAGTTGGGGTGGCAAATTGGCCTTGCAAATGGCTTATTTTTGTCTACACGGGCAGAGACAAGGGCTTGTGTCTCGATCATGTTACACAGTCATGTGTCCCCTGGTGTTGTTATTAAAATAAAGTCAGTATGCTCTACACGGTCTCACACAAGGGCGTATGACTGGCTGTGTGGTACAAGTCAGTATACCCCCTAATTCGCACACAGCCTTGCACACGGGCGTGTGACTTGGCCGTGTTGCATAAGTCAATATACTCTCTAGTTTTCACACGGTGATGCAAGTCAGTATATATGCCCTATTTCCACACGGCCTGTTGACACGGGCGTGTAATCCCTGTATGGTTGAAATTTTATTAAGATTCCAAAATTTCCCTATGATATCAATTTAGTCCCGAACCACTTCTAAAGCATGTTTAAGGTCTCGTAGGCCCTTATAAGGGACAATGCAATTGTGTTGACTGATTTATGAGAATGAATGATTTATGGTTGATAAATGTATGCTATATGTTGTGTATTGATCGGTAATACTTCGTAACCCAACTCCGGCAAGGGATACGGGTTAGGGATGTTACAACATCAATATTATGTTAGTAGAGCCTTTAGAACAAATGCCAAGTTATATGAAGTGTATAAAGCATATACTGTCCAAGAAGAAATGACTGAGTGAGTATGAGACTGTTGCCTTGACAAAGGAGTGCAATGTGTTCCTGCAGAGCAAACTTCCACCAAAATTGAAAGACCCAGGAAACTTTTCTATACCTTGTAACATTGGTGAATCTTACTGTGATAAAGCTTTTTCTGATTTAGAAGCGAGTATCAACTTAATGCCTAAGTCTATTTTCAAGATGCTAGGCATACGTGAAGTAAGACATATAACTGTGACACTTCAGCTAGCGGATAGATCTTGAGCATATCCCAAAGGACAGATTGAGGATGTTTTGGTAAGAGTCAGTAAATTTAGGTAAATTTATTTTTCCTGCTGATTTTATTGTCTTAGATTTTGAAGTAGATAAGGAAGTGCTGGTCATCCTTGGGAGACCTTTCTTAGCCACAGAATAAACTTTAATTGATTTGCAAAAAGGTGAACTCACTATGCGAGTTCAAGATGATCAGGTAACCTTTCACATTCTTAAAGTGATGAAATTTCCCGATCTGGTAGAAGAGTGTTCAGTTATGGAAGAGATAGAAACATTGGTTTCTATGAAAAGCAATTTTAAAGATCCATTGGAGAAAGCCTTAGATCTTAACCCTTTTAAGGATAAAGAACGTGAAGAAAACATGGCTTTGATGAAAGCCAATCTAAGAAATTTTATTCAGTCCACACGATTTGAACCATTAGAGTTAGAAGTCAGAGAATTTGTGCAACCCAAGTTGTCAATTGAAGAACCACCTAAACTCAAACTAAAGGTACTTCCTTCCTATTTGAAATACATGTATTTAGGTGACTGTTCTACTTTGCCAATGATTATTTCTGCAGAACTGACAAAAGATCAAGAGCAGCAACTAATTGCTGTTCTAAAGAAATTTAATAAGGCAATTGGTTGGACCATAGCTGATATTCGATGTATAAGCCCTTCTTTTTGCATGCATAAAATTATTTTAGAATAAGGTGAAAGAGCTTGAACTGATGGGTAAATGAGGCTCAATCCTATTATGAAAGAAGTTGTGAGAAATGAAGTGATCAAATGGTTAGATGCAGTAATCTTTTATCCTATTTTAGATAGTTCATGGGTAAGTCCGGTGCAGTGTGTGTCAAAGAAAGGTTGAATCACGATTGTTGAAAATGAGCATAACAAGTTGATTCCAACGAGAACTATTACTGGTTGGAGAATCCGTATTGATTATAGAAAATTGAATAAAGCCACTCGGAAGGACCATTTTCCGTTGCCTTGTATGGATCAGATGTTAGATCGACTGGCAGGTAATGAATTCTATTATTTTTTAGATGGCTATTCAGGATATAACCAAATAGTTGTAGCTCCAGAGGACCAACATAAAACAACCTTTACTTGTCCATACCGTACGTTTGCTTTTAGGCGAATGCCTTTTGGTTTATGCAATGCACCTACAACATTTCAACGATGCATGATGGCAATATTCACTAATATGGTTGAAAATTTTGTTGAGGTTTTCATGGATGATTTTTTTTTTGTTTTTGGTAACACTTATGATATTTGTTTGAGTAATTTGGCTAAGGTACTGAAGAGATGCGAAGAGACAAATCTTGTTCTTAATTGGGAAAAATGTCATTTTATGGTTAAGGAAGGGATTGTCTTAGGGCATAAAATCCAAAAGAGAGAAATTGAAGTCGATAAAGCAAAAGTAGACGTAATTGAAAGATTACTGGCCCCAATTAATGTGAAATGAGTCAAAAGTTTCTTAGGCCATGCCAGTTTTTACCGAAGGTTTATCAAAGATTTCTCAAAAATTTCTAAACCATTATGTTTGTTGCTAGAGAAAGATACAGTGTTTCATTCAACAAAGCATGTTTGGAAGCTTTTAATGATTTGAAAAAACAGTTAATCTCAGCCCCAATAATCGTTACACTTGATTAGAGCTCACCTTTTGAGTTGATATGCGATGCAAGTGATTATGTCGTTGGAGCTGTGATGAGTCAAAGAAAAAACAAAATGTTTCACCCTATTTACTATGCAAGTAGAACTTTGACGGGAGCCCAACTCAATTATACGGTAACTAAAAAGGAAATCTTTGCTATAGATTTTGCGTTTGACAAATTTCGCTCATATCTTAGAGGTGCCAAAGTTACAATATTTCTTGACCATGCTACCATTAAGTACTTGCTCACGAAGAAAGATGTGAAACCGAGGCTAATTCGTTAGATACTGTTACTCTAACAATTTGAACTTGAGATCCAAGATAGAAAAGGTGTCGAAAATCAAATAGCTAATCACTTGTCGAGGTTGGAGCAAGAAGAGGTAACTAGATCATGTATGCTTATCAACGAGATTTTCCCAGATGAACACTTTTTTGAGTTAAGTCGAATTCATGAAACACCTTGGTTTACTGATTTTGCCAATTATCTTGCATGTGGAATAATTCCTCGAGAAATGACATACAAACAAAGGAAAAAATTCCTTCATGATTGTCGGTATTATTTTTGGGAGGATCCGTTTTTGTTTAAATAGTGTGCAGATAATATAATCCGAAAGTGTGTAGTTGAAAGTGAGATTGCTGAGATCTTGTATCATTGCCATTCATCTCCATGTGGGGGACACTTTGGTGGTTCACGTACTGCAGCAAAGATTTTGCAAGCAGGTTGTTTTGGCCTACACTATTTAAAGGTGCTTATGCTTATGTGAAGAACTGTGATAAATGTCAAAGTACCAGAAATATATCAAGGAGGAATGAGATGCCCTTGAAAAACATTTTGGAGATTGAATTATTCGATGTATAGGGCATTGACTTCTTAGGCCCATTTCCTTCTTCGTATGGGAACAAATGCATCTTAGTTGTTGTGGACTATGTATCCAAGTGGGTTGAAGCTGAAGCACACCCTACAAATGATGCTAAGCTAGTTATTCGATTCCTACATAAGCATGTGTTTACATGATTTTTGACATCAAGAGCTATTATTAGTGATGAAGGTTCTCACTTTATGAGCAAATGGCTTAAATGGTTACTTGACAAGATGTGAATCACAAGATTGCTACTGCCTGTCACCCCGAGTCTAATGGGCAAGTTGAAAGAGTAAACTATGAAATCAAAGGTATCCTTGAAAGAGTAGTACGCCCTAGAAGAAAATATTGGTCTTGAAGGTTTGATGATGCATTATGGGCCTATCGGACAACATTTAAGAAATCGTTAGGAATGACTCCTTATCAGTTAGTCTTTGGAAAGAAATGTCACTTGTCATTAGAGTTGGAGAATAGAACTCACTGGGCTTTGAAGGAGTTGAACTTTGATCTTAAGCAAGCCAGTGAGAGAAGGATGTTACAACTTGATGATTTGGAAGAGCTGAGGTTGTTTTCCTATGAGAATGCCAAAATGTGTAAAGAAAGATCAAAGAGATGGCATGATAGTCATATACAACCTTGCGAATTTGAAGAAAGTCAAAAGGTTATTTTGTTTAATTCAAGGTTGAAGTTATTTCCTAAGAAGCTTAAATCCCGATGGAAAGGACCCTATACCATCTATCGAGTTTATCCTTAAGGAGCTATTGAATTATACAACAATTACAGAGGTACGTTTAAAGTTAATGGTCAATGTCTCAAACACTACTGGGACCTTGAAGTTGAGCGAGTTGAATCCTCGTTCAAATTAACAAACCCTTGATTTTTCATGAACTCATTTTGTAAATAAATAAATAATTAGAACTTGTTTTCTTAACTTATTATATTTTATTAATTCTGCGTAAGGAGATTGGAAATTAAGCGGGACTACTATTGGCCCTCCAACCTTTCTTGGGAATTAATTTAATGTAATTTGTTAAGAAGAAATTTTTTAATTAAGTTTAAAATTTTTTTTAAGTTTCATTTGTTCTGTTTAAATTTTAAATTTTTATGTTAATAAAGGGGGTCAAATTTGGCCCAAGTACTAATCAGTTTCTTTTGAGTAAGTTTGTAGATACAGTTTGAGTTTGAGGCCCAAGATAGCAAAATCGTGGAAAAAAATCTACACTTTGCTGCCACTCCCATTACTTGCCGCCCAAGTAACGCTAATGTAGCTAAATTTTCGCTACATGTTGCCCTAATTCTTCCCTAAATAAACCCTTTTCTATTCTACTAATTTTCATATCCCTCAAAGCAATTTGCTTAACCCCTAAAAAAAGTCCCTAAACCTCTCTTTTTTGCTGTCAACCTCAAATCCCAAAAGAAACCCTAGTTCTCTTCCCTTTTTACCGAAACCATCTACTCTACAACAAGAAGATTTTTGAAGTGCCGCCTTTGCTATCGCATGCTATCGTTGTCACCGCACTATTATTGTCGTTACAAGATTTTTGTCATAGCAAGTCTTTACCACTTTGCCGATTTCTTTTTTCCCATTATGCAGAAACTTTGCCAATTTTCAAGAAAAGATACCATGTCTTGTAAAAGAACTATATCTTCAAAGACTACTCCTAAAAGCCCAATTTTGATCGATGAAGAAGTGAAAGAGAGATTTGATTCAATCTTCAAGCATCAACCTATAATGCCGGAAAAAGGTTTTGACTCTAAGAGTAATGATTTGATGGTTGTTCCTATACCAATTAGAAAGAAAATCAATGCTCTCAAGTGGGAATGATTTAGTGATGCTCGTTCACTTCTCAATGATGAACTAGTTCAAGAATTCTATGCTAGTTTGACTATGCAAGATGCTGCTGAGGTCATTATTTGGAAGAAAAAGGTACCTCTTACTTCTAAGGCCATCAATGATTTGTTTAACGTACCTAATGTTGAAGAAGATGAGTATTACCCTATGATAAACAATATCAATTGGGATTTTCTTCAATAAGTGCTTGATTTTGTGACAAATTCGGGATCCCAATGGATTATAAGAAAGCATGGGAGCCATTTTTGCCGAAGGGAATACCTAAAACCAGTAGCAAAGGTATGGTTTTATTTTGTTTGCTACAGTTTTATGCCTATCTCACATAGTTCCACCATCTCGATGGAACATATGCTCTTGTTATATGCAATTTTGACAGAAAAGTCCATTAATGTTAAGAAAATTATTTTTAAGGAGATTCATGATTGTGCTAAGAAGAAGACAGGAAGTGCTTATTTCCCATCATTAATCACTTCACTTGGCTTAAGGGTCCATGTTAAAACACAAGCTAATCTAAAAGGGCGATATGTTCAAGGGTGCATTACAAATCATGATCTTGAAAGGTTAGTAGAGAAGGTGCATGAGCTAAATCAAGGCGAGCAAGAAGTGCCAACTGAGCCAGATACTAAGGAGTCAACAAAGGAAACTGAAACTGAAGCTAATTCAGTTATAGATACTGAAGAAGAAGAGTCTGACAAGGAACTAAACAGTCCTAAACCAGTTGAAGGATCTACAACCCCTGAACCAAAGGTTAAGCCAGAAGAAGAACCAGTTAAGCTAAGTGTTGAACCTGAACCTACAACTCCTATGCTGACTTCGGCAAGTGCTTCAAAGAAATCAGAGTTGTCAATTTTGATGGATATGTGCAAGTTCATGCACAATCAACAACAAACATACTGGAAATATGCAAAAATTAAAGATGACTCAATTTGAAATACTTTTAAGAATATCTCTAATACTTTTGTTCCTGAGTTCCTAGATGCTATTTTTGAGATATGGACGGAAGGTACTAACTATGCAAGCAGAGATGGAGCTGAAAAAGACAAGGGGAATGAGTCAAAAAAATAAAAAGGGGGATTCTTGTCTTGTTATTTATTTAATTATTTTTAGGTCTTTAGGAATATATTTCTTTCGTAATTAGGATTTAATTTCTACAGAATAAAACATAGCAATCATGAATAAACTTAACACTTCTTTAGAAAGAAAAAGAGTAAGTGATGTGTTAATGGGAATGAACATGTCTAGGATTGGGTTATTAGGAAAGACTTGCTATTTAAACAGTCTTAATGACTCATGTCTCTTTCTTTACAACCCTACTTGGTGTTCAGTTTTTATTTATTACTTTTTTCTTGCAATGAGAACATTGCTTCTTTTTAAGGGGGGTCAAGCAAATAAACTGCTCAAATTTTTAAAATTTTCAAGTATGCTTCAATCATTTCTTCCATAAGTGTGTTTTAATAAATGAATGTTTAGAGACATTTTTTGCTAGTGAGATAATTTGCATGCAAGTATGAATGACGATTTTATCTTAGTGAAAGTATGTTATCATGAAGAATGGAATGCTTGTATGATCTTACCCTCAGTAATGTTTGCCATGAAAACTTAGTTTCTCTTGAGATTAGACATGCATGAAGGTTTATATATTTAGACTTGACTTAGTAACTTTCTTGAGGCGAAATCCTAGGGGACATAAAAATCTAAAATGATATAGGCACTATTTTTTTGGATCGTTTGAGCCTTTTCAAGCCAACCTTATGATATTAGACCCTTGAAACTATAATTTTGAGCTTAAATGCTTGTTTGTTGCAATGAACCTATATTATAAGCCACATTACCATCTGTAACATCTCGAATTAGGGTCTAGTCAGAACAGTGGTTTCAAGACCACAAATTCGAAGTAGAAATAATTATTTTATGATTTTATGAGGTCTATGATATGATTTCATGCTTGTATGAAAATTTCATGAAGAAATTTTATTGATAAAGTGTCCAATTTGACATTTAGGACTAAATTGCAAAAGTTGCAAAATGAGAGTTCTAGAAGCTTTAAGCATGAAATTGCCATTGATTATTAATTAGACATCTTTAAATAGCAATTTGCCTAATTTCTATTTTTATGGACAAAAATGGGAATGAATAGGAAAAATTTGAAAGAAATACCTTAAGAGCATTTCTGTCATTTGGTTAATAAAAGAATAAAAAGGAAAAATAAGTCAAAATTTGTGTCGTCTTCTCTTACCTTGGCCAAAAATCTCAAGGAGCCATAGCTAGGGTTTTGTTGAACTTTCAAGCTCAATAGTAAGTGCATCCTAGCCCCGTTTTTAATGCTCTTTACATTTTTGAAACCCTCGTAACTCGATTTACCTATTTCTAGCCACATTTTAAAGTAGAGTTCATGTTTGAAATTTGACCCATGTATGACATGCATGTGTTTTAATGTTTAATGGAAGAATATGAATGTTTGATGTGTGGTAAACATCTTTTACTAAGTGCTTTCTAGTGAAAATGGCTAAAAATGACTTATTTGTAAAGTTGTAAAATGAGTAGTAATATGTATGATTTGATGAGAAATGTGGGCTGCTATGAGCATGTTATAAGTTCGGCTAGGCTTGGGTAACAAAGAAAGTGAACACATTTTATTTTACGAGCCTAAGGGCTAATTGTAATTATGTGAAAGTTTAGGGGCAAAATTGTAATTTTGCCAAAGTATGATTTATGGACTGATTTTAGCAATGTGATAATTAAATAAGTGAAACTTGCTATTATAGATAAAGAAAAACGGAGTCCGGACCTAAATCGAGGAAAGAACAAGGTTGTAGACTAAATCGAATAATTAGTCATATTTTGGTACCGAGGTAAGTTCATGTGTAAATAATGCAACATTACATTATTATGTTTTTAATGCTTTAATATTGCATGATTTGTGTAATTGTCTTTGTGGATTTAATTAATGATGACTCGATGACAATTTGACGAATTTGATGTCTCGAAACCCTGGTTGAACCTTAGGAATAGTTAGGATTCAAATGTCATGACATTAGGGTTTTGTGTGATCCCATGTAAGACCATGTCTGGGACATGGCATTGGCATCGATATGTGATCCCATGTAAGACCATGTCTGGGACATGGCATTGACATCAATATGTGATCCAATATAAGACCATATCTGAGATATGGTATTGGCATCGATATGAGGCATCGTGTAAGACCATAGCTGGGCTATCGGCTTCGATCTGTGATCCCATATAAGACCATATATGGGATATGGAATTTGCATCTTACTATGTGCATGAGAGTTCTCGAGTATCCTTTAGTATTCCAAGTGGTTCAACGGGTAATCCAAAGATTATGTCAAAGAGATGACAAGGTATGATCATGTTGAAAGGGTACATGTATGTACACAAAGCTCATAAATATTGAGATTATAAATTGATGAGATCTCGGTAAGAAGTGAATTGTGAATATGATCACGGATGTTTGATGATGGAATTATGAGTAAATAGCATAATAAAAACTGAGGCATGAGTGTATAAAATAGATGTAAATTGATGTTACATACTGCATGTGATTTGGTAAACTTTGTCTAAATAAATTATGAAGTCTTAAGCTAACATAAATTGATAAGAAGTTAATATGCATGAACCATGTTTATGAATGTGAAAGTGCTCATTTAAGCCATGTAGGATGTCATTGAGATGTTTAAGTGTGCATGTGTTATTGAGGGTGACAAAATGCTTGGAAAATAGCCTCAAAGTTGTCCACACGGGTAGGCACACGGACATGTGTCTAGACCGTGTGTGGCATACGATCTACCTCATAGGTGTGTGCCCAAGCCGTGTGAAGTCCGCACCTAATTTTTGGAATTTAATTTGCCACACGGCTTAAGCACACGGGTGTGTCACTTGGCCGTGTGACCCTAATTGTGTTGATGACGTCATAAAAAGAGAGTTACACGGGCTGAAGACACAAACATGTCCCAAGCCACACGGGTGTATGTGATCACACGGCCTACCCATACAGGCGTGTGACCCTCCAAAACAAGAAAATTTTCTAAGTGTCATAAAAGTTCTAAAAGTTCTCAGTTTAGTCCCGAACCACACTCAATGTATGTTTTGGGCCTCGTGGGCCCGTATAAGGGACAATGTGCTTGTGTAAGAATGGTTTTAACTTGGGCAAAATTTTATGGCCCGATTTTGCATGGATGTTTATGTTTGAGTCGGTAACGCCTCAGACTCTGTCTCAGTGTCGGATACAGGTAAGGGGTGTTACACCATCTTTTAAAGTTATCTTAATTTTGTGCACCCATCTTAACTAAAGTTTTCTTGGTAATCAACATTTGAGGAAATTTTCAAAAAGATATATGTGGTCATGCTTAAAAAAAACACAACGAAGGAAGAGAGAAGAAAAGTTTGCTCACTCTTCAAAAAGGAAAAATGTATGAGCTTGAGTTCAAAATAAGTTTGGGGGTGTTCCAATGGTTCACTTAAAGAAAAATGTTGTATTTTGAGAAATGCAACACAAAGTTAAAGGTTAAGATTTTGAAACCAAAATGCTTCATCTCTTAAAATCCCTACCTTTAACCGAGCCCCATTACAACCTTATAAAAGACCTATTGATTTAAAGATTATGTCACCTACATTAGTGGAGAGGAAGTACTAAGTTCAACATATGAAGATCATAAATAAGCCTTATGATTGTTTTCCTGATTGATAAGAAATTATGTTGAATGAAGAATGTTATTTATGGCTATGACATACATACAAACTATGATTCATGTTGGCATGTTTTGAAACTTAGTATGAAATTTTATAAATGTTTGCATGTGAATTACTTGTTAATAAAAAAGATCTATGAACATGAAGTTATTAATGCATGATTATAGGACAAAGATTGATTCTGCTTACACAGTTAGCAATTTTTCCCTAGCAAGACCTTTTTGCTGTGCATAAACATTACTCGGGATGAGCAATGATTTAAGTTTCGGGGTGTGTAAATTGAAAAATATATAGGATTTTTCCTATGTAATTTGTCACCTTTTTACTTAAATTTGTTGTTAAACTAACTAATTGTTTAATAAATTAATTAAATATGTGAAAATATGAAATTAGAACATATAAATTATTAAAATGTGATTTTATGCTTTATTATATAGTTTTCATGCATAAAATGGCTTATTTTATATTTATTTGAGCATATTATATTTTTAAGACATAAAATGGGCCATGCATGATTAAATAAAATTATAAAATATAAAATTATATTTAATAAATCATTTTAAATATTTCATTAATAATATGGGTTGTAATTAATTATTTAAGTTGGATAAATTTTATTCTTTAGTCCTTTAACTTATTGATTTATTTTGGACAGGTCTAATAGCTTGTTGGATTACAAAAACCGTCCAAATTGAAGACCAAGTCAACCCAAATTCGGCTACACATGGCTGTCCATTTAAACCACTTTTTGGTTTAAGAACACAAGGTCCTTGCATTATTGAAGAAATTAGAGATTTGCCCGAAGATTTACATTTGACCGAGTCTCAGCCCTAAGTTATTATGGCATTTAAATTGCTTAAAAATCAAGAAAAAAAATCAGCTCAAATTCCACTAATTGTGGTCGGCTACTCATGGAAGAAGTTTGATGAGACTAAACCCAGCTATTTTTAGCAAACTACCCACCTCTCTTCACCTATAAATAAGACCCCTTCATTCCCTCATTCAATCATCCTACATCATTCTTTTCTCTCTCAATTCTCTTTAGCATTTTCCATTCCCCACACCTAGAATCATCTCTTCATAGAGATTTTAGCAATTAAATCCTCTTAAAGAGCCTTTGGTCGGCCACCTTAGAGAGCCATCAGCAAAGGAGCAAACTAAAGAAGCGAAGGAGCCTCATCAGTCAGAGTCTTGGCTGACAGCCACTTTGATATGGGTTTAATTTTTCTTTTCTTTAATTTAATCTAAAAATGTTTGCTATATGTTCTTTGTTCTTATTTACAAAACTGTTAGCTTAATTTTATTTAAGCTAGGATGATTTTCTTGATTAAATAATATTTATTTGATTCATGCTTATATTGTTTGTGCCTCAACCGATCATGTTTTCAATTAAAATCAAGTTTGTATTTCATTCATACGTGATTGAAATGCATCTGAATTAGCTAAACGATCCTAGCCAGACAATGGCTAGTGGACACATAATTGAAATGTGCATGCTCAATTTAGATCCTAACTTCCCGATGTATCGCTATCCGGAGCTTCCTAATTAAAGACTCTTTGGAGCTACCTGTTATTAGCTCACATGAGCTTCCTAAATATGGCTCTTCTGAGCTTCCTGTTATACAACCCGAATAAGCTTCCCGTTGCATGGCTCACATGAGCTTCCTCTTATATGGCTCGAGAGAGTGCTTCCTGATTATGTGCTTTAATGAGCACTCCCGAATATGAATTGATGAATTACAGTTTGTGCACATCATGTGTACTACTTGTGTATCCATCGATATTTCTAATAAATTCAACGGGTAAAGTTTTGACATGGAATAATCTAAATTTGATATGAATTATTATGGAAAAGCACATGATATATGGATATAAGATGTGTAAAGTTTATGTTTATGAAAATTATTACATGATGAGCTCATCATTGATTTTTGATGTTTACATGAAATGCATGACTAACAAGTTTCTTGAGATTATATGTGATTAGGCTGATTGCAAAGTTTCTTTGGATGAATTTTTGCATGCGTAATTTAATTGTAAATAAATGGTAAGTTAATTTCCCAGTATACGAACTTACTAAGCATCAAATGCTTACTCTGTTCTATTTCCTCTATTTTATAGTACTCGAAAGCTCGTGAAGGTTGGAAGCTGGTCAGAGATACATCACACTATCCATTGGCTCGTTTAGGTATAAATAGCAAAATTTTCTTTAGGCATAATGACATATATAGGTTAATAGACTAATGTTGATAAATGAATGTTTTGGTTGTAATTAGCCATTGGAATGAGTAGTGATGGCATGTTTTGATGTATATATATATATGAGACTATATTATGCTTGGTATGTATGTGCTTGGATTGGTTAGATTGGTATATTAGGTATAAACATGCTTAAATGATTATATGGTCAATTTGGTAAGTTGGATACTTGAATAAATGTGATAATATATCATGCATGGGACTTGGTTTTTGGCTTGACTTAAAGGTTATAAATGGCTTGGGATTGTGTTTAACTGTTAATGTAGGTGAAAGACAAGTTTGGCTGAGAAAGAAAGCTTAGAAATGGTCCTATTTTGTCCAAACAGGCATGTGTCTTAGCCGTGTGTGACACACGACCTAGCACATAGGCGTGTGTCTTGGGCATGTGTCCCCTGCATCTTTTTAATTGCAAAATAGAATGCTCAAGAATTTTCACACGGCCAGAGACACGAGCATGTGTCTCAACCGTGTGTGGCACACGACTTGGCACACGGCCGTGTGACTTTTCCGTGTAGCCCCTACACCTAATTAATGTAAATTAAAATGTTCACATGGCCTAGCACATGGCCGTGTGGCTTGGTTGTGTGACCAAAGTCAATAACCACCCTAATTTGGACACGAGCTGGGACACGACCATGTATCTCTATTTCGAATGTCCAAACGGCCTGAGACACGGGTGTGTCTCTCGACCGTGTGTGGCACACGGCCTGACCACACAGGCGTGTGTACCCTGTACTTAGGAAAAATATTGAAATTTTGTGAAAAATTCTCTAAGTACTTGGATTAGTCCCAACTTATTTATATTGCATATTTTTGGCTTCAAGGGCTCATATAAGGGACAATATTATTATTTATGATTAATTTATGATATAAATGAGAAATGATATGAAATATATGTATTTGATATGTTTATTTTGGTAATGCTCCGTAACCTTATTTCAGCAACGGATACAGGTTAAGGGTGTTACATTTATTGGTATCTGAGCTACGGTTTAGCCGATTCTCAGACTAACATAGTAAGTACGAGTCTAGTTATACATGCCATTATATAATTTGTGATAGTGTGATATCTCCTGACCATTTTAAAACATGTTTTTTATATAGTAATGTCGTCCAACTGAGCTGAATCTGAGGAAGCTGAGAGCAATATTGAAGCTTCAATTCAAAGAGCTGCTTCAAGTAGTAGAAGGCCCGTATCTGAGGGCCAAGGTGAGAAGGCTAAAAAAGCCTTCTTTCAAATGATGAATGAATGGTTCACTAAAGTCTTAAGAACAAACCCAACTGTACAGCAGCCTTTACCCCTTTCTGTCTCTCAACTGGTTCCCAATATGCCACAAGGTACAGAACTTGTTAGAACTGGTAAGCCTCCGGTAGATAAAATTTGTAAATATGGGGCAAAGGAATTTAGGGTTACTACTGAAGATGATCCTAAAAGGACTGAATTCTAGCTTGAGAACACCATTAGGGTTTTGAATGAATTATCTTGCACACCAGCTGAATGTTTGAAGTTTTCTATATCCCTCCTAAAAGATTTGTCTTATCAATGGTGGAATACACTGGTTTCTATTGTATCGAGGGATAGTGTTACATGGGAATTTTTCCAAACAAAATTCAAAAAGAACTATATCACTCAGAGATTCTTTGATAAAAAACAGAATGAATTTTTAGATCTTAAACAAGGGAATATGACTGTATCTGAGTATAAGTGGGAATTTGTTCAGTCAAGTAAATATGCCAAAGAATGTATCCCGACTAAAGTCACATTCTGTAAGCGATTTGAAGAAGGATTAAATGAAGATATCAAGTTATTAGTTGGGATTCTGGAATTAAAAGAATTTGTAGTACTGGTTGATCGAGCACATAAAGTCGAAGAACTAAGTAAAGATAAAAGATAGGCTGAGATGGAAACCAGAACTTCAAGTAAAAGATTTATGGGAAAATCACAACAGCCGGCTTGAAAGAACTCAAAGAAATATCATGATCATTCTACCACATCTGTGGGGTATTTTGGGAGAGATTGAGGTATTCAACGTTCTAATCTGAGATCTTCGACCCCATTTGTAGCAAGTGTAACACCCTCACCCGTATTCAACGCCGGAATAGGGTCACAGAGCATTACTGGACTTACAACACTTTAAAATACACATTTCACATATAATACATCAATTCAAATACAATTTAATCACAACCAATCATAGTGTCCTCAAACAAGCCTACGAAACCTTAAACATGATTTAGAAGTGGTTCGGGACTAAACGGTAAATTACGAAAATTTTTGGAAACTTAGAAAAATTTCAACCATACAGGGGTCACGCACCCATGTGAATAGGCCGTGTGCCTCGCATGGCTCTAGAAATGCCTCTGTCTCAGGCTGTGTGGAAACAGGGCATACATACTGACTTGTATCACACGGTTGAGGACATGCTCGTGTGCATGGCTGTCTGAAAATTGGAGGGTATACTGACTTATGCAACACGGCCAAGTCATACGCCCCTGTGCTATGGATTGTGCCAATTAAGGGGTATATTAACTTGTACCACACGACCAGTCACACGCCTGTGTGTGAGACTGTATGGAGCATACTGACTTCAATTCAATTTCAACACCAGGGGACATAAGGCCGTGTAACATAACCGTGTGTCACACACGATTGAGACACGTATCCCTATCTCTACCCGTGTCGACAAAAATAGGCCATTTGCAAGGCCAATTTGCCACCCTAACTTCAATATACCTACATAAGGCAAAATGTACCACTTCATTATACAATTAGGCACCAAAATCATCAACCAAATGCACAATTCATATCTATTCCAATTCTCAAATCACTCCCATTTACTTAGTCACATACATGCCAAAATAATATCTGAATAAGTCATCACTCATGGCTATATATACAAACCAAAACATATACATTTACAAGCCATTTCTAGTAGCCAAACATACATCAATATTAACATCATTTACAAGCCAAATATCATGACTATAATCACAACCAAAATACCATATCTAGCCTATACATGCCATATACCATAAATGTATAATTCAAAAGTACCAACTTAGATGTTTGATAGTGCCATATCTAGCCTTGATATCACTATAAAACACGGGAAAAATAAACAAAGTAAGCTAATAAGCTTAATAAGCTCATATGATATAAACTTAACTAATCACAAATACAACATTCATCAATCTAAACAAATTATCATTTACTTTATGATTACTAAGAAACCTTTCAACTGCTTAATTATAAGCTTATATACAAGCTTTATAACTTCTTCGATTTTAAGCTCATAACATACATGTACATACCTGTACCAATCCGTAACAAGTTCATACATACACAGAATGTTGTTGGATATTCAATGCCTCGCACACTAAGTGCCATACTCGATATCTCGCACACTAAGTGCCACACTCAATATCTCGCACACTAAATGCCGTCCATAGCCGAAGCATTCTCAAATCACACACTAAATGCCATATATAGCCGAAGCTATGTCGAATCGCACACTAAGTGCCATATATCACCGAAGTTATGTCGAATAGCACACTAAGTGCCATATATAGCTAAAGTTATGTCGAACCGTACACTAATGCCACAAATAGCCGATTTGTTGTCGAACATAACTGTAGTCCCATATATACAATTTATGCAATATCAAAGCACTAAAAGCATAATTATTACAATGCTTAATTGTAACACCCCTAACCCGTACCCATCACTGAAATAGGATTACGAGGTATCACCGATCAATTCACAACATATAACATATCTTTATCAACCATAAAGCATTCATTCTCATAAATCATTCAACACGATCACATTGTCACTTATAAGGGCCTACGAGGCCTTAAACATGCTTTAGAAGTGGTTTGGAACTAAACCAATATCATACAAAAAATTTGAAAACTTAGTAAAATTTCAAACATATAGGGGTCACACATCAATGTAAACAGGCCGTGTGCCTCACACAGCTGTAGACACGCTTGTGTCTCAGGCCTTGTGAAAACAGGGCATACATACAGGCTTGGATCACATGGCCAACCACACGCCTATGTGTCCAGCTTGTGTGCCTTCGAAGTGGCCACACACGCCCGTGTGCCAGGCCGTGCCAAAACTTTAGGGTATACTGTCTTATGCAGCACGGCCAAGTCACATGCCCGTGTGCTAGGCCATATGCCAGTTAGGGGGTATACTGACTTGTACCACACGGCCAGTCACACGCCCTTGTGTGAGACCGTGTGGAGTATACTGACTTTATTTTAATAACAACACCAGAGGACACACGACCGTGTAACATGACCGTGTGTGACACGCAGCTGAGACACACGCCCGTGTCTTTGCTTTTGTGGACAAAAATAGGCCATTTGCAAAGCCAATTTGCCACCCTTATTCATGCAAACCTAAACAATCAAAATGGTACCATTTCATCATACAATTAGGCAGCCAAAACATCAACCAAATGTACCATTCATACAATATCCATTTCAACCAATTTCAATACTCAATTCATTGCCATTTACCTAATCAAATACTTTATCAACTCAATTTCTAAAATTGTAACGCCCCGAATTGGGGACTAGAAGTATTGGGCCTTGAGTATGGGTCCATAAGGAGGTTGTATATAAGTATTTAATTGTGCAAGAAATGACACAATTAAATGTCTACTTTGCTGGTTAATGGCCGTAAAAAGTGTTGGAGAAATCTTGGGTTCAAACTTGGGCTTTAGCAAAAATTTTTGTTTTAAGTGAATAAAACCCTGAATGCTTGGATCATGGCCTTTTAAATTATTGTGTTAAGTAAATGACACAAGGAAGCTTGTGGTCTAGTGGTTGTGGTGTCATTAAGGTTGCAAGGGAGCCTGGGTTCAAGTCTTGGGTCTTGCAATTTATTTTGGTTTTTCTTTTAAAGGAACCTGAACTTTGGCCTATAGACCTTATAATTAATTGAGGATAAAATATGACATACAAAGAGCCTATGGTGGAGTGGCAAGGTAGCGTGTTGTGCAACTGTGAGGTCTGAGGTTTAAGTCTTGGGATGTGCAGTGGAGTATTTATTTTGCTATTTGAGCTGTGTAGGAGGTGGAGTTGGACTGGAACTCTATGGTTGAAGTGGTCATAAGAATGAGGAAATTTCCAAATGGTTGAAAGAAATCCCACACTGGGAAGCTAACGTGAGAATTGGTGAGAAGCTGGCTTTAAATAGAGCGAACCAGAAGAGTTGGTGAGGAGGAAAGGGATTAAGACTCAATGCAGGATGTGCCAAGGTTGGTGATCGTGGACTTCGGCGCGTTCTCATAAATAGGTGTGTACTCACGCCCTTATTTGGAAATTAGCAAAAGCCGAAAAGCCAAAACTTTAGCATTTGAGGCCTTACGAGTGTGCGATCGCTCGTGGGATAAATCGAGCCCGCAAACTATGGGCGATAGACTGTAGAGGCCGCCACGAGCGTTTTCGCATACTGGGGCTATTCTAGGCCTCGATGGGCTTGATGGGCCTGATGGGCCCCGTGGGCCGCTTGTGTAAATCTAACTGTTAAGGGCTTCATTGGGCCAAAATTGGCTGTGTGTGCCCAATGGACTCGTGGGCCCCACACAGATAAATTCGTGGTAAGTGATAAATATTGGATTGGGCTATGTATGTCACATAGCCGTAACTCAATTTGGGCTAAATAGGCCACACGAGCGTGTGGACCCACTTGGGCCGAGTATGGGTCTTAAGCCCATTAAAACTGTTAGGTCTGTTTAGGTTATTTAAGTCACTCGAGGCGACGGTGGACTTTTTGTTGGGTCATTAATACCCTCGATTTGTAAAATTATCAAAATACCCCTGATTTGTAAAATTACAAAATACCCCCGATTTGTAAAATTATCAAAATACCCCATGTTTGCGAAATGACCGTAATACCCTTATAGGGCAGAATGATCGTATGCCCTTATAGGGTAGAATTACCAGATTACCCTTGTAGTGTAAAATTACTGAAATACCCCTGAAGGGTAAAAGGATTGTTTTACCTTTGTGGGTAAATGACTGGCTTGGACTATAAATTTGACTGATTTGACTGTGATTGTTTCACTGTGTTTTAACTGACTTGACAGCGGTTGTACGACCGATATGCTTTTAATATATGTTTAAATGGTTGGTACTGAGCATGGCCATTTTCCATACACGTGTGGTGATTGAGCATGACATACACGACGAATTGCATTGGGATTCGGATTCTGCTTTGAAGGAAGTTCTGTACTATTGGCTTTGCCACATTTTACTTTTCTACTAGCTTTGCCATGTATTCGGATATTAGTGGCTACACCACGTTTACAGCAATTAGCAGCTTTGCTGCGTTACTATTAGTAGCTACGCTGCGATATAGGTGAGCTGGCTGGGTGGGTTGATTTAATCCCCACATGGTGAGTTGGTTGGTACGGGTGGTGAGCTAGTTGGATTGGGTTGGGTTGCATACCTGTATTGTGATTATACTATTTTGGGCATAGGCCCACACACATCGCATCGCACAGGCTTAAGCCTGCATCGCATCGTTATTGAATAGGCATGTGCCTAGACCGTTACTGTATGTACTATTACTGTAATGGGCTCCGGCCCAGACTAATTCTGAATTCTGTCGATTTACTAACTGTTTTAGTTTAGGAGGGGATTACACACTGAGTTTTCATAAACTCACCCCGTTTATTAACTGTGCAGGTAATCCCCTGCATTAGGAGGATCAGTGCTGCGATTGACTTAGAGGTGGCCACACAACTGCTATTGTTTTTTATTTTATTTTAAGTTATCTATTTACAAGTACTTATATTTAATCTGGGTTGTAATAAGGCCTCTTTTAATTTCTAGTTTTAAATTTAGAATTTTATATATTATTTTTTTTACTGCTGGAGTAGAACACGATTTTTCCAAAATAATGACTGTTTTTCAAGACATCACATTTCCACTACCCTTTAAATTAAGCTTTCGCAGCAAATAAAGTTTTAAAGGTAATAATGTTTTAGAAGAGAATTGACTTTTAATAAACCAACATAAACTTAGGTTTACACAGGTTTTAAAATGGCCAGAGTTTTTAAATAGTAATAAGGGTTTTCAATGAGAACATGGCTTTCAGAAAACACTTCCATGTGACACGCCAGAGTCGGGCCTAACTTTTAGGTTGGGTTTGGGGTGTTACATTTAGTGGTATTAGAGTCAAGTTACAAAACTCGACTATGGAATAGGTTATCAAAATTTTATATTTCATGAGGTTGTTTCCAAATATGTAAAGTGTTTCGAGGTATGATTCTGGAAAGTATGGCACACCGAGTCTCCGGCGCTGAATCCGTAAGTTTCTGAAACTGTTGTTTGTTTTCATTAAAAAGAAGTAGGTAGAAACACTGTGATTTCTTAAATATTAGACTGTATTGTTACACGTAAACCTAGAGTTTATATTTTTCTGTGTATGTTCTGGAAATGGCATACATGTGATATCTATCTGCTCTGGTGGATATATGGTTTGGTGTATGCTTGTATTGTTAGGATCAGAGTGCGTATCGATAGCGTAGTGTGGTAGGTTAGGTGGTGCGACTATTTTGGTAGTTGGAAATTTCAAGGATTCATTCGACCGAGTGTGTCTCTGTGGGGAGCACCGCTGTTGTTTGTGAAAAAAAGAATTGATCCATGCGCATGTGCATTGATTATCGTCAGTTGAACAAGCTGACTGTGAAGAATAAGTACCCTTTAGATAGATGATCTGTTTGACCAGCTACAAAGAGCTACGGTTTTCTACAAGAGCTACGTGTATAAGACTACGTTTAGAACTCGTTATGGTCATTACGAGTTTCTAGTGATGCCGTTTGGGTTGACGAATGCACCAGCGGCTTTCATGGGTTTGATGAACTGAGAAATTTTAGCCTTATTTGGATCGGTTCGTAGTTGTGTTTATAGACGACATCTTGGTGTATTCAAGAACCGAGGTGGATCATGTTGCTCATCTTCAAATTGTTTTGCAAATTCTGAGGGAAAAGCAGCTTTGTGAAAAGTTTAGCAAGTGTGAGTTTTGGCTACGAGAAGTGACATTTCTTGGTCATGTAGTGTCGGCAGAGGGAATCAGGGTGGATCCTCGAAAAATTGAAGCTGTAGTGGATTGGAAACCACCAAAGACGGTATCTGAGGTTTGAAGCTTTCTGGGTCTGGCTGGTATTAAAGACATTTTGTTGAAGGATTTTCACTGATTGGTGCACCTCTGACCAAATTACTACGTAAAAGGGTACCATTCAATTGGACTGATGAACAGCAAGGGAGTTTTGATGAACTAAAGGAAGTAATGACTAAGGCCTCTGTTTTGATACAGCCAGAGCCTGGGAAGGAATTTACTGTTTACAGTGATGCGTCGCATATAGGATTAGGTTGTATGTTGATGGAAGAAGGTAAGGTGGTTGCTTATGCATCCCATCAGCTCAATCCTCACGAGGCAAATTACCCCACTCATGACTTGGAGTTAGCTGCGGTGGTTTTCGCACTGAATATTTGGAGACATTACTTATACAGTGAAAAGAAGATTATTTAAACAGATCATAAAAGCTTCAAATATCTTATTACTCAGAAGAAATTAAATCTTAGGCAACGAAGGTGGATAGAGTTGCTTAAGGACTACGATTGTTCAATTGAGTATCACCCCGGTAAAGCTAGTGTGGTAGCTAACGCACTAAGTCGTAGGGTTGTATCTAATTTGAGAGCAATGTTTGCTCGTCTCAGCCTATTCGGTGATGGTAGCTTATTAGCTGAACTACAAGTGAGACTAACTTGGATTGATCAAATTAAGGAGAAACAGTTGTTAGATGAGTCGCTAGCTTTTCACTTTCGACAAGTTGAGAATGGTAAGACCACAGATTTTGGGCGAAATGAGAAAGGAGTGTTATGCTTCCGTGGAAGAGTGTAACGCACCAATTTTCGGGAATTCTGTGAATGTTGGCAAATTTTAAAATTTTGGTGTTCTGTCTGCTTGGCGTGGATTTACTTAGGTTAGTGGGCCTCTAGAAGGCCCAAGATTAGGTTAAAAACCCAGTAGTTTTAATTAATTTTAATTCCATAAGAAAAAGGGGTTCTGGTTGATTGGGCTTTTAAGTATTAATTGGTTAAAATAAAACACAGGGAAGCCTATGGTAAGCTAGCTTGTGACGTCACTTGGGGGGCCTTAGAGTTGGCGTGTGGATGACCAAGGAGAACTAAGGTTCGAGTCGCAAGGTAAGAAAATTAGTGATATTAATTTTTATGCCCAGAAAAGGTAAGTAATGGAACTGAAGTGAAAGTCTGCTAGGAGGAGTTTAAATTGCTTAAGGGATTGAGTAAGAAGGGGATAAGGGAGAGGATTTAGGAGCTGATTAGGGGGAGTAGTGTTGGCCGAATGGTGGACTCTTGAGGAGCAAGAGTTGGCCGGCCAAGGGGTGCATTAGGGGGTAAAATTCGGCTAGGTTAAGTGCCAGTATAAATTCGGCATTAGGGGAAAATTGTGTCGTTTCCTGACCATTCTTCTCTTCTTTCTATTCTTCTCTCTTCTTCAACTTTTTCTTTTTCTTCTCTTCCTCTATAGCCGAATCTCCCTATCCACCTGTGCATCTCCATCTTTTTCTTCAGACGTTTCTAAAACCTTCATAGCCATTTGCCTTAAAAAGCTGAAATCCCGAAAACTATACTTTCTTCTGTGCCGATTTCTTCTAGCCAATTCTCTTTTCCATTTCATCATTCTTGACCGAATCTCTAGTTCTCTAAATCTTAAGTTTCTGTCGACTAGACCACAGCAAAACCCTCCTATTTCATCTTTCTTTACACAGTTCCAGCAAAAGCCGAAAACCCCACACTTTTAGGGACTTAGCCGAATATTGAGATCACTGAAGGCTCAACTTTTGTTATCATTTGAGGGCCTAGTTCGGCATCAGAATTGAGTAGAGATTAATTGGAATCATTGACCGAAGGAACCGGTGTAAGGTGATCTAGAGGCTGCTGATCAAGGGCTTGGACTGGTGGAGCAACGGGATCTAAGTCTAGTCGCAAACTTCGGCAAAGGTAGGATCACACAAGGCATTACTGAACATAAGCACAGTTCCGAACATTCTCACATTATCACAAGTCATATTCTTATATACGTGTAGACCATATATCTAATTAAATATAACCATATTACATATACAAATCACAGGTTAATCACTTTAATGATAAGCGAATACTATAATAAAAATTAAAGATTTTATTTCTTAATTCTATACTTGCGCAAGTTTAACCAATTAAGTCATATTATAAGGCATTAGGTCTCTTAGCATATATGGCATTATCAATTTCACAAATAATCAATAATATTCCATTAAAAATTCAAGTAATATCAATTCCACCATTCAATTTAAGTTAGAAGTTTACCAAATGCACATCCGCATACAAATATATATATAAATGTTACTTATTAATTAACCATTTTACTATCAATACATACCTAACACCTACTCATTATTTATCTTCATCAATTGTACCTATTTTAAAAATCATATAAGCATGATATACGCATATGCATTTCCAAAACAAACTGAAACATACAGACAAGTATTATTCGATTTTACACATATATCAACCATAGTATAAGTGCATTCATACATATACATATATAAGTTCAACTAACAAAGCATATTTGATTAAATTAGCACATATCTTTTACCATAATAAACAAATCATGAATTATACATATCATTATTCCGAACCATAAGGGAACACCAAATATACCCTATGCATGTATCTTAATTGTCACCTAACTAGTAATCGATATACTTAACTCATTTAACAACCATTATATATAATGTAGTCGAGACACATAAACAACTTCGTAAACATCATGTACCTTGGATATGCTCTCCACATAAGTTTAATCCAAAACCAAATATTAACATAACCCTTATCGTTATAAACTACTGCAATTCACATGAAAATATATATATGTGCCGAACTAATTTTCAATAATATTCAATATCTCTTATTATCATTTAACCGGATACTTGTCAACCAAATGAGGTTATTACTATCATTATAGGTCATAACCGAAGCATTTCAACCAAAAGTAACATAACAAATATATTTCATACTTTCCAGTATATCATGGCCGAATCATTCAAACCACATCCAGCTCGCCAATCAACTTCAACGCACAAAACGCATATCACAAATATCATTCAACCATAGCGCCTAATATTATAACTAAAATGAACATAGTCCATAATTAAACATAACCGATTTCAAGCAAGGTAGTTAAGCCATTTTCGCATGGCTTTAATACATACTCATTCAAAATAATTAATTTTAAGACTAGCCTATACATGCCACATAACCGAGTCTCAAAATATTATTTACTGAAATGATAACCGAATAGTTTGATGTCGTCTCCACCAACTTCCAACCCGAGCAGATCCCCAAAAATCTATAAACATAGAAAAAAAACAAATAGAATAAGCTTTGAGAGCTTAGTAATCTATAAGCAAATAAATAACTCAATGTCAATATTGATCTAATTACCCAACCAATTTATACTATCATAATCACATTTAACTTCAAACTTATAATTTCATATAATACATATACTTTCACTTTTGCCTAATATCCATACAACTAATATTAATATATCATTCAAATTTCAAAGCCACAATTTCAATAATTAACCGAATATACATAAACTCATATACATATATTGTAACACCCTAAATTTGGGCCTAGAAGTAAGGCCTTGAGTATGGGTCTGTAAGGAGGTTGTATATAAGCATTTAATTGTGCAAGGAAATGACACAATTAAATGTCTACTTTGGTGGTTAATGACCCTTAGAAGTGTTGGAGAAATCTTGGGTTCAAACCTGGGCTTTAGCAAAAATTTTAGAATTAAGTGAATAAAACCCTGGATGCTTGGATGATGGCCTTTTAAATTATTGTGTTAAATAAATGACATAATGAAGCATGTGGTTTAGTGCTTGTGGCATCATTAAGGTTGCAAGGGAGCTTGGGTTCAAGTCTTGGCTCTTACAATTCATTTTGGTTTTTCTCTTAAGTGAATCTGGACGCTGGCACATAATGGATGTTTTTATCACAGGAAGAGCCTGTGGTGGAGTGGCAAGGGGGCATGCTGTGTAATTGTGAGGTCTGAGGTTCAAGTCTTAAGATGCGTAGTGGAGTATTTATTTTGCTATTTGAGCTGTGTAGGAAGTGGAGTTAGACTGGGACTCTGTGGTTGAAGTGGTCATAAGAATAAGGAATTTTTTCTAATGGTCGAAAGCAATCCCACATCGGGAAGCTAACATGAGAATTGGTGAGAAGCTGGCTTTAAATAGAGAAAACCAGATGAGTTAGTGGGGGAAGACTCAATGCAGGATGTGCCAAGGTTGGTGATCGTGGACTTCGGCGCATTCTCATAAACAAGAGTGTATTCACGCCCTTCTTTGTTAGAATTCGGCAAAAGTCGAAAAGCCGAAACTTTGGCATTTGAGGCCTCACAAGCGTGTGATCACTCGTGTGGTAAACCGAGCCCACAAACCATGGGCGATAGATTGTAGAGGCCGTCATGAGCGTTCTCGTGTGCTGAGGCTATTCTGGGCCTAATGGGCCCTTGGGCCCGCTTGAGTAAATCTGACTGTTAGGCGGGAAGTAGTTGGGCCACATAGCCGTAACTAAATTTGGGCTAAATGGGCCACACGAGCATGTGGGCCCACTTGGGTTTAGAATGGCCTTAGGCCCATTTGCACCGTTAGGTCTGTTTAGGTTATTTAAGTCGCTCAAGGCGACGGTGGACCTTCTGTTAGGTAATTAAGACCCCCAATTTGTAAAATTACCGACATACCCTTGGTTTGCAAAATTACCGAAATACCCCAATTTGTAAAATTACCGAAATACCCTTAATTTGTAAAATTACCGAAATACCCTCAGTTTGTAAAATTACTAAAATACCCCCGATTGGTAAAATTACGAAAATATCCTCGATTTGTAAAATTACAAAAATACTGTCAATTTGTAAAATTGCCAAAATACCCTCAATTTGTAAAATTATCAAAATACCACCAGTTTGTAAAATTAACAAAATATCCCCAGATTGTAAATTACCGAAATACCCTCGATTTGTAAAATTACCAAAATACCCCCAATTTATAAAATTACCAAAATACCCTCAGTTTGTAAAATTACCGAAATACCCCAGATTTGTAAAATTACCAAAATACCCTCAGTTTGTAAAATTATCGAAATACCCTCGATTTGTAAAATTATCAAAATACCACTGATTTATAAAATTACTAAGATACTCTCGATTTGTAAAATTACCAAGATACCCTCGATTTGTAAAATTATCGAAACATCCCCAATTTGTGAAATTACCGAAATACCCCCGATTTGTAAAATTATTGAAATACCCCCAGTTTGTAAAATTACTGAAATACCATCAATTTATAAAATTACCGAAATACCCCCGATTTGTAAAATTATCGGATTACCCTTCTAGTGTAAAATTACTGAAATACCCCTATAGGATAAAATGACTGTTTTGCCCATGTGGGTAAATGACTGACTTGGACTATGAATTTGACTGATTTTACTGTGATTGTACGATTGTGGTTTAACTGACTTGACGGTGGTTGTACGACTGATATGCTTTCAGTATATGTTTAAATGATTGCAACTGAGCATGGCCATTTTGCATACACGTGTGATGATTGAGCATGACATTCACAACATATTGCATGGGGTTGGAATTATGGAACGAAAGAAGTATATGAGGATCACATTGTTGCTTAACGATCATGGATCCACCGGTGGCTTTTAAGCCCAATATATGATTATTGACGACTCTGTGTCGATCATATTTACCCAAGGCTGTGTGCCGACTGTATTACCGTCGTTGATGGCTATGTGCCTAACATGAAATAAATACCGATGGCTTAAAGCCAATTATTCTAATTATGGCTTTGCACCAACCTACATATGGCTCTGTGCCAAGCTGATTATGGCTGTGTGCCAAACGTATTTGCCTAAGGCTATGTGCCAATATATGATTATTGTCTACTCTGTGTCGATCATATTTACCCGAGGCTGTGTGTCGATTGTATTACCGTCGCTGATGGCTATGTGCCTAACAGCAGTGGCTTTGTGCCAATTACAATATCGCTACTGAAGGCTTTTTAAGCCCAATATATGATTAGCAGCTTTGCTGTAATGAAGGTAGTACTGTAATCGGGCTACCATTGATGTGTATCGGATGGGTGGGTCGATATTTATACCCCACATGATGTATACCAGGGGACGGAGTTGATGTGTAACGGTTGGATTATTCGGATGGGATAGCATGCATCTATGCATTCACACATTATGTTCTGTTATTGGTTTGGGCGGGCCCAATTGATTCTGTTATGGGCTGTGACCCAAATGATATTGTAATAGGCTTTGGCCCACGTATGCTCTGAATAGGACTATACTGTTACTGTTAACGGGCTCTGGCTTAGACTGTCTGTATTTTTGTTTTTGTATACTGACTGTTACTCTAGTATGGGGATTGCACACTGAGTTTTCGTAAACTCACCCCGTTTATTAACCGTGCAAGTAATCCCCAGTGTTAGGTGGATCGGTGTCGCAGAAGGAGTCGAAGACGACCACATAACTGCACATGATTTTCTATTTCGTTTATTTTGTTAAGCACTTTGATTTTGATTTGGGTTGTAATAAGGCCTCTTTATTTCCTTAACCTTTTATTTGGAAGGTTTATTTAGTATGTCTAATATCTGTTAGAAGTAGGGCACTGTTTTCCAAAAGAACAACTGTTTTCAAAACACTACGTTTTCGCGACTTAACTTTTAAAACATCACGTTTTCATAAATCGATTACTTTTAGAATTAGCTTCCGCAAAGTAAAAAAGAGTTTTGGAAATAAAATTAAGAAGTTTTCAATGTACTACATTTTAAATAAGAAGGGTTTCTAATGAAAACATAGTTTTTGAAAAATACTTCAATATGACACGCCAGATTCGGGTCTAACTTCTTGGCCGGGTTTGGGGTGTTACCTATATTCATGAATCACTTTATAATTATTATTTCTTTATATCATTTAGGCCGTACATAACCATTTATATAAGTTTGCATGTGGGCCACAATATGATATCACTATACATAACCTTTGAACAAATGTACTATATCTATTATCAAGGTAACATTCAATTTCAAAACCATAGTACCATTATATAATCGAAAATATATATACACATTCGTAAACATATGTTCTTAAATCAAACTTTAATATTTCATTCTTATATTTATCATGTAGCCGAATATACATATGTCTATACCAAAGTATCATACACTATTTAAAATCATATTATCAATGCATAAAGCCAAATCTTTAATCACTTGTTTACATATACTCATGTATCAAACCTTAATACTACATAGTCACACTTAACTTATGGCCAAATATATTTCACAATTACTTACAAATTCAAACTAACATCATAAATATGTTTGTACCACATATGAAATAATCAACTTACCTTATTCTCAAATAGGTAAACAACTATCATATCACGTACCTGGTCTCTTAGCCCATTTTATACATTCGTACACAACTTATCTTTGCCCGTTGAACCATTCAGAATTGGGTAGGATACTCAGATTATTACTCATATAGTACAATGCCAACGTCCCAGACGTGGTCTTACATGTAATCACATATTGATGCCACTATCCCAAGCAGGATCTTACTCACACAGATATATCAAAATCACATATCGATGCCAAGATATTAAACGTGGTCTTACTCGCACACATATATCGATGCCATGGTCTTCCTCGCATATCACATATTGGGATCGTATGTCATGACATATGTATCCTAGCTATTCCTAAGGCTCATACGGGGCTTTCGGACGTCGTAACTTGGTTGAATCGAACTTGTAAACTTAATTTCCAAGCATATACACATTTGGTCATTAGGTAAATAAAATCATAAAATTCGGTTTAGCATAGAAAACTTATATATATACAAAATTAACAGCATTTATTTGCTTATAAACTTACCTCGGACAATGGTAATTGGAACGGAACAACTAGTCGACAATTTTGGTTTTTCCCCGATCCAAATCCGATTTCTACATTTATTGATCTAATTCAATACAAATTAAACACATCCAAACATATTTTCATTCAATTTAGTCCAAGAACACATAAATGGGTAAATTACCATTTTACCCCTTAATTTACACTTTTTACAACAAAACACAAAATATGCAAAATCTCAAGATACCAATGTTTGGCCGAATGTTCCTAGTGTTCATACAAGTCCATATATTTCATTTATTTCACATTTTAGTCCCTCAAATTATTATTTTTGCAATTTAATCCTAATTACTCAAAACACCAAAAACTCCAATACAAAACATGTTAATGTAAAACATATCTTCCATATTTCATCATCAAACAACAAAAATCACAAGGTCTCATCAATGGCATAACTCAAAATATTCATCAAAATCAAAAATTAAAGCATGGGTCTTGAAGATTACTAAGCAACGGTCTCAAAAACATAAAAATTATCAAAAACTGAGTTAAACTCATACCTTAATTGAGCTTGAAAGCATCTGAACCCTTGTTTCTTTTTTCTTTTATTTGGTTTCGGCAAGAACACTAATATATAACTTATTTTAACTTTATTTTATGTTTTATGAAATATATATTATTACATATTATAAATTAAAGTTTAATTACATATATAACCTTAATGAATTATTATAAAAACTTCATAATATAAGCCTTATACCGTCCAACTATATTAACAATGGCATAATTACAATTTTAAGGCTTCAATTTAGAAAGCCACTAACAGTTTAACCCCTTTTAAAAATAACCACTAAATTTTCATTTTATGCGATTAAGTCATTTTATTTAATCGAATACCTAAACTACAAAATTAAATCACGAAAATTTCACAGATATAAATTCACACAAAATAAACACAGAAAATAATTTTAAATATTTTTCTGACTCGGATTCGTGGTCCTAAAACCACTGCTTCGATTACGGTCTAAATCAGGCTGTTACAACTCTCCCCCCTTAGGGATTTTCGTCCCCGAAAATCTTACCGGTGAATAAGTTTGGATAACATTCTTTCATTGCATCTTCTGGCTCCCACGTTGCTTCTTCAACTCCGTGTTTATGCCATAACATTTTAACTAACAGAATTTTCTTATTTCGCAATTCTTTAATCTCATGAGCCAGAATATGAATCGGTTCTTCCTCGTACGTCATATCGGGCTTAATCTCAACCTCAGTCGGGCTAATCACATGTGAAGGATCAGATCGATATCTACGAAGCATCGAAACATGAAATACATTGTGGATCTTTTTTAACTCAGGTGGCAACAACAGTCTATAAGCAACCGGCCTGATACGCTATATAACCTCATTCGACCCAGTAAATCTCGGACTCAATTTGCCTTTACGACTGAATCTGAGTATTTTTTTCCATGGTGAGACTTTCAAAAACACTCTATCCCCAACCTGAAACTCTATATCTTTACATTTCAAGTCCGCATATGATTTCTGACGATCTGATGCTACTTTCAGACTTTCACAGATCAGTCTCACTTTCTGTTCAGTTTCTCTGAACAAATCGACCCCGTGTATCTTATTTTCACTAAGCTCAGTCCAATATAACAGTATACGACATTTATGACCATACAAAGCCTCGTAAGGTGCCATTTTGATACTCAATTGAAAGCTATTATTGTGACAACCCGAATTAGGGCCTAATCGGAATAGTGGTTTCGTGACCACAAATCCGAGATAGAAATAATTATTTTATAATTATTTTGAGGTTATGATATGATTGCATGATTGTGTGAAAATTTTATGAAGAAATTCCATGCATAAAATGCTTAATTTGAAGTTAGGGGCTAAATCGAATAAGCTGCAAAACTTGCATTCTAGAAGTTTTTAGTATGAAATTACTTTGAAATATTAATTAAGAGGTCTTAAATAGCAATTTGACCAATTTCTAAAATTTTGGACAAAAATGGGCTTGTACATGAAAATTTTCAAAGAAAGGCATTAAGGGCATTTTGGTCATTTGTATATTAAATGAAATAAAATGGGAAAAATAACACAAAATTGGTTATCATCTTCATTAGTTGCTGCCGAAAATTGCTCTCCTCCATAGCTAGGGTTTCTTCAACTTTGAAGCTCCATAGTAAGTGATTTCAAGCCCCGTTTTTAATGTTCTTTACGTTTTTGGATTCCAGTAGAGTTCGATTAAGCTTATGCTAACAATAATTCAACCTAGGGTTCATATTTGGAAAAATACCCATAGGTGAAATTTGTGTATTTTGATGTTTTATGATAGAATATGAGGTTTTAAATTATGTTAGACAACTTGTGCTACTCGGTTTTAAGTGAAAACGAGTAAAACTAAGCATAATCGGTAAAAATACCTATTGTTCACAACTATGTGTTAGAGTGAGAATTTGATGTGGTCATAGAAGATAAAAATGTTCAGCATGTCATAAAACATAAGAATAAGGGCTGAAATTAAATTTCCGAGCCTAGGGGCAAAATTGTAATTTTGTAAAAGTTAGGGGCAAAAATGTAATTTTCTATAATGTGATCTTTGGATTAAAATAAATAGTATGAGTGCTAAATGAGCTAAATGTGTTGTTATAGATCAAGAAAGGCGTGGAATTGACCTCGAACGAGGGAAGGAAAAAGTTTTGGACTAAATCACAAAATTTCCACATTTTGCACCGAGGTAAGTTTGTATGTAAATATTATATTATTTTCATTTACATTCCTATATATTTCAGCCTATTATATGAATATACTAGCTGATGTTAAAATATAAATCGACTATTGGGAGAATAAAAATAAATAATAGAGAGGAATCCCGATTGAACATTGAGAGAGATCGAATAAAATAGAGGAGCGTAGCTAGGTCACATGTATGATGCTGAGTGCACATCATGTGTACAAGAAAGCTACGAAATACCATGTAGTAGCTAGGTCACATGTGTGATACGGGATGTATCCCATGTAGACAAGAGAGCTACGTAAGAGATAAATGTAGCTAGGTCACATGTGTGATACGGGATGTATCCCATGTAGACAAGAGAGCTACGTAATAAATAAATGTAGCTAGGTCGCATGTGTGATTCCAAGTGAAGGACACCATGTAGACAAGAAAGCTACGAGACAAATTGGCTAGGTCACATGAGTGGTATTAAGTGTTCACCATGTGTACAAGAGAGCCGAATTAAATGAAGAAGTATGATGGTGGGGTGTGTGCTAAAACCATTAAATATCGAGGATTGATCCGAATTGTTCAACGGGATGGTTTTGTGGTGACGTTGTGGTTATGGACCTATACTTATGATGAATGAATTGTGGTGAAAATGATTTGTGGCATATCTATATATGTAAGATAAAATGAGGGTAGCATAAAGAATGTGTGAAAGAGTGAAATTTGCATTAAAACTGTTTTGGACGGTAGCAGTGATGTGATTTTGAAAAATCACCAAAAATAGGAGGAACATAATTAGAGGTTGAATGAGATGTGAAATTAAATTTTAATGAGTCTACTTTCATATAAAAGAATCAGAACAAGCAAAGGAATTTTATATTTTGAGATATTTACAATTGTGTGTGACTTGCTCAGGATGAATGTGTGATCCCCTGTTTCAACTTTGAAAAATCATTAAAAATTGTACAAAGCAAATTAAGAAATATAGTTTACATACCTAAATTCCTTATTGAGTCTAGTTTTAAATGAAACAAATTTCAGGGTTATTTGAATTGTGTACTGAGAGAAATTCAATTGTAGTGAACAGAGGTCAGAATAGTCGAGCTGTGTAACAGGGAAGCTTTAATTAATAAACTGTACTAATCGGCTGAACCAAAAATTCTAGAAAAAATTAGCAAAGAGATTTATGAGTCTAGATTCAGGAAATTTTACGGATTTGAATTTCGAGTTTTTCAACTCGAGTTATGATTTATTTAGTGAATATGATGCAGGGGACAGCTTGATCAAATTGGGACAAACAATAAAAGTATAAAAATATTTTATAATTGAGTTATGTTGTAAACATGTTAGATTTCTTATTTGTTATTTATATACTTACTTACTAAGCTATATGCTTATCTTCTTTTCTTTTTTTTTTTTCTTGTCTTATAGAGTTACTAAGCCGATTGGGAATTGAAGATCGTCGGAGACCCATCCACGCTATCAATACTTTTTGGTACATTGTGAACACTATTTTGAAATATGGCATGTATAGCAGACTTGGTTATTTTTTTTACGTGTCATAAATGTCTAGGTTTAAATTACTACTTATAGTATCAAGCTAATCATTTTGTATGAAACTTTTGGAGTTAGTTTGTATTGTTAATAATATGATTGTTATAATGATCAAATTGCACGCTATATTTTTGTTGGGTTTTATTTAATAGTATTTACCATGATTTGTTAATACCTGCACTACCTGCTGTTAAACAACGGATATGGATAAGGGGTGTTACATTTAGTGGTATCAGAGCTATGGTTTAGTCGGTTCTCGGACTAATAAAGTGTGTGTAAAAGTCTAGCTATACATGCCATAAAAATATTGTGATAGTGTGGTGACTCCTGACTATTCTAAATTGTGTTTTGTTTTAATATAGTAATGGATCCTGAAGGAACTACGGCTGATGATGCTGCTAGTAATGCACCGGCTCCCGCACAAGGGACCGTACCTGTGGAAAGTAGACCAGAGACGTTGAGACAGGGAGATGAGGCTCGGGATGCCTTTCTCCAAAGGATGAACAATTGGTATACTGAATTTATTCGAGCAAATCCAAATACTCAACCTCCTCCACCCCCTCCTATACCTCAGATGATTCCTGTAGCTGCTCAAGATGTAAATTTGGTAAGGATGAACAAGCCTCCAGTTGACAAGATTCGAAAACAAGGGGCCGAAGAGTTTAGAGCAAAGATCGACGATGATCCTGAAAAAGCGGAATTCTGGCTTGAGAATTCTACCCGTGTATTTGATGAGCTCTCATGTACACCCGAAGAATGCTTAAAGTGTGCTGTATCACTTTTGAGAGATTCGGCCTACCATTGGTGGAAGACTTTGGTATCAGTGGTGCCAAAAGAAAAAGTTACTTGGGATTTCTTCCAGGAAGAATTTAGAAAAAAATACATAAGTCAACGATTTATGGATCAAAAACGGAAGGAGTTCCTTGAATTGAAGCAAGGCAAGATGTCTGTGGCAGAATATGAACGCGAATTTGTGAGACTTAGCAAGTATGCCCAGGAATGTGTGTCAACCGAGGCCATTATGTGCAGAAGGTTTGAAGATGGGCTGAATGAGGACATTAAAGTGCTTGTAGGAATTTTGGAATTGAAAGAATTTGTTGTATTGGTTGATCGAGCTCTTAAAGTGAAGAATTGAACAAAGAAAAAGAAAAGCTGCTATTGAGGCTCGAGATGCCAGAAAAAGACCGATAAGCAAGCCATTTCAATCTCAATCAAAGAGGTCCAAAGAGGCAAACCCTCAAATGACAGTTTCAATTGGGGAGTCACACAGAGATCGTGGTAGAGCGTATTCGGGGTCTAAAGCTCAAGCTACTTCGGTGGCAAGTGTGGGTAATGTGCGACCTAGAAAGCCCGAGTGTCAAGAATGTGGCCGGCAACATTATGGTGAGTGTTGGGGAACTGAGCGAGCTTGTTTCAGGTGCGGTTCTCGCGAGCATTTTATTAGAGATTGTCCGGAGAAAGTTAAGGAAGAAAGATTTCAGAATGCTAGACAGAATACCACCGCTAGTAGAGGTAGACCACCGAGAAATACTGGAGGTGGGACTAGCAGTAAAGCTGCGATGAAAGACTCAGTGGCAAGATCAGAAGCTAGAGCACCTGCTAGAGCTTATGCTATACGTGCCCGAGAAGATGCATCATCTCCCGATGTCATTACTGGTACATTTTCTCTCTATGATACTATTGTTATTGCATTGATTGATCCCGGGTCCACTCATTCCTATATTTGCATGAATTTAGTATCTAATAAAAAGTTGCCTGTTGAGTTTACTGAGTTTACGATTAAAGTGTCGAACCCCTTAGGCCAATATGTGCTAGTTGACAAGGTTTGCAAGAATTGCCCATTAATGATTCAAGGTCACTGTTTTCCGGCCAATTTGATGCTGTTACCATTTAATGAGTTTGATGTTATCTTGGGAATGGACTGGTTGACATTGTATGATGCTAAGGTAGATTGTAAACAAAAGACACTAGAGTTGAAATGTGAAAATGGAGAAATTTTGTGGGTTGAAAGCATTTAATCAAATAAATTGCCTATGGTGATTTCGCATATGTCTGCATGTAAATATATGAGGAAAGGGTGTGAAGCTTATCCGCTTATGTAATGAATCTCGAGTTGCCTCAATCAAGCTTGAATCGCACCGATAGTTTGTGAGTTTCGGATGTATTTCCGGAGGAATTGCCAGGTTGCCTCGAACAGAGAGATAGAGTTTGCCATTGATTTGTTGCCGGCATCGCACCGATCTCGATTGCTCCATATAGAATGGCTCAGTGAATTAAAAGAATTAAAGGCTCGATTGCGAGGAATTAACAGATAAGGGATTTGTGAGACCGAGTTTCTCTCCCTGAGGTGCTCTGTATTATTCAGTAAAGAAGAAGGATGGTTCAATGAGACTTTGCATTGATTATCGTCACTCAATAAGGTGACTATAAAGAACAAGTACCCATTGCCGAGGATTGATGATTTATTCGATCGGTTAAAAGGGCTACTGATGTTTTCAAAGATTGATTTAAGGTCCGGTTACTACCGGTTGAGAGTTAAGGAGTCGATGTGTGAAAACCGCCTTTAGGACAAGGTACGGACATTATGAGTTTCTTGTAATGCCTTTCGGCTTAACAAATGCTCCAGCTATATTTATGGACTTAATGAATCGGATCTTTTCGCCATATTTGGATAAGTTTGCAGTAGTATTCATAGATGACATTCTAATTTATTCTCGGGATGAGTTTGAACATGCCGAACACTTGAGAACCATATTGCAGATCTTGAGAGAAAAGAAATTGTTTGCCAAGTTTAGTAAAAGTGAGTTCGGCTTCGTGAAGTCGGATTTTTGGGACATATAGTCTCGGTGATGGTATTCGGGTGGATCCAAGCAAGATTTGCGATCGTTGATTGGAAACCGCCAAAGAATGTATTTGAGGTTAGAAGCTTTTTAGGCTTAGCGGATATTATAGACGTTTTGTTGAGGGATTTTCGATGATTGCCTCTCCTATGACTAAGTTGCTTCAAAAGAATGTTAAGTTTGAATGGGTGATGAATGTCAGAGTTTTGAAAAGTTGAAAGCACGATTGATTTGAAGCACCAATTTTAGTACTGCTTTGAGCCAGGAAAAGAGTTCGTAATTTATAGTGATGCATCGTTGATGGCCTTGGATGTGTGTTGATGCAAGAGGGTAAAGTGGTAGCTTATGCTTCGAGACAGTTAAAACCGCATGAAAAGAATTATCCTACACATGATTTGGAATTGGCCGCTATTATCTTTGCTTTGAAGATTTGGCGACATTATTTGTCTGGTGAAAAATGCCGAATTTTACACGATCACAAAAGTTTGAAGTATTTGATGAATCAAAAGGATCTGAATCTGCGACAAATAAGATGGCTTGAATTATTAAAGGATTATGATCTAGTGATTGATTATCATCCGGGAAAAGCAAATATAGTTCTTGATGCTTTGAGCAGAAAATTTCTTTTACTTTGAGAACCATGAATATGGGATTAGCATTGTCTCGATGATGGGTCAATCTTAGTAGAGATGAGAGCTAAACCGTTATTTCTCCAGTTGATTTGTGATGCTCAAAAGGATGATAATGAGTTGCGGACCAAAAGAACTCAATGCGAATCAGAGTTACGACTCGATTTTCGAGTTGGACAGACGATTGTTTAATGTTTCGAGACGAATATGTGTGCGAAAAATAATGAATTGATTGAGAAAATATTACAAGAGGCGCACAATGGTTGTTTATCAGTTCACCCAGTAGCACAAAAATGTATAAAGATTTAAAGAAGTTGTATTGGTGGCAGGTATGAAAAGGGACATTTCTGAATTTGTAACCAAGTGTTTGGTCCGTCAACAAGTAAAAGCCGAACATCAAGTGCCTTTGAGGACTACTTCACCGGTAATGGTGCACGAGTGGAAATGGGACAAGATTACCATGGATTTTGTAACCGGTTTGCCTTTGACTCCTAAAAGGAAGGATCTTTGTGCGGGTAGTGGTTGATAGATTAACAAAATCAGCCCACTTTATATCAAGACGCACCGATTACTCACTTGATAAATTAGCCGAATTATATATTGCTGAAATTGTGAGGTTGCACGGGGTACCTATGTCTATAATATCGAGATAGAGATCCGAGATTTACCTCAAGATTTTGGAAAAAGTTACAAGAAGCTTTGGGTACAAAATTGAACTTTAGTACAGCGTTCCATCCACAAACAGATGGTCAATCGGAAAGAGTAATCCAGTACTCGAAGATATGCTTAGATCTTTGTGTTTTAGAATTTGGAGGTAGTTGGGAGAAATATCTATCTTTAATTGAGTTTTCCTACAATAATGATTATCATCAAGTATACAAATGGCACCGTCTGAAGCCTTGTATGGTCGTAAGTGTCGGACTCCTTTATATTGGATGAACTCGGTGAGAAAGCAGATTCACGGAGTTGATCTAGTTAAAGAAACCGAAGAGAAAGTAAAAGTAATTCGGGATTGCTTGAAAGTCGCTTGAGATCGACAAAAGTCATATGCGGATTTTAAAAGAAAAGAGATTGAATTTCAAGTGGGTGATAAAGTGTTCTTGAAAGTGTCACCATGGAAAAAGATTCTGAGATTTAGTCGAAAAGGCAAGTTGAGTCCGCGTTTTATTGGGCCGTACGAAATTACCGAGAGAATTGGACCAGTGGCATATCGGTTGGCCTTACCGGCAGAGTTAGAGAGAATTCATAACGTGTTTCACGTGTCAATGTTACGACGTTATCGTTCTGATCCTTCACATGTGATCTCCCCAACAGAAATTGAGATTCGATCGGATATGACCTATGAAGAGGAACCAATAAAGATTTTGGCTCGAGAAATTAAACAGTTAAGAAATAAAAGTATAGCCTTAGTGAAAGTATTGTGGCACAGACATGGAATAGAGGAAGCTACGTGGGAACGAGGAGGCTATGAGGAAACAAAGACCCAAACCTCTCTTTATCGGTAAGATTTTCGGGGACGAAAATCTCTAAAGGGGGAAGAATTGTGACAACCCGAATTAGGGCCTAATCGGAATAGTGGTTTCGTGACCACAAATCCGAGATAGAAATAATTATTTTATAATTATTTTGAGGTTATGATATGATTGCATGATTGTGTGAAAATTTTATGAAGAAATTCCATGCATAAAATGCTTAATTTGAAGTTGGGCTAAATCGAATAAAGTGCAAAACTTGCATTCTAGAAGTTTTTAGTATGAAATTACTTTGAAATATTAATTAAGAGGTCTTAAATAGCAATTTGACCAATTTCTAAAATTTTGGACAAAAATGGGCTTGTACATGAAAATTTTCAAAGAAAGGCATTAAGGGCATTTTGGTCATTTGTATATTAAATGAAATAAAATGGGAAAAATAACACAAAATTGGTTATCATCTTCATTAGTTGCTGCGAAAATTGCTCTCCTCCATAGCTAGGGTTTCTTCAACTTTGAAGCTCCATAGTAAGTGATTTCAAGCCCCGTTTTTAATGTTCTTTACGTTTTTGGATTCCCGGTAGCTCGATTAAGCTTATGCTAACAATAATTCAACCTAGGGTTCATATTTGGAAAAATACCCATAGGTGAAATTTGTGTATTTTGATGTTTTATGATAGAATATGAGGTTTTAAATTATGTTAGACAACTTGTGCTACTCGGTTTTAAGTGAAAACGAGTAAAGCAGCATAATCGGTAAAAATACCTATTGTTCACAACTATGTGTTAGAGTGAGAATTTGATGTGGTCATAGAAGATAAAAATGTTCAGCATGTCATAAAACATAAGAATAAGGGCTGAAATTAAATTTCCGAGCCTAGGGGCAAAATTGTAATTTTGTAAAAGTTAGGGGCAAAATGTAATTTTCTATAATGTGATCTTTGGATTAAAATAAATAGTATGAGTGCTAAATGAGCTAAATGTGTTGTTATAGATCAAGAAAGGCGTGGAATTGACCTCGAACGAGGGAAGGAAAAAGTTTTGGACTAAATCACAAAATTTCCACATTTTGCACCGAGGTAAGTTTGTATGTAAATATTATATTATTTTCATTTACATTCCTATATATTTCAGCCTATTATATGAATATACTAGCTGATGTTAAAATATAAATCGACTATTGGGAGAATAAAAATAAATAATAGAGAGGAATCCCGATTGAACATTCGGAGAGATCGAATAAAATAGAGGAGCGTAGCTAGGTCACATGTATGATCTTTGAGTGCACATCATGTGTACAAGAAAGCTACGAAATACCATGTAGTAGCTAGGTCACATGTGTGATACGGGATGTATCCCATGTAGACAAGAGAGCTACGTAAGAGATAAATGTAGCTAGGTCACATGTGTGATACGGGATGTATCCCATGTAGACAAGAGAGCTACGTAATAAATAAATGTAGCTAGGTCGCATGTGTGATTCCAAGTGAAGGACACCATGTAGACAAGAAAGCTACTGAGACAAATTGGCTAGGTCACATGAGTGGTATTAAGTGTTCACCATGTGTACAAGAGAGCCGAATTAAATGAAGTATGATGGTGAAATTTGTGTGTGCTAAAACCATTAAATATCGAGGATTGATCCGAATTGTTCAACGGGATGGTTTTGTGGTGACGTTGTGGTTATGGACCTATACTTATGATGAATGAATTGTGGTGAAAATGATTTGTGGCATATCTATATATGTAAGATAAAATGAGGGTAGCATAAAGAATGTGTGAAAGAGTGAAATTTGCATTAAAACTGTTTTGGACAGTAGCAGTGATGTGATTTTGAAAAATCACCAAAAATAGGAGGAACATAATTAGAGGTTGAATGAGATGTGAAATTAAATTTTAATGAGTCTACTTTCATATAAAAGAATCAGAACAAGCAAAGGAATTTTATATTTTGAGATATTTACAATTGTGTGTGACTTGCTCAGGATGAATGTGTGATCCCCTGTTTCAACTTTGAAAAATCATTAAAAATTGTACAAAGCAAATTAAGAAATATAGTTTACATACCTAAATTCCTTATTGAGTCTAGTTTTAAATGAAACAAATTTCAGGGTTATTTGAATTGTGTACTGAGAGAAATTCAATTCGTAGTGAACAGAGGTCAGAATAGTCGAGCTGTGTAACAGGGAAGCTTTAATTAATAAACTGTACTAATCGGCTGAACCAAAAATTCTAGAAAAAATTAGCAAAGAGATTTATGAGTCTAGATTCAGGAAATTTTACGGATTTGAATTTCTGAGTTTTTCAACTCGAGTTATGATTTATTTAGTGAATATGATGCAGGGGGGACAGCTTGATCAAATTGGGACAAACAATAAAAGTATAAAAATATTTTATAATTGAGTTATGTTGTAAACATGTTAGATTTCTTATTTGTTATTTATATACTTACTTACTAAGCTATATGCTTATCTTCTTTTCTTTTTTCTTTTTTCTTGTCTTATAGAGTTACTAAGCCGATTGGGAATTGAAGATCGTCGGAGACCCATCCACGCTATCAATACTTTTTGGTACATTGTGAACACTATTTTGAAATATGGCATGTATAGCAGACTTGGTTATTTTTTTTACGTGTCATAAATGTCTAGGTTTAAATTACTACTTATAGTATCAAGCTAATCATTTTGTATGAAACTTTTGGAGTTAGTTTGTATTGTTAATAACAGTTGTTATAATGATCAAATTGCACGCTATATTTTTGTTGGGTTTTATTTAATAGTATTTACCATGATTTGTTAATACCTCGTACCCTGTTCCGGCAACGGATATGGATAAGGGGTGTTACAATTATTATACGTAAATTCAATCAGAGGTAGCTATCGTTCCCACGTACCTTCGAATTCGAGAATGCAGAATCTCAACATATCCTCAAGTATCTAAATGATTCGCTCTGACTGACCATCTGTCTAGGGATAAAAAGCAGTGCTAAAATATAGTTTAGTACCTAATGCATCTTGTAGTTTCTTCCAAAATCGCAATGAAACCTCGGATCGCTATCTGACACAATAGAAATAGGTACTCCGTGTAGTCTCACAATCTGAGAAACATATAACTCAACAAGTTTATCGAGCAAATAACCTGTACGAACTGGAACAAAGTGAGCTGATTTAGTCAATCTATCCACAATAACCCAGATTGCATCTTTCTTTCTCGGTGACATTGGTAAAACGGATACAAAATCCATCGTGACTCTGTCCCATTTCCATTCAGGTATCATGATCGGCTGAAGTAATCTAGAAAGTACCTGATGCTTGGGTTTTACTTGCTGACAGACTAAACATTTCAATACAAATTCAGAAATGTCTCGTTTCATACCATGCCACCAATAGTGCTATTTCAAATCATTATACATCTTCGTACTACCCGGGTGAACAGATAACCGACTGTTGTGAGCCTGGTTTTGCTATCAAATCATCATCAACTTTCTGAGCATCACAAATTTACTGAATAAATAACAGTCTTGCTTTTAATTCAACTATTATTGATCCATTATCAGACATAGCCATATGCGCATTAATCGCACACATAACAAATAGTGATTTTTCGCTTAGAACATCAGTAACAACATTAGCCTTTCCCGGATGGTAGTCAATCATAAGCTCATAGTCTTGTAACAGCTCTAACCATAGGGAATCACAAGATATCTCTGTATACTCAACTATTAGAACATACTTCAACCCGTTCATTGACACATGACTGAGGTTCGTAAACTCTTTATTCAATTTAGGCTAAATCAAAACTAATATTTCAGTGGATAATGTCTTCATGCAAAAGAAAGCTTCAAAAGTTGAACTAATTTTAATCTACCACAACGTTTCTCAGATAGAATTGTTCTAATAGACATAATTTTTTATCAAGTCCTCAAGAATACATGTTCTTCTTCCATACTACCCTTCAGATCACACATGTACATTCAAAGTTTATTTCTGTTCTAGTGGATAGATTTAAACACATATAACCCAGTTACATTTTCAATGAGATAATTCTGAATCAGATTAAACCACATAATCAGTCTTTTCGAAGAAATTCTTTCTTCTCGTTAGAAAGAATAATCTAGACATATCATTATACAAATGCCACAATCATCAAATAGAAATCATAATGTCATAATAAGATGGTCGTCTTACCCGTAATAATAGATAATATCCCGGCTATTAACCAAGCATCTGAACTCAGAAGAATATTAAATATGATTTGAACAGCAACCAATATAGAAGCACAACTTTTATAACTCTGATAACGGTACTACAATACTTCCAGATTTCAGAATGAAAATTATAATCATAATAGATAGATATAACCATTTTCTTCAAATAGACATCTCTTATAAATAATCACGTAGAATCATGAGAAAACCAGAATAACGAAACTTTCAATATCTAAAGCTATAATGAATATCAAAAAATTACAACCCATATAGATTGATATCAACCCCGATGACATTCCAGAAAATGTCCAGAAAGAACAATATCACTCGTGAATATTGAAATCGACAGTAACAAAAGCAATATAATCTTCACATATTTTTGACAGAACAATAGCCAGCAGAAACAGAGCATTAACATCATACATATTTTATCATCGACTTTCATGTCCACAAAATGGAACAAATACAAAAGAAAGACATAACAATGTCGAACATAACTCAGACAGAGTAACCCAGACTTTCATCTATTAGTATATTTAGTTAGTACCCTCATACGAAGAGAATTCCTTCTGAAATTAAATAATCAAAGATACTTCTGAGAATGAATGTACACATAGAATGCCCAAAAGAAATCATAATAACTACCCGACTATAACCATTACACTTAACCATCAATACAATTCAAACATTATCCCTTCATCGATAGAAATTAATTCAAAAATGCATCCAGTTAATACTTTCTTTAGATAACATACCTGAAGAGGTCATTTGATCGGAGATAACTTCTTCTTTAATAGTGACGTCACATAATCTGAATAATTTTTAGAACTATCCAATGTCTCTTTTAATACTGTCTTCATTTGCTGATTCATTCACTTTTCTGACCACATCATTAATCTTCCGAACTCAGACTACTGTAATTCCACACTCGTAGGCTTATTCAACCCGATTCTTATAGATTTCATTGTAACATTTTACAGATAAGGGGGTGAGGGTAGTAAAGCGTCAAATTTAACTTACACATAAATGTACATAACACATACTATCACAATTAACTAGTTCATTACTAATTTTCACGTTCTCAAATCATTTAATAAACATTTACTTTTAATCACTTTTGTTCTTAACATATAGTTCAAATGCCATCTCAAATCACTGATTCACAATCAAAGCGTTTCGTATAATAATCATAATCCAAATATTATAACTCATATGCTCATATAATTATAACATTTATCAATAACAACATATCATACAATTTGATCCATACATTTATAAGTTTCAACACATCATCAACACAATTTAATTCAACCATTTGAGTACACATTCCATACTATCAGAATTAGCTCAGTTGGAAAACTTATCTGTCTTATCAATTTTTTTCAGAGTCGGGAGATATCACACCATCACAGGTTTTATGTGGCATGTATAACTAGAATTACATACGCTATGATAGTCCTAGAACCGACTAAACCATAGCTCTGATACCAATAAAATGTAACGCCCCTAACCCGTATCCATCACCGGACTAGGGTCACAAGGCATTACTGAACATAAGCACGGTTCCGAACATTCTCACATTATCACAAGTCATATTCTTATATACATGTAGAGTATATATCTAATTAAATATAACCATATTACATATACAAATCATAGGTTAATCACTTTAATGATAAGCGAATACTAAAATAAAAATTAAAGATTTTATTTCTTAATTCTATACTTGCGTAGGTTTAACCAATTAAGTCATATTATAAGGCATTAGGTCTCTTAGCATATATGGCATTATCAATTTCACAAATAATCAATAATATTTATTAAAAATTCAAGTAATATCAATTCCACCATTCAATTTAAGTTAGAAGTTTACCAAATGTACATCCGCATACAAATATATATATATATGTTACTTATTAATTAACCATTTTACTATCAATACATACCTAACACCTACTCATCATTTATCTTCATCAATTGTACCTATTTTACAAATCATATAAGCATGATATATGCATATGCATTTCCAAAACAAACCGAAACAGAAAGACAAGTTGTATTCAATTTTACACATATATCAACCATAGTATAAGTGCATTCATACATATACATATATAAGTTCAACTAACAAAGCATATCTGATTAAATTAGCACATATCTTTTACCATAACAAACAAATCATGAATTATACATATCATTATTTCGAACCATAATGGAACACCAAATATACCCTATGCATGTATCTTAATTGTCACCTAACTAGTAAGTGATATACTTAACTCATTTAACAACCATTATATATAATGTAGCCGAGACACAAAAACAACTACATAAACATCACGTACCTTGGATATGCTTTCCACATAAGTTTAATCCAAGACCAAATATTAAAATAACCCTTATCGTTTTAAACTACTGCAATTCACATGAAAATATATATATGTCCCGAACTAATTTTCAATAAGATTCAATATCTCTTATTATCATTTAACCGGATACTTGTCAACCAAATGAGGTTATTACTATCATTACAGGTCATAACTGAAGCATTTCAACCAAAAGTAACATAACAAATATATTTCATACTTGCCAGTATATCATGGCCGAATCATTCAAACCACATCCAGCTCGCCAATCAACTTCAACACACAAAACGCATATCACAAATATCATTCAACCATAGCGCCTAATATTATAACTAAAATGATTTCAAGCAAGGTAGTTAAGCCATTTTCGCATGGCTTTAATACATACTCATTCAAAATAATTAATTTTAAGACTAGCCTATACATGCCACATAACCGAGTCTCAAAATAATATTTTCTAAAATGATAACCGGATAGTGTGATGTCGTCTCCACCGACTTCCAACCCGAGTAGATCTCCGAAAATCTATAAACATAGGAAAAATAAATAAATAGAATAAGCTTTGAGAGTTTAGTAAGCTATAAGTAAATAAATAACTCAATGTCAATATCGATCTAATTACCAAACCAATTTATACTATCATAATCACATTTAACTTCAAACTTATAATTTCATATAATACATATACTTTCACTTTTGCCTAATATCCATACAACTAATATTAATATATCATTCAAATTTCAAAGCCGCAATTTCAATAATTAACCGAATATACATATATTCATGAATCACTTTATAATTATTCTTTCTTTATATCATTTAGGCCGTACATAATTATTTATATAAGTTTGCACGTAGGCCACAATATGATATCGCTATACATAACCTTTGAAAAAATGTACTATATCTATTATCAAGGTAACATTCAATTTCAAAACCATAGTACGATTATATAATCGAATATATATATACACATTCGTAAACATATGTTCTTAAATCAAACTTTAATATTCCATTCTTATACTTATCATGTAGCCGAATATACATATGTCTATACCAAAGTATCATACACTATTTAAAATCATATTATCAATGCATAAAGCCAAATCTTTAATCACTTGTTTACATATACTCATGTATCAAACCTTAATACTACGTAGTCACACTTAACTTATGGCCGAATATACTTCACAATTACTTACAAATTCAAACTAACATCATACATATGTTTGTACCACATATCAAATAATCAAGTTACCTTATTTTCAAATTGGTAAACAACTATCATATCACATACCTGGTCACATAGCCCATTTTATACATTCGTACACAACTTATATTTTCCCATTGAACCATTCGAAATTGGGTAGGATACTCGGATTATCACACATATAGTACAATGCCAACGTCTCAGATGTGGTCTTACATGTAATCACATATTGATGCCACTGTCTCAGACAGGGTCTTACTCACACAGGTATATCAAAACCACATATTGATGCCAACATATTAAACGTGGTCTTACTCTCACACATATATCGATGCCATGGTCTTACTCGTACATCACATATTGGGATCTTATGTCAGGACATATGTATCCTAGCTATTCCTAAGGCTCTTACGGGGCTTTCGGATGTCGTAACTTGGTTGAATCGAACTTGTAAACTTAATTTCCAAGCATATACACATTCGGTCATTAGGTAAATAAAATCATAAAATTTGGTTCAGCATATAAAACTTATATATATACAAAATTAACAGCATTTATTTGCTTATAAACTTACCTCAGACAACGATAATCGGAACGGAACAACTAGTCGACAACTTTAGTTTTCCCCCGGTCTAAATTCGATTTCTACATTTATTGATCTAATTTAATACAAATTAAACACATTCAAGCATATTTTCATTCAATTTAGTCCAAAAACACATAAATGGGTAAATTACCTTTTTACCCCTGATATTTACACTTTTTACAATTTAGTCCCTATTGCACAAAACACAAAATATTCAAAATCTGAAGATACCAATGTTTGGCCGAATGTTCCTAGTGTTCATACAAGTCCTAATATTTTATTTATTTCACATTTTAGTCCCTCAAATTATTAATTTTGCAATTTAGTCCTAATTACTCAAAATCATCAAAAACTCCAATACAAAACATGTTAATGTAAAACATATCTTCCATATTTCATCATCAAACAACAAAAATCACAAGATCTCATCAATGACATAACTCAAAATATTCATCAAAATAAAAAATTAAAGCATGGGTCTTGAAGATTACTAAGCAACGATCTCAAAAACATAAAAATTATCAAAAACCGAGTTAAACTCATACCTTAATTGAGCTTGAAAGCATCCGAACCCTTGTTTCTTTTTTCTTTTATTTGGTTTCGGTAAGAACACTAATATAAAACTTATTTTAACTTTATTTTATGTTTTATGAAATATATATTATAACATATTATAAGTTAAAGTTTAATTACATATATAACCTTAATGAATTATTTTAAAAACTTCATAATATAAGCCTTATACCGTCCAACTATATTAATAATGGCATAATTGCAATTTTAAGGCTTCAATTTAGAAAGCCACTAATAATTTAACCCCTTTTAAAAATAACCACTAAATTTTCATTTTACGCGATTAAGTCATTTTATTTAATCGAATACCTAAACGACAAAATTAAATCATGAAAATTTCACAGATATAAATTCACACAAAATAAACATAGAAAATAATTTTTAAATATTTTTTTGACTCAGATTCATGGTCTCGAAACCACAGTTTTGATTAGGGTCAAAATGGGGACATTACATAAAGCCCCTGTTTTGATACAGCCAGAGCCTGGGAAGGAATTTACTGTTTACAGTGATGCGTCAAACATTGGATTGGGTTGTATGTTGATGCAAGAAGGTAAAGTGGTTGCTTATGCATCTCGTCAGCTCAAGCTTCACGAGGCAAATTACCCTACTCATGAATTGGAGTTAGCTGCAGTGGTTTTCGCACTGAAGATTTGGAGACATTACTTATACGGTGAAAAGACAATTATTTACATAGATCATAAAAGCCTCAAATATCTTGTTACTCAGAAGGAATTAAATCTTAGGCAACGAAGGTGGATAGAGTTGCTTAAGGACTACGATTGTTCAATTGAGTATAACCTTGGTAAAGCTAGTGTGGTATTTGACGAACTGAGTCGTAGGGTTGTATCTGATTTGAGAGCAATGTTTGCTCGTCTTAGCCTATTCGGTGATGGTAGCTTGTTGGTTGAACTACAAGTGAAACTGACTTGGATTGATCAAACTAAGGAGAAACAGTTGTTAAATGAGTCGTTAGCTTCTCATTTTTAACAAGTTGAGAATGGTGAGACCATAGATTTTGGGCTAAATGAAAAAGTAGTGTTATGCTTCCGTGGAAGAGTACGTATACAGAAGGATTCTGATCTGAGGTAGTCCATACTGTAAGAGGTGCATAGTAGTCCATATACTATGCGTCCTGGCGGAAACAAGTTATACCGAGATCTTCGTGAGCTGTACTGGTGGCCAGGGTTGAAACGCAAAGTTACTGATTATGTGAGTAATTACCTAACATGCCAACAAGTTAAGGCTGAGCATCAACTACCTTCTGGGTTACTGCAGCCAGTTAAAATTCCACTCTGGAAATGGGAGAGGGTAACCATGGATTTTGTGAGTAGGCTACCCTTGACGCCGACTAAGAAGGATTCGATATGGGTAAGTGTGGACTGGCTGACTAAATCTACCCATTTTATACCGGTCCACATCGATTATTCGTTACGGAAATTGGCCAAGTTGTATGTGGCTGAGATTGTTAGACTACATGGTGTACAGGTTTCTATCATATCTGACAGAGATCCTAGATTCACATCTCGGTTCTAGAAAAAGTTAGACAAGGCTTTGGGTACAAGACTGGATTTCAGCACTGCATTCCACCCTTAGACAGATGGGCAGTCAAAGAGTATGATTCAAATATTGGAAGACATGTTAAGAAGTTGTGTAATTGATTTCAGGGGCAGCTGGGAGGATTATTTGCCGCTGGCAGAGTTTGCATATAATCAATTTACACATTTAACCTTTACTAAAAAACCATCAAAATTCATGATAATATGTCCATATATGTCCACTCATGTTTCAAATGGTCTAATTACAACATAAGGACCGTTACATTATGATTCCATAACTATTAAATACCTTAAGCTAATGAAAATCCACTTTTACACTTTACGCGATTTAGTCCTTTTTATCAAATTAAGCATTTAAACGATAAAATTTCCTAGCGAAATTTCACACAAACATAATACCATGCTTTAGACATTAAAATAATAATAAAACAATTATTTTAACCTCAGATTTGTGGTCCTGAAACCCCTATTCCAATTTGACTCAAAAACGGGCTGTTGCAACTCTCCCCCCTTAGGGATTTTCGTCCTCGAAAATCTTACCAGCGAATAGGTTCGGGTATTGTTTTCTCATAACATCCTCAGGTTCCCATGTAGCTTCTTCAACCCAGTTTTGATGCCATAATAGTTTCAATAATGTGATTCTCTTATTTCTCATCTCTTTGATCTCACTAGCTAAAATTTGAATTAGTTCTTCACTGTATAATAAATCTGACTGTATCTCAACTTTAGTTGGAGAAATAACGTGTGAAGGGTCTAATCGATATCTTCGTAGCATCAATACGTGAAACACATTATGTATTTTCTCTAACTCATATGGTAAAGATAGTCGATATGCCATTAGTCCAACTCGCTCAGTAATCTTATACGGTCTGATGAATCACGGACTCAATTTCCCTTTTCGACCAAACCACAATATCTTTTTCCACGGTGACACTTTCAAAAACCCTTTATCCCCGATCTGGAACTCCATATCTTTCCGTTTCAAGTTTACGTACGATTTTTTGTCGATCCAAAGCTGCTTTCAAACTATCACAAATTACTTTCACTTTTTCTTCAGTCTCTCTGATCAAATCAATCCCATGAATTTTAGTTTCGCTGAGCTCACTCTAGTACAACGGTGTTCGACATTTATGACTGTATAGAGCTTAGTACAGTGCCATCTTTATACATGATTGGAAGCTATTATTGTAAGCAAATTCAATTAGAGGTACATATTTCTCCCAGCTACCTTCAAACTCAATTATGCAATAACGCAACATATCCTCAAGCATCTAAATAACTCGTTCGGATTGACCATCTGTTTGTGGGTGAAATGCAGTGCTAAAATGTAGCTTTGAATCTAAAGCTTCTTGCAATTTCTTCCAAAATCGTGAAGTAAATCTTGGATCTCTATCCAAAATAATAGATAGGGGAACACCATGTAATCTTACAATTTCGGAATATACAACTCAGCTAATTTATCAAGTGAGAAATCTGCACGTACCAGAATGAAATGAGCTAATTTCGTCAATCTGTCAACAACTACCCAGATCACATCTTTCTTTTTCGGAGATAAGGGCAAACCCAATACGAAATCCATTGTTACTTTATCCTACTTCCACTTAGGAATCATAATAGGCTGTAATATACCTGACGACTCTTAATGCTCATCTTTGACTTGCTGACAAATCAAACATTTCGAAACAAATTCTGAGATATGTCGTTTCATGGTATGCCACCAATAAAACTGTTTCAAATCATTATACATTTTCATGCTTCCCAAATGTACTAATAAACAACTACTTTGTTGTAACGCCCCCACGCCCGAGACCGTCACCGGAGTCGAGTATGAGGTGTTACTAAACTTAATTTAACATTTTAAGAACTTTAGATTATTTGTTTCTACATTCACAGCTTTTTAGCTACTTGCGTTACAGTCACAAGAAAAATCATATCTCGAGTTACAAAACTCGAAATCAAGATCCGTAAATTTTTCCTGAATCTAGACTCATATGCCTATCTACTAATTTTTTTCTAGAATTTTTGATTGGGCCAATTAGTACAGTTTATTAGTTAAAGTTACCCCTGTTTCAGGGCTTGACTGGTCTGACCTCTGTTTACTACGAACCACTTTTCTCTCTGTATGAAATTCATATGAATATGAGGTTTATTTCTCCTGAAGCTAGACTCAATAAGGATTCTGAGGATATAAAATAAGCCACCTAATTATATCTGTACAATTTATGGTGAATTTATAAATTTGGAACAGGGGATTCAGAAACTGCTCTGACCCTGTTTCACTAAAATTCAAATATCTTCTAACATATAATTCTTTTTCCAGTTTAGTTCATTTCATGTAAAACTAGACATAATAAGCTTCAATTTGATATTTAATCCATCACCAAATTCAATTTCTATGATTTTTAGTAAATTTTTAAACTCACATCAGTGTTGCTGTAATATTCTGTTTATGGCAAATTTCATCCTTTTTATGAATTTTCATGAACTAGGTAACTTATTAACTTTCCATAACATCAAACATATTCTAAACTAACCATTTCCATAATTTATCATTATCAAGCACTTCCTCAACCATTTCATCACTATACCATAAGATCATTTACACAAAATAAGTATTTTGCTATACATGCCATACTTAAATTTACAAGCCATTTTACCGAAAAGTTCTTAGGATAGTGTGGTGATCCTCAGACCAATCCCGACTCTCGAGTTGGCTTGTCCAAAACTACAATGAGGAAGAAAGAGGAGTAAGCATAAATGCTTAGTAAGTTCATATGCAAATAATAAGTAACATAACAAAGCAATCATACCAAACAACATTAGCATGGTATCACCAAAACATAAATCTCATTTCTAATCATCTTTCATCATTTTACTACCTTATCGTTATTGTATCAATACTCAACCCGAGGGTTAAGTACATACTTGTCCGAAGTATCCATTTCACATCACTTACCAATACGTCTCTTTTCATCTCAAGTATTCCTTCATTTGAGTAAAACTTTACCCGTTGAACTCATCGGAATATAATTCGGATACGTAGGAAGTTTGCACATAAGTGCCACATATGTAGCCAAGCTACCATGTAACCCGCCCATAAGCGAACTCGGACTCAACTCAACGAGCTCGAGCGTTCGCATCCATAATGAACTCGGACTCAACTCAACGAGCTCGGATGCCTAGTTACATCTCACGAACTCGGACTCAACTCAACGAGTTCGAACATTCGCATCCATAAGTGAGCTCGGACTCAACTCAACGAGCTCGGATGCTCAACCATCCTAGTGACATGTCACTTGTATCCTAATCTATTCCTAAGGTTCAAACGGGATTTTCCTTGAACACATATCCTTGCCGTCTTCCGTAGAATGCCGAAATCAATACTCGGTAACAATTTGTACTTAACAAGTAGCTCACATAATTTGCATTTTATTCGAAATTAACCACAAAGCATATATTTCATAATAAAAATCAGCATATCATATAATTAACATCAATGGCTTAAAAAAAATAACAATTATGTTACATTATTTACACATGAACTTACCTTGGTACCAAAATACAAAGGTTTTGCAATTTAATCCACAATCTTTTCTTTTCCTCGATTGGAGTCGTTTCCACGTCTTTCTTGATCTAAAATAACACATTTAGCTTATTTAATACTCACATTATCAAATTAATCCTTAACTCAAATTTTGACAAAATTACAATTTTACCCCTAAACTTTTGCATATTTACATTTTTGCCCCTAGGCTCGGGATTAAACTTTATTCCTTATTCTTATATTTTACAACATGCTGATCACTTTTCCCTTCTATGGCAACATCAAATTCTCACTCTAACATGTACTTGTGACTATTAGGTATTTTTACCGATTAAGCCCTTTTACTCGTTTTTGCTTAAAATCGAGTAGTACAAGTTGTCTAACATAATTTAAAACATCATATTCTATCATAAAACATCAAAATACACAAATTTCACCTATGGGTATTTTTCCAAATATAAACCCTAGGTTAAATTATTGCTAACATAAGCTTTATCGAGTTATCGGGATCTCAAAAACATAAAAATCATTAAAAGCGGGGCTTGGAATCACTTACTATGAAGCTTGAAAGTTGAAGAAACCCTAGCTATGGAGACATGGAGCATTCGGCAGCAACTAATGGGGAAGATGACTATTTTGTGTCATTTTTCCCATTTTATTTCATTAATTATCCAAATGACCAAAATGCCCTTAATGCCTTTCTTTGAAAATTTTCATGTACAAGCCCATTTTTGTCCAAAATTTTAGAAATTGGTCAAATTGCTATTTAAGACCTCCTAATTAATATTTCAAAGCAATTTCATACTAAAAACTTCTAGAATGCAAGTTTTGCAACTTATTCGATTTAGCCCCTAACTTCAAATTAAGCATTTTATGCATGGAATTTCTTCACAAAATTTTCACACAATCATGCAATCATATCATAAACCTCAAAATAATTATAAAATAATTATTTCTATCTCAGATTTGTGGTCACGAAACCACTATTCGATTAGGCCCTAATTCGGGATATTACAACTCTCCCCCTTTTAAGGATTTTCGTCCTCGAAAATCTTACCAAGAAATGCAGATGTGGGTATTGATTTTCATAGTTTTTCTTGATTCCCATGTAGCTTCTTCTACTCCATGCTTTTGCCACAACACCTTCACAAGTGCAATATTTTTATTCCTTAGTTGTTTGACCTCTCGAGTTAAAATCTTAATCGGTTCTTCTTCATAGGTCAATCTGGTTGTAGTTCAATTTCTGTCGGTGAAACCACATGTGAAGGATCCGAACGATACCGACGTAACATAGATACGTGGAACACATCATGAATCTTCTCTAATTCAGGTGGTAAAGCTAGCCGATATGCTACCGGTCCAACTTTTTCAATTACCTCATACGGCCCAATAAAACGTGGACTTAATTTGCCCTTCCGTCCAAAGCTGAGAACCTTTTTCCACGGAGACACCTTTAAAAATACTTTATCACCAACTTGAAATTCAATGTCCTTTCGTTTTAAATCTGCATAAGATTTCTGTCTATCTGAAGCAGCTTTCAAACAATTTCGAATTACCTTTACTTTTTTTCTTGGTTTCTTTTATTAGATCAACTCCATAAATCTTATTTTCCTTGAGTTCAGTCCAATACAGAGCGTTCGACACTTACGACCATACAATGCTTCATAAGGTGCCATTTTCAAGCTCGTCTGATAACTATTATTGTAAGCAAATTCTACCAACGGTAGGTATTTTTCCCAACTTCCTTGAAATTCCAATACACAACATCCGAGCATATCTTCAAGAATCGAATTACTCTCTCTCGATTGTCCATCACCGTGGATGAAAAGCAAGATCTGAAATTTAACTTTGTACCTAACGCGTCTTGCAATTTTTGCCAAAACCTCGAGGTAAACCTTGGATCTCTATCTGAAATGATCGACAATGGTATTCCATGTAGTCTAACAATTTCTCTAACATACAATTCAGCCAACTTGTTAAGAGAATAATCCATACGTACCGGGATAAAATGAGCCGACTTAGTTAGTCTGTCAACTATTACCCAGATAGCATCTTTCTTTCCTGGAGTTAATGGCAATCCTGAAACAAAATCCATAGTAATCCGATCCCATTTCCATTCAGGAACCATAATAGGCTGAAGTAATCCCGAAGGCACTTGTTGTTCAGCTTTCACCTGTTGACAAATCAAGCATTTGGACACAAACTCTGATATATCCTTTTTCATTCCATTCCACCAATACATTTTCTTCAAGTCATTATATATTTTCATACTACCCGGATGAATCGAGAAACAACCACTATGTGCTTCCTGTAGGATCTTTTGAATCAATTCCTCATTCTTTGGTACACAAATCCGATCTTTAAACATTAAGCACCCATCAGAACCGATTCTGAAATCTGACTCTGTATCAACTTCACACTGCTTTCTTTTGGCTTGCAAATCTTGATCATCTTTCTGAGCTTCAGAGATCTCTTGTAAAAACATCGGTTTTGCTCTTAACTCTGCTAGAATCGAACCATCATCTGACATTTTCAACTGAGTGTTCATAACTCTCAATGCAAACAACAACTTTCTGCTCAAAGCATTAGCTACTACATTCGCTTTTCCCGGATGATAATCAATAACAAGCTCATAATCTTTTAGTAACTCCAACCATCTTATTTGTCTTAAATTCAAGTCTTTTGTGACATCAAATACTTAAGACTTTTATGGTCGGTATATACCCGGCACTTTTCACCATACAAATAATGTCGCCAAATTTTCAAAGCAAACACCACGCATGACCAATTCTAAATCGTGAGTAGGATAATTCTTCTCATGAGGTTTTAAGCGCCTCGAAGCATAAGCCATCGCTTTTCCTTCTTGCATAAGCACACACCCCAAACCATTTAGAGAAGCATCACTATACACCACAAATTCTTTACTGATTGGTTTGTACTAACACTTTGGTGCCTCTGTTAATAACCTTTTAATTCTTCAAAACTCTGTGACATTCTTCCGTCCATTCAAATTTAACATCCTTTTGAGTAGTCTAGTTATAGGAGCAGCAATTATAGAAAATCCATTTACAAACCGTCGATAATACCCGGCTAGCCCCAAGAGACTTCTAACTTGAGTTACATTTTTGGTGGTTTCCAATCAACAATGGCTGAAATTTTACTAGGATCAACCCGTATACCATCACTGAAACAATATGACCCAAAAATCCAACTTCCGGAGCCAAAATTCACTTTTACTAAACTTAGCATATAGTGTTTATCTCTCAAAGTTTGCAAAACTATCCTCAAATGCTCGGCATGCTCTGTCTCATCTTTTGAATAAATTAAAATATCATCTATAAACACCACAACAAATTTGTCCAAGTATGGTGAATATGCGATTCATTAAATCCATAAACACAAAGAGAGCATTTGTCAACCCAAATGGCATAACTAAAAATTCATAATGACCGTACCTTGTTCTAAAAGAAGTTTTAGGCACATCCGACTCTTTTACCCGCAATTGATAATATCCAGATCTCAAATCAATCTTTGAAAACCATGTCGCTCCTTTTAGTTGATCAAACAAATCATCAATTCTTGGCAATGGATACTTGTTTTTGATTGTCACCTTGTTTAATCGCGATAATCAACACACAATCTCATAGAACCATCCTTCTTTTTCACAAATAACACAGGAGCACCCCAAGGTGAAAAACTCGGTCTCACAAAGCCTTTATCAGTCAACTCTTGCAACTGCGACTTTAATTCCTTCAACTCTGCTGGTGCCATTCTCGTATGGAGCAATCGAAATCGAGTTGTTCGGTATCAAATCAATACCAAATTCTACTTCCCTAATGGAGGCAAACCCAAGCGCAATTCTTACGGAAATTCGTCCGCAAATTCACACACACTGGCAAGACCGATTCAACTTTCTTTTCAACTTCTTTTGTATTAATTACATACGCCAAATAAGCTTCATAACCCTTTCTTAAATATCTTTGAGCCGACATTGAAGAAATCACACTAGGCAATGCCTCGATTTATCTAATTCAACCCATGATGTTTCACCATTTTCACACTTTAATTCTATAACTTTTTCTTTGCAATTTATTTTAGCATCATGCAAAGTGTCAACCAATCCATGCCCAAAATAACATCAAACTCATCAAACGGCAACAACATCAAGTCAATTTGGAAAGTAATGATCCCGAATCATTAAAGGACATTTCTTACATACTTTGTCAACAATCACACATTTGCCTAACGGATTCGACACTCTAATCATAAATTACGTGTTCTCAACGGGTATATTCATACTAGACACCAATTTCATGCACACATATGAATGAGTAGAACCGGGATCAATCAAAGCAATAACATTAACATTATAGAGAGAAAATGTACCGATAATCACATCAAAGAGGAAGCATCTTCGCGTGCTTTAATAGCATAAGTTCTAGCCAGAGCCCTTCCTTCAGTCTAAGCGGTGCATCTCTCGGCTACATTCTTACCGCTTGCTTCGCTCCCACTTTTCTTAGATATCTTCCTCTCGAATCCGCCCCACTTGTTTTTGTATTCTGAAATTTTTCTTTTTCACTCTGTGCAGGCAGTCTCTAATAAAATGGTCAGGAGAACCACATCAAAAACATTCATTTGCTCTGCATGGACCAAAATGATTTCTACCACCACACCGCTGGCACTCCGGTTTAACAAATCTCGGATTCCTTACACAATTCTTTGAAGTAGTGCGGGACTTAGGACCCACATTTTGCTTCTTATAGTTTCCATATGATTGCCCAGCTGAAGTTTGAGAATGAGGTTCATATTTCTTGACTTTCCAGTTCTTTGTGAGAATGAAGCGCTCATCGGTCTTTTCTTCCGACTTCTAGTCTCGATCTTTTGCTTTTTTCTTCTCTTTAAGTAATTCTTCACCTTACAAGCTCGATCAACCAATACTACCATTTCTTTTAATTCAAGAATTCCAACAAATACTTTGATGTCTTCATTGAGCCCGTCTTCAAATCGTCGGCACATCTTGGCCTCTGTAGGAACATACTCTCTGGCATATTTACTTAATCGAACAAACTTTCTTTCATATTCTGTAACCGTCATATTACCTTGCTTCAGTTTAAGAAATTCTTTACGCTTCTGATCCATAAATCTTTCACTAATATATTTCTTCCGAAACTCTTCTTGAAAGAATTCCCATGTTACTCTCTCTTTTGGTACCACCGAAATCAAAGTCTTCCACCAATTGTAAGCTGAATCCCTCAACAAAGATATAGCGCATTTCAAACATTCTTCAGGTGTACAAGATAATTCATCAAATACCCGAATAGAATTTTCAAGCCAAAACTCGCTTTCTCGGCATCATCATCAATATTTGCTTTAAATTCTTCTACCCCTTGCTTGCGGATTACATCAACTAGATTTCTATGAAATTTCATCAGATCCATACCTTGAGGCATCTAGGGTACAGGTTGAGGAATTGGGGGAGGTGGGGGAGGTTGTACATTTGGGTTCGTACGAACGAACTCAGTGTACCATGCACTCATCATTTGGAGAAAGGCTTCCCGACCCCTTTCTCCTCCTCCCGACCAACAGTAGGAGGTGGATTTTCAGTGGTGCTGCTCCTTCAGCCGGAGCTGGCGCATTACTCTCTACTTCATCTGCCACAGCTGGATCGGGATCCATTTACTATAAAAAAAATCATTTAAAAAGGTCAGAAGTCGTCACACTATCACAATTTATACATATGGCATGTATAGCAAAATCCGTGCATACAACACGTAGTCCGAGAATCGACTAAACCTGCTCTGATACCACTAATGTAATGCCCCCACGCCCGAGACCGTCACCGGAGTCGAGTATGAGGTGTTACTAAACTTAATTTAACATTTTAAGAACTTTAGATTATTTGTTTCTACATTCACAGCTTTTTAGCTACTTGCGTTACAGTCACAAGAAAAATCATATCTCGAGTTACAAAACTCGAAATCAAGATCCGTAAATTTTCCCTGAATCTAGACTCATATGCCTATCTAATAATTTATTTCTAGAATTTTTGGTTGGACCAATTAGTACAGTTTATTAGTTAAAATTACCCCTGTTTCAGGGCTTGACTGGTCTGACCTCTGTTTACTACGAACCACTTTTCTCTCTGTATAAAATTTATATGAATATGAGATTTATTTCTCCTGAAACTAGACTCAATAAGGATTCTGAGGATATAAAATAAACCACCTAATTATATCTGTACAATTTATGGTGAATTTATAAAGTTGGAACAGGGGATTCAGAAACTGCTCTGACCCTGTTTCACTAAAATTCAAATATCTTCTAACATATAATTCTTTTTCCAGTTTAGTTCATTTCATGTAAAACTAGACATAATAAGCTTCAATTTGATATTTAATCCATCACCAAATTCAATTTCTATGATTTTTAGTAAATTTTTAAACTCACATCAGTGTTGCTGTAATATTCTGTTTATGGCAAATTTCATCCTTTTTATGAATTTTCATGAACTAGGTAACTTATTAACTTTCCATAACATCAAACATATTCTAAACTAACCATTTCCATAATTTATCATTATCAAGCACTTCCTCAACCATTTCATCACCATACCATAAGATCATTTACACAAAATAAGTATTTTGCTATACATGCCATACTTAAATTTACAAGCCATTTTACGAAAAGTTCTTAGGATAGTGTGGTGATCCTCAGACCAATCCCGACTCACGAGTTGGCTTGTCCAAAACTACAATGAGTAAGAAAGAGGAGTAAGCATAAATGCTTAGTAAGTTCATATGCAAATAATAAGTAACATAACAAAGCAATCATACCAAACAACATTAGCATGGTATCACCAAAACATAAATCTCATTTCTAATCATCTTTCATCATTTTACTACCTTATCGTTATTGTATCAATACTCAACCCGAGGGTTAAGTACATACTTGTCCGAAGTATCCATTTCACATCACTTACCAATACGTCTCTTTTCATCTCAAGTATTCCTTCATTTGAGTAAAACTTTACCCGTTGAACTCATCGGAATATAATTCGGACACGTAGGAAGTTTGCACATAAGTGCCACATATGTAGCCAAGCTACCATGTAACCCCCCCATAAGCGAACTCGGACTCAACTCAACGAGCTCGGGCGTTCGCATCCATAATGAACTCGGACTCAACTCAACGAGCTCGGATGCCTAGTTACATCTCACGAACTCGGACTCAACTCAACGAGTTCGAACATTCGCATCCATAAGTGAGCTCGGACTCAACTCAACGAGCTCGGATGCTCAACCATCCTAGTGACATGTCACTTGTATCCTAATCTATTCCTAAGGTTCAAGCGGGATTTTCCTTGAACACATATCCTTGCCGTCTTCCGTAGAATGCCGAAATCAATACTCGGTAACAATTTGTACTTAACAAGTAGCTCACATAATTTGCATTTTATTCGAAATTAACCACAAAGCATATATTTCATAATAAAAATCAGCATATCATATAATTAACATCAATGGCTTAAAAAAAATAACAATTATGTTACATTATTTACACATGAACTTACCTTGGTACCAAAATACAAAGGTTTTGCAATTTAATCCACAATCTTTTCTTTTCCTCGATTGGAGTCGTTTCAACGTCTTTCTTGATCTAAAATAACACATTTAGCTTATTTAATACTCACATTATCAAATTAATCCTTAATTCAAATTTTGACAAAATTACAATTTTACCCCTAAACTTTTGCATATTTACATTTTTGCCCCTAGGCTCGGGATTAAACTTTATTCCTTATTCTTATGTTTTACAACATGCTGATCACTTTTCCCTTCTATGGCAACATCAAATTCTCACTCTAACATGTACTTGTGACTATTAGGTATTTTTACCGATTAAGCCCTTTTACTCGTTTTTGCTTAAAATCGAGTAGTACAAGTTGTCTAACATAATTTAAAACATCATATTCTATCATAAAACATCAAAATACACAAATTTCACCTATGGGTATTTTTCCAAATATAAACCCTAGGTTAAATTATTGCTAACATAAGCTTTATCGAGTTATCGGGATCTCAAAAACATAAAAATCATTAAAAGCAGGGCTTGGAATCACTTACTATGAAGCTTGAAAGTTGAAGAAACCCTAGCTATGGAGACATGGAGCATTGGCAGCAACTAATGGGGAAGATGACTATTTTGTGTCGATTTTCCCATTTTATTTCATTAATTATCCAAATGACCAAAATGCCCTTAATGCCTTTCTTTGAAAATTTTCATGTACAAGCCCATTTTTGTCCAAAATTTTAGAAATTGGTCAAATTGCTATTTAAGACCTCCTAATTAATATTTCAAAGCAATTTCATACTAAAAACTTCTAGAATGCAAGTTTTGCAACTTATTCGATTTAGCCCCTAACTTCAAATTAAGCATTTTATGCATGGAATTTCTTCACAAAATTTTCACACAATCATGCAATCATATCATAAACCTCAAAATAATTATAAAATAATTATTTCTATCTCGGATTTGTGGTCACGAAACCACTATTCCGATTAGGCCCTAATTCGGGATATTACATTTGTGCTTCATTTAGAATCTTCCGAATGAGCTTAGAATTTCTTGGTACACATATTCTATCATGAAACATCAAACAGTCATCAGGCCCTATTTGAAACTCTAAATCAAAAGTTGACTCACACTAAGCTCGTTTTGCTTACAAGTCATTATCAAATTTTTGAGCCTCGCAAATCTGCTGTAGAAATAATGGTCTCGCTTTCATCTCAGCTACTATCGAACCGTCATCAAACAAAGCTAATTGTATGTTCAAAGCACGCAAAGCAAATAAGGACTTTTGACTCAAAGCATCAGCAACTACATTCGTTTTGCCCGGATGATAGTCAATCACTAATTCATAGTTTTTTAGCAATTCTAACCATCTCTGTTGTCGCAAATTTAAATCTTTCTACGTCATCAGATATTTCAGGCTTTTGTGGTTGGTATAAATATGGCATTTCTCACCAAACAAGTAATGACGCCAAATTTTCAATGCGAATACTGTCGCAGCTAACTCTAAATCGTGCGTCGGATAATTCTTTTTGTGCGGCTTCAACTGTCTTGAGGCATAAGCTACAACTTTACCTTCCTGCATCAAAATACAACCCAGGCCATTTAACGATGCATCACTGAAAACTAAGAATTCTTTACCTGACTCAGGCTGAACTAACACTGGTGCCTCTGTCCATAATGCTTTCAACAGTTTGAAGCTTTGCTGACACTTTCTGACCACTCCAATTTGACATCTCTTTGAAGTGATCGCATCATCGGAGTCGCAATCATTGAGAAGCCTTTCACAAATTGTTTATAATAGCCGGCTAGTCCCAGAAAACTACGGAATTTTGATACATTTCTCAGAGACTTCTAATCTATAATCGCAAAAATTTTGCTTGGGTCAACTAGGACACCCTCGGCTGAAACTATATGTCCCGAAAAACCAACCCTTCATAGCCAAAACTTACATTTGTTGAACTTTGCAAACAATTGTTTATCTCTCAAAGTTTGTAACTCGATTCTAAAATGCTTAGCATGCTCAGATTCATCACAACAGTAAATCAAAATGTTATCAATAAACACAACTATGAATCGGTCTAAGTACGGCCTAAAAATTCGGTTCATCAAGTCGATAAAAAAAATAGGTGCATTCATTAGTCCGAAAGGCATAACAAAAAACTCATAGTGTCCATACCTTGTTCTAAATGTAGTCTTTGGCACATCTGAGTCTTTAACTCGCAACTGATAATAACCCGATCTCAAATCAATTTTCGAAAACACTGTTTCCCTTTTAACTGATCAAACAAATCATCTATTCATGGAAATGGGTATTCAAGATTTGTTTCTGTCACATTCGTATCAAGTACATAACCAAGATAGGCTTCACACCCCTTTCTCACAAATCTCTGGGCTAACATAGACGAGATCACAACTAGCAACCTATTCAGATCATCAGATTCAATTCTAATAGTCTCATTATTCTGACATTTCAGTTCAATTATCTTTCATCTACAATTCACTATAGCACCATGCATCATTAGCCAATCCAAACCCAAAATCACATCAAATTCATCGAATGGAAACAACATCAGATAAGCCGAAAAATAGAAATCCCAATTAATTAATGGACAATTCTTGCAGACTTTGTCAACCAAAACACATTTGCCTAAAGGGTTCAATACTCTAATCACAAATTCAATAGACTGTACAGGCAAAGTCCTACTAGATACTAATTTCATACATATATATGAATGGGTTGATCTAAGATCTATCAACGCAACTATATAAGTATAAAAAAGAGAAAAAGTACTGGTCATAATGTCTGGTGATGACGCCTCTTCCCGTGCACGAATAGCATAAGCTCAGGCAGGCACTCGTGCCTCAGATTTGATAGTAGAATATCTCATCACACCTCTGCCACCAGATACATTCCCCATATTTCTTGGTGGTCTCCATTTCGTTGTCATATTGCTCGATCTTGCATGCTACGATTTATCTTTTTCATTTAGCTTGGGACAATATCTGATAAAATGATCTTGCGAACCACAACTGTAACAAGCTCTATTATTATTTTTCATCCAACAATCTCCCAAATGCCGTCTTCAACACTGTTGACATTTATGTTTAACATCTTTCACATTGCCAACACTCGATACTAATGTAGCTTGAGCTTTAGGACTGGTGTATTGCTTTCCGCGATCTCTATTGGAATATCCCGTTTAAGTGATCTGTCAGTTAAAATAATCTCTGGATTTCTTCAACGAGGAATGATAAGGTTTACTCATCGATCTCTTTCTCAAATCTCTTACCTCTGAATCAGCCTTTCTCTTTTCTTTGCTAAGTTCCTCAGTTTTGCAAGTTCAGTCCACTAAAACAACAAATTCCTTCAGTTCTAAAATTCCAACGAGAAGTTTAATGTCTTCATTCAACCCATCTACAAATCACTTGCACATAATTTCTTTTGTGGAAACATATTCCCGAGCATACTTGCTCAACCATACAAATTTTCTTTCATACTTTGTCAAGGTCATTCGGCCCTGTTTCAACTCTTGAAACTCTTTATGCTTTTGATCAAGGAACCGCTAACTTATGTATTTATTTCAGAACTCCATCTGAAAGAATTCCCAAGGCACATGCTCTCTGGGTACTACAGCCACCAAGGTATTCCACCATTGATATGCTGTGTCTCTCAACAGTGAAACGACACACTTTAAACATTCAACTAGCGTGCACGAAAGTTCATCAAACACTCGAATCATATTTTCAAGCCAAAACTCAGCTCTCTCAAGATCATCATCAACATTAGCTCTAAACTCTTCAGCCCCATGTTTACGGATCTTGTCAACAAGAGGTTTATTCAATCTTAAAAGCTCAACTCCTTGAGAAGCTAAGGGTACGAGTTGGGGATTAGGAGGGGGGAGGTTGTTAAGCAGCCAGGTTTGTATGAATATATTGAGTGAACCATTCGTTCATCATTTGGAAGAAAGCTTCTTTAGCCTCTCCTCCCTAGCTACCCGTCACGGGTCTAGAATCAGATGACGCTATCCATTGTGTGGGAGCAGGCGCATTACTATCAACCTCATGGTGGTAGCTTGATTGGGATCTATCACTATATGAAAACATAGTTCAAAATGTCAGGAGTCATCACACTATCTCAGTTTATATATATGGTAAGTATAACTAGACTCACATACGCTGTGTTAGTCCTAGAATAAACTAAACTGTAACTCTGATACCAATAAATGTAACACCCCTCACCTGTATTCAACGTCGGAATAGGGTTACAGATCATTACCGGACTTACAACACTTTTAAATACACATTTCACATATAATACATCAATTCAAATACAATTTAATCACAACCAATCGTAGTGTCCCTGAAACGAGCCTACGAGGCCTTAAACATGCTTTAGAAGTGGTTCGGGACTAAACCATACAGGGGTCACACGCCCTTGTGAATAGGCCGTGTGCCCCACACGGTTCTAGACAGACCCATGTCTCAGGCCATGTGGAAACAGGGCATACATACTGACTTGGATGACACGGTCGAGGACACGTCGGTGTGCTAGGCCATGTGAAAACTGGAGGGTATATTGACTTATGCAGCACGGCCAAGTCACACGCCCGTGTGCTAGGCCATGTGCCAATTAAAGGGTATACTGACTTGTACCACACGGTCAGTGACACACTCGTGTGTGAGACCATGTGGAGCATACTAACTTCAATTTAATTTCAACACCAAGGGACTTGATCGTGTGTCACATACAGTTGAGACACATGCCCGTGTCTCTGCACGTGTGGACAAAAATAGGCCATTTGCAAGGCCAATTTGCCACCCCAACTTTACTATACATACACAAGGCAAAATGTACCATTTCATTATAAAATTAGGCAGCCAAAATTATCGACCAACTGCACAATTCAAACCATTATAATTTCATCCATTCCAATTCTCAAATCAATATCATTTACTTAGTCGTATACATGCCAAAATAATATCAAAATAAGCCATCACTCATGACTATATATACAAGCCAAAACATATACATTTACAAACCATTTTTAATATCCAAACACACATCAATATTCACATCATTTCCAAGCCAAATCTCATGACTATAATCACAACCAAAATACCACATTTAGCCAATACATGCCATATACCATAAATGTATAATCCAAAAGTACCAACTTAGATGTTTGATAGTGCGATGATGTTCCCGACGACTCCTGGATCTGAGCTTGTCTTGATATCACTATAAAACATGGGAAAAATAAACAAAGTAAGCTAGTAAGCTCATATGATATAAACTTAACTAATCACAAATACAACATTCATCAATCTAAAGAAATTATCATTTACTTTATGATTACTAGAAAACCTTTCACCTGCTTAATCATAAGCTTCTATACAAACTTTATAACTTCTTCGATTTTAAGCTCATAATATACATGTACATACCTGTACCAATCCGTAACAATACAAAATGTCGTTGGATATACAATGCCTCGCACACTAAGTTCCATACTCAATATCTCGCACACTGAGTGCCACACTCAATATCTTGCACACTAAGTGATGTACATAGCCGAAGCAATCTCAAATCGCACACTAACTGCCATATATAGCCAAAGCTATGTCGAATCACACACTAAGTTCCATATATAGTCGAAGCTATGTCAAATCGCACACTTAGCCGAAGCTATGTCGACTCGCACACTAAGTGGCATATATAGCCGAAGCTATGTCGAATCACACACTAAGTGCCACAAATAGTCGATTTGTTGTCGAACATAACTGTAGTCCTGTATATACAATTTATGCAATATCAAAGCACTAAAATCATGCTTAATACATACGAACTTACTTCGGATGCTACGAATCGAGTCGATTAGTTGATAACTTTATCTTTTCCCAGATCCAAGTCTGTGTTCTACTTTTCTTGATCTAATTATATTAAAAATTAACTTATTCAATCATTTATTCTATCAATTTAGTCCAAAATACACTTTAAAACACATTTACACTTTTACCCCATAAATTTTACATTTTTCACAATTTAGTCCTTATTTCACAAAATCACGAATTAATGAAATTCAAGACTAACCCATTCTAGCCGGATTACCATAATGCCCCTAGCAGCCCATAATTTTCATTTATTCACTCTTTTAACCACTAACTTTACACATTTATCAATTTAATCTCTATTTTGCATTTTCACTAAAAATCACTTTCTCAAAACTTACTTAACTATCAACAACCATTCATAATCTATCAAGAAACTTCAAAATACACATGTACTCAACAATGGCATCATTCAAATCTTTAACAGTTTTGCAAAATAGTCCCTGGGCTAGCTAGACCTAGTTGCAACGATCTCAAAAACATAGAAATCATTAAAAGAACGGGACAAAAACCATACCTATTTGAGCAAAAATGCTTTGGCCAAATTTTAAGCTTCTCCCATGGCTATTTTGGTTGTGTTTTTCGGTTGTAAAAGATGAATGAAACAGAAATATTAATTTATTTACTTTAATTTACCTTTAATAATCAATTTACACATTTAACCTTAATTAAAAAACCATCAAAATTTATGATAACATGTCCATATATGTCCAATAATGTTTCAACTGGTCTAATTACAACATAAGGACCTCTACATTAGGATTCCATAACTATTAAATAATTTTAGCTAATGGAACTCCACTTTTACAATTTATGAGATTTAGTCTTTTTATCGAATTAAGCATTTAAACGATAAAATTTCCTAAGGAAATTTTCACACAAACATAATATCATCCTATAGATATTAAAATAATAATAAAATAATTATTTTAACTTTAAATTTGTGGTCCCAAAACCACTATTTCAATTTAACTCAAAAACGGGCTGTTACAGCAAGTGTAGAAATTGTTGGAAACCCCAAACCTAGATGCAAACATTGTAATAAATTTCATTTCGGTGAGTTTCGTATGAGAAGCGGAGCCTGCTTTAGATGTGGTTCTCTTGACCACTATCTCAGGGACTGCCCAGAAAGGCCTGAAAAAGATACTATTCAGACTTTAAGGCTGGGTAGCCCCACCTCGAGAGGTAGACCACCTCGTAACCTGGCAATGTTAGTGGTAATCGAGGTACGACAAAAGATACAACCGTAAAATCTAAAGCACGAGCACCAGCAAAGACATATGCTATTCGTGCACGTGAGGATGCCTCTACACCCAATGTTATTACTGGTACTTTTTCTCTTCTTGATACTGATATAACTGCTTTAATTAATCCTGGTTCAACTCATTCACACATTTGAACGAATTTAGTGTCTATTAAAAATTTACCTTTCGAGTCCACTGAATTCGTGGTTAAAGTTTCAAACCCCCTAGGCCAGTGTGTGATGGTAAAATTTGCCAAAATTGTCCATTAATGATACGAGGTTACTATTTCCCTGCTGATTTGATGTTATTACCATTTGATGAGTTTGATATGATTTTGGGTATGGACTGGTTAACGCAACATGATGTCATGGTAAATTGTAAATAGAAATATATTGTGTTAAAATGTCAGAATGGTGAATTGCTCCGTATTGAATCTGATAAAATGGATGGGTTGTCTGATGTGATCTTAGCTATATCAGCACAAAAATATATAAAAAAGGGTATGACGCTTATCTTGCTTATGTGATGGACACTAAAGTATCTGAATCAAAGATTAAGTCAATGCCAGTAGTTTGTGAGTATCCAGATGTATTTTCAAAGGAGTTACCTGGATTACCACCGGTCAGAGAAGTGAAATTTTCTATAGAACTTGTTCCGGGAACAACACCGATATCTATAGCACCTTACAGAATGGCCCTTATAGAGTTAAAAGAATTGAAAGCATAGATACAAGAACTAACTGACAGAGGTTTTGCTCGACCTAGTTCTTCACTTTGCGGTGCACCAGTTCTTTTTGTTAAGAAAAAAGATGGATCTCTGAGATTGTGTATTGATTATCGGCAACTCAATAAAGTTACAATTAGGAACAAGTATCCTGTAACAGCCTGATTTAGACCCTAGTCAGAACGGTGGTTTTGAGACCACAAATTTGAGTCAGAAAAATATTTAAAAATTATTTTTTGTGTTTATTTTGTGTGAATTTATATCTGTGAAATTTTTGTGATTTAATTTTGTCGTTTAGGTACCTAATTAAATAAAAGGACTTAATCGCGTAAAATGAAAATTTGATGGTTAGTTGTATAAAGTACTGAAATGCTATTGGCTTTTAAAGTTGAAGTCTTAAATTTGTAAATAGACCATTTGATTAGGTAATGGCTGGTTGTACCCTTGAATTATGTGTTAAAGTTATTTAATTATAAAGGTTATATTAGTAATTAATTAAAATGTTAATATATATATCATAATAAAAAATAAGTAAAATACATGTTATATTTTTTTTTCACCACCGAAATAACAAATAAGAAAGAAAAAAAGAAAAGAACTAGGTTCGGCCATCCTTTCAAGCTCAATCAAGGATCATTTCTTGTTCAGTTTTTGATAATTTCTACGTTTTTGAGATCGTTGCTTCGAGTACTACAAAACCCATGCTTGAATTTTTTATTTTGGTGAATATTTTGAGTTATGCCATTGTTGAGAGTTTGTATTTTTGTTGTTTGATGATGAAATATGAAAGATATGTTTTAGATTAACATATTTTGTATTGGAGTTTTTGATGATTTTGAGTTATTAGGACTAAATTGCAAAAATAATAATTTGAGGGACTAAAATATGAAATAAATTAAATATATGGATTTGTTTGAGAGTGGGTAAAATTCGGCTCAATATGGGTATGCTGAAATTTTGTGTTTTGTGCAATAGTGACTAAATTGTAAAAAGTGTAAATGTCAAGGATAAAATGGTAATTTGCCCATTTATGTGTTTTTGGACTAAATTGAATGAAAATATGTTTTAATGAGCTTAATTTGAATATGTTTAGATCAAGAACCAAAGAAATCAGATTTGGATCGGGGGAAGCGAAAATTGTCGACTAGTTGCCCTATTCCGTTTTGTATCGTCTGAGGTAAGTTTATAAGCAATTAGACGTGTTTAATTATAGTTAAATTCTAGTTATATGTGCTGTTATGAAATGTATGAATTTATATATGCTATGGCCGAATATGAAAAGGCTTGGCTACTACATTATCGAATTCATTTTGACCGAGTTATGACGTCTGAAAGCCTCGTATGAACTTAGGAATAGTTAGGATACATATGTCATGACATAGGATTCCGATATATGTATGCAAGTAAGACCATGGCACTGATATATGATTCCGGTATGTGTTTATGAGTAAGACCCTGTCTGGGACAGTGGCATCGATATGTGATTACATGTAAGACCACGTCTAGCACGTTGGCATTGTACGATTTGTGTGATTATCTGAGTGTCCTATCCAATTTCGAATGGTTCATCGGGCAAAGGTAAAGTTCAAATGTGTAAAACGAGCTATATGCCAGGTATGAACTAATATGTTACTTACTTTAGGTAAGTTAAGTAAACACCTTGGCTATTTCTTATAAATCTTGTAAGATGCAAATAAAGAAAATATGTGTATGTGATATGTGTACTTGGCTTTATGAATGAGTAGTTAGTATGTCATGAATAACCCTTATATATGTGTATATATGATGAGGTATTTTTGGTTATATAATTAATATATGTATATGAAATATTATTTCGACACTTGAGATTATGCACTTGAGTGAATATGTACCAAACTTTAATATATTTATTTGCCATTAGAAGTTGATTATTAACATGTTAAAGTGACTATATGAGTATTCGGCCAAATAAGAAGTATGTGTGTATAATGTCATATCATGATTCTTGAACTTATTTAAATGGTATAAGTATGCTTTATTATTTAATGATAATTTGGACCTAAAAGTTGAATGATAATTGGTTAATTAGTTTACGTGAGTATTCAGCCAAGGTAAAAATGGTTTATGGAAATATATTATTGTATCTCATATGTAGATTTAAGGTTAAGCATTGGTCATGACAATATAATTCAGTTTAGTAAAATAAGGTCGAATATATTATTGAGCTGTTTATTTGCTTATGGCTTACTAAGCTAAGATAGCTTACTCTGTGTATCTATGTTTACTCTGTTTTATAGATTTGGAGTCAAGCTACAAGCTCGAGGGACTGTCAGCAAAGTTCATCACGCTATCAGCTATTTTGGTATCTTTATAAGTTAAAGTTGAATTATGGCATGTATAGGCTGGAATGTGATTTGAAAAGTAGAAGTTTGGTTTGTATAATCTAAGCCATGCAAAAATGGCTAATCTTTTATTTTGAGTTCGGTTATGCTTGGTTGTGGCTTAAATTTATTTTGACTATGATGTTAAGTGTTATAATGGAATGATGTTTATGATAGGTGGTTTTATAATTTGGAAATGGTTAATGATTTGGATGAATACATGGCTGTTTTTGTTAAGGTATACATAAAAAAAGGTATATGCGAATATGGTAGTATTATTTAAATAATGTATAATGTGTAATTCGTTAATACAGATTGTTAGCTAAGTTCGGACATAATATAAGCTTGTAAAAAAATATGGTTGTTACATGGCATGATGTACTCAAGTTTTAATTGTATGCCTAATTATGGCTGATGTCTTATTCTTGTTATGTATAATTTGTAATATGAGTTGGTCTAGAAATTATATAGTAGTGTATTATAAATTAGTTCATAAGATAAAAGTATGTGAGTTGGTTTTGCCTAACTTAAGATTCGCAAAATACTTTTATAAATATTTATGCATATGAGAAATTGACCTAATATGTATTTTATCTTAAGGTATATATAAATATGATGATGATTTAATATATTTTTTGAATATGCATTGATAGGGAATGTATATTGTGTCATAACAAGTTATATATTAATAAATTACGTACATGTTATTTACAGGAGAAGAATTTATAGTAGGTTGACGAAATATGTACTACTATAATGAGCCGAATATGATATGGTGAAATTGGAATGTTTTGGTGTACTTGATTTTATGAGTTCTAGTTATGAATAAATTTTCAAATTATAATGGAGGTATAATGCTGATTGTATATTTTGTATAATCTATAAGTTGAATCCATGTTACTTTCGATTATGTGATGTTAATGAATAAATTGACTATTCTTACTTTTAATAAATGGCTTAAAAATTTGTTTAAGTATATTCTTGTGATTATTTGAATCTGTGACTTGACTAGTAATACCTCACAACCCCAGTCCGACAATGGATACGGGTTAGGGGTGTTACATATCCACTACCTCATATTGACGACTTGTTTGATCAGTTGAAAGGTGCCACTATATTCTCAAAGATCGATCTCTATTCTAGTTATTATCAGTTACAGGTGAAAGACTCAGATGTACCAAAAACTGCCTTCAGAACTAGGTATGAGTGTAATATCCTGATTTTGGGCCTAGTCGGAATAGTGGTTTTGTGACCACAAAATCTGAGATAGAAATAATTATTTTATAATTATTTTGATGTTTATGATATGATTGCATGATTGTGTGAAAATTTCGTGACGAAATTCTATGCATAAAGTGCATAATTTAAAATTAGGGACTAAATCGAATAAGTTGTAAAACTTGCATTCTAGAAGTTTTTAGTATGAAATTACTTTGATATATTAATTAGGAGGTCTTAAATAGCAATTTTACCAATTTCTAAGTTTATGGACAAAAATTGGACATGGATGGAATTTTTGGAAAGTTTAGTAGTAAGGGCATTTTGGTCATTTAGGGGTAAAATGAATTGAAATACAAAATTAAAAGCCAATTTTGCTCATCTTCAACCCCATGGCCGAATATAGCAAGGAGAAACCATGGCTAGGGTTTTTCAAGCTTCCAAGCTCGATTGTAAGTCCATGCTAGCCCCGTTTTTCAAGTTCTTTACGTTTTTGGAGTCCCAATAGCTCGATTTAGCTTATGCTAGCAATAATTTAACCTAGAGTTTATATTTGGAAAAATACCCGTAGGTGAAATTTGTGTATTTTGGTGTTTTATGATAGAATATGTGGTTTTAAATTATGTTATACAACTTGTGCTACTCGGTTTTAAGTGAAAACGAGCAAAATGGCTTAATCGATAAAAATACCTACTAGTCATAAGTACATGTTAGAGTGGGAATTTGATGTTGCCATAGAAGGAAAAAATGATCAGCATGTCATAAAACATAAGAAAATAGGCTGAAGTTTAATTTACGAGCTTTAGGGAAAAAGTGTAAATATGCAAAAGTTTAGGGGCAAAATTGTAATTTTTCCAAAATATGATTTGGGTCAATTTGAATAATGTGAGTCCTAATTAGACTATATTTTAAATGATAGAGCAAGGAAAACTGAAATTCGGGCTAAAATGGGGAAAATACCAAGTTGTGGACGAAATGGTAAAAGTAGCCATTTTTGCATACTAGGTAAGTTCATATGTAAATGTTGGTAACATAGTTATTATTTTAAATGTTTTTATGTTATTTAAATGATATGATAATTATTATGATATATTATACTCGTGATAATTGTTTGATAATATGTCAAATTATGTGATATACTTGGAAAATGTGAAATACTACCGAGTATCGATATTGGTATTCTGTAGAAGATGGTTGAGACACATGATTGGGGAAAAGGTCCCGTTGAACCTTAGGAATGGATTAGAATACAAGTGACATGTCACTGGGATATTTGGGCATCCGAACTCGTTGAGTTGAGTCCGAGTTCACTTATGGATGCGAATGTCTGAACTCGTTGAGTTGAGTCCGAGTTCGTGAGATGTAACTAGGCATCCGAGCTCGTTGAGTTGAGTCCGAGTTCACTTATGGATGCGAACGCCCGAGCTCGTTGAGTTGAGTCCGAGTTCGCTTATGGGCGGGTTACATAGTAGCTTAGCTACATATGTGGCACTTATATGCAAACTTTCCATGTATCCGAATTATATTCCGATGTGTTCAACGGGTAAAGTTCTACTCAAATGGAGGAATACTCAAGATGAAAGGGACGGGACGTGGTAAGTGTTGTGAAATGGATACTTTGAACAGGTATGTACTTAACCCTCGGGTTGAAAAATCGATATAACAACAATATGGTAAGATGATAAATGAAAATATGATTTGAATGTCTTGGTGATGATTATGCAAATGATGTTTTATGTTTGCTTATATGGTTATGTTACTTGCTATTTGCATGTGAACTTACTAAGCATTTATACTTACTCCCTCCTTTTCATTCCTTGTAGTGTTGACAAGCCGGTTCGTAAATCGGGAACAGTCGGGAGGCACGCTCACACTATCCGTATACCATCTTGGCATAATGGCTTGTATATTTTGTGTATGGCATGTATAGCATTATAATCATTTTGTATATATGGTCTTATGATATGGTTATTGAGTAGTATAAAAATGCTTGGTAATGATTAGCCATTGGAATGGCTAATTATGATCATATTTGGTGTTATGTATGTCAAATTGCTAGTTAATCCATGGAAACCATGAAATAGGTAAAATTTACCATAAAATAGATTTAGACAGCAGTAGTGATGTGAATTTGAAAAATCATTAAAAATAGTAGAGATATAATTAGATGATGAATAAAACATGGAATTGAAGAATTATGAGTCTATTTTCATATGGAAGAAACGAAACAGGTATATGAGTTATATTTTATGAGATGTTTAAATTTTTGTGAAACAGGGCCAGAGTGATTTCTAGATCCCCTGTTCTGACTTTGGAAATTCACCATAAATTGTATAAAAATAATTAGAAGTCATAATTTATATGTACAGATTTCTTGTTGAGTTTAGTTTTAAGAGAAACAAACTTTATAGTCATTGAAATTCTGTACAGAGAGATATCTGATTCGTAATACACAGAGGTTAGAGTAGTCGAACCCTAAAACAGGGGAGACTTTAACTAATAAACTGTACTAATTGGCCTAGTCAAAAATTCTAGAAAAAATTAGTAAATAGATATTTGAGTCTAGTTTCAGGGAAAATTTACAGAATTGGAATTTGAGTTTCAGAACTCGAGATATAAATTTTTAAGCGACTATGACGCAGTTAGCCAGCTTGTCTGGAATTTTTAAAATTAAATTTTTTGAGCTGTTTAAGCAATGAATTAAGTCTGTTAACACCTCGTGTTCGACTCCGGCAACGGTCTCGGGTATGGGGCATTACAATGAGCATTACAAATTCCTTGTGATTCCATTTGGCTTAACTAATGCACCTGCATTGTTTATGAATTTGATGAATAGAATTTTCAGACCGTATTTGGATAAATTTGTGGTAGTATTCAACAATGATATTCTGGTATATTCCCAAAATTAAAATGAACATGCTGATCATCTAAGAATTGTTCTGCAAACACTGTGTGAGAAACAATTATATGCTAAATTCAGTAAATGTGAATTCTGGCTTTTAGAAGTTAGTTTTCTTGGACATATAGTACCTGCTGAAGGTATCAGAGTGGACCCGAATAAAATTTCAGCAATTATTAACTGGAAAGCACTGAAGTTTTCTAGGATTAGCCGGATATTGTCAGAGGTTCGTAAAATGATTTTTGATGATAGCTTCACCGATGACACGGTTGTTGTAGAAACATGTAAAATTTGAATGGACTGATAAATGTCAGTAGAGTTTTGGCTGATTGAAAGCCTTGTTGATTGAAGCACCAATTTTGGTTCAGCTTGAATCAGGTAAGGAATTTGTAATATATAGTGATGCATTATTGAATGGTTTAGGTTGTGTTTTGATTTAAGAAGGTAAAGTAATAGCTTATGCATTTAGATAGCTAAAACCACATGAAAAGAATTACCCGATACATGACCTGGAATTAGCAGCTATTGTATTTTCTTTGAAAATTTGGCGACACTACTTGTTTGGTGAAAAATGTCACATATTCACTGATCATAAGAGTTTAAATTATTTGATGTCGTAGAAAGACTTGAATCTGAGGCAACATAGGTGGCTTCAATTGTTAAAAGATTATGATTTAGTAATCGATTATCATCTGGGAAAAACAAATGTAGTTGTAGATGTTTTGAGTAGAAAGTCTTTGTTTGCTTTGCGAGCAATGAATACTCAATTATCATTGTCTGATAATGGTTCAATTTTAGCTGGATTAAAGGCTAGACTGACATTTAGACAGTAGATTTGCTAAGCTCAGAAAAATGATGATGAGTTGAAAGCTAAATTGGTACATTGTGAGACGATTTCTGATTCAGAATTTTAGATTAGACCTAATGATTGTCTATTGTTCAAAGTCAGAATATGTGTACTGAAGAATTTAGAGCTTGTACAGAAGATATTGCACGAAGCTCATAATGGTACTATGCCTGTTCATTTGGGAAATAATAAAATGTATAATGATTTGAGAAAGATGTACTGGTGGTCAGGAATGAAATGTGACATTTTTGAATTTGTATCCAGATGTTTGATATGTCATCAAATTAAAGCTAAACATCAGTACCTTCAGGATTATTATAGCCAGTGATGATACCAGAATGGAAATAGGAAAAAAGTTACTACAGACTTTGTATCAAGGTTACCCTATCTCTGAAAAAGAAAGATTTTATTTGTGTAAGCGTCGATCGTTTAACAAACTCTGCACACTTTATTCTGGTACGTACAGATTTTTCCTTGGATAGATTGGCTGAGTTATATGTTTCTGAGAAAGTCAAATTACACGGTGTGCCAGTTTCTATTATTTCTTATAAGGATCCAAGGTTCACATCCCGATTCTGGAAAAAATTACAAGAAGCCTTAGGTACTCAATTGCATTTCAATACTGCATTCCATCCTCAAACAGATGGATAATCCGAATGTATGATAAAGATTCTAGAAGATATGCTTCGGCGTTGTATTTTGGAATTTGAAGGTAACTAGGAAAAGCATCTGCCTCTAATTAAATTTGCATATAATAATAGCTATCAGTCCAGTATTATAATGGTACCGTATGAGGCTATGTATGGTCATAAATGTAGAACTCTATTGTATTGGACTGAGCTTAGTGAGAAAAAGATATACGGAGTTGATTTGATTCGCGAAACCAAATAAAAAGTGAAAGTCATCAGAGATAGTCTAAAAGCAGCTTCTGATCATCAAATGTAACACCTCTAACCCGGCCTGGACGTTATGGCTAGATCTAGCGTGTCACATTGAAGTGTTTTATTGAAAACCTTGTTTTCATTGAAAACCCTTCAAGAGAAAATTAAGTAACATTCAGTTTGTATTTAGTTTCCAAAGCGCATAGTAATGATAATGAAATAATATCTAGTGAATAGGCCTTATTACAATTCGAACTAAAATAACTTTAAATACTAGAAATGATATGCAAAAAAAAAAAGACAACTCCAAGTCGTCTTGCTAGTTGGCCACCTCGGAGTCCCTCCAACCGTCAAACCACCTACTTAGGATCACTTGACAAAAAAATAAAAAGAGGGGGTGAGTTTTCAAAAACTCAATGTGTAAGACCCTCAAAGAGTATTAAGCAATCATCAATCACCATAATATCATACATGCAATGCTGTGCAACCCACCCCAATAATCCAACCGCTATACACCGACTTCGTCCCCTGGTACACATCATGTGGGGATATAAATATTGACCCACCCATCTGATATACATCAATGGTATCCCGGTTGCAGTACTACCTTCATTGTAGCAAGATACTAATCAAATACTGGGCTTAATAGCCATCGGTGGATCCACGGTCGTCAAGCAGCCATGCGTTCCTCATATACTTCCTCCGTTCCATAATTCCCAATCCATATGCAACCTAAACAGAATATCATATGAATGCAGCAGGTATACATGTAACATCCATAAGTCTTATATTCAACACATAGGGGTATTTTAGTCATTTTTCACCTTTAGAGGCATTTCGGTAATTTCTTTTTATTATGGGTTTATTACTTACCTTGGCCCGTTAACAAGTCCTCGTTGGCTAAAGTGAACAAATACTATGCACTAGGTAGGATTCCAGAGAAGAGGAGGTGAGTCATTAAGACTGCTTAAGTACCAAGCTCTCCCTAGATCCAATCCTAGACATGCATATACCAATTGCCACACTTTAACCCTATGGCTTGTCCACAGTCACAATTAATTAATTAATTAAGTTTTATGTCTGTTTAAGCAGTTATCAGATACTAGGCCCAAAACCCCTTGCAAAGCCCAAACAAGTCTACATACCTACATATGGCGCACTAGGCTTAATCTCATTCATATGGCCCATCAGCCCCAATCACATTCATATGGCCCATCAGGCCCAATCACATTCATAGTCATGCAATCATATGATTTTTCATTACTTAGTATCAAATTGTCAATTTTGCCTATTATGGGCCCTACAGCCCTAGTATCAAATTGCCAATTTTACCTATTATGGGCCCTATAGCCCATCGGTCCATTTAGCGCATTCTAGCCCGGTTGGCCAAAACACAGCCCAAGTCTATGGAATCGCTCAGGAGCCTATGATAACCTATCAGTTTCCCCCTTACAAGTGTTCGCACACTCGTAAGACAATTGTAGCCAACTTTTGGCTTTTGGGCATTTCGGCTTTTCGGCATTTCAGGATTTGTCGGCCTACTGTGTGTGTGCAGTGTATGTACACACCTGGTACTAAGACATGCCACGATCTCCTTAGCCACGAACCCACAAACGATGTCACGCAATGATTAATCACACACTTATCAAATACGATCACAAAAAACCAAAAATCTCACATTTACCTTACCTTGAACGACAAGCCTTAACAACCCTTCCTTGATCACTATTCACGAGTATCTCTTAAATCTGTATCAATTTTAATCATTAAGAACTAAACAGCAAGTGACTCGCAATCATCTTAAGTCACTCATAAATCATCCATGACCATTCGGCCAACCTTAACCTATAAATGAGGAACACTTACCTAAAACCCCAAAACGCCCAAGGAGTGATTCGAAAGAGATCTGAACTCTGAGATTCGATACTAGTTCCCTACCAAAACTGATTTAGAAAAGGTAAGGGAGAGAAAAAATCAGTATGAGGAAAACTGACTGAAAGAGCAAAGTACTTACACAAGAATCGACCAAAGTAGAGGGAGTAGTGGCGGCACAGAGGGTCTTCAGCCCAAGAAGTATTCGGCTTTTGAGATTTGTATGGTGAAAGGGGTTATTCGACACCAATAAGAAGAAGAGAAGAAGAGAAAAAGAGAAGAAGAAATTGGCCAAAACCAAAGGTGACTCAAAAGAGAATTTGAGTAGAGAAAGAATGGAAAATCGGCAAGCAAGGAACAAGGAATTCGGCTTCTGAGCACTTACAGAGAAAAAGTGTTTTGGCCAAAAAAATGAGGAATTCGGCTGAAGGAAGAGTAGCAATTTCGGCATTACCCTAGAATCCCCAAAATTGGCACCTATATATACTATAGCCAAATTTTCCTATCCCTAAATTCCCAATTTGGCTCTACTTTTCTACATCCCTCATCTCTTAACTTTTCTCCTTGATAACTCCTTAATCCCTTCCTTAAATTTCTCCTCTAAACACTCCCTTCAGAGTTCACATCCAAGGCCACTACTGGCCATTTATTGAGCAAAAAATAACTCCTTCTTTTGAGCAGTGAGGGATTTGAACCCCAAACCTCCTTGCCATGCATGTGACGCCACTTCTAAGCCCCACATGTGACGCTACATGCCACTCCAACACAAGGCTTCTTGTGTCCAATTCCTCCTTTATTTATTTAAAAACCAACCTACTTGCCATCAAGGTTCTTTCAATTATTCAACTATAATTTCCTTCACCCTAAAGTTTGAACTCAAAACTTAACCAAGGCCAATTATCACACAAATAACACTTGACTAGGAATATTAAGCACACCTTTTATCAAAACCAAAAAAAAGAAAGTTTGGGATTTTTGGGGGGTTACAACTCTACCCCCTAAAAGAAATTTCATCCTCAAAATTTTACCTGATCCAAATAGTTGAGAATATTAATGTCGTATCATTTCCTCAAGTTACCAAGTAGCCTCATCAGCCTTGTGATTACGCCAAAGCACTTTGACTAATGGGACGAACTTCCTTCTCAGTACCTTAACATCACGTCCAATTATTTGTATGGGATCTTCTTCGAATGTTAGGCCTGGCCTAACCTCGATCTCTTCAATCGACATCAGTTGTGAAGGATCTGAGTGATACCATCTTAGCATGGAAACATCTAACACGTCGTGGATCTGGCTTAGTTCAGAAGGTAATTCCAGCTAATAAGTGACAGGCCCAATCCGCCTCACAACCCGAAATGGCCCAATGAACCTTGGGCTTAGCTTCCCCTTCTGTCCAAACCTTAATACCTTCTTCCACGGAGAGACCTTAAGAAAAACTAAGTCCCCCACTACAAACTCTATCTCTCGACGCTTAAGGTCAGCATACAACTTTTGCCTATCCGAGGCCTCCTTCAACCGATCTTGAATCAATTTTACCTTACCCTTAGTATCTGCTACTAACTCAGGGACCAAAACTCTTCATTCGCCCAATTTCGTCTAACATGTTGGAATTCGACACCTTCGCCCATACAGTGCCTCATACGAAGCCATCCCAATACTTGCTTGATAACTATTATTGTACGCAAATTCGGCTAACGGCAAATAGTCTTCCCAAGTACCTCGAAACTCAATTACACATCCCCTCAACATATCTTCCAAAACATGGATCACCCTTTCCGACTATCTATCAGTTTGAAGGTGGAATGTCGTACTGAAGTTCAACCTAGTACCCAACGCCTTATGCAGCTTATTTCAAAATCACAAAGTGAAACGTGGGTCCCTATCTGATATTATGGAAACTGGCACTCCATGCAATCTTACAATCTCTGCCACATACAACCTAGCCAGCTTTTCTAACGAGTAATCGGTGTAGACCGGTACAAAATGGGCAGACTTGGTTAACCGATCCACTATAACCCATATCGAGTCTTTATTAGTAGGCGTCAAGGATAGCCCACTAACAAAGTCCTTAGTAATCTTTTCCCACTTCCAAAGTGGAATCTTTACTGGCTGAAGCAATCCTGAAGGCAACTGATATTCCACCTTCACCTTTTGAAAAATCACGCAAATTCTTATACATCTTGCTTCCACTAGGATGCATAGCATAGAGACTGATATGTGCTTCTCGCAGAATAGACTGCCTTAGATCATTGTCCTTTGGTATACACATTCTCCCACAGAAACACAACACTCCTTCACTCTTTATCCCAAAGTCTGACATCTCCCCATTTTCTACTTGTCTAAAATGAGCACCCAAAGTGTAACGCCCTAAATTTTCGGGTCTTTCTTGGGTTGCTGTTGGGTTGATAAAATTTTTTAATTCTGGTATTTGGGTGTGTAATTCACGTTAGGGGTGTTGTAATGGGCCTATGTAAGGCCCAAGGGTTGGTCAAACCCGGGTAAAATTTTGGATTTTTAACTTAGGAGATAGGGGGCTTTGGATAGAAGGTGTTGTAAAAAGTTGTGTGTGGAATGTGACACAAGGAAGCCTTGTGGTGGAGTGGCAATGTGATGTCACTAAGGAGTTATAAAAGTGGTGCCTATGAGGGTTTGGAGGTCCAGGGTTCAAGTCACAGATAAGTAATTAAGGTGTTTTATTTTTATGAGCAGGAAGGTAAGTGGTGGACTTCAAATGAATTCTATCAGGTAGAGTTTGAATGAGTCAAAGGAGTAAGTTGAGGAGGGATAAGGGGAGAAAAAAGAGGAGCTGATCAAGGAGGATAGAGTTGGCCGAATGGTGGACTCTTGAGGAGCAAGAGTTAGTCGGGCAAGGGGGGTTCTAATTGGGCAATCGGCTAGGGAGTTGAGGTATGTGTAGTTTCGGCAATAGGGGGTAGTTATGCCGAATTCTCTTTGATTTTTCCTTCAGAATTTCGTTTTGTTTTTCTTTTGGTGAGCTGAAATAGGGTAGGGTGCCTTAGGGTTCATTCTCTTTACTCGGTTTTTTGCTAGAAGCCAAATATAGGTCTCCCAAAGCACCTCCCTTTGCCGTTTTCCTCTGTCAAACCGATTGCCTACTTTTCTTCTTCTCTGATTTCTCTCTTCTTTTCTTTCCTTCCATCTTCTTCTACTGCCATCCATACCTCTCCCTCTTCATTTTCTTCTCATTTAGATAGTCATAAAATCCGAAAGTAAGCTCATCATTGCCGATTCTTCTCTTGACCAAAACCTTTTGAACCGATTCCTCTTGTTGGCCGAAACCTTGATTAAACTTTGTCGATTTCTTCTTAGCCGAACCTAACTTGCTCATACCTTTTCTATTTCTCCTTTTCTTTGTCAATCTCTTAGAAACCCAGTTAGCCGAATACCTTCTTGTGGCCAAACACTTCATTCTTTTCTTCAAAACTGAAACTTTCATACCTAGTAGTGTTCAAGGCCGAATCTAAGATCAAACCTATCTTGCTTTGGGTTTGTGGAAGGAGTTGTTGTAGATCGGGATTGTACCGCTATCTAGGACTCTTCGTGGGTAGAATATCACGTGGGTAAATACTCAAGCAACTTTTGTTAGTACTTATGTTAAGGGTTTTAGTCGAACCCCCTAGGGGTGGCTATCGATTTGGACTAAGGGCCTATTGGCCTCTTTCTCTTGTTTTGTGTGTTAGTGTGATCAAGGGGTGGTGCAACTAAGGATCTTAAAGTCTAGCACAGTTAGGCATCAAGACTAGTCTATATTTGGCAGAAAGGTAAGGACTTTGGATGCTTAGGGCCTAGGTAGGTGTCGGTCGAATATGGTAAGGGTTCTTTTCACAAGATTAATATTGACTCGTAACCTGATATGGTGGTAACCGTTTGTAGGCTTTTCGTACGAGGAGTTTTGTCAACGCTTCGACAGTTAACAGGTGTGTATCATACCCTTACTATAGGCTAGACCGGTTGAGGCCGTAATGACCGAAGAGTGACCAAAACTGACCGAAAGGTCGGCACTGTGAGGATTTGTGAGTAACTAATTACTCTCCGATGGTTGGATTTGGGTTGTTGATGATAGAATTGCAAAGTGTGCAATTCCGTGCGTTTTGGTAAGTTCGGCCTCGATGGGCCAAATAGGGGCCAATGGGCTTCCGAGCCCATTTGGGTAAAAATAATCATTAAGGACGTTTTAGCAAACTATAGTAATCAAAACTATTGAAACCTGTAATTTAACCGTAAAAATTAGAGTAATGGGCTTAAATCATTGTTAGACATCGTAAGGCCAATTAGGGGTTTTGGGCCTAGAAGGGTAAAACTGGTAACTGAGTTAAAATGGACTTCTGTAACGACAAGTGGATTAACAGTAACTTTGATATGCGTAAAAACTCTAAAAATTGTTGAAATGACTAAAATACCCCTAAGTAGGGAAAATTACCATTATACCCCTAGGTACAAAATGACCAATATACCCTTAGGGTTAATTTTATCTGAGATGCATGATATTCTGATTCTGCTTAATGTATGCCATGACATTTATATCTGTTGCATGGGTTATGGGTTATATTGATGGAGGAAGCGTTCGCGCGACCTCATTTGCATCCGGTGGTCGCCGCCACATATATACTTGTTCTGGTGACCTAGCCACAATATCTGTATTTGGTGACTTCGTCACAATATCTGGCAACCTCGCTGCAATTTCTGTGGTGTATAGCGGTTGGGTGGGTCGAGTAGTCTCCCCACATGGTGTAAGGCTGATGCGGGGGTGTTACGGATGGGTCTGGGTTGGGATTTCTGCATTCATGATATATTTGTTCTGTATCTGCTATGAGCCTATGGGTTTCATTATGATTTCTGTATTGGGCCAAGGCCAGATAAGTCTGACTCTGAGGCTTGATTTGTTTTGGGCTATGGTTGGGTTATGTTACACACTGAGTTTTCCAAACTCACCCTTTATTTTCATCTCTGCAGGAAATCCCCAACCATAGTGGGCTTGGAGCCGTAAGGGATTGAGTGTACACAAAGATCTCGCAAAGTTGGTTTTTCTAAGTTAGTTTATTTTTATTATTTTTATGTTCTGATTTAATTTTGGGTTTTAAGTTGTAATAAGGCCGCTATCTAAATTTCTTCTTCCGCTATGGGTTCTATTTACTGATTATATTTGTACTATATCGAAACTGCTAGTGTTAGGCTGCGCGGGTTTCCAAAATTAATGAACGTTTTCAAAACTCAACGAGCACAACAAATGGATGGCCTAAAGATTGATAAACCGACTTTTCATTCAACCGCTATTTTTTTAAAGACCACTCTAATCACTTAAACCAACGAATGCTTACTAAGTCGTAAGTCCATGTGACACGTCAGATCTGGCCATAACGTCTGGGCCGGGTTTGGGGTGTTACACAAAGTCTCATCCACTAACTGGTTACTCTTAATCTGCTCGACCTACACCGGCTTTACTTGAAGCTCAGCTAACAAGCTACCATCATCCAACAAGCTTAAAGGGGCGAGCATAGTCCTAAAGTTTGACCTAACCCTACGACTCAATGCGCCAGCTACTACATTTGTTTTGCCAGGGTGGTATTCAATCTTACAATCATAATCCTTCAATAATTCCACTCACCTACGTTGCCTAAGGTTTAGCTCCTTTTGGGTAAGGAGGTACTTCAAACTCTTATGACCCGAATAAATTATACACTTCTCTCCGTATAAATAATGCCTCCATATTTTTAGTGTGAAAACCACCGCAGCTAGTTCTCAGTCATGGGTTGGGTAATTCACCTCGTGAGCCTTAAGTTGGCCTGACGCATACGCAACCACCTTTCCTTCCTGCATTAATAAACAGCCCAAGCCCACATGCGACGCGTCACTATAAACCGTAAACTATTTCCCAGGCTCTGGCTGAATCAATACAGGGGCCTTAGTTAAAACCATATTAAGCTTTCCAAAACTCTCTTGCTGTTTGTCTGTCCACTCAAATGGTACCCTCTTTTTCAACAACTTAATTAAAGGTGCAGTAATTAATGAAAAGCCCTCAACAAACCGCCTATGGTACCCTACTAAGCCTAGAAAACTTCAGATTTTTTACGCTGACTTAGGTGTTTTCCAGTTTAACACTGCTTCAATTTTCTGGGGATCCACCTTAATCCCCTTAGTTGACACCACATTCCTAGAAAAGTAACCTCCCTTAGCCAAAATTCGTACTTATTGAATTTGGCATACAACTGCTTCTCCCTCAAAATTTGCAACACAATTCTTAAGTGTGCATCATGCTCATCCTCATTTCTTGAGTACACTAAGATGTCATCTATAAAAACCACCACGAACTGATCCAGGTAGAGTTGGAAGACCCGATTCATGAGATCCATGAAAGCGGCAGATGCGTTCGTCAGCCTGAATGGCATCACCAAGAACTCATAGTGCCCATAACGAGTTCTGAAAGCTGTCTTATAAACATCCGCCACCTTAAACGTCAATTGGTTATATCCCGAACGCAGATCAATCTTTGATAAAACGGAAGCTCCTCTAAACTGATAAAAAATATCATTGATTCTCGGCAATGGGTACTTGTTTTTAATAGTTAACTTGTTCAACTGCCGGTAGTCGATGCACATTCGCAATGTCCCATCTTTCTTCTTTATGAATAACCCTGGTGCTCCCCACAGAGACACACTTACTCAGATGAATCCTCGATCCAACAATTCTTAAATCTGTGCCTTAAGTTCTACCAACTCCTTCAGTGCCATCCGATAAGGGGCAATGGACACCGGAGCCGTACTAAGTAATAACTCAATTCCAAATTCTACTTCTCTATTGGACGACAACCCTGGCAACTCCTTGGGAAAAACATCAGGAAATTCCTTAACTGTTCTCAACCCCTTAATAGTAGGGCTCTTAGCCTCCGTATCGCTAATATAAGCCCAACGGGCTTCGCATCCCTTTCGTACCAACTTCTCAGCGCTTAATGCCGAAATCACATTCGATAGATAATTTCGGCGTTCACCAATCACCACCACCTCCTTATCCTCCGCTGTTCTTAACACCATTCACTTTATAGTGCAATCCAAGGTTGTTCGGTGTTTCACCAGCCAATCCATACCCAAGATTAAATCAAACTCGCTAAACGGCAGTTCCATCAAATCCGCTAAAAAGGTAACCCTTTGGACTACTAAGGCTACCTCCCTAAACAACTTATTCACTCCCACTGACTAACCTAATGGACTTATCACAGTAATCTCATTCGCAGTAATTTCAAACATATCACCCAAAGGTTCAGTCATATTGCATGTAACATATGAATGCATCGATCCGATATCAATCAATGCTGTGTAAGGTAACTCATGTATAAAGGACCCGTTATCACATCTGGGGCATCCCCGTCTTCTCGGTGACGAGCAGCATAAACTAAAGCTGGCTACCTCACCTCAGCATGGCCTGCATTTTTCCCTGGTGCTCCACGACCACGTCTAATGCCATTACCGCCCCTGGCCTGCTCACAGCCCCTTGGTAGCAACTGACCACCCCTTGGTGGCTAGACACCACCTCGGCCCACGACTGGCACCTGACCTGGCATTCTAAAGCAACTCTTGATCCTATGCTCCATAGATCCACATGCTAGACAAGCCCTCATCCTCTTCCAACACTCGCCTACATGACCTTTCCCACAATCAGCACAAGGTGGTACCTTTAGATTAATAGCAGGGGCCCTGCTCTAACTGGACAATTAACTCTTGCCCTAGCCCTAGGTCTCTGTCCTGCACCAGAAGTCTCAGCCTTCCGTTTATTCTTACCCCTTTCTTTTTCCCGATTTAGGCGCTCAATGTGCTTCACCTTCTCTACTATATTTTCTTTCTCTACCAACTCCAAGAAAAGTCGCTCTCTTTGTGGAGCGATCAATACTCTGAGGCTATCCCTAAAACCATCATCAAACCTAACGCAACGCTCATAGTCTGTTCCCACCATAACTCTTGCACACCTACTAAGGCGTAGAAATTCCGCCTCACACTCCGCCATAGATTTGTTTCCCTGGGTCAAGTTCAGGAACTCCTTCCTTCTAGCATCCACATAACCCGCACCCACATACTTCCCTTGAAACGCAATTTTGAAGAACTCCCAAGTAACCTGCTCAGGTTGGGTTCCCACTTTCACTATCAGCCACCACTGGTAAGTTTCTTCACTAAGTAGTGACACTTCCCCTTTCAACTTTTGTTCAGGTGAGCAGTCCCAGTCCTCCATTATCCTTTCAGTGGCCTCCAACCAGTATTCAGCTACATTAGGAGCCACACCAGCCACACCGTTAAAGATCTCAGCCCCATTTGATCGAAATCACTCCGGAATTGATCCCTGATTTCCCGTGCCATTATTGGGCCCTGGGACCCTTCCTAAAATCCTCAGTATTGCCTGCGACAATGCATCCTCCCCTGCGGCCCGACCATACGGTCCAATCTCAGCCATGGGTGATGCTAGAGCCTTTTCTACTCCAACATTGGGCATATGCCCCAATGACGATGATTCAGCCCTAACACTTCCGCGGCCTCGACCACAGCCTCTTGCACGTATTCATTCAGCCCTAACACTTCCGCGGCCTCGGCCACGGCCTCTTGAACCTATTCTAGCACTCATCTTTGATTCACGTATTATCTGGACTAGAAATTTTATTAATTTTTAGTTAGTTCCACTAATTAAGCCGATGTCGTATGAAAGTATTAAAAAGAAAGTTGTTTTCGTAAACCCTCTACAGTTTCAAGGTCCTACGGTCTTTAGTTTCACTCCAACTAAAAGCCTCAGTATAATCATCTAAAGTAGCCCACTAACTATCTAAAATATATCAAATTAAACAAGTTTGACAATAAAAGAACTTACTTGGTTTGACGTCAGAGACTTGGTATGCCGCATAGTAAGATTTTTTTTAAAAACAAACCCAAATAATAAGACCCACTTCACAACCCGAGTTTTGCAACTGGGCACTGATACCATTAAATAAACCCGGCCGAGATGTTATGGCCAAATCTAGCGTGTCACATTGAAGTGTTTTATCGAAAACCTTATTTTCATTGAAAACCCTTCAAGAGAAAATTAAGTAACATTCAGTTTGTATTTAGTTTCCAAAGCGTAGTAATGACAATGAAATAATATCTAGCGAATAAGCCTTATTACAACCCAAACTGAAATAACTTTAAATACTAGAAATGATATGCCAAAAAAAAAAAAAGTCCAAGTCGTCTTGCTAGTTGGCCACCTTGGAGTCCCTCCAACCGCTAAACCACGTACTAAGGATCACTTGAGAAAAAAAATAAAAAGAGGGGCGAGTTTTTGAAAACTCAGTGTGTATAGCCCTGAAAGAGTATTAAGCAATCATCAATCACCATAATATCATACATACAATGCTGTGCAACCCACCCCAATAATCCAACCATTATACAAAAACTCCGTCTCCCGGTACACATCATGTGGGGATATAAATATCGACCCTCCCATTCGATACACATCAATGGTAGCCCGATTGCGTCACTACCTTAATTGCAGTAAGCTTCTAATCAAATACTGGGCTTAATAGCCATCGGTGGATCCACGGTCGTCAAGCAACCATGTGATCCTCATATACTTCCTCCGTTCCATAATTCCCAACCCATATGCAACTTAAACAGAATATCATATGAATGCAGCAAGTATACATGTAGCATCCATAAGTCTTACATTCAACACATAGGGGTATTTTAGTCATTTTTCGCCCTTAGGGGCATTTTGTAATTTCTTTTTATTATGGGTTTATTACTTACCTTGGCCCATTAACAAGTCCTCGTTGGCTAAAGTGAACAAATGCTATGCCCCAGGTAGGATTCCAGAGAAGAGGATGTGAGTCATTAAGACTACTTAAGTACCAAGCTCTCCCTAGATCTAATCCTAGACATGCATATACCCATTGCCACACTTTAACCCTATGACTTGTCTATAGTCACGATTAATTAATTAATTAAGTTTTATGTCTGTTTAAGCAGTTATGAGATACTAGGCCCAAAACCCCTTGCAAAGCCCAAACAAGTCTACATACTTGCATATAGCCCACTAGGCCCAATTTCATTCATATGGCCCATCAGTCCAATCATATTCATAGTCATGCAATCATATGATTTTTCATTACTTAGTATCAAATTCCAAAATTTGCCTATTATGGGCCCTATAGCCCATCGACCCATTTAGCCCACTCTGGCCCGGTTGGCCAAAACACGACCCAAGTCCATGGAATCGCTCATGGAGCCTATGATAACCTATTGGTTCCCCCCTTACGAGTGTTCGCGCACTCGCAAGACTATTGTAGCCAACTTTCGACTTTTTGACATTTTGACTTTTCGTCATTTTAAGATTTGCCGGCCTACTGTGTGTGTGCAGTGTATGTACACACCTAGTACTAAGACATGCCTCAATATCCTTAGCCACGAACCTACAAATAGTGTCACTCAATGATTAATCACACACTTATCAAATACGGTCACCAAAAATCGAAAATCTCACCTTTGCCTTACCTTGAACAACAAGCCTTAACAGCCCTTCCTTGATCACTATTCACGAGTATCTCTTAAATCTGTATCAATCTTAATCATTATGAACTAAACAACTAGTGACTTGCAATCATCTTAAGTCACTCATAAATCATCCAAGACCATTCGACCAACCTTAACCAATAAATGAGGAACACTTACCCAAAACCCCAAAATGCTTGAGGAGCGATTCGACAGAGATTTGAACTTCGAGATTCGATACTAATTCCCTACCAAAATTAATTTAGAAAAGGTAAGAGAGAGAAGAAATCAGTACTAGGAAAATAGAGTGAAAGAGCAAAGTACTTACACAAGAATCGGCCGAAGTAGAGGGAGTAGTGGCAGCACAGAGGGTCTTCAGCCCAAGAGGTATTCAGCTTTTGAGATTTGTATGGTGGAAGGGGTTACTCGGCACCAATAAGAAGAAGAGAAAAAGAGAAAAAGAGAAGAAGAAATTGGCTAAAACCAAAGGTGAATTAAAAGAGAATTTGAGTAGAGAAAGAATAAAAAATCGGCAAGCAAGGAACAAGGAATTCGGCTTCTGAGCACTTAAAGAGAAAAAGTGTTTTGGCCACGAAAATGAGGAATTTAGCTAAAGGAAGAGTAGCAATTTCGGCATTACCCTAGAATCCCCAAAATCGGCACCTATATATACTATAGTTGAATTTTCCTATCCCCAAATTCCCAATTCAGCTCCGCTTCTCTACACCCTTTATCTCCTAAATTTTCTCTCCGATAACTCCTTAATCCCTTCCTTAAATTTCTCCTCTGATCACTCCCTTCAGAGTTCACATCCAACGCCATTACTGGCCATTTATTGAGCAAAAAATAACTCCTTCTTTTGAGCAAGGAGGGATTTGAACCCCAAACCTCCTTGCGATGCATGTGACGCCACCTCTAAGCCCTACATGTGACCCTACTTGCCACTCCAACACAAGGCTCCTTGTGTCCAATTACTCCTTCATTTATTTAAAAACCAACCTACTTGCCATCAAGGTTCTTTTAATTATTCAACTATAATTTCCTTCACCCTAAAGTTTGAACTCAAAACTTAACCAAGGCCTATTATCACACAAATAACACTTGACTAGGAATATTAACCACACCTTTTATCAAAATCGATAAAAAGAAAGTTTGAGATTTTTGGGGCGTTACATCAAAAATCTTATGTAGATCTTAAAAGAAAAGAAATAGAGTTTCAAGTTGGTTATAAGGTATTTCTAAAAGTATCACCTTGGAAGAAAGTTCTTCAGTATGGTCGTAAAGGCAAATTGAGTCAGCGGTTTATTGGGTTGTCTAAGGTTATTGAACAAATCAGACCCGTTGCATACCGACTGGCACTACCACCAGAACTTGGCATGATTCATAATATTTTCAATGTGTCTATGTTACGACGGTATAGGTCAGATCCTTCACATATCATCTCCCTGACAGAAGTTGAGATTCAGCCTTACATGACTTGCAGTGAGGAACAGATCAGAATTTTGGCACGTGAAGTAAAAGAATTGAGAAACAAAAAGTTAGCTTTAGTGAAAGTTCTCTGGTAACGACAGGGATTAGAAGAAGCTACCTGGGAACCGGAGAAAACAATGAGAAAGCAATATCCAAACCTCTTTACTGGTAAGATTTTCGAGGATGAAAATTCTTTGGTATGATAGAAATGACGTATGAAAATTTTAGTAAGAAAAATTTTAACGATTATAAGTTTAATTGTTAGAAAGGACCAAATCGTATAAAGTGCAAAAGTTGAATTCCAGTAGCTAGAGGGATTAAATAGCTATGGAATTCAAAATTTGAGCTCCTAAGGTAAATAGACCATTAAGAAGTTAGTAGATAATTATGATGATTCATCCATGGAAATTTAAGAAAAGAAAAGGACTAAATTGGAAATTAAAAAAATTGATAATTAATTAAAAGACAAAATATCATTTTATTTCATCATCTTCCCCAAATTATTTTCATGGAAACCCTAGCTAAGAGAAAAGAATTCAAGAAGCTTAATTAGGTAAGCATTCTTGTCTCTTTTTTTAGTAATTTTTATATTTCCAATATCGTAATAACCGAATCTAGCTATTTTTGGGATTAATTTGCAAATTTATCAAAATATTAAAATTTTGCCATGGATGAGTAGTTGAAATTTTGAAATTTATGGTAGAAAATGAAAGGTTGTTGATAGATAAACAACTTTTGTAAAGTGAATTTTGATGAAATTGTGATTTCGGGACTATATTTATGAAAAAATTCTAATTTTTGTGAAATACATGAACTGTTATTATTATATGAAAATTTTGGTTAGGCATGGAATAAGGGTTAAATTGCATGAATTTCATTTTCCGAGCTTAGGGATGAAATTCTAATTAATTAAAAAGTATATGGTCAAAATGATAATTTTACTTAGAATGTGAATTGAATTGAATTGGTTATGAATTGTATTAAATTGAGCTAAATTTACTCGTATAGATCCGAATAACTCAAATACGAAGTTAGATCGTGGAAAAGAAAAAGTGTCGGATTAGTAGATTTCAAATACACAAACATTTGTCAAGGTAAGTTTGTGGAACTAAATTGTGGATATTTATATGTTTGAATTGAATATTGTATAAGTAAATTGTGTAAATGCTATATGTATGAAATTGATTACATATTTGATAATGTCCAATAAAGGATAATTTTCGTTTGAATAAATGGAATTTGATGAATACAAAATTTTCCCGTATTGGTTGTGGTCTTGCCTATGTTGCGGACACACATAGCTCGAAAGAGCATCCCGTTATAAGCCCTCTCGAGCTTCCCATTATATGGTTCCTATGAGCTTCCCGTTAATAGCTCTTCGGAGCGTCCCGTATGGTTATGATTCCTCATGTGCTGCAGACACACCACAACTCTTATGAGCGTCCTGTTATATGGTTCTTCGTGTGCTTCTTGATTAAAGGCTCTTTGTGAGATTCCCAATATGACTCTCTTGAACTTCCCGATATATGGCTATTTGAAGCATCCTAATTAATGGCTCTTTGGAGATACCCGTTATTAGCTCGCATGAGCTTCTTGAATATGGCTCTTCTGAGCTTCCTGTTATACAGCCCAGATAAGCTTCTCGTTACATGGCTCACATGAGCTTCCTCTTATATGGTTTGAGAGAGTTTTTCTCGATTATGTGCTTTAATGAGCACTCCCGAATATGAATTGATGAATTACAATTTGTACACTTTAAGTGTACTACCTATGTATCCATCGATATTTCTAATAAATTCAATGGGTAAAGTTTTGACGTGGAATGATATGAATAATTATGGAAAAGCACATGATATATGGATATAAGATGTGAAAAGCTTGTAATTATGAAAATTATTACATGATGAGCTCATCATTGATTTTTTATGTTTACATGAAATGCATGACTAACAAGTTTCTTGAGATTATATGTGATTAGGCTAATTGCTAAGTTTCTTTGGATGAATTTTTGCATGATTAATTTAATTGTAAATAAATGGTAAGTTAATGTCCCGTTATACGAACCAAATAAGCATTAAATGCTTACTCTGTACTATTTCCTCTGTTTTATAGTACTTCGAAGCTCGTAAAAGTTGGAAGCTGGTCAGAGATACATCACACTATCCATTGGTTCATTTTGGTATAAAAAGCAAAATTTTCTTTGGGCATAATGGCATGTATAGGTTAATAGACTAATGTTGATAAATGAATATTTTGGTTGTAATTAGCCATTGGAATGGTTAGTGATGCATGTTTTGATGTGTATATATATGAGACTATATTATGTTTGGTATGTATGTGCTTGGACTGGTTGGATTGGTATATTAGGTATAAACATGCTTAAATGATTAGATAGTCAAATTGGTAAATTGGATACTTGAATAAATGTGATAATATATCATGCATAGGACTTGGTTTTTAGCTTGACTTAAAGGTTATAAATTGGCTTGGGATTGTGTTTAAGTGTTAATGTAGGTGGAAGACAAGTTTGGGTGAGAAATAAGGCTTAGAAATGGCCTTATTTTGTCCACACGGGCAGAGACATGGGCATGTGTCTCAGCCATGTGTGACACATGGCCTAGCACATGGGCATTTGTCTCAGCCATGTGTGACACACGACCTAGCACATGGGCATGTGTCTCAGCCGTGTGTGACACATGGCCTAGCACATGGGTGTGTGTCTTGGCCGTGTGTCCCCTACATCTTTTTAGTTGCAAAATAGAATGCTCAGGTATTTTCACACAGGCAGAGACACGGCGTGTCATCTTAACTGTGTGTGACACACAGCTTGGCACACGGGCATGTGACTTTGCCGTGTAGCCCCTGCACCTAATAAATGTAAATTAAAATGTTCACACGGCCTAGCACATGGGTATGTGGCTTGGCCGTGTGACCCAAGTTAATAACCACCCTAATTTGGACACGAGCTAGGACTCGGCCGTGTATCCCTATTTCAAATGTCCACACGGCCTGAGACACGGGCATGTCTCTCGACCGTGTGTGGCACACATCCTGAGCACACGGGCGTGTGTACCCTGCACCTAGGAAAAACATTGAAATTTTGCGAAAAATTATCTGGGTACCTGGATTAGTCCCGACTTATTTGTATTGCATATTTTGGGCCTCGAGGGATCATATAAGGGTCAATATTCTGTATTTGATCTGTTTATTCTGGTAATGTTCTATAACCCTATTTCGGCAACGGATATGGGTTAGGGGTGTTACAATTTCCAATTGGGTTAAATATAAAATTAGTATCCAAACTTGTCCACTTTTCTTAGATTGGTACCTATGGTTTTTCTTTTGTCCCAGGTTGGTACCCGAACTTTTTTTTTGTCCACTAGTTTGGTACTTGAACCTAACGGTGTTTATTTTTTACTGACATGGTAGCACTGGCCATTCACGTGCTGCCATGTGTCACCCTTTTTAACTGCACATCAAACCCCTATAATTATTTTTCCTTTAAAATTTTTCGTTTAATTATTTTTCCTTTAAAAAAATAATAAAACCTTTTTCTCATTCATCTAAAACAAATCACGATTTGACGATTCCATTCTTTTTTTTATTTTTGTTTCGTTTTCTCCTTTCTATCTCTTCTTCTTCTTCATCTCCCTTTTTTTTTCTTGTAATCCTAGCTGGTGCTGCCATCCATGGCCTTTTTCGGTCGATCCGACCATCAAAACCCTTTTTCTCATCTTTGTCTCCTCAAATCTTGTCTTGTATTTCCAAGTAAATCTCATCAAAGCCAAAAGAAAATCAAAGCCAAGAAATTTTAGGTTTTTTATTTGTTAATAAGATTGGATTTTTGTTCAACAAAAATATGCAATTGATTATGTAAATTACAAATTATAACAGCGAACAACAAAACCCTGCTTGTAACTTTAACTGAGTCCTACAAATTTACCCTATTTTAAAACCTAGACCCAAAATCAACTAATTGCCAAATCCATACAAAGTCCTACCCTGCCTTTTTAGTGCATAAACTACATCCATGGTAGTCATTGTCTTTCTCTTGGCGTGTTTAATGTATGTGACTGCATTGCGAATGACGTTCTCTAAGAAGAGAACTCTACGAGTTTCCTCTTAGATTAAGCCACTAATACGCTTTACTCCTCCCTTACGGGCAAGGCATAGAACTGTCGGTTTTGTGATGCCCTAGATGTTGTTACGAAGGACCTTACAATGGCACTTGGCTCCTCCCTTTCCAAGCCTCTTGCTCTCTTTCCTCTTCCTTAAATTTTTTATTAAGAGACGAACGATTTGGATGATAAAATAAAAAATTTTACTAACATTGAATTTGAAAATATATTGGGTTCTTTTTTTATTTTTTTAAGATTCTGGTTTATGAACAGATAAAATGATACAGATATTTAATGGAAAAAAAAGAAGAAAAAATGAAAGAAATAGAAGTGAGGTAGAAGATGAAGAGGTCAAGTAGAAAATAAAACAAATAGTGAAAAGAAAAAATGTAAGAGATAGAAGATGATGGTGATAGGAATAATTTTTAAAGAAAAAATGAAAGAAAAATAATTAAATGAATAATTTTTAAGGAAGATGAAAGAAAAAATAATTAAATGGGTTTGGTTTGCAATAAAAAAGGGTGACACACGGCAACGTGTAAATGGCTAGCGCTGCCATGTCAGGAAAAAATTGACATTGTTTGGCTCAGGTACCACACTAGTGGATGAATAAAATGACCAGGTATCAATTTGGGACAAAAAAACCATATGTACCAATCTAGGAGAAGTGGATAAGTTCGAGTACTAATTTTATATTTAACCCTTTCCAATTCTATTTCCAGCTTTCTCATTTCTTCCAATATAGGCAATCTTGTGATCTCTCCCAATTTAGTCCCTTAATTATTCTTAATTTTGGGTCACTAGAAAATTAGGTGTTACAACTCCCTTCTTAAAAAGAAATTTTGTCCCTACAATTGCACGTCACACTAACATTGGAGGTGGACCTTAGGGATATTTCCTTATTCTTATGGTTCACTACACATTCATCCATCCCACTTACATGTTCTCCTAACTCGGTTCCCTTTGTACACTTTCATTACCTTTCAGTTTCCCTCATTTAGTGGATTCCTTCTATACTTAACAAAGTAAAGGTTCCCATTTCTTTCTAGGTATCTAGTTATTTTGCTACATGTATTCTTCATCCTACTACGTCTCCTCATTTTCATAATTTAGCCAACGTTCTATGGCGAACACCACCTACCTACCGACCCTTCACTTTATCATTGGCAGATGCTTCTGCAAATCCTAAATTTGCTTACACTCTAACTCTGCCTATTTTGCAAATCCTTAACAATAGTGAGTCTTAGTTCTCAGTTCATAGGCATCTTTTGATCCTGTTGCTACGCACTCCAATCCATAGTATTTCTCCCAACTTCTAGCTTTGGCGGATGTTCAAAGGTGAACACCGCTTGATTTAGCAATTTTTTTATTCTTGGCGAGACGCCTCAAGAATTCTAAGCTCGTTCGCATGCTAGCCTTACCCATCGTATGGGTCAGTTCCTTCTTTTCACAGGGTAGCCAAGCTAGCCCGTGACTGATCTTTTATTACTATTCTAGCGGAGTATCAAAGCGACTACCTTGACTCAAAAATCCTACTGAAAAGGTTTGTTATTGAACAGTCTTATGTTTATATTCATTGTCATAAGGGCTACTCCATATTGAACAATAGTTGGTAGAAATCCTGCCTAGAAAATCCCAATGCCGAAAAATGTCCCACTGTCATTTCTGGACTTGAATAGTTTCTTATCACCTATTAAATTTTCATAACTTCCCACTCTCTCTCGTGGCTATAAATAAATCGGAATGCTAAAAGGGAAGTCCATAAACTTATAAGCCTTTGGCTCTATCCGACTTCCACTATCGTTCCTTTATCCTATTTCCTCCTTACTGGAGTGTAGTTTTCTTTGCTATTCTATTACTTATAGTTTCCAAAACTAATTTCCTTTACCACCGCTTTTCCTTATCCAAAATCCTATTACTATATGGGGGTTTACCTATTACCCCAAGAAATTCAGTTTCCCTACCCTACTTGTGGTCTCAGCGTGCATCGAAAGAAGTGTCGACCATGCACTTGCGCCAACTACCTTATCCTCTCTTGGAGGAGAAGTCTTGTCATTGGGAATTATATATTGACATTATGATCGTGATGATTCGTGATAAGTTTTAATAAATTTATATTTAACCGTTCTTGAAGACTAACTATTATCACGACGAAGGCAAGTGTACCTATCGAACAGTAGTATAGTTTTAGCAAGACCGGGATGTCGAACCCAAAAGAACTAAAAGTACTAGTATTAACTCTTTTCTTATTATCTAGCTTAAAAATAAAAGGGTTTGTTTTATCTAAACTAGTTAACTAACTAATAATTCATAGAGAGAAAATTCAGGAAAATACTTTTGGGAAATTCGATTGATTAAAACAATACCCAAGAGAAAATCCACTTAGACTTCACTTGTTATTTGACTCTGAATCAGACTAATTATTCATTCGACTTGTTCCGTACAAATCCCTAAATTATATTATTATCTCTCTCGAGACTAACAACGTCAAACCCTAGGTTGATTAATTGAAATCTCTTTCTAATTAACACCCCTAGTGTTGCATTAACTCGACCTATGGATTCCCTTATTAGGTTTCACCCTAATCCAAAAAAATCTTGTCACCCTATCTCTAGGTGTGCAATCAACTCCGCTTAATTATGACAAATTTACTCTTAGACAGTGACTTTTGCTCCTCTAAATAAGCGCAAGTCAAATATCCCCATAGGTTTCATTCCCCTTAGGTATTGAAGCAAGAATTAAGAACACACAATTAAGAGCAAGTCAAATATTAAAGCAAGAATTAAGAACACACAATTAAGAGCAAGTCAAATATTTATCATATAATTTAAAAAATAATAACAAGATTCGTCTTAGGTTTCATTCCCCTTAGGTATTTAGGGGGTTTAGTTCATAATTATAAAAGTAAACATCTCAGGAGAATATTGAATACAAAACATAAAGAAAACAAAAAACTCCTGAAGGGAAATTGAAGGGAGATCTTTAGTCTTGGAGGAGAATCCGACTTCTAAGATGGATCAATCGGCTTTCTTCGAGTAAATTCCTACTTCCCACTTCGTGTCCCCTGTCTAAGTTTCTCCTATGGTGTTTAAATAGACTTTTTAATGCCTCAAAGCCCTCAAGAGTGGCCTTTTCGGAATTGAACTCAACTTGGGCTCGACAGAGACACGCCCGTGTTCGATTGCTCCAAACCGTGTTAGAGTCTGTTGAATAGACGCGGCCGTGTGGTCTACCCGTGTAAGTCATGCTCAATTCTACTAAAAGGGCACAGGCATGTGGTCTACCTGTGTGAGGAAGTTCAGGTCGTGTTGATTTCCCACGTTGGCCCATTTTCTCTGTTTTAGGCTCGTTTCTCACTCTTTTTACTCTCCTATGCTCACCTAAGTATAAAACATGAAATTAAAGGATTAGAAGCATCGAATTCACCAAATCTAAGGAGAAATCATCCATAAATGTGCTAAGCATGGGATAAAAATATGTATAAATTACGATTTATCACATTACTTCCCGTCAATCCAAAACATAGAGAGAGCCCTTTTCAAGAACAGAAGAGGTTTCTCCCCTACACCTAGTTCATTGCAGTTCCTTTTGTAACATTAGGGTAAGGCTATACTACCATCGTTTATCTTCTGTTTGTCTTTCCTGCCAGAGGTTTATCTATACCCCGACCAAACCCGACACAAGAGTCTTCTTTGGCAGGCTCCAGCACCGCAACCTAGCACATTCGCTAGTAAACCATTCTTCCTATGTAAATCCTACACTCGTCTTGTAGGACTACTAATGGCATCCTTGGGTTCTACATCTCTAAGGATTAGTGGGGTCCATAAGACACAGTCGACGCTGCCCACTTAACGTTTAATAATGCTACATTTCTTTTGTACTTTTCATCCAATGAAATTTTCTTTCTCTATCATTTGTACTTTCAATCTATTTACTTACCTTTCCTCTTCTACATTTATCTATTTGCACTTCCTTACTAGTAGTTTCCTTGTCTCTTTCCATCATACATTTACTAGAGTTTATACTACCATATTTTCTCATATATACTTTTTACGTGTATTTCGTACATTCAACTATTGGTACTTACGTTTCAATTCGTCATCCTAGGCGCGTATATCAACGTAGATCTTATAATATCTTAACATTTTGGGGAATTAAGGGATTTAGCCAGTCCAACTGCCATGCACATAGGAGTACTTATTTCCAATCTTCTAGGTCAGGGGATTGACTAAGCCTATAGCTTTGATACCACTATAATTGTACACACCCACGCCGACCTGTCCACTAAATTCAGGTATGGAGCATCACAAATGGACCTGTACTTAATTAATTCCTAACTTAGCTACTATAGAATAGTCTACAAATAATAACTATCTATTAATGAAATTTTAAAATAACAATTCTTAAAATTGAGGCCCTAAGCCATTAATTATTGGGTCCCTCAATGTTTGTTTACAAAGAACTCTAAACATCTAGTTGAGGCTGTTTGTCCTAAAGACCCTATTCTAACCATACTATCTGGCTTCGTAGATATTGATCCTATGACAAAGCCTCCAATGGTGCCCCCTTCCTATATTTATGAATACAACTGCCTACGATCCCCGAGCTCACATCGTCTAGCTTGGTCCTTCTTTTAAGTCCCAAATCAACCTCGCAATCCCGCGATCATGAACAACTCCATAAGTTCAAAAGAAATTTGTGAGTTCCTCTATCACATCATATTTAAACTCTATCACATGAGGGTAAACAATATAAATTAAATAGTATGAATAACTTAATAATGTGCAATGGAATATCATATAACTACTTTTATAAAAAAACACTTAAGGAACTTCTAATCAAGTGGTATTCCAAACTTAAGTAAATAGTTTTCACAACTCAACGTCAAGGTTCACTCCTAGTGTAACCCATACATTCTAAATCTTCTTAGTGAAAAACTCATTAAACAAGGTAAGTTTTGTGAACTACCCCTATATTTTTTAGATAATGTGAACTCGGTTTGCAGGGTTTTCTCTTATTTTGCATATAAAAAATTATCAAGGGTTCACAAAACCAGTTGCCAATTGTTGGGGTTCGCACTTTGCACAATTCGCCAAAACTGTCACGTAACAACCCGTTTTTTAGTGGTGTCGAAAATCATGATTTCGGGCCACCAAATTTGACGAGAAAGTTTGTAAATATTATTATTTCATATTTACAAGTTAAATATGATTTTTAAAAAGGTTTTTGATTTGATAAATTATGATTTATAAGCAATTTATTAAGTTCAAGTGGTAAGACTCTAAGGTCAACTAGTTTTAGAAAACGAGGTATCAAGACCTCATTTTTATAAAATGAGCCATAAATATTTTTACAAATATTTACGGAATTTCATTAAGGTGGTATTAAAGTTTCGTTGAAAATTTTTAACATTTCAATGGTTAATTAATTAAAAATGACTAAATTGTAAAATATGTAAAATTTAATCGCTATTTGATTTAAATGACTTAATGAATGAAAGTATATGGACTAATATGGTAAATATACCATATTATATAGGAGTGGGCAGTGGACTTCGTCTTTTTATTAAAATATGTGTGTTTTATTAATTAAAAAAACATATTAAATGATAATAAAATACATTAAAGATATCAGCTTTTACATTTGATTGTTTTGCCGAATTTGAGATAGAAGGAAGCCGTTGATAAACCTTAAAGCTTCAGCCAAACTTTATAGGATGCATGTAAGTTTAATCTAGCCCCGTTTTCAATCATTTTTATGTTTTTGAGATTGTTGCAACTAGGTCTAGTTAACCCGTACTTTCGATTTTAAAACTATTAAAGATCTTGAATGTTGCCATTGATGAATCTTGTGATTTTTATTTTATATGATGAATTTGGAATGTTGATTGATATTTAAAAGTATTTTGTTAAGTGATTTTTAATGAATTTATCAATTAGGGACTAATTTATTAAATTCATAAAAGTACAAGGATTTAATGTGAAATTGTTGCATAAATGGGCTAGTATGGATACCATGAACAGTTGACTATGATCAATTTTGGGTAAAAATGGTTAATTTGCATGTTTTGGGCTCAGGGACTAAATTGAATAAAAGTAAAATCTTTAGGGGCAATTTTATAAAAATTAAAAATTAACCAAATTGCATAAAGTGAATTGTTTTATTGTCTAAATTAATATATTGAATGAAATTATTAATTTAGATCAAGACTGAGTAGAAAATCGAGGAAAATGAAAATTTACCAAAATGCCCCTAAACCTTAGTATATTTGCAATTTAGCTAGGTAAGTTCATTTAATTAAATTGTGTAATTATATGATTTGATTGAATTAGATGTATGTTATTTGCATTATCATCATATATGAATACCGATCACATATCCGATGACGTACGACGATTACCAAGTCCCATTTGAACCTTAGGAATTCATAGGATACAAATGACATCTCATTAGGTTACCAATTTTAGCTCGAATGAGCTTACCGTTACTCAGCTCACATGAGCTTACCGTTATTCAGCTCGAAGGAGCTTACCGTTATTCAGCTCAGAGGAGCTTACCATTTACAACTTATAAGAGCATACCAATTTAGAGCTCGTATGAGCATACATGTACAAGAATTGATGGATTACAGTTCAGTACACCTTGTGTGTACTACCTGAGTATCCAAAGATATTCTAAATGGTTTAACAAGAAATGTTCTTTTACGAGACGATATGAGTTTGATACGAACTAATACATGTATATATATGAAATACATGGAAATGATGGTACATGATATATTAATATATTTATATATTTATATATTGAAATGGATGGTATATGTATATGAAGAAACGGTAAGAGAATGATATGTATCATGACATGTACATATATGAATATCTTTGATATGTTGATACATGGAAATTATGTAAGTTGAGACGAGTAATAAACTCAAGTGTGACATGTTGAGAAAATAAGGTTATCAATGTTGAATTTATATTAAATATGTTCTAGTATGCTAACATGCGTTGTTGTTTGATGCTTAGACAAGTACCAAGCTATTGGTTGAATCGTATTATGTTTACTTGTAAGTTGCATTAAAATGGTAAGTTCTCAAATGAAAATATGCTTGTACTCATGAAAAAGTGGTAAGGTTTAAATTATGCAATTTCTTATGAAATGGCTTATCATGTGATTAATTAGAAAAGGGCTATGTTTAAATGCACTAGCTTGTGGCTATGGTTGAATGATATGCTTATGACTTGTGTGTTATGCATATGGAACAGGTGTGGGCAGTAATGAAATGCAAATGAAAATAAAGAAATTTGGAAGAGTTTAAAGTTGTTTAAAATCCTACTATGCTGGGGATAATCTGTATAAGTGATGTTGTGGATTTAGTCATTTTGTTAGTTGTTGAATTTAGTTTCATGAATCGTGTGGTATCGGTATATGATTATTCTTGATATGTATAAATTCCATATTGAAAATGTATTGATATGATTTGAAGTTTATACGAGCTTACTAAGCATTCATTGCTTACGTAGTTGTTTTTCTTTACTTTTCAGATTATCGAAAGCTCAATCGGGTTGGAAGCTAGTAGGAGTTATATCACACTACCTAACGGTTCTATCGATACTTTTGGATGTTTTTATTTTGGTTATAATGCCATGTATAGGTATTCTGATTAATATTGGCCTATGTTTTTGAATGTTGAAATGGCCATTTGAATTGGTTGGGTTTTGGTATATTGATGGTGTAATGACAAGGTTTGGCATATATGTGAGTAGCGTTATTATGGTTAATGTTTGGCTTGTTTGTTTGAATGATAAAAGATGAAATGATAGTTGAATATGCATATGGTATATGTGCTTTATGATATGTGGTATATGTAGTGATTTGGTACCTTGTTATGTATAGGTATTTTGGTTAATTGATATTAGTTAAAGAATGGCATTTTGGTACCAAATGATTTGTGTTTTGGTAAGTAAGATTTATGGTATGTATGGATGCAAATCAAATTGGAAGTTAGTTGTTTATTTTGACCAAATGAAGTACTTGGTTATACATGTTTATAAGTTGTTATTTGAGATGCTGTAAACTGAAAAATATATAGGATTTTTCCTATGTAATTTATCACCTTTTTACTTAAATTCATTGTTAAAACTAAGTAATTGTTTAATAATTTAATGAAATATGTGAAAATATGAAATTAGGACATAGAAATGACTAAAATGTGATTTTATGCTCTATTATATAGTTTTCATGCATAAAATGACTTATTTTATATTTATTTGAACATATTATATTTTTAAGACATAAAATGGGCCATGCATGATTAAATTAAAAAATAAAAAATAAAATTATAGTTAGTAAATCATTTTAAATATTTCATTAATAATTTGGGTTGTAATTAATTATTTCTATTGGATAATTTTTATTCTTTGGTTCTTTAACTTATTGATTTATTGTGGACAGGTCTGATAGCTTTGTAGGATTAGAAAAACCGTCCAAATTGAAGACCAAGTCAACCCAAATTCGGCTACACATGGTTGTCTACTTAAACCAATTTTTGGTTTAATTACACAAGGTCCTTATATTGTTGAAGAAATTAGAGATTTGCCCGAAGATTTACATTTGACCGAGTCTCAGTCCTGAGTTATTATGGCATTTAAATTTCTTAAAAATCAAGCAAAAATCAGCTCAAATTTCACTAATTGTGGCCGACCACTCATGAAAGAAGTTTGAAGAGACTAATCCCAGCTATTTTTAACAAACTACACACCTCTTTTCACCTATAAATAAGACCCATTTCATTCCCTCATTCATCATCCCTCATCCATCATCATTCTCTCTTCTCTCTCAATTCTCTTAGCATTTTCCATTTCCCACGCCTAACATCATCTCTTCATAGAGATTTTAGAAATTCAATCCTCTTAAAGAGCCCTTGGTCGGCCACCTTGGAGAGCCATCAGCAAAGGAGCAAAGTGAAGAAGCGAATGAGCCTCGTCAGTCAGAGTCTTGGGTGACAGGCACTTTGATTTGGGTTTAATCTTTCTTTTCTTTAATTTAATCTAAAAATGTTTGCTATGTGTTCTTTGTTCTTGTTTACAAAAATGTTAGCTTAATTTTATTTAAGCTAGGATGATTGCTTTGATTAAATAATATTTATTTCATTCATGCTTATATTGTTTGTGCCTCAATCGATCATGTTTTCAATTAAAATCAACTATGTATTTTGTTCATACTTGATTGAAATGTACCTGAATTAGCTGAGTGATCCTAACAAGACGACAGCTAGTGGACACATTGTAACATCCCATTTTCAGTGAAATCGGAATAGTGGTTTCGGGACCACAAATCTGACCCAAAAATATGATTTATTTTTATTTCATTATATGGTCCATATTATAATAGGCGTGTCATGTGAAAATTTTTACACGAAAATTTTATCGATTAAGTACTTAATTACGAGAAGGACTAAATCGTATAAAATGTAAAAGTTGGATTCTAGTATCTATAGGTATCAAATAGCTATGGAATTCAAATTTTAAGGTTCTTATATGGTAATTAGACCATTGGAGAGTAGTTAGTAGATATTTTAATGACTCATCCATGGAAAAATTAGAAAAGGCAAGGGACTAAATTGAAAAGCACTAAAATTAAATTATGTTAATTAAATAAAAAGAAATAATCATCTAATTTCATATCATCTTCCCAAAAATTTCCACAGAAACCCTAGGAGAGAGGAAGAAAACTTACCAAGCTTGAAAAGGTATGAACTCAAGTCTCGTTTTTAATGATTTTTATGTTTTTGAAACTGAGATAGTCTAATCTCTCTATTTAGGGGATTAATTTTTGAAAAGGTATGAACTCAAGTCTTGCATTTGTTATGGATGGGATTTAGCTCGGACGAGTAATCCTATTGATCTTGTTATAGAAAGGATTTAGCCCAGGTGAGTAATCCCGATATAATACCTTTCGAGCATACGTTATGGTTAGGGTTTAGCCTGGACTGGTAATCCTAATCGAGCTCCTCTGAGCTAATGTTATATAAAGGATTTAGCCTAGACTGGTAATCCTGTTGTATGATATGTGGCTCGAGAGAGTGTTTCTTGGTTAAATGCCTAATAGGTACCCTTGAATAAAGAATTGACGGATTATTGAATTGTGCTCTTCGAGTGTACTACTTAAGCATCCATCGAAATTCAATAATTCAACAGACATATAACTCTTGGCATGGTATGAAAATCTTGAGATGAAAAGATAATGACTTAAAAGAATATTTCTTGATGAGCTCATCTATGTTACTTGATTGATATGAAGATTTCAGAGACTAACATGTTTGATTAAATGTATGTGATTAGGCAATTTAGTCAAATGGATGGAAATATAACATTGTATGCTTAGATTTAATAAGCAAGATTGGTAATTTAGTTTCCATTGTACGACCTTACTAAGCATGTAATGCTTACTCTATTTATTTTTCCCCTATTTTATAGTGGTTGGATGCTCGCGAGGGTTGGAGATCATTGGAGCATCGTCACACTACCAACTAGTCATTTTAGGTATACTTAGTAAAATCATTTTGGTATAATGGCATGTATAGGAAAACTTGGCCAATAGTGGCTTGAAATGTTATTTTGTAATATAGCCATTGGAATCGCTAGTAATGGTTCATTTTGGTATTACTAAGTAGATTATTATGATATACATATACACATGTGTTATGTTATGAATATGTTATCAAAGGTTGTTATTGCCTAAGTTAATCCAAGGTAAGTTTATAAACACCTATACATGTAATGGTATGCCTTGTTAAATGATGAATTTGCCTATTTTTAAATGCTTGGAATGGTTGGTATTGGTTGTGTGTTTCAAGTGATGGTCTTGGGTGAAATTTTGGGTGAGAAATGAAGCTAGAAATGGCTTCATTTTCTCCACACGAGCATGTGTCTAGACCGTGTATGACACACGGCCAGGTAACATGGGGATGTGGTTAGGACATGTGTCCCTTGCACCTTAATTTTGAGAAACAGAATACTCAAAATTGGGCACATGGGCGTGTGTCTCAGCTGTGTGTGCCACACGGCCTAAAACACGGACGTGTGTCTTGGCCGTGTGAAACCTTTACCTAATTTCGAATTGGATTAATTAATCGCATGACCTAGCACATGGACGTGTGGCATGGCCGTGTATGCAAGTTAGAGAGTTACACGAGGTCGAACACGGTGTAACACCCCACACCTGTGCCCTACCCCAAAACGGCATACGAAGCGTTACTAAACATTAACACATGCACACGATTAATTCCAAAACACTAGGACTTAATCAAATTTATGAACTTTTTCAAAACTTTGTTTAAACTCCTTAATACGGCTTACGAGGCCTCAAACTTACATTGGAAACCACTCGGAACCAACTCGGATCCTTAAACTAACTTAATAGAAATGAAGCTTGAAACATGGCACATGCTCATGTGGAAGGGTAACACGTCCGTGTGGCCTTTGTGACATGGCCGTATTGATGGCCCCTGTGACACATACGACCTAAGCACCTAGGGACACGCCCGGGTCCTATGCCCGTGTGAAAACAATCCAAATTTGAACCTACAAGGGTTTTCACACAGCCTATCACGTGCCCGTGTGTATGGCCAGTGTCCCTCACAAGGCCATGACACGCCCGTGTCCTAGCCCGTGTACAAAAACTTGGACATTCTGTTTCTGACATAAGTAATTTCTGAGGGTCACAAGGCCAAGGCACACGCCCGTGTGCTAAACTGTGCCCTTCACACAGTTGAGACACACGACCCTGTCTCCGGCCATGTGTTTACTACCATGCATACTAACTTGCAATCTTTATGTGCAAGGGACACACGACCGGACAACACGCCCATAGGGCTGGCCGTGTGTCACACACGGTCTAGACACACGCCCATGTGTCTACCCGTGTGGACAATATAAGGCTATCTACCAAGCCCTTTGCCACCCTAAAATATAACATAGCAACAACTAACATATCAGAGTTTTATTTAATATGATTTTCACAATCAATCAACCATATTCAAGACCTATATACATTACATATATTCAACCATGCCAACAAATTCACATTCACGAAAGACTAGCTTGTATTCACAAAATAACTTCTAATATTATCCATTTACCCTGACCTTATACAAAATGAATTAAATGCTAAAGTAAGCCAACACACCTGGCTAATTAAAAATGACACAAAATTCAAAAGTCAGAGTCTTATACATGCCATAATTAAAAAAAAAGATCTAACAATACCAAGTGCTTCAGATGACAGTGTGATCGATGCCTCCGACGTCCGATGATCCTCGAGCTAATTAGGCGGTACTATAAGAAAATGGAAAGGAGAGGGAGTAAGCATAAAGCTTAGTAAGCATAAAGCTTAGTAAGTTGCATGCAAATAAATAAAACAACAACTCTACCATTCAACACCAAGCTCATAACACAAAAGTAGGCAAAAGCACAACTTACTTGTCACTATCCAATACAATTCACATAGCATACATTAAGCTCACATCTCATATGTCTCAAATAGGTACCTGTACCACTCACAACATGGTTATACTTTTCTTGTTTAACTTAATTTATAACTCTTACCGTTGACCCATTTGGAAAGCTATCGGATATTCACTAAGCCTCAAACATAGGGTATAATGCCAATGCCATGTACCAAACATGGTCTTTCACAGGCTCGACAATCAACTCGATCCCATGTCCTGGACATGGTCTTACACTGACTGTTGAGATCGAAGCCGACGCCATGTCCTATACATTGTCTTACACTAGCTCTCACATATCCGTGCTAATGCCATGTCCCCGACATGGTCTGTAACATCCAGAAATAGGGCCTATTCGAAACAGTGGTTTCGGGACCACAAATCTGACATCAAAATATTTATTTTATGATTATTATGAGGTCTAGAATATGAAAATATGCATGTGTTAATATTTCATGAAGAAATTCCTTGAGTAAGGTGTCTAATTGGAAATTAGGGACTAAATTGAATAAATTGCAAAACTTGGATTCTAGAAGCAATTTGTATGAAATTGCTTTAGATTATAAATTAGAAGGTCTTAAAGAGAGTTTCTCCAATTTTTAAGTTTTTGGACAAAAATGGGCTCGCATGGATGAAATTTCAAAGAAAGGGCATAAGGGCATTTTGGTCATTTGGTTTTTTAATGAAATAAAATGGGAATATTCAAGCCAAAATCAGCCATCTTCATCCCCATAGCTACCAAAATTCTCTTGTTACCATAGCTAGGGTTTCCAAACATTTCAAGCTCAATAGTAAGTGCTCCCAAGCCCCGTTTTTAATGTTCTTTGTATTTTTGAAATCCCGGTAGCTTAATCTTTCCATTTCTACCCATATTTCATGCTAGGGTGCATGTTTAAAAATTTACCCATGCATGAGTTGCTTGTATTTTGATGGATTATGGAGGGGTATGAAAGTTAAAGGTGTGTTAAACATCTTTTCTTAGGTGATTTTCATGAAAAAACCCTAAAGGGACCTTTTTGCAAAAGTTGTTAAATATGTGGTAGAAATGTAAAAATAATGGAAAAATGTGGGCTGCCATAAGAGAGAAAAATGTTTGGTTAGGCTTAGGTTAGATAGAAATTCCATGTGTTTCATTATACGAGCCTAGGGACTAAATAGTAAAAATGTCAAAGGTTAGGGGCAAAACAGTCATTTGGACCGGGGTAGAAATTAAACTTGAAAAGTGTAATGTAATGAATTAATAATATAATTTTGTTGTTATAGACCCGAGGAACAAATTTCGGAGGTCGATCGAGGTAAACGCATGGTTTCGGAATAACCAAAACACAATTCTGAAACGGATACCAGGTAAGTTCGAATAACTCGAAGTAAACCTATAACATGCATAATTGTATGTTTTGTGACTTTATGATAATTGCATTGTTGATGGCATGAAAATGCATGATTTACATCTTTAATAATGAATGGTTGGAAAATGTCTCGGTTGAGGTTGGAAAGGGAATTCGATGGATAAACCGTGATTTACATGAGACTTGAGATCGTGCATGTGTTGCAGAAAAGGATTTAGCCTGGACTGATAATCCGAAGATCTCAAGTATAAAAAGAATCTAGCTTGGACTGGCATTCCTTGAATGATCAAGCCTCCCGAAGAATATGTGTGCATTGCGGATTTAGCCCAGACGAGTAATCTGATTAGGGTCTGAATTTAGCTTGGACTAGTAATTAAGATCTAAGCTCATTAAGGGTGCTTGTCGTGTAAGGGATTTAGTCTGGACTGGTAATCCTGACATCACCTTATGAGTTTATATTACGGGGGATTTAGCCTGGAACGGCAATCCTGCCGTAAGTTGTGAGGTTCGCGGGAGTGCATACTGAAACGATCATTTGTATGAACTGATGATGATTGGATAATCCATCGAGATTTCCTAAAAACTCAACAGGACTATCACAAGGAATATATATAGATGACATGTTAAATGATGAGCTCATCTATGATGAATTACATGGTACATTGTTATGTAGCTAACTTGTTGATTGAGTATATGTGTTAGGGAAACCCCTTTCATGCTTGTTGGTTTCATTGCCTACTATGGATGTATGCTAAATAATTGGTAAGTTTACCTTCCAGTTATACGGGCTTACTAAGCATGTAAATGCTTACCCCTCTCTTTTCCCTGCTTTTCTGAGCTCAAGGACTCGTAAGGATTAGAAGACAATTGGAGAGTCAAGACACTATCAACTAGACAAGCTTTGCTATAAAGACATTTCTATTTTGTCCAATGGCATGTATAGAATTTTTGAGTATCTTGTTATATATGTCATTTGATTTGCATAGTGAAGGCATGTAAAGATATGTTTATCTTTTTGTATATGGCCATGGGAATTGGCTCGTTTTCAAGTAGGCTATGCCCTACAAATCTATGCATGTTTCTATTCATATACGATGGCTTAGTTATAATTGGCAATGAGTATAATAACGAGCCAATCTTAATATGTAAAGTAGACATATATCATTAAATACAAGATAAGAATAAACTTAGCATGAATGAAACCAATGACATGAGGTTCACATGCAATGAGTTTAATCAAAGTTACATAATTACAAATGAATAATTTGGCCCCAAATATGCACAATAGTAATTTATAAGTGTAATTGGCTAGTAGAGGGTGGCTTAAGGCTTTGAAAATAGCCTAACAAGGTCCACATGGGTAGACACATGGGCGTGTGTCTAGGCCGTGTGTGACACACGGACTACTCCCATGGGTGTGTACTATGACCGTGTGTCCCCTGCACCTGAAATTTTAAGTCAGCATAGAGCACGGGCTGAGCACATGGGCGTGTGCCTTGGCTGTGTTCCTTTAACAGAATGGTGAGGTTGAAGTCAGTATAGCACACGGGATAAGCCCACAGGCGTGTGCCTTGGCCGTGTTGCATACTGGAAAAAGAACACAGGTGTGTTCTAAGCCCCACGAGCATGTTATACTTCAACTAAGGGGAAAATTTCCTAAAGTGCCCAAGTTTATCGAACAATTTTGGTTTTGTTCTGTACTACCCTTAGGAGTGTCTTTAGGCCTCGGAGGCCTGTATAAGAGACAAAGTGCACACGTTAGAAAAGTTTTAAATTTCGAGTGAAATTCTGTAACCTGATTGTGTGAGTTTGTAATGGTGAATTACCGATAATGCCGCGAACCCTATCCCGGCGTTGGATACGGGCGAGGGGTGTTACATGGTCTTACACTGACACATCTCATAGCCGATGTATGTCCCAGACATGACTTACACTGGCTTATATCTCGAGGCCGATGCATGTCCCAGACATGTCTTACACTAACTCTCGTCTCAATGCCGATGCCATGTGCCAGACATGGTCTTATGTCTTACACTAGCTCACAATAACCCATACGTCATGGCATGAATATCTGATTTATTTCCTATGGTTCAAACGGGAATTCTACTATCTCAATTATAATAATGTTTTCTCATTTCCACAATCTGGCATTTCATGCTATATCAATTCAGCACATATAATAACAATATGGTTGTATTATTTACATACGACCTACCTCAGTAAACAAAATGTAGGCGACTTGTCGGTCTATTCTACTTGCTTGGTATTCCCCCTGTCTAAGTTCGGATTTGGTATTTCTTGAACTAAAATAGAAAAAATTCATTCATTAGATCAGCATATTAATCTAGACACTCGAAAATTTACAATTGGGCAAAATGACCATTATGCCCTTAAACTTTCACAAAATGACCATTTTACCCCTATGCTCGAAAATAGATTTTTATCGATTTTTTTTCATATCATAAGCCTATTCGAACCCTTTTTACTCTTATAGCAATCCAAAATTTCCACTATTTCATACATTTATCACTTGTTTACCACTTGTGCAAAAAGTTCCTTAATTAGGGCTTCCATGAAAAACCTCTTCACAAAGGTTTTTTATTAAACATCAAAGACTCATAATCTTCCATAAATTTTTAGAAAAATACATGAACACTCTCATGGTAAAACCCTAGACTTCCAAACATTTTGCAAAATGGTCCCCTCATTTGAATGCTCATGCTTCAAAGGGTCCAAAAATGTGAAAATCATCAAGAAAACTCATTAAAATCACTTACTTGTAAGGGGATAGCTTGTCTGACATTTTTAAAACTCTAAGAACCCTTATTTTGCTGAGAATTTTGGTGGTATGAAGAAGATGAGAAGGTGATATCATCTTTCCCTTATTTTATTTTTATTTTAATCAATTTAGCCACCAAACCCACCAAATTTGGACTTTTTGACCAAGTTTCTTTCCTATGGTTGGCCATGCCTCCCTAGAGGGTCTAATTGCCCTTTAAAGGCCCCCAATTTAGGTTCTCTAGCTATTCGGCATTTTTAGCTATTAAAATAGGACTTTTGGACTTCATGCGATTTAGTTCTTTTTCGCAATCGGGCTTACAAACGTTAAAATTGACTCGCCAAATTTTTTATACACTCTTATAAACATGCTATAAACCCAAAATAATAATAAAATAATTTTTTTGACTTTGGATTTGTGGTCCCGAAACCACTATTCTGACTAGCCCCAAAATCGGGTTGTTATAATTCTCCCCCTTAGGGATTTTCGTCCCCGAAAATCTTACTGATGAATAAGTTCGGGTATTGATCTCTCATAGTCTCCTCGGGTTCCCATGTGCCTTCCTCGACTCCATGTCTATGCCACAAAACTTTTACAAGTGCTATACTCTTATTCCTCATCTTTTTGACTTCCCTAGCCAGAATCGTTACCAGTTCTTCGCCATAAGTCATGTCCGGATGAATCTCAACCTCTGATGGCACAATCACATGCGAAGGTTCTAATCTATATCGATGCAACATGGACACATGAAACACGTCGTGAATCTTTTCCAATTCTGAGGGCAAAGCCAATTGATAGGCCACAGGCCCTACTCTCTCGGTAACCTTATAAGGTCCTATGAAATGAGGTTTCAACTTGCCTCTTCTACCAAATCTGAAGACTTTCCTCTACGGGGATACTTTCAAAAACACTCGATCACCAACTTGAAATTCGATCTCCTTCCACTTCAAATCTGCGTAGGATTTCTGTCTATCTGAGGCGCCATTCAAATAGTCATGAATCACTTTAACTTTCTCTTCAGTCTCTTTGACTAAATCGACCTCATGAATCTGACTCTCTCTAAGCTCAGTCCAATATAAAGGCGTTCGACACTTTCGCCCATACAAAGCCTCATAAGGCGCCATCTTTACACTTGACTGATAACTATTGTTGTAGGCGAATTCAACTAATGGTAAGTACCTTTCCCAACTACCTTGAAACTCGAGAATACAACACTGCAACATGTCTTCTAAAATCTAAATCACGCTTTCTGACTATCTGTCAGTTTGCGGGAGAAATGCTGTGCTAAAATTCAGTTTAGTTCTCAATTCCTCTTGTAACTTCTAAAATCTGAATCACGCTTTCTATTTGGCATCATAGGTAATCCTATCACGAAGTCCATAGTAATCCGATCCCACTTCCATTCGGAGACTATGATAGGCCAAAGTAGACCTGACGGTACTTGGTGTTCAGCCTTCACTTGCTGACACACAAGACACTTGGAATCGAATTCTAAAATGTCTCTTTTCATTCCTGACCACCAATACATTTCCTCTAGGTCATTATACATTTTCACACTACCCGGATGGATAGACAAGCAACTACTATGTGCTTTACATAGAATCTTCTGAATAAGTTCATTGTCCTTGGGTATACAAACTCTATCCTTGAATATTATACACCCATCGGTATCAATCCAAAAGTCTGATTCTACCCCCGACTCATACTGAGTTCTCTTGCCTTGCAAATCCTTATCACCTTTCTGAGCTTCACGGGTCTCTTACAGAAACATCGGCATAGCTCTCAACTCTGTTAGAACCTAACCATCATCTAACAAGGCCAATTGGGCATTCATTGCTCTCAACGCAAATAATGATTTCCTACTCAATGCATCAGCAACCATGTTCCCCTTTCCCGAATGGTAGTCGATAATCAACTCATAATCTTTTATCAACTCTGGCCACCTTCGTTGCCGTAGATTCAACTCCTTCTGAGTCATCAAATACTTGAGACTTTTATGGTCGGTGAACACTCAGCATTTTTCACCATACAAATGGTGTCTCCAAATTTTCAACACGAACACGATGGCGGCCAACTCTAAATCGTGCGTTGGGTAATTTTTCTCGTGTGGCTTCAGCTGCCTCGAAGAGTAAGATATGACCTTACCTTCTTGCATAAGTACGCACCCCAATCCATTCAAGGAGGCGTCACTATATATCACAAACTATTTGCCCGACTCCGGTTGCACTAAAACTAGAGCTTCAGTCAATAAAGCTTTTAACTTCTCAAAAATCTATTAGCACTTTTTTGTCCACTCGAACTTGACATCTTTTTGCAACAATCTTGTCATCGGGGTTGCTATCATCGAGAATCCATTCACAAATCTTCTGTAGTACCCAGCCAAACGCAAAAGCTTCAAACTTCTGTCACATTCCATGGTGGTTTCCACTCAACAATAGCCGAGATCTTGCTTGTGTCAACTCTGATCCGGTCACCCGACACAATGTGTCTTAGAAATCTAACCTCTTTAAGCCAGAATTCACTCTTACTGAACTTGGCGTGCAACTGCTTGTCTCTCAAGGTTTGTAAAACTGTTCTCAAATGCTCCGCGTGCTCACTCTCATCACGTGGATAAATCAATATGTCATCGATAAATACGGCGACGAACTTATCCAGATACGGTTGGAAAATGCGGTTCACCAGGTCCATAAAAACTGCTGGGGCATTCTTTAAACCAAAACGCATGACGAAAAACTCATAATGCCTGTATCTCGTCTGAAACGTAGTCTTCGGTACATCTTGCTCTTCAACTGATCAAACAGATCATCGATCCTTGGCAAGGGCTACTTGTTCTTCACAGTCACCTTGTTGAGCTATTGGTAATCTATGCACAATCTCATCGATCCATCCTTTTTCTTCACAAATAGCACTGGAGCACCCCCACAGAGAAAAACTCGGTCTCGCAAAGCCTTTATCTGTTAACTCTTGTAGTTGTACTTTCAACTCCTTTAATTTCGTTGGTGCCATCCTGTAACATCGCTAACCCACATCCGTCACCGAATTAGGGTTGTGAGCCATTACCGAATATTTTATGATTCAAATAAATATGCATTATAAATTACAACACAAAGTTTTTATCACGTCAATGCTTATAACATAATCAAATACCAAATCTTAAAAAATCATATCAATCACAACACAGCTTAATTTAACATAATCCAAAATATATCAAAACAATTTATAAAATACATAACATGTATACAATAATAATTTCATTATTGGATTATTAGACTTATTTTGCATTGGCCATGCACATACTTATCAACCATAATATATATATATAACAACTTATAAAAGCTCAATTAACATATCATGACCGAATGTTAGGTACACATGTTCTTTTTCATCAATTTAATTCTTTCATATGAAATTAATACCCAATCTAATTAAATTACCATGACAACTAAATCAAATGTCATTCATACCATTAATTTGGTCCATAAGTAAACATCGAATACTTATCATGCATATGCCTTGATTCTTATCTAACTAACACATGATCTTCTTAAACAAATTTAACAACTATCATATATCATAAAGCCAAAACATATAGCAACTATACATACATCATATATTTGGGTTACATTCTTGACATATGCTCAAATCAAAATCACACATATACATAACTATAGGTATTATACCCAACCATAAATCTCATGAACATGTATACAAATGCCGAACCATTGATTATCCATATTATTTATCTCATTCTAACATATAACCAAAAATATGTATCAATCAAATGTGATTATATCTATCATTACAAGACATTAACCACCTGTGGACATATTTAAAACATAAATCTATCATACCATGTAACAAACATTTCAAACTGATTTAAGACATAACAAAATCATTTATATGCATATAATCGAAATCACCAACCAACTTATACACACAAAGTAAATATCACAAACATCATTCATTCATGTCACATATCATAGTAACTAAAGTGGACTTATGCCATGATCAAACGAAAACCGAATTCGAACATTTAAATAAGTCATTTTCGCATGGCTTTTATACAAAACCAAGGTTCATCACATCGAAACACAATTCAGCCTATACATGGCATAATTTAAGTTCGATGATTTAAAAACCAAAGCTGTGGATAGTGTGGTGAACTTTGCTGACGATCCCCGAGCTCGTAATAAAATAGAGTAAACAAATACACACAAAGTAAGCTAACTTAGCTTAGTAAGCCTTAAGCATATTAAACAGTTAATGCATAACAACATCTCAATTACTAATCATTTCAAATAATAAAATTAACTTATGCATTTGTATTCACATTTATTTCCAAACTTTTAATTCCATATATATATATAGCATATACTTTCATAAGACAAATTTTCTATGACCGAATATACATGTATATAACATCAATATATTTTCAAATTTCGAAACCACATGGTCTTATATATTCGAATATACATATATGTTTAAAGACATATATTCATCACTCAAAGCTTAACATTATATCCATATACAACTTTAAGACGAAATATGTTCTTCAAAATACCACATATACTACCTCAACCTCATGTATCCTTTTTCATTACATATCAAGAAATCAATTTACCTTATTTACGAATAGATAACCAACTATCATGTACCTAATCGTTTTAGCTTGTTTAACATTTTCAATTACCACATCAACATAAAGTCTTTTAAGCATAAAATTATAATAATTCACCGGCATAAAGCCTACTAGGCCTAAGCCTGAATCACACACCGGCACAAGGCCTGCTAGACTCAAAGTCTAATTTTTTACAACGGTAATAAGCCTGCTAGGCATCAAGCCCGATTAAATTCACCAACATAAGGCTTGCTAGGCTCAAAGCCTGAATATCATTATTATAAAGATGTCTCATAAAAAATCATATATCAAACATTTCAGATATTCCATATAGTCCATACAAACTTTCAAATGTTATAACTCTTTCGAGTTAAACTCAAATACATTATTTCTATGCTTTATCACATTCGGCTATCTCTATTATATATTCATGAATTCCAAATCAACATATTAAACTAAGTTGTATCCAAAATTGATGATGTTTAATTGCTTAAAGACTTAACTCGGATAATGAAAAACCAGTACGGATCGACTAGTCGACAACTTTATTTTTCCCCCGATCTAAATCTGATTTTCTCTTTCCTTGATCTAAATTAATATAAATTAAACTTATTAAATCAAATATTCAAACAAATTCATCCAAAAACACACAAATGGGCAAATTACACTTTTACCTCTGATATTTCACATTTTTCACAATTTAGTCCCTATTGCATAAAACACAAAATACACAAAATCTCCATGTATCATGCTTAGGCCGGATGTTCCTTATACTCATACAAGTCCATATATTTTATTTATTTCACGTTTTAGTCCCTCAATTTATCATTTTTACAATTTAGTCCTAATTACTCAAAATCATCAAAAACTCAAATACAAAACACGTTAATCTAAAACATATTTTTAATATTTCATCATCAAACATCACAAAACACAAATATTCATCAATGGCACAACTCAAAACATTTATCAAAATCAGAAATTCTAGCATGGGTCGGATAGTATTCGAAGCAACAATCTCAAAAATGTAAAAATTATCAAAAACTAAACAAAATCCATACCTTAATTAGATCTCCAAAGTGCCGAACCCTTAAACAAAGAAAATGTCTTTTCTTTTCACTCGCATTCGACTATATGGATGAACAATCCACGAACTTTATGATTTGTTTTATTTTTTTACAAATTAATATACCATTTACAACATTATCCTTTATAATTAGATTAAGAAACCATATAATGGTTGTCCTCAACCGTCCATGCTATAATTAAATGGAAAAATTGCAACATAAATACTTCATATTAAAAAGCCACTAACACTTCAGCCCCTATGCTTTAAACTATCAAGTTTTTAATTTACTAGATTAAGTCCTTTTATTAAATTAAACACAAACAATCAAATTTTCATATGAAACTTTCACACATGCAAATTCACATATAATAAACACGAAAACTAATATTTAAATATTGTTTTGAATCAAATTCCCCGAAACCACCATTCTGATTAGGGTCTAAATCGGGCTGTTACACATCCTATACGGGCCAATCGATATAGGAGCCGTGCCAGGTACTAACTCGATACCAAACTCAACTTCTTTGGTTGGAGGTAATCTGGGCAACTCTTTCAGAAACATAGCTATAAACTCACAAACCACCGATACCAATTCAATCTTCGACTCGGACACTTGAGTATTCAGTACAAAAGCGAGATAAGACTCATATCCTTTCCTCAAATATTTCTCAGCAGTCAAAGACGATATTATCACAGACAAGTTATCCGATTCATCTAGTCCAATCCGAAAAACATTTCCGTTTTCACATTTCAACTCAATAACTTTTCTCCCATAGTCCACTACAACACTATGAGAAGTTAACCAATCCATCCCTAAGATTACATCAAATTCATTAAACGGCAATAACATTAAGTTAGCCAGAAAAAAATGACCTTTAATCATCAAAGGACAATTTCTACACACTTGGTCAACTAGCACATGTCTGCCTAAAGGGTTGGACACTTTTACCATGATTTTAATGGACTCTACTAGCATGTTTACACGGGATATCAATTCCATCTAAATATAAGAGTGGGTAGACCCCGGGTCAATTAAAGCAACGATAAATATATCATGGATAAAAAAGTACCCGTGATTACGTCGGGAGACTCTGCCTTTTCACGGGCATGTATAGCATAAGTCCTTGCAGGCACTCTTCCCTTAGACCTCACTGTAGCATCTCTTGGAGCACCTTTGTTGCTAGCCCCACTTCCAGGGTTCTTTGGTGGTTTACGCCTCAAAGGAACACTACTTGCCCTCACATCTTGCTTTTTCTCTTTGTCGTCTAATTCGAGACAGTTTCGGATGAAGTGGTCTAGTGACCCACATTTGAAACACCCTCTTTCTTTCCCTTGACACTCTCCGATATGATGCCTACCACATGGCGAACATTCTGTCCTATTTGGCCAAGCACTACCAACACTCGAGATAGAAGTGGTCTGGGCTCTAGAAGTCGTGTTCTGCTGGTTCTTGCTTCTATTCGAGAACCCCACTGAAGCACTCGATCGGGTAGTGAATTCCTTCGATCTCTTAGATGACGACTGATGCAATTTCTGCAACTGTCTTTTCCTTGAGTCCCTCGACTCAATAGCCATTTTTCTCCTCTCTTTAACCAACTCTTCTGCTTTACATGCTCTCTCAACGGGTACCACGAATTACTTTAGCTCTAAATTTCCAACAAATACTCAGATATCTTCATTAAGACCATCCCCAAACCTCTTACACATGGTGGCTTCTGTGGATACGCACTCTCGTGCATACTTGTTGAGTCTCACAAACTCACATTCATATTCTGTCACTGTCATATGGTCTTGCTTCAACTTTAAAAATTCCTTCCTCTTTTAGTCTATGAGCCTCTGACTAATGTACTTCTTTCAGAAATCTTCTTGGAAGAATTCTCAAATTATCCTCTCTCTCGGTACAGCGGATACAAGAGTATTCCACCATCGGTAGGTCGAGTCTCGTAAGAGTGACACTGCACACTTCACGCATTCCTCAGGCGTGTACGATAGTTCATCAAATACCCTGATGGTATTCTACAACCAAAACTCTGCTCTCTCCAGGTCATCATCCATGTTAGCCCAAAATTCCTCAACCCCTTGTTTCGGAATCTTTTCTACTGGAGGCTTCTCCCTCCTAATCACGTTTGCTCCTTGCGGAGCTACAGGGGCATATTAGGGAATCGAATGAGGTAGGGGAGGTCGAGTGTTCGGATTTGTACAAACAAACTTCGTGTACCAAGCATCCATCATTCGGAGGTAGGCTTCTCTAGCCCCTCCGCCCTGGCCCATAATCGCGGGTTCACTCTCAACTGGCGCGGTCCTTTCAGCGGGACCCAGTGCATTACTCTCTATGTCCTCCACTGTAGCTCTATCAGGATCCATTTACTTTGTGAAAATACAATTTATAATCATCAAGAGTCGTCACACTATCAATATATAATTATGGCATGTATAGCAAGACTCGTACTTACACTATGTTAGTCCTAGAATCGACTAAACCATAGCTCTGATACCACTAAATATAACACCCCACACCCCTTCCCTACCCCGGGACGACATACGAGGCGTTACTAAACTTTAACACATGCACACGATCAATTCCAAATCACTAGAACTTAATCAAATTTAAGAACTTTTTCAAACTTTGTTTAAACTCCTTAATACAGCTTACGAGGCCTCAAACATACATTGGAAACCATTTAGAACCAACTCGGATCCTTAAACCAACTTAAGAAAAATGAACCTTGAAACAGGGCACATGCCCATGTTGAAGGGTAACACGCCCGTGTGGCCTTTCTGGCATGGTCGTGTTGATGGCCCGTGTAGCACACACAGCCTAAGCACCTAGGGACACACCTGTGTCCCATGCTCGTGTGAAATAAATTTCAAATTCGAACCTACAGGGGTTTTCACACGCCTGTGTCTATGGCCAGTGTCTCTCACACGGCCATGACACGCCTGTGTCCTAGCCCGTATGCAAAAACTTGGACATTTTGTTTCTGACCTCAGCAATTTCTAAGGGTCACACGGCCAAGGCACACGCCCGTGTGCATAATCGTGCCCTTCACACAGTTGAGGCACACGATCGTGTCTCTGCCGATGTGTTTACTATCATGCATACTAACTTGCAATCTTTACATACAGGGGACACACGGCTGGACAACATGCCCATAGGGCTAGCCATGTGTCGCACATAGCCTAGATACACGCCCGTGTGTCTACCCGTATGGACAATATAGGGTTATCTACCAAGCCCTTTGCCACCCAAAAACACAACATAGCAACAACTAACATATCAAAGGTTTACTTAATATGATTTTCACAACCAATTGACCATATTCAAGACCTATATATATTACATATATTCAACCATGCCAATAAATTCACATTCATGAAAGACTAGCTTGCATTCACAAAATAACTTTCAATATTAGCCATTTACCATGACCTTATACAAAATGAATTAAATGCTAAAGTAAGCCAACACATCTGGCCAAGTAACAATGACACAAAATTCAAAAGTCAGGGTCTTATACATGCCATAATCAAATAAAAGATCTAACAATATCAAGTGCTTTAGATGATAGTATGATCGATGCCTCCGACGTCTATTGATCCTCTAGCTAAATAGGCGGCACTATAAGCAAATGGAAAGGAGAGGGAGTAAGCATAAAACTTAGTAAGTTGCATGCAAATAAATAAAACAACATCTACCATTCAACACCATGCTCATAACACAAAAGCAGGCAAAAGCACAACTTACTCGTCACTATCCAATACAATTCACATAGCATACATTGAGCTCACATCTCATATGTCTCAAATAGGTACATGTACCACTCATGACATGGTTATACTTTTCTTGTTTAACTTAATCTATAACTCTCACCGTTGAACCATTTGGAAAGCTATCGGATATTCACTAAGCCTCAAACATAGGGTATAATGCTGATGCCATGTACCAAACATCGCCTTACATTGGTTCATCCATCAAGTCAATGCCATGTCCCGGATATGGTCTTACACTGACTATCGAGATCGAGGCCGACGCTGTGTCCCAAACATGGACTTACACTAGCTCTCACATATCCGTGCCGATGCCATGTCCCAGACATGGTCTTAAACTGACACATCTCATAGCCGATGCATGTCCCAAACATGTATTACACTAGCTCTCGTCTCAATGCCGATGCCATGTCCCAGACATGGTCTTACGCTGGATTTCATAATGTGGCTGATGCATGTCCCAGACATGTCTTACACTAGCTCACAATAACCCATACTTCATGGCATGAATATCCAATTTATTTCCTATGGTTCAAACGGGAATTCTACTATCTCAATTATCATCATATTTTCTCATTTCCACAATCCAGCATTTCATGCTATATCAATTCAGCAGGTATAAAACAATGTGGTTGTATTATTTACATACAACTTACCTTAGTAAACAAAATGTAGGTGAATTGTCGGTCTATTCTACTTGCTTGATCTTCCCCCAGTCTAAGTTCAGATTTGGTATTGCCTGATCTAAAATGAAAACAATTCATTCATTACATCAACGACACTCGAAAATTCAAAATTGAGCAAAATGACCATTTTACCCCAAAACTTTCACAAAATGACTGTTTTACCCCTATGCTCAAAATTGATTTTTATCGAATTTCTTCATACCATAAGCCTAGCTGAACCCTTTTTACTCTTATTGAAATCCAAAATTTCCACTATTTCATACATTTATCACTTATTTACCACTTGTGCAAAAAGGTCCCTAATTAGGGCTTCCATGAAAAACCTCTTCACAAAGGTTTTTTATTAAACATCAAAGACTCATAATCTTCCATAAATTTTTAGAAAAATACATGAACACTCTCATGGTAAAACCCTAGACTTCCAAACATTTTTCAAAATGGTCCCCTCATTTGAATGCTCATGCTTCAGGGTGTCCAAAAATGTAAAAATCACCAAGAAAACTCATTAAAATCACTTACTTGTGAGGGGATAGCTTGGCTGAAATTTTTAAAACTCCAAGAACCTTTATTTTACTAAGAATTTTGGTGGTAGTGAAGAAGATGAGAAGGTGATATCATCTTTCCCTTATTTTATTTATATTTTAATCAATTTAGCCACCAAACCCACCAAATTTGGACTTTTTGACCAAGTTTGTCTCCTATTGCCGGCCATGCCTCCCTAGAGGATCTAATTGCCCTTTAAAGGCCCCCAATTTTGGTTCTCTAGCTATTTGGCATTTTTAGCTATTAAAATAGGACTTTTGCACTACATGCGATTTAGTTTTTTTTTTTGCAATCGGGCTCACAAGCGCCAAAATTGACTCGCCAAATTTTTCATACATTCTTATAAACATGCTCTAAACCCAAAATAATAATAAAATATTTTTTTTGACTTTAAATTTGTGGTCCTGAAACCACTGTTCCGACTAGCCCCAAAATTGGGCTGTTACACATGGCCTCTAACACGGGAGTGTCCCTTGGACCACACGGGCGTGTAAGCCCTGCACCTTGGAAAAATTTTATAATTTTGCAAAAAATTCTTAGAGGTCCCGATTAAGTCTCAATTTTATTCTAATGCTCGTATTAGGCCTCGAGAGGCCGATCAAGGGACATTATGGATGATCTTGATAAATCAATAGTAATTTACGTAGATTAATGGAAAAATGTTTTGAATGTTTTGGTAATGCTCTGAAACCCTGTTTCGGCAACGGGTAAGGGTTTGGGGTGTTACACACATAATTAAAATTTACATGCTCAATCTAGATCCTAACCCGATTAAATTACAGGTTGCATAACGACTCTAACCAAGCTCTATTATTTGCATAGTTTTTAGACTTGTGTGAGTAAACTGTTTCAAACCTAACACATCCCTGTTACCTCACACGAATGCTAAGAAACCCTTAGTAAATAAGGATCAGTAAAATGCATATTTACTAAGTAAAGGAATCCGAAAGGACATATGTGGTTTCCAAACTCATGAAAGATCGAGTTACCATGGAATATTTTTCTGAATGTTATTAAGCATGTTGATAGTAAATTGAGTTTAATTAAAGTAATTATCCTAGTTTATTTATGTTATAATTGTAAAAAATTGTGTTTAATTTTGCTAAAATCTATTTCCTTAATATAGTTTGCATATTCAGAATAATTTCATTAGGGATTGTAACAGCCCGACTTCGGGGCCAATCGGAACAGTGGTTTCGGGACTGCAAATCTGACATAGAAAAAGTTATTTTTTTTCATTTTTATGGTCTACAGTTTCACAGAATGATTTTGTGAAAATTTCATTCGAAAATTATGACGTTTCGGCATTCAATTTAGTAAAAAGGACTAAATTGTAAAAAGTGCAAAAGTTGAGTTCTACATGTTAAAGGTGCCCAATTACTATGAGATTTCAAATTAGAGGTCCTTATATGATAATTAAACCATTTTTTAAGTTAGTGGACAAAAATGGACATGGTTAGATAAAATTTTAAAGTTTGATAAAAAGGGCATTTTGGTCATTTGATAAATAAAAGAATAAAAATGGAAAATAAAGTCAAAATTGTGTCCATCTTCTTCTACCTTGGCTGAAATTCTCAAGACACCATAGCTAAGGTTTTCTTCAGCTTTCAAGCTTGATTGTAAGTACATCCTAGCCCTATTTTTAATGCTCTTTATATTTTTGAAGTGATATTCACCCGATCTTTCCATTTCTACCATTCTTTTGAAGTAAGGTTCATGGTTAAAAATTTACCCATGTGTGTTTTTGATGTTTATTGGTAGAAAATGAAATTTTGATGTGTAATAAACAACTTTCACTAAGTAATTTTTCATGAAAATACCCAAAAAGGACCTATTTGTAAAAAGTTGTCCAATGGGTTGTAAAAATCTGATTTAATGAAAAATGTGCGCTGATATAAGCATGTTTATGGTTTGGCTAGGCTTGGGTAACAAAGAAATTGAATACATTTCATTTTACGAGCCTAAGGACTAATTTGTAAAAGTGTGAAACTTTAAGGGCAAAAAGGTAATTTTTCTATAATATGATGTTTGGAATAATTTGAGTAATGTGGATATTAATTAAGCTAAATTTGCTATTATAGATCAAGGAAAACAAAGTTCGGACGTTGATTAGGGAAAGAATAAGGTGTTTGACGATTAATCCATTTCTCTTATTTTTGGTACCGAGGTAAGTTAGTATGTAAATAATGCATTATTTATTTATATTTTAAAAACATTAAAATTGTATGAATTTACTTGGGATGAAATCGACAATGGATGACGAGTGAGAAATATCTCGGTTGAACCTTAGGAATAATTAGGATACAAATGTCATGACATTAGGGTTAGCTGAGATTATGTGTAAGACCATATCTAAGATATGACATCGATATGAGATTTCGTGTAATACCATATCTGGGCTATTGGCATTGATATGAGATCCAATGTAAGACCATATATAGGATATGGCATTAGTATGGTACTATATATGTGAGATATCCGGAGTATCCTTTAGTATTCTAAGTGGTTCAACAGTAAACTTAACGACAATGTTTAAATTGTCAAAGACTATGGTATGTTGCGAACAATTATGGTGAGTTGCAAGTTGGTAAAGGTATGTACACAAAACTCATGTTTAATGAGTTCAATATGTGATAAAACTTCTAATTGGTTGATCGAGTAAGTTATGATGCTAAGATTTTAAATACATCTATGCTAAGCTTGATTATGAATTTACAATGACTTTTATGTTAATTTACTTTATGTTAAATCTATGTTAAAGTGTGTTTACGATGCCTATTATTTTCATAGGAACTTACTAAGCTTTAAAACTTACCCCCTTTCTTTTTCCCTTGCTTATAGTGTCACCAAGCCAGCTCGGGGATCGAAGACCGTCGAAGATCCATTCACACTATCAAATTTTCATTTTGAGTACTTATGAATACATTATTTTGAGTTATGGCATGTATAAGGACTTGGTCATTTTTTTATGTGTCATATTCTATTTGGCCAAATGTGTTGGTTTATAATGGTTGATGATTCATTTTGTAAATGGCCATTGAAATTGGCTAATATTGGTTAAGTATATATGCATGTGATGATGTTTTCATGGATATGGATTTTTCGTGGTTTGAGATGATAAGTATAAGATGTGGTATGTGATAAAACATAGCATGTAATTGATGTGTGAATGACTTGTTTGTGGCTGAATTGGTTGTATGTATATGCTTGAATAGGTGTTGGTTGTTGTTGTGTAGGTTGGTGCTAGTAAGGGTGGCAAAATGACTTGGTAAATAGCCTTATTTTTGTCCACACGGGCAGAGACACGGTATTGTGTCTCAGTCGTGTGAAGAACACAGCCCAACGACATGGGTGTGTGCCCAGGGCATGTGAAGTCTGCACCTATTTTATGAAAGATTATGAAAATTAAATCACCCATGCATCCTAAGCACAGAAGCGTGTGACTTGTCCATGTGACTTTAATTTGTTGATGACGTCATAAACAGAGAGCTACACGGGTTAGGGACACAGGCGTGTGTGTCCACAGGGCCTACCCACACGGGCGTGTCCGAAAGCCACACGGGCATGTGACCCTTGTTTTGATGAAAAGTTTTCTAAGTGTTGGTAAGTTTCTAAAGTTCTAAGTTTAGTCCTGAACCACTCTTAAGCCATGTTTTGGGCCTCGTAGGCTCGTTTAAGGGACGATATGAATATTTTTGAAAAGTTTTAAATTACAGTGGAAATTCATGTCATGTTTTTGAATGTTTGTTTGAGTTTAATCCTAGTAATGCCTCGTACCCTATTCCGGTGTCAAATACGGGTAAGGGGTGTTATATTTAATGGTATCATAGCGAGGTTTAGTCAATTCTCAGACTAACGTAGCGTGTGTAAGAGTCTAGCTATACATGCCATCAAAAAACTATGATAGTGTTATTACTTCTGACTTCTGACAATTGTAAATTGTGTTTTCATATAGTAATGGATCCCAATTGAGCCGAGGCTGATGAAGTCGAAAGTAATGCGTCGGCTCCTGCTCAAGCGGCAGCGCCGTCTGATAGTAGACCCCTACGGTTAGTCAAGAAAAAGGAGGCAGGGAATCCTTTCTCCATATGATGAATGAGTGGTATACGAAATTTTTTCGAACAAATCCAAATGCCCATCCTCCTCCACCCCCACCCATTCCTCCACCGGTTCCTGTAGCCCTACAAGATATGGATTTCATGAGATTAAATAAGCCCCTCGTTGATAAGATCCAAAAGTATGGGGTCAAGGATTTTAGAGCTACTATGGATGATGATCCCGAGAGAGCCGAGTTTTGGCTCAAAACTCCATCAGGGTATTTGATGAGTTGTCATGCACACCAGATGAGTGTTTGAAGTGTGCTATCTCACTTCTGAGAGATTCTACATACCATTGGTGGAATACACTAGTATCAGTGATACCGAGAGAGAGGGTTACATGGGACTTCTTTCAAGAGGAATTCGGAAAGACGTATATTAGCCAATGATTCATTGAATAGAAATGTAAGGAATTTCTTTAGCTAAAACAAGGTTGTATGACCATAATAGAGTATGAGCAAATTAGTCAGGTTCAGTAAATATGTTTGGGAGTGTGTTTCCATTGAGGCCATCATGTGCAAGATATTTGAGGATGGATTAATTGAAGATATTCGTGTGTTAGTTTGGATCTTAAAGATGAAACAGTTTGTGCTATTAATTGAATAGGCTTCTAAGGCCGAAGAATTGAATAAAGAGATAAGGAAAGTTGATCTTGAAGCTAGAGATTCAAGGAAGAAACCGATGAGTAGGTCATTCCCATCTCAGTCTAAGAAGTCGAAAGAACTGTATTCCCATTTGAATTTTTCAGCGGGATATTCACGCAGAGATCTTGAGAAACAACATTCGAGTTTTAAGTCTCAAGCCACCTCAATGGAAAGTGTGGGCAATGTGAAGTCTAACAAACCCGAATGTCGGTAGTGTGGCAGATGTCATCCCGACGAATGTAGAATGAATGACTGGGCTTGTTTTAAGTAGAACTCTTAAGATCATTTTATCGGAGATTACTCGGAGATGGCAGAGAAAGAGAAATTTCAAAGTCCAAGGCCTAGTAATATTGCTTCTAGAGGAAGGCCCCTAAGGAATACTAGAAATGGAGTCAGTAGTAAAGGTGTGACTAAAGAAACTGTTGTGAGATCCAAAGCTCAAGCACTGGCGAGAGCCTATGCCATTCGTGCTCGCGAAGAAACGACGTCTCCCGATGTTATTACTGGTACTTTTTCTCTTTAAGATACTGATGTTATTGCATTGATTAACCCTGGATCTACTCATTCGTATGTTTGTGTGAATTTGGTAAATAATAAGAAATTTCCTGTAGAGCTTACCGAATTTGTGATTAAGGTGCCAAACCCTTTAGGCAAGCATGTTTTAGATGACAAAGTATATAAGAAATGCCCTTTGATGATTAGAGGTTATTACTTTGGCTGAGTTGATGTTGTTGCCATTTGATGAGTTTGATGTTATTTTGGGTATGGATTGGCTGACGTTGCATGATGATATAGTAAATTGTAGACAGAAAGTTATTGAATTCTAATGTGAAAATGGTGAAATCCTTCGGGTTGAACCAAATGAGTCAGATAGATTGCCTGTGGTGATTTCTTCAATGTCAGCTAAGAAATGTATAAGAAAAGGTTGTGAAGTTTACCTAGCCTATGTGTTAAACACGAAAGAGTCTGAATTAAAAATTGATTCAATGTCGGTAGTTTGTGAATATCCGGTTGTATTCCCGGAAGAGTTGCCTAGGTTACCTCCAGTTAGAGAAGTTGAGTTTGGCATTGAGTTAGTCCCTGGTACTTCACCGATATCTATTGCTCCCTATAGAATGGCTCTGATTGAATTGAAAGAATTAAAAACTCAGTTGCAAGAATTGATAGATAAGGGTTTTGCAAGACTGAGTTATTCTCCCTAGGGTGCTCCGGTATTATTTGTAAAGAAGAAAGATAGATCTATGAGATTTTGTATAAATTACTGACAGCTCAATAAGGTAACCAAGAGGATAGATAACTTGTTTGATCAGTTGAAAGGAGCAACAGTGTTTATCAAGATTGATTTAAGATCCGGGTACTCTCAGTTGAGAGTTAAGAGTCGGATGTGCCGAAAACTACTTTCAGAACAAGATACGGGCACTATGAATTCCTTGCTATGCCATTTGGATTAACTAATGCCCCTGTTGTTTTCATGTACTTGATGAACCAACCATATTTGGATAAGTTTGTAGTCGTTTTTATTGATGACATACTGATTTATTGTCATGATGAGACCGAGCATACCGACCATTTGAGAACTGTTTTACAAACTTTGAGAGACAAACAGTTGTATGCTAAGTTTAGTAAAAGTTTTTTTTGGCTCAGAGAAGTGGGATTCTTGGGCCATATTGTCTCAGGCGATGGTATTCGGGTTGATCCTAGTAAAATTTCGGCGATTGTTGATTGGAAACCACTAAGAAATGTGTCTGAAGTTAGAAGCTTTTTAGGCTTAGCCAGTTACTACCAACAATTTGTCAAAGGGTTTTTGATGATTTCTACTCCTATGACGAGATTGTTGCAAAAAGATGTCAAGTTTGAATGGTCCGAAAAATGTCAGCAAAGTTTTGAGAAGTTGAAGGCATTATTGATTAAGGCACCGATTTTAGTGCAACCTGAACTGGGAAAAGAGTTTATGATTTATAACGATGCATCACTGAATGGACTAGGATGTATGTTGATGCAATAAGGCAAGGTGATAGCTTATGCCTCGAGACAATTGAAGCCACATAAGAAGAATTACCCGACGCATGATTTAGAGTTAGCCGCTATTGTGTTTGTTTTGAAGATATGGCGACACCATTTGTACGGTGAGAAATGTTATGTTTTTACTAGCCATAAGAGTTTAAAGTATTTGATGGCTCAGAAAGACTTGAACTTATGGCAACGAAGATAGCTCGAGTTGCTAAAAGATTATGAGTTGGTGATTAACTATCACCTAGGTAAAGAGAATGTAGTTGTAGACGCCTTGAGTAGGAAGACTTTGTTTGCTTTGAGAGCATTGGACACAAGTTTGACCTTAGCCAATGACGGTTCCATTCTAGCTGAGTTAAGGGCTAGGCTGATGTTTATTCAGCAAATTTGTAAAGTTCAGAAATGTGACAGTGACTTGCAAGCCAAGAGAGCTCATTGTGAATCAGTTAGTGATTCAGATTTTCATGTCGGATCTGATGATTGTTTGATGTTTCGAGATAGAGTTTGTGTACCAAAGAATGATGAACTTATTCAGAAAATTCTTCATAAGCACATAATGGTTGTTTATCTGTGCATCCAAGTAGTACGGAAATGTATAATGATTTGAAGAAAATTTATTAGTGGTCGGGCATGAAAAGAGATATTTCCGATTTTGTTTCGAGATGTCTGATTTGTCAACAGGTGAAAGCTAAACACCAAGTACCTTCGGGTTTACTTCAGCCAGTGATGGTGCTCGAGTGGAAATGGGATAGAATTACGATGGATTTTGTAACAGATTTGCCTATGACTCCAAAAAGAAAGATGTCGTATGGGTTGTAATTGATAGGTTGACAAAATTGGCTCACTTTATACCGGTACGTATTGATTATTCCCTTGATAAGCTAGTTGAGTTGTACATTACTGAGATTGTGAGATTGCACAGGGTGCCTATTTCTATTATCTCAGATAGGGATCCGAGGTTTACTTAGAGGTTTTGGAAAAATTTGCATGAAGCTTTGGGAATGAAGCTAAACTTTAGTACCGCTTTTCATCCATAAACTGAAGGTTAGTCCGAGAGAGTAATTTAGATTCTTGAATTTAAGGGTAGTTCGGAAAAATATCTACCATTGATCGAATTTGCATATAACAACCACTATCAGTCGAGTATAAAAATGGCATCTTATGAGGCATTGTATGGCCACAAGTGCCGAACACCTTTGTATTATACCAAACTTAGTGAGAAACAGATTCGCGGGGTTGACTTGGTTAAGGAAACCAACGAGAAAGTAAAAGTAATTCGAGATTGTTTGAAAGTTGCTTTCGATAGACAGAAATCATACGCAAATTTGAAAAGAAAAGAGATTGAGTTTCAAGTTGGAGATAAAGTACGTTTGGAAGTATCTCTGTGGAAGAAGATTCTCAGATTTGGCCGTAAAGGTAAGTTGAGTCCACGTTTTATTGGGAAGTATGAAATTATTGAAAGAAAAAGGCTAGTGGCATATCAGTTAGCTTTACCGACAGAGTTGGAAAGGATTCATAATGTGTTTCATGTGTCGATGTTGTGACGATATCGCTCTGATCCTTCACATGAGATTTCTCCGATGGTGATTGAGATTCGACTAGATATGACGTACGGTGAAGAACCGATTAAAATCATAGCCCGAGAAGTTAAATAGTTGAGAAATAAAAGTATAGCTTTAGTGAAAGTTTTGTGGCAAAGATACGGTGTTGAAGAGGCTACGTAGGAACCAGAGGAGGCCATGACAAAATAGTATCCAAACATCTTTTTTGGTAACAGCCCGATTTTGGGGCTAGTTGAAACAGTGGTTTCGGGACCACGAATCTGAAAAAGAAAAAGTTATTAATATTTCATTTTTATGGTCTACAGTTTCACGGAATGATTTCGTGAAAATTTTGTTCGAAAATTTTGACATTTGGGCACTAAATTTAGTAAAAAGGACTAAATTGTAAAAAGTGCAAAAGTTGAATTCCACATGTTAAATGTGTCCAATTGCTATGGTATTTTAAACTAAAGGTCATTACATGATAATTAAACCATTTGTTACGTTAGTGGACAAAAATGGATATGGTGAGATAAAATTTTAAAGTTTGGCAAAAAGGGCATTTTGGTCATTTCGTAAATAAAAGAATAAAAAGGGAAAATAAAGCCAAATTTGTGTCCATCTTCTTCTACCTTGGCCAAAATTCTCAAGACACCATAGCTAGGGTTTTCTTCAACTTTCAAGCCTGATTGTAAGTACATCCTATCCCCGTTTTTAATGCTCTTTACGTTTTTGAAGTTGTATTCACCCGATCTTTCCATTTCTACCATTGTTTTGAAGTAGGGTTCATGTTTAAAAATTTACCCATGTGTGACATGGATGTGTTTTGATGTTTAATGGTAGAAAATGAAAATTTGATGTGTAATAAACGACTTTTACTAAGTAATTTTTCATGAAAATACCTAAAAAGGACCTATTTGTAAAAAGTTGTCAAATGGCTAGTAAAAATCTGATTTAATGAAAAATGTGGTCTGATATGAGCATCTTTATGGTTCTGCTAGGCTTAGGTAACAAAGAAATTGAATACATTTCATTTCACAAGCCTAATGACTAATTTGTAAAAGTGTGAAACTTAAGGGGCAAAAATGTAATTTTTCCATAATATGATGTTTGGAATAATTTGAGTAATGTGAATATTAAGTAAGCTAAATTTTCTATTATAGATCAAGGAAAACAAAGTTCGGACCTTGACCGGGGAAAGAATAAGGTGTTTGACGATTAATCCATTTCTCCTAGTTTTGGTACCGAGGTAAGTTAGTATGTAAATAATGCATTATTTATTTATATTTTAAATACTTTAAAATTTTATGAATTTATAATTGACTCTTGGGATGAAATCAACAATGGATGACGAGTGAGAAATATCCCGTTTGAACATTAGGAATAGTTAGGATACAAATGTCATGACATTAGAGTTAGTTGAGATTACGTCTAAGGCCATATCTGGGATATGGCATCGATATGAGATTTCGTCTAAGACCATAGCTGGGCTATTGGCATCGATATGAGATCCCATGTATGACCATATCTGGGATATTGCATTGGTATGGTACTATGTATGTGAGATATCCCGAGTATCCTTTAGTATTCCAAGTGGTTCAACGGGAAACTTATCAACAATGTTTAAGTTGTCAAAGACTATGGTATGTTGCGAACGATTATGGTGAGTTGCAAGTTGGTACAGGTATGTACACAAAACTCATGTTTAATGGGTTTGATATGTGATGAAATTTTGGATCGGTTGATCGAGTAAAATATGATGCTAAGATTTTAAATACATCTATGCTAAGCTTGATTATGAATTCACAATGACTTTTATGTTAATTTACTTTATGTCAAATCTATGTTAAACTGTGTTTACGATGCCTATTATTTGCATAAGAACTTACTAAGCTTTAAAGCTTACTCCCCTTTCTTTTTCCCGTGTCTTATAGTGTCACCTAGCCAGCTCGGGGATCGAAGACGGTCGGAGATCCATTCACACTATCAAATTTTCATTTTAGGTACTTTTGAATACATTATTTTGAGTTATGGCATGTATAGGACTTGGTTATTTTGTTATGTGTTATATTCGATTTGGCCATATATGTTGGCTTATAATGGTTGGTGATTCATTTTGTAAATGGCCATTGAAATTGGCTAATATTGGTTAAGTATATATGCATGTGATGATGTTTTCATGGATATGGATTTTTCGTGGTTTGAGATAATAAGTATGAGATCTAGTATGTGATAAAACATAGCATGTAACTGATCTGTGAATGACTTGTTTGTGCCTGAATTGGTTGTATGTATATGCGTGAATTGGTGCTGGTTGTTGTTATGTAGTCTGGTGCCAGTAAGGGTGGCAAAATGGCTTGGTAAATAGCCTTATTTTTGTCTACACAGGCAGAGACAGGGCCGTGTGTCTCAGCCGTGTGAAGGACACGACCCAGGGACATGGGCGTGTGCCCAGTGTATGTGAAGTTTGCACCTATTGTATGAAAAATTATGAAAATTAAATCGCCCACACGGCCTAAGAACATGGGTGTGTGACTTGGCCGTTTGACTTTAATTTGTTGATGACGTCATAAACAGAGAGTTATATAGGTTAGGTACATAGGCTTGTGTTTCCACACGGCCTACCCAGACTGGCGTGTCCCAAAGCCACACGGGCATGTGACCCCTGTTTTGATGAAAAGTTTTCTAAGTGTTGGGAAGTTTTTAAAGTTCTCGGTTTAGTCCCGAACCACTCCTAAGGCATGTTTTCAGCCTCATAGGCTCGTTTAAGGGACGATATGAATATTTTTGAAAAGTTTTAAATTGGAGTAGAAATTCATGTCCCATTTTTGAATGTTTGTTTGAGTTTAATTCCGATAATGCCTCGTCTCTTTTGCCAAACCTAGTCTCTTTTATTGTAAACCTCCTTAAAAGTTCTAAAGAAACAGTGTCTTACCTTAAGTTCTAAGAGTTGCATTTTTTTCTCTCTCTTAATAACATCTCTTTTTGCTACAATTCCTTTTGTAACATCAGAGCTTTTCTTAAGGTTTTTTTTATCAAAATAATTACAAAAATGGAAGCAAGTGTGAAGTAATGAACGATAAACAAGTAGAGAATTGAGATGTTATTAAGAGAGAGAGAGAAAAAATGCACACATAGATACACTTTGTTTCTCTCTCTCGCTCTATATATATATATATATCTTCCTATCGATCTATATTTGTCTTTCTCACACAAACTATGAAAGGCACAAGAAACTATAAATTTTTAATAAGGGCAAGCTTTCCCATAATTATGGGGAATCAAGGAAAAAATGTAGAAACAAATTTAATTCAATCTATGAAAATGATAAAAATACATTTGAACATAAGATACATAAATTTATATTTTCCTCAGATCTAATTGGTCATTTGGTCTATAAATAGGCAATGTCTACAAGTAAACCATAGTCCTTGTCACATACTCCTGTATTGCAGCTAGCCATAGTCTCTCACATCAAGTTTTCGATGGTCTTGCATTATTCATGCATTAGTGCATGGATGAGGCCCTACATATTTCTGAATCACCCATAGTTGTGACCTCTACATCAATACAGCTCATACCCACAAGTTGCAACCTTCTGCTAACCTCCAACACTCCTCAAAATATAATATTTGTATAGATACAATGACTTTGTAGTCTACCGACACTTTCATGCTATACTTCTTAATGGAAAATACACATTCCTCCTTGTTTGCAATTTGTTGACCTTCAGCCAAGTCTTCTGATTCAGAATCTAGACACAACCTATAAGAAGTTATTATATTTGGGTATTCAAGGAACTTAGATGCATGTGCAGCATCGGGATCTATCCTTATGGGCTAAAGGATCATTCCATACAACAATGCCATGAGTCAGGTTCCCGAGCGAAGGGGAGTACACATTATCATCATTGTTTACGCCTTCCTCATCAATATCACCCGAGACCTCATCGAGATCGGCTTCACTAAAATATTCACCTTGGCGATTGAAACCACCATCACTATCGGGTCTTTCCTCACTATCCGCATGTAACAATCGATTTTAGGCCTAGTCAAAAAGTGGTTTTGGGACCACAAATCCGACATAGTAAAATTTATTTTTTATTATATTTTTATAGTCTACAATTTTATGGAATTTTTTTGTGAAAATTTCCTTCAAAAATTTTGACGTTTGAGCACTCAATTTAGTCAAAAGGACTAAATTGTAAAAAGTGTAAAACTTGAGTTCTAGAAACATGAGTTCTAGAAGCTAGAGGTGTCAAATTGCTATGAAATTTTAAATTAGAGGTTCTTAAATGGTAATTAGACCATTGGTTAATTTGTTGGACAAAAATGGACATGAAATAGGTGAAATAGGATATTTTTAAGTTAGGGGCATTTTGGATATTTAGTAATTAAATGATTAAATAAACAAAATAAAAGCCAAATTTTTCTCATCTTCAACCCCTTGGCCGAATTTTTGAAGACCACCATGGCTAGGATTTTGTTCAAGCTTTCCAAGCTCCATAGTAAGTTCGTTATTGCCCTGTTTTTAATGATTTTCACGTTTTTGAAATCCTTGTAACATGATCTACCTATTTCTACCATTTATTTGAGTTATGATGAAGGTCTGGAGTTTGACCCATGTTATAAATTTATGTATTTTTATGTTTAATGGTAGATTATGGTTGGAGAAACAACTTTTGCTAACTGATTTTCGGTGAAAATGCCTAAAATGACTAAATTGTAAAAGTTATAAAATATGTAATAAAAGTGTGTTTTAATGAAAATTGTAGGCTATTATAGTTATGTCAATGGTTCTGTTAGGCTTAAGGTACAAAGAAATTGAATGAAAATCATTTTACGATCCTAGGGGCAAAAGTGGAAATATGACAAAGTTTAGGGGCAAAAATGTAAATTTTGCCAAAATGAGATTTTGGGTTGCATTGAGTAGCTTAATGATTAAATAAGCTAAATGTGATGTTATAGATCAATAAAAACAAGACTCGGGCCTAGAACGCGGGGGAAAACAAAGTATTAAACAGTTAGGTCCTTTTCTCCATTGTCGCATTCGAGGTAAGTTTGTATGTAAATATAACCGTTATTTTTATTATTGCATTATTATTTTTATACTTTAATATTTTAGGAATTATATGAATAACATTATGGGCAAGTTCGACAACGATGTGATAAGCGACAAAATCCCGGTTGAACCTTAGGAATAGAATAGGATACGAGTGACATGTCACTAGGATCCCATGTCATATATATGATTATGTAATCCAAGTGCTGGTCATGTACGCCCTACCGGTGGCTAAGTAGCCTAGCATGTGTTGCTGATACCTGACAGCTTGTGTAAGTAGCCCGTGTAGTTACTTCTTAACCATCAGTTTCTGTGAGCAGGCTCGTGATTAGCTCGAGAGCGAGCATTTATGTGATATGAAATATGAGGTAGCTTTGACTACATATGTGGCACTTGTGTGTAAATACTTTCTGTGTATTCGATTAGTATTCCAAGTGTTCAACGAGTAATACAAAAATTGTGTCAGATGTGAAAGGATATGATTATGTTACGAAATTATACAGGTATGTACAGAAATTCAATTGAGTATAGAATTCATGAATGTGAGTTCATGAGCATTGAGACAATGTTATTGAGTTAACCTTATGAATAATAGTATATGTGTATATATGTATGCTAAGAATTGTTGATGTTTATGAATCGGCCTTTTAGGCCAAATTGAATTGAAATGTGGTTTGTTGTATTTCACTTGAAATGATTCATCGGATATGAGCAAAAAGAAAAGATTGGCATGATTATTCACTAAAGATGGCTATGTTAGTATGAGAAGTTAAGAGCCTAGAAAATTGAAAGATGATAAGTTATATGTTTGAAAATTTGTATATATATAATTATTGTGCATGTTTACCATTAAATTTGAAATGATTTGTTAATTGGTGTGACATATTATAATGGGAAATTATGGTTGCCAGGCTAATGCCAAGACATGTTGAATTATGGTCATAAATTGAAAAGGGTAATCAATGTCATTGAATAAATTATGATTACGAGACTTAAGGAAATTTATACTATCTGGTAATCATATTATTGAAATGGTAAATTTATGGCATAAGTTGCTTATTCTTTACACATGAACTTACTAAGATATGTCGCTTACCCCCTTCCTTTCCCATGTCTTATAGGGTTAATAAGCTAGCTTGGGTTGGAGATCGCCAAAGATCCTATCACACTATCAAGCTAGCACTTCAGATGTTGATGAATTCAAGTATTTTGAGTCTATGGCATGTATAAGGACTTGGTCTTTTGGTTATATGTGTCATTATTAATGTGGCCAAATGTGTTGGCCTATAATGGATTATAGTTCAAATTGTACTTAGCCACAAATAATGGCTTATGTTGATTACAAGTTTATTCATGTGTTAATGCCCTCTTGTGAATGTGATGTTAATTGTTTTAATGGGCTAAGTATGATATTTTAAGTATGATAAATGATGGCAAGAGAATGACATATTATTGTCTTAGTTGTGAGTGTTTGGTTACCTAAGTATGATATGTTTTGTGCCTTTGAATTGATATGACTGTATGTGTAACACCCTAGACCCGACCCAGACGTTATGGCCAGTTTTGACGTGTCACATGGACTTACGACTTAGTATGCATTCGTTGGTTTAAGTGATTAGGGTGGTCTTTGTAAAAACAGCACTTGAATGAAGAAGCCAGTTTATCAATCTTTAGGCTATCCATTTGTTGTGCTTGTTGAGTCATGAAAACGTTCATTAATTTTGAAAACCCGCGTAGCCTAACACTAGTAGTTTCGACATAGTATAAATATAATTAGAAAATAAAAACCATAGCGGAAAGAGAAATTTATATAGCGGCCTTATTACAACTTAAAACCCAAAATTAAATCAGAATATAAAAGAAAAACTAACTTAGAAAAACCAACTTTGCAGATGATGTGGCCACTCCGAATCCCTCACGGGTCCAAGCCCACTATGGTTGGGGATTTCAGAGATGAAAATAAAGGGTGAGTTTGGTAAACTCGATTGTGTAACATAACCCAACCATAGCCCAAAAGCAGATCAAACCTCAGAGTCGGACTTATTCGGGCCTTGGCCCAAGATGAAATTAGAATGAAGCTCATAGGCCCACAGCAGCATATCTGTGAACAAATATATCATGAATGCAGAAATCCCAACCCGAGCAATCCATAACACCCCGTCCCGACCTTACACCATGTAGGAGACTACTCGACCCACCCAACCGCTACACACCATAGAAATTGCAGCAAGGCAGCCAGATATTGTGACGAAGTCACCAGATACAGATATTGTGGCGAGGCCACCAGAACAGATATATATGTTTATATATGTGGCGAAGCCACCAGATTGCAGCGAGGCTGCCAAATATTGTGACGAAGTCACCAGAACAGATATATATGTGGCGAGGCCACCAGATTGCACCGAGGCTGCCAGAACGCTTCCTCCATCAATATAAACCCATGTCCCATGCAACAGAATAATATGTCATGGCATACGTACACAAAAACAGAACATCATGCTTTTCAGATAAAGTAGAATATCCCTAGGGGTAAAATTGTAATTTTTCATGTATAAGGGTATCTCAGTAATTATTACCTATTGCTAGGGTTTCATGCTCATTCTAACATTTACCAAGTAATCAGAAGTACTTACCTCATCTTTTTACCAAAATGGGCCTGTTGGCCCATTGGCCCGTTTTCGGCCCATTAAGCCCAAATATACCGTTGTGCACGAAAATGCACACTCTGCACTTTAATCATCCAAATGCACCATATTTATTAACAACTGTCTCACGAGCGTTCGCACACTTGCGAGTTCACAAAATACTAACGTTTCGGTATTTCGGCTTTTACCGATTCAGTCTAAGGAAGGGTGTCGTTTACACACCTGGTTAATGACGATTGATGACGATATCTCCCACGCGATAATCCTACGATCGATCACTAACACATTAGACTTACGAATTAACGATAACTACCATAAATCCACATCAACTAACCCAATCATCACACAAGTTAGTCATTTACGCACGAGGGGCAAAATAGTCATTTTACCCTCCAGGGGTAAATCGGTAGTCCTACCCTACAGGGGTATTTTAGTAATTCTACAACTTATCCACTTGGGCCTACGGACCCATTGGGACTACATGGCCCATTTCAGCCCATCGCGGCCCGAAATAGCCGTCCTACTGCTAGAGTAATGAGAAATACACACCTGTTAGGAGACTGCAGTTAATCCGCTCTCCCACACTCTTAGCTGACGCCCAACCCAAACGAGCACGCCACCAAGCGAAAGGGATCAGCCCAGAAGGGTATGCCAACTCTCCTCATGGTTTGCTCTATTTAAAGCCAGCTCTCCATCTACTCTTATGTTAGCTTCCCGATGTGGGATCCCTCTAACATCAGAGTTTAAAACCAACACCAACTCTTGCCGTCCCAACATAGCAAAATAATCAACCTTTGCATGCCAAGGGATTCGAACCTTGTCCCCTAAGTGGCGCTACCTTGCCACTATACCACACTCTTTTTTGTTTCATCTTTTACCCTTTTACTCTTAAAAGCCCAAACACCAATTGCATCACTTGCTCTTAAAATCAAAATTCCAAAGACTACCACGGATTTAACTTAAGTTTGGGTCTTCCAAAGGCCCACTAACCTATGAAAATATATATTTTAACCAACCAGAACACACCCAAATTTTAAAAAACACAGAAACACAGAAAACCCGAAAATTGGGCGTTACAACTCTACCCTCCTTAAAGAAATTTCGTCCTCGAAATTTTACTGAACCAAACAGATGAGGATATTGTTGACGCATCGCCACTTCTGGCTCCCAAGTAGCTTCCTCTCTGCCATGATTACGCCACAGCACCTTTACTAGCGGAACTAATTTCCTTCTTAAAATCTTAACATCTCGATCCAAAATCTGCACAGGCTCCTCCTCAAAAGTTAAGTCTATTTGGACCTCGATCTCTACAATCGGCACAACATGAGTAGGGTTAGAACGATACCGCCTTAACATGCAGACGTGAAAGACATCATGAATCCTATCCAACTCTGGAGGTAGCACCAACTGATAAGCCACTAGACCCACTCGCTTAAGAATCCGATAAGGCCCAATGAACTGCGGACTTAACTTGCAATTCCTCCCAAACCTTAATATTTTCTTCCAAGGTGAAACCTTCAAGAAGACCATATCACCCACAGAGTACTCAATTCCCTTGCGCTTCAAATCTGCATATGACTTCTGTCTATCAGATGCTTCCTTCAATTGGTCTCTAATCAACTTGACCTTATCCTCAGTATCTGCCACCAATTCAGGTCCAAGAACCTGTCGTTCACCCAACTCGGGCCAACAACTAGGTGTACGACATCTTCGCCTATACAGTGCCTCATAAGGAGCCATTCGAATACTTGCCTGATAACTGTTGTTGTATGCAAACTCTGCCAACTCCAGATCATGAGTAGGATAGTTAACTTCATGTGGTTTAAGCTGTCGCGATGCATAAGCAACCACTTTACCCTCTTGCATCAGCACACAGCCCAGCCCTACATGTGATGCATCACTGCATACGGTAAAATCTTTTCCAGACTCCGGCTGAATCAGTACCGGTGCCTCGTTCAGAACTTTCTTCAGCTTCTCAAAAGATTCCTATTATTTCTCAGTCCAAACAAACGGTACCCCCTTCCTTATAAGCTTTGTCAAAGGCGCTGCCATCATAGAAAATCCTTCCACTAACCTTCTATAGTACCCAGCTAATCCCAGAAAACTTTGAATTTTCGACACTGACCTCGGTGGCTTCCATTCCAGAATCGCTTCAATCTTTCAAGGGTTCACCTTGATCCCTTCAGCAGAGATAACATGCCCCAAGAAAGTTACCTCTCTCAACCAGAACTCACACTTACTGATTTTCGCATAAAACTCCTTCTCCCTCAGCACTTGCAGCACAATATGAAGATGCTCATCATGCTTCTCCTCAGTTTCAGAATAAACCAGAATACCGTCGATAAAGACAACTATGAATTGATCCAAGTATGGCTGGAACACTCGATTCATCAGATCCATAAATGAAGCAGGTGCGTTCGTCAACCCAAATGGCATAACCAAGAACTTATAGTGACCATACCGAGTTCTGAATGTCGTCTTGTGAATATCCACCTCCTTAGCCCTCAACTGATGATACCCAGATCGAAGGTCAATCTTGGAAAATACTGAAGCTCCTCTAAGTTGATCAAATAAATCATCGATTCTCGGCAGTGGGTACTTTTTCTTAATCGTCAGTTTGTTCAACTGCCGGTAATCGATGGACATCCACATTGACCCATCCTTCTTCTTAACGAACAACACTGGTGCTCCCCACGGAGACACAGTTGGCCTAATGAAGCCTCTATCCAATAACTCTTAAATTTGGGCTTTCAGCTCCAACAACTCCTTCGGTGCCATCCTATAAGGTGCAATGGACACCGGTGCCATTCCAGGCAACAAGTCGATTCCAAACTCAACCTCTCGGTTCGGGGGCAAACCCGGAAGCTCCTTTGGAAAAACATCTTGAAAATCCTTGACGGTTCTACCTTTATCCACTGTCAGACCCTCAGTTTTCGATTGGCTTACAAATGCCAAATAAGCCTCACATTCCTTTCAAATCCACTTCTCGGCTCTCAATGCCGACACCACATTAGACAGATAATCCCTACGCTCGCCTATCACCAAAACCTCCTCATCCTTTATGGTCTTTAACATCATTCGCTTAGTAGCACAATCCAAAGTAGCCCTATGCTTAACAAGCCAATCTATTCCCAAAATGAGATCGAATTCTCCGAAAGGTAGCTCTATCAGATCTCCAGAGAAAACTTTTCCTTGAGTTTCTATAGGCACATCTCTATACAGTTTATCTACCCTAACTGAGTGACCCAAAGGACTTAGTACAGATACCCCACTCACGGTTACCTCAGAGCGCACACCCAACGACCCAAATATAACACATGCAACATACGAATGGATAGATCCAGCATCTATCAACGCAGTGTATGGTATACCAGAAATCAGAAACGTACCAGTTATAACGTCAGGTGCATCACCCTCCTCTCGGCGACGAGCTGCATACACCAACATCGGCTGACGAGCCTCAGCAAATCTAGCACCCCTACCAGGCGCTCCTCTTCCTTGACAATTTCCATTACCACCTCTGCCTTGCCCACGTCCTCTCGGAAACTATGGCCTACCCCTCACTGGTTGAGTGACCCTCTACTCTAAAACTTGAACCTGATCTGGTTCTTGGGGACAGTCCTTAACCTTATGCTCCATAGATTCGCATTGGAAACAAGTACCAGAACATTTCCGACACTCGCCCAAATATATCTTCCCACAACTCCTACAACCCTGCGATCTAACAGCATTCATCGGTACTGCTCGAACTGCCTCCGTTACCCTTGCTCTCTTAACGTTCCTGTTCATACCACCTGAAAGTCCTGAATCTCTCCTAAAACGGTTCTGATCTTTCTCACGATTTCTGCTTCTTTCTTCAGACGCTTCACTTCCTCAGCTATCTTAGCTTTCTTCACTAAAGCAAATGGGTTATGCTCCCTCTACGGAGCAATCAGCACCCTAAGTTCATCTCTCAGACCATCCTCGAAGCGTACGCTACGCTCATACTCTGTAGTGACAATCTCAAAAGCATACCGGCTCAGTCTCAGAAACTCAGACTCATAATCAGCCACTGACTTACTCCCTTGCACCAGGTTCAGAAATTCTTTCCGGCGAGCGTCCACGTAACTAGCCCCAACATACTTTCCTTTGAAGGTTGTCTTAAACAGCTCCCAAGTCACACTATCAGCAGGAGTTCCATCTCTCACCGTGAGCCACCATTGATAAGCCTCATCCCTGAGTAACGATATGGCTCCCTTCAGCTTTTGCTTCACAAAGCAGTCCAGATCATCCATAATTCGCTCTGTGGCTTCTAACCAATGCTCAGCCACATTCGGAGCTACACCAAATACGCCCCTAAATATCTTTGCTCCATTGGCCCGGAGCCGCTAAGAAATAGACCCCCGAATTCCATTTCCTGTACTTGCCCCAGCAACCCTTTCCAAAACTCGAAGCATCGCCTGGGACAAAGCATTATCCCCGACACCTCGATCATGAGACTCTACCTCCGTTGCCAGTGGTACTGGTGCATCTGTTGCCGGCACATGTCCTGAAGACGAAGATTCAGCTTGAGCATTACCTCGGCCATGTCCACGGCCTCTTCCACGAGCTGCTCGTGTACTCATTTTGTATTATCTGATTAAGAATCTTATGAATCAGTTTAATATTTCAGTGTTTATTACAGATGTCTTATGAATAACAGTAATTCAGAGTTTGAGTTTGTTTTCTTTCGCGGTAGCCTAGCTACAGTCTCAGTCTACTTATCAGAGTTTCTATAGTTCCAATGTTACCCTAACTAAAGTACCATGATAAGGTTTTGTACAAGTATATAATAGATATTTCAGAAACAATCAAAAAGGCTCAAAAAACTTACAGACTTGGGCCGGAGATTCGGTGTGCCACCTTCTAAAAATACTAATTTTAGAAAACTGATTTTAATCTTTAAAATCATCTATTTGTAAAGAGAAAATATTGGAAACATTCTCGAAAACAATTTATAATCAAGTTCCTAAAAAAATGATTTTCAAAAACCTTTATTCAATGTTTCTTTAAAACTCCCATTTTTTAGACCCGTTCCACAGCCGAGTTGTTGTAACTTGGCTCTGATGCCATTAAATGTAACACCCTAGACCCGACCCAGACGTTATGGCCAGATTTGACGTGTCACATGGACTTACGACTTAGTATGCATTCGTTGGTTTAAGTGATTAGGGTGGTCTTTGTAAAAACAGCAATTGAATGAAAAAACCGGTTTATCAATTTTTAGGCTATCCATTTGTCGTGCTTGTTGAGTCTTGAAAACGTTCATTAATTTTGAAAACTCATGTGACCTAACACTACTTGATTTTGACATAGTATAAATATAATCAGAAAATAAAAACCATAGTGGAAAGAGAAATTTATATAGCGACCTTATTACAACTTAAAACCCAAAATTAAATCAGAATATAAAAATAATAAAAAAATAAAATAACTTAGAAAAACCAACTTTGCAGATGATGTAGCCACTCCGAATCCCTCACAGCTTCAAGCCCACTATGGTTGGAGATTTCCTGTAGAGATGAAAATAAAGGGTGAGTTTAGTAGACTCAGTGTGTAACATAACCCAACCATAGCCCAAAACAGATCAAACCTCATAGTCAGACTTATTTGGGCCTTGGCCCAGTACAGAAATTAGAATGAAACTCATAGGCCCATAGCAGATACAGAACAAATATATCATGAATGCAGAAATCCCAACCCAGAGCCAACCATAACACCTCCGTACCAGCCTTACACCATGTGGGGAGACTACTCGACCCACCCAACCGCTACACACCACGTAAATTACAATGAGGTCGCTGCGGATATTGTGACGAAGTCACCAGATCTGAATATTGTGGCGAGGCCACGAAACAGATATATATGTTTTATATATGGCGGCCACGGATTGCAAACAGCGAGGTGCGGATCTTGGATGTGAAGTCACCAAAACAGATATATATGTGGCGAGGCCACAGACACAAATGAGGTGCGCGTAACGCTTCCTCCATCAATATAAACCCATGTCCCATGCAACAGAATAATATGTTATGGCATATGTACACAGAAATAGAACATCATGCTTTTCAAATAAAATAGAATATCCCTAGGGGTAAAATCATAATTTTTCATGTATAAGGGTATTTCAGTAATTATTATCTATTTCTAGGCTTTCATGCTCATTCTAACATTTACCAAGTAATCAGAAGTACTTACCTCGTCTTTTTACCAAAGTGGGCCTGTTGGCCCATTGGCCCGTTTTCGGCCCATTAAGCCCAAATTTACCGTTGTGCACGAAAATGTACACTCTGGAATCTAATCATCCAAATGCACCATATTCATTAACAACTGTCTCACGAGCGCTCGCACGCTCGCGAGTTCACAAAATACCAACGTTTCGGTATTTCAACTTTTACCGATTTAGTCTAAGGAAGGGTGTCGTTTACACACCTGGTTGATGACTATTGATGACGATATCTCCCACGCGATAATCCTACGATCGATCACTAACACATTAGACTTGCGAATTAACAATAATTACCATAAATCCACGTCAACTAACCCAATCATCACACAAGTTAGTCATTTACGCACGAGGGGCAAAATAGTTATTTTACCCTCCAGGGGTAAATCGATAGTCCTACCCTACAGGGGTATTTTAGTAATTCTACAACTTATCCACTTGGGCCTACGGACCCATTGGGACTACATGGCCCATTTCAGCCCATCGCGGCCCGAAATAGACGTCCTATTACTAGAGTAATGAGAAATACACATCTGTTAGGAGACTGCAGTTAATCCGCGCTCCCACACTCTTAGCTGACACCCAACCCAAACGAGTACGCCACCAAGCGAAAGGGATCAGCCTAGAAGGGTATGCCAACTCTCCTCATGGTTTGCTCTATTTAAAGCCAGCTCTTCATCTACTCTTATGTTAGATTCCCAATGTGGGATCCCTCTAACATCAGAGTTTAAAACCAACACCAACTCTTGCCGTCCCAACATAGCAAAATAATTAACCTTTGCGTGCCAAGGGATTCGAACCAAAGTCCTCTCACATGCCAAATCACGCTACCACCACTAGGCCATCAACTCATTTGTGTCATAAGTCCAACACATTAAACTTTAAAGCGCACCTACTTGCTTCCAGATTTATTGAAAAGAAAAACCAAAATAAATTGCAAGAGCCAAGACTTGAACCTTAGACCCCTTGCTTCCTCTATGGCGTCACTTCCTTGTCCCCTAAGTGGCGCTACCTTGCCGCTATACCACACTCCTTTTTGTGTCATATTTTACTCCTTTAGTCTTAAAAGCCCAAACGCCAATTGCATCACTTGTTCTTAAAATCAAAATTTCGAATACTACCACAGATTTAACTTAAGTTTGGGCCTTCCAAAGGCCCACTAACCTACTAAAATATATATTTTAACCAACCAGAACACACCCAAATTTTAAAAAACACAGAAACACAAAAAACCCAAAAATTGGGCGTTACAGCATGTGTGAATAAAGGTGGCAAATAGCTTGGTAAATAGCCTTATTTTCTTGTCCACTCGGGTAGACACATGGACATGTGTCTAGGCCATGTGTGACACACAGTCCACCCCATGGGCGTGTGATCCGACCGTGTGTCCCCTACACCTTAATTGTTGCAAAATAGAATGCTTAGTATCAAGCACACGGGAAGAGACAAGGGTGTAACAGCCTGATTTAGACCCTAGTTAAAATAGAGGTTTCAGAACCAAAAATCTGAAGTTGAAAAATTATTTTAATATTATTTTTGGTGTTTACAGTATGTGAATTAATATGTGTGAAAGTTTTGTATGAAAATTTTATCGTTTGGGTGCTCAATTTGCAAAAAGGACTTAATCGCGTAAAATGCAAATGTGACTTGCTAATTGTTGAAGTGCTATATTGCTACGACTTTTATTATGTGGGGCCTTATGTTTTAATTTAGCCATTGAACATTAGCATGGATGGTAATGGACTTAAATTATATGATTTTTATGTTTATTTATAATAGTTAAAATGGTAAATTATGTGTTAAATAATAAATAAATAAAACAAAACATTAAAAAGGCATGCATTATCATCTTTTTGGTACAATTTTGGAAGAAAATAAAGCCATGGATGAAGCTTTGAATGTTCGGCACTTTTGAAGCTTAATTTGGGTATGTATTTTACTCGATTTTTGATAATTTTTACGTTTTTGAAATCGTTATTTCGTAAATTAGCTAGCCCATGCTTTAATTTTCAAAATTGATGAATAATTTGTGATTTTTCATTGTTGATAGCTTGAGGTTTTTGTGTTTGATGAGGAAAAATAAATATATGTTAATAGCTTTTCATTTTTAATTAAGTGATTATTAGTAAAAATGCCTATTTGGGATTAAATTATAATTTTTGTAAATTGAGGGGTCCAAATGTGAAACAAATAAAAGAAATGGATTGCTAGGGACCTTATTAAAATTTGGCCAAGCATGGGTGTCGTCAAATTTTGAATATTTTGTGTTTTGTGAAATAGGGATTAAATTGTGAAAAATGTAAAATGTCAGGGAAAAAGAGTAATTAGACCATTTATGTGTTTTTGGATGAATTTGATTGAGTATATGATTAAATAAGTCGAATTTGTATTGAATTAGATCAAGAAATGAGGAAATCGGATTTGGATCGAGGAAAGTCGAAAATTATCGAATAGTCGTTCTGGTCCGTTCGTGTTAGTACAAGGTAAGTTCATAAGTAAATAAATGTTGTTAAATTGAAATGTATGTGCATTATATGTGCTGAATTGAGTTGTAAAGAAATATATATGTGATGCCGAATTGAATTGAGCTTTGAAGAATTTGTTCCGACCACGGATTGATTGAATATGTGAAATTGAGAAAGTTCCAATAATGTGACATCGTCTGAAAAGCCGCGTACAAACCATAGGAATAGTTAAGATACATATGCCATGACATAGGATTTTGATATGTGTTATCGTGTAAGACCACGTCTAGGACGTTGGCATCGATTTGCAATTTACGTATAAGACCATGTCTGAGACATTGGCATCGTATATGATCTCGTGTAAGACCCTTTTCTGGGACAGTGGCATCGATATTTAATTACATGTAAGACCACGTCTTGGACTTTGGCATTGTACGAGCTTATGAGAAATTTGAGTATCCTTATTGATTCCTAAAGGTTCAACGGGCATTCCGAGAAATGAATAATCATGTGAAATTGTATCCAATTCAAGTACGTGTGATTTGTTATTAAATTTAGAAACGAAAGGTTAGTATGTATCATATGACCATATGTGAAATATATGACAACAAATGATATGAATGTATATAAATGAATGATGTCTTATATATGCTCGTTATATGAAATTGTGGTTTTGTGTTTTGGATATGAGATTTATGAAATATGAAACATGGCTTTGATGTATGATTTCTTGGCTCAAAAAATTGAATAGATAATGAAATTAAAATGGTTGATTTGGCTATATGATTCATATATGCAAATTTGGTTTATGTGAATAAGGGAATTATGGATGTTCGAGTTTGGAAGTGTTTATAAAGAAGTTGATATAACTTTATTTATGATTTGTAATAAATGATCATAGTTTGATTGGTGATGTAATAAATATGTGCGAGCTTGACTTATATGATTGAGTTAATGGTTGATATTCGATTTTGAAAGCATGGTTATACGTTCATTGATAAATAAAATAAGTGGAATTATTTAATTTGGTAATATGAATTTACGAGTACAATGAATGTATATGTGATTGAGATTTGTTAAATTCAGTTTAGTGATATTCCTTTATAAATATCATTGAAATGATTTATTTGCTTATGGCTTACTAAGCTTTCAAAGCTTACTCTGTGTGTTTTTCCTATGTCTACAGAGTTTCAAAGACTTGCTCAGGTTGGAAGTTGTAGGAGACGTCATCACACTATCCTGTTGTCGATTTGGTAAATAAAAGCTTTAACTTTTGGTTATGTGGCATGTATAGGCTAGTTTTGAGATGGTTCATTTTGATTTGAGTATATATATAGCCATGCGAAAATGGCTTAATCATGATGCTAATACTGTGTATATTCGGTTATGTATTAAGCTCATTTTGGGAAGTATGTTTCATGGTTTTTATGTATGTTGTATTGGTTATATGATTCGGCTTGAACATTGAGGTAAATGTTGGATGTATTTTCGACTTATGGTTCATATTCCTATGGGTAAAATGATGAGTATAACATTGATAGTACATTAGTTATTTGAATACGGTTTGAAATGGCTAATAATGTGATATGTTTTGAGATATATATATGGCCAAGTGAAATGGTCATTTTGGTATGTTCGTAGTTGAGAATTTGCTAATGTTCGACATGTGATTTTGGTATGTTTTGGTATAGAGAATGAACATGAAATTGGTTGATGATATTATGGATTGATTGATACATGTTTGGAGTTGAATTTGGCTGAAAATGTTGCATATATGATGCTTGATTTTGGACTTGTAGGGAGGACCCAAATGGGTGGCAAATTAGCCTTACAAATGGCCTATAATTTCCTACACGGTTGATAACATAGGTGTGTGTCTCGACTGTGTCCTTAAATGTTTAGTTTCGAATCAAGTCAGACTTGCACACTGGCCTAGCCTCAGGGGCATGTGCCCCTATTTGATGAAAAATTTTCAAAGTTTCATAAAAAAAATTTTGTATGTGTTCGGTTTAGTCCCGACCCCTTCTTAATGCATATTTAAGGCCTCGTTGACCTAAGAAAGGGACTTTATTATGATATTTGACAATGATATGACGATGTATAATTTATGATTGTGAAGTGGTCGCGAAATGTTCTAATATGTCCGATAATACCTCTTAACCCTAATTCAGTGACGGATACGGGTTAGGGGTGTTACATTTGGTTGGTATCAGAGCTATGGTTTAGTCAGTTCTAAGACAACCATAGCGTATGTGAGTCTAGCTATACATGCCACAGACTCTGACGAAAATTGTTTTGATGAGATAGATAAGTTTTCCAACCGAGCTAATTCTGATAGTACGGAATGTGTACTCAAATGTTTGAATAGAAATGTGTTGATTATGAGTTGAAACTCATAAAGGTATGGATCAAAGAGTATGACATTTTGTCATTGATAAATGTTATAATTATATGAGCATATGAGATATGATATTTGAGTTATGATTGCTATCTAAAATGCTTTGATTGTGAATTAGTAATTTGAGTTGGCATATGAACAATTTGTTAAGAACAAAAGTGATTAAAAGCAAAAGTTTATTAAAATATTAGAATGTGAAATTAGTAATGAATTGGTTATTTGTGATAGTATGTGTTAAGTGCATGTTTGAGAGAGTTAAATTTGAGGCTTTACTACCCTCACCCCTTTATCCATAAAATGTTACAGTGAAATCTGTAAGATTTGGGTTGAATAAGCTTACGAGTGTGGAATTACAAAAGTCCATGTTCAGAAGATTAATAATGTGGTCAAAGAAGTGAATGAACCAACAAATGAAGATAGTACTAAAGAAGACATTGAAAAGCTCTAAAGACTATTCAAATTATGCAAAGTCACTGTTAACGAAGAAGTTGAATTCGATGAAATAAAGGTATTTAGATATGATATCTAAAGAAAGGTATTAACTGAAAGTACTTTTGAATTGATTTCTGTTATTGATTGGATAATATGGACTTAATGATGACAGAATTAGACAGTTGAATAATGATTGAATTGTATTGATGGCTGAGTGTAATGATTATAGTAGGGCAATTATTATGATTCCTTCTGGGCATTCTATGTGTATATTTATCCTTAGAAGTATATGTGACTGTTTAGTTTCAAAAAGAATTCTTCTCATATGAGAACATTAGCTAAACATATTAATAGATGAAAGTATCGTTGGTCTGTTTGGGTTATATTCGACATTGATATGTCTTTCTCTGGTATTTACTCCTTTGTGTGGATGTGAAAATCGACGGTAAAATCTGTATGATGCTAATACTCTATTTCTACTAGCTATTGTTCTGTTGAAAATACGTGAAGATTATATTGCTTTTGTTACTGTAGATTTCAGTATTTATGAGTGATATTGTTCTTTCTGGACATTTTCTGGGATATCATCGGGGTTGATATCATTCTATATGGATTGTAATTTTATGTTATTCTATGTAGCTTCAGATGTTGAAATTTTCACTATTCTGGTTTTCTTATGATTCTATGTGATTATCTATACGAGATATCTATTTGACAGAAATGGCTATATCTATTATAATCATAATTTCTGTTCTAAAATTTGGGAGTACTGCAGTTCTGTTATCAGAGTTCTAAAAGTTGTGCTTCTCCATTGGCTGCTGTTCAAATAATATTTGATTTTCTTCTGGGTTCAAATGTTTTATTAACAGCCGGGATATTATCTATTGTTATGGGTAAGACGTCGGTCTTATTATGACATTATAATTTCTATTTGATGATTGTGGCATCTGTATAATAATATGTCTGGGTTATCCTTTTTAACGAAAAGAAAAGATTTCTTTGAAAAGACCGATTTAGTAGTTTAATCTGATCTAAAATTATTTAATTAAAAAGTTAACTGGGTTATATGTATTTGAATCTATTCACCGGATTGGAAATAAACTTTAAACGTATACGTGTGAATTGAGGGATGGTCTGCAAGAAGAAGTCGTATTCTTGAAGACTTGATACAGAATTATATCTATCAGAACAACTTTAAATGAGAAATGTTGTGATAAATTAAAGTTAGTTCGACTGTTGAAGTTTTCCTTTTTCATGGAGATATTTTCAACCGAAACATCAGTACTGGTTCAGTCTAGGTTGAAGAAAAAGTTTATGATTTTCAGTCATGCGTCAATGAACGGTTTGAAGTGTGTTTTAATAATAAAGTGTATAGAGATATCTTGTGATTCCATACAATTAAAGTTGCATGAAAAGAGTTATGTGACATATTTGATGATTACAAGAGTTTAAAATGTTTGATGTTACAGAGCGAGACCCAAACTTGGCTCAGCAAAGCTAGCTCGAATCGTCGAAAAACTTTTGAGTCTGTAAGTAAATACTATTATACAAGAGAAATGATTATAGTTTTGAATGATCTGAATAAGAAACTTTTGTGTGCTTTACGAATGATGAATAGTGATTGATCTTATCAGAGGACGATTATATGTTAGCTAGATTAGAAGTTAAATTGATGCTTACTAAATGAATTCGTGAAACTTAGAAATGTGTTATCAAATTATAATTTAAAAAGGGGTTCAGCATAAATTTATTTCTGATTCAGAACTTCAGATGTGGAATCGATGATTGTTTGTTGCTTCGAGATAGAGTGTGTATACCAAGAAGCTCTAAGATTGTATAACCATTGTTGCAAGTGGCTAACAGTGTCAGTTAGTCTGTTCATACAGGAGTAACAAGATACATGATAATCTAAGAAAGTAGTATTGATAAATGAGTATAAAACGTAATATTTCTGACCTTGCATTTAAATGTCTGAGCTATCAACAGGTTAAATTTAATTATTAAGCGTCTTCAAGACTATTTCAGCGTGTTTTGATATCTGAGTAATGATGAAATAGAATTTTGATGAATTTTGTATCGGGATTATCTTTTATCATTGAAAAAGATAGATGTTATCTGAATTATTGTTAACTGTCTGAATAAGTCTTACCGTACGCATAGATTTCTCTTTTGATAAATCAGCTGAGTTATTCGTTTCAGAGGCTGTCAGTTTGCACATGGTGCGAGTCATCATTGTTTCAGATTAAAATCTAAAAATTTATATGGTAATTCTGGGAGAAACTACAATAAGTTGTGAGTACGAGGTTGTTTTGAAAATTCTTGAAATATTTATTTGTTCCTATGTTTTAGAGTTTGAAAGCAACTAAGAAAGACTATTGTTGTTTGATAAGCTATCATGTGATTATAAAAACGACATTGTATGAGGAACCGTATGGTTGTAGTTACCAAACTTCGTTGTTTCGGGACCGAGCTTTGTGAGAAAATGATTCACGGGATTAATGCTATCAGAAGAATTGAGCAAAAGATAAAAGTAATTCAATACAGCTAGAAGCAGTTTCAGCTTGATATGACGTATAGTGAAAGATAGATTAGAATTTCAGTTGTGAGATTAAAGAGACTGAAATCCAAAGCTATGTGTGAATTTGAAATGTACTGTGTGGAAGCAAATTCTTAATCTACTTTTTTTGTAAGATTTTCGGGGACAAAAATCCCTAAGGGGGGAGCTGTAACAGCCCGTTTAGACCCTAGTCGGAATAGTGGTTTTAGAACCACAAATCTAAAGTCGTAAAATTATTTTAATATTATTTTTGGTGTTTACAGTATGTGAATTAATATGTGTGAAAGTTTTATATGAAAATTTTATCATTTGTGTGCTGAATTTGCAAAAAGGACTTAATCACGTAAAATGTAAAAGTGACTTGCTATATTGCTATGGCTTTTATTATGTGGGGCATTATGTTGTAATTTAGCCATTGAACATTAGCACAGACGATAATGGACTTAAATTATATGATTTTTATGTTTATTTATAATGGTTAAAATGGTAAATTATGTGTTAAATAATAAATAAATAAAACAAAACATTAATGTCGAAACCCTTTTTTTATTTTGAAAACAATGGGGATCGAATTTTGAAAACAAAAATGTGGATTCACCACAAATCTCTTAGTTTAGGTGTGATTGGGCCACCTACTAAAACGTTTTGTTCCATTAAAGACAATTTTGGTTCACGTAAAAATCAAAAATGGGTTCGGGAGTCGGTTACGTATGAGGAAGGGTGAGCACCCTCATTGCGCCCAAAAATTGGTACCAAATTGATTCGATGTTATCCTTATATCAAAGGTTTTTTCTTAAAAAAAAAGATCTTTCGAAGTACAATTCTCTTTTTTTTTTAATGTTTGGCTAGTTCAAATTGGCGATCAAAATTCTCTCGTTTCAAAGATATGCAGCATCACATCCAGCACGATTGGACACGATCCTTTATACCTTTAAAAATACGATTGATTTTTGACTTGTAAAAACTCATGCGTTAGAATTATAAAAGGGATATCCGAATATTTAGTCCAACGAAAAAAAATCATACCCAGCACGGTAGGGCACGATTTCCCCAAATTCTCAAATATTGGATATTGCCTTATTTCAAAATCTTTGAGGAATAGGGAAAATTGAAAATTAGCTCAAAACACATTTATTGGTTTTAAAATAGATGGAATACTTAATGCATTGTAACAAAACGTTTGTATAAAAAAGGGTTAATGAACATGAAATAATATGCACACATATAGTACAATAAACCTCAATTAATAAATCCAACAATTATGTACAATTATTCTAAGTACAATGTGACCAAATTTTTTTAAGCATGGATGGTGAACAATCAATACAAAAATAATATACAACAATAATTAACATGGCACAATATAAAACGATCCACAAAATATGTACAAAATAAAATGGAATTAGAAGTCAATATAGTATAAGACATTTTCAAAATAATGATGAATTAATAAACACATAATATAAGTTGACAAGTTTGTATAAAAACTAGAGATATATAATTATTTGAAATAAATATTGTAGAATAAAACATTTAAATCGAATAATATGCAAAATATTTTAAACACAAATTCATTTAAAAATTGACAATGTACATGATAACTTAAATAATATATAAACTATGAAAGAATAATAAAAATACATGATAAGATATAATACACATAATAGATTCACAAAACATGCATATATATTAGAAATAATTATTTATAAAAATTAGGATGAGATTAATAAAATTAAATTAATGTTATCATAAATTGTATATGTAATAGATTTTAAAACATAATGATGTATACAAATAAATTTAAAAGAAATCATATGTATAAAATAACATGGATTTAATGATGTATATAAATCAAACATATGTACCAATATACATGTGTATATATAATAATTTAAATAATACATAAAATATGTAGGATTTTTCCTTTAAATAATAAAGATATATAATAAAATATGTGAATGGATCTAAAAGAAATTATATGTATAAGATAACATAATATTAATAATATACACAGAATAAAATCAACTTCATCATGAATTATATATATAATAATGTATAAGAACATTTATATAACATATTATGCAAAATATTAAATGATATGATATAAAAAGGAATTTAAAAAAAATTAATTTTGAAAAGGAAAAAAATAGAAAATAAAAAACTAAGTAAGCTTATCAAGACAATTCAAAATGTACATAAAAAAATTTTAAAAGATGAATGTTAAAGTGAAATTTAAAAAAAAAAAACAATAATGAAATATACAAGTTGAAATAAAGTTTAATTGAGATAAAATCAAATTAGAAGGGATAATTAATAAATAAAATAGATCATTAAAACATAACAATAAGGGTTAAAATACAATGCGTGTGAATGTACGAGGATTGAAAATGTAAATAATCCAAATATCAAAATGCAGTGCTTAAGCATGGATCCAGTTGAATTGGCACACAAATTTTGGGGGCAAAATTAAAAAAACAAAGAAATTTGAAGCAGGCTTGATCGCGCGCTAATGCGAAAGGAAAGGACCAATCGCGCAAATTGACCATTTAACGGGAAAACACGAGGATCCGGGTATCCAAACGGGTCGACGCGCGGATCCTCAAAGCTTGAAATGGCGCTGTTTTCTAAACAATGGATTTAAAGCCTTTTTTTCCATTCTTTTCCCCAAATGCTGCTGACCTTTCAATCAAGAAACCACAGCCCTAAAATTAATTTGCTAATGTTCTTAGTATCAGTCGAATCCACCATTTCGTTTGGTAATCGACGGTGTACCAACAGTGACAGATCTATTTCACGCCCATGAAAATGCAGTAAGCTACTTTTCTTTTTCTCTTTTTTTTTACAAAACTTTTGAACCAATATTATTCTTTTTCTTTTTCTTTTTTGAAAAAAATAGAACGAAACTTAAAAAAAAGAACACGAATTCAACATCGTTCGACCCTCGCCGGTATCTATATATGAGGTTTGGGCTTTCATCGGCATCGATTCAGGTATCTCCTCTTCACATTTCTATACCGAAATTGCAAGCTAATCAAAAGAAACAAAAAAATAAATTTGGGAAATCACCTTTTGACAATTTTTTCTACTCTCTGGTATTCAATATGTGTGCGTGCTTGCGTAAGTAAGTCCCCTTTTGTAGGTACAATCATCGGCTTTTATAGCTGGATTTACAAAGTAAAATAAAAAATGAAAAATAAAAATACATTTTTATTGTTGTAGTTTGTTGTATTCTGTTAGCTGGCCTCTTCTCGTGTATTCCTTTGCAGGTTCTACGGACGCAAAGCTGTACGGGGGAAAAGGCCATGGAGGCCGTGCGTGGGAGCCCCGTTCTACTGCTACTCTATTATATTCCAAAGACTTCTGGCCTGGACTCTATGGGTTTACTTCGAATGGCCAAAGGGAAGGGCTACTGCTGCGGCGCTGATCAGTCAATTGGGGTTTGGGCCAGGGTTAATCTTAGATTGGGCCTTTTTCCAGGTTATTTTTGGTCTCAAATTTGGGCCCGAAATTTTGTAAATGGATTTGGATTTAATTTAGGCCCGAAGTTTTGTAAAAAGATTAGGTCTGTGTTTTAATATTTCGGCTGAACTGTAACTAAACTTTGGACCTATAATCTGTGGACTTTATTTGGTTTTTATTTTAATTTATTCAACTTATTTATTTTCTGTAAATAATTTCAATAGGCCCGGGCAAAATGGGTTAACTACAATTAAAAAGGCATGCATTATCATCTTTTTGGCAGAATGTTAGAAGAAAATAAAGCCATGGATGAAGCTTTGAATGTTCGGCACTTTTGAAGCTTAATTTGGGTATATATTTTACTCAGTTTTTGATAATTTTACGTTTTTGAGATCGTTGCTTCATAAATTAGCTAGCCCATGCTTTAATTTTTAGAATTGATGAAGAATTTGTAATTTTCCATTGCTGATAGCTTGAGGTTTTTGTGTTTGATGATGAAAAACAAATATGTGTTAATAGATTTTCATTTTTAATTAAGTGATTTTTAGTAAAAATACCTGTTTGGGATTAAATTGTAAATTTTGTAAATTGAGGGGTCAAAGTGTGAAATAAATGAAAGAAATGGACTACTAGGGACCTTAGTGAAATTCGGCCAAGCATAGGTGTGGTCAAATTTTGAATATTTTGTGTTCTATGAAATAGGGATTAAATTGCGAAAAATGTAAAATGTCAGGGAAAAAGAGTAATTAGACCATTTATGTGTTTTTGGATGAATTTGACTGAGTATATGATTAAATAAGCCGAATTTGTATTGAATTAGATCAAGAAATGAGGAAATCGGATTTGGATCGAGGAAAGTCGAAAATTATCGAATAGTCGTTCTGGTCCATTCGTGTTAGTACAAGGTAAGTTCATAAGTAAATAAATGTTGTTAAATTGAAATGTATGTGCATTATATGTGCTGAATTGAGTTGTAAAGAAATATATATGTGATGCTGAATTGAATTGAGCTTTGAAGAATCTGTTCTGACCATGGATTGATTGAATATGTGAAACTGAGAAAGTTCCAATAATGTGACATCGTCTAAAAAGTCATGTACGAACCATAGGAATAGTTAAGATACATATGTCATGACATAGGATTTTGATATGTGTCATCATGTAAGACCACGTCTGGGACGTCAGCATCGATTTGCAATTTACGTGTAAGACCATGTCTGAGACATCGGCATCGTATATGACTTCGTGTAAGACCCTTTTCTGGGACAGTGGCATCGATATTTGATTACATGTAAGACCACATCTGGTACGTTGGCATTCTACAAGCTTATGCTCTATCCAAGTATCCTTATTGATTCTTAGCGGTTCAACGGGTATTCCGAGAAATGAATAATCATGTGAAATTGTATCCGATTCAGGTACATGTGATTTGTTATGAAATTTAGAAACGAAAGGTGAGTATGTATCATATGACCATATGTTAAATATATGACAACGAATGATATAAATGTATATAAATGAATGATGTTTTATATATGCTCGTTAAATTGTGGTTTTATGTTTCGGACATGAGATTTATGAAATATGAAACATGGCTTTGATGTATGATTTCTTGGTTCGAAAACTTGAATAGATAATGAAAGTAAAATGGTTGAGTTGGCTATATGATTCATATATGCAAATTTGATTTATGTGAATAAGGGAATTATGGATGTTCGAGTTTGGAAGTGTTTATAAAGAAATTGATATAAATTTATTTATGATTTGTAATAAATGAACATAGTTTGATTGGTGATGTGATGAATATGTTCGAGCTTGACTTATATGATTAAGTTAACGGTTGTTATTCAAAATTTGAAAGCATGGTTACACGTTCATTGATAAATAAGATAAGTGTAATTATTTAATGTGGTTATATGAATTTACGAGTACAATGAATGTGTATGTGATTGAGATTTGTTAAATTCAGTTTAGTGATATTGGTTTATAAATATCATTGAAATGATTTATTTGCTTATGGCTTACTAAGCTTTCAAAGCTTACTCTGTGTGTTTTTCCTATGTCTATAGAGTTTCAGAGACTTGCTCGGGTTGGAAGTTGTAGGAGATGTCATCACACTATCCGGTTATCAGTTTGGTAAATAAAAGCTTTGAGTTTTGGTTATGTGGCATGTATAGGCTAGTTTTGAGATGGTTCATTTTGATTTGAGTATATATATATATAGCCATGCAAAAATGGTTTAATCATGTTGCTAATATTGTGTATATTCGGTTATGTATTAAGCTCATTTTGGGAAGTATGTTTCATGGTTTATATGGATGGTGTAATTGGTTATATGATTCGGCTTGAACATTGAAGTAAATATTGATGTATTTTCGACTTATGGTTCATATTCCTATAAGTAAAATGATGAGTATAACATTGATAGTACATTAGTTATTTGAATACGATTTGAAATGGCTAATAATGTGATATGTTTTGAGATATATATATGGCCAAATGAAATGGTCATTTTGGTATGTTCATAGTTGAGAATTTGGTAACGTTCGACATGTGATTTTGGTATGTTTTGGTATAGAGAATGAGCATGAAATTGGTTGATGATATTATGGATTGATTGATACATGTTTGGAGTTGAATTTGTCTAAAAATGTTACGTATATGATGCTTGATTTTGGACATGTAGGGAGGACCTAAATGGGTGGCAAATTAGCCTTACAAATGGCCTATAATTGCCTACACGGTTGAGAACATAGACGTGTGTCTCGATCGTGTCCTTAAATGTTTAGTTTCGAATCAAGTTAGACTTGCACACTGGCCTAGCCACACGGCCGTGTGCTCCTGTTTGAAGAAAATTTTTCAAATTTTCTTAAAAATTTTTTGTATGTGTTCGGTTTAGTCTCGACCCCTTCCTAATGCTTGTTTAAGGTCTCCTTGACCTAAGAACGGGACTTTATGATGATATTTGACTATGATATGGCGATGTATAATTTTTGATTGTAAAGTGGTCGCGAAATGTTCTGACATGTCCGGTAATACCTCCTAACCCTAATCTGGCGAGGGATACAGGTTAGGGGTGTTACAAAGGACGTGTGTCTCAGCCGTGTGAAGGACACGGCCTAAGCACATGAGCATGTGACTTGGCCGTATGACTTCAAATTGTTGATGACGTTATAAACAAAGAGTTACATGGGTTAGGGACATGGGCATGTGTGACCACACGACCTACCCACACGAGCGTGTCCCAAGCCACACGAGCGTGTGACACCTATTTTAGCAAAAAAATTTGTAACTCCCCAAATCTTTAGTAATTTAGTTGCCGTGTTTTGTTGTATGTGGCTTGCTTGCTTTGTTGGTTAAGGGGGTTCCTAGAGGTGTGAGAAGTCCTGGGTTCAATCCTAGACTTTGGCAAAATTTTGGCTTTTTATTGAATAACCCTTGTCTCTAGCCCGTGGACTTTTTAGCTTGATGAGAGTGTGGCATGACACAAAGGGTGTGTTGGTTAAGTGGGAAAGGGTGTGAGGAGTGTTCTGGTGGTCTGAGGTTCGAGGCTTAACAGTGAATTTAAGTATTTTATTTTGCTAGGTGACGTGGAAGTGTCTCAAGTTCACTGAAATTGTTGGGGTTTGAATGGGCTGTTGAGGAGTGTTTGATGGAGGAAGTTGTGGATGGATAGGGGAGTGATTTTAGGAGATTTTGAGGGGATGGGGTTAATATGTAGTTGAAAAAAGCGGGGCAACTGATTGAGGGTGAGAAAGGGGTGCCGTTTAGGGAAAAACCAATTGGTAAAATTGGTCATTGGGGTGCTGAATGGTTTTTCTTTTTGGAATTCTTTTCTTTGGAGAACCGGCTGGTGATAGGAAATTCTAGGTATTCGTCTTTTCTTTTTGGTATTTGGGGATCTTTTGGTTGGGGTTGTATTTTTAGTTTCCTTCTCTTTGGCCGAACTCTCTAAACCTACTCCATCTCTCCTTCCCTTTCAATTATTCTTCTTGCTCCCTCTTCCATTTTGTAACCCAAACTGATTGCTCCATCTCTCACTCGCTCCTTTCTGCTTCGATTTGATAACTGTACTTCGACAAGTCAGTGAGTACACTTGGGCTTTTGTTTCTCTCTACTCTTTCAACTATTGTCAAACCTCTTTTCTGTCAGACTACTGAAACCGAATATTCCTCTTGTCTTTACTAATCGATTCTCACCTTCTCCATCTTCTCATGATGTTCTTTTAGATTCTAGACCTTCTCGTGAAGTGAAGGAGGGCAAGTGGTGACTAAGGGGCCCCGAAACCTTTCCACATCATCTCAACTAAAGGTAACTATATTGTGGTTTGAGTGTTCAAATGAGACATGTGGGCTTGTATTCTTTGGTATGGCCGAATGTCCTTTTCTCTTACTAGGGAGTTTGTGGTTGTTTATAGATGGTAGAACATAATGTTACAAACCATGTATTATGCGATTGTGTTAATGGTTTTGTTGTTAACGCAGTTTTTGATAAAGAGTAAGGGATCAACTTTGGTCAACGACCTAGGAAGACTAAGTCACAGTTGGCCAATCTAGGTAAGTATCAGCATTAGTTGGGTTAAGAGTAAAATAAAGGGTGTCTAACCCTACTGTTGATAGGTGGCTAATCGAACTTCTGACTGTATAGGTGTGGAAACTTGTCGGCTAGGAGTGCATTTTTGAAATCAGGTGTGTAATCACACTTTGTATGCACGAATCGGCAAAAGCCGAAAACATAGAATTGACGACATTACATGAACGTACGCTCGCTCGTGTGGTGAGTCGAATGCTCAAAGCACAGGCATCTGATCAAAGAGGCCACCATGAACGATTTCATGGGCCTAGACCGACATTGGGCCACGATGGACAAAAATGGGCCGTGTGGGTCCCACGGGCTCATGGGCCCCGCACAGGCGAACCGCACGAATGTTTGGAGATTGTTGGGCTGGCCGTGCATATTAAGTGGGCTTATTGGGCCACACAAGAGTGTGGGCCCACATGGGCTGTATTATGTGCTTAGGCCTATTAGTCACTGTTGACTGTTAAGGTTGCTTGAATCGTGCAAGACGACGGTGGACCTACTGTTAGGTTGGTAAGTATACCTTAACCCTGATGTATGAAATGTGTAACACCCCAAACCCAGCCCAGACATTATGGCCGGATCCAGTGTGCCACATTGAAATGTTTTATCGAAAACCTTGTTTCATTGAAAACCCTTCCTTAAAGTGAAAATCCTTAATTTCTTTGTAAAATCTCTTTCAGTTGTAGAAACTTTATTTAAACCATAGGATCTATGATAACTTGTCATTTTAAACATTTAGTTGCGGAAGCGATGTACTTTCTTTAAAAAAAACAATAATAATAACCAGAGAGAAGGCCTTATTACAATCCAGCCTGAAATAACTTAATAAACTAGAAACTATATGCTTTCCTTTTTAAAGAAACAAGTCGTCTTACTAGTTGGCGACCTTGGAGTCTCTCCCACCATCGAACCTTCTACTGCGCATCACCTAAAAAAAATAAAAGAGGGGGGTGAGTTTTCGTAAACTCAGTGTGTACAACCCTCAAAAAGAAACATTAAGTAAACATCAATCACCATATTATCATACATGCAATGCTTGTGCAACCCACCCCAATAATCTAACTGACACACATCAACTCCGTCCCCCGGTACACATCATGTGGGGATATAAATATTGACCCACCCATTCGATTCACATCGATGGTAGCCCGGATGCGGTACTACCTTCATAGCAGCAAGCTGCTAATCACATATTAGGCTTAATAGCCGTCGGTGGATCCACGGTCGTTAAGCAACCATGCGATCCTCATATACTACCTCCGTCCACAATTCTAAACCCATATGCATCCTAAACAGAGTATCATATGAATGTAGCAGGTACACAGGTAACATCCATAAATCTTACATTCAACACATAGGGGTATTTTAGTCATCTTCGCCCTTAGGGGCATTTCTGTAATTTCTCTTTGTTATGAGTTTATTACTTACCTTTGCTCGTTAACAAGTCCTCGATGACTAAAGTGAACGGATACTACGCACCAGGTAGGATTCTAGAGAAGAGGAGGTGAGTCATTAAGACCGCTTAAGTACCAAGCTCTCCCTAGATCCAATCCTAGACATGTATATACCCATTGCCACAGTTTAACCTTATGACTTATCCACGGTAACAATTTATTAATTAATTAAGTATTATATCTGTTTAAGCAGTTATCAGATACTAGGCCCAAAACCCCTTACAAAGCCCAGACAAGTCTATATACATGCATATGGCCCATTAGGCCCAATCACTTTCATAGGGCCCATTAGGCCCAAATCACTTTCATATGGCCCATTAGGCCCAAATCACATTCATATCATGCTTTCATACGATTTTCCATCACTTAGTATCAAATTGCCAATTTTGCCTATTATAGGCCCTACAACCCATCGGCCTGTTAGCCCATTTAGCCCATTTAGCCCACTCTGGCTGGTTGGCCAAAACACAGCCCAAGTCCATGGAATTGCCCATGGGGTCTCAGATAACCTATTAGTTTCCCCCTCACGAGTGTTCGTGCACTCGCAAGTCTGTTATAGCCAAACTTTCGGCTTTTCGGCATTTCAACTTTTTAGCATTTCGATTTTTCGACATTTTGGGATTTGCTGATCTATTGTGTGTGTGCAGTGTATGTACACACCTGGTAATAAAGCATGTTGTGATATTTCTAGCCACGAGCCTACAATCGGTGTCACTCAATGATTAATCCCACATACATATCGAATACTCTTACCAAAAGTCAAAATCTCACCTTAACCTTACCTGAAACACCAAGCCTTAATAGCTTTTCCTTGATCACTAATCACAAGTACTTCTCAGATCTGCATTAACCTTTATCATTAAGGTACATAATGCGTGACTTGTATCTGACATAAGTCACCCTTTCCTACTAAAGCCCATTCGGCCAATCCTTACCAAAGTGAAGAACACTTACCAAAGTCTCAACATCTAAGGAGCAAATCAGCAGGGATCCCAAAAGACTGAGATTTGATACTGCACTCCTACCAAAATCAATTTAGAAAGAGTGAGGGATAACAGTAATCAATACTAGCAAAACCGACTGAAAGGGCAAAGCACTTACACTAGATTTGGCTAAAAGAGAGAGTGTAGTGGCGGCACAGAGGGTATTCGGCTTTTGAGATTTTTATGGTGAAAAAGGTTTATTCAGCAAAATCAAGAAGAAGAGAAGAAGGAAACGGCTAAACTAAAGGTGAATCAAAGAGAATTGTGAAAAGAAAGGCAATTAAGGAGCAAGGAATTCGGCTTCTGAGCACTTGGAGTAAACGAAGTGTTCCAGCAACAAGAATGAATAATTCGACTAAAGGGAGAGAAGTAATTTCGGCACCTACATATATAATAGCCGAATTTCCTATCCCCAACTTCCCAATTCGGCTCCACCTCTTTACACTCCTCATCTTCTACTTTTTCTCCCTGATCACTCCTTAATCCCTTCCTTAAACTTCTCCTCTTATCACTCCCTACAGAGTTTATATCCAGCACCACTACTAGTCACATATTAAGCAAAAATAAATTGTCCTTTTGAGCAAGGAGGGATTCGAACCCCAGACCTCCTTGCCATGCATGTAACGCCACCTCTAAGCCTTACATGTGGCACTTCTTGCCACTCCACCACAAGGCTTTCTGTGTCTAATTCCTCCTTCATTTATTTAAAAACCAACCTACTTGCCATCAAGGTTCTTTTAACTATTAACCTATAATTTCCTTCACTTCTAAGTTCGAACTCAAAACTTAACCAAGGCCTATTATAACCTAAATACACTTGACTAGGAATATCTAGCACTCTTTTTATCAAAATGAAAATAAATAAAAGAAAGTTCGGGATTCTGAGATTTTTGGGGCATTACAAAATGACTGTTGTACCCCTGTGAGGTAAATTACAATTAAACCCCTATGTGTTGTATGATTGCTGAGCATGCCATATTTATCGTATGTACACTTATATTATGTTGCATTGCATGGGGTGGGGTGGGGTGGGATATATATATATTGTTGGAGGAAGTGTACTGAAAGGCTATAAGCCTATTACTAGTAGCTTTGCTGCAACGACTGTTAATGCCGAAACTGGTACTCTATTCTGGAGTGTAGGGATGGGTGGGTCGATTTATTCCCTACATGGAGTGTAGGGCTGGACGGAGTGGAGTGGAGAGGATGGTTTGGTAGGACCTTTTTATGCATTACTGATACTATACTGAATTTGGCTAAGGCCCACACTGATATTGCTACTGATATGGGCTTAAGCTCAGACTGTTCAACACTGTTTGTGTGTTTGTTTAATAAATAGGGATTGCACACTGAGTTTCATACTCACTTTTACTGCTTAATTGTGCAGGTAAGCCTTAGGCGAGTCGGTGCTGCAAAGGACTCAGTGACGACCACACCACTATTTTAATTTTCGTTATGAATTTTAGTAAGAGTATCTATATTTGGGGCATTTTATGTAACAAGGCCGTTTTAATTTGTTTTAAATTGGGGATTTTAAATTCGATCTATTAGTTGTAGGATGCGAGTTTTCAAAAACAAAATTAAAAGATTTTCAGCTATCAAGCTACGTACTTGATGTAAAAGCTTCTGCAACGACAACGTTTTTTAGTAACATAAAAACCTAGTATGAGACATGTTTTTACTAAAAGAACCTGTATTTTCGCAAGTAAACTAAACAAGTTGGTTTTTGTAAAGAATCGCTAATGAGATTATTTATGAAAACTAGATTTCTAACTAAATATGTGTTTTCCGAAACCCACCTCAATGTGACATCACAGATGCGGCCCTAACGTCTAAGCCGGGTTTGGGGTGTTACAAAATTCTCTAAGTGTCATAAAATTTTCTAAAGTTCTCAATTTAGTCCCGAACCGCCTCTAATGTATGCTTTGAGCTTCGTAGGCTCGTTTATGGGACGACATGAATGTTTTTGAAATGTTTTTAAATTTAAGTGGAAATTATGATTATGCCTCTGGGTTGATAGTAGTAACGTGATGATTCTAGTATTTAGATTTCTTTAAATTTTGTGTAAAGTTTTGACCTCAGCAAAAGCATAAGTGGTGAAACTACGAGTTTCGATTTGTATGGTGGATTTCTACTCCCGAATAAGTTGATTAAAGTTAATGCCCTCGATCGAGATATTCTAGTTATTTTGAGCTAAAGCAATGGTAAAGGTCTTTGATAGGCATGATAAGTGAATCTTAAATGATTGCATGTTGAATGGTTCTATCATATGAAAGGAAGGATTTCCTGAAGCTTTATCAAGTAGTAATTAAGACCGACTTGGTTGTTCAGTCTGTATGGGTTATTGTTTGAAAGATTTAATGAAATAATTATGTCTGAATCGTTTTTCTCAAGCCTGAAAATAAGATTTTATCTTTTTCGGGTAAAAGACAAATAGTTTGAATGGAAAGTGCATGTATCTTAGAAGACTTTGATACGATTTAAAGCTACTATGAATGATAAAATTTCTGTTTTGCGAAAATTGAATGGTCTATTACATGTTAATTAGTAAAACTTTGAGTAGGCGATGACATTGTTAACCGAAGCCTTTGAACTGGTTTAGTCTGCATTGAGCAAAGACTTTTTTTATTTTCAGTGATGTGTTTTAATATAAGAAAGGTAGAGTGATAGCTCAACGTATCTGATGTTATAGACAGATTTAAGTTTGTGATAGTGTAGCTAACTTGAATCGTTAAAGGATGATAAGACAATTATGATATGATCTCTAAGAAAGAGTTACTATGAATTTCATATACGAATTATTCCTGTCTTTAGAAAGGAAAGATGTTATGTGGCTTTTATTAAGTGTTTGATGAAATCTGCAAATCATTTCAGTATATGTTAAATTTCTACCTAACGGGTTAATGGAATCATTGATCTTTGAGATTGTCGGATTCTTGGAATGCTAGTCCTGGTTAATTAGATTGAGATCCGGATTCTATATTTTGAGTTATTGAGAAGCTAAATAAGACCCTGATTTTTAATGAAGGCTAAAGTAAAAGTTCTTTAGTAATGTTTATGAGATAGTAGAGTTTATGAGGAACTAAACCACTCTTCTGGTATGATTTTCGTGGACGAAAATCCCTAAAGGGGGGAGAGTTGTAACATCACGAATTAGGACCTAGTCGGAACAGTGATTTTGAGACCACAAATCTGATGTAAAAAAATTCATTTTTATTATATTTTTATGGTCTACAATTCTATGGAATTGTTTTGTGAAAATTTCGTCCGAAAATTTTGACGTTTGGGCCTCAATTTAGTCAAAAGGACTAAATCGTAAAAAGTGCAAAAGTTGAGTTCTACATGCTAGAGGTGTCCAATTGTTATGAAATTTTAAATTGGAGGTCCTTAAATGGTAATTAGACCATTTATTAATTTTTTTGACAAAAATGGACATGAAATGGGTCAAATAGAATATTTTTAAGTTAGGGGCATTTTGGTCATTTAGTAATTAAAATGAATTAAAAATAAAATTAAAAGCCAATTTTTGTCCATCTTCAACCCCATGGCTGAAACTTTCATGGAGAAGACATAGCTAGGGTTTTTCAAGCTTCCAATCTCGATCGTAAGTTTATTCTAGCCCCGTTTTTAATGATTTTTATGTTTTTAAAATCCTCGTAACAAGATCTACCTATTTCTACCATTTATTTGAGTTATGATGAAGGTATAGGGTTTGAAACGTGTTATAAATTTGTGCATATTGATGTTTAATGGTAGATTATGCATGTTTATGGTTGGAGAAATGACTTTTACTTAGTAGTTTTCAGTGAAAACGCTAAAAAGGACTAAATTGTAAAAGTTATAAAATTTGTCATAAAAGTGTGATTTAGTAAAAATTTTGGGCTGCTATAGTTATGAAAATGATTTTTCTAGGCTTAAAGTGTAAAAAATTGAATAAAAATCATTTTACGAGCCTAGGGGAAAAAGTGTAAATATGATAAAGTTTAGGGGTAAAAATGTAATTTTTTAAAAGTATGATTTTTGGGTCAATTTGAATAATGTGAATAATAAATGAGCTATATTTGAAATGTTAGATCAAGAAAACTGAGATTCGGGCCTAAATCGAGAAAGTTCGAGATTATGGACTAAATTGGAATTGTTGGCCGTAATTGCATTTAAGGTAAGTTCATGTGATTAAATAAGAATGATATTCATGTTATTATTGTTACACTTGAAGTCTATTTTGTTATGGTTGTATTTATTTATATGTTAATGATATTGTGTATGGGAACGTGATGTACCCATGAAGTAATCGATAGCTCAAATGTCGATAACATGTGATGGGATGATTGAATATAATGGAAATTTGATGGAACATGGTATTTCTTTGAAACGAGTAAGTTTTTATGTAAATAATATATCATTTTTACCTATGTTATAATATTTTGTTATTATATGAGATGTGGTTGTATATTGAGTGATCAGTTGATGTAAATTATGAATTTAAGTTGATTATGGATGAATTGGTAAAATGTTGAAAAGTGAGGAATTACCTGGTTGGACCTTCGGAATAGAAAAGATACGAATGATCCGTTGTGAAAACACATATGTAGTACTATGTGCAGGATACTATGTGTTTAAGATGGTTTTAGGTCACGTGTGTAGTACTAAGTGCAGGCTACTACGTGTACCAGATGGTTGGGTCGCATGTGTAGTACTAAGTGTAGGCTACTATGCATACCCGATAGCTTCGATCACATGTGTGGTACTAAGTGTAAGCCACTATGTGTAAGAGACGGTTTTGGTCACACATGTAGTACTAAGTGCAAGCTACTATGTGCACCAAATAGCTTCGGTTACAAGGGTGCTAATATGTGTAGGCCACCATGTATCTGTTATTATTGCGATGAGTTCAACGGGAAATTGACTAGGTGAAAATACATGTGATCATGTAATAACTAGTATAATTGAATATGACTATGTGATGAATAAGTGCAGGTATATGTGTGTGAAAATTTATGAGCAATGTGCTCGATAGTTGAGCAAACTTTCGGTAAGATGGAATGGAGTAAGTGAGATTATGTAAGAGTGAAATTTATAATAAAATAGTTTTGGACAGTAGCAGTTGTTTGAATTTGAAAAATAACCAAAAATGGTGGAAATCGAATTAGAAGTTGAATAAGATATGAAATAAAATCTTATTGAATCTATTTTTACATAAAGGAAACTGTGAAAACAGAAGAATTTTATATTTTGTGATATTTGAATTTTTGTGAGATAGGGTCAGAATGATTTTGGAATCCCCTATTCTAACCTGGAAAAAATCATTAAAAATTGTACAAATATAATTATGGGTTATAATTTATATGCTTAAAATCCTTAATGGGTCTATTTTCGAAAGAAATAAACGGGAACATTATCCAAATATTGTACGAAGAGAATTAATTTTTAGTGCAGAGGGGTCGGAACTATCAGACAGTGAAACAAGGGAGAATTTAAAGAATAAATTGTACATATTGGCTAATCCAAAAATTCTTAAAATTTTATGATAAGCAAATACATGAGTCTAGTTTCAGGGAAAATTAGCGGATCTTGATTTGGAGTTCCATAGCTCAAATTATAAGTAACTGAGTGACTATGACTCGAGTAAATAGCTTAACTTGAACATAAGTAAAAGTGCAATTATGATTATTTTACCTTGGAATCATGTTGTAAGAATTGATGGAATCATGTTGATAAATTGCTTATTATTTTTATATGGACTTACTAAGCTACATAGCTTACCCCCTCCTTTTCATTTCTTTAGTGTTGTCAAGTTAGCTTAGGGTTGGAGATCATTGGAGGCAGCATCACACTATCGAGCTATCAATAGGGGTGTTATAGTAAGACCATGGTTGGACCATGGTAGTACATGTGAGTACGTGTAAGACCATAGCCGGGCTATAGCATCGTAATGACATGTAAGACCATAGTTGGGCTATGGCATTGTGATACGTGTAAAACCATGTCTGGGACATGGCATCGATATGAGATTTCGCGTTAGACCATGTCTAGGACATGGCATCGATATGAGACTTCGTGTAAGACCATAATTGGACTATGGCATCGAGTAAACAACGTACTCAAACCCGTAAGACATTCTCTAATTTGACAAATGTTGGTAAGAAAAATTTTAGTTAAATGTTGGAATTTAATTAGATACTAATATTAAGTTCGAGTAAGTAAATTCATTGTTTGAAATGATGAATGGCAGAAAACATTTGAAAAATAAATAAGTCTATTAAATAGCTTCGAATGAATTATGTGATTATGGTGATATTATGTTGATGATGAATGCAAAGTCATATGTGTGTGTTTATGAGAGTCAAGTTAGAGGCTTTACAACCTTACCCCCTTACCAATGTTGCTTTCTAACAAAAATTCACGAGAATCGTGTTGAATAAGTCCATAAGTGTGAAACTAAAGAGTTCAATGGTGAAATAATTAGTAATGCATACAGAGATGAAAATAGAGTGGAAAGAGAAAACAGTTTTGAAAGAAATATTAGAATGTTTTAAAGATTATACAGATTATGCAATGTCACGAGTAAAGAAGAAATTAGTCTCGGCTAATCAACTCAACTAGGTATGGAGTCTAAAGACTTGTTTACTAAAAATTTCTTCTGAATTGGTTTTTGTTAGTGAATGGAATAATACGGGGTTCATGATAACAGAATTAGTCAGAGAAATGATGTTTGAATTGTAAAGATGTCTGAGTATAACAATTGTGGTTGAATGGATTATAATGATCTCTTCTAAGTATTCTATATATTCTTTTATCCTCAGGGGTTTATATGGTTGTTCTTTTTCTGATGAAATTCTTATTGCATGAGTATACTAGCTGACTCTAATGTTAGATGAAAGCACTGTTGGACTATTTGATTTATAATCGGCATTTCCTTATTTCTTTGAGATTCTATTCTATTATGTTTAGAATAAATTTGATGACGAAATTTATGTGAGGCCATTCTTCTGTTTCTACTAGATGTTGTTTTATTTTACATGTATATATATTTGGAAATTATATTATCTCTGTCATAATGGAATTCCAGAGTCGGTAAGCAGAGTTTATCTTCTAGTTTTCCTTGAAGAATCATCAAGATCTTTATTATTTCCTTATGAGTTATGTTCTCGGACTTCCGGTATGGTATCGCATATTGGATTTCTCTATCTCGATTTTCTTATCATTCTTATTTCGTAAATTGTCAATCATGGCTCATTTTTAAAGTATGTTCTTTGGTCTGTGATGGCTATGTTTATTATGATTGTATTTCTGGATTTGACAATAGGATGTGTTGATTCTAGTATCAGGATTTTTGTAATTTTCGTGGAAGAAATTGATATCGGCAATGGTATAAATGGTGAGAGCACAAGCTTAAATTGTATAGCAGTTTTCTTTCCTCAGGTAAGTTTGGTTAAAGTCGATGAGTTCAATCAGGATAGTTGTTTCCTCGAGCTAATACGGTTGAAAAGATCTTTGATTAACATGTTAAGAGAATTTTGAAAGATTGTGTGTTTGAGCTATTTTCTCCTCTTGAAGAAAAGAGTATTTTGATATGTTATTATTTGATAGTTGAAATCAACTCAGTTGTTTTTATTAGAGTTAACTGATTTGTTGAGATGTGATTTGAGTTATATGTATTTAAGCATGTCCTCAGCTAAGAGAATAAATTTTGTGCATGCACGAGTATGAAGATAGATAGACAGAATGAAAAATCTATATTTTAGCAAGTATGGTACAGAGATATACCTATTAGATTCTGTTCTAATCGAATGATGTTATTACAAGTTAAAGCTATTTCGATTGATAACGTTATCACAGTTGTGAAAGTTTGAATGGTATGTTGCATGTTAGCAAAGTTGAATACAGTTGAAGGTATTATTAACCGAAGCTCTAGTTATGAGTCCAGTATGAATTGAGAAAAGAATTTGCGATTTTTCAGTGATGTATTATTGAACAGATCGGAATATGTTTTAATACAAGAATGTAATGTGATAGTGAATGGTAGCTTATTTGTTCATCCTAAAGTAATAAAATGTGCAGTTATATGAAGTAGACGTTCTAATGATTGAGTATGTACCATGATATTTTTTAGTTTACGTTCAGATGTCTATTTGTTAGCAAGTAAGCCGAAAATCAAGTATATTCAGGACTAACACAGTCAGTGATGGTACGGGAGTGATAATAAGATAGAGTTACCATAAATTTCGTATCGGGATTGTCATAATCTCTGAAAAGGAAGATGTTATTTGGATTGTGGTTGATTGTTATGATCATTTTAGTATCTGCAGAGTTCTTATTTGACAGATCAACTGAGTATATATGTTACGGAGAGAGTAATTCAGATTTTTTGACGATATGCTCCGACACTGTGTATCAAAATTCAAAGGTTATTGGAAGGATATATACGAGGTTAAATCGATTTGTGATTCTGGAAAGTTAGTGAAAGTGTTTCATGAGAGTTGAAAGCAATTTCTTCTGGTAAGATTTTCGGGACGAAAATCCCTAAATGGGGGAGAGTTGTAACAGCCCGATTTTGGGCCTAGTCAGAATAGTGGTTTCGGGACCACAAATCTGACATAGTAAAATTCATTTTATTACATTTTTATAGTCTACAATTTTATGGAATTGTTTTGGAAAAATTTTGATCTAAAATTTTGACGTTTGGGCACTCAATTTAGTCAAAATGACTAAATTGTAAAAAGTGCAAAACTTGAGTTCTAGAAGCTAGAGGTGTCAAATTGCTATGAAACTTTAAATTGGAGGTCCTTATATGGTAACTAGACCATTGGTTAATTTTTTGGACAAAAATAGACATGAAATAGGTGAAATAAGATATTTTTAAGTTAGGGGCATTTTGGTCATTTAGTAATTTAATAATTAAATAAACAAAATAAAAGAAAAATTTTGCTCATCTTCAACCCCTTGGCTAAATTTTTGAAGACCACCATGGCTAAGGTTTTTTTCAAGCTTTCCAAGCTCCATAGTAAGTCCGTTCTTGTCCCGTTTTTAATGATTTTCACGTTTTTGAAATCCTTGTAACATGATCTACCTATTTCTACCATTTATTTGAGTTATTATGAAGGTCTAGGGTTTGACCCATGTTAGAAATTTGTGTATTTTGATGTTTAATGGTAGATTATGCATGTTTATGGTTGGAGAAACAACTTTTGCTAAGTGATTTTCGGTGAAAATGCCTAAAATGACTAAATTGTAAAAGTTATAAAATATGCAATAAAAGTGTGTTTTATTGGAAATTGTGGGCTGTTATAGTTATGAAAATGGTTCGGCTAGGCTAAAGGTACAAAGAAATTGAATGAAAATTATTTTACAAGCCTAGGGGCAAAAGTGTAAATATGACAAAGTTTAGGGGAAAATGTGAATTTTTCCAAAATGAGATTTTGGGTTGCATTGAGTAGCTTAATGATTAAATAAGCTAAATGTGATGTTGTAGATCAATAAAAATGAGATTCGGGCCTAGAACGGGTGGAAAACAAAGTATTGGACAGTTAGGTCATTTTCTTCATTGTCGCATTCGAGGTAAGATTATATGTAAATATAAGCGTTATTTTTATTATTGCATTGTTATTTGTATACTTTAATATTTTATGAATTATATGAATAAAATTATGGACAAGTTCGACAACGATGTGATAAGCGACAAAATCCAGGTTGAACCTTAGGAATAGAATAGGATACGAGTGACATGTCACTAGGACCCCATGTGATATATATGATTACGTGATCCGAGTGCTGGTCATATATGTCCTACCGGTGCCTAAGTAGTCAAGCATGTGTTACGAATACCTGACAACTTGTGTGAGCAGCTCGTGTAGTTACGTCTTGACCCTCAGCTTGTGTGAGCAGGCCCATGATTAGCTCAAGAGCAAGCATTAATGTGATATGAAATATGAGGTAGTTTTGGCTACATATGTTGAACTTATGTGCAAAGACTTTCCGTGTATCTAATTAGCATTCCAAGTGTTCAACGGGTAATACAAAAATTGTGTCAGATGTGAAAGGATATGATTATGTTGCGAAATTGTACAGGTATGTACAGAAATTCAGTTGAGTATAGAATTCATGAATGGTGAGTTCATGAGCATTGAGACAATGTTATTGTATTAACCTTATGAATAATGGTATATGTGTATATATGTATGGTAAGAATTGTTGATGTTTAAGAATCAGGCTTTTAGGCCAAATTGAATTGAAATGTGGTTTGTTGTATTTCACTTGAAAATGATTCATCGGTTATGAGCAAAAAGAAAAGATTGGCATGCTTATTCACTAAAGATGGATATGTTTGCATGAGAATTTAAGAGCTTAGAAAATTGAGAGATGATAAGTTATATGTTTGAAAAATTGTATATATATAATTAATGTGCATGTTTACTATGAAATTTGAAATGATTTGTTAATTAGTGTAACATATTATAATGGGAAAGATTACGGTTGCCAGGCTAATGCCAAGACATGTTGAATTATGGTCATAAATTGAAAAGGGTAATCATTGTGATTGAATAAATTATGATTACGAGACTTAAGAAAATTTATACTATTTGGTAATCATATTATTGAAATGGTAAATTTATGGCATAAGTTGCTTATTATTTACATATGAACTTACTAAGCTATATCGATTACCCCCTTCCTTTCCCATGTCTTGTAAGGTTAATAAGCTAGCTCGGGTTGTAGATAGCCAGAGATCCTATCACACTATCAAGCTATCACTTTGGGTATCGATGAATTCAAGTATTTTGAGTCTATGGCATGTATAGGGACTTGGTCTTTTGGTTATATGTGTCATTATTAATGTGGCCAAATGTGTTGGCCTATAATGGATTATTGTTCAAATTGTACATAGCCACAAATGATGGCTTATGTTGATTACAAGTTTATTCATGTGTTAATGCCCTCTTGTGAATGTGATGTTAATATGTTTTAATGGGCTACGTATGATGTTTTAAGTATGAAAAATGATGGCAAGAGAATGACATATTATTGTCTTAGTTGTGAGTGTTTGGTTGCCTAAGTATGATATGCTTTGTGCCTTTGAATTGATATGAGTGCATGTGTGAATAAGGGTGGCAAATGGCTTGGTAAATGGCCTTGTTTTCTTGTCCACATAGGTAGACACACGAGCGTGTGTCTAGGCCGTGTGTGACACATGGTGTAATATCCCGAATTAGGGCCTAATCGGAATAGTGGTTTCGTGACCACAAATTCGAGATAGAAATAATTATTTTATAATTATTTTGAGGTTTATGATATGATTGCATGATTGTGTGAAAATTTTGTGAAGAAACTCTATGCATAAAATGCTTAATTTGAAGTTAGGGACTAAATCGAATAAGTTGCAAAACTTGCATTCTAGAAGTTTTTAGTATGAAATTGCTTTGAAATATTAATTAGGAGGTCTTAAATAGCAATTTTACAAATTTCTAAAATTTTGGACAAAAATGGGCTTGTACATGAAAATTTTCAAAGAAAGGTATTAAAGGCATTTTGGTCATTTGGATATTTAATGAAATAAAATGGGAAAAATAACACAAAATAGTCATCTTACTCATTTAGTTGCTGCCGAAATCCACTCTCACCATAGCTAGGGTTTCTTCAACTTTCAAGCTTCATAGTAAGTGATTCTAAGCCCCGTTTTTAATGATTTTTACGTTTTTGAGATTCTAGTAACTCGATAAAGCTTATGTTAGCAATAATTTAACCTAGGGTTTATATTTGGAAAAATACCCATAGATGAAATTTGTGTATTTTGATGTTTTATGATAGAATATGAGGTTTTAAATTATGTTAGACAACTTGTACTACTCGATTTTAAGCAAAAACGAGTAAAAGGGCTTCATCGGTAAAAATACCTAATAGTCACAAGTACATGTTAGAGTGAGAATTTGATGTTGCCATAGAAGAGAAAAGTGATCAGCATGTTATAAAACATAAGAATAAGGAATAAATTTTAATCCCGAGCCTAGGGGCAAAAGTGTAAATATGTAAAAGTTTAGGGGTAAAATTGTAATTTTGCCAAAATTTGAATTAAGGATTAATTTGATAATGTGAGTATTAAATAAGCTAAATGTGTTATTTTAGATCAAGAAAGACGTGGAATCGACCCCAATTGAGGAAAAGAAAAGATTGTGGACTAAATTGCAAAATCTTTGTATTTTGGTACCAAGGTAAGTTCATGTGTAAATAATGTAGCATAATTGTTATTTTTAAGTCTTTGATGTCAATTATGTGATATGCTGATTTTTATCATGAAATATATGCTTTGTGGTTATTTTCTAACAAAATGCAAATCATGTGTGCTACTTGCTAAATATAATTATTACCGAGTATTGATTTCGGTATTCTACGGAAGACGGCAAGGATATGTATTCGAGGAAAATCCCGTTTGAACCTTAGGAATAGATTAGGATACAAGTGACATGTCACTAGGATGGTTAAGCATCCGAACTCGTTGAGTTGAGTCCGAGTTCACTTATGGATGCGAATGTCCGAACTCGTTGAGTTGAGTCTGAGTTCGTGAGATGTAACTATGCATCCGAGCTCGTTGAGTTGAGTCCGAGTTCACTTATGGATGCGAACGCCCGAGTTCGTTGAGTTGAGTCCGAGTTCGCTTATGGGCGGGTTACATGATTGCTTGATTGCATATGTGGCACTTATGTGCAAGTTATCCATGTATCCGAATTATATTCCGATGTGTTCAACGAGTAAAGTTCTACTCAAATGGAGGAAAACTCAAGATGTAAAGAGACGTATTGGTAAGTGATGTGAAATGGATATTTTGGACAGGTATGTATTTAACCCTCGGGTTGAGTATTGATACAACCACGATAAGGTAATGAGATGATGAAAAATGATTAGAAATGTGATATGTGTTTTTGTGATATATGCTAATGTTGATTGGTTTGATTGTTTGTTATGTTACTTATTATTTGCATATGAACTTACTAAGCATTTATGCTTACTCCCTCATTCTTACTCATTGTAGTTTTGGAAAAGCCAGCTCAGGAGTCGGGATAGGTCGAAGGCTCAGTCACACTATCCGGAAGACTTTTTGGTAAATGGCTTGTAAATTTAAGTATGGAATGTATAGCAATATACTTATTTTGTGTAAATGATCTTATGATATGGTGATGGAATGGTTGAGAAAATGTTTGATAATGATAATTTATGGAAATGGTTAGTTTAGATTATGTTTGATGTTATGGAAAGTTATTAAGATACTTAGTGCATGAAAACTCATAAAAAGGGATGAAATTTGCTATAAACAGAACATTGCAGCAACACTGACGTGAGTTTGAAAATTTACTAAAAATCATAGAAATCGAATTAGGTGATGGATTAAATATGAAATTGAAGCTTAACATGTCTAGTTTCACATAAAACAAATGAAACAGGTAAAGAAATTATATGTTAGAAGATATTTGAATTTTAGTGAAACAGGGCCAGAGTGATTTCTGGATCCCCTGTTCCAACTTTAAAAATTCACCATAAATTTTACAGATATAATCAAGTGGTGTATTTTATATTATCAGAATCCTTATTAAGTCTAGTTTGAGGAGAAACAAATCTCATAATCATATGAATTTTTTACAAATAGAAATGCGGTTTGTAGTAAACAGAGGTCAGTCCAGTCAAGTCCTGTAACAGGGGTAATTTTAACTAATAAACTGTACTAATTTGCCTAACCAAAAATTCTAGAAAAAAATTAGTAGATGGGTATATGAGTCTAGATTTAGGGAAAATTTACGGATCTTGATTTCAAGTTTTGTAAGTCGAGATATGATTTTTCTTGTGACTATGATGCAAGTAGCTTGAAAGCTGTGAATGTAGAAACAAATAATTCAAAGTTCTAAAAATGTTAAATTAAGTTTAGTAACACCTCATACTCGACTCCGGCGATGGTCTCGGGCGTGGGGGCGTTACATTTAGTGGTATCAGAGCAGGTTTAGTTGGTTCTCGGACTACGTGTTGTATGTACGGATTTTGCTATACATGCCATATGTATAAATTGTGATAGTGTGACGACTTCTGACCTTTTTAAATGATTTTTTTTATAGTAAATGGATCCCGATCCAGGTGTGGGCAGATGAAGTAGAGAGTAATGCGCGCCAGCTCGGCTAAAGGAGCAGTACGACTAAAAATCCACCTCCTACTGTTGGTGGGGAGGAGGAGGAGAAAGGGGTCGGGAAGCCTTTCTCCAAATGATGAGTGCATGGTACACTCGAGTTCGTTAAATGCGAACCCAAATGTACAACCTCCCCACCTCCCCAATTCCTCAACCTATACCCCGATGCCTCAAGGTATGGATCGATGATATTTCATAGAACTCCAGTTGATAGAATCCGCAAGCAAGGGGTAGAAGAATTTAAAGCAAATATTGATGATGATGCCGAGAAAGCGAGTTCGGCTTGAAAATTCTATCCCAGGGTGTTTGATGAATTATCTTGTACACTGAAGAATGTTTGAAATGCGCTATATCTTTGTTGAGGATTCAGCCTATAATTGGTGGAAGACTTTGATTTGAGTGGTACGAAAGAGAGAACAACTTGGGAATTCTTTCAAGAAGAGTTTGGAAGAAATATATTAGTGAAAGATTTATTGATCGAAGCGTAAAGAATTTCTTGAGTTGAAGCAAGGTAATATGATGGTTCTGAGAATATGAAAGAGAGTTTGTTCGATTAAGTAAGTATGCGGAGAGAGTATGTTCCTACAGAGGCCAAGATGTGCCGACGATTTGAAGACGGGCTCAACGAAGACATCAAGGTATTTGTTGGAATTCTTGAATTAAAAGAAATGGTAGTATTGGTTGATCGAGCTTGCAAGGTGAAGAACTACTTAAAGAGAAGAAAAAGGTAGAGGTGAGACTAAGAATTGGAAGAAAAGACCTACGAGCGGTTCATTTTCACAAAGAACTGGAAAGTCAAGAAATATGAATCCTCGTTCCCAAGCTTCATTTGGGCAATCATATGGGAATTATAAGAAGCAAAATGTGGGTCCTAAGTCCCGGACTACTTGGCAAACCGGTGTAGGGAATTCGAGATTTGTTAAACACGAGTGCGGCGGTGTGGTAGGAATCATTTTGGTGCATGCAGAGCAAATGAATGTTTTCGATGTGGTTCTCCGGATCATTTTATTAGAGATCGCTAGAGAGAGTGAAAAAGAAAAATTTGAGAATACAAAAACAAGTGGGGTGGATTCGAGAGGAAGATATCCAAGAAAAGCGGGAGCGAAGCAAGCGGTAAGAATGTAGCCGAGGATGCACCAATTAGACTGAAGGAAGGGCTTGGCTAGGACTTATGCTATTAAAGCGCGAAGATGCTTCCTCACCGATGTGATTCTTGGTACATTTTCTCTCTATAATGTTAATGTTATTGCTTTGATTGATCCCGGTTCTACTCATTCATATGTGTGCATGAAATTGGTGTCTAGTATGAATATATACCGTTGAGAAACACAGAATTTATGATTAGAGTGTCGAATCAGTTAGGCAAATGTGTGATTGTTGATAAAGTATGTAAGAAATGTCCTTTAATGAATCGGGATCATTACTTTCCGGCCGACTTGATGTTGTTGCCGTTTGATGAGTTTGATGTTATTTTGGGTATGGATTGGTTGACATTGCATGATGCTAAAATAAATTGCAAAGAAAAGGTTATAGAATTAAAGTGTGAAAATGGTGAAACTCTGCGGGTTGAATCAGATAAATCAGAGGCATTACCTAGTGTGATTTCTTCAATGCCGGCTCAAAGATATCTGAGAATGGGTTATGAAGCTTATTTGGCGTATGTAATTAATACAAAAGAAGTTGAAAAGAAAGTTGAATCAGTGCCGGTTGTGTGTGAATTTGCAGACGTATTTCCAGAAGAATTACCGGGTTTGCCTCCAGTCAGGGAAGTAGAATTTGGTATTGATTTGATACCGGGAACAACTCCTATCTCGATTGCTCAGTATAGAATAGCACCAGTAGAGTTGAAAGAATTAAAGTCGCAGTTGCAAGAGTTGACTGATAAAGGCTTTGTGAGACCGAGTTTTTCACCTTGGGGTGCTCCCGTGTTATTTGTGAAAAACAAGGATGGTTCTATGAGGTTGTGTGTTGATTATCGGCAATTAAACAAGGTAACAATCAAGAACAAGTATCCGTTGCCAAGAATTGATGATTTGTTTGATCAGCTAAAAGGAGCGACATGGTTTTCAAAGATTGACTTGAGATCCAGGTATTATCAATCTGCGGGTAAAAGAGTCGGATGTGCCTAAAAGCGCTTTTAGAACAAGGTATGGTCATTATGAATTTTTAGTTATGCCATTCGGGTTGACAAATGCTCTCTTTGTGTTTATGGATTTAATGAATCGCATATTCGACCATACTTGGACAAATTTGTTGTGGTGTTTATAGATGATATTTTAATTTATTCAAAGGATGAGACAGAGCATCTTGAGCATTTGAGGATAGTTTTGCAAACTTTGAGAGATAAGCAACTGTATGCTAAGTTTAGTAAAAGTGAATTTTGGCTCGGGAAGTTGGATTTTTGGGTCATATTGTTTTGGTGATAGTATACGTGTTGATCCTAGTAAAATTTCAGCCATTGTTGACTGGAAACCACCAAAAAAATGTAACCGAAGTTAGAAGTTTCTTGGGGCTAGCTGGGTATTATCGGCGGTTTGTAAATGGATTTTCTATAATTGCTGCTCCTATAACTAGACTACTCCGAAAGGATGTTAAATTTGAATGGACGGAAGAATGTCAATGAGTTTTGAAGAATTGAAAAAGTTATTAACAGAGGCACTAGTGTTAGTACAGCCCGAATCAGGTAAAGAATTTGTGGTGTATAGTGATGCTTCTCTAAATGGTTTGGGGTGTGTGCTTATGCAAGAAGGAAAAGTGGTGGCCTATGCTTCGAGGCAGTTAAAACCTCATGAGAGGAATTATCCTACTCACGATTTGGAATTGGCTGCGGTGGTGTTTGCTTTGAAAATTTGGCGACATTATTTGTATGGTGAAAAGTGCCGGGTATATACCGACCATAAAAGTCTTAAGTACTTGATGTCACAAAAAGACTTGAATTTAAGACAGCGAAGATGGTTGGAGTTATTGAAAGATTACAAGCTTGTTATTGATTATCATCCGGGAAAAGCGAATGTAGTTGCCGATGCTTTAAGCAAAAAGTTGTTGTTTGCATTGAGAGTTATGAACACTCAGTTGAAAATGTCAGATGATGGTTCGATTCTAGCAGAGTGAAGAGCAAAACCAATGTTTTTACAAGAGATTTCTGAAGCTCAGAAAGATGATCAATATTTGCAAGCCAAAAGAAAGCGGTGTGAAGTTGATACTGAGTCGATTGAGAATCGGTTCGATGGGTGCTTAATGTTTAAAGATCGGATTTGTGTACCGAAGAATGAGGAATTGATTCAGAAGATCCTACAGGAAGCACATAGTGGTTGTTTCTCAATTCATCCGGGTAGTACGAAAATGTATAATGACTTGAAGAAAATGTATTGGTGGAATGGTATGAAAAAAGATATATCAGAGTTTGTGTCCAAATGCTTAATTTGTCAACGGTGAAAGTTGAACACCAAGTGCCTTGGGATTACTTCACCTATTATGGTTCCCTGAATGGAAATGGGATCGGATTACTATGGATTTTGTATCGGGATTGCCATCGACTCAGGAAAGAAAGATGCCATCCGGGTAATAGTTGATGATTAACTAAGCCGACTCATTTTATCCCTGATGACGCACGGATTATTCTCTTAACAAATTGGCTGAATCAGTATATTAGAGAAATTGTTAGACTACATGGAATACCATTGTCGATTATTTGGATAGAGATCCAAGGTTTACCTCACGGTTTTGGCAAAAGTTGCAAGACGCGTTAGGTACAAAGTTAAATTCGAAGATGCTTTTCATCCACAAACCGATGGACAATCGAGAGAGTAATTCAGATTCTTGAAGATATGCTCGGATGTTGTGTATTGGAATTTCAAGGAAGTTGGGAAAAATATTTACCGTTGGTAGAATTTGCTTACAATAATAGTTATCGACGAGCTTGAAAATGGCACCTTATGAAGCATTGTATGGTCGTAAGTGTCGAACGCCTTTGTATTGGAGTGAACTCAAGGAAAATCAGATTTATGGAGTTGATCTAATAAAAGAAACCGAAGAAAAAGTGAAGGTAATTCGAAATTGTTTGAAAGCTGCTTCAGATAGACAGAAATCTTATGCAGATTTGAAACGAAAAGACAGTGAATTTCAAGTTGGTGATAAAGTATTTTTAAAGGTGTCTCCGTGGAAAAAATTTCTCAGATTTGGACGGAAGGGCAAATTAAGTCCGCATTTTATTGGGCCGTATGAAATAATTGAAAAAGTTGGATCGGTAGCATATCGGCTAGCATTACCACCTGAATTAGAGAAGATTCATGATGTGTTCCACGTATCTATGTTACGACAGTATCGTTCGGATCCTTCACATGTAGTTTCACCGACAGAAATTGAACTACAACCAGATATGACCTATGAAGAAGAACCGATTAAGATTTTGACTCGAGAGGTCAAACAACTAAGGAATAAAAAGATTGCACTTGTGAAGGTGTTGTGGCAAAAGCATGGAGTAGAAGAAGCTACATGGGAATCCGAAGAAAATATGAGAAATCAATACCCACATCTATTTACCGGTAAGATTTTCGAGGACGAAAATCCTTAAAGGGGGGAGAGTTGTAATATCTCGAATTAGGGCCTAATCGGAATAGTGGTTTTGTGACCACAAATCCGAGATAGAAATAATTATTTTATAATTATTTTGAGGTTTATGATATGATTGCATGATTGTGTGAAAATTTTGTGAAGAAACTCTATGCATAAAATGCTTAATTTGAAGTTAGGGACTAAATCGAATAAGTTACAAAACTTGCATTCTAGAATTTTTTAGTATGAAATTGCTTTGAAATATTAATTAGGAGGTCTTAAATAGCAATTTGACCAATTTCTAAAATTTTGGACAAAAATGGGCTTGTACATGAAAATTTTCAAAGAAAGGTATTAAAGGCATTTTGGTCATTTGGATATTTAATGAAATAAAATGGGAAAAATAACACAAAATAGTCATCTTACTCATTTAGTTGCTGCCGAAATCCACTCTCACCATAGCCAGGGTTTCTTCAACTTTCAAGCTTCATAGTAAGTGATTGTAAGCACCGTTTTTAATGATTTTTACGTTTTTGAGATTCTAGTAACTCGATAAAGCTTATGTTAGCAATAATTTAACCTAGGGTTTATATTTGGAAAAATACCCATAGATGAAATTTGTGTATTTTGATGTTTTATGATATAATATGAGGTTTTAAATTATGTTAGACAACTTGTACTACTCGATTTTAAGCAAAAACGAGTAAAAGGGCTTCATCGGTAAAAATACCTAATAGTCACAAGTACATGTTAGAGTGAGAATTTGATGTTGCCATAGAAGAGAAAAGTGATCAGCATGTTATAAAACATAAGAATAAGGAATAAATTTTAATTCCGAGCCTAGGGGCAAAAGTGTAAATATGCAAAAGTTTAGGGGTAAATTTGTAATTTTGCCAAAATTTGAATTAAGGATTAATTTGATAATGTGAGTATTAAATAAGCTAAATGTGTTATTTTAGATCAAGAAAGACGTGGAATCGACCCCAATCGAGGAAAAGAAAAGATTGTGGACTAAATTGCAAAATCTTTGTATTTTGGTACCAAGGTAAGTTCATGTGTAAATAATGTAGCATAATTGTTATTTTTAAGTCATTGATGTCAATTATGTGATATGCTGATTTTTATCATGAAATATATGCTTTGTGGTTATTTTCTAACAAAATGCAAAACATGTGTGCTACTTGCTAAATATAATTATTACCGAGTATTGATTTCGGTATTCTAAGGAAGACGGCAAGGATATGTATTCGAGGAAAATCCCGTTTGAACCTTAGGAATAGATTAGGATACAAGTGACATGTCACTAGGATGGTTAAGCATCCGAACTCGTTGAGTTGAGTCCGAGTTCACTTATGGATGCGAATGTCCGAACTCGTTGAGTTGAGTCTGAGTTCGTGAGATGTAACTATGCATCCGAGCTCGTTGAGTTGAGTCCGAGTTCACTTATGGATGCGAACGCCCGAGCTCGTTGAGTTGAGTCCGAGTTCGCTTATGGGCGGGTTACATGATTGCTTGATTGCATATGTGGCACTTATGTACAAGTTATCCATATATCCGAATTATATTCCGATGTGTTCAACGGGTAAAGTTCTACTCAAATGGAGGAAAACTCGAGATGTAAAGAGACGTATTGGTAAGTGATGTGAAATGGATACTTTGGACAGGTATGTATTTAACCCTCGGGTTGAGTATTGATACAACCACGATAAGGTAATGAGATGATGAAAAATGATTAGAAATGTGATATGTGTTTTGGTGATATATGCTAATGTTGATTGGTTTGATTGTTTGTTATGTTACTTATTATTTGCATATGAACTTACTAAGCATTTATGCTTACTCCCTCCTTCTTACTCATTGTAGTTTTGGAAAAGCCAGCTCAGGAGTCGGGATAGGTCGAAGGCTCAGTCACACTATCCGGAAGACTTTTTGGTAAATGGCTTGTAAATTTAAGTATGGCATGTATAGCAATATACTTATTTTGTGTAAATGATCTTATGATATGGTGATCGAATAGTTGAGAAAATGTTTGATAATGATAAGTTATGGAAATGGTTAGTTTAGATTATGTTTGATGTAATGGAAAGTTATTAAGATACTTAGTGCATGAAAACTCATAAAAAGGGATGAAATTTGCCATAAACAGAACATTGCAGCAACACTGACGTGAGTTTGAAAATTTACTAAAAATCATAGAAATCTAATTAGGTTATGGATTAAATATGAAATTGAAGCTTAACATGTCTAGTTTCACATAAAACAAATGAAACAGGTAAAGGAATTATATGTTAGAAGATATTTGAATTTTAGTGAAACAGGGCCAGAGTGATTTCTGGATCCCCTGTTCCAACTTTAAAAATTCACCATAAATTGTACAGATATAATTAAGTGGTGTATTTTATATTATCAGAATCCTTATTTAGTATAGTTTCAGGAGAAACAAATATCATAATCATATGAATTTTTTACAGAGAGAAATGTGGTTTGTAGTAAACAGAGGTCAGTCCAGTCAAGTCCTGTAACAGGGGTAACTTTAACTAATAAACTGTACTAATTTGCCCAACCAAAAATTCTAGAAAAAAATTAGTAGATGGGTATATGAGTCTATATTAAGGGAAAATTTATGGATCTTGATTTCGAGTTTCGTAGGTCGAGATATGATTTTTCTTGTGACTGTGATGCAAGTAGCTTGAAAGCTGTGAATGTAGAAACAAATAATTCAAAGTTCTAAAAATGTTAAATTAAGTTTAGTAACACCTCATACTCGACTCCGGCGATGGTCTCGGGCGTGGGGACGTTACACATGGTCCACCCCATGGGCATGTGATCCAGTCGTGTGTCCCCTGCACCTTAATTTTTGCAAAACAGAATGCTCAGTATTGAGCACACGAGCAGAGACACGGGTATGTGTCTCGGCCATGTGAAGGACACGGCCTAAGCACACGGGCGTGTGACTTGGCTGTGTGACTTCAAATTGTTGATGACGTCATAAATAGAGAGTTACACGGGTTAGGGACACAGGCGTGTGTGACCACATGGTCTGCCCACATGGGCGTGTCCCAAGCCACATGGGCGTGTGACACCTGTTTTAGCAAAAAAATTCTCTAAGTGGCGTAAAATTTTCTAAAGTTCTCAGTTTTTTCCCCAACTGCTTCCAATGTATGTTTTGAGCTTCGTAGGTTCTTTTAAGGGACGACATGAATGTTTTTGAAAAGTTTTTAAATTTGAGTAGAAATTTATGTCTCGGTTTCGAATGTTTGTTTGAGTTTAAGTCCAGTAATGCCTCTTACCCTATTCCAACGTTGAATACGGGTAAGTAGTGTTACATTGCATCGGTACCAATCACCAATGAATGTATTTGTAAAAAGGGACCCGGATTATGGTTGTTATACACAATCAAAGGATTGTGTGCATTGTCGTTCCATGTCTATGTCTTTCCACAATCACATGGTTCTACCCACCCAACATTCAGATCAAAGTTAAACCCATGTATAGAAGATCGTCTATCGACAGTGGTTTTCAAAACCTTTGTATACGGGACTTCATGTAATATCCTAATTTTGGGCCTAGTCGGAATAGTGGTTTTGTGACCACAAAATCCGAGATAGAAATAATTATTTTATAATTATTTTGATGTTTATGATATGATTGCATGATTGTGTGAAAATTTCGTGATGAAATCCTATGCCTAAAGTGCTTAAATTGAAATTAAGGACTAAATCGAATAATTTGCAAAACTTGCATTCTAGAAGTTTCTAGTATGAAATTGTTTTGAAATATTAATTAGGAGGTCTTAAATAGAAATTTTACCAATTTCTAAGTTTATGGACAAAAATTGGACATGGATGGAATTTTTGGAAAGTTTAGTAGTAAGGGCATTTTTGTCATTTAGGGGTAAAATGAATTAAAATACAAAATTAAAAGCCAATTTTGCTCATCTTCAACCCCATGGCCGAATATAGCAAGGAGAAACCATGGCTAGGGTTTTTCAAGCTTCCAAGCTCGATTTTAAGTCCATTCTAGCCCCATTTTTCAAGTTCTTTACGTTTTTGGAGTCCGTGTGAGCAGATTAAGCTTATGCTAGCAATAATTCAACCTAGGGTTCATATTTGGAAAAATACCCATAGGTAAAATTTGTGTATTTTGGTGTTTTATGATAGAATATGAGGTTTTAAATTATGTTAGACAACTTGTGCTACTCGGTTTTAAGTGAAAACGAGCAAAAGGGCTTAATCGGTAAAAATACCTAATAGTCATAAGTACATGTTAGACTAAGAATTTGATGTTTCCATAGAAGGGAAAAATGATCAGCATGTCATAAAACATAAGAAAATAAGCTGAAGTTTAATTTACGAGCTTTGGGGCAAAAGTGTAAATATGCAAAAGTTTAGGGGCAAAATTGTAATTTTTCCAAAATATGATTTTGGGTCAATTTGAATAATGTGAGTCCTAATTAGACTATATTTTAAATGATAGAGCAAGGAAAACTGAAATTCGGGCTAAAATGGGGAAAATATCAAGTTGTGGACGAAATGGTAAAAGTATCCATTTTCGCATACTAGGTAAGTTCATATGTACATGTTGGTAACATAGTTATTATTTTAAATGTTTTTATGTTATTTAAATGATATGATAATTATTATGAAATATTATACTCGTGATATTTGTTTGATAATATGTCAAATTATGTGATATACTTGGAAAATGTGAAATACTACCAAGTATCGGTATCGGTATTCCGTAGAAGATGGTTGAGACACATGATTGGGAAAAAGGTTTCGTTGAACCTTAGGAATGGATTAGGATACAAGTGACATGTCACTGGGATATTTGGGCATCCGAACTTGTTGAGTTGAGTCCGAGTTCACTTATGGATGTGAAATGTCCGAACTCGTTGAGTTGAGTCCGAGTTCGTGAGATGTAACTAGGCATCCGAGCTCGTTGAGTTGAGTCCGAGTTCACTTATGGATGCGAACGCCCGAGCTCGTTGAGTTGAGTCCGAGTTCGCTTATGGGCGGGTTACATAGTAGCTTGGCTACATATGTGGCACTTATGTGCAAACTTTCTATGTATCCGAATTATATTCCGATGTGTTCAACGGGTAAAGTTCTACTCAAATGGAGGAATACTCAAGATGAAAGGGACGTATTGGTAAGTTTTGTGAAATGGATACTTTGAACAGGTATGTACTTAACCCTCGGGTTGAAAAATCGATATAACAACAATATGGTAAGATGATAAATGAAAATATGATATGAATGTCTTGGTGATGATTATGCAAACGATGTTTTATGTTTGCTTATATGGTTATGTTACTTGCTATTTGCATGTGAACTTACTAAGAATTTATGCTTACTCCCTCCTTTTCATTCCTTGTAGTGTTAACAAGCCAGCTCGAAAATCGGGAACGGTCGGAGGCACGCTCACACTATCCGTATACCATCTTGGCGTAATGGCTTGTATATTTTGAGTATGCCATGTATAGCATTATAATCATTTTGTATATATGGTCTTATGATATGGTTATTGAGTAGTATAAAAATGCTTGGTAATGATTAGCCATTGGAATGGCTAATTATGATCATATTTGGTGTTATGTATGTCAAATTGCTAGTTGATCCATGGAAACCATGAAATAAGTAAAATTTATCATAAAATAGATTCAGACAGCAGTAGTGACGTGAATTTGAAAAATCATTAAAAATAGTAGAGATATAATTAGATGATTAATAAAATATGGAATTGAATAATTATGAGTGTATTTTCATATGGAAGAAACGAAACAGGTATATGAGTTATATTTTATGAGATGTTTAAATTTTTGTGAAATAGGGCCAGAGTGATTTCTAGATCCCCTGTTCTGGCTTTGAAAATTCACCATAAATTGTATAAAAATAATTAGAAGTCATAATTTATATGTACAGATTTCTTATTGAGTCTAGTTTTAAGGGAAACAAACTTAATATTCATTGAAATTCTGTACAGAGAGATATATGATTCGTAATACATAGAGGTCAGAGCAGTCAAACCCTGAAACAAGGGAGACTTTAACTAATAAAATGTACTAATTGGGCTAGCCAAAAATTTTATAAAAAAATTAGTAAATAGATATATGAGTCTAGTTTCAGGAAAAATTTACAGAATTGGATTTTGAGTTTCATAACTCAAGATATGAATTTTTAAGCGACTATGATGTAGTTAGCCAGCTTGTCTGAAATTTCTAAAATTAAATTGTTTGAGCTGTTTAAGCAATGAATTAAGTCTGTTAACACCTCGTGTTCGACTCCGGAAATGGTCTCGGGTACGGGGTGTTATATTTGGTGGTATCAGAGCAAGTTTAGTCGATTCCCGGACTAACCTAGCATGTGTAAAAGTTTAGCTATACATGCCACTGATCTGTGATAGTGTGATGTCTTCTGACGCGTATGAGTACCGTCGTATTTAGACAGGGTACTCTCCAACCGAGCTGCGTTGACCATGTTCAATGTTATGTGAAGGTATTTGAGTAAAATTATGATCATGATAAGTCTCGGTTCAGAAAAGTATGAATAAAGGTTTATGGTACATATGTGATAATATGTGAGATGAAAGTTCATGTTGTGATAAATATCCATATTTGCTTAATGCTCATATGATGTAGTGTATGTGGCTTACTTGATAAGATGAACGGAATAGATTGAAAGTAGTAGAGGTATGAATAAAGGTCATAATATTATGATACGAATGAAAATGTCCTTGTTTTGATTTGGACGTCGAATGTTGATGAATGCTACTGATATATAATTTTTATGAGATAAAGGATTATAATGAAATGAACTTATTTGTGTTACATTGTTGGACTGAATTATATGATTGTAATGATATGTACATGATGATGCACGAAATGAAAGTTATGATTGTGGTGCAAATATCTATGTTTATTTGGCCTTATATGATGTCATGAGCATGACTTAATTTAATTAAATGAATGGATAAGTAAAGCTATCTAGAAATCATAGAATGTATGCATAAGTATATTGCCTAAATGAGACAATAGGAAAATTGGTGTAAAACAACATGAATGAATGACATGATTTTGATGATGTTGCTATGATGATGGAAGTTGTGTCATATGTGTATGTATAAGAAAGTCGAGTCAGAGGTCCTACAACCCCTCCCCCTTACCGAAATGGTTCTTATAATGGAAATTCATGAGATTTGTATTAATAAGTTTTCGGTTGAGAACCCAAAGAGTTCAGTGATAGAATAATTATAAGTATGATCAGAGATTGAAAATGAGCTGATAAGTAAAGTCGAGCCGATGAAAGTATCGGATTGACGTGAAGATTATTGGAATTATGCACTGTTCAGATTAGAAAAGGAATTCTCCTTGGTAAACCGAATTACTCAGTGCAAGGTCGAGAAAAGTGTAAATCAAAATTTATTGAGCTGGCCTTCTTTAGTGAATGGTTTAATATGAAATTTGTGTGTGCAGAACTAGTTGGGGAAATGATATTTGAAATGTGAACTATCTCGAGTGTGATAGTTATGATTTGGATAGATTTTAGATCTCTTTTGAGATGTTCTATGTGTTTACCCTTTCTCGAAATATTTCTATGGCTATTGATCTTCTGAAGAAATTCTTGTTATTTGGGAATGTCTTTTAATCCTGGTGTTGGATGAAAGCATTGGTAGTCTGACTGGTTTATAATTTATATTGCTCTATTTCATCAGGTATTCTATTTCATTTCATCTGATAAGAATTGATGAGAGAATACATATGATATTATGATTCTGTTTCTTCTACTTGATGCTTCATCTGATATATATGTATGGGAAGATATATTGTTCTTGTTATATTTGATTCCAGTGGGATTAAATGATGTTTTCTTTTGGACTTTCTTTCTTTGAAGAATTATCGGGGTATTCCGTATTTTCTCTATGAGTTTGGTTTTCGATTCTCCGGCTTGGTTTTCGATTCTCCAAACATAGTATCGTATCTTGGGTTTCTTTATTCGGATTTCTTTATTCGGATTTTCTATTTTGGATTTCTTTATTCGGTTTTCTTGTTATCTTTGTTCCATAATTCGTCAATTATGACTCGTGTTCGAAGTGCGTTCTTCAGCTCGTGATAATCATGTCAAATATGACTATACTTCTAATTTGATCTTGGTAATGTGGTGATTTTAGTATTGGGGTTTTTTTTTTCTAATTTCTGTGTAAGGATTTGACATCAGTAAAGGCATAAGTGATAAAAGTGCGAGTTTCAGTCGGTATGGTGAATTATCTATTTGAAAGATTTCATGTGACAATTATTTCAGGATTATTTTTCCCAAGTCTGATAATAGAATTTCATTTTGTACGGATAAAAAGAGTAAATAGACTGAACGAGAAGTGTATATTTATTAGAAAAAGTTTGATATTAGTTAAAGTCACTACGAATGATGAGGTTTTCATTTTGTGAAAGCTGAAAAGTTTATTACATGTTGACAAAGTTCGGATAGATGAGAATATTGGTAACCGAAGCGTCTGAACTAGACTAGTCTACATTGAGTAAAGACTTCCTGACTTTCAGTAATGTACTATTGTATGAATTGTGATGTGTTTCAAGACGGTGAGGTAAAGTGATGGTTTAGAGCATTCGATGTTACATAAAATTGGAGTTGTTAAAGGGGTTAAACCCGAGCATTGGGATCTATCAAAATTATCCTTTTCAGTGTTGATATTGGGATGGAAATGAGAAGGATTATTCTTGAGGCCATATCAGAATTATTTCCATGGCGAAAGAGGAAAATGTGATGTATCCTATTGTTAAATGTTTGGCGAGATCTATAAATCATATCTCAGTATTGAATGAATTCCTACTCATCGATTCATGGAAATTTAGGTCTCTTTGATTGTTGGATTTCTTGGAATTAGGTCTCCATTAATCAAGTTAAGATCTGGGTTTTATGTCATGATATCATGGGAAACTAAGAAGGGTTGAAAATTTAAGAACAGTTGAGAGTTGAGATGTAAGCTTTCAAATCATATGAGAAATTAAAGAGATGTATTGGAGGTACAGTCTAAGTGAAAATTCTTCGGCACCGAATATGAGATTAAAAGTGAAGACCACTTTTTCTGGTAAGATTTTAGGGACGAAAATCCCTAAAAGGGGAGAGTTGTAATATCCTGATTTTGGGCCTAGTCGGAATAGTGGTTTTGTGACCACAAAATCTGAGATAGAAATAATTATTTTATAATTATTTTGATGTTTATGATATGATTGCATGATTGTGTGAAAATTTCGTGATGAAATCCTATGCCTAAAGTGCTTAAATTGAAATTAGGGACTAAATCGAATAATTTGCAAAACTTGCATTCTAGAAGTTTCTAGTATGAAATTGTTTTGAAATATTAATTAGGAGGTCTTAAATAGAAATTTTACCAATTTCTAAGTTTATGGACAAAAATTGGACATGGATGGAATTTTTGGAAAGTTTAGTAGTAAGGGCATTTTGGTCATTTAGGGGTAAAATGAATTAAAATACAAAATTAAAAGCCAATTTTGCTCATCTTCAATCCCATGGCAGAATATAGCAAGGAGAAACCATGGCTAGGTTTTTTCAAGCTTCCAAGCTCGATTGTAAGTCCATTCTAGCCCCGTTTTTCAAGTTCTTTACGTTTTTGGAGTCCCGGTAGCTCGATTAAGCTTATGCTAGCAATAATTCAACCTAGGGTTCATATTTGGAAAAATACCCATAGGTGAAATTTGTGTATTTTGGTGTTTTATGATAGAATATGAGGTTTTAAATTATGTTAGACAACTTGTGCTACTCGGTTTTAAGTGAAAACGAGCAAAATGACTTAATCGGTAAAAATACCTAATAGTCATAAGTACATGTTAGAGTGAGAATTTGATGTTTACATAGAAGGGAAAAATGATCAACATGTCATAAAACATAAGAAAATAGGCTGAAGTTTAATTTACGAGCTTTGGGGCAAAAGTGTAAATATGCAAAAGTTTAGGGGCAAAATTGTAATTTTTCCAAAATATGATTTTGGGTCAATTTGAATAATGTGAGTCCTAATTAGACTATATTTTAAATGATAGAGCAAGGAAAACTGAAATTCGGGCTAAAATAGGGAAAATACCAAGTTGTGGACGAAATGGTAAAAGTATCCATTTTCGCATACTAGGTAAGTTCATATTTAAATGTTGGTAACATAGTTATTATTTTAAATGTTTTTATGTTATTTAAATGATATGATAATTATTATGAAATATTATACTCGTGATAATTGTTTGATAATATGTCAAATTATGTGATATACTTGGAAAATGTGAAATACTACCGAGTATCGGTATCGGTATTCCGTAAAAGATGGTTGAGACACATGATTGAGAAAAAGGTCCCGTTGAACCTTAGGAATGGATTAGGATACAAGTGGCATGTCACTGGGATATTTGGGCATCCGAACTTGTTGAGTTGAGTCCGAGTTCACTTATGGATGCGAATGTCCGAACTCGTTAAGTTGAGTCTGAGTTCGTGAGATGCAACTAGGCATCCGAGCTCGTTGAGTTGAGTCCGAGTTCACTTATGGATGCGAACACTCGAGCTCGTTGAGTTGAGTTCGAGTTCGCTTATGGGCGGGTTACATAGTAGCTTGGCTACATATGTGGCACTTATGTGCAAACTTTCCATGTATCCGAATTATATTCCGATGTGTTCAACGGGTAAAGTTCTACTCAAATGGAGGAATACTCAAGATGAAAGGGACGTATTGGTAAGTGTTGTGAAATGGATACTTTGAACAGGTATGTACTTAACCCTCGGGTTGAAAAATCGATATAACAACAATATGGTAAGATGATAAATGAAAATATGATATGAATGTCTTGGTGATGATTATGCAAATGATGTTTTATGTTTGCTTATATGGTTATGTTACTTGCTATTTGCATGTGAACTTACTAAGCATTTATGCTTACTCCCTCCTTTTCATTCCTTGTAGTGTTGACAAGCCAGCTCGGAAATCGAGAACGGTCGGAGGCACGCTCACACTATCCGTATATCATCTTGGCATAATGGCTTGTATATTTTGAGTATGCCATGTATAGCATTATAATCATTTTGTATATATGGTCTTATGATATGGTTATTGAGTAGTATAAAAATGCTTGGTAATGATTAGCCATTGGAATGGCTAATTATGATCATATTTGGTGTTATGTATGTCAAATTGCTAGTTAATCTATGGAAAACATGAAATAAGTAAAATTTACCATAAAATAGATTCAGACAGCAGTAGTGACGTGAATTTGAAAAATAATTAAAAATAGTAGAGATATAATTAGATGATGAATAAAATATGGAATTGAATAATTATGAGTCTATTTTCATATGGAAGAAACGAAATAGGTATATGAGTTATATTTTATGAGATGTTTAAATTTTTGTAAAATAGGGCCAGAGCGATTTCTGGATCCCCTATTCTGAATTTGAAAATTCACCATAAATTGTATAAAAATAATTAGAAGTCATAATTTATATGTACAGATTTCTTATTGAGTCCAATTTTAAGAGAAACAAACTTCATAGTCATTTAAATTCTGTACAGAGAGATATCTGATTCATAATACACAGAGGTCAGAGTAGTCAAACCCTGAAACAGGGGAGATTTTAACTAATAAACTGTACTAATTGGCCTAGCCAAAAATTCTAGAAAAAAATTAGTAAATATATATATGAGTCTAGTTTCAGGGAAAATTTACGGAATTAGATTTTGAGTTTCAAAACTCAAGATATGAATTTTTAAGCGACTGTAACGTAGTTAGCCAGCTTGTCTGGAATTTCTAAAATTAAATTGTTTGAGCTGTTTAAGTAATGAATTAAGTCTGTTAACACCTCGTGTTCGACTCCAGCAACGGTCTCGGGTACGGGGCTTTACACTTCAACTCCATATTGTTGATTTAATGGAGTGACATTTTGAACGGGCTCAATATTCGCTAACTCGGTGAATAACTCAACTAGTTCAACGTTCCCAAGCGAGCAGTACATGCGATCATAATCTCCATGTTATCATCCTCTACAAGTTCCATCTCCCTATATTTGCTTGAATTTGACGAAACTAGAAATTTGTAAAATAGTTTGGACATCCTCCGCCCACAACGTCGAGCAATTTTCACACTAATTTTTTTTGTCTCATTTCATCAAGTTTGACACTCTTCTTAAACATCATTCCTATTTGATAGCGCGATTCAAATATACAACCAAGTACTGTTTGGAAAATGACCCCATCGAAATTGACGTATACAAATAATTGGTTATTCATCTTCGCTACTAAATCTATAAAATAAATTAAAAATAAAAAAAATATTAGTTCCTATTGAAACAATTCATATCTTAAACAATTTTTTATCTTCAATTTTAACTTCTAATCGCCCTTTTTTCCTCTCCCATTTTGTTTGTTTGAAACCACAAACAATCTTTTATATATATATATATATATATATATATATATAGGATATTGGTGCGCTACACTAACAAGCGGCTCCCATTAAAAAGTACTACTTTTTTCTCAAAATAGTCAATTTTTTTATTTCAAACCAGTGTAGCTTGACTACTTGGCGGCATCACCTTACATCACTTTTTTTTTTGTTTCATCCTTTTTTATTTCAATCAACTACATTTAAAAATACCCATCGATGCCACCAACGTGTCAAGCGGCACCACTATAAAAAATATTCTCTTTCATATTCGTATATTGGTTGTTTTGTATTTTAAAAAAAAAACGTATTCTCATTGGTGCCACTTGACTACTTGACGACACAAGTTAAAAAATTATTCTCTTTTTCATCGAGATTGATTACAGGAAGGGTGAGAAAATGAAAGGTGGTGTTGCTTAACAGTGTGGCAACACTCATATTTACTTTAAAAAACACCTTATTTTCGTAAATAATTGAGGTGCAATACCATTTCCATAATCTTTTTATATTATTTTTATAAAAAGCGGAAAAAAAAGTTTAATTTTTAGAGAAAAATAAAATGTCAATATGAGAGAGGAAGGGTTCACGTGAACCAAAAGAAAACAACAAGAATATTTGATTTTAAGTACATGTACTTTTCATATTCCTGCCATTCAAGCCCTTAAAACCTTTTTGGGTGAATTTTCTTTTTAATCCCTGATATTTCAATCTCTTATTTGAAATGAATTTTAGTATATATTGTTTATTCTCATGCCGTATTATTATTGTTATTTTTTCTTGATGAAAAATGAAAAGGAATGCAAATATGCATACATGTCTAAATATATTGTGGTGACATTTATTTTTATTTACTTATTTTTAATTTCTAATTTAATAGTTGTTAAGTGTATATCTGATTATTAATATGTTATGCATTTAAATTTTTTTATAATGTTTTAGAAATATAAATGAATAAAATGATAATTTATTGTGATTATAATTTTGGGTTACAAAAATTAAATTTTGTCAAAACACAATTTTAACTCGATATTTTTAAAGACAGTTATATAATTATGTGAAAAACTTCACAAAAATTCATATAAAAGGTTACGAAAATTTTAATTGACATTTTTAATAGTTATTTTTAAAAAATTTTAAAAGATGATTCATTTTTTAAAACTTTCTTTTATATATATCAATGTATTTAAATTCCTTCATTGTATTTGTTTGAAAAATATCATTATAATTTAATTATTCAAGAGGTAATAGTTAAAAATTAAATTTTTGAATATTATTAAAAATATCATATTTGTGTCAAGTTAATTCTAATTCTAATTTAAATTTAAAATTTAATGTCAATTTTAATTATTATACTTTTCATTAATCAAATTATTGATTTTAATATTTAGTTTAAAGTTAAAATTTTTATAGTATTTATACTTGAAAAGGTTTTGATTAAAGTTCAAAATTTAAAAAAAACATAATATAATATTAATCATAAAGATAAATAATATTTAAATAAAATAAATTTAAATAATATTTATTTTAATATTAAATTTAAATTTAATATTTATCATAAAAATAAATAATATTATCATAAAAATAACTATTATTTAAATATCATAAAATAGAAAATCATATAAAACTTTGTCTCTAAAATTAAAATTAAAAAATAATTTTTTTTTATAACTTTATTTTTAAACTTACCTATATCATATATATGATATATGTATATATATATTAAGATTTTGAATAGTTAATTATATATACATATTGTACGGGCCCAAATTTGTCCAGGCCGAAGAAGAACCAAAAATAAAAATAAAAACAAAAAGTCCAAATATTATAGCCCAAACAAATAACCCAATTACACAGTCCAAACAAATAACCTAATTCCTACAGGCCCAAAAGGCCCAATGGCCTAAAACAATTCAGAAACCCTAGGATTTCTGATTCACCTTCGCGCCGTACCCCCTCCATGTGCGCCCTCGGCACCCACACCACCCAAGGTTCGGCTTTGCCTACAACGTTGCACCAAAACGGCCACCTACCGCCCCATTGACCCCTTGTGCGCTTGCAAAGGAAAGCAAAAAAGGAAACAAAGCAAGACAACAGAGCAAAAAGGAGAAAACAGAGCAGAAACAAAGAAAGGAAACAGCAAAGGCATAGGCAACAAAAATAATATTAAATCAAGTGTATTTTTTGGCTATATAAGCCCAGAGGCTAAATGATGTTGTTTTTTACACACGATATTAAGCAATCAAAAAGAAAAAAGAAAAAAGAGGTGGATTAAAATTTTCTTTTCTTATTTTTTTTTCTTTTTTTCGATTTCCTGTTCTTATTTTTTATTTCGAATCTTTTTTTTAAAAAAGGGAGGGTAAACTAAGAGAGGAAAGAGGACTCACCTGAACCTTGGGGTCACGTCGTTAAAGTCTCCGCTCCGTCGTCAAGGTCGAATCCCAAAAGGGAAAAAGGGGGTCTCTTCTCTCAAGCCTTCGGGCGCTCTAAACGGAGGTTAGAAAGCCCCCTTTCACACGACCTCGACCACCACCTACGGTGGCATCACGACGGCGGCGGCAATGATGGGTGTATAAACCCTAGCAGAGCACAAACGAGGGGAGGCTATGCCTTTTTTAGAAAATAAAGCAAATAAAAAAATGATAATAAAAATTAGTTTAAATAATACAACAAAACGATGCCGTTTTGCACCAAGGAAATTTGAACTGAAATGGCGTCGTATCGAGGCTTTGACCCATGACCTGATCCATCTCCCTTGAGGATCCGCGTGTTTGCGGTGAATGGGATAATTGCGCGCTCATCCCCTCTGCTTTTGCGGCGCTTTGCGATGTGGCCCGTACTTAATTTTTTTTTTAATTTTTGCCCCATGCTTTCGCGTTCAGTTCAGATCGGTCCCTTGAAGCGTTGTGCTTAAAGGGCTGGGAATATTTTCCCAATCAGCCCCTCAATGTTTCAGCACATTTCAAATTGGTCCACTATTTTAGTTTTATGTCCGAATTTCTGCTTTAATGTTATCTAGATTTTGATTTAGTCCTTTATTAATTTAATTTTAGTTCATTTATTTATTTATTTATTTCTATTTCATATTTATTTTTACTTCTTATTACCTCATATTTCGTTTTAAAATTTATTTATTCATATTCATATTTTCTTGTTGTATTGTCATTACTACATATATTTATGTTGTTTACTTTCTTTATTATTTTTCATGTATACGTTTTTTTATATTGTTGCTTTATTCATTTTTTTATATATGTTTCATGACACATTCACTTATTTTTATCATACATCTTCTATTTTATTTCATCTTCTAATCAATCTTATTTGCTTTGTTAATATTATGATTTGACCATCAATCTTATTTTTATTGTTATTTCGTGTTACTACCATTATATCATTATACCGTTTTTTTTGTTTGCATCTATATGCAAGTTGTTATTATTACTATATTAAATGGGTTATCATTTTTTAAACACATTTATTTTATTCTATTATTATTTTTTATATATCACTCTTATTATTATCATTATTTTTATCTCGTCTTTGCTATTTTATTATTTTTCATATTTTAAAAGATTTCCTACTTAATATCATGTATATATACTTCACCTATTCATTTTTTATATACTTTATGTATACATATTAAAGTTTGCAAGGTTAATGTTTTCTATATAAATGATTATTGATTCGTATATTTTCTTACCATTAATACTTACTCATGCTTTTGTTCATCATTCGTTTTCCTTTGATGTACATGGTTTCATTGTCCCATTTATTTTTAAACATTTTACGTTATGTTTGTTTATTACAACATGTATCCCACTTTTATTGCTTTACTCATTGATCGAGATTTGTTTACCAATATTGTATCCACCTTTGTAATTTTGTCATTGTCATCATAACATTGTATCACATATTGTATATCACTTTAAATGTTGCATTAATTTTCACCCTAAATTCAAAAAAAAAGATTCTTTAATAAAGGCAATATTTCATGTTTGGAAATTTCGAGAAATCGTGCCCTACGTGCTGAGTTTCGATTTACCGATTGACCAAAAAAATGAATATCCTTTTTAAAATTTCAATGCATAAATTTTGGAAATCTTGAGATGATTTTGGTATTGAAGGTTTGAAATGTCGTGTCCTACGTGCTGGATGTGATATTTTATTTCTTCGAAATAAGAGAATCTTAATATCCACTTCAAGTTATCTAAACATTCATAAAAAGGGATCGCATTTTTGAAATTTATTTTAAAATCTTTTCAACTTTCGACATTAAGATGTTAATTAATCGATTAGGTACCAATTTTAGGAGTGATTAGTGTACTAACCCTTCCTCACACGTAACCGACTCCCAAACTCATTTTCTCAACTTTCATAGACCAAATTTCTAGGTGATCTGATCACACCTAAATAAAAAGGATTGGTGGCGACTCCATTTTCATTTTTAAATGAGTCGATCCCCGTTTTTTTCAAAAAATGGTTTCGACAGCTTGGCGACTCCACTGGGGACTGAATAAGAGAGTCAAGCCGTAAATTGATTAATTTATATCTTTTCATCAAAAATTGAAAATTCGATTTAAAATATGATCCTTTCATTGCATTTCATCTATTATCTTTGTGGTTTATGTCATAATACCTTCTTCGTTGGTTCGAGTCTTTAAATGGTCTTGCATATCGCATTGCATGACCGCGCGGTTATACCCTTTTAAGTAGGAGTGAGAAACTATTCCTTCGTGAGGTTTTCACCTCCGTGTAAGATAGTGGATCGCTTTCGGGATCCATCTGTACCTATGTCTTCGTGAGATTTTCACCTCCGTGCAGCCATAGGGAAATATGTTTCCCTAAACTAAACTCGGTCCATATGAGCCTATAATGGGTGAGGATCAAGGAATCTACTGGTTCAGGTACCCTTACTCTAGAACCAAACCATATGTAATGAGCTCTAAGAGCCTACCCTAGGTAGAACCGCACCAAACCCTAGTGATTACCCGAATAGGTGCTTGATTATTTCCTGTTTGCCTTGAGTTCTATTACATAATACTGACTTGTTGTGTTTTACTGTTATTGCATGGCATCTCATCATAAAAAGGTATTGATTCCCATTCGGTTACTAAATAGAAAAGCTTAGCATGGAAAAGGGGTTTCTTGATAGAGTGGAGGATAATGCGGCGGTTCAAGTATGGTCCGAGAGGATGCAATAAGAGAAAGGTGATAGTTTGACCGAAGGATATGAATCGGAGTTGTGGGATTTCACTCACATCGGTGTGACTCAAAGTGACCTACAAGAATTAAAAGAGATATGGGGTCAATGGAATGACGAGGTCAAGCAACTCTTTTACTGTAATTACAGTGACCTACCCTATTTGCTCGATACAAAGTTGGAAAAGCATCTATTTCGAGCCCTCGTACAGTTTTGGTATCCCGCCTACAGTTGCTTCACCTTCGGAAGAGTCGATTTGGTACCTACTGGCTTTACTTCATTGCCCGAAGATTCAGGTTGACAAAGCCTATTCAAGAGCTGCTAATGTCACGACCTTCGTAAAAAATTTAGTGAGTATCACCGGGATGAGCGAACAGTGGGTTGCAAGCCGAATTAAGCAGAAAGGAGACAATAAGTGTATTCCTTGGAAGAACTTGAGAGATCTAATTCTAGCACATCCAGATATAAGAAAGAGGGTCGATGTTTTCGCTTTGAGCATCTACGGTTTGGTTGTCTTTTCCAAGGCATTAGGACATGTAGATGAAGCAGTCTTAGACCTTTTCGATCGACTTGATAAAGGGGTCACACCCGTCCTAGCAATCTTAGCGGAAACTTTTAGATCCTTGAACGCATGTCGGAGGGCAGGTGAAGGAAGATTCATAGGGTGTGTGCAGTTATTATTGGCTTGGTTCCACAACCACTTTTGGAAAGTAGAAAAGGTCTCCTATCGAGTTTTCTCCGAGAACTATTCTCCATTGAAGGAATTAGTGGCTACGCCAAGGCTAGATGACCTTTCCGAAGAGAAATGGATAGCGGTTCTCCAGAATTTACAAGCCAAAGATGTTGAATGGAGGGCCCCGTGGATGATCTCCAATAAGATCTTATATCATTATGGTGACTTTGATTGGGTCCCTCTACTGGGAATATGGGGAGCCGTTGGGTATGCTGCACTACTTGTGTTAAGAAAGTATCGATCAAGGTAGTTTATACCGGCGACACAAGGGTTGGCTCAATGTGAGTTATCTTATAAAGACGACAATTATATGAAAAAGGTTCGTGAGATGTAAAATTCTTGGAAACAAACCTGAAGAATGAAAGGATTCACTGTAGGTCCAATGACGACCCCCGAGTATGACTGGTGGTCGAGAAAAAGAATCAATGACAACATCCTAATGTCAAGTCAAGAAAACGCCCGGCCAATAGAAGAGCATTTACGAGTAGTCTTATCTGAGTTAGAGATCATCGAGTAAGACTTCAAGAAAAGGAGCTCAGAATTGGGAAATAAGATAGAGCAATTAGAGGAGGAAAAGATGCGACTAGGATTAGACGTCGACATGCATAAGTTAGAGGCCAAGAAGCTAAGGAAAGGGAAGAACAAAGCTGAAGAGGACTTGGATAGTCTGAAGACTGATTACAAAAAGCTACGTATGTCGATAAAAATTGCAAGTTTGGGTAAAACATCAGAGTAGTGGTGTCAAGAAATTAAAGAAGAAAAGACTAGAGTCGATCATTAGGAGAAGAAGTTTCAAGATTTCCAAGTGAGGGAAGACGCCTTGAAAAATAGTTTGCTGGAAAGTCAAAGCGAAAAAGAGAGGTTACAAGCTCGGGTGGCCGAATTGGAAAAATCACTACATCGACATCGTAGCCGTAACTCTGTAATTGAGTTAAAGACCAGTCTAAGCAGGATCGAAGAGTTGAAAGGAAAAATAGAGAAACTCGAAACTACACTACAAGATAGCAAAAGTCGAGTAGAGTTCCTTGAGGTAAACAATGAATATTGCAAAGAACAACTTCACCACTCTCAAGATCATATCAGAGATAGAGATTATGTCATGGGCGAAGCTATGGCTCAAGTTCGAGAGGTAACCGATCATTTGCAAACCTTGGTAGTTCAGGCTTATGTATTAAGCTTAAAATATGAGTCAGAATCAGAACGAGGCCGAAACTTAGCTTGGCTTCTTAGGAAAGTTAAGGCTTTGGGTATTAGGGCAAAGTCGTATATGTAATCATCCGCTCTATGTAAAGAAATTTTTCTTCTAATAAAGTTGTTCTAATGAAATTGAATCAGAATCAATGCCTCTTTTTGCATTCATTTCATTCATTTGTATTATATTTCATCATATGCATTAAATTTCACGAAAAGACCCTAATTAAACCAAATTATTTCAGTTAACCTGGAAACCAACGAGGGTCAACCAATCGAATACCGCTACAATACCTATCACAAAACTAAAGCTATGGATCAGAGATTAGAAAGATTAGAACAGATGCAGAAGGATATGCAAGAGCAATCGCAAGCGTAGATGCAAGAGCAGTTAGCTAAAATACAACAAGATATGAGGGAACAAATGCAAGAGTCCCAAAATAATATGATAAGCCAATTGGCGCAGTTGCTGGTCAGAGAACGTGAAAAAGGGAAGAGTACTGTGAACGAAAATGAGGATCCTACCTACCCCCCGGGCTTTACTCCAATCAACATCCAGACACCACCAGAAGTGTACCCACGAGGGGTACCCGTTACTATCAGGCCTCAACAGCATCAAACCGATACTTCAGTATTGACGAACTATCAAACAGGCTCGGGTTCCAATTCTGGGGATAACCCAACCAATCCCGTGGTTCCTGATCTCGATAATATAGCAGAGGTGGAGAAAACAAGAGTAGAACCGCCAAAATAACTGGATGATCGATACTGATGGCTAGAAGAAAAACTAAGAGCAATGGAGAACGCTGATTACCATTGCGCAATGACCTAAGTTTGGTCTCAGATTTAGTACTCCCTCCTAAGTTCAAAACCCTAGATTTTGAAAAATACAATGGAACTAGCTGTCTAGAAGCTCACATCACCATGTTCTATCAAAGGATGGCAGGGTACATTCACAATGATCAACTATTGATTCACTGCTTTCAAGACAGTTTGGTCGGGTCTACGGCTAAATTGTACAACCAACTAAGTCGCGCTCAAATCCATTCATAGAAAGACTTAGCGCAAGCTTTCATGAAGCAATTCGGTCATATGACAGACATAGTACCCGATCGAATCACGATACAAAACATAGAGAAGAAACAAAATGAAAGCTTCAGGCAGTACGCATAAAGATGGAGAGAGGTGGCGATGCAAGTCCAACCACCTCTTCTCGAGAAAGAAACAACTATGCTCTTTATCAACACTCTGAAGGATCCATTCATCAACCACATGCTGGAAAGCACTACTAAGAGCTTCTCAGACATAGTAATGTTTGGAGAAATTATAGAGAACGCAATAAGATGCGGAAGATTGAAGCAGGGGAAAGTGCTAAGAAATCAATCCCGAGAAGAAAAGAAAATGAGGTGAACAACACGAGCGTGTACAATAAGATTTATTCCAAGCCAGTCACCATGAGCCAATCGAGGGCAGTAACTACTAACCATCAGGGCTCCGCAAGACAAGATTCCAACCCAAGGCCTAATACGGAAAGAGTCCGATTCACGCCTATCCCGATGTCATATAGGGAGTTGTACCAAAGCTTATTCGATGCCCATGTGGTGTCACCTTTCTACTTGAAGCCTATGCAACCCCCGTTCCCAAAATGGTATGACGCAAACGCCCAATGTGAGTACCACGCAGGGGTAACGAGGCACTCGATTAAGAACTGCACCGTGCTCAAAAAGTTGGTAGAAAAATTGATTTGGCGACCCACCAAGACCCAACGTAGCAGGAAATTAGTTTCCCAATCATGCTAATAAAGGGTTAAACGTGATAGTAGAGAGTGGGAGCAAAAGAATCAAGCCCGACATGGCAGAAGTAAAAACTCCATTGAGTTGGGTTTGGAAACAAATGATCGAGGAAGGTCTGATCGCACAACAATCAGGGGAAAGGCCCAGAGAAGCGAGAAAATATTGTGAGCTTCATGCCGATGAGAGCCATGACATTCAAGAGTGCATTGAGTTCAGGTCCATAGTACAAAATCTGACGGACAATAAAGAGATGGAATTTTATGAAGAAATTAAAGGATCAGAAGAAGGAGAGGTTTACGCCTCAGGAGAGGGAAAAACAGAAGGGGTCCAAAGAGTTAATCACCCTGTGGTGATCATTTCGCGACCAAGGAAAAATGAAGCAGGAATACAAATGGCGCCGAGAGTCATAATTCAAAAACCCGTATCCTTTCCCTACAAGGATAGCAAAAGGGTTCCCTGGAACTATGACTGCAACGTGACAATCCCGAGGGTGGAGAATTCGGCCAGTGTTTCAGAGGAGAGCCAAGATGTAGGTTTCTATACACGCAGTGGGAGACGTTATGATCCTGCGGGTACAAGAACCAAAATTGTCAAAGAAAATGCCCCAATAGTCGAGCAAAGGAAAGAGAAGACGGTCAGGCTCGAATCATCAATTAACGAGCCAGTAATTGAAAAAGAGGCTAGAGAATTCTTAAAATTCTTAAAACACAACGAATACAGCATTGTAGAACATCTACATAAACAGCCAGCTCGTATCTCAGTGTTGGCCTTACTTTTGAGCTCGGAGACACATCAGAGCTCGTTAGTGAAAGTGCTAAACGAGATCTATGTCGTGGATGACATCTCTGTCAACAAACTGGACCGTCTGGTGAACAACATCAGTGCCGATAATTTTATTTTCTTTAATGATGACAAAATACCACCAGGAGGTATAGGATCCACAAAAGCTCTACACATCACCACCCGTTACAAAGGATACACATTGTCGGGGGTATTGAGTTATAATGGATTGGCACTAAACATCCTGCCCCTATCCACACTGAATAGGTTGCCAGTGGATTGTTCCCATATAAAGACATGCCAAAATGTAGTGAGGGCATTTAATGGCACCGAAAGGAAAGTAATGGGAAGAATTGAAATACCCCTTTTAATCGGCCCAAGCACATAGGAGGTGGATTTCCTGGTGATAGATATCAAGCCCTCTTACAATTACTTATTGGGGAGGCCATAGATTCACTCAGCGGAGGTAGTGCTGTCGTCATTACATCAAAAGCTCAAATTTATAACGGAAGGTCGATTGGTGACTGTAAATGCGGAAGAAGATATTATTGCGTCCATTACCAGTGAGGTGCCATATGTAGGGACAGATGATGAAGTAATAGAATGTTCCTTCCGATCGTTAGAATTTGTGAATACAACCTTCATTGTCGAAGGAAACAAGGTCCCGATGCCCAAAATCTCTAAAATTGCAAGGATGGGTCTACAACTGACGATTGGGAAAGGAGCTTTGCCTGGGAGGGGGCTTGGAAGAAGCCTACAAGGAAGGATCGAGGCACCCATGCTCATGGACAAACGAGACCGCTTTGGCTTAGGATTCAAGCTAGATGCGAAGCAAAAGAAAAAGGAGCAAGAGAAGAAACAAGAAAGGAGAAGAATGCGTTTAAGCGAGGAAGAGGCCAATTGGGAGCCAATGACCTTTCCTTATATATCCAAAACATTCGTGTCGGGAGGGACTATTTACTCTGAAGAAAGATCAACAAGGAAGGGGTCTGCCGAAGAAATGTTAGAAAATTTGAGCATTAACGCCATATCCGAGGAAGAAACGAGAAAAGATGACCAATTAGGCATTTGCCCATACGTGTCTAGGAGCTTTTTGAACAATTGGACCTAAGAGCAGATCCTTGTAACTTTTAAAATTAATTCAGAGTAATGTCCAAAACAAGCTTATTGCTCTAAGCCTAGGGGCAATGAGAATCCTTTTGTGAAATAGGCTCTCATCCAATATCATTATTTCAATAAAAATGCATCTTTGCGTATCATCTTGAGCAAATATTCTTTTATTCTTTCCATTTTATTCATAATTATACCACCAATAAATATTCTTAGATTCTTTTATTCTTTGGACTTTTCTTCATCTCTATAACAGGTCTCCAGATATCAATGATATGAGTAACGCTGCTACAAACTCAAGGTCTCCTTTTGAGCAAGACATGGGTACAGAGGATTCTCAAGATTTTGAAGATGACCGAAACTGTAACCTATCCCCCGATTTGTTAAGGATGGTAAAACAAGATGAGAAGCAAATCCTACCTCACAAGGAGTTAGTGGAAATTATGAGCTTAGGAGAGAGAAAAGATGTGAAGATTGGAGCTTGTATCATCGCGGAGACAAAGCGAGACCTTATTGAGTTACTACAAGAATTCAAAGATGTCTTCGCATGGTCATATCAAGGCATACCCGGTTTGAATACTGATATCATGGTACACTGACTCCCCATAAAGGTAGAGTGCAAGCCAATTCAACAGAAACTCTGAAGAATGAGGCCTGATGTTCTGTTAAAGATAAAAGAAGAAGTCAAGAAGCAATTCAATACCGGTTTCTTACAAGTGGTTAAGTATTCAGAATGTGTAGCCAATATAGTCCCCGTTCCTAAGAAAGACGGTAAAGTACGAATGTGTGTGGACTATCAAGATTTGAACAAAGGCAGCCCAAAAGATAATTTCTCGTTGCCTCACATTGGTACATTAGTGGATAAAACGGTAGGTTACTCACTTTTCTCCTTCATGGATGGCTTCTCGGGATACAACCAAATAAAAATGCATCCTGAAGATATGGAAAAGACCACATTCGTGACCATGTGGGGAACATTTTGTTATAAGGTGATGTCATTCAAACTGAAAATGTAAGAGCAACATATCAGAGAGCCATGGTAACTATGTTCCATGATATGATACATAAGGAGATCGAAGTTTACGTCAACGATATGATTGCAAAATCTAGAATAGAAATTGAGGAAACTATTTTTAAGATTGAGAAATTTCCAGCTAAAGCTCAATCCTGTAAAATGTACCTTTGGCGCCAGGTCAAGAAAGCTGTTAGGATTCGTAGTCAGTGAAAAGGGTGTAGTAGCCCAAATTTGCCTTGGCCCGTGAGATGGAATAAAGCATTAAAAAATAATAAAATAATTTTAAGGTCTGTAATGTCCAAATTACAATAAACAGGCCCAAAGTCCCGATAATCTAGACCTGGTTACACTTGTAGCCCAACTGATCTAAATCAGAAGACCCAATTAGCCTAAACTACCCACTAGCCCAGTACACCCTTAACCCAAAAATGAACGGGGCCCAAGAGGCCCAAACCATGAACTAAGGACAGAAGACCTAGGGTTTCAGAAACCCTAGGCGCCGCAAGCACTCCAACCGACGCGCCTTTTCGTCTCACGTCGTTCCAGTTTCCACCGACGCCGTGACTCCAGCCTTGTACCACGCCACAATTGGTGCACGAATCAACGCCAGCGCACTCACCGCCGTGATATCCTCGCTGGTATCTGTAAAAAGGAAAGAACGACAACAGAATAAGAGAAGCAAAATATGGAAAGAAATCAAAGATTTCTTTCCCAAATTGTAATGATTTACAAAGGGCTATAAAAGCCTTTCTTTTTTAATCTGTAAGGACACAAGAAAAAAATAATACAAAAGAAACAGATTACAGATTTTTTTACCAGAAAGCAAAGGTGATTTTTCTTGTTTCGTATTTTTATTTTTATCTTGAATATCTGCATTTCATATATGTAAAATACTAAAATAAATAAAAAAACAGATTACCTTTCGATGCGTGGTAAAAAGAGAAAGTTTTCCAGTTTTCGATCGCCGTAAGAGGCGGTGTTGACGGTGGCGTGTAGGCGCGTGTAAGCCCTTGGACGGAGGCTCGGCAGAGCTCCGAGGGCTGGTGCTCAATCCTCTTCTAGAGGATTCTTTTGGTTTTTTTTTTAAATCGGGTTAGAAATGAAATTTTAGGTTAAAATTTGGCTTATATAGCCTTATGAAAACGATGTCATTTCGCTTAAAACAATAAGCTTCAAAACAGCATCGTTTTAATGCTGAGGATCCGCGTGTTGACCCGTGACCCGGGGAGGATCCGCGTGTTTTTGGTAAATGGGCTAATTGCTGTTTGAGCCCTTCCTCATTTTTTTCATTCTTTTAATTTCATTTAATTTTAAACTTTAGATTTCAATTTAGCCCCGACTTCTTTATTTTTGTTTCAATTTAGTCCCACCTGCCAGTATAAGACTTGTTTTGTGAACGACGCCGTTTTGGGATTAGGGCAAATTGCCCAGTAAGTCCCTTGTGGTCTTGTGTGCATTCCAATCAGGCCTAAACCCTTTTTTTTGTTATTTTAAAATTAGCCCTAGAACTTTAGTTTTTATTTAATTTTAATCCTTTTAAATATTTTTGCATAATTTATTTATTAAATACCTTATGTATTATTTATTTTACTATATTTATATGTAAATTATTACATATCATAATATTTTATTATTTATTATATTATTTATATATCATTTTATTATAAACTATTTATTATTGAAATTTTGTAAATTATTATTGAAAATTACATTTTTATATATCATTATTTAGAGTTGACTATGTAATTTTTTAAAATTTAATGTGGAATTTTGTTCCTATTTAATATATTAATGTCTTTTATAAATATATTAAGTTATTAAATCATACAATATATTTACATATATATTAACCATTGTTTAAAATTTTCCTTTATTATTTATATATATCGTTTTAAATATTTTTACCTCATTTATTCTTTGTAAACTATATGTAGATTTTATCATTTTTTATGTACATAATTTGTTTGTTTATTTTAGTACCCTTTTTCATATCTATTTGACGTTGTTTTGATATAATAATCTTATCTCGTAAATTATTTGTTATTTTTATATATTTTTTTTTTGTTTTTATACATTTGCATGAAATATTATTGCATATATATTATGTAATTATATTGTCCTATTTAGTATTCGCCACTTTGTATTTTGCATGGAATAATAATGTATGTATATTTACGTTTTTACGATTATATATGCATGAGATATTAATATATATTATGTGAGTTATGTCATTATTTATCATTTTCTACACTATATTCGCATGAAATGATAAAGCATGTATCATGTAATTAGGTTTATTTAGTATTGCTCTTTCTTAATATATGAAATACATCATTATTTTCAAAAATTATATTTCATTTAACTCAAAAGAATTTTAAAAATAAGGCAATGTTTTTGGAACTTAGGAATTCGGGAAGTTTGCGATTTCCCGTTTGTCTAAATGCCTAAAATATCCTTCTAAATAAGTTTTGAAATCACAAGATGAATTCAGTTACGAAAGTTTAAGAATATCGTGTCCAATCATGCTGGATGTGATGTTTATATTCTTTTGAAGCAAAGGAATCTTGATTTTTTTTAAAACTCAAATCATTACGATATTAAAAGAAGATCTTATTTCTAAATTCTTTCAAAATTTTGACATTAAGACAAAACTATTCAATTTGGTACCAATTTTGGGCGTTGCGAGGGTGCTAACCCTTCCTCGTACGTAACCAACTCCCGAGCCTGTTTTCTCACAATTTCGTAGGCCAAAATGTTTTATAATGGGATCCAATCACACTTTAAAAGGTTGGTGGCGACTCCTATTTTCAAAATTCTCGCTTTTAAAAAGGAGGTTTCGACAAAGGGGATTGAGATTGACTCAGATAAGGTTAAGGCCATACATGAATTACCTCCGCCATGCACTCAAAAAGAAGTTTGAGGTTTCCTAGGAAGACTAAATTATATCGCCTGGTTCATTTCACAACTAACTGAGAAATATGACCCGATATTCCGTCTACTTAGGAAACACAACCAGATGTATGGGAAGAGGAGTGTCAGAAAACTTTTGATAAGGTCAAGCATTACCTGTCCAATGCCCCAGTGCTAATGCCACCTTGCCCAGATAAGCCACTGATACTGTATTTGGCAGTGTTTGAAAACTCCATGGGATGCGTGTTAGGCCAACATAATGAGTATGGAAGAAAAGAAAAATCGATATACTATCTTAGTAAGAAATTCACTGAATGTGAGATAAGATATTCGCCGATCGAGAAATTGTGTTGTGCTTTGATTTGGACAACCCGAAGACTTAGACAGTACATGCTGTACCACACAACTTGGCTAATCTCAAAACTAGACCCTTTGAAGTACATAATGGAGTCAAATGCTTTGAACGGAAGAATGGCTCGCTGGCAAATTTAGCTTTCTGAGTTTGACATAGTCTACGTGAACCAGAAGGCCATAAAAGGGAGTGCAATAGTAGATTTTTTTGCCAGTAGAGCTCTAGAATATTATGAGCCTTTGAGCTTTGATTTCCCAAATGAAGACCTAATGTATATTGCAACCACTGAAGATGACTCTCAAGAAGATCATCCTTGGAGACTGAATTTTGACGGAGCCTCAAATGTTGTGGGCAACGGAATCGGGGCAGTTCTGGTATCCCCAAATGGAGATCATTATCCCTTTACTAGTAAATTGGATTTGGATTGTACGAATAACATGGTATAGTATGAAGCATGCATCATGGGTATCTGTGCGACCATTGAACGCGAAATCAAGGTGTTAGAAGTATATGGGGATTCTGCATTAGTGATCTATCAGCTCAAAGGTGAATAGGAGACAAGAGACCCTAAGTTAATCAATTACCGAAGGCTGGCTCTGTAGTTAATTGATGAGTTTGATGATATCACGTTCTGCTACCTCTCACAAGATGAAAACCAAATGGCTAACGCCTTGGCAACTTTAGCTTCTATGATCAAAGTAAACAGGTAGAAAGATGTGAAGCTTATCCAGATGAGTATCTATGAGACTCTGGCTCATTGTTACAACATCAAAGAAGAGGAATAAAAGGATGATCACCCTTGGTATCAAGATATATTGCGATATGTGAGGAATCGTGAATACCCAGACCAAGCGGCGGAGAATGATAAAAGGACATTAAGAAGGTTAGCTAGTGACTATGTCTTGGATGAAGAAATCCTATATAAAAGAAGGAAGGATCAGGTGCTCTTAAGATGTGTGGATGCTGTCGAGGCTAAGAAAATCTTGGAAGAGGTCCATGAGGGTGTCTGCGGTACACATGCTAATGATTTCACAATGGCCAGACAAATCATGAGATCCGGATATTATTGGTCCACATGGAGGGGGATTGCATCAACTATGCCAAGAAGTGTCATAAATGCCAAATTTATAGAGATAAGATTCATGTGCCTCCTTCACCTCTTCATGTCATGACTTCTCCATGGCCTTTCTCCATGTGGGGCATGGATGCCATAGGGCCAATCTCGCCAAAGGCATCTAACGGGCATCGATTCATCTTTGTAGTCATCGATTACTTCACCAAGTGGGTAGAGGCCACTTCTTACGCCAACGTCACAAATTCGGCAGTTAGTAAGCTCTTAAAGAAAGAAATCATATGTCGATATGGGATGCTTGAGAGAATCATATCAGACAAAGCACTGAACTTGAACAACAACACGATAGCGGAGGTCTGTAGCCAATTCAAGATCAAACACCATAACTTGTCACCGTATCGCCCAAAGATGAATGCTGTAATGGAAGCAGCCAATAAGAACATAAAGAAGATTGTGGGGAAAATGACTGAGGCTAACAAAGATTGGCACGAGAAATTACCATTCACCCTCTACGCCTACTGAACGTCAGTTAGAACCTCTACCGGGGTAACGCCTTTCTCTTTTATTTATGGAATGGAGGCAGTTCTGCCTATTGAAGTCGAGATTCCCTCTCTACAAGTCCTGTTAGAACTAAAGTTAGATAAAGCAGAACGGGTCCAGTCTCGATATGATCAGCTGAACTTAATTGAAGAAAAGAGGCTGAAAACTATTCGTCATGGTCAAATATACCAAAAGCGAATAATGCGGGCTTATAACAAGAAGGTTTGCCCTAGAGAATTCCATGAAGGAGACCTTGTTTTGAAAAAGATCCTCCCCATACAAAAGGACTTTAGAGGAAAATGGATGCCAAATTGGGAAGGACCATATGTGGTGAAGAAGGCTTTCTTTGAAGGAGCTCTAATTTTGACCGAGATGGATGGCAAAAGTCTACCTAATTTCGTGAATTCGGGTTTAGTCAAGAGGTACTTTACCTAAAATAAAAAAATGAGATATTCAGTCAAGAGGTACTTTACCTAAAAAAAAAGGAGAGGCCAAGGCGAAAACCCGTAAAAGGGCGCTTTGAGACCAAAGGGATTTTTGAGTTGAAAACCCAAGAATGGGAAATTCAAATTTTGATTAGAGATGGGGCATGCGGTAGTCTTGTTTTCTCTGAATTAACAAGGAGGGATGCTACATCTTGGGGCATCAACAATGTACTCTAGGTATTCTAAACACATATCAGGGTCAAAGGGTCCTCAAGAAGTTTAGTGCAGAGAAGCTCATGCTACGATATCTGGGGCACCTATTTTTCATTTTATTCATTTTGTATCTTAGAAAAATTTGCTATCTTGATTACTTTATTCATTTTGAGCTTTGATCTCAATAAAATTTCATCTTGTCTATTGTGATAATCTTTTTCAAGCATTTTTCATTGAAATAATGATTAATAGACTAATGATATTAAAAAAAAAAGGAGTTCTACATATTACTCTGAAACACTTCTACATAGTGAAAGGAATTAAAATAAGACCAATTAGTTAAAACTAACCCAAATTCAAAGATTGGAAACGTCGGGGAAAGAATAGCCCCGAATTGTAATTATTTTTTCGAGTTTTCTGCCGAAGATACCGGTCGAAGAAAAAGGACCGAATAATACGACAATGATAAAACCTCCATGAACAATGAGTAATATCAAATTAAGCATTAAAAATGACATTTTGCATTCATACACATCTAGTTAGGAGTATTTGATTCATTTTGATCAAGACATCCTAATCATTTGACATAAGCATAGGGTCAAGAAATTGATTCTACAGGTCATGTCCCTCAGAGGACAGTGTAGCAAGATCGATTGTAGCTACGAATTATGGTAAATCTTATCTTTCTGAAGTTGCAGTGAAGTAGATTAAAGCCATCAATCTTATCTCCCTGAAGTTGCAGTAGAGCAGACTGAAGATAGTAGATCTTATTTCCATGAAATTGTAATGGAGTAGATCGAAGTTACAGACCTTATCTTCTTGAAGTTGCAGTAGAGCAGGTTGGAGTTACAAGCCTTATCTTACTGAAGTTGCAGTGGAGCAGACTGAAGAAAGTGAATCTTATCTCCCTAAAGTTGCAGTGGAGCAGATCGAAGCTATTAACCATATCTCCCTGAAGTTACAGTGGAGCAGGTTGAAGTTACAATCCTTATCTTCCTTAAGTTGCAATGGAGCAGACTGAAGAAAGTAAATTTTATCTACCTGAAGTTGCAGTGGAGTAGATCGAAGCCATTAATCTTATCTCCTTGAAGTTGCAGTGGAGCAGGTTGAAGTTACAAGTCTTATCTTCCTGAAGTTACGGTGGAGCAAACTGAAGATAGCGAATCTTGTCTCCCTAAAGTTGCAGTTGTAGTAGAACAGATCATAGCAAATCTTATCTCCCTAAATTTGTAGTGGAGTAGATTGAAGCCACAAACCTTATCCCCCTGAAGTTACAGTGGGGCAGATCGAAGTTACAAGTCTTATCTCCCTGAATTGCAGTGGAGCAGACCAAAGATATCCCCCTGAAGTCGCAGTGGAGTAGTGGAGCGAATCAAAACAATAATTCCTATACCCTTAAAGATATAGTGAGATGGAATGAGGCTACGCGAAGAGAAGAAACACCAAAGAGGTTGAGATTCTATAAGACTAGACAAATTTGGCCCTTTTTGAAGTCTTTGCTTCATTCCCGTTACAATACAATGAGCAAAGAGGGGCAGTTGTACGGGCCCAAATTTGTCCTGGCCGGAGAAGAACCAAAAATAAAAATAAAAAAAAAATACCAAATATTACAGTCCAAACAAATAACCCAATTACACAGTCCAAACAAATAACCCAATTCCTATAGGCCCAAAAGGCCCAATGGCCTAAAACAATTCAGAAACCCTAGGGTTTCTGAATCACCTTTGCGTCGTACCCCCTCCATGTGTGCCCTCTGTACGCACACCACCCAAGGTTCGGCTTTTCCTGCAACTTTACACCAAAACGGCCACCTACGGCCCCGTTGACCCCTTGTGCGCCTGTAAAAGAAAGCAAAAAAGGAAACAAAGCAAGACAACAGAGCAAAAAGGCGAAAACAGAGCAGAAACAAAGAAAGGAAACAACAAAGGCATAGGCAACAAAAATAATATTAAATCAAGTGTATTTTTTTGGCTATATAAGCCCAGAGGCTAAATGATGTAGTTTTTTACACACGATATTAAGCAATCAAAAAGAAAAAAGAAAAAAAGAGGTGGATTAAAGTTTTCTTTTCTTATCTTTTTTCTTTTTTTCGATTTCCTATTCTTATTTTTTATTTTAAATCTTTTTTTTTAAAAAGGGAAGGTAAACTAAGAGAGAAAAGAGGACTTACCTGAACCTCGGGGCACGTCGTCAGAGTCCCCGCTCCGTCGTCGAGGCCGAATCCCAAAAGGGAAAAAAGAGGTCTCTTCTCTCAAGCTTTCGGGGGCTCTAAACGGAGGTTAGAAAACCCCCTTTCGCGCGACCTCGACCACCACCTACGGTGGAATCACGACGGCGGCGGCAATGATGGGTGTATAAACCCTAGCAGAGCACAAACGGGGGGATAAAAAAGAAAGCAAATAAAAAAATGATAATAAAAATCAGTTTAAATAATACAGCAAAACGGTGTCGTTTTGCACGAAGGAAATCTGCGCTGAAACGACACCGTATCGAGGCTCTGACCCATGACTCGATCCATCTCCCTTGAGGATCTGCGTGTTTGCGGTGAATGGGATAATTGCGCGCGCAACCCCTCTGCTTTTGCGACGCTTTACGATGTGGCCTGTACTTAATTCTTTCTTTTTTTTTAATTTTTGCCCCATGCTTTCGCGTTCAGTTCAGATCGGTCCCTTGAAGCGCTGTGCTTAAAGTGCTGGGAATATTTCCCAATCAGCCCCTCAATGTTTCAGCACGTTTCAAATTGGTCCGCTATTTTAGTTTTATGTCCGAATTTCTCCTTTAATGTTATCTAGATTTCGATTTAGTCCTTTATTAATTTAATTTCAGTTCATTTATTTATTTATTTATTTCTATTTCATATTTATTTTTACTTCTTATTACCTCATATTTCGTTTTAAAATTTATTTATTCATATTCATATTTTCTTGTTGTATTGTCATTACTACATATATTTATGTTGTTTACTTTCTTTATTATTTTTCATGTATACGTTTTTTATATTGTTGCTTTATTCATTTTTTTATATATGTTTCATGACACATTCACTTATTTTTATCATACATCTTCTATTTTATTTCATCTTCTAATCAATCTTATTTGCTTTGTTAATATTATGATTTGACCATCAATCTTATTTTTATTGTTATTATTGTGTTACTACCATTATATCATTATATCGTTTTCTTTGTTTGCATCTATATGCAAGTTGTTATTATTACTATATTAAATGGGTTATCATTTTTTAAACACATTTATTTTATTCTATTATTTTTTTATATATCACTCTTGTTATTATCATTATTTTTATTTCGTCTTTGCTATTTTATTATTTTTTATATTTTAAAAGATTTCTTACTTAATATTATGTATATATACTTCATCTATTCATTTTTTATATACTTTATGTATACATATTAAAGTTCGCAAGGTTAATGTTTTCTATATAAATGATTGTTGATTCGTATATTTTCTTACCATTAATACTTACTCATGCTTTTGTTCATCATTCGTTTTCCTTTGATGTACATGGTTTCATTGTCCCATTCATTTCTAAACATTTTACGTTATGTTTGTTTATTACAACATGTATCCCTCTTTTATTGCTTTACTCATTGATCGAGATTTGTTTACCAATATTGTATCCACCTTTGTAATTTTGTCATTGTTATCATAGCATTGTATCACATATTGTATATCACTTTAAATGTTGCATTAATTTTCACCCTAAATTAAAAAAAAAAGATTCTTTAATAAAGACAATATTTCATGTTTGGAAATTTTGAAAAATCGTGCCCTACGTGCTGGGTTTCGATTTACCGATTGACCAAACAAATGAATATCCTTTTTAAAATTTCAATGCATAAATTTTTGAAATCATGAGATGATTTTGGTATCGAAGGTTTGAAATGTCGTGTCTTACGTGCTGGATGTGATATTTTATTTCTTCAAAATAAGAGAATCTTAATCGTTTCATACTATTGCATTTTTATTCGAGATTTTTTTAAAAAAAAAATGCTATATTTGGTGTTTGGAAATTTCGAGAAATTGCGCCCTACGTACTGGGTTTCGATTTACCATTTGACCGAACGACCGAATATCCTTTTTAAATTTTCAATGCATAAGTTTTGGAGATCATGAGATGATTTTGATATCGAAGGTTTGAAATGTCGTGTCCTACGTGCTGGATGTGATATTTTTTTCTTCGAAACAAGAGAATCTTAATATCTACTTCAAGTTATCTAAACGTTCATAAAAAGGGATTGCATTTTTAAAATTTATTTTAAAATCTTTTCAACTTTCGACATTAAGACGTTAATTAATCGATTAGGTACCAATTTTGGGCGTGATGAGGGTGCTAACCTTCCTCGCACGTAACCGACTACCGAACTCGTTTTCTCAACTTTCGTTTACCAAATTTTCAGATGATCCGATCATATCTAAATAAAAAGGATTGGTGGCGACTCCATTTTCATTTTTAAATGAGTGAATGCCCTTTTTTTCAAAAAATAGTTTCGACACATATTATCATAATTTTATTTTTAAAATTTTCTTTCTAATAATTAAAGTATAAATTATATTCATAATATTACAAATATATAATCTTTCAAAAATTTAAGTACATTTTAAAATTTTTTATTCTTTCAAATATGATTTCATCAATAGTTTTAATAAATATGTCTATATTTAAATAATAACAATTTTATAAAACATACAAATTACTTGTTTGTAGTATATGAGATAATAAAAAACTACTAAAAATATATAATTAATCTTCTTCTTTTTTTTACTTCGCCCTTAAACGTAAAACTTTATCAACAATGCAAAAACTTCATCAACGATTTAAAAATTTTTTTTTATTACAAAGAGTTTTAAGTTCACATAGTTATAGTTTTATTTCAAATAGAGTGTTTTCCTTACTATTGAAAAATTGAAGGAAATCCATTAAGTTTTATAAAAAATGAGTTAAAAAATTATAAATACTTTTTTGTTATTGGATTATTATCTTATATACTACTATCATTAGAATAAAAAAAATTCACAACCAAATTTAAGATAATATCACTTATTTTGGGATATAATAAAATAACTAAAAATAATATTTAACACATTTTAAATTCGTTTGATGAGTTTTACTCCACGGCCAATGAACAAAGTAAGTACTCATTTTTACTTTTTGTTAATCATATCTTACCCTAAATTATCAAGTTTAATGACAATTAATTATAATAATTACTTTTGGAGAAATTTTAGGATGAGTTTCACTAAAAAAAGAGTTTAAAAAAAACTTTTACCTAAATATATAAAGATTTATCAATATTTTTAAGATTTTATCAAAATTGATATTTTACCAAAATGAAGGATATATAAAAAATTTTAAGCTCAATTTTAGATGATAAATCTTTAAAAATATTAGTAAAATTTTAAATATTTTGATAAAAGCTTTATTTAAGCGGTGATTCATGGTAGAATTGCGGGTTATTTTTGTAGTGTAATTTTGAGAAAAGAAATTTTAAAGAAAGAAAATTAGAAAAAAGGGAGAGACAAACAAATGAGCGTAATGTGGATGGCCCATCTTTCTAAGCAATGCTAGGCAAGGTAGCTGCTCAGGTAGGTCTGCAAGTGGCGGTTTAAGGCTTTAGACTTTGGACTTTAGTCGGGACCACTTTATTTAAATCTACATCGTCAGCATTCCACCTCTGGCTGATACAGTGGTACTCAACGTACACGCCAAGGACAGCTACATATTCCTCCCTTACGATACGTCGTACATCATTTACTCTAATGGTAAGATCTACTTACCAAATAAGGACAATATTTTAAGGAATTGAGATAAATTAAAAAAATTCGAGGTGTTAAAAATAAATTTTCAAGTGAAAATTAATTTGTTTTATTAATTATCAAAAGTGGTAAAAACAATTTTTTTCATTTAATTAAAAGATTAAAAGAGATTAAATTGAATTACTAACTTTTAAATTTGTTAAAAAATATGATATTTAGGGTTAAAAAAACATTTCAACATTTAAAAAAAAAATCAAACCTCCTCACAAAAATTGCACTAGTTGAACTTCATTCCTCAAATTAGAAAATTGCATCAATTAAACTTTTTAATTAGTAAAATCTATCTTTGATCATTACTTTATTGATGTGACTATTAATGAAAACTACTTCAATTATTATAACGTTGATGTAGCATTTCACAAAAAAGAAAAATTTTAAAAAATAAAATACAGCAAATAATAAATATATAATTATTACTAAAATATAAAAATATTTTAAAAAAACTAAAAAAATATGAAAAACATAAAATTCATTAAAAAGAGTAAAAAGTTGGAGAAAAAAGTATTAGAAATTATTAAAAATTATTAAAAACAACTTTTTTAAAAATTATTTAAAAAGTCATTAAATTATTAAAAATTATGAATCACTTAAGATTAAAAAATATTAAATATTTAAAAAAAAAACACATGTCAAATTTTTAAGGTTGTTTGTAAAAGAAAAATACACTGCTAGTGTAAGAAATACTTACTCATAAAACTTTGGTTGAGTGGTAAATTTAAAATTTTTCTAATGTAATTGGCATGAGTTTAAATTTCACCATATGCATATTTTTATTTTTCTTTAATTAAAAAAACAAAAGTACTCTCGAATAATATAACTTAATTTAAATATGGGAAGTCATTTTAGGGATTTCCCTAAGTTGCTGCTCGGTTGACTCGTGACATTAACTCAATTAGAAATTTTATTAATAATATAGATAAAGGACAACCTTTTTAGAATCATATAATGCAATGCATGTTATAAATAAACATATTGGTGCATAAGTCACAGGGCTACAACTTTAGTTTGTCACACTAGCGGCCTTAGGTGATTTCTTTACTTAAAATTCGCCTAAGTTAGTCTATCTTTCAAAAGGCAAGAATTCTCGAGGGAAATTCCTTAAGGCATCGAAAATAAATTGGAAGCAAACTCTTAAGCGAAGAAGTGAAGAAGCAAAAAGCAAAAAGCAAACAAAAAAGCCACATGAAAACTAAACACACCAAGAGTTTGAGTAAATGCTCTTAAAGTATTATATTACTTTGAAAATTACAATTAAGTAATTAAATGAGTGGGAAGGCCTCTATTTATAGTTTAGCTCTCCTAAATCCAACGATACAATTTAAAATACATCAACAATTAAGATTAAAGACGATCTCCAAGTTGAGATTCTTAAGGGGTTTACAAGATTCTTTAAGATTAAAATATCCTTTAAGATTACAAAATATTCATTTTGGTAAAATACAAATTACTAGAGTGTTTACATATTCACCTGGCTAAGTAGATAGGGCTTCAGTCTCTCCAAGTAATGGGCCAGTCCTGTTGGCCTAAATGACCCCAAGTAAACAAGATGGATATCAAACTGTGCGTTAATTGTGAGCTCCTTTGCACGGCCTATGACATTTTCCCCCACCTGTTCTAGCGATGCCCTCACCACGTCTAGCTTATCTATCTTCTCTTGGAACTACCATAAAGCCTCGATAGGTTCCTAACTTACCTCTCTGTTGGATAGTTTCGCACCTCGAAACATTTATACCTCTGTCATTGTCCAATTCAAACTTTTTTCCCCTTTGTGCATCTCAATCGTAAGAGCCCACCACTTTTACTTGCCCTTATTGTGACTTACCTCGATCGAGATCCTATTAATCCATACAAATAAACTTAGGCATGATCACATTGAACATTGGGTTAACCTTGAGTATTATTGCCAACTCTGGTTTATAAGCCCCTTGGCTTACCTGCTTCAAAACTCTGAAAGGGCATTTGTGTCTTTGCTAAGCCAATGGTAAGTTATAATGAAAATCACTAGGAAAGTGTTTGAGATGTACCTCACTCGTAGCATTTACTCTTATTGACTGTATAGTTTGCATCATCATATTTCCCACAAAGTTTGATGCATAACCCACCTCTTTCATAGGTTGTAGTCCTATTGATAACTCAAAAAGCTTCATACCAGTTTTTTGCACTTCTAGAATTAAAATGAGATCTCTTGCACTCTGATTTACTAAGTTAATGTTCTTACCACAATGAACATCCTCTACTAGCTAGATTGTTGATAATACATTAGTTTCACCTTTAATGTCTCAACTCACCGACATAATGCATTGTTATTGACAAGTAATTAAGATACATATGTAATCGACAAAAGGAACCAAAAGAACATTAATCTTGTTAAGAAAATTTAAGCCAAGAACAAAGTCGTAATCATTTAAATGAATTACCTTAAAGTCTTTATTATCTTTCTATTGACCAATCGGTAGCTCAACTCTTTGTACTATTCCCATAGTTGGGACCTCTTTAGAATTAATAGTCTTGATATTCTTAGTCAATTTGCTAATTGAGAGACCAAGTTTACCCATGAATTTCTTCGATATGAACAAATAAAATGCATTTGTATCAACAAGAGCACTCCTTCTTTGGCCTACGATATTGATGTCCACAAACATCAACCTTTTGTTATTGTGATCTCTTTTCGCTTTCGCAGAATTGAGTATCATTGATCCAAGCCTTAAAACCTTTGCTCATTGGGCTTCACTTTCTCTTCTTTATTGATCGCAGATATCTTGGTTTGCTTTGGACAGTCCCACATCATATGAAGACTACAATACAAGAAGCATTGTGTTGACTTCTTTTCATTCTCTTAGCCCCTTGAATGATTGTTGGGTTTCCTCTTCCCATTATATGGTTTCCCATTACAGCAATTCTTACTATTTCCACCGAAGTCATTTTTATCTTATTCTTTCTTATGGTTTCCCCCATCATTACCCGTCTCTTTGGGCTTGGAAGACTCGAACTTGCCTTTCCTCGGACCAAGCTCAACAAAGCACCCTGCCTTTGATATGGCTTTGGTAAGCTCTTTGACCTCTAGTTGATGCAACTCTTGCTTCGTCGAAGGCTTGAACATATCATTAAACAAGTAGAATGCCTCTTTCTCACTCAAATCAAGGAACTCTCGAACACACTCACTAATTGTGTCTTGTTGCATAAGTTGACACAGCTTAGGCTAAGCGTTTTCCTTACCATGCTTGGGGTAAAACTTCCTCCTAAGTTCATTTTAGAACTCCATCCAAGTCCCAATTGCAGTATCACCTCATCTCTCATCTGTAAACCTACAACGCCATCATAAATGAGCAACATCAGTTAAATAAATTAGAGCAGTGTTTACCTTACTGACATCATCCTCAATGCATATTACAAAAGTAATGTTCATCCCTCATAAGAAGTTGTCCATGTCCCTTGCAAACCTCTTTCCTTTAAACTCTTTTGATTTGGGAACATCCATTTTACATTGCTCAAGAACTAAAGCCATCATCCCTTTACCCACAACAGCTCTGCACATAGTGAGCTCTTCCTCGAGCTTCTCAATTCTTGTCATCATAGCTTTAGTACCTCCTTTAAAGCCATGACCATAGCTTCGATCATTCCTCTTAGTCAACTTATCATCAGCGGACTTCAGAGCCCTTTGTATATCTTCCACATTAGTGTCGAGGGAACCCAATACATGTTCCTTAAATTGATCTTTTCTTGATTGTAGTTTTGCGGTGCGTCCCTCGACTACCTCAAGGGTCTCCTTCACCTCACTCATGGAACCTTCGAGTTTGGCAACCCTACCTTCCAGAGTTGACTGCATATCCCTTGATTTGCTAGCTTTCTTGTCCTTCTTATGAGTCTCTCTCGGCTCAATATGCTCATATATTTTTTTTGCCATCTGATTAGGCACCTTCGAACCTTAGCTCTAATTACCAGCTATCATGAGGCTAGAACTTCAGTCTGGCAAACCGTGCAGCCTTAGGCAATTCCTTTTCTTTAAATCTACCTAAGTCAGACTATCTCTTGAAAAAGTGATAATTCTCAAGGGAAATTCTCTAAGGCATAAAAAATAAAGTGAAACCAAACTCTTACGAAAAGAAGTAAAAAGTTGTAACACCCCTTTCCTGTGTCCTACACCGGGACAGGATACGAGGCATTACCAAACTTAAACCCAAGCAAACATATAAAATCGGGCCATAAAATTTTGTTCAAATTAAATTCATTCATACATATGCAAACTGTCCTTTAAATAGGCCTACGTGGCCCAAAACATACCTCGGGAGTAGTTCGGGACTAATCTGAGAAGTTTAAAAAACTTTAGGAAAACTTAGAAAAATTTTCATGAAACAGGGTCACATGCTCGTGTGGGTAGGCCGTGTGGTCACACACGCCCATATGGCTTGGGATACACCCATGTCCTCAGCCCGTGTAGCTCTCTGTTTATGATGCCATCAACACAATTAGGGTCACACGGCCAAGTCACACGCCCGTGTGCTTAGGCCATGTGGCGAATTAAATTCCAAAAATCAAGTGTAAACTTCACACGGCCTGGACACACAGCCATGTCCTTCACACGGCTGAGACCCACGGCCGTGTCTTTGCCTGTGTGTTTACTACTGAGCATTCTATTTTGTGTTTAATAGGGTGCAGGGGACACACGGCCAGAGCACACGCCCATAGAGCAAACTGTGTGTCACACACAGCCTAGACACACTCCCGTGTGACTACCCGTGTGGACAACTTTGAGGCTATATCCAAGCCTTTTGTCACCCTTAATGACACATGAACACTTACACATTCATAATCATGGCTCATGCAAGTCAACTTCTTATCAATTTATACTTGCTTAAGACTTCATATTTTATTTAAACCAAGCTTACCAAATTCACATGCAATATGAAATATCAATTTACTTCCATTTCATACATTCATGCCTTAGTTTTTATTATACCATTTACTCACATTTCCATCATCAAACATCCATGATCATAACCACAATTCATCCATGCCAAATGAATTTAACCACAACATGAGTGAACATAGCACATGCATGCATATATGAATAGGATTACATCCCCATGATTAATATAAGCCATATCTCATGGCCATATACAAAATGAATCATGAAATCATTATAAGCCAACACACTTGGCTAAACCATTATGACACATAACAAAAAGACTAAGTCCTTATACATGCCATACTCAAAATACTTAAATTCACTATACCCAAAAGATTAGTTTGATAGTGTGAATCGAGCTCCGACGTCCTTCGATCCCTGAGCTAGCTTGACGATACTATAAGAAAAATAGAAAAGAAAAGGGTGTAAGCATAAAGATTAGTAAGTTTGCATGTAAATAATTGACAACATTAACCATGCATTACTATACACATAACACAATAATCTTTATAACAATGTCATCAAGTATCATAGGTATATTTTAAGTCATGCCATTTACGAAATGTACACTAAAACTCATGATTATAATTCATTCTTTCACTTTTTTCGAGGTTTCATCGATTTATAATCCTAATGTTTATGAGCTTTGTGTAGTACCTGTACCCTTTCAACATGACCATTCATTGTCATCTCTTTGACATGATTTTTGGATTACCCGTTGAACCACTTGGAATACTAAAGGATACTCTGGAACTTTCATACATATGGTAGGATGCCAATGCCAATGTCATATCCCAGATATGGTCTTACATGGGATCACATATTGATGCCAATGCCATGTCCCAGACATGGTCTTACATGGATCACATATCGGTGCCGATAGCCTAGCTATGGTCTTACACAAAATTAAATATCGATGCCAAAGCCATGTCCCAGACATGGTCTTATATGGGATCGTACATAACCCTAATCTCATGACATTTGTATCCTAACTATTCTTAAGGTTCAACATGGGTTTTGAGATATCAAACTTCGTTGAATCGTCATCGAGTCATCATTAATTAAATCCATAGAGAGAATTACACAATTCATGTAATATTAAAGCATTAAAAATATAATAATATAATGTTGCATTATTTACACACGAACTTATCTCGGTACTCAAAATATGGCTACTATTCGATTTAGTCCACAACCTTATTCTTTCCTCGGTTTATGTCCGGACTCCATTTTTCTTGATCTATAATAGCAAATTTCACTTATTTAATTATCACATTGTTCAAATTAGTCCATATATCACACTTTGGCAAAATTACAACTTTTGCCCCTAAAATTTCACAAAATTACAAATTAGCCCCTAGGCTCGTAAAATGAAATGTGTTCATTTTCTTTGTTACCCAAGCCTAGCCGAAGTTATAACATGCTTATAGTAGCCCACATTTCTTATTAAAACATACTTCTTACTACTCATTTTGCATCTTTTACAAATAGGTCTTTTTCATGCATTTCTATAAAAAATCACTTAGTAAAAGATGTTAAACACACATGAAACTTTCATATTCCTTCATAAACATCAAAATACATGCATGTCACACATGAGTCAAATTTCAAACATGAACCCTACTTCAAAATATGGCTAGAAATAGGTAAATCGGGTTACGAGGGTTTCAAAAATGTAAAGAGCATTAAAAACGGGGCTAGGATGCACTTACTATTGAGCTTGAAAGTTGAACAAAACCCTAGCTATGACTTCTTGATATTTTTGGCCAAGGTGGGAGAAGATGGACACAATTTTTGACTTATTTAACCTTTTTATTCTTTTATTAACCAAATGAAAAAAATGTCCTTTTTATTAACATTTTTATCCTTTGTATGGCCCATGACACATAGGCTACAATGTAACATCTGGGAACTAATTGTAATGTAACAGCCTGTTTTCAGTGAAATCGGAACAGTGGTTTTGGGATCACAAATCCAAGATTGAAAATTTTATTTTATCATTATTTTATTATATACAACATGATAGAAATACCGTATAAAAATTTCGTTAAGAAATTTTACCGTTTACAAGCTTAATTTGATAAAAGGACTAAATCACATAAATTGCAAAAGTTGTGTTCTATTAGCTAAAGGTATTAAATAGCTATAGAACTTTAAAGTGGAGGTACTAATATGGTAATTAGCCCATTAAGTTTGTTAGTGGATGAGCATGGTTTGTTATTATTGAAATTTTGATTAGTTTTTAAGGTAAATTTAGTAAATAGGTAATAAATGATAAATTAAAACAAAACAAATATATCATCATTTTCTATCATCTTCTTCCATCGATCTTCATAAGGAAAGAAGCCATTTTTTTAGCAACATTCGGCCAAGCTTATATTGCTCAATTAGGTATGATTTTTGTCCCTTTTTAATGATTTATACGTTTTCAAGATTGTTCTAGCTTAATCTAGCTAGCCCGGGCACTAATTTGTAAAAATATTAAACTATTAGGGTTTTTACATTGATGACTATGCTTGATGTTTGAAGTTTGATGGTAGAAAATTAATGGTTTTTTTTAGATAAATAACTTTTGTAAAGAAATTTTTAGTGAAATTGTCAAATAGGGACTAAGTTGAAAAATAAAAAATATTATGTAGTAAATTTGTGAATTTGTAAAATATATGGGTTGCTATTAATATGTATAGAAATTGGCTAGGTTGGGTAAGGGAAAAATTGCATGAATTTCATTTTTCGAGCCTAGGGAATAAATTGCAAAGAAATTATAAGTATAAGGGCAAAATGGTAATTTTGCTAAATATATGTTTTGGATTAAATTGAATGAATTATATGTTGAAATGAGTTAAATTTATCCATATAGATCCAGTGAGACCTCATACAGAGTTAGATCGAGGCAAAGATAAAGTCTCAGAATAATCGCCTTCGTATCTACATTTACTCATCGAGGTAAGTTTGTGTGATTAAATTGTGATTATATGTTTTGAAATATGTATGAAATATAAATTTGCTACATGTGTACACGATTGCATATCCAATTACGTACGACTACTGCGCCCCATTTGAACCATAGGAATGCACAGAATACAAATACATGTCATTAGGGTTACCGACTTTAGCTCGTGAGAGCTTACCAATTCTCAGCTCGTATGAGCTGTCCATTATCATGAGCTTACTATTACTCAGCTTGTATGAGCTTATCGATTACAGCTCATAAGAGCATATCGATTCAGAGCTCGTATGAGCATACATGTACAAGAATTGATGGATTACAGTTTTGTACACCTCGTATGTGCTACCTGAGTATCCAACAATATTCTAAATGGTTCAACAGGCAAAGTTCTATTATGAGATTATGTGAGTTCGATACAAATTACTACTGGTATTTATATGAAGTACATGGAAATAATGTTACAAAATACATTGATTTATAAAATGGATGATACATGTTTATGCAACCTGAATGTTTGTTGAGTTCATCCATGTATATTGGCTATTATATGTGTTTGACATGACTAACATGTTGATGAATATGTGCTTAGGCATTTGGCCAAATTGAGTCGGGATATGCTATGTTTACTTACCTAAATTGTGATTAAATGGTAAGTTAAATTTTATGTTATATGATCTTACTAAGCTTAAATGCTTACTCTATGTTATTTTTCGTGTTTTATAGTGGTTTGGAAGCTCATTCGGGTTGGAGGCTTGTTGAAGCTATATCGCACTACCCATCAGCTCTTTTGGTACTTTTAGTTGGTTACATTTTGGTTATAATGGCATGTATAGGTTATTCTGGCTAAATATTGGCCTATATGTGTTTTTTTTAGATTAGCCACTTATTTGGCTTGTGTTTTGGTATTTTGGTATATGCACAATTTGCCCTATAATGTTGATGTGTGGATGAATTTGTGATTGAATGATGAAAGGTAAAATAGTAGTTGAATATATATATGAGGTATGTTTTATAACTTGATGTGATTTGGTGCTATGCTAGGTAAGCATATATGTGTTTTATGCTATTGAATAACTGGTACAATTGGTACCAAATGGTAAGTTTTGGTAAATGATTTACATGTTGTATATTGATGCAATTATACATAATAGTTGGTTGATTACTTCATTACATGGATCACATGGTTGCACATATTTATACTTGTCATTTGAGATGCCTAAAGGCATATTGGTTCTATATGACTATATCACATGTTTAAAGCTCGTTCATGCTTGTTTGGATGCTTGATTATAGCTTGTGTATGTGTGCATTTTTTGGTGTAGGTGGATGCCAATTTGGGTGAGAAATATGGCTTATAAATTGACCTATTTTCGTCTACATGGGTAGAGACACGAGCGTGTGTCTCAGCCATGTGTGACACATGACTGTGTGTCCCCTGTAGTTTTAAAAGCTTGCAAGTCAGACAGTTACACGGCCTAGCACACGGGCGTGTGGCTTGGTCTTGTAGCCCAAGTTAGTGAGTTACACAGGTACGAACACAGGCTGGGACACGGTAGTGTGTCCCTATTTCAAATGGTCACACAGCCGTTTGAGTCACACGGTCTTGTGACCCCTACAACTTTGAAAATTTTCAATGTTTTCTAAAAAATTCTGAGTTTTTGATTTATTTTCGACTTGTTTCTAACGTGTATTTAGGGCCTTGAGGGCTTGTATAAGGGACAGTATGTATGATTTTGTTTGATTTTGATATGAAATGTTAGGAATTTTTATCTATTTGATCTGTAAACTTCTGTAATGCTCTATAACCCTGTTACGGTGATGAATACAGGTTAGGGGTGTTACATTTATTGGCATCAGAGATACGGTTTAGTCGATTCTCAAACTGAACGTAGCGTGTACGAGTCTAGCTATACATGCCATTATATAACCTGTGATAGTGTAATATCTCTTGACCGTTTTGAAACATGTTCTCATATAGTAATGGCATCCAACCGAGCAGATTCCGATAAAGTAGAGAGTAATGCTCAAGCCTCTATTCATAGAATAGCTTTGAGCGGTACGAGGCTTGTATCTGAGGGCTGAGGAAGAGAGGCTAAGGAGGCCTTCTTCTAGATGATGAATGAGTGGTTCACTGAGTTTGTATAGATGAACCCGGCTACTCAACCTCCACCCCCTCCTATTCCCCAACTAGTTTCCGTGATTCCACAAGGTACGGAACCAATCCAAGTTATTAAGCCTCCTGTTGATAAGATTCATAAGTATGGGGCTCAAGAATTTTGAGCTATTGCTGAAGATGGTCTTGAGAGAGTTGAATTCTGGTTAGAGAATACCATAAGGGTTCTTGACAAATTATCCTATTCACTAGTTGAATGTCTTTAGTGTGCAGTATCTCTACTAAAAGATTTGGCTTATCAGTGTTAAGAGAACGGGTCACTTGGGAATTCTTTCAAATTGAGTTCTGAAAGAAATATATCAGTCAGAGGTTTCTAGATTAGAAATGTAAAGAATTTCTGGAGCTTAAGCAGGGTTGTATGACAGTGTTTGAATATGAATGAGAATTTTTTCGATTGAGTAAATATGCTCGAGAGTGCATTTCGACTGAGACTACAATGTGTAATCAGTTTGAAGATGGATTAAATGAGGATATAAAGCTTTTAATCAAGATCCTTGAGTTGAAAGAATTCATTGTTTTAGTTGACAGAGCACATAAAGCTGAGGAGCTGAGTAAAGAGAAAAGACACGCTAAATTTGAAGCTAAAGATTCAAAAAAGAGATTGACGGGAAAATCATACCAGTTAGCATCGAAGAAATCTAAAGAACATCACTACCGTTTTGCTGCTTTTGTGAGATATTCTAGTAGAGACAAAGGTACCCGACGCTCCAGTCCTAAACCATAGGCTATATCTGTAGTGAGTATGGGTAGTGTTAGAGATGCCAAACCCGATGGTAAGCACTGCAACAGACCACATTATGGTGAGTGTCGATTAAAGAGCGGAGTGTGTTTCAGGTGTGGCTCCTTAGACCACTATCTTAGAGATTGACCAGGGAAATTTGAGAAAGAGAAAGCTCAGGCCATGGGACCAAGCAATACAACTGCGAGAGGTAGACCACCTCGTAATCCTGGAAATGTGACTGGTAGCCGTGGTGTAACAAAAGACTCTGCTGTGAGATCTGAAGCACGAGCACCAACTATGGCTTATGCTATTTACGCTCATGAGGATGCTTTTACGATAGATGTTATTACTGGTACATTCTCTATTTATGATACTGATGTAACTGCTTTGATTGATACGGGATCAACCCATTCGTATGTATGCACAAATTTAGTATCTAGTAAAAATTTACTTATTGAGTCCACTAAATTTGTGGTTAAAGTGTCAAACCCCCTAGGCCAGTATGTGCTAGTTAATAAAGTTTACAAGAATTTTCCTTTGATGACTCGGGGTTACAGGTTACAGTTTTCTGGCTGATTTGATGTTGTTACCGTTTGATGAATTTGACGTGATTCTGGGTATGGATTGGCTAACTCTGCATGATGCTATTGTAAACTGTAGACGAAAGCTTATTATTTTGAAATGTCAAAATGGTGAGACATTTTGTACTGAATCAGATAATCTGAGTGGGTTGCCTATTGTGATATCAGCTATGTTAGTGCAGAAATATGTGAGAAAAGGTTGTAATGCTTACCTTGCTTATGTATTGGATACTAAAGTGTCTGAATCAAAGCTTGAATTGGTGCCAATGGTTTGTGACTATTCTGATGTGTTTCTAGAGGAGTTACCTAGATTACAACCAATCAGAGAAGTCGAGTTTGCTATAGAACTTGTACCGAAAATATCATCGATATCGATAACACCTTATAGAATGACTCCTACTGAGTTAAAAGAGTTGAAAGCACAGTTGCAAGAGTTGACAGATAGGGGTTTTGCTCGACCCAATTTTTCACCTTAGGGAGCACCAGTTCTGTTCGTTAAGAAAAATGACAGATCGATAAGATTATGTATTGACTACCATCAACTCAACAAGGTTACAATCAAGAACAAATACCCACTGCCTCGAATTGATGATTTTTTGATCATTTTAAAGGTGCCACAGTATTCTTGAAGATTGATCTTCATTCCTAGTTACTATCAACTACAAGTGAAAGATTCGGATGTGCCAAAAACTGCATTCAGAACCAGGTACAGACATTATGAATTTCTTGTGATGCCATTTGGTTTAACTAACGCACCTGCAGTATTTATGGATTTGATGAATAGGATCTTCAAACCGTATTTAGATAGATTTGGTGTGGTATTTATTGATGATATTCTGATATATTCCTAATATGAGACTAAACATGTCAAGCATTTGAGGATTGTTTTGCAAACTCAGCAAAATAAACAACTATTTGCTAAATTTAGCAAATGTGAATTTTGGCTCTGAGAAGTTGATTTTCTGGGACATATAGTATTGATTGAAGGCATCAAGGTTGACCCGAGTAAGATTTTCGCAGTTGTTGACTAGAAACCACTGAGAAATGTATCTAAAGTTAAAAGTTTTCTGAGATTAACTGGTTATTACCAAAGATTCGATAAAGGGTTCACTATGATAGCTACATCAGAATACGATTATTACAGAAAGATGTGAAGTTTGAATGGTCGGATAAATGACAGCAAAGTTTCAATTAGTTGAAAGCACTATTAACCCAAGCACCAGTTCTGGTTTAACCTGAATTGGGTACAAAATTTGTGATCTTCAATGATGCATCATTGATTGGTTTAGGCTATGTTTTAATGCAAGAAGGCAAAGTGATAGCTCATGCTTCCAAACAGTTAAAGCCGCATGAAAAGAACTATTCAACGCAATATTTAGAGTTGGCAGCTACCGTGTTTGCATTGAAAATTTGGCGACATCATTTTTTCGACGAAAAATTTCACATATTTACCGATCACAAGAGTTTAAAGTATTTAATGTCCCAGAAAGATCTGAATCTAAGACAGCGCAGAAGGCTTGAACTATTGAAAGATTATGAGTTGATCATTGATTATCAGTTGGGTAAAGCAAACGTAGTTGCTGATGTTTTGAGTAGAAAGTCCTTCTTTGCTCTGCGAGCGATGAATACCCGACTATCATTATCTGATGATGGCTCGATCTTAGTTGAGTTAAAAGCTAAACTGATGTTTTTACAGTAGATCAACGACGCTTAGAAATGTGATAGTGAGTTGTTAGCTAAACGGGTACAGTGTGAGTCGACTTTTGATTCAGAATTTTAGATAGGACCCAATGATTGTTTGCTGTTCAGAGGTAGAGTTTGTGTACCGAAGAATTTAAAGATTATACAGAAATTTTTTTATGAAGCTCATTGTGGTAGTTTGTTTGTTCATCCGGGAAGAAATAAAATGTACAGCGATTTGAGACAGATGTACTGGTGGCCGGGAATGAAATGTGAGATTTTTTACTTTGTGTCTAGATTTTTGGTTTGTCAGCAAATAAAAGCTGAACATCAAGTACCTTCAGGAATGTTACAGCCAGTGATGATACCGAAGTGGAAATGTGATAGAGTTACTATAGATTTCATATCGGGGTTACCCCTATCTATGAAAAAGAAAGATGCTATTTGGGTTATTGTCGACCGTTTAACAAAGTCTGCACATTTTATTCCGAAACATATAGATTTCTACCTTGATAGATTGGCTTAACTATATGTTTCTAAGATTATTAGATTACACGGAGTACTAGTTTCCATTATTTCGGATAAAGATCCCTGGTTTACATCGTGATTTTGGAGAAAGTTATAGGAAGCTATTGGTACGTTGTTGCATTTTAGCACTGCATTTCACCCTCAGACCAATGGTCAGTCCGAGCATGTGATTCAAATTCTTGAATATATTCTTCGGTGTTGTGTTTTATAGTTTGAAGGCAACTGGGAGAAATACTTATTGTTGGTTGAATTTTCGTATAACAACAGTTTTCAGTCAAGCATAAAAATGGCATCGTATGAGGCTTAATATGGTTGTAAATGCCGAACTTTGTTATACTGGACTGAACTTAGTGAGAAAAAGATACATAGGATTGATTTGATTCGCGAGAATGAGGAAAAAGTGAATGTAATATAAAATAACTTGAAAGCAGCTTCAGATCGTCAGAAATTGAATGAGATCTTAAATGTAAAGATATAGAGTTCCAATTCAGTGACAGAGTATTTTTGAAAGTATCGCCCTGGAAGAAAGTTCTTCTGTTTGGTCGCAAAGGAAAGTTGAGTTCGCGATTTATTGGACTGTACGAGATTACCAAAAAAATCGGACCTGCGGCATACCGATTAGCTTTATCGTCAGAACATGAAAGAATTCATAATGTCTTTCACTTGTCTATGTTGTGACGATACCGATCTAACTCTTTATATGTTATCTCCACAACGGATGCCGAGATTCAGCCTGGTATGACATACAGTGAAGAACCTATCAGAATTATGGCACGAGAGGTGAAAGAATTGAGAAATAAAAACATAGCTTCAGTAAAATTTCTATGGTAGCGACATGGAATAGGGGAAGCCACCTGGGAACCCGAGGAGACTATGAGAAAGTAATATACGAACCTCTTTACTGTTAGGATTATCGGGGACGAAAATCCCTTTAGAGGGGAGAGTTGTAACAACCCGTTGTTAGTAAAACCGTGTAACAACTCGACTTTTGGGCCTAGTCAAAACTGTGGTTTCGGGACCACAAATCCAAAGTCAGAGAAATTATTTTTATTATTATTTTGGTATTATAGCATGATTATATAAGTGCATGAAAATTTTGGTGAATTAATTTTAGCATTTGTGAGCTTAATTGCGAAAAAGGACTAAATCGCATAAAAGGAAAAAGTTTTGTTTTACTAGCTAAATATGTTAAATAGCTAGATAACCAAAATTGGAGGTCTTTAAAGAGTAAATAGACCCTTAAAATTTGGATGGCTGGCCATAGGGGACAAGAATGGTCAAATGTCAAAGTTTGGTGGGCATTAGGTGACTTATTTGGAAATAAAATAAAACAAAAAGGAAAGTTGTCATTTTTTTTCCTCCTTCACCCACAGAATATACTAGCAAAAATAGGGGTTTTGAGAGCTCAAAATTTCAGCAACTTTAATCCCTTGCAAGTAAGTGATTTTGATGGTTATTTTTGATGATTTTTGTGTTTTTGGAAGCCTTATGGCTTAACCTAGCTAATGAGGGGACTATTTTGAAAAATGGTTGAAAGTCTAGGGTTTTACCATGAGAGTATTTATGTTGTTTTTTGAATTTTTATGGAAGGAAATGAATAATGGTTGTGAAAAAAACAACTTTTGTTAAAGGGGTTTTCATGAAAACCCTTAAATGGACCATTTTGTAAAGTTTTGTTAAATGGATAGTAATTGTGTGAATGAGAATTTTGGGCTGCTTCTAGTATACAAAGAATTTGGCTAGGCTTGATTAGTGAGAAAATTTGATTAAAATCATTTTAGAGCCTAGGGGTAAAATCATAATTTTTGTGAAGTCTAAGGGCAAAACGATCATTTTGCCAAAATATGAATTGTGAAATGTTTTAAATTAACGTGATGATTAAATGAGTGAATTTTATTATTTTAGATCAAGAAATACGCAATCCGGACCTAGACTAAGGGAAAGCCAAGCTAATGGACTAAATCCAATTAGTCGCTTACATTTTTGCATACCCAGGTAAGTTGTGAGTAAATACTACGAATTTATCATTATTATGCCTTTAATGATTAATTTTGCACAAAATGTTTGAATGTGGCTACAAGAGATGTATGATGAGACTTAATGTGATAATCTCCCGGTTGAACCTTAGGAATAAATTCGACATTCATGCCATGACATTTGGGTGATATGTGTGCTATTGTAAGACACGTCTGGGACATGCATCGGCCACATTATGAGAGCCAGTGTAAGACCATGTCTGGGACATGGCATCGACACCGATAGATGAGAGCCAGTGTAAGACCATGTCTGGGACATGGCATCGGTCTCAATATATGAGAGTCAGTGTAAGACCATGTTTGGGACATGGCATCGACTTTGATGTATGAGCCAGTGTAAGACCATGTCTGGGATATGGCGTCGGCATCTTACCCTATGTTTGAGGCTTATTGAATATTCGATAGTATTCCAAATGGTTTAACGGGAAAGTTACGGTTTATTTCGAAATGAGAGAATTTATGATCATGTTGTGAGTGGTACAGGTACTTCCATGAGACTTAAGAAATACAAGCTCAATTTATGTTGTATGATTAGTAAGGGCTGAAAATGAGTAAGTTATGCTTACGACCATTTATGGATGTTGTGCAAAGTATGATATGTTATGAGTACATTAAGGCATGGTAGATTGTTGTAGATTATCTACATTGTAACATACTAAGCTTTGTGCTTACCCTTATTCCTTTCCATTTTCTTATAGTGTTGCCTATTTAACTCGTAGATCAACGAACATCGGAGACATCAATCACAATATCAATTGAAGCACTTGGTATAGTTAGTTTTCTTTCTATTTAGAGTATGGCATGTATAGGGACATAGACTTTTGTGTTTGGTGTCTTGTTAATTTGGCCAATTGTGTTGGCTTGGGATGAAACCCTTCATTTTGTATAATGCCATGAATAATAGCTAATATTTATTATTGATATATGCGAATGATGATATTCTCATGGATGAGTAAGTTGCATGAATGAACTAGTGTATATTGGGGTTGTTAAAGTGTAATGGGGTTTACATTTGAAGGTCACGTTATGGCTGAATGATCTTGTATTGCTGTGTGGATTTGCTATGTTAAGTGTTGTGTAGGTTGGTGCATGTAAGGGTGGCATAAAGGCTTGGTAGATGGCCTTGCCTTTGTCCACACGGCTAGACACATGGGCGTGTGTCTAGGCCGTGTGTGACACACGGTCAGACCCATAGGCGTGTTGTCTGACTGAGTGTCCCCTACACCTTGAATTTGTAAGTCAGTATGCATGGTAGTAAACACACGGGCGGAGACAGGACCGTGTGTCTCGGCTGTATGAAAGACATGGCCATAGGACATGGGCGTGTGCCTTGGCCGTGTGCCCTTAATTGGTTGATGACGTTAGAAACAGAATGTCAAAGATTTTGTACACGGGCTAAGACACGGGAGTGTCATGGCCGTGTGAGGGACACGGGCCATGGACATGGGTGTACGCCAGGCCGTGTGAAAACACTTATAGGTTCGAAATGAAAAATAAATCCACACGGGATAGGGACACGGGTGTGTGTAACCATCCCACACGGGCGTGTCCCTAATCACACTGGCGTGTGGCCTTTGTAACATGAAAAAATTTCTAAAGTTCTTGGTTTAGTCTTGAACCAGTTTCAGTGCATGTTCTGGGCCTTGTAGGCTCGTTTTAGGGATGAATTGATTGAATGTTGAAAATTTTTAACTTAGAAGCAAGTTTATGACATGATTGGTATGAATGATTGTAATGTGAGTCCGATAATGCCTCGAGCCTTGTTCCTGTGTTGAATACGGGTAAGGGGTGTTAGAAACTGAAATAGTGGTTTTGGGACAACAAATTCAAGCTTAAAAATTTTATTTTATTATTATTTTGTTATCTACAGCATGATAGAAATACCGTACAAAAATTTCGTTAAGAAATTTTACCATTTACATGCTTAATTTGATAAAAGGACTAAATCGCATAAATTACAAACGTTGTGTTCTATTTGCTAAAGGTATTAAATAGCTATAGAACTTTAAAGTGGAGGACCTTATATGGTAATTAGCCCATTAAGGTTGTTGGTTGATGAGCATGGTTTGTTGTTATTGAAATTTTGATTAGCTTTTAAGATTAATTTAGTAAATAGGTAATAAATGATAAATTAAAACAAAACAAATATATCATCATTTTCTATCATCTTATTCCATCGATTTTTCATAAGGAAAGAAGCCATTTTTTTTGGCAACATTTGGGAAAGCTTATATTTCCCAATTAAGTATGATTTTTGTCATATTTTTAATGATTTCTATGTTTTTGGGATTGTTGTAACTTATGTAACACCCCAAACTCGGCCCAGACGTTATGGCCGAATCCGACGTGCCACATTGAAGTTAAAAACCCATGTTTCATTTTAGTGTTAAAAACCATCTTTTGTTAAGCTAAAGTGAATGGAAGCTGGGCACCAGGTAGGTATCCACAACAGAGGAGGTGAGCCATGAAGGCTGCTTAAGTACCAAGCTCTTCGATTGGATCCAATCCTAGACATGCCCACAACCATTGACACACTTTGGTTGTATCGAGTTGAAATTCCTTTGAGTAGTTATTATCTTTGTTAAATCGACTAATCGTGACGTCGTGTTATTTTAAAAAGCAAATATCGTTTTGGAAACGCACCCTATGTCTATCCCATTTGAATTATTATCAACCAGTTTAAAGTTATTGAAAATAAAAATAATCCCCGAAAAAATAAAGAAGAAAATTTAGTTAAAATGGCCTTATTACAACCCAAGATTAAATAGTAAATAAAATAAATTAAGGAAAATCAGTCACTTATTTCAAATCCCAAAAGCGATCACCATGGCCACTCTGAATCCCCTCCGGCTCCAAGTCACCCACATCAAGGCCCACCTGCAAGGTTAAGGAAGGGGGTGAGTTTGGAAACTCAGTGTGTAAGAAAACCCATCCAAAGCCCAAGTCAGCTCAAGCCAGCTAAGCCTAACCCCATTCAGTTAACAGTGGGTACTGGGCCGAAGCCCTTTTCAAAATATAGTAAACTAGGCCTTAGCCCCTTTTCAGATAACAGTATAGCCCACAGGCCCATTCCAGAACCAACCGCTAAACTCCACCCGAACCAACCCTACACTCCATGTGGGAAATAGCTCAACCCACCCAGCCCTACACTCCACAGTTGCAGCATTGCTGCCTAGTTATCAGTAAATTGAGGCAAAGCCTCAAGTACGTGGACAGGCCACTTTTAGTACTTCCTCCATCAATATCCCAGTCCCATGCATCATATAATAATAACATGGCATGCAGTAAATAACAACAGTCAAACATGCATTTCGGTCAACCTTAACCCTAGGAGTATCTCAGTAATTCCACTCCTAGGGTTAAATCTGTAAATTTTCCACCTATAAAGGTATTTCAGTAATTTATCTATTTTAGGGTTTTCATGCATATACTCACTTTTCATGTATTAACAAAAACATTTACCGAGGGTTCTTACTGAATTGGGCCCGCTGGCCCATTATCCCAATTTTGGCCTATTAAGCCCAAAAATATTGAAGGCACAGAAATCTTGCACTCTGCGGTCTAAACACTGTAGTTTACCAGAAACGTTAATCGATTTACCTCACGAGCATTCGCACACTTGTAAGTCCACAAAATACCGATTTTTCGGCATTCCAGCTTTTCGACTTTTACCGATCTAGACTAAGAAGGGGTGTCAGTTACACACCTGTTTTATGACGATTCGCTGACGAGATCCACGCACGAACTACCTATAATTATATTACTACCACGTTAATCTAACTACCGAAATGAACTACATAATAACTCCTTACCTTATTCGGCCATAACACCTTAGGCACTAGCAATCCTACCTTTGCCGAAGTTTGTGACTAGACTTAGATCCCGTTGCTCCACCTGTCCAAGCCCTTGATCAGCAGCCTTTAGATCACCTTACACCAGTTCCTTCGATCAATGATTCCAATTAATCTCTACTCAATTCTGATGCCGATCTAGGCCCTCAAATGATAACAAAAGTCGAGCCTTCAGTGATCTTAATATTCGGCTAAGTCCCTAAAAGTGTGGGGTTTTTGGCTTTTGCTGGAACTGTGTAAAGAAAGATGAAATAGGAGGGTTTTACTGTGGTCTAGTCGATAGAAACTTAAGGTTTAGAGAACTAGAGAGTCGGTCAAGAATGATGAAAAGGATAAGAGAATTGGCTAGAAGAAATCGGCACAGAAGAAAGTATAGTTTTCGGGATTTCGGCTTTTTAAGGCAAATGGCTATGAAGGTTTTAGAAACGTCTAAAGAAAAAGATGGAGATGCACAGGTGGATAGAGAGATTCGGCTATAGAGGAAGAGAAGAAAAAGAAAAAGTTGATGAAGAGAGGAGAAAAGAAAGAAGAGGAGAATGGTCAGGAAACGGCACAATTTTCCCCTAATGCCGAATTTATACTGGCACTTAACCTAGCTGAATTTTTCCCCCTAAAGCACCCCTTGGCGGCCAACTCTTGCTCCTCAAGAGTCCACCATTCGCCAACACTACTCCCCCTAATCAGCTCCTAAATCCTCTCCCTTATCCCCTCCTTACTCAATCCCTTAAGCAATTTAAACTCCTCCTGACAGACTTTCACTTCAGTTCCATTACTTACTTTTTCTGTGAATAAAAATTAATATCACTAATTTGCTTACCTTGCGACTCGAACCTTAGTTCTCGTTGGACATCCACACGCCACCTCTAAAGCCCCCCAAGTGACGTCACAAGCCAGCTTACCACAGGCTTCCCTGTGTTTTATTTTACCCAATTAATACTTAAAAGCCCAACCAACCAGAACCCCTTTTTCTTATGGAATTAAAATTAATTAAAACTATCGGGTTTTTTAACCTAAGCTTGGGCCTTCTAGAGGCCCACTAACCTAAGTAAATCCATGCCAAGCAGACAGAACACCAAAAATTTAAAATTTGCCAACATTCACAGAATTCCCGAAAATTGGTGCGTTACAACTCTACCCCATTAAAGAAATTTCGGCCTCGAAATTTACCTGATCCAAATAGTTGAGGGTATTGTTGACGCATAGTCTCTTCTGACTCCCAAGTAGCCTCTTCCCTTCCATGATTACGCCACAGCACTTTTACCAATGGAACCGACTTCCTTCTTAAAACTTTAACCTCTCGATCTAAAATTTGTATGGGTTCTTCTTCAAAGGTCAAATCAGTCTTTATTTCAATCTCCTCCATTGGCACAACATGTGAAGGATCCGATCGATATCGTCTTAACATAGACACATAAAAGACGTCATGGATTCTGTCCAACTCCGGTGGTAATTCTAACTAATACGCTACTGGCCCTACCCGTTTAAGAACCCGATAAGGCCCTATAAACCACGGACTCAATTTGCCTTTCTTGTCGAACCTCAAGATCTTCTTCCAAGGTGAAACCTTCAAGAAAACCATGTCCCCAACAGCGAACTCAATCTTTTTGCGCTTTAGATCCGCATACGACTTCTATCCATCAGATGCCTCCTTTAAGCAATCTCTTATCAATCTAACCTTACTTTCAGTATCTGCCACCAACTCCGGTCCAAGCACTTGTCGTTCACCCAACTCTGTCCAACACGTAGGTGTACGACATCTCTGCCCATAAAGTGCCTCATATGGAGCCATCTGAATACTTGTTTGGTAGCTGTTGTTGTATACAAACTCCGCCAATGGCAAGTAGTCCTCCCAACTACCACGAAAATCGATAATACAACCTCTTAACAGATCCTCCAAAATTTGAATAACCCTTTCCGATTGTCCATCTGTCTGTGGGTGAAAGGCAGTACTGAAATCCAATCGTGTACCCAATGCCTCTTGCAACTTCTGCCAGATCCGAGATGTAAACCTAGGGTCTCGATCAGAAATAATCAACACTAGCACTCCATGCAGTCGCACTATCTCTGCCACATACAACTTGGCCAACTTTTGCAGTGAGTAATCAGTACGAACAGGTATGAAATGGGCAGATTTCGTTAACCTATCCGCAACTACCCACACAGAATCTTTCTTGGTGGGTGTCAAAGGTAACCCACTCACAAAGTCCATAGTTACTCTCTCCCACTTTCATAGTGGAATTTTCACCGGTTGCAGTAATCTAGAAGGCAATTGGTGCTCGACTTTAACTTGTTGGCACGTCAGACATTTCCCAACAAATTCAGTCACCTCTCGTTTCAGTCCAGGCCACCAGTACACCTCTCACAGATCTCGATATAACTTATTCCCTCCAGGATGCATGGCACAAGGTCCACCATGAGCCTCCTTTAAAATCAATCGCCTCAATTTAGGGTCTTTCGGAATACAAACTCTTCCACGAAAGCACAGAACTCTGTCAGTGTTCAGTCCAAATTCCTCATTCTCACCATTCTCAACTTGCCGAAACTGAAGAACTAACGAATCATCCTTCAACTGTTTTTCTTTAATCTACTCAGTCCAAGTAGGCCTTATTTGCAACTCTGCCAACAGACTTCCATCGTCGAATAGACTCAAACGTGCAAACAAGGCTCTCAAATCAGTAACAACCCTTCGACTCAATGCATTAGCCACCACGTTAGCCTTACTTGGGTGGTACTCAATCGAACAGTCGTAATACTTAAGCAACTCAATCCATCTCCTTTGCCTTAGGTTTAGCTCCTTCTGAGTCAAAAGATACTTAAGACTCTTATGGTCTGTGTAAATAATACACCTTTCTCCATATAAGTAATGTCTCCAAGTCTTAAGTGCAAAGATCACTGCTGCCAACTCCAAATCATGAGTAGGATAGTTTCCTTCATGAGGCTTAAGCTGTCGCGAAGCATAAACGACCACCCTACCCTCTTGCATCAGTACACATCCTAACCCCACATGCGATGTATCGCTGTACACAGTGAAGTCCTTCCCAGACTCCGGTTGAATCAACATTGGCGCTTCAGTCAGAACTTTTTTCAGATGGTCGAAAGCTTTTTGCTGCTTCTCAGTCCAGACAAATGCTACCCCTTTCCTTAACAGTTTCGTCAATGATGCAGCAATCAGAGAAAATCCTTCTACGAATCTTCGGTAATAGCCTGCCAAACCCAGAAAACTCTGAATTTTCGATACTAACTTCGGTGGTTTCCATTCCAAAACTGCCTCAATTTTCCAAGGATCCACCCTAATTCCTTTAGTAGAAACCACATGACCTAGAAAAGTCACTTCTCGCAACCAGAATTCACACTTACTAAACTTCGCATACAGTTGTTTCTCTCTCAGTACTTGCAGCACAATACGTAGATGCTCCTCATGTTTCTCCTCGGTTTCCGAATATACCAGAATATCATCGATGAAAACTACTCCGAATCGCTCCAAATAAGGTTGGAACACCCGATTCATCAGATCTATGAAAGCGGCAGGTGCGTTCGTCATCCCAAACAGCATAACCAGAAACTCATAATGACCATATCGAGTTCTGAATGCTGTCTTATAAATATCCACTTCCTTTACCCTTAGCTGATGGTGTCCAGATCGAAGGTCAATCTTGGAAAATACCGAAGCTCCTCTAAGTTGGTCAAATAAATCATCAATTCTTGGTAGTGGGTACTTGTTCTTTATCGTCAGTTTGTTCAACTGGCGGTAATCGATGCACATGCGTATTGTCTTGTCCTTTTTCTTCACAAACAGGACTGGTGCTCCCCATGGAGACACACTAGATCTAATGAAGCCTCTATCCAACAACTCTTGGATTTGAGCTTCCAGTTCCACTAACTCCTTCGGTGCCATCCTATAGGGTGCAATGGATACTGGAGCTGTTCCAGGCAGCAAATCAATTCCAAACTTAACTTCCCGATTCGAAGGTAATCCAGGAAGCTCCTCTGGGAAAACATCTCGAAATTCCCTAACAGTCCTGACGGTATCCACAGTCAGATCCCCAGTTTCAACTTGATTTACAAAAGCCAAGTACGCCTCGCATCCCTTACGCATTAGTTTCTCAACTCTTAAAGCTGATACCACATTGGACAAGTAATCTCTTCGTTCCCTAATAATCATTACCTCTTCATCCTCAGCAGTTCTTAACACCATCCTCTTAGCTGCACAATCCAGTGTTGCCCTATGCTTAGCCAGCCAATCCATCCCTAAGATCAAATCGAATTCTTTGAACGGTAACTCCATCAACTCTCCACAGAAAATCCTACCTTGGGTCTCTAAAGGCACCTCCCTGAAGAGTTTCTCTACTTTAACCGAGTGACCTAAAGGACTTATCACAGTTACCCCACACACAGTCTCCTCAAAGTGGACACCCAATGCCCCAGAAATGACATATGCAACATACAAATGAGTTGACCCTACATCTATCATAGCAGTATAAGGGATACCAGAGATAAAAAAATGTACCAGTTATGACATCAAGTGCGTCACCCTCCTCACGGCGACAAGCAGCATATACCGAAGCTGGCTGACGAACCTCAGTATTAATAGTACCCCTGCCAGCTGCCCCACGTCCACGGCCATTACCACCGCGGCCTTGGCCACGACCTCTCGGCGACGGTGGTCCACCTCGCGCTGGTTGGACAGGTTGCACAGCCCCTTGTTCAACCACTTGAGCTTGAGCTGGCCTCCTAGGACAATCCCTGATTTATGTTCTTTTGATCCACAACGAAGACAAGCCCCAGAATGTTTCTAGCATTCCCCCAGATGCATTCTACCATAATCTCCACAAGCTTGTGGTCTAACTGTGTTCACCGGAACCGCTCGAACTTGTTCCTCCATCCTAGCTCTCTTAACATTTCGGTTCGCAGTACCAGCTGGTCCAGCATCCCTCCTGAACCGGTTTCGATCCCTGTCGCGGTTCTTTCGTTCGGCTTGCTTCACCTCTTCAGCTATCTTAGCCTTCTCTACCAGTGCAGCAAAATCGCGCTCTCTCTGCGGAGCTATGGGCACCCTTAGCTCATCCCTGAGGCCATCCTCAAAGCGAACACTGTGCTTATATTCGGTGGAGACAATGCCACTAGCGTACTGGCTTAATCGCAAAAACTCTGCCTCATATTCAGGAACTGTCTTACCACCCTGGGTCAGGTTTAGGAATTCCTTTCTTCGTGCATCCACATAGCTAGCTCCGACATATTTCGCCTTAAAGGACTGCTTGAACAGCTCCCATGTTACCCTCTCAGCTGAGGTACCCTCTCTAACAGTGATCCACCACTAATACGCCTCGTCCCGCAGTAATGACATCGCCCTTTTTAACTTCTGCTCTATTGAGCAATCTAGGTCATCCATAATCCACTCCGTGGCTTCTAGCGAATACTCCGCCACATTTGGGGCTACTCCAGATATACCTCTAAAAACCTCCGCTCCGTTGGCCCGGAGTTGCTCCGAAATGGACCCCCTATTCATGGGCCTGACATTAGCTCCAGCCACCCTTTCCAAAACTCTTAACATGGCTTGGGACAGAGTGTCGTCCCCCGCGGCCCGATCATACGGCCTATTTTCACCTACCGGTGGTCGTGCTACTCCAGCGGGTATGTGTTCAGAAGACGAAGATCCAGCTTGAGTACTACCTAAGCCTCGACCACGGCCTCTTCCCAAGTAGCTCTCGTACTCATTTCGGTTTATCTGATTACGAATTTTATGATATTAGTATAATGTTCAAATGTTTATTACAAGATGTCTTATGGAAATATAGCAGTTTAAGGATTGTTTTCGTAATGTCGTATCCTAGCTACAGTCTCATTTCTATCGTTTTACAGCTTTACCCTATCTAAAGTATCATATTAGGGTCTCAATTCTATTCATAGCATTATATCATTATCACATAACGTAAAAAGAGTATACTTACAGACTTGGTGCTAGGGATTCAGTGCGCCACCTCTTTCTCCAAACCATTTAAAACTTAAAAACCCATTTAAAACTCAAAAACCATGTTTTTGATCACAGAAAATAGAAGTTTAAAATTTTGATTTTGAAACACCCTTGTAACACCCTTATTTTGAAACTCTTGATTTTAGCCCCGTTTTAAAAACCAGAAAAACTTGAACCATTTTAACATGTATACCTTGTAAAAAATCTTTGAAAAGAACTTTCCAATACCATTTCCAAAAATACCCTTCTTGGGCCTAAGTTTTCGAAAAGATTTTTGGACCCGATCCACAGCCGAGTAGTTACAACTTGGCTCTAATACCACTAAATGTAACACCTCAAACCCGGCCCAAACGTTATGGCTGAATCCGACGTGCCACGTTAAAAACCCATGTTTCATTTTAGTGTTAAAAACTGTCTTTTGTTAAGCTAAAGTGAATGGAAGCTGGGCACCAAGTAGGTATCCACAACAGAGGAGGTGAGCCATGAAGGCTGCTTAAGTACCAAGCTCTTCGATTGGATCCAATCCTAGACATGCCCACAACCATTGACACACTTTGGTTGTATCAAGTTGAAATTCCTTTGAGTAGTTATTATCTTTGTTAAATCGACAAATCGTGACGTCGTGTTATTTTAAAAAACAAATATCGTTCTGGAAACGCGCCCTATGTCTATCCCATTTGAATTATTATCAACCAGTTTAAAGTTATTGAAAATAAAAATAATCCCCAAAAAAACAAAGAAGAAAATTTAGTTAAAATGACCTTATTACAACCCAAGATTAAATAGTAAATAAAATAAATTAAGGAAAATCAGTCACTTATTTCAAATCCCAAAAGCGATCACCATGGCCACTCTGAATCCCTTCCGGCTCCAAGTCACCCACATCAAGGCCCACCTGCAAGGTTAAGGAAGGGGGTGAGTTTGGAAACTCAGTGTGTAAGAAAACCCATCCAAAGCCCAAGTCAGCTCAAGCCCGCTGAGCCTAAGCCCATTCAGTTAACAGTGGGTACTAGGCCGAAGCCCTTTTCAAAATACAATAAACTGGGCCTTAGCCCCTTTTCAGATAATAGTGTGGCCCATAGTCCCATTCCAGAATAGAGCAGTCATATTCATGTATGCAAGCCCAACCCAGCCTATAACCAACCGCTAAAATCCACCCGAACCAGCCCTACACTCCATGTAGGGAATAGCTCAACCCACCCAGCCCTACACTCCACAGTTGCAGCATTGCTGCCTAGTTATCAGTAAATTGAGGCAAAGCCTCCAGTACGTGGACAGGCCACTTTTAGTACTTCCTCCATCAATATCCCAGTCCCATGCATCAAATAATAATAACATGGCATGCAGTAAATAACAACAGTCAAACATGCATTTCGGTTAACCTTAACCCTAGGGGTATCTTAGTAATTCCACTCCTAGGGGTAAATCTGTAAATTTTCCACCTATAAAGGTATTTCAGTAATTTATCTATTTTAGGGTTTTCATGTGTATACTCACTTTTCATGTATTAACAAAAACATTTACCGAGGGTTCTTACCGAATTGGGCCCGCTGGCCCATTATCCCAATTTTGGCCCATTAAGCCCAAAAATATTGAAGGCACAGAAATCTTGCACTCTGCGGTCTAAACACTGTAGTTTACCAAAAACATTAATCAATTTACCTCACGAGCATTCGCACACTCGCAAGTCCACAAAATACCGATTTTTCGACATTTCGGCTTTTGAGTTTTTACCGATCTAGACTAAGAAGGGGTGTCAGTTACACACCTGTTTTATGACGATTCACTGACGAGATCCACGCACGAACTACCTACAATTATATTACTACCACGTTAATCTAATTACCGAAATGAACTACATAATAACTCCTTACCTTATTCGGCCATAACACCTTAGGCACTAGCAATCCTACCTTTGCCGAAGTTTGCGACTAGACTTAGATCCCGTTGCTCCACCTGTCTAAGCCCTTGATCAGCAGCCTCTAGATCACCTTACACCGGTTCCTTCGATCAATGATTCCAATTAATCTCTACTCAATTCTGATGCAGATCTAGGCCCTCAAATGATAACAAAAGTCGAGCCTTCAGTGATCTCAATATTCGGCTAAGTCCCTAAAAGTGTGGGGTTTTCGGCTTTTGCTGGAACTGTGTAAAGAAAGATGAAATAAGAGGATTTTACTGTGGTCTAGTCGATAGAAACTTAAGGTTTAGAGAACTAGAGAGTCGTTCAAGAATGATGAAAAGGATAAGAGAATTGGCTAGAAGAAATCGACACAGAAGAAAGTATAGTTTTCGGGATTTCGGCTTTTTAATGCAAATGGCTATGAAGGTTTTAGAACGTCTGAAGAAAAAGATAGAGATGCACAGGTGGATAGAGAGATTCGGTTATAGAGGAAGAGAAGAAAAATAAAAAGTTGATGAAGAGAGGAGAAAAGAAAGAAGAGGAGAATGGTCAGGAAACGACACAATTTTCCCCTAATGCCGAATTTATCATCGGCACTTAACCTAGCCGAATTTTTTCCCCTAAAGCACCCTTGGCCAACCAACTCTTGCTCCTCAAGAGTCCACCATTCGACCAACACTACTCCCCTAATCAGCTCCTAAATCCTCTCCCTTATCCTCCTTACTCAATCCCTTAAGCAATTTAAACTCTTCACGATGGACTTTCACTTGGTTCCATTACTTACCTTTTACGTGCATAAAAATTAATATCACTAATTTGCTTACCTTGCGACTCGAGCCTTAGTTCTCCTTGGTCATCCACACGCCACCTCTAAAGCCCCCCCAAGTGACGTCACAAGCCAGCTTACCACAGGCTTCCTTGTGTTTTATTTTACCCAATTAATACTTAAAAGCCCAACCAACCAGACGCCCTTTTTCTTATGGAATTAAAATTAATTAAAACTACCTGTTTTTTAAACCTAATCTTGGGCCTTCTAGAGGCCCACTAACCTAAGTAAATCCACGTCAAGCAGACAGAACATCAAAAATTTAAAATTTGCCAACATTCACAGAATTCCTGAAAATTGGTGCGTTACAACTTAATCTAGCTAACCCGGGGACTAATTTGTACAATTGTTAAACTGTTAGGGCGGAACACCCCTAATCTGTATCCACCGCCGGAGTAGGGTTACAAGGTATTACCGATAAAATCACAACATATAGCATACATTTATCAAACATAAAATATTCATCCTCATAAATCATTCAACACAATTACATTGTCCCCTATAAGGGCCTACGAGGCCTTAAACATGCTTTAAAAGTGGTTCGGGACTAAACCGATAACATACAAAAATTTTGGAAACTTAGAAAAATTTCAACCAGACAGGGGTCACACACCCGTGTGAACAGGCCGTGTGCCTCACATGGCTCCAGATACGCTCGTGTCTCTGGCCGTGTGGAAACAGGGCATACATACTGACTTGGGTCACACGGCCAACGACACGCTCGTGTGTCTAGCCCATTTACCCTTCGAAGTGGCCACACACGCCCGTGTTCTAGGCTGTGCCAAACCTATAGGGTATACTGACTTATGCAGCATGGGCAAGTCACATGCTTGTGTGCTAGGCCGTGTGCCAATTAGGGGGTATACGGACTTTAATTCAATTTCAACACCAAGGGACACACGACCGTGTAACATGACCGTGTGTCACACACGGCTTAGACACACGCCCGTGTCTCTGCCCATGTGGACAAAAATAGGCCATTCGTAAGGCCAATTTGCCACCCCAACATCAACGTACCTACACAAGGAAAAATGGTACCATTTCATTATATAATTAGGCAGCCAAAATCATTAACAAGATGGTACCAATTCTCAAATCGCTACCATTTACTTAGCCAAATACATGCCAAAACAATATCCAAATACATGCCAAAACAATATCAAACAATATGGTTCATTTATCATAATTCACATAACCATTTTAACTTCTATAATGCCTTGGTTACAACCATGCCAAAACAAACCAAAATAAGCCATTACTCATGGCTATATTTATACAAACCAAAACATAGACATTTACAAGACATTTCTAATAGCCAAACACACATCAATCAATATTAACATCATTTACAAGCCAAATCTCATGGCTATAATCACAACTAAAATACCACATCTAGCCTATACATGCCATATACCATAAATGTATAATTCAAAAGTACCAACTTAGATATATGATAGTGTGATGATGTTCCCAATGACTTCCGGATCTGAGCTAGCCTTGATTCACTATAAAACATAGAAAAATAACACGAAGTAAGCTTCATAGCTTAGTAAGCTCATATGTGAATAACTTAATTGATCAAATAAATGCGAATAAATCAATTAAACATGACCAAACCATGTGCACATTAACTACAAACCTTTCTCATGTCTCAAAACATGATCAAATACAAACTCATCGAATTTTCACTATTTAATACTCGAATAGGTTCTACACATACTTGTATCACCTCATACTAACCTATTTCTCAACGATAATAATTTGTTTACCCGTTGAACCATTCAGAATAGAAATCGAATACTTAGGAGTCTCATATGATAAGTACCTATACCATGGCCCATAGCCAAATCAAGATAACTTATTCGAAGAACTATTATCATGGCCCGAAGCCAAATCATCTGGTATGCATGGCTCGAAGCCAAATCGGTAAAATACGCACCTGAAGTGCTAATATCATGGCATGAAGCCAACTCAATGTATCATTTACTGACATGTCAATAGTATCCAAAACTATTCTTACAGTTCAATCGGGCTTTCACATTTTTCGTTTCTATCATCGAATGCACTCGTAAAGTTGTTGTCACACTTCATACATTATCCATAATCCCGTTTTAATAATTTATGTAATATTAAAGCATTTTAACATACATTTATAATGTAATCATCACATAGGAACTTACCTTGTATTCGGAATTAACAGATCGGGTCGACTACTCGATAACCTTGCTTTTCCCCCGATCTAAATCTGAATTCTTTCTTTCTTGATCTATATGAATTCAAAATTAACTTATTTAATCAACCAGTCATTCAATTTAGTCCAAAACATACATTTAGGCCTATTTGCAAAAAATTCACATAATTTCAATAAACCCAAGCTTGGCCGAATTATTTATAGGTCCCTAGCAGCCCAAAACTTTCATTTATTTCACATTTCAATCACACAATTTTCACATTTCACAATTTAATCCCTATTATGCATTTTCATCAAAAATCACTTTACAAAACATGAAAATCTATTATCAAGCTTTCATATTTCAACATTAAACATCAAAGACACATAGATTCAACAATGACAACTCTCAAAATCTTTAACAGTTTCAAAATTAAAGGTATGAGCTAGCTAGATTGAGCTGCAACGATTACAAAAACACAGAAATAATAAAAAAAAGCTAAAACCGTATCTTAATGACCAAATGAACCAAGGCCGAATAGAAAACCTAAAAATTTAGCTTTTCTTCTTTTCAAATTCGGCTAAGGAGGATGATGATAATATAAAATGGATTTTGTTTTATTATTATAACATTTATTAACTATTTTACCATTTTAACCTTAAAATTAATACAAAATTTCATTTATGTCAAACCATTAACATCCACTAACCAAATAATGGTATATTTACCACTTTAGGACCTAAAATTCAACGTTCTATAGCTAGTTGACATCATTAGCTAATAGAATAGCACTTTTGCAATTTACGTGATTTAGTCTTTTTTACCGAATTAACCATTCAAACAATAAAATTTCTTTACGAAACTTTCACACAATAATTCTATCATGCTGTAAACAAAAAATAATATTAAAATAATTTTCTGACATCGAATTTATGGCTCCAAAACTACTGTTTTGATTTAACCAAAACCGGGCTATTACAACTCTCCCCTCTTAGAGATATTTGTCCCCAAAAATCTTACCAATGAATAGGTTTGGGTAATGTTTTCTCATAACATCCTCAGATTTCCATGTAGCTTCTTCAACCTTGTGTCGATGCCATAATACTTTCACTAACGTGATTTTCTTATTTCTCGGCTCTTTGATCTCATGAAATAAAATTCAAATCGGTTCTTCAGCATATGACATATCAGACTGAATTTCAACCTCGGTCGAGGAAATGACATGTGAAGCATCGGATCGGTATTGTCGATACATTGACACAGGAAACACATTATGTATTTTCTCTAACTCAGAAGGTAAAGATAGTCGATATGCCACTGGCCCAACTCGCTCAGTAATCTCATATGGCCCGATGAATCGTGGACTCAATTTCCCTTTCCGACCAAACTGTAATATCTTTTTCCATGGTGACACTTTCAAAAACACTTTATCTCCGATCTGGAACTCAATATCTTTCTGTTTCAAGTTTGCATACGATTTCTATCGATCCAAAGCTGCTTTCAAACTATCACAAACTACTTTCACTTTTTCTTCAGTCTCTCTAATCACATCAACCCTGTGAATCTTATTTTCGCTGAGCTCACTCTAGTACAACGGTGTTTGACATTTACAACCGTATAGAGCTTCGTACAATATTATCTTTATACTCGGTTGGAAACTATTATTGTAAGCAAATTCAATCAGCGGTAGATATTTCTCCCAGCTACCTTCAAACTCAAGAATGCAACAACACAACATATCTTTAAGTATCTGAATAACTCGTTCGGATTGACCATTCATTTGCGGGTGAAAAGCAGTGCTAAAATGCAGCTTTGAACCCAAAGCTTCTTATAATTTCTTCCAAAATCGTGAAGTAAATCTTGGATCTCTATCTAAAACAATAGATAGAGGAACAACATGTAATCTCACAATTTCGGAAATATACAACTCAGCTAATTTATCAAGCGAGAAATCTATACGTACCAGAATGAAATGAGCTGATTTCGTCAATCTGTCAACAACAACCCATATCGCATCTTTCTTTTTTGGAGATAAAGGCAAACCTGATACAAAATCCATTGTTACTCTATCCCACTTCCACTCAGGAATTGTAATAGGCTGTAATAAACCTAACGGCACTTGATGCTCAGCTTTGACTTGCTGACAAATCAAACATTTCGAAACAAATTTTGAGATATCTCGTTTCATGCCGTGCCACCAATAAAGCTGTCTCAAATCGTTATACATTTTTTTGCTTCCGGGATGTACTGATAAACAACTACTGTGTGCTTCATTTAGAATCTTCTGAATGAGCTCAGAATTTCTTGGTACACATATTCTATCACGAAACATCAAACAGTCACCAGGCCCAATTCGAAACTCTAAGTCAGACATCAACTCATACTGAGCTCATTTTTCTTGCAATTCATTATCAAATCTTTGAGCCTCACAAATCTGCTGTAGAAATAACGGTCTCGCTTTCAACTCGGCTACCATCGAACCATTGCCAGAAAAAGCTAATTGTGTGTTCAAAGCAAGTAAAACAATTACGAACTTTGGACTCAAAGCATCAGCAACTATGTTTGCTTTCCCCGGATGATAGTCAATCACTAATTCATAGTCTTTTAGCAATTCTAACTATCTCCGTTGTCGTAAATTCAAATCTTTCTAAGTTATCAAATATTTCAAGCTTTTGTTGTTGGTATAAATGTGGCATTTCTCACCAAACAAGTAATGATGCCAAATTTTCAATGCAAACACTATTGCAGCTAACTCTAGATCGTGCGTCGGATAATTCTTTTCGTGCGGCTTCAACTATCTCGAGGCATAAGCTACAACTTTGCCTTCTTACATCAAAACACAACCCAGGCCATTTAACGATGCATCACTGAAAACTATGAATTCTTTACATGACTCAGGCTAAACTAACATTGGTACCTCTGTCAATAATGCTTTCAACTGCTCGAAGCTCTGCTGATACTTTGCTGACCACTCAAATTTAACATCTTTTTGAAGCAATTGTGTCATCGGAGTTGCAATCATCGAGAAACCTTTCACAAATCTTCTATAATAACCGGCTAATCCCAAAAAACTACGGGCTTTGGATACAATTCTCAGAGGCTTCCAATCTATAATCGCAGATATTTTGCTCGGGTCAGCTCGGATACCCGCGGCTGAAACTATATGTCCTAGAAAACCAACCTCTCGTAACTAGAACGCACATTTGCTGAACTTTGCAAACAACTATTTATCTTTCAAAGTTTGCAACACAATTCCCAAATGCTCAGCATGCTCAGATTCATTACAAGATTAAATAAAAAATCATCAATAAACACAACTACGAATCAGTCTAAGTACAACCTGAAAATCTGATTCATCAAGTAAATAAAAGCAACAAGTGCATTTGTTAGTCCAAAAGGCATAACAAGAAATTCGTAGTGTCCGTACCTTGTTCTAAATGTAGTCTTTGGCACATCTGAGTCTTTAACTCACAACTGGTAATAACCCAATCTCAAATCAATTTTCGAAAACACTATTTCCCTGTTTAATTGAACTGACAAATTATCTATTCGTGGCAAAGGGTATTTATTCTTGATCATCACTTTGTTGAGCTGTCGATAGACTATACACATTTTTATCGTGCCATCTTTCTTTTTCACAAATAACACCTGTGCATCCCAGGGAGAGAAACTCATTCTAGCAAAACCTCTATCTGTCAACTCTTGAAACCAAGCTTTCAATTCTTTTAACTCTGTCGGAGCCATTCTGTATGGAGCTATCGATATCGACATTGTTCCCAGTACTAATTAAATACCAAACTCAACCTCTTTGATAGGTGGTAAACCCGGTAATTCTTCAGAAAATACATCTAGATACTCGCACACAACTGGTACTAATTCAATCTTTATTTCTGTCACTTTCATATCAAGTACATAAGCAAGATAAGCTTCACACCCCTTTTCTTACAAATCTTTGAGCTAACATAGACGAGATCACAATCGAAAAACTATTTTGATCATCAGATTCAATTCTAATAGTCTCATTATTCTGACATTTCAGTTCAATTGTCTTTCGTCTACAATTCACTATAGCATCATGCATCGTTAGCCAATCCATACCCAAAATCACATCAAATTCATCGAATGGCAACAACATCAGATTAGCTGGAAAACAAAAGTCCCGATTCATTAACAAGCAATTCTTGTAGACTTTCTCAATAAAAACACATTTGCCTAAGGGGTTCGATACTCTAATCACAAATTCAGTAGACTCTACAAGCAAAGTCTTACTAGATACAAAATTCATGAATATATAAGAATGAGTTGATCCTGGATCTATCAATGCAATCACATTAGTATCATATAGAGTGAAAGTACCAGTAATAACATCTGGAGATGACGCTTCTTCGTGAGCGCGAATAGCGTAGGCTCTAGTAGGTGCTCTGACCTTAGATCTCATAGCTGAATCCTTTGTCGCCCCTCTACTACCACTTACATTTCCAGCAATTCTAGGCGGTCTACCTCTATTCGACGTGTTACTTGATCTCAGATTCTAAACTTTATCTTTCTCATCTAGGTCAGGGAAATCTTGGATAATGTGATCTAACGAACCATATTTGTAACAAGCGTTATTACTTTTATTCCAGCATTTTCCAAAATGTCGTCTCCCACATTACTGACACTTGGGGTTGTTATCTCTCACACTGCCAACAATCGATACTGATGTAGCTTGGGCTTTAGAACCCGAGTATTGTTTTCTACGATCTCTATTTGAATATTCATTTGAAGCATTTGGGCTAGCGTACGAATCTCTGGATTTCTTTGATGAAGATTGATACGACTTACTCATCGATCTTTTTCTCGAATCTCTAGCCTCTTAATCTGTTTTTCTCTTTTCTTTGCTGAGATCCTCAGCAACCAGAATGACAAATTCTTTCAATTATAGAATTTCGACTAGTAATTTTATATCTTCATTCAACCCGTCAACAAACCTCTTACACATAATCTCTTCGGTAGAAACATATTTCCTAGCGTACTTACTCAACTGTACGAATTCTCTTTCATATTCTATCATGATCATTCGGGCTTGTTTTAATTCTAGAAACTCTTTGTGCTTTTGATCGAGAAAGCTTTGACTAATGTATTTCTTTCGAAATTCAAATTGAAAGAACTCCCAAGTAACCCATTCTTTCAGAACCACAAATATCAACGTGTTCTACCATGATACGCGGTGTCTCTCAGCAAAGATACAACACATTTAATACATTCATTAGGAGTACAAGACAATTCATTGAATACCCGAATCGTATTTTCGAGCTAGAACTCAGCTCTCTCAGCATCATCATCAGCAGTAACCCATAACTCTTCAGCCTGATGTTTACGAATCTTATCTACTGGCGGCTTGTTCAACCGTATCGGATCTACAACTTGAGGAACAACAGGGATTTGTTGAAGAATAGGTGGGGGTGGAGGTTGCTTAGTAGCCGGCTTTGTACGAATGTATCAAGTGAACCATTCATTCATTATTGGGAAGAAGGCTTCTTTAGCCTCTCCTCCCTAACTACCCGTCGCGGGTCTTAGATCAGATGGCGTTATCCCTTGTGCGAGAGCAGGCGTATTACTCTCAACCTCATCGGCTATAGCTCGATTGGGATCCATTACTATATGAAAACAAAAATTAAAATGTCAGGAGTCATCACACTATCTCAGTTTATGTATATATGGCATGTATAGCTAGACTCACATACGCTACATTAGTCCTAGAATCAACTAAACCATAGCTATAATACCAATAAAATGTAACACCCCTAACCCGTATCCGTCGCTAGAGTAGGGTTACGAGGTATTACCAATAAAATCACAACATATAGCATACATTTATCAAACATAAAGTATTCATTCTCATAAATCATTCAACACAATTACATTGTCCCTTATAAGGGCCCACAAGGCCTTAAACATGCTTTAAAAGTGGTTCGGGACTAAACCGATAACATGCAAAAATTTTTGGAAACTTAGAAAAATTTCAACCATACAGGGGTCATACACCCGTGTGCCTCACACAACTCCAGACACACTCGTGTCTCTGGCCATGTGGAAACAGGGCATACATATTGATTTGGGTCACAAGGCCAACCACACGCCAGTGTGTCTAGCCCGTGTGCCCTTCGAAGTGGCCACACATGCCTGTGTGCTAGGCCATGCCAAACTTGTAGGGTATACTGACCTATGCAATACGGCGAAGTCACACGCCCATGTGCTAGGCCATGTGCCAATTATGGGGTATACTGACTTCAATTCAATTTCAACACCAGGGGACACACGCCCGTGTCTTTGCCCGTGTGGACAAAAATAGGCTGTTCGCAAGGCCAATTTGCCACCCCAACATCAATGTACCTACACAAGGCAAAATTGTACAATTTCATTATATAATTAGGCAGCCAAAATCATCAACCAAATGCACAATTCTTACGATTATAATTTTATCTATTCCAATTCTCAAATCACTACCATTTACTAGCCAAATACATGCCAAAACAATACAAAACAACATGGTTCATTTATCATAATTCACATAACCATTTTAACTTCCATAATGACTTGGTTACAACCATGCCAAAACAAACCAAAATAAGCCATTACTCATGGATATATTTATACAAACCAAAACATATACATTTACAAGCCATTTCTAATAACCAAACACACATCAATATTAACATCATTTACAAGCCAAATCTCATGGCTATAATCACAACCAAAATACCTCATCTAGCCTATACATGCCATATGCCATAAATGTATAATTCAAAAGTACCAACTTAGATGTTTGATAGTGTAATGATGTTCCCAATGACTTCCAAATCCGAGCTAGCCTTGATTCACTATAAAACATAGAAAAATAACACGAAGTAAGCTTCATAGGTTATTAAGCTCGTATGTGAATAACTTAATTCATTGAATAAATGCAAATCAATCAATTACACATGACCAAACCATGTACACATTAACTACAAACCTTTCTTATGTCTCAAAACATGATCAAATACAAACTCATCGAATTTTCAATATTTAATACTCGAATAGGTTCTGCATATACCTGTATCGCCTCATGCTAACTTGTTTCTCAACCATAATCATTTGTTTACCCGTTGAACCATTTAGACTAGAAATCAGATACTCAGGAGTCTCGTATGATAAGTACCTATACCATGGCCCGTAGCCAAATCTAGGTAACTTATGTGGAGATCTATTATCATGGCCCGGAGGCAAATCATTCGATATGCATGGCTCGAAGCCAAATCAGTAAAATATGCACCCGAAGTGCTAATATCATGGACTGAAGCCAACTCAACGTATCACTTACTGACATGTCAATAGTATCCAAAACTATTCTTACGGTTTAACCGAGCTTTCACATTTTTCGTTTCTATCATCGAATGCACTCATAGAGTTGTTTTCACACTTTATACATTATCTATAATCCTGTTTTAAAAATTTATGCAATATAAAAGCATTTTAACATACATTTATAATGTAATCATCACATACGAACTTACCTCGTATTCAGAATTGACAGATCGGATCGACTACTCGATAACCTTTCTTTTCCTTCGCTCTAAATCTGAATTCTTTCTTTCTTGATCTATATGAATTCAAAATTAACTTATTTAATCAACCATTCATTCAATTTAGTCCAAAACATACATTTAGGCCTATTTGCACATTAGCCCCTAAACTTTCACACTTTTAACAATTTAGTCTTTATTTCAAAAAACACAAAATTCACATAAATTCAATAAACCCAAGCTTGGCTGAATTATTTACAGGTCCCTAGAAACTCAAAACTTTCATTTATTTCACATTTCAACCACACAAATTGCACATTTTACAATTTAATCCCTATTATGCATTTTCATTAAAAATCACTTTACAAAACATGAAAATCTATCATCAAGCTTTCATATTTCAACATTAAACATCAAAGAACACATAGATTCAACAATGGAAACTCTCAAAATATTTAACAGTTTTGAAATTAAAGGTACGAGATAGCTAGATTGAGCTACAACGATTACAAAAACATAGAAATCATTAAAAATCGAGCTAAAATCATACCTTAATGAGCAAATGAACGAAGGTCGAATAGAAAACCTAAAAAATTAGCTTTTTTTCTTGCCAAATTCGGCTAAGGAAGATGATGATAATATAAAATGAATTTTGTTTTATTATTATTACATTTATTAACTATTTTACCATTTTAACCTTAAAATTAATACAAAATTTCATTTATGCCAAAACATTAACATCCACTAACCAAATAATGGTATATTTACCACTTAAGGACCTAAAATTCAAAGTTCTATAGCTATTTGACATCATTAGCTAATAGAATAACACTTTTGCGATTTACGTGATTTAGTTCTTTTTACTGAATTAACCATTCAAACAGTAAAATTTCTTTATGAAACTTACACACAATAATTTTATCATGCTGTAAACATATAAAATAATATTAAAATGATTTTTTGACATCAGATTTGTTGCTCCGAAACCACTATTCCTATTTAACAAAAATTGGGTTGCTACATAAGGTTTTGCCATTGATGACTCTGCTAGAGTTTTGAAGTTTGATGGTAGAAAATTAATGGTTTTTGTTAGATAAACAACTTTTGTAATGGAATTTTTGGTGAAATTGTCAAATAGGGACTAAGTTGAAAAATAGAAAATATTATGTAGTAAATTTGTGAATTTGTGAAATATATGGGTTGCTATTAGTATGTATAGAAATTGGCTAGGCTTGGGTAAGGGAGAAATTACACGAATTTCATTTTCCAAGCCTAGGGAGTAAATTGCAAAGAAATTTAAAATATAGGGGCAAAATGGTAATTTTACCAAAAATATGTTTTGGATTAAATTGAATAAATTATATTTTGAAATGAGTTAAACTTATCTGTATAGATCTAGTTAGACCTTTTACAGAGTTAGATCGGGGCAAAAAGAGTCTCAGAATAATCGCCTTCGTATCTACGTTTACTCGTTGAGGTAAATTCATGTGATTAAATTGTGATTATATATTTTATTTTGAAATATGTATGAATTATAAATTTGCTACATGTATACACGGTTGAAAATCCAATTGCATATGACTACCGAGCCCTGTTTGAACCTTAGGAGTGCGTAGGGTACAAATGACATGTCATTAGTGTTACCGACTTCAACTTGTGAGAGCTTACTGATTCTTAGCTCGTATGAGCTTACTGTTATTCAGCTCAAATAAACTTACCTTTACTCATCTCATATGAGCTTACCAATTACACTTGTAAGAGCATACCAATTTAGAGCTAGTATGAGTATACATGTGCAAGAATTGACGGATTACAGTTTAGTACACCTCGTGTGTGCTACCCCAATATCCAACGATATTCTAAATGGTTCAACGGGCAAATTTCTGTTATAAGATTACATGAGTTCGATACGAATTACTAGTGTTATTTACATGAAGTACATGGAAATAATGTTACATGATACATTGATATATGAAATGGATGGTACATGTTTATGCAACTTGAATGTTTTTTGAGTTCATCCATGTATATTGGGTATTATATGTGTTTCACATGACTAATATGTTGATGAATATGTGCTTAGGCATTTGGCCAAATTGAGTTGGGATATGCTATGTTTACTTACCTAAATTTTGATTAAATGGTAAGTTAAATTCTATGTTATACGACCTTACTAAGCTTAAATGTTTACTCTATGTTATTTTCTATATTTTATAGTGGTTTGGAAGCTTGTTTGGGTTGGAAGCTTGTTGAAGCTACATCACACTATCCATCGGCTCTTTTGGTACTTTTAGCTGGTTACATTTTGGTTATAATGACATGTATAAGTTATTTTGGCTAAATGTTGGCCTATATGTGTTTTTTTGAGATTAGCCGCTTATTTGGCTTGTGTTTTGGTACTTTGGTATGTGCATAATTTTCCTTATAATGTTGATGTGTGGATGGATTTGTGGTTGAATGATGAAAGGTAAAATAGTAGTTGAATATGTATATAAGGTATGTTTTATAAGTTGATGTGATTTGGTGCTATGCTATTGTAAGCATATATGTATTTGATGCTATTGAATAAGTGGTACAATTGGTACCAAATGGTAAGTTTTGGTAAATGATTTACATGTTGTATATTGATGCAATTATACATAAAAGTTGGTTGATTACTTGATTACATGGATCACATGGCTGCACAATTTATACTTGTCATTTAAGTTGCCTAAGGGCATATTGGTTGTATGTGATTATACCACATGTTTAAAGCTTGTTCATGCTTGTTTAGATGCTTGATTATAGCTTATGTTGTGTGCATTTTTGGGTGTAGGTGGATGCCAATTTGGGTGAGAAATGTGGCTTGTAAAATGGCCTATTTTCATCCACACGAGTAGAGACACAGGCGTGTATCTCATCCGTGTGTGACACACGACCATGTGTCCCCTGTAGTCAGGTTGTTACACGGCTTAGCACACGGGCATGTGGCTTACTCATCTGGCCTAAGTCAGTGAGTTACACAGGCATGGACACGGGCCAGGACACAGTCGTGTGGCCCTATTTCAAATGGCCACACGGTCGTGTGAGTCACACGGCCTTGTGAATCCTATAGCTTTGAAAATTTTCAATGTTTTTTAAAAAAAATTTGAGTTTTTGATTTAGTCCCGACTTGTTTCTAACGTGTATTTAGGGCCTCGAGGGCTTGTATAAGGGACAATATGTATGATTTTGTTTGACTTTGATATGAAATGTTTGGAATTTTTGTCTGTTTCATCTATAAACTCTGGTAATGCTCTGTAACCCTGTTTTCGTGATGGGTACGAGTTTGGAGTGTTACATGTAACACCTTTCACCCGACTTGGCATAAGGTACGATTCAGAGGTGCAGTCGAAGTACTTTTAGGCTAGTGCAATATTTGTTTTATAAAAATTCATATTACAACCAATATTCAAAACTTTTGGTGTCAATTTGAAAGAAGACTGAACATAAATAAATCATTTTAGTTATTTGGTAATATATTTGAACATATTTAAGTCATAAAGCAAGGTTCCGAAGTTTACCTATTTAAAACAAAGTCTTTTGGGTTTGGAAAATGGGTTCTTGATCCTAATTTAAAATTTTAAAATATTTGTGTAAAATCAGTAATCCTATTTTATGAAAAAATAAAGATTTCAAAGAAAATTGAAAATCATTTTGAAGTCTCTAGGGGGTGGTCGGAGGTGTTCGAGACCAATTTTGAGCCTTGAAGGGACCTTTTTGCACAAAAGAATGCAATGGCGCAAAATAGTACAGGGGGTTCGGTACCTAGGGCCTTAGGTGCCAATAAATAGCCTTAGTATTGAATAATTTTACATTTTACCAATTGGGGTACAATACCTCTAGGGCTAGGTATCAATACATCCGCCTAAGGGTAAAAAAAATGCCTTAAAACACCTTTGTTTCAACCCCAAACAATACCATATCATTCCCACATAATCAAAATAGTATAAATCAAAATTTAAAATCATTTGGGCACAAAAACATGGCATAAACACATTCAAATTGGAATGACATAAATTCTTACTAAGCAAAATTTAAAAAAGAATCTAAAACATGTTATTTGCATTACAATCTTTATATTCAATATGAGACTTAATATACATGCTACTGGCCTATTACAAATTATAATATAACATTTGAAATAGAACCTGAAAGAATCGATGGGTGATTTGGTGCTTCCTATCTATCATAGCAACTTCTCAACAAGTCTATACCTACGCATTTTAAACAACTAACACGTGATCTATAAAGCTCAAGAAGTAACAATGATAACCAAAATCTATCCAAAGTTTTTATTAACCTTGAGCCCCTTCAGAAGAATTATCATTTTAAGTTTATGCCAGTCACATTGTTAGAATTTTAAGCCCTTCATTTGAGTTTACAAATTAAGCCTCAACTTATAGTTTGATGATTTACTAAATTCCCATTATGCATGTGTTCCCAATTTTGGCATTCGATTCATTTATAGCCTTAAATTCAACAAAGAAAAATGTGATATGGGTGATTATGGATTGACTTTGTGGCGAAATGCCTAGTCTGTCAAAAGGTGAAACTAGAGCATCAATTTTCTTTAGGATTTTTACAACCACTCAAAATTTCGAAGTAGAAGTGGGAAATGATCGCCATCGACTTTGTTTCGGGCTTGCCCATAACTTCGACAAAGAAAAATATGATACAGGTGATTGTGGATTGACTTATAAAGAGTTCACACTTTTTGGTAGTTCGGACAAATTATACTTTGCAAAAACTGGCAAAATTATACACCGCAGAGATAGTGTGACTCTATGGTGTCCCAGTCTCCATTACCTCTAATCAAGATCCTCAATTCACTTCAATATTTTGGAAATGTCTACAAGAAGCTTTGGGTTCAAAACTTAACTTCAGTATTACTTATTATCTATAAACAGATGGTCAATCGGAGAGGGTGATAAAAGTACTTGAGGACATGCTGCGAAGTTGTATGTTAGAGTTCGCAGGAAATTGGGAATGATATCTACCTTTAGTAGAGTTCGCATACAACAATATTTATCAAGCAAGGATCCAAATAACACCCTTCAAAGCGTTGTATGGAAGAAAGTGTAGAACCCCCTTGTGTAGGGCAAAACTACATGAAAAACGGGTAGTTGGACCAAAGTTAGTTCGTGAAATAGAGGAAAACGTAAGGACGATATGCAAACAACTGAAGATTGCTTTAGACAGAAAAAAATCCTACGCTGATTTAAAATAATAAGATATTGTGTACCAAGTAAGGGAGCAAGTGTTTTTAAAGGTCTTGCCATGGAAAAAGGTTTTGAGGTTTGGGCAAAAAGTGAAATTAAGTCCAAGATGCATCGGTCTATACGAAGTGGTTGAGAGGATTGGTCTTATAGCCTATCAACTCAAGTTGTCATCAGAACGTGAGCAAATTCATGATGTTTTCCATGTGCCCATGATAAGGAAATAATATACGAACCCATCCTAGATAGTGATAGTAGATGAAATTGCGGTGCAACCCGGTCTTACTTATGATGAGGAACCAGTTGAAATTATAGCTCATGAGGAAAAAGTATTGCAAAACAAGAGAATTCCCTTAATAAAAGTGTTGTGGCGAAACCACAAAATTAATGAAGCCACTTGGGAGATGGAAGAAGAAATGAGACATCAATATCCATATCTGTTCCGACATAGGTAATTTAAAGGACGAAATTCCTTAAGAGGGGGAGAGTTGTAACATTCCGTAATAGGAGTTTAAGTGTAACACCCCTAACTTGTATCCATTGTCAGATTAGGTTTACAAGGCATTACTGATCAATACACAACATTTAACTTGCAATTATTAACCTCAAGCATTTATTCTCATATATCATTCAAAACAATCACAATGTCCCTTATAAGGTCTTATGAGGCCTTAAACATGCTTTAGAAGTGGTTCGGGACTAACTCGATATCATACAAAAATTTTAGAAAACTTAGAATTTTTTTCAATCATACAAGGGTCACACGCCCATGTGAACAAGCCATGTGCCTCATAGGGCTAGTAGACACGCCTCTGTCTTAGGCCATGTGGAAACAGGGTATACATACTGACTTGCATCACACGGTCGAGAACATGCCCGTGTGCCAGGCCGTGTGAAAACTGGAGAGTATACTGACCTGGGTCACACGGCCAACCACATGCCCGTATGTCTAGCCCTTGTGCCCGAAAAAATGGCCACACACGCCCGTATGCTAGGTTGTGTGCCATTTAGGGGGGGTATACTGACTTACACCATAGGGCCAGTCACATGCCTGTGTGTGAGACCGTGTGGAGCCTGCTGACTTTAAGTCAATTTCAACGCCACGGGACACATGGCCATTTAGTAAAATCGTGTGTCGCACACGGCTGAGACACATGCTCGTGTCTCTGCTCGTTTGGACAAAAATAGGCCATTTGCAAGACCAATTTGCCACCTTTCTTGCACATACCTACAAAAACTGATATAGTACCATTTTAAGACACAATTATACAACCAAAAGTCATCAACCAATACATAATCATACCGCATCCATTTCAACTAAATTCAATACTCAATTCCATATAATTTACCTATTCAAATATCAAACAATTTAACTTGCTTTACTAAGCATAATTCACATGTATAATTCATTTAGCAAAACTAATCTAGACATACATAACCACTTCAATCCCATTCATTCATTATAGGTCCATTACCAGACACTAAAAGTAGAACTATTTGCACATTCATAAGCATCATCAAGTTCATCATTTTATGCCAATTCAAATGGCCAAAATACATATCCATCAAACATACCAAACTGACTCAAGCCTATACATGCCATATACCATATATACACATAACTTCAAAAGTACCAAAATAGATGATCAGTAGTGCGATGAAGTCTTTGATGGTCCCTGAATCTGAGCTAGCTTCGTAGAACTATGAAACATTGAAAATTAAACAAAGTAAGCTATAAAGCTTAGTAAGTTCGTATGTGAATATGAAATAATGACAACATTCGTATAGCAATTCAAAATAGATAATATCATCAATATTTGAAGCATCAATTCTTGAGCTAACATAGAATTTATTCATATCCTCATTCAAGAGTTCTCAACTTCATCTATCTTGATACTTGAATAGTTTTTCGTACATACTTGTACTGATTCATTTCTATTTCTCATCAATACTCTTATCAAACCGCTCCAGTTTATAAGTGCTTACGATACAAATTCGTCGATTTTTTGATGCCATAGTCTAACTATGGTCTTACATATACATTGCCAAGGCCCTGCCATGGTCTTTCATTCACATGCCATAACCCGGTTATGGTCTTATTATTCGATTGCCATAGCCCGACTATGGCCTTATTCGGCAACTTGCTTTACTAAACTCGTAAATTTCATGTAATATCTTAAAATTTATCTAATAGAACAAATACAATCTCAATTTCATTCACTCAATAAATGTATACACATTTAAGTTCAATTATACGAACTTACCTCGTATACGAAATTGACGGACCGGGTCGACTACTCGATAACCTTGATTTTCCCCCATCTAAATCCAAATTCTTTCTTTCTTGATCTATATGAATTCAAAATTGACTTATTCAATTACATATTCTTTCAATTTAGTCCAAAAACACACACTTGGGCAATTTTACACATTGGCCCTTAAACTTACACATTTAATCAATTTAGTCCTTATTTCACAATTACACAAAATTCACATAATTTCTTTAAACCCAAGCTTGGCGGAATTACATATAAGTCCCTACCAGCCCAAAACTTTCATTTATTTCACATTTTAACCACACGTTTTCAACATTTCTTAATTTAGCCCCTAATATGCATTTTCATCAAAAATCACTTTACAAAACATGAAAAATCTATCACCAAGATTTCATAAACTATCATTAAATATCAAAGAACACATGGATTCAACAATGGAAACTCTCAAAAACTTTAACAGTTTTGAATTCTAAGGTACGGGCTAGCTAGATTGAGCTGCAATGGTTACAAAAACATAGAAACCATCAAAAACCGAGCTAAAACTATACCTTAATCAAGCTATGTGTGTAGCGAACCCTAAATGAGCAAAATGGATTCTTTTTCTTCTTCAATATTTGGCCAACATGGGAAAGATGAACTCAAAATTGTTTTTGGTTTTATTTAACACATTATAATTATGCTAATTACAATTATAACCTTAATGAAAAAGCATTTAAAACATTCATTAAATGTCCATATATGTCCATTAGCACTACCTATGGTCTAATATCATCATAAGGGCTTTGAATTTAACAAACCATGGTTATTAGACACCTTTAACAAGTAGAATAAAACTTTTGCATTTTACGCGATTTAGTCCTTATTCTCAAATTGACTAATTAAACGATAAAATTAATTCACAAAATTTTCACACATATCAAATAACATGATGTAAACACCAAAAATAATATTAAAATAATATTTTGACCTTAAATTTTTTGTCCCAAAACCACTGTTCTGATTTGACTCAAAAATAGGCTGTTACATTGAGGCTTGGCGAGTTGGGGTTTCTAATGGATCTAGCGAGCTATGGTCATTGGTTTGGGTTGAGAGTAAATGTAGGGGATCGATTGTAAAAAAAGAAAAAAAATTAAGAGTAGCCAAAAGACAATTAAACCAAATTTAAGAAGTCAACTTATTTTGTAACACCCGAAGTTTAGTAGGTTTTAAGATTTTGGCATATAGTATTGACTAGTGAAGAGTAATCTGCCTAATTGTTTTTTGTGACATATACCTGTGGGTGTATAGTAACCGCCACATAAGTAAGTAAGGATTTTATTGTATAATATTTTGTTGTATTAAGGAGAAATCTATGGTACGTGATAAAATGGTGTGTATCGTATGAGTTTTCGCCAAAGGTATAGTACGCCTTGTTTGTCTGGAGTATTATGCTAGTTATATTATAAGTAATTTGGTTTGAAATCAACTAGAAAACCTATTTTGATAATTGTTAATGTAGGGTGCTCATTTATGTTTTTTTCAGTAACTATAGACCATTAAGAAGGCAAATTCTGATTCAGGTGACAGTTGTCAAGTTCCACTAAATGGGTTGTGTTGTATATACATGTGAAATGGTTACAAAAAATATGTTCTTCTTCTTCTCCCAAAAAATGATGTTCTTTGATTCTTTTTCATAAACCAATGGTAATTCCTTCTTTCTAAGTTGGATGCTAAGGATTTGGAACTAAGTAGTGGTTATGACATCATTGAGTAAGTATGACAGTTTAGCATGCTAGATTCTGATAAAGTCTGTAAGAAGTATGTGAACAGTAAGACTATAAGTATAAGATTTTTTACAAAATGGTTGTTAGCATTTCAGATGATAGTAAATAGTATGAGAATGAGTTACAATGGTAAATTATGTTCTGTAAACAGTTGTGGCCACTGGATCGTGTTGGATGTTCAAGTAAGGAGTTTCAAAATTCAGTTTAGGTAAGTTAAGGTGAGTCTTCAACTTAACTCTTTTATATGAACTATTCAAATAAGAAAAAATGTTTATATACATACATAAACAGAGTGATGACGAAGTTTATGAAAACTGGTAAAGATGAGAGATGTGTTATGATAAAATGTATAAAGTTCAGTTAAAGGGATAATGTTTTATAGTAGGTAGGTAAGGTCTAGTATACGAGTTGGATGAGCCAATAAATAGTCGATCATCTAGGTATGTGAATGTTGAGCTAAAGTTTTATTGTAAAACCTCTGGTAGGGCAATTTTAGTGCTAACCAGACTGACATATCATAGTTTGAAAGTGAGTGTAATACTATTGAGTAGAGGTCCATGGCAGCTTGATATTATTCAGAACCATTCATGGTGTAGGCTTTAGTAAAATGAAATTGAAATGGAAGAACATGATACATGGATGTGTGTAAGATCATGTGGTTAAGACCCATGACATGATATGACATGATTGTATGTATGTTCATGGTGTAACCATCAATGATGTATGAATTGATATGGCAGATCACAATACATGAATTTATGTGGAAGTCCACTGAGACAGTAAACACAAGACTTTGTATGACGCCTCTGTGGTGTATTCTGCGTGAAGCATTTATGGTATATTTTGTTTGGCCCTCGTGGCGTGACCTGTCATGTATGTATGGTAAGATTTGTGTATCCATTTTTGTGATAAATTACGCATAAAATAGGTTAGTTCTTTATGTAGTATGGCTAGATAAAGTATTAATTCTCTCATGATTATGGGCTAAGATAAATGAAATAAATGAATAAGTTCTATGAATGTTGTTGAAAAGAAATATGTCTGGATGTTGGTAAAGGTATTCGCCATGATGATATGCAAATTTTGGAATTGGACTTATTTGTACTATGTATGACCTCAGACATTGTTAACGTGAATTTGTTATGGTATGATTTAATTAAAGTTCTTTAGAATATGCCAAGTCTGAATTAAATAATGACTTTGCCTGCAGTCTTATGAAATCTGAATATTGATTATTACGAACACTTAGGATTCAGAAGTAATTTTGTGGATGTCTTCAAATTGATTTCTAAAGCACTCTACCGATGTGTTGTAAGGTATTAGTTCAAGATATGATTTGTTTAATAATTTGATGGTACTCATATCTGTATAAGTATCTACCAAATGTGTATGTATCCATCAATGGTTGATGTCAGGAATAATTGTTTTGATATAAGTGTAAGTAATAGGATATGATATATATGAAATGAATTATAAAGATAAATACTATTGGAAAGTATATATATATATATATATATTTATATATATATATGTAAATGAGACTTAATTATTATTTCAAAGAATCTTCAGTTAATTAGGTGAGAGAGAATTGGAATATTATGAATATAATAGTTGGCGCGTATGTGAATCAAACTATATTGGTATCCGCCCGATAAATAGTTTAGAAAGTTGGTTGGCACATTGATGATAATTAAAGGATATAAAGTAACCATCAAGATTCAATGAAATAACATTCATTAATTACTCATGAACTTACAAGACTTGTAAAGTGTTTTAAGTTTCAATGACAAGACACTACGCCTGGAGGGACGATGTCAGGACTATGCCAAGGAAGAGGCGTGTTGGGTTATTATGCATACAGAGTTGTTGGGATGGTATATTATAAGAGTTCTTAAATGAATCTGTATTTAGTAAATGATTATTTTAGATAGATTTTTTGAGAAATTTTGTAATAGTTTATGTTTAACAACCATATTTGTTTCTTGAAATTTAGTCTTGAATAACTTAACAGAGTATGTATTAAATATGATGTTATTTGATATGGTTTAGCAAGTTTGGCTAATTGTTTTTGAGTTGTAATACCTAAGATCCAAATTTGGCGAATCGAGTCGGGTTTAAGTGTTACATATTTTCCTCTTCACAACACCATTCATGCATGTAACTCTTTCCTACATCTACTAAGGCATCCTAAGAACATCAAAACACTTAGTGTCTATAAATTAAACTCTTTTCATTCAAAATTACATATTCTTTTGAACAAAAAAACCCTCTCAAATTTCTTCATCGGTTACTACTTTCTCTTGTTGTCAAGTTTCTACGAAAACAAGAACCCAACACTTAGCTCTTAGGATTAAAGGTAATATGTTGTTTCTCTATCAGGTTAGATGTAAAAGCCCAATTTCAGTGAAATCAGAACAATGGTTTCGGGACCACAAATCTAAGCCGAAAATAAAATTTATTTTAATTTTATTACATGGTCCGTATTATGTTAGAAATGTCATGAGAAAATTCTGATAAGAAAAATTTACCGATTGTAACACCCCTTACCCGAGACTGTCGTCGGAGTCGAGCACGAGGCATTACCTAACTTAACTTACTAATTCGGGGCATGAAATTTGCTATTAAAATTAATTTATTTACATTCATTCAATATGTCCCTAAAAAGGGCCCTCGAGACCCTAAAAATGCAATTGAAATGATTCGGGACCAAACCGGGAACATTAAAAATTTTCTGAATACTTAGACAAATCAAAACAATTTATTTCATTATTCCTTATAAAATTGCCCACCTGTGTCATAGTCACTAAATAAATCATAACTCGAGTCACAAAACTCAAAATTTAAATTTATGAATTTTCCCTAAAACTAGATTCATATATCTTCTTACTAATTTTTTTTCAGAATTTTTGGTCAAGCCAATTAGTACAGTTTATTAGTTAAAGTTTTCCCTATTGCACTGTTCGACTACTCTAACCTCTCCTCACTGCAAATCAATTTTCTCCCTATACAGAATTCAAATAACCATGCCATTTCTCTCTTTTGAAATTTAATTCACTAAGGAATCTAGAAATATAAACTATAACTCCTAATTCTTTTTGTACAATTTTTAGTGAATTTATAAAGTCAGAATAGGGGATTCAGAAATTGCTCTAACCCTGTCTCACTAAAATTCAAATATATCTTAATATACATTTCTTTTGCTTACTTTGTTTCTTTCATATGAAAAAAGACTCAATAAGCTTTAATTATATATCTTATTCATCACCTAATTCCATTTCTACTATTCTTGGTGATTTTTCAAGGTCACATCACTGCTGCTGTTTAATACTGTTTTAATGCTAATTTCACTTTTTCATGATTTCTTCGTATTAACTACCATTTAGGCATACATAACACCAGAACATGTTCTTCATTAGCCATTTAAATAGCTAATCATTATCAAATATTTACATACCATTCTTTAGCCATATCATAAGGACATACACACAAAATGTCTAAGTCCCTATACATGCCATAAACTAGAACGTTTGTAAACGAAGATACCCATTTGGTAACTTGATAGTCGATAGTATGAAGTGATCTCCGACGACCTCCAACCCGAGCTTGCTTTTAAGTACTCTAAAACATGGGAAAGTGAAAGAAGTAAGCTTATAAAGCTTAGTAAGTTCACATGTAAAATAATAAGCATTAGCAATCAATTTAGCTTACTACTATGCTGTCATAATTTGCTTAAATAATATTTAGTTCTTACTTTCCCATCTTACTCATTGGTAACCTTACCAAAGGCTCAGAATACAAAAGGCACCTTACTTAATAGCTTGCTTACATACCTGCAACATCTCACTTAACACATGAGTACTCTTTCATATTGCCAATCATGTCAAAAAGTGTCACAACCATAACTGAAAACTCATCACTTACTTCATATTGATAATCTCAATTACTTACAATCTCAATATTAAATAAGCCTTAAATTAATACCTATACTCTTTCTTCATATTCTTACCTTGTCGTTTCTTTGACTTACTCTTTGGATTACTTGGGAACCTTTTCCTTTTTGAACTTACCATTACCATGTCTTGACATGGTCTCAGGTGGTATCCTTGCCTTATGAATTCACCAATGCCATGCCTTGGCATGGTCTTACATGGGACCTTTGCCTTATTGTAACTGATCAATGTCATGTCTTGACATGGTCTTACATGATTTCCTTGTCTTATAGAACTTATCAATGCCATGCCTTGGCATGGTCTTACATGATATCCTTATCTTACCAAATGCCATGTTCCAAATATGATCTTACATGGTATCCTTGTCTTACCAAATGCCATGTTCCAAACATGGTCTTACATGGTATCCTTATCTTAGTGCCAATGCCACATCTTGATGTGGTCTTACATGGAGTCCTTAATCAATGCCGATGCCATGTCTTGACATGGTCTTACATAGGATCCTTGCCTTACCAATGCCATGTCTTGACATGGTCTTACATGGTATCCTTAACAGTCAAATCCTCCTAAAATGTCATGTTATGAGCATGGAATTTTCTGTCAATTCTTCCTTAATTGCCATGGTACAACCATGGAATTTGATATATCAATGCCTTGTCATGTCATAGCTGAAACATACTTGCTCAAATTCTCAAGGTTAGTCGCATAACTCAATAATAACAATACTAATAACAATAATTGTATAATAATAAAATGCTACTCAACTTACATAGTTACATTTTCAATCTCATCATATCATCAACTTAACTTATTCTCATCAAACTATGCTAGTCAATACTTTCTTGTTATCATACAAAGCCATAATACAAAATGTGGTCTTACATATAAATTATACAAGTTCTCTTCCCAATATCGAATTATTATCGAACATTAATCATTATATATGAAACTCAATACTACAGTATTTATGGCCAAAATATCAATTTATCGTTCAAATATGCATAATTTAATGCTTATTAAACATATGAACTTACCTCGATACCAAAACGACCATTTTACCAACTTTCCCGATTTTCTATTTTTCTCCCGTTGTAGGTCCAAATCTCACTTTCCGAGATCTAAAACATCAAATTTCACTTATTTAATTAATGTACTATCTAAAATATTCCCTAACTTAAACTTTGGCAAAATTACAATTTTGCCTCTAAAGCTTTGTAAAATTACGATTTTGCCCTTAGGCTCAAAAATTAAAATTTATCCATTTTTCCTATGTTTTATGACACTCTAAACATTTTTCCCTTCTATAGAAACATCAAATTCCCACTCTATCATGTACTTATGAGCATTAGGTATTTTTACCGATTGTGTCGTTTTACTCGTTTTTACTTAAAATCGCTTAGAAAAAGTTGTTTAACATAATTTCAAGCATCATATTCTACCATATAACATCAAAATAAACACATTTTTCCAAATATGAACCCTAGCATGAATTATTGCTAGAATAAGCTAGAATAACCTATGGGACTCTAAAAACGTGAAGAACATTAAAAACGAGGCTAGAACGGACTTACTATTGAGCTTGGAAAGCTTGGAAACCCTAATCATGGCTTCACCCATGCTATATTTGGCCTCCATGAAGAAGATGGACCAATTTTGGCTTTATTTTCCCATTTAATTCTTTTAATTACAAAATGACCAAAATGCCCTTAAAGGTTTTTTTTCAAATTTGTCCTATTCTTGCCCATTTTTGTCCAGACATAAATATAATGGTATAATTGCTAAATAAGGACCTCAAATTTAAGAACCCATTTCAATTAAATCCCCTTTATTATCTAGAACACACATTTTGTTAATTTTACAAATTAGTCCTAATTATCAAATTAAGCACTTATACACAAAATTTCTTCACGAAATTTTCACACAATTATTCAATCAATGAATAAAACTTAAAAATGAATCAGAATAAATTTTTTTGACCTCAAATTCGTGGTTTCGCAACCATTTGTAATATCCCGAATTAGGCCTAATTGGAATAGTAGTTTTGCGACCACAAATCCGAGATAGAAATAATTATTTTATAATTATTTTGAGATTTATGATATGATTGCATGATTGTGTGAAAATTTCGTGACGAAATTCTATGCATAAAGTGCTTAAGTTGAAATTAGGGACTAAATCGAATAAGTTGCAAAACTTGCATTCTAGAAGTTTTTAGTATGAAATTACTTTGGAATATTAATGAGGAGGTCGTAAATAGAAATTTTACTAATTTATAAATTTTTGGACAAAAATGGGCTTGTACATGAAATTTTCAAAGAAAGGTATTAAGGGTATTTTGGTCATTTGGTAATTACAAGATTAAAAAAAGGAAAAAGATGGAAAAATATGTCCGTCTTCTTCATTAGGACGAAAATTAAAGGGTTATCCATATCTAGGGTTTGTTTCAAGCTTCCAAGCTCCATAGTAAGTGATTCCAAGCCCCGTTTTTAATGTTCTTTACGTTTTTAGAGTCTCGGTAACTTGATTTAGCTTATGCTAGCAATAATTTAACCTAGGGTTTATATTTGGAAAAATACCCATAGGTGAAATTTATGTATTTTGGTGTTTTATGATAGAATATGAGGTTTTAAATTATGCTAGGCAACTTGTGCTACTCGGTTTTGAGTGAAAACGAGAAAAAAAGGCTTAATCGGTCAAAATACCTAATTGTTATAAGTACATGTTAGAATGAGAATTTGATGTTCCCATAGAAGGGAAAAATGATCAGCATGTCATAAAACATAAGAAAATGGGATGAAGTTTAATTCCCGAGCCTAAGGGCAAAAGTGTAATTTTGTAAAAGTTTAGGGGCAAAATGGTAATTTTGCCAAAGTTCGTATTTGGGGCTGTTTTTATGAATGTATGTATTAAATAAGATTAATTTGGCATTATAGATCAAGAGAAATGAGATTCAAGTCATGATCGAGGGAAAAACAAAGTTTACGAGGAATAGGCTTGATTACTAATATTTTGTATCGAGGTAAGTTTATGTGTAAATGTAGTAACATAATTGTCATTTTAAGTAATTTAATGTTATTTATGTGATATGATGATTAATATCATGAAATATTATGCTTTATGGTTATTATTGAATAATATGTAAATTATAATTTGCTATCGAGTATCGGTTTCGATGTTCCGTGGAAGACGGCAAAGATGTGTAATCGAGGAAAAAGCCCGTTTGAACCTTGGGAATAGATTAGAATACAAGTGACATGTCACTAGGATGGTTGGGCATCCGAACTCGTTGAGTTGAGTCCGAGTTCACTTATGGATGCAAATGTCCAAACTCGTTGAGTTGAGTCCGAGTTCGCTTATAGATGCGAACGCCCGAGCTCATTGAGTTGAGTCCGAGTTCGCTTATGGGCGGGTTACATGGTAGCTTGGCTACATATGTGGCACTTATGTACAAACTTTCCGTGTATTCGAATTATATTCCGTTGTGTTCAACGTGTGAATCTTAAGAGAATAAGGAGAATGCCTAAAACGAAGGTGACATGTTGGTAAGTGTGGTAAATGAGAAAATTTGATAGGTATGATGAAATCGTAGCATGATATTAAATGCAAATGTAACATGAATGTCTTGGTGTTGTTTATGCAAATGATGTTTTTATGTGGAATTGCATGATTATGTTACTATTTGCATGTGAACTTACTAAGCATTTATGCTTACTCCTTCCTTTTCCTTCATTGTAGTTTTGACAAACCGGCTTGAGAATCGGGATAGGTCGAAGACTCGCTCACACTATCCGAAGGCCTAAATTGGTAAAATGGCTTGTGTATCTTGAATGTGGCATGTATGGCAAAATACTCACTTTGTGTAAATGATCTTATGATATGATTATGCTTTGGCAAGAAAAGAGTTTGTTAATTATTAGCCATTAGAATGGCCAATCTAAATCATATTTGATACCATGTATGTTTAAAATGCTATTTAGTCCATGAAAATTTATAGTAAAGTAAAATTTGCTATAGAACAGAATATTGCTGCAGCAATAACGTGAATTTGAAAAATCACTAAAAATAATAGAAATGGACTTAAATGATGAATAAGTTATAGAATCGAAGATTAATGAGTCTTTTTTCATATGGATGGAACAAAATAGGTATATGAATGATATTTTATAATATATTTAAATTTTTGTGAAACAGGGCCAGAGCAATTTCTGAATCCCCTGTTCTGACTTTGGAAATTCACCATAAATTGTATAAAATAATTAGAAGTCATGATTTATATGTACTGGTTCCTTATGGAGTCTAGCTCTAATAGAAACAAACAGAATAGTCATTGAAACTCTGTACAGGGAGATATCTGATTCGTAATACACAAAGGCAGAGAAGTTGTACCCTGAAACAAGGGAGACTTTAACTAATAAACTGTATTAATTGGCCAGACCAAAAATTTTAGAAAAAAATTAGTAAATAGATATATGAGTCTAGTTTCAGGAAAAATTTATGGAATTGGATTTTGAATTTCGGAACTCGAGATATGAATTTTTAAGCGACTGTGATGCAGCTAGCCAGCTTGTCTGGAATTTCTAAAATAAATTGCTTGAGTTGTTTAATTAATGAATTAAGCCCGTTACCACCTCGTCCTCGACTCTGGTGACGATCTCGGGTACGGGGCATTACATTTGGTGGTATCAGAGAAGGTTTAGTCGGTTCTTAGACTAACGTGTTGTATGTATGGATTTTGCTATACATGTCATATATATATATTGTGATAGTGTGACAACTTCTGACCTTTTAAATAATTTTTTTTTATAGTTAATGGATCTTGATCCAGCTGTGGCTGATGATGTAGAAAGTAATGCACCAGCTCCGGCTGAAGGGGCGGTGCCAACTGGAAATCCACCTCCTACTGTTGGTCAAGGAGAAGGAGAAGGGGCTCGAGAAGCCTTTCTCCAGATAATGAGTGCCTGGTATACTGAGTTCGTTCGTACGAACCCGAATGTACAACCTCCCCCACCTCCCCCGATTCCTCAACCTGTACCCTCAATGCCTCAAGGTATGGATCTGATGAAATTTCACAGAACTCAAGTTGATAGAATCCGCAAGCAAGGGGCCGAAGAATTCAGGACAAATGTTGATGATGATGCTGAGAAAGCATAGTTTTGGCTTGAGAATTCTATTCGGGTATTTGATGAATTGTCTAGTACACCTGAGGAATGCTTGAAATGTGCTATATCATTGTTGAGGGATTTAGCCTATCATTGGTGGAAGACATTGATTTCAGTGGTACCGAAAGAGAAGGTGACTTGGGAATTCTTTCAAGAAGAATTTCGGAAGAAATACATCAGTGAAAGATTTGTTGATCAAAAGCGTAAAGAGTTTCTTGAGTTGAAGCAGGGGAACATGATATTTACTGAATACGAAAGGGAGTTCATCAGGTTGAGTAAGTATGCTAGAGAATACATTCCTACAGAGGCTAAAATGTGCAGACGATTTGAAGACGGACTCAATGAAGATATCAAAGTATTTGTTGGGATTCTTGAATTAAAAGAAATGGTAGTACTTGTTTATCGAGCTTGCAAGGCTGAAGAACTCCTTAAAGAGAAGAAAAAAGTAGAGGCTGAGACTAGAAGTTGGAAGAAAAGATCGACGAGCAGTTCATTTTCACAGCAATCCAGAAAATCTAGAAATACAAATCCTCGTTCTCAGGTTTTGGCCGAATAATCATATGGAAATTCTAAGAAGCAAAATATGTGTCTTAAATCTCAGACTACTTCTGCGGCTAGTGTGGGAAATACGAGATTTGTTAAGCCCGAGTGCCAGCGGTGTGGTAGGAATCATTTTGGCCCATGTAGAGCGAATGAATGTTTTCGGTGTGGCTCTCCAGATTATTTTATTAGAGACTGCCTAGAGAGAGTTGAGAAAGAAAAATTTCAGAGTGTAAAAGCAAGCGGTGCAGACTCGAGGGGAAGATATTTGAGAAAAGCTAGAAATGAAACAAGCAGCAAGAATGTAGTCAGAGATTCAGCAGCTAAACCTGAAGCAAGGGCTCCAGCTAGAACTTATGCCATAAAGGCACATGAAGATGCTTTATCACCCGACGTGATTACTGGTATATTTTCTCTTTATGATGTTAATGTTACTGCTTTGATTGATCCCGGTTCTACTCATTCATATGTGTGCATGAAATTGGTGTCTAGTATGAATATACCTGTTGAGTACATAGAATTTATGATTAGAGTGTCGAATCCATTTGGCAAATGTGTGATAGTTGATAAAGCATGCAAGAAATGTCCTTTAATGATTCGGGGTCATTACTTTTCGGCCGACTTGATATTGTTGCCGTTTGATGAATTTGATGTTATTTTGGGTATGGATTGGTTGACATTACATGATGCTATAGTAAATTGCAAAGAAAAGATTATAGAATTAAAGTGTGAAAGTGGTGAAATTCTACGGGTTGAACCAGGCAAATCAGAGGCACTATCTAGTGTGATTTCTTCGATATCGGCTCAGAGATATTTGAGGAAGGGTTATGAAGCTTATTTGGCGTATGTAATTAATACAAAAGAAATTGAAAAGAAAGTTGAATAAGTGCCGATTGTGTGTGAGTTCACGGATATATTTCCAGAAGAATTGTCGGGTTTGCCTCCAGTCAGGGAAGTAGAATTTGGAATTGATTTGATACCGGGAACAGCTCCGATCTAGATTGCTTCGTATAGAATGGCACCAGCAGAGTTGAAGGAATTAAAGTCGCAATTGCAAGAATTGACTGACAAAGGCTTTGTAAGACCGAGTTTTTCACCTTGGGGTGGTCCCGTATTGTTTGTGAAAAAGAAGGATGGTTCTATGAGATTGTGTGTTGACTATCGGCAATTAAACAAGGTGACAATCAAGAACAAGTATCCGTTGCCGAGAATTGATTATTTTTTTGATCAGCTAAAAGGAGTGACATGGTTTTCAAAGATTGACTTGAGATCTGGGTACTACCAGCTGCGAGTAAAAGAGTCAGATGTGCCTAAAACTGCTTTTATTACAAGGTACGGTCATTATGAATTTTTGGTCATGCCATTCGGATTAACAAATGCTCTTGCTGTGTTTATGGATTTGATGAATCGTATATTTCGGCCATACTTGGACAAATTTGTTGTGGTGTTTATTGATGATATCTTAATTTATTCAAAAGATGAGACAGAGCATGCTGAGCATTTGAGGATAGTTTTGCAAACTTTGAGAGATAAGCAGTTATATGCCAAGTTTAGTAAAAGTGAATTTTGGCTTCGGGAAGTTGGATTTTTGGGTTACATTGTTTCAGGTGATGGTATACGGGTTGATCCTAGTAAAATTTCAGCCATTGTTGATTGGAAACCACCGAAAAATGTAACTGAGGTTAGAAGTTTCTTGGGGCTAGCTCGGTATTATCAGCTGTTTGTAAATGGATTTTCTATAATTGCTGCTCCTATGACTAGATTACTCCGAAAGGATGTTAAGTTTGAGTGGATGGAAGAATGTCAACAGAGTTTTGAAGAATTGAAAAAGTTATTAATTGAAGCACTAGTGTTGGTACAACCCGAATCAGGTAAAGAATTTGTGGTGTATAGTGACGCTTCTCGAAATGGCTTAGGATGTGTACTTATGCAAGAAGGAAAAGTGGAGGCCTATGCTTCGAGGCAGTTAAAATCTCACGAAAGAAATTATCCTACTCATGATTTGGAATTGGCTGCTATAGTATTTTCTTTGAAGATTTGGCGACATTATCTGAATGGTGAAAAATGCCGAGTATATACCGACCACAAAAGTCTTAAGTACTTGATGTCACAAAAAGACTTGAATTTGAGACAGCAAAGATGGTTGGAGTTATTGAAAGATTACGAGCTTGTTATTGACTACCATCCGGGAAAAGCGAATGTGGTTGCCGATGCTTTGAGCAGAAAGTTGCTATTTTCTTTGAGAGCTATGAATACTCAGTTAAAGGTATCAGATGATGGTTTGATTTTAGCAGAGTTAAGAGCAAGACCGATGTTTTTACAAGAGCTTTGTGAAGTTCAGAAAAGCGATGAAGATTTGCAAGCCAAGAGAAAACAATGTGAAGCTGATACGGGGTCAAATTTTAGAATCGGTTCTGATGGTTACTTGATGTTTAAAGATCGAATTTGTGAACCAAAGAATGATAAGTTGATTCAGAAAATCTTGCACGAAGCACACAGTAGTTGTTTGTCAATGCATCCGGGCAGTACAAAAATGTACAATGATTTGAAGAAAATGTATTGGTGGAATGGAATGAAAAGAGATATCTCCGAGTTTGTATCAAAGTGCTTAATTTGTCAACAAGTGAAAGCTGAACACCAAGTACCTTCGGGACTACTCCAGCCTATCATGGTTCCTGAATGGAAATGGAATTGGATTACTATGGATTTTGTATTAGGGTTGCCGTTAACTCCGGGGAAGAAAGATGCCATCTGGTTAATAGTTGACAGACTGACTAAATCGGCTCATTTTATTCCAGTACGTACGGATTATTCTCTTAATAAGTTGGCTGAATTGTATATCAGTGAGATTGTTAGATTTCATGGGATAACTTTGTCAATTATTTCGGATAGAGATCCAAGATTTACTTCGCGGTTTTGGCAAAAATTGCAAGAGGCATTAGGTACAAAGTTAAATTTCAGCACTGCTTTTCATCCACAAACTGATGGACAGTCAGAGAGAGTGATTCAGATTCTTGAATACATGCTCAGATGTTGTGTATTGGAATTTCAAGGTAGTTCAGAAAGATACTTACCGTTGGTAGAATTTGTTTATAATAATAGTTATCAGACGAGTTTGTAGATGGCACCTTATGAAGCATTGTATGGTCGTAAATGTCGGACGCCATTGTATTGGACTGAACTCAAGGAAATCAGATTTATGGAGTTGATCTAATAAAAGAAATCGAAGAAAAAGTGAAAGTGATTCGAGATTGTTTGAAAGCTGCTTCGTATAGACAGAAATCTTATGCGGATTTGAAATGAAAGGAAATCGAGTTTCAAGTTGGTGATAAGGTATTTTTAAAAGTGTCTCCATGGAAGAAAGTTCTTAGATTTGGATGGAAGGGCAAGTTGAGTCCGCGTTTTATTGGGTCGTATGAAATAATTGAAAGAGTTGAACCAGTAGCTCATCGGTTAGCATTGCCATCTGAATTACAGAAGATGCATGATGTGTTCCACGTATCTATGCTACGTCGGTATCGTTTGGACCCTTCACATATAATTTCACCGACAAAAATCGAGCTACGACCGGATATGACTTACGAAGAAGAATCGATTAAGATTTTAGCTTGAGAGGTCAAGCAACTAAGAAATAAAAGTGTCGCTCTCGTGAAAGTATTGTGGCAAAAGCACGGGGTAGAAGAGACTACATGGGAACCTGAGGAAACTATGAGAAATCAATACCCACACCTGTTTACCGGTAAGATTTTCGAGGACGAAAATCCTTAAAGGGGGAGAGTTGTAATATCTCGAATTAGGGCCTAATCGGAATAGTGGTTTTGTGACCACAAATCCAAGATAGAAATAATTATTTTATAATTATTTTGAGGTTTATGATATGATTGCTTGATTGTGTGAAAATTTCGTGACGAAATTCTATGCATAAAGTGCTTAAGTTGAAATTAGGGACTAAATCGAATAAGTTGCAAAACTTGCATTCTAGAAGTTTTTAGTATGAAATTACTTTGGAATATTAATGAGGAGGTCTTAAATAGCAATTTGACCAATTTTTAAACTTTTGGACAAAAATGGGCTTGTACATGAAAATTTTCAAAGAAAGGTGTTAAGGGTATTTTGGTCATTTGGTAATTAAAAGATTAAAAAAAGGAAAAAGATGGCAAAATATGTCTATCTTCTTCATTAGGACGAAAATTAAAGGGTTATTTATAGCTAGGGTTTGTTTCAAGCCTCCAAGCTCTATAGTAAGTGATTCCAAGCCCCCTTTTTAATGTTCTTTACGTTTTTGGAGTCTCGGTAACTTGATTTAGCTTATGCTAGCAATAATTTAACCTAGGGTTCATATTTGGAAAAATACCCATAGGTGAAATTTTTGTATTTTGGTGTTTTATGATAGAAAATGAGGTTTTAAATTATGCTAGGCAACTTGTGCTACTCAGTTTTAAGTGAAAACGAGAAAAAGGGCTTAATCGGTAAAAATACCTAATAGTTATAAGTACATGTTAGAATGAGAATTTGATGTTGCCATAGAAGGGAAAAATGATCAGCATGTCATAAAACATAAGAAAATGAGATGAAGTTTAATTCCCGAGCCTAAGGGCAAAAGTGTAATTTTGCAAAAGTTTAGGGGCAAAATGGTAATTTTGTCAAAGTTCATATTTGGGGCTGTTTTGATGAATGTATGTATTAAATAAGATTAATTTGGCATCATAGATCAAGAGAAACGAGATTCAAGTCGTGATCGAGCGAAAAAGAAAGTTTACGAGGAATAGGCTCGATAGCTAATATTTTGTATTAAGGTAAGTTCATGTGTAAATGTAGTAACATAATTGTCATTTTAAGTAATTTAATGTTATTTATGTGATATGATGATTAATATCATGAAATATTATGCTTTATGGTTATTATTGAATAATATGTAAATTATGATTTGCTACTGAGTATCGGTTTCGATGTTCCGTGGAAGACGGCAAAGATGTGTAATCGAGGAAAAAGCCCGTTTGAACCTTAGGAATAGACTATAATACAAGTGACATGTCACTAGGATGGTTGGGCATCCGAACTCGTTGAGTTGAGTTCGAGTTCACTTATGGACGCAAATGTCCGAACTCGTTGAGTTGAGTCCGAGTTCGTGAGATGTAACTAGGCATCCGAGTTCGTTGAGTTGAGTCCGAGTTCGCTTATATATGTGAACACCCGAGCTCGTTGAGTTGAGTCCGAGTTCGCTTATGGGCGGGTTACATGGTAGCTTGGCTACATATGTGGCACTTATGTACAAACTTTTCGTGTATTCGAATTATATTCCGATGTGTTCAACGTGTGAATCTTAAGAGAATAAGGAGAATGCCTAAAACGAAGGTGACATGTTGGTAAGTGTGGTAAATGAGAAAATTTGACATGTATGATGAAATCGTAGCATGATACTAAATGCAAATGTAACATGAATGTCTTGGTGTTGTTTATGCAAATGATGTTTTTATGTGGAATTGCATGATTATGTTACTTACTATTTGCATGTGAACTTACTAAGCATTTATGCTTACTCCTTCCTTTTCCTTCATTGTAGTTTTGACAAACCGGCTTGAGAATCGGGATAGGTCGAAGACTCACTCACACTATCCGAAGGCCTAAATTGGTAAAATGGCTTGTGTATCTTGAATGTGGCATGTATGGCAAAATACTCACTTTGTGTAAATGATCTTATGATATGATTATGCTTTGGCAAGAAAAGAGTTCGTTAATGATTAGCCATTGGAATGGCCAATCTAAATCATATTTGATACCATGTATGTTTAAAATGCTATTTAGTCCATGAAAATTTATAGTAAAGTAAAATTTGCTATAGAACAGAATATTGCTGTAGCAATGACGTGAATTTGAAAAATCACTAAAAATAATAGAAATGGACTTAAATGATGAATAAGTTATAGAATCGAAGATTAATGAGTCTATTTTCATATGGATGGAACAAAACAGGTATATGAATGATATTTTATAATATATTTAAATTTTTGTGAAACAGGGCCAGAGCAATTTCTGAATCCCCTGTTCTGACTTTGGAAATTCACCATAAATTGTATAAAATAATTAGAAGTCATGATTTATATGTACTGGTTCCTTATGGAGTCTAGCTCTAATAGAAACAAATAGAATAGTCATTGAAACTCTGTATAGGGAGATATCTGATTCGTAATACACAGAGGTCAGAGCAGTCGTACCCTGAAACAATGGAGACTTTAACTAATAAACTGTACTAATTGGCTAGACCAAAAATTTTAGAAAAAAATTAGTAAATAGATATATGAGTCTAGTTTCAGGGAAAATTTATGGAATTGGATTTTGAATTTCGGAACTCGAGATATGAATTTTTAAGCGACTGTGATACAGTTAGCCAGCTTGTCTAGAATTTCTAAAATAAATTGTTTGAGTTGTTTAATTAATGAATTAAGCCTGTTAACACCTCGTGCTCGGCTCCGGTGACGGTCTCGGGTATGGGGCGTTACTCCATTATTCCGTTTAGGCCCTATTTTGGGATGTTACATTTCTCCGCCTTTAGGGATTTTCGTCCCCGAAAATCTTACCTACAAATGGATTCGAAATTTATTTCCAGCAACACTTTCAAATTCTCATTCAGCCTTGGCATACCTAACATTTTACTTCTTAAACTACGGCTCTGAACTAGAATACCTACTGATAAGTAACTGACCTTATTTTATCATTAACCTCATACTCTCTGATGAAACGCAACTAACTCTTCTTTTCTTACCAAAATGGAAATTCTCTGCCACTAAGGTACTTTAAAAAAAATACTTGTTTCTCTTTTGAGTGTCAATATTCTTACCTTTCGATTCTGTATACAATTTTTGATAATATGTCTCTGATTTCTATAATTAATTTTCACTTTCCTCTAATCCTTTCTGCTCAATTTAATTCTACGAATTTCTCTTCCTCAATTCAACTATCAGTACAAAGGTGACATGCAGTAACATTTAGCAATCTCATGGTCAAAAATTACTGTAGCTTTCTTCTGAAGTCACGATGCAACCTTGGTTTTCCAACCATAACAACTAAAATTTACACTCTGAATGAATTGGCAACCTCAAAATGAATAACACAGATAATCCTTCAGTAGAAAAACTCATTCGTACTGAGAAGAATACACAAACTTCTTCGAGCAATCAACCATAGCTCTTTTAACCTTTTCGGTGATAATGCTAATTCTGTTGCACAATTCTTCGAAATACCCTCACATTTTAACACAAACATCAATACTAACTGTAATAGCCTCTAAGATAATTGAAAATCAACTTTAACTCTCTAAAAGTTTAGGTATCAGATTCAAAGTCTGGTACATAACATTTCACACTCTTACTAGTATAACTAGCTTAAGTTATCATCCATCTCTGTACTTCTCAAATAATCAAATAATTATCACTATGCTAGGCATCATAACTGTTGCAAAATCTCTTGATTTCTCAATAACACATTTCTAGAAACCATAAACTCTTTATTCAAACCAAGCTAAATCATAATGGATACTTCAATTGTCAATATCTTCAACTGTTTATACTTTATTAGCATGAATTCAAGCCAAACTAAACTTCATACAATGAGAACATTAACAATCAGACAACTTGGATTTGCAAAAATATACCTCTGATGCAACCATTCTGATATGTGTATATAACTCTGTACCATAACCTCTAGAATATGTACTATTTATTCGGGTCATTTATCTATTTATACATCAAAAATCAACATTTACCTCTGAAGCCATGAATAATTCAAACGTACATATAACTCAATCAACTGCTCAACTGAATCAGTCTCAACTAAAAGACAATAACTTTTCAAAAATTGTTCTTCTCTATGCTGTCATGATATCTCAAATATACATTCTGTCGTGATTTCTTCAAAGAGCTAATCACAAATCATTATTACTGCATAACTCGAAAGAACATAGCATTCGGTCTTTAACTCACTGATATATATATCAAGATTATGTGAAAAATGAAAATCAATACACATGTCTGAACTGAACTACACTGAGGCCACAATACTCATACTACTCAAAAATCATAATGTCATAATAAGACTGACTTCTCAATTACTTTAGTAAATAATGTCTCGGGTGAAAATAAAACATCCTGATCATCTGAGAGATTTAAACACAAATTTCAATAACAACCAGTGCAAAAGCAGAACTTTATACCTCTGATAACTATACCTCTGTACTTTCATTATCAGTCCCGAACTCATAATCATCATAAACATACTCATAATAAAAAGAAACCATTTTCATCAATAGAGCATTTTCCGCTAATGTCTCATGGCTGATACTTTGAACAGTAATTTATTAATAAAACTAAGATAATAAAATCTCAAAACATGGAGCTACAAGATTTCCTGGTAACCACATCTCATGTAGAACAGTTAAGGTTTCAATAGCATCTCAGAAAATTTCCAAAAGGAAAGGATAATACTCACAAGCACTGGGAACAACTACGACAGAAGCCATAAAATTTTCCTTCACTTTCATTAAGCAATAGTTAACAATACAGATCAGTAACATCATACAGATCTTACTATCAACCTTCCTTCTGCACGCTGAAGTAGAAAACAGAAGCCATAAAATTTTCCTTTACTTTCATTAAGTAATAGTTAACAATACAGATCAGTAACATCATACAGATCTTACTATCAACCTTCCATCTGCACGCTGAAGTAGAAAACTGGAATAAATAAAGCAATATCAATCACAGCTCAAACAAACTATAATGCTTTCATCTGTCTGTAAATTTAACTAACATTCTCATACTGCAGGAATTGCATCTATGATTTTGCATATATTTATATATATATCTTTGAAAGTAAATGTACACATATAATAGTCAGAAAATATTTTTCTATAATTTCTCAACTATAAACTCTACATTCAACTATTAATACGGCTCAATTATTATTCCTCTATCTAATTCTATCATTACTGAATTCACAATATCCCATTCACAGCTGGAATTTATTCGGAAGAAAATCTAGCAATCATATACCTTACACATCATACTTGAATGAGTGCATTAGCTGAGCCTGACCTTTCTTTTACTGTGACATTTCAGTTATTCAGATGCTTTTATTATTAACCTGACATCCTTTCTGCAACTGTGTTCATTTGCTAAATCATTCTCGACTCTGAGTACATTGTCAATAAATTTGTCACTGAACTATTTAGTTTTCCACTTTAGCCTATTCAATTTGAATTTCATGAAATCTCATTCTAAATTACCTTGCTGATAAGGAGGGTGAGGTTGTAACACCTCTGACTCACCTCTTACATACTCATGCATATAACTTAACACTCATCATATTTAAATATTATCACAATTATACAATTTGCTTCAAGCAACTTAACATGCACGTTCATAATACAATGACTTCATGATCATCTTATGAAAATTAGTGCACTTATACATGCATTCATAAATCTCGAGAAAAATTACTCATAGCATTCACTTAACTTCTCTAGTTATACATATAGCATCATACAAATGCCAATTTAACATGAACACTTATCCCAATATAAACTTTCCTTTCATCTTATCTCATCTTTCATATTTCCCGAACAATTCTTATTCACAGTTTATTCATTATCACATAAACATCATGAACCATTATTCTTACATTTTATGAGCCTCAACTCATCATAAACATACTGTCTGTACTATCAAACTTAGCTCGGTTGGAGTGCGCATCTGTCTGACAAAACATTTTATATCTGGGTCGGGAGTCGTCACACTATCATAGTTCAATATGACATGTATAGCTAGACTCTTACTCATACTGAATATTTTGAGAACCGACTAAACCTTTTCTCTGATACCAATAAATGTAACACCCCTTACCCGAGACCGTTGCTGGAGTCGAGCACAAGGCGTTACCTAACTTACCTTACTAATTCAGAGCATAAAATTTGCTTTTAAAATTAATTTATTTACATTCATTCAATATTTCCCTAAAAAGGGCCCTAGAGACCTTAAAACATGCAATTGAAACGGTTCGGGACCAAACCGGGAACATTAAAAATTTTCCAAATACTTAGACAAATCAAAACAATTTATTTCATTATTCCTTATAAAATTGACCACATGTGTCATGGTCACTAAATAAATCATAACTCGAGTCACAAAACTCAAAATTTAAAATCGTGAATTTTCCTTAAATCTAGATTCATATATCTTCTTACTAATTTTTTCTAGAATTTTTGGTCGAGCCAATTAGTACAGTTTATTAGTTAAAGTTTCCCCTATTGCACTATTTGACTACTCTAAGCTCTTTTCACTATTAATCAATTTTCTCCCTGTACAAAATTCAAATAACCATGTCATTAGTTTCTCTTGAAATTATGTTCACAAAGGAATCTAGAAATATAAACTATAACTCCTAATTATTTTTGTACAATTTTTAGTGAATTTATAAATTCAGAACAGGGGATTCAGAAATCGCTCTAACCCTGTCTCACTAAAATTCAAATATCTCTTAATATACACTTCTTTTGCTTATGAAAATAGACTCAATAAGTTTTAATTATATATCTCATTCATCACCTAATTCCATTTCTATTAATCTTGGTGATTTTTCAAGATCACGTCACTGCTGCTGCTCAATACTGTTTTAATGCTAATTTCACTTTTTCATGATTTCTTTGTATTAACTACCATTTAGGCATACATAACACCGAAACATGTTCTTCATTGGCAATTTCAATAGCTAATTATTATCAAATATTTACATACCATTCTTTAGCCATATCATAAGGACATACACACAAAATGGCTAAGTCCCTATACATGCCATAAACTAGAACGTTTGTAAACGAAGATACCTATTTGGTAACTTGATAGTCGATAGTGTGAAGTGATCTCCGGCGACCTCTAACCTAAGCTTGATTTTAAGTACTCTAAAACATGAGAAAGTGAAGGAAGTAAGCTTATAAAGCTTAGTAAGTTCACATGTAAAATAATAAGCATTAGCAATCAATTTAGCTTACTACTATGCTTGTCATAATTTGCCTAAATAATGTTTAATTCTTAGTTTCCCATCTTACTCATGGTAACCTTACCAAAGGCTCAGAATACAAAAGGCACCTTACTTAATAGCTTGCTTACATACCTGCAACATCTCACTTAACACATGGGTACTCTTTCATATTACCAATCATGTCCTAAAGTGTCACAAGCATAACTGAAAACTCATCACTTACTTAATACTTGATAATCTCAATTACTTACAATCTCAATATTAAATAAGCCTTAAATGCATACCTGTACTCTTTCTTCATATTCTCACCTAGTCGTTTCTTTAACTTACTCTTTGGATTACTCGGGAACCTTTTCCTTTTTGAGCTTACCATTGCCATGTCTTGACATGGTCTTACGTGGTATTCTTACCTTATGAACTCACCAATGCCATGCCTTGGCATGGTCTTACATGGGACCTTTGCCTTATAGTAACTCATCAATGCCATGTCTTGACATGGTCTTACATGATTTCCTTATCTTATAGAACTTATCAATGCCATGCCTTGGCATGTTCTTACATAATATCCTTATCTTACCAAATTCCATGTTCCAAACATGGTCTTACATGGTATCCTTGTCTTACCAAATGCCATGTTCCAAACATGGTCTTACATGGTATCCTTATCTTAGTGCCAATGCCACATCTTGATGTGGTCTTACATGGAGTCCTTAATCAATGCTGATGCCATGTCTTGATTGCCTTACCAATGTCATGTCTTGGCATGGTCTTACATGGTATCCTTAACAGTCAATTCCTCCTTAAATGCCATGTTATGAACATGGACTTTTCTGTCAATTCTTCCTTAATTGTCATGGTACAACCATGGACTTTGAGATATCAATGCCTTTTCAAGTCATAGCTAAAACATGCTTGCTCAAATTCTCAAGGTTAGTCGCATAACTCAATAATAACAATACTAATAACAATAATTGCATAATAATAAAATGCTACTCAATTTACATACTTATATTCTCAATCTCATCATATCATCAACTTAACCTTTTCTCATCAAACTATGCTAGTCAATACTTTCTTGTTATCATACAAAGCCATAATACAAAATATGGTCTTACATATAAATTATACAAGTTCTCTTTCCTATATCGAATTATTATCGAACATTAATCATTATATCTGAAACTTAATACTAACGTATTTATGGCCAAAATATAAATTTATCATTGAAATATGCATAATTAAATTCTTATTAGACGTATGAACTTACCTCGATACCAAAACGACCATTTTACCAACTTTCCTGATTTTCTATTTTTCTCCCATTCTAGGTCCAAATCCCACTTTCTGAGATCTAAAACATCATATTTCACTTATTTAATTAATGTAGTATTCAAAACATTCCCTAAATCAAACTTTGGAAAAATTACAATTTTGCCCCTAAACCTTTACAGAATTACGATTTTGCCCCTAGGCTCAGAAATTAAAATTTATCCATTTTTCTTATGTTTTATGACACTCTGAACATTTTTCTCTTCTATGGCAACATCAAATTTCCACTCTATCATGTATTTATGAACATTAGGTATTTTTATCAATTATGTCGTTTTACTCGTTTTTACTTAAAATCGCTTAGCAAAAGTTGTTTAATATAATTTCAAGCTTCATATTCTACCATAAAACATCAAAATAAACAAATTTAACCTATGATTATTTTTCCAAATATGAACCCTAGCATGAATTATTGCTAGAATAAGCTAGAATAACCTTTGGGACTCTAAAAACATAAAGAACATTAAAAACGAGGCTAGAACGGACTTACTATTGAGCTTGGAAGGCTTGGAAACCCTAACCATGGCTTCTCCCATGTTATATTATGCCTCCATGAAGAAGATGGACCAATTTTGGATTTATTTTCCCTTTTTAATTCTTTTAATTACAAAATGACCAAAATGCCCTTAAAGGCTTTTCTTTCAAATTTGTCCTATTCTTGCCCATTTTTGTCCAAACATAAATATAATGGTCTAATTTATAAATAAGGATCTCCACTTTAAGAACTCATTTCAATTAAATCCCTTTTATCATCTAGAACACACATTTTGCTAATTTTACAATTTAGTCCTAATTATCAAATTAGGCACTTATACACAAAATTTCTTCACGAAATTTTCACACAATTATTCAATCAATGAATAAACCTTAAAAATTAATTAGAATAAAATTTTTTGAGCTCAGATTCGTGGTTTCGCAACCACTATTTCGTTTAGCCCTATTTCAGGATGTTACACCGATTATGTGTTTAATTACAGGAAGGACCAAATCGCATAAAATGCAAAAGTTAAATTCTAGTAGCTAGAAGATCAAATAGATATGGCATTCAAAACTTGAGTTCCTTATATTGTAATTAGACCATTAAAGAAGTATGTAGATATTTTTGGTGACTCATCCATAGAAATTTAGAAAAAGGGCAATGACTAAATTGGAAATTGAATTGATTTAATTTATTAAAAGATGATAAAAGAAATATCATCTTATTTGATGTCATCTTCATCCTTAAAATACATGGAAACCCTAAGAGAGAGAGAGAAGAAACTTTCTTGGCTTAATTGGGTAAGTTTCCTTGTCCCGTTTTTAATAATTTTGATATTTTTGAAACCAGGATAGCTTAATCTATCTATTTGAGGGATCAATTTGAAAAATTATCAAAGTATGGAAATTATATCATGGATGAATATGCTGAAAATATTAAATTTTTGGTAGAAAATGAAAGGTTGTTGATAGATAAACAACTTTTACCAAGTGATTTTTTATGAAAACATGATTTAGGGAATAAAATGTAAATTTGTGAAAATTTAAGAAATATTCTTAATTTTATAGAATGTATGTGCTGTAAAGTTTATAGTGAAATTTTGGTTGGACTTGGAATAGGGAGTAAATTGCATAAATTTCATTTTCCGAGCCTAGGGACGATATTAAAATTTATGGAAAAGTTAGAGGCAAAATGGTAAATTTTCCTAGGATGTAAATTGAGTCCACTTGAATGTGAAATGTGATAAATTGATGAATAAATTCATGTATATAGATCCGGATAACACAAATTCAAAGCTAGGTCCAGGAAAAGAGAAAGTTTCAGATTAGTAGATTTATATACGCGAACAAGTGTCGAGGTAAGTTTGTGTAACTTAATTGAGCTTGTAAATATGATAATTGAATGTTGTGTTGTATGGAATGTGTTTTATATTTATGTGAGTTAATTTGAATGTTATAATATAAGAAATGATTACATGCTTGAGACTGTTTGAGAAGGGTTAAATTTCGTTTGAATATTGGATTTTGATGGATAAATGAAATTTCCTTACTGAATGAGGTCCTGCATTGTTGTTGACAGGATTTAGCCTGGACTGGTAATCCTGATATAATCCCTCTCGAGCATATGTTACAATTAAGATTTAGCCTGGACTGGTAATCCTAATTGAGCTCTTTTGAGCATGTATTACAAAAAGGATTTAGCCTGGACTGGTTATCCTATTATACGTTATGTGTATAGGTAAAATTTTCAAATTGATGAAATAAATGTTATTGAATGCTTAATGTTAATAAATGTAAATGGGTAAGTTTTAATTCCTGTTATACGAACTTACTAAGCATGTAATGCTTATTTAGTTTTATTTTCCCTGTTTTATAGTGCACAGAAGCTCACGAAGGTTGGAGACCAGTTGGAAGATCATCACGCTATCCACAAATTTATTTTGGTGTAAATAGTACATTTATTTTGGTACAATGGCATCTACAGGCTAACTTGGCCATAGATGGCTTAAATATGTTATTTGTAATCTAGCCATTAGAATGGCTAGTAATGTTATGTTTTGGTATTTAGAAAGCATATGTGTTAAGTATAAATGACCAAATGATGTTCAATGTTTAGGTCAAATAAAGGTAAGAATTAAAAACATGTATGGATGCTCTGTTATATCATATTAGATGTTAAAATTTCTTTAAAATCAATGCTTGGTTTTGTTGGTATTTGGATGTAAGTTTTGGTGTAGGATAATGGCAAAATTTTGGGTGAGAAATGAAGCTAGAAATGGCTTTATTTTGTCCACATGGGCAGACACACGGGTGTGTCTCTAGACCTTGTGTGACACACGACTTGGTACATGGGCGTGTAGTTAGGCCATGTGTCCCTTGCATCTTAAATTCAAGAAACAGAATGCTCAAAATTGAGCACACGGGCAGAGACACAGGCGTGTGTCTTCGCCATGTGAAACCTGTACCCAATTTCAAAAATTTAATTAACCACACGGCCTAGCACATGGGCGTGTGGATGGCCGTATGGCACAAGTCATAGAGCTACCTAGTTTTGAACATGGCCTACAGCACGGACGTGTTCTAGGGTCACACCGGCGTGTCCCTTGGATAACACAAGCGTTTGAATCTTGTAACTTGGAAAATTTTTAAAATTTCACGAAAAATTTTTAGAGTTCCCGATTAAGTCCCGATTCGATTCTAAAGCTCATATAGGGCCTCGAGGGTCCATTTAAGGGACGTTATGAATAATCTTGGAAAATGAACAATAATTGACATGATTATTTGTAAATGTTTTGAAAACTCTGGTAAGGCTCCGCAACCCTGTTCCGACGACAGATTTGGTTTGAGGTGTTACATTTAGTGGTATCAGAGCTACAGTTTAGCCGATTCTCGAATTTAACGTAGTAAACACGAGTTTAGCTATATATGCCATTATATAATTTGTGATAGTGTGATGTCTCCTGATCATTTTAAATGTTATTTTCATATAGTAATGTCATCCAAACAAGCTAGAGCTGAATCCGAGGAAGCTGGGAGCAATGCTTCAGCTTCAGATCAAAGAGTTGCATCTGCATTTGGTAGTGAAAGGCCCGTATCTGAGGGTCGAAGTGAGGAGGAAAAACAAATCTTCTTTCAATTGATGAATGAATGGTTTACAGAGTATTTAACAACAAAACCCTGTTGTTCATATCTTGTAAGCCCACTGAATGTTTGAAATGTCTAGTGTCTTTACTGAAGGATACAGCTTATCATTGGTGGAATACCATAACTTTGGTGGTACCTAGAGAAATATTATGTGGGAATTTTTCCAAACTGAATTCAGAAAGAAGTATGTTAGTCAGAGATTCTTGGATCAGAAAAAGAAAGAATTTTTAGAGCTCAAACAGGGGAATATGACTGTATCTGAATATGAACGAGAATTTGTTCAGTTGAGCAAGTATGCCAGAGAATGGGCTCCATATAAAGTTGACATGTGCAAATGATTTGAAGAGGGTTTAAATGAAGATATGAAACTATTGATTGGGATTCTTGAATTGAGGGAATTTATGGTACTGGCTGATCGGGCACATAAAGACAAGCTAAAAAAGAAGCTCTGGTTTCTGGTAAAAGAATTATGAGTAAATCACAATCATCTACTTCTAATAAATTAAAGAAGTATTATGATCGTGTTACCACCTCTCGGGATATTCAGGAAGAGAGCGAGGTTCTCAACACTCTAACCCAAGATCTTTATCTCCTTCTATAACCAGTGCGGGCACTGTCGGCAATCCCAAACCAAAATGTAAGCATTGTAATAAATTTCATCATGGAGAGTGTTGGTTTAGAAGTGGAGCTTTTTATTGATGTGGATCTTTTGATCATTTTCTTAAAGACCGTCTAGAAAGGGTTGAAAAAGAAGTTGAACTGACTCCAAAGCCAAGTAATCCTGTTGCGAGAGGCAGACCACCCTGTCACCCTAGTAATGTCAGTAGTAGCCAAGGCGCTACAAAAGATTCGATCGTTAAACCTGAAGTAAAACCACCAGCAAGGACATATACTATTCGTACTAAAGAAGATGCTTCTGCACCAGATGTCATTACTGGTACATTTTCTCTACTTGATACTAAAATTACTGCTTTCATTGATCCTGGTTCCACACATTCATACATATGCACAAACTTAGTGTCTACAAAAACTTTCTATTGATGGTAAAAGGTTATTGCTTTTTGGCTGACTTGATGTTATTGCCATTTGATGAATTTGATGTGATTTTGGGAATGGATTGGTTAATCCAATATGATGCAGTGGTGAATTGTAAGCAGAAATATATTGTATTGAAATGTCAGATTGGTGAATTACTTCATGTTGAATCTGATAAACTAGATGGATTACGTAATGTGATTTCAACAATATTAGCACAGAAGTATGTCAGAAAGGGTTATAATTCTTACCTTGCATAAGTACTGGATACTAAAGTATCTGAATCAAAGATTCAGTCAGTGTCGTTTCTTTGTGAATTTCCTGATGTATTTCTAGAAGAGTTACCTAGTTTACCATCGGTTAGAGAAGTGGAATTCTCTATAGATCTTGTTCTGGGTGCAACACCGATATCTATAATACCGTACAGAATGGCTCTTATTGAATTAAAAGAGTTGAAAGCACAATTACAAGAATTGGTTGACAGAGGTTTTGCTCGACCTAGTTTCTCACCTTGGGGTGCACCGGTTCTGTTTGTAAAGAAAAAAGATGGATTGTTGAGGTTGTGCATTGATTACAGATAGCTCAACAAAGTTACATTAAAAAACAAGTATCCATTGCCTCGTATTAATGACCTATTTGACCAGTTGAAATGTGTCACTGTATTTTCAAAGGTTGATCTCTGTTTTGGTTATTAACAATTACGGGTAAAAGATTTAGATGTACCCAAGATAGCTTTCAGAACCAGATATGGGCACTATGAGTTTCTTGTGATGCCATAAGATAGCTTTCAGAGCCAAATATGGGCACTATGAGTTTCTTGTGATGCCATTCGGTTTGACAAATGCACCTGCAGTGTTTATGGATCTGATGAACAGAATTTTCAGACCATATTTAGACAAGTTTGTGGTAGTATTTATAGATGATATTTTGGTTTACTCCCGAGATGAAAATGAACATGCTGAGCATTTGAGAATAGTGTTTCAAACTCTATGTGAGAAACAATTGTATACCAAATTCAGTAAATGTGAATTTTGGCTACAGAACGTTGGTTTTCTTGGGCATATAGTATCTACTAAAGGTGTCAAGGTGGATCCAAATAAAATTTTAGCTATTTTTAACTAGAAGCCACCTAAAAATGTGTCAGAAGTCTAAAGTTTTCTGAGACTAGATGGGTATTATCAAAGGTTTGTGAAAGGGTTCTTAATGATAGCTTCTTCGATGACCCGTCTATTGCAAAAAGATGTGAGTGGTCTGATAAATGTCAGTAGAGTTTTGATAGATTAAAAACCTTATTGATAGAAGCACCAGTGTTAGTTCAGCCTGAATCGAGGAAGGAATTTATAATTTATAGTGATGCATCGTTAATTGGTTTTGGTTGTGTTTTGATGCAAAAAGGTAAAGTAATAGCCTGTGCTTCAAGATAGCTAAAACCACATGAAAAGAATTACCCGATACATGATCTTGAATTGGCAGCCATAGTGTTTGCATTGAAAATTTGGCGGTATTACCTGTTTGGTGAAAAATATCACATATTCACTGATCATAAAAGTTTGAAGTACTTGATGTCACAAAAATATTTGAATTTGAGACAACACAGGTGGCTTGAGTTATTGAAAGATTATGATCTGGTTATTAATTATTATTGTAACACCCCAAATTTGGGCCAAGAAGTATTGAGCCTTAAATATGGGTCAGTAAGGAGGTTGTATGTAAGTATTTAATTGTGCAAGGAAATGATACAATTAAATGTCTACTTTGGTGGTTAATGGCCCTGAGAAGTGTTGGAGAAATCTTGGGTTCAAACTTGGGCTTTAGTAAAAATTTTGGTATTAAGTGAATAAAACCCTGGATGCTTGGATGATGGCCTTTTAAATTATTGTGTTCAATAAATGACACAAGAAAGTATGTGGTCTAGTGGTTGTGGCGTCATTAAAGTTGCAAGGGAGCCTGGGTTCAAGTCTTGGCTCTTACAATGCATTTTGGTTTTTCTGTTAAGTGAATCTGGACGCTGGCACATATGTCTTAAAGTTAATTATGGATGTTTTTATCACAAAAAGAGCCTATGGTGGAGTGGCAAGGTGGCGTGTTGTGTAACTGTGAGGTCTGAGGTTCAAGTCTTGGGATGCGCAGTGGAGTATTTATTTTGCTATTTGAGCTGTGTAGGAGGTGGAGTTGGACTGGAAATCTGTGGTTGAAATGGTCATAAGAATAAGGAATTTTTCTAATGGTTGAAAGTAATCCCACATCGGGAAGCTAACATGAGAATTGGTGAGAAGCTGGCTTTAAATAGAGTGAACCAGATGAGTTGGGGAGGAAGACTCAATGCAGGATGTGCCAAGGTTGGTGATCGTGGACTCCGACGCGTTCTCACAAATAGGTGTGTATTTGCACCCTTTTTTGCTAGAAATCGGTGAAAGCCGAAAAGCAAAAACTTCGACATTTAAGGCTTCACGAGCGTGCGATCGCTCGTGTGGTAAATCGAGCCCATGGATCAGGGGTAATAGACTGTAAAGGTCGCCACGAGCATTCTCGTGTATTGGGCCTCGATGGGCCAAATGGGCCGATGGGCCCCGTGGGCCCGCTGGTGTAAATCTAACTATTAGGTGGGAAGTAGTTGGGCTTGTCATGTCGTGTGCATGGTATAGGCCGTTAAGGGCTTCGTTGGGCCGAAATAGGCCGTGTGGACCCCACACAGATTAAATCCACAGTAAGTGATAAATATTGGACTGGGATATGTAGGTCACACAGCCGTAACTAAATTTGGGCTAAATGGGTCACACAAGCGTGTGGGCCTACTTGGGCTGAGTAATGGGCCTTAGGCACATTTGCACAGTTATGTCTGTTTAGGTTATTTAAATCGTTTGAGGCAACGATAGACCTTCTATTGGGTCGTAAATACCCCCGATTTGTAAAATTATCGAAATTCCCTCGATTTGTAAAATTATCGAAATACCCCTATAGGGATAAATGACTGTTTTGCCCTTGTGGGTAAATGACTGACTTGGACTATGAATTGGACTAATTTGACAATGATTGTATGGCTATGATTTGACTGACTTGACTGTGATGGTATTATGGGCATGACATCCTGCATACATGACATATTGCATGGGGTTGAGATTTTGTACGGAGGAAAATCTGTTCTGTTAGGGTCGCACGGGTCACTAAGACGACTGTGGATCCACCAAAGGCTTTAAGCTGAACATTCGTATTGATCTGTTAAGGTCGTACGGGTCGCACGAGACGATTGTGGACTGGACGATGGCTGAGTACTGATCATTTTACCGAGGGCTTTGTGCTAATTATATTACCATGATTGATGGCTTTTTGTCAATTATAGATTTGTTATCAATGGCTTAGTACTGTCCTTCTTACTGATGGCTTTGTGCCATGCATATTATCGAATGCTTAGTGTTGTTCTTATTACTGAAAGCTCGTGCCCGTTGCTAAAGGCTTTATGTCGTATTTATGGCTCTGTGCCATCCTATTATGGTTTATAACCATTTTGATTATGGCTTTGAGCCGTTTTGTTGACTTAGTGTTGCAACCAGTGCTAAGCTTGGTGTGTTGGATGGGTGGGTCGATTTTATCCCCACAGTAAGTGCAGGGTTGGATGGAGGTAAGTGCAGGGTTGCATGGGATCGCATGCATCTTCATACGTTATACATGCTGTACACCTGATTCTGTAATGGGCTAAGGCCCACCTAACACTGTTTACTAATATGGGCTAGGCCCAATTGGTTCCGTTATGGGCTGAGACCCAAGTGATTTGTATTGAGCTTTGGCCACCTATACTCTGAACTAAATTGTACTATTTCTGTTATCGGGCTCTAGCCCAGACTGATTTTGTTTCTGTTTCAGTATACTAATTGTTACTCTAGTAAGGGGATTACACACTGAGTTTTCATAAACTCACCCGTTTATTAATTGTGCAGGTAATCCCCAGCGTTAGGTGGTTCAGTGCTGCGAGGGACTCGGAGATGGCCACACACTGCTTATGTTTTCAGATTTGTTTATTTACTTTTGTATATTTCTTTTTAATTGGGTTGTAATAAGGCCTCTCTTAATCTGGTTTTTATTTTACTTTGGGATTTTATTTACTCTGTTCTATAATGGTTAGAAATAGATCGCGGTTTTCTGAAACAACAATTGTTTTCAAAACACTACGTTTTCGCAACTTAACTTTTAAACATCACGTTTTTGTAAATCGGTTACTTTCAGAATTAGCTTTCGCAAAGTAAAAAGAAATTTTTGGAAATAAAATTAAGAAGTTTTTAATGTACTACATTTTAAATAAGAAGGGTTTCTAATGAAAACATGGTTTTCGAAAAACACTTCAATGTGACACGCCAGATTCCGGTCTAACTTCTGGGCCGAGTTTGGGGTGTTACAATTATCCAAGAAAAGCCAATGTGGTTGCTGATGCTCTGGGCAGAAAATCCCTATTTTCCTTGCAAGCTATGAATACTCGATTGTCATTATGAGATGATGATTCAATTATAGCTGAGTTAAAAGCTAAACCAACATTTTTGCAACAGATATCTGAAGCTCAGAAAAATGATAGTAAGTTGCAAGCAAAACAGATACAAAGTGAATAAACTCCTGACTCAGAATTTCAAATCAGGTCTGATGGTTGTTTGTTATTCAGAGACAGAGTATGCGTACTGAAAAGTTTAGAACTAGTACAGAAGATTTTGAATGAAGCTCATAATGGTAACATGTCTATTCATCCTGGTAGTAATAAAATGTATAATGATCTGAAAAAGATGTACTAGTGGCCAGGAATGAAACGAGATATTTCTGAGTTTGTATCTAAATGTTTGATATGTCAGCAAGTAAAAGTTGAACATCAGTTGCCTTCGGGATTGTTACAGCCAGTTATGATGCCGGAATAGAAATGGAAAATAATTACCATGGACTTTGTATCAGGATTACCCCTATCTCCAAAGAAGAAAGATGACATTTAGGTGATTGTTGATCGGTTGACAAGGTCTGCACACGTTATTCCAGTACGTATGGATCATTCTTTGGACAGATTGGCTGAATTATATGTCTCTGAGATTATCAGATTACTTGGAGTACCTGTCTCAATTATTTCAGATAGAGACCCTCGGTTTACATCTCGATTCTGGAACAAATTGCAAGAAGCTCCGGGTACTTAGTTACATTTTAGCATTGTGTTTCATCCCCAGACAGATGGTCAATCTGAACGTGTAATATAGATCTTGGAAGATATGCTTCGGTGTTGTGTACTTGAATTTGAAGTTAACTGGGAAAAGTATTTATCTTTGGTTGAATTTACTTATAATAACAGTTATTAGTCTAGTATCAAAATGGCACCGTATGAAGCTCTATATGGTCGCAAATGTAAAACTCCATTGTATTGGACAGAACTCAGTGAGAAAAAGTTACACAGAGTTGATTTAGTTCGTGAAACCAAAGAAAAAGTGAAAGTAATTTAAGACAGTTTGAAAGTAGCCTCTGATCGTCAAAAGTCCTATGTTGATCTTAAACAAAAAGAAATAGAATTTCAAGTCGGTGACAAAGTATTCTTGAAAGTATCGTCTTGGAAGAAAGTTCTCCGGTTTGGTCGTAAAGGAAAACTAAGTCCACAGTTCATTAGGCTATATGAGATTACAAAAAGAATTGGACCTGTTGCATATCGGTTACCCTTACCACCGGAACTTGATCGTATTCATAATGTTTTTCATCTGTCTATGTTACGATGTATCGATCGGATCCTTCACATGTTATTTCTCCAACAGAAATTGAGATTCAGCCTGATATGACTTACAGTGAAAAACCGATCAAAATTCTGGCACGTGAAACAAAAGAGTTAAGGAATAAAAAGGTAGCATTAGTAAAAGTTCTTTGGCAATGTCACAGTACAGAAGAGGCTACCTAGGAAACGGAGAAAACTATAAGGAAGCAATACCTGAATCTTTTTAATGGTAAGGTTTTCGAGGATGAAAATTCTTAAGGGGGGAGAGTTGTAATAGCCCAATTTTAGTGAAATTGGAATAATGGTTTCGGGACCACAAATTCAAGCCGAAAATAAAATTTATTTTAAATTTATTACATGGTCCGTATTATTTAGAAATGTCATGTGAAAATTCTAATAAGAAAATTTTACCGATTGTGTGTTTAATTACGGTAAGGACCAAATCACATAAAATGCAAAAATTAAATTCTAGTAGTTAGAAGGATCAAATAGCTATGAAATTCAAAACTTGAAGTCCTTATATAGTAATTAGACCATTAAAGAAAAGTATGTAGATATTTTTGGTGACTCATCCATAGAAATTTAAAAAAAGGGCAAGGACTAAATTGGAAATTGAATTAATTTAATTTATTAAAAGATGATAAAAGAAATATCATCTTATTTTATGTCATCTTCATCCCAAAAATACATGGAAACCCTAAGAGAGAGAGAAAAAGCTTTCTTGGCTTAATTGGGTAAGTTTCCTTGTCTCGTTTTTAATAATTTTGATATTTTTGAAACTAGGATAGCTTAATCTATCTATTTTATGGATCAATTTGAAAAATTATCAAAGTTTGGAAATTATATCATCGATGAATATGCTGAAAATTTTAAATTTATGGTAGAAAATGAAAGGTTGTTGATAGATAAACAACTTTTACCAAGTGATTTTTTATGAAAACATGATTTAGGGAATAAAATGTACATTTGTGAAAATTTAAGAAAAATTCTGAATTTTATAGAATGTATATGCTGTAAAGTTTATAGTGAAATTTTGGTTAGACTTGGAATAGGGAGTAAATTGCATAAATTTCATTTTCTGAGCCTAGGGACGAAATTAAAATTTATGGAAAAGTTGGAGGCAAAATGGTAAATTTGCCTAGGATGTAAATTGAGTCGACTTGAATGTGAAATGTGATAAATTGATGAATAAATTCATTTATATAGATCCAGATAACACAAATTCGAAGCTAGATTGAGGAAAAGAGAAAGTTTCGGGTTAGTAGATTTATATACACGAACAAGTGTCAAGGTAAGTTTGTGTAACCTAATTGAGCTTGTAAATATGATAAATTGAATGTTGTGTTTTATGGAATGTGTTTTGTATTTGTGTGAGTTAATTTCAATGTTATAACATAAGAAATGATTACATGCTTGAGATTGTCTGAATGGGGTTAAATTTCATTTGAATATTGGATTTTAATGGATAAACGAAATTTCCTTAGTGGATGAGGTCCTGCATTGTTGCTGACAGGATTTAGCATGGACTGGTAATCCTGATATAATCCCTCTCGAGCATATGTTACAATTAGGATTTAGCCTGGCCTGGTAATCCTAATTGAGCTCTTCTAAGCATGTATTAAAAAAAGAATTTAGCCTGGACTGGTAATCCTGTTATAGGTTATGAGGCTCGAGAGTGTGCTTTCCGATTAAGTGCGCTAATGGGTACTCCTGAATATGAATTGGCAAGTTATTTAATTGTACACCTTGAGTGTATTGTTTGAATATCTATCGGAATTTCAATGATTCAACGGATAAAATACTTGACATGATATGAGAATTTTGAGACGAAATGAATGATGTCTTGAAAGAATATAGTATGATGAGCTCATCTATGCTTACTTGATGCATATGTGAACATTTATGTAACTAACTTGTTTGATTGAGTGTATATGTATAGGTAAAATTTTCAAATTGATGAAAAAGCATGTTATTCAATGCTTAATGTTAATAAATGTAAATGGGTAAGTTTTAATTCCTGTTATATGAACTTACTAAGCATTGTTTTGTTTTCCCTATTTTATAGTGCTTGGAAGCTCACGAAGGTTGGAGATGTAACTGCCCGATTTTGGGGCTAGTCAGGACAGTGGTTTTGGGACCACAAATCCGACGTATAAAAATATAATTTTATTAGATATTTATGGTCTACAGTTTCACGAAATGATTTCGTGAAAATTTCGTTTGAAAATTTTGGCGCTTGGGCACTCAATTTTGTAGAAAGGACTAAATTGTAAAAAGTGCAAAACTTGAGTTCTACATGCTAAAGGTGTCCAATTACTATGAGATTTTAAACTAGAGGTTCTTATATGATAATTAGACCATTTGTTAAGTTAGTGGACAAAAATGGACATGGTGAGATAAAATTTTGAAGTTTGGCAAAAAGGGCATTTTTGTCATTTAGTAAATAAAAGAATAAAAAGGGAAAATAAAGCCAAAATTTGTTCATCTTCTCCACCCCTTCGCCAAAAATTTGGAGACACCATAGCTAGGGTTTTCTTCAACTTTCAAGCTTGATAGTAAGTGCATCCTAGACCCGTTTTTAATGTTTTTTTACATTTTTAAAGTCATTATCATTCGATTTACCTAATTCTACTATTATTTTGGAGTAGGGTTCATGTTCAAAAATTTACCCTGTGTGACATGCATGTATTTTGATGTTTGATGGAAGATATTGTATGTTTAAGGTGTGATAAACAACTTTTACTAGGTGATTTTTAGTGAAAATGCATAAAAATGGCTTATTTGTAAAAGTTGTAAAAATGGGTAGAAGAAATGTAATTTGAAGAAAAATGTGGACTGTTATGAGCATGATTTAGGTTTGGTTAGGCTTGGGTAACAAAGAAAATGAATACATTTTATTTTACGAGCCTAAGGACTAAAATGTAAATATGTCAAAGTTTAGGGACAAAAATGTAATTTTTCCATAAGTTGATTTTTGGATAGCATTGAGTAATGTGGTAATTAAATAAGTTAAATTTTCTATTATAGATCAAGAAAAATGAAGTTCGGACCTTGATCGGGGGAAGAACATGGTTATTGACGATTGGTCCATTTCCTACTATTTTGAACCGAGGTAAGTTTGTGTGTAAATAATGCAATGTTGTTTTATGTATTTAATGTTTAAAATTGCATAAATTGTATGATTTTTTCTATGGAAATATTCAACGAAGTTTCAACGATGAGAAAATCCCGATTGAACCTTAGGAATAGTTTAGGATACAAGTGACATGTCACTAGGAAACCATGAGTTATTTGATTTATGTAAATTCGGGAGCTGGTCATGTATGTCCTAACGGTGGCTGGGTAGTCCGACATGTGTTGCGGATACCTGACAGCTTGTGTGAACAGCCCGTGTAGCTACGTCTTGACTGACAGCTTGTGTGAGCATGCCCGTGATTAGCTTGCGTGCGAGCCCTATGTGTTATGAGATATGAGGTAGCATTGGCTACATATGTGGCATTTATATGCAAGACTTTCCTTGTATCCGATAGTATTCCAAGTGTTTAATGGGTAATCCGAAGAGTTTGTCAAAATTGACAAAGTATGCAACTATGTTATGAGTTGCTACAGGTATGTATGTAAAACTCATGAGTATGGACTTTAGTATGAGATGAACTCTTGGTAAGAATGCTAATGAGTAAGTTATGCCTAAGATACGTGATGATATTTATGTTAACTTATGTTGAGTAGTTTTATGATTAATATATGATTTATGTTGCTTATTATTTGCTTGTGAACTTACTAAGCTTAAAGCTTAATCCCCTTTTATTTCCATTCGTTATAGTGTAGCCAAGCTAGCTCAGGGATCAAGGAACGTCGGAGCTCGATTCAGACTCTCAATTAATTGTTTTGGGTATACTTGGTTTCGATATTTTGAGTATGGCATGTATAGGGACTTGGTCGTAAATTTTTTTATCAAAAATCACTTTATAAAACTTGTTAATCTAGTTTCAAACTTTAATAATCTATGATAAAACACCTAAAAAACCAAGCATTCAACAATGGCATCATTCAAAATCTATAACAGTTTTGAAAACAGAGATACGGGCTAGCTAGATTAAGCTGCAACGAACTCAAAAACGTAGAAATCATTAAAAACAGAGTTAAAACTGTACCTATTTAAGCAAAAACACCATGGTCGAATGTCAAGCTCTTCAATGGTTGTTTTAAACCCCATTTTCAGTTGTAAATGGATGGAAGATGATGATATTTGCCTTTGTTTTATTTATTTAATCTTTATTAACCAATTTACAAAGCCAACCTTTAATAGCATCATAAATTTCAACAATACCAAGCCATAGAATTCCACTATCGACATTTATGGGATAATTACCACTTAAGGACTCCCACTATTTAATTTCATAGCCATTTAATACCTTTAACTTATAGAATTCAACTTTTACACTTTACGCGATTTAGTCCTTTTTACAGAATTAACCACTCAAACGATAAAATTTCTTTACAAAATTTTCACACAAACATTCTATCATACTGCAAACCTTAATAAAATAATAAAATAAATATTTTTACTTCGGATTATGGTCCCGAAACCACTGTTCTGATTAACCCTAAAAACGAGCTGTTACAACTCTCCCCTTTAGGGATTTTTGTTCCCGAAAATCTTATCAGAGAATAAATTAGTGATTTACTTTCACTAGCCTCATCAATTTCTCACACAGCCTTAGATTTCTCAACTTTTCAATCTCACGTGCTAGAATTCTGATCTGTTCTTTGCTATACGTCATAACAAGAGATACTACTTCTGAAAGAGATATTATAGACAAAGGATCTTATCTGTGTCATCACATCATATATATATATATAAGAAACACATTACAAATCTTCTCAAGTTTTGATGATAATCTCATAGAGCCCGATGAATCACGAACTCAAATTCTCTTTATAGTTAAATTGAGAAATTCAATTCCCACTAAAATACTTTCACAAATACTCAGTTTTCTAACTAAAATTCAATGCTTTTATGTATCATACCTGCATATGTTTTCTGCCAATCTGAAACTACTTTTAGACTGTCATTAATTACTTTCATTTCTCCTCAGTTTTTCTAATCACATCAACCCGTAATTCTTTTCATCAATATTTTGATTCAATACAACAGAGTTCAGCAATTGCAACCATACCATACTCATACAATGTTATCTTAATACTCATCTTATAACTATTATTATATGCAAACTTATCTAACAGTAAATGTCTCTCTCAGTTGCTTTCAAATTTTAAAACACAATAACGAAACATTACCTTGTTAATCTGAATCTCTCCCTCAGATTAGCCATCTGTTGAAGAATGTAATGCGATGATAAATTTAAAACCGTTTATCTAAAGCTTACTGTAGTTTTCTACCAAATCATAATATAAAATTCAGGTCTCTACCCGAAATAATGGAGTCCAGCACACTGTGTGATCTGAAAATATCTGACATGTACAACTCGGCTAATCCATCAAGAGAGAAATCTATACGTACTGAGATAGAATATGCAGACTTCTTCAAACGATCAACCATAATTCAAATAACATTCATCTTTTACAAAATCCATCAAAATTCTATTTCATTACTACTCAGATATAAACACATGCTATAATAGTCCCGAAGATACTTGATGATCAATGCTAACTACTGTGGGCCATATGTAACAATTGTTACATAAATTCTGGATTTTTTGGTACACGAACTCTATCTCAAAACAACAAACAATCATTGGTTTCAATCTGAAATTTCTGAATCATGAGTCAATTTACATTGAACCCATTTTTAACTTGCAATTCACTAATAAATTTATAAACTTCACAAATTCGCTGAATGCTTTTAACTCAGCTAATATCAATCCATCCTCCAATAATATTAGTTGCATATTCACCGTTCGTAAAGAACACATAGGTTTTCTGCTCAAAACATCTATGACTGTAATCGTTTTTCCCTGGATGATAATAAATTTCTAAATTTTAGTCTTTCAGCAATTCAAGCTATCTTCGTTGTTGTAAATTCAGATCTTTCTGAGTCATTAAATATTTTTAACTCAAATAATCATTAAAGTTGTCACATTACCCACCCAATAATCAATGTCACTAACTATACATTATCAATCATCTCTAATTCACATGTCATATAATTCTTTTCATGCAGCTTTAACTGTATGTAAGCATAAGCTATCACTATACATTCTTGTATTAGAACACATTTCAAACCATTCAATAACGCATGACTAAAAATCATAAACTCTTTACCTGACTTTGGCTGAACCAGAACTAATACTTTAATTAAAAATATCTTCATCTGTTTATAACTTTATTAGCATACATTTAAACCAAATCAAACTTCACACAAATAAGAACTTCCACAATTGAAACAACTTTAATTTACTATAACATTTCTCAAATAAACCCGTTCTGATAGATATATTTCTATATTATGTCTTCTAGAATATGAATTTGTCATTCGGACCATTCATCGATTTACCCTTGGACATTAAAAATTTATTTCCAACCCTGTGAATAGATTCAAATACAAATAACTCGATTAATTCTTCAAGACCGGTCTTAGCTGTCAAATAATAACTTTTCAACGAAAACCTTTCTTCTTGTTGTCAAAATAACTCAGGCATACAATTATAACAATTTTCTTCAGAATACTAATCAAAGATCTTTAAAAACTACATAATTCAAACATAACATAACATCCCGCTTTCAACTAATTGACATTTATCAAGATTACCTGGGAATGATAACTGATATACAAATTTGAGCTTGATCTTTCACCGTTTACACTTTTGCCAATATCAACCCTCTTTCAAGAAACTAGAGAGGATTATATGATAAAGCTATCTGAACTATTAATCATCAAAGTGTTGAACTATACTGAAGCCACTTCCATCATATAAAAATCATAATGCCATAATAAGACCAACGTCTGAATCATATAAATAGGTAAAATCCAAGCTGTTAATAATGCATTTTGAATACAAAAGAAAATCAAATATGGTTTCCTCAGCAACCAATATAGAAACACAACCTCTATAATCTGATGACGGTACCACTGTACTCCCATGATCAAACCAGAAATTATAATCATAATAGATATAGTCATCTTCGTTAGAAGAATATCTCTTGCAATTAATTACATAGAATCATAGTAAAATTGAGGTAGCGAAATCTTAAAATGTTAAGCTATACAGAATTTCTGAAAATTACAACCCATATAGAATGATAAAGATCAAGATGATATCCCAGAAAATTTCCAGAAGGAAAAACATCACTTATAAATATTGAAATCAACAATAAAAGAAGCAATATAACTTTAATGTGTATTCAATAGAGCAATAACTAGTAGAAATAGAATACTAGCATCATACGGATTTTACCGTCGACTTTCTTATCAATACAAGAAAACAAAATACCAGAGAAAGATTGAGTAATGTCGATCATAACTCAAACAGACCAACAATGCTTTCGTCTATTAGTATGTTTATCTAGTGTTCTCATACGATAAGAATTTCATCTGAAAATATTCAGCTACTATACTTCTAAAAGTAACTGTACACATAGAATGCCCAGAAGAAACCATAGTAACTGCCCGACTATAACCACTGCACTCAGCTATCATTTCAATTCAAACATTATTCCATTGTCTATTTCTGACATCACTAATCTCACATTATCTCATCACTAGTAGAAATCAATTCAGAAGAACTTCCAGTCAATACGTTCTTTAGACATCATACTTGAATACTTTCGTCTCATCGAATTCAACCTCTTCTTTAACAGTGACTTTGCATATTATGAATGGCTTTCAACACGATCCAATATCTTTTCTGTTACTGTCTTCACTTGCGGACTCATTCCCTTATCTGATCACAGTAATAATCCTTCAATCATGAAACTCTATAATTCCACATTTGTAAGCTTATTTAATCTATATAATACAAATTTCATTACAACACTTTACCGATGAGGGGGTGAGGATTGTAAAGCCTAAAATTTTAACTATTACATTAACATGCACATCACACATACTATTATGAGTGACCAGTTCATTACTAATTCCACATTCTCAAAACACCTAACAATCATTTACTTATAATCATTTTTTTACTTAACACATATCTCATACGTTAAATCAAATCATTAATTCACAATCAAAATATTCACATAGCAATCATAGACCGAACATCACAACTCATATACTCATATAATTATAACATTTATCAATAGCAGAATATCATGCACTCTGATTCATACCTTTATGAGTTTCAGCTCATCACCAACACATTTTTACTCAAACGTTTGAGTGTAACATTCTGTACTATCAGAATTAGCTTGGCTGGAAATCATATTTATCTAATTAAAACAATTCTCGTTAGAATCAGGAGATATCACACTATCACTGGTTAAATATGGAATGTATAGCTAAACTCTCACTTGCTACGTTAGTCCTAGAATTGACTAAACCGTAACTCTGATACCAATAAAATGTAACACCCCTAACCTGTATTCATAGCCAAAATAGGGTTACAAAGCATTATCGATCAATCACAACATAAATCATACATTTTCACATAAACATCAATCAAATATAATCTCAATGTCCCATATATGGCTCTCGAGACCTTAAAACATGATTAGAAGTGGTTCGGGACTAAACTGATAACATTTGAAAACTTTGGGAAACTATTAAAATTTTCATGAATATAGGGATCACACGCCCGTGTGCACGGGTCGTGTGCTTCACATGGCCACCAGACACGTCTGTGTCACAAGCCGTGCAGAAATAGGGCATACATACTAACTTGGGTCACACGGCCAACCACACGCCTGTATGCCCAGCCCGTGTGCCCTTCAAAATGGTCACACATGCCCATGTGCTAGGTCGTGTGCCCTTTAGGGGGTATACTGACTTATACCACACGGCCGATCATACGCCCGTGTATGAGACCGTGTGAAGTATACTGACTTTGATTTAATTTCAACACTAGGGGACACACGGCTGTATAGCATTACCGTGTGTCACGCACGGCTAAGACACATGCCCGTATCTCTGCTCGTGTGGACAATAATAGACCATTTGCAAGGCCAATTTGCCACATTTTTTCATGTTCATCTAAACAACCACAATGATACCAATTCATCATACAATTAGGCAACCTAAACATCCATTTCAATACACATTATAAGCCATTTCAATATCAAGCATTCATATACTCAAATCAATACCATTTATACATTCAAACGCATACCAACTAGCATGATTCATTCCTCATTACTCACCTATTCAATCATATACCAAAGTACATATCTTACTTATCAATACAACCTATTTCAATATGTATTTTTACTACCATCAATCACACACAAAGCTTGACTCATAAATCATCTATTAGCCATTCATTTATTAAATCCAAATTCATACTTTTCATAAGAAAATACTTATCATATATCAATTGACCAAATGATCATCTAGAACCATCACCAACCACACCAAATTATGCCATTACACAAGGCAAATTACACATCAAACATAAGTCATTAATAAGCCATATAAAATGATCAAATACATCACTAAAACCTTTATAAAAAAGACTTAAGCCTATACATGCCACATAACCAGGTCATAAGTGTATAAATACCAAAATAAAAAACAAGATAGTGTGATGCGACCTCCACCGACTTCTAACCCGAGCGAACGTCCAAACCACTATAAAACATAGAAAAATAACACAAAGTAAGCTATAAAGCTTAGTAAGCTCATATGGTAATAAACTCGTATTATTAAATAACTGTATTTAAAACCATTATTCGAAACATGATATAATTCATATGATTTCACGATTCAATCTCGAATTAATGCACATAGATGATCAAGATTTTCATGAGTTTATTCATTCAAAACACATATGGTTTGAATACTTCTTATCAATTCATTCACATTTTCATATGCATAAGAAATTATATATAAACTTTATTCAATTCAATATTTATCATCTTTTCTTAGCCAAGTGAATTATGTGAAATATCATTAAATAACAGTGTTTCTCAAACTATGTGCCAAATGTATATTTAGTTAAAACAACTATAACCCATATCTCACATGTCATTCAATTCATACCTCATCATAGCCAAATAAACACATTTTGGCATGAAACATACTTATACATAAACCTTTCTCATTTCATATACTTTATACACTAAAAACTTACCAAATTACCTTAATTTGATTCTCATATAAGTTCTATATGAACCTGAATCTCTTAATTCAATTGTACTTTTCTTCTCTTCTTGACTATGCTCGTTGAACCGTTCAAAATCATTAAGGATACTCGAAAATCACATAAAGGTAATACAATGCCATATCCCAGATATTGTCTTACATGTTATCACATATCGATGTCACTGTCTCAGAGAGGGTCTTACACGAAATCAAATAATGATGCCAATATCGCAGACATGGTCTTACATGTAATCTCAATACAATGCTAATGTTTCAGACATGGTCATACATGTAATCACATCTCGATAATCCTAATGTCATGAAATTTGTATCCTATACTATTCCTAAGGTTCGTACGGGACTTTCAGATATCGTAACTTCGTCGATTCTTGATCGTATTTGCTCGTTCAACATTTGTAGCAATTCAATGATAATGAAACATATATAATTCAATTAGATTCAATAATAAATAAGCATTTATAACACAATTTAAATATGTTTATTAGTATACGAACTTACCTCGTTCGCTGTAACAACGAATTAGGTCAACTAATCCGATACTTTGTTTTCCCCGTTCTAGATTCGAATCTCATTTTTATCAATCTATATAATAACAAAATTTACTTATTTAATCATTAATTCATTCAATTTAACACAATTTACATATTTTGGTAAAATTACACTTTTGCCCATATTATTGCACATTTTTACAATTTAGTCTTTATCACATAAAAATACAAATTCATACAATTCAATACCAGCCCATGCTAGCCAAAATTTTCTTATATTCATATCAGCCCATTTTTCTCATTAATTCACACATTTTCGCATGGATTTTACAAATTTCTTAATTAAATTCGTAATAGATATTTTTGTCAAAAATCACTTTATAAAACTTGTTAATCTAGCTTCAAACTTTAATAATCTATCATAAAACACCGAAAAAAACCAAGCATTCAACAATTCCATCATTCAAAATCTATAACAGTTTCAAAAACGGAGATACGGACTAGCTAGATTAAGCTGCAATAAGCTCAAAACCGTACAAATCATTAAAAACAGAGTTAAAACCGTACCTATTTGAGCAAAAACACCATGGCCGAATGTCAAGCTCTTCAATGGCTATTTTAAACCCCATTTTTCAGTTGTAAATGGATGGAATATGATGATATTTTGATTTATTTTATTTATTTAATCTTTATTAACCAATTTACAAAACTAACCTTTAATAGCATCATAAATTTCAACAATACCAAGCCATAGAATTCCACTAACAACACTTATGGGATAATTACCACTTAATAAATCCCACTATTTAATATCATAGTCATTTAATACCTTTAACTTATAGAATTCAACTTTTACGCTTTACGCGATTTAGTCCTTTTTACCGAATTAACCACTCAAATGATAAAATTTCTTTACGAAATTTTCACACGAACATTCTATCATACTGTAAACCTTAATAAAATAATAAAATAAATATTTTTACTTCGAATTATGGTCCCAAAATCACTATTTTGATTAACCCTAAAAATGGGCTGTTACATGCTAGGGCCAATGCCATCCGTGCTCACGAAGAAGCGACATCTCCCAATGTTAACACCGGTACTTTTTCTCTTTATGATTCTACTGTTATTGCTTTGATTGACCCAAGATCTGCCAATTCATATTTATGCATGAATTTGATAATTAGTAAGAATATGCCTGTTGAGTCTACGAAACTAATGATTAAGGTGTCAAACCCTTTAGGCAATCATGTATTAGTTGATAAAGTATGCAAGAAATGTCCCTTGATGATTAGAGGTCACTGTTTTCCTACTAACTTAATGTTACTTCCGTTTGATGAATTTGATGTTATATTGGGTATGGATTGGTTGACTGTGCATGATGCTATAGTAAATTGTAGATGGAAAGTCATTAAATTGAAATGTGAAAATGGTGAAATTCTTCGAGTTGAATTAGATAAGTCAGATAGATTGCCAATTGTGATTTCTTCGATGTCTGCTCAGAAATGTATAAGAAAAGGTTGTGAAGCCTATCTTGCCTGTGTGTTGAATACAAAAGAATCTGAATTGAAAATTGAATTAGTGCTAGTAGTGTGTGAATATTCGGATGTGTTCCCGAAAGAATTGCCAAGTTTGCCTTCGATTAGAGAAGTTAAGTTTAATATTGACTTGGTCCCTAGGACTACACTGATATTGATAGCTCCGTATAGGATGGCCCCGACTAAATTGAAGGAGTTAAGAACTCAGTTGCAAGAATTGACAAATAAGGGTTTTGTGAGACCAAGTTATTCTCCCTGGGGTGCACCGGTATTATTTGTAAAGAAGAAAGATGGATCTATGAGAGTTTACATCAATTATCGACAGCTTAATAAAGTGACTATAAAGAACAAGTATCCCTTTTCGAGAATTGATGACTTGTTTGATCAGCTGAAAGGGGCAACAACGTTTTCAAAGATAGATTTGAGATCTGGATACTACCAGTTGTGAGTTAAAGAGTCGGATGTACAAAAGACTTCTTTTAGAACAAGGTACGGGCACTATGAACATCTTGTGCAATTTTTATGGACCTAATGAACCAAATTTTTTTACCATATTTAGATAAGTTTGTGGTTGTTTTTATTGATGACATACTGATTTATTCTCGAGATGAGATAGAGCACGCCGAGCACTTGAGAACTGTTTTGCAGACCTTGAGAGAAAAATAGTTGTATGCTAAGTTTAGTAAAAGTGAATTTTGGCTTTAAGAAGTTAGATTTTTAGGACACATTGTTTCAAGTGATGGTATTCGAGTTGATCTGAGCAAGGTTTCTGCTATTGTTGAATGGAAACCACCAAAGAATGTATTCGAGGTTAGAAGCTTTTTGGGATTAGCTAGTTATTACAGATGGTTTGTTAAAGGATTTTCTATGATCGCTACTCCTATGATGAGATTATTGGAAAAGGATGTTAAGTTCGAGTAGTCTAAAAAATGTCAGCAAAATTTTGAGAAATTGAAGGCATTATTGACTGAGGCACCAATTTTAGTATAATCTGAATTGGGGAAAGAGTTTGTAGTTTACAGTGATACATCATTGAATGGATAAGGATGTGTGTTGATGCAAGAGGGAAACGTGATAGCTTATGCCTCCAGACAGCTGAAACCGCGCGAAACGAACAACCCGACGCATGATTTAGAGTTGGCTACCATTGTGTTTTCCTTGAAGATTTGGAGACATCATTTATCCAGTAAGAAATGACACATCGTTACCGATCATAAAAGTTTAAAGTATCTGATGGCTTGAGTTATTAAAAGACTATGAGCTTGTGATCGATTACCATCCAAGAAAGGCGAATGTATTGGCCGATGCTTTGAGTAGGAAATCCTTGTTTCCTTTGAGGGCCATAAATACACAGTTGACTTTATTCGATAATGGTTTGATTCTAGCCGAGTTGAAAGCTAGACCGATGTTTTTTCAGTAGATCTGCGAAGCTCAAAGGTGTGACAGTGAGTTGCAAACCAAGAGAATTCAATGTGAATCGGGCGATGACTCAGAATTTCAAATTGACTCTGATGATTGTTTGAGATTCCTCAGAATTTCAAATTGACTCCGATGATTGTTTGAGATTTCGAGGTAGGCTATGAGTTCCTAAAGATACAAAATTGATTCAGAAGATTCTTAATGAGGCACATAGTGGTTTTTTGTCTTTTCATTCGAGCAGTAAAGGCCAAGCATGGAATGAGATATCTCGGAGTTTGTTTCGAAATACTTGATTTCTCAACAAGTAAAGGCCAAACACCAATTACCTTCGGGTTTACTTCAACCTGTGATGGTTCCTAAGTGGAAATGGGACAGAATTACCATGGATTTTGTGACAGGTTTACCTTTGGCTCCGAAAAAAAAAGATGTCGCTTGGGTTGTCATGGATAGATTGACGAAATCAGCTCATTTTATATCGGTATGTACTGATTTCTCACTTGATAAGCTTGTTGATTTGTATATTGCTTAAATTTTTAGACTTCATGGAGCACCTATTTCTATTATTTCAGATAAAGATCCGAGGTTCACTTCACTATTTTGTAAAATTTTGCAAGAAGCTTTAGGTACGAAATTGAATTTTAGTACAGCTTTCCATCCACAAACCGACGGTCAATCCGAGAGAGTAATTTAGAGTTTAGAAGATATGCTCCGATGTTGTGTATTAGAATTCCAAGGTAGTTGGGAAAAATATCTACCGTTGGTTGAATTTGCCTACAATAATAGTTTTCAGTCGAGCATAAAAATGGTGCCTTATGAGGCATTATATGGCCAAAAATGTCGAACTCCATTTTACTAGACAGAGCTTAGAGAGAATCAGATTCACGGGGTTGACTTGGTTAGAGAAACTGAAGAAAAAGTAAAGGTGATTCATGATTGTTTAAAAGCTACTTCAGATAGACAAAGGTCGTACGCAGATTTGAAAAGAAAAGATTGACTTTCAGATCACTGATAAGGTATTTTTGAAAGTATCTCCATGGAAGAAAATTCTAAGATTTGGCCGTAAAGGCAAGTTAAGTCTGTGATTTATTGGGTCGTATGATATTACCAAAAGAATAGGACTGGTAGCATATCAGTTAGCTTTGCCATTTGAGTTTGAAAGGATCCACATTGTGTTTCAAGTGTCAATGTTGTGCCGTTATAAATCAGACCCTTCGTATGTGATTTCACCGATAGAAGTTGAGATTCGTCTAGATATGACTTATGGTGAGGAACCGATCAAGATATTAGACCGGGAAGTAAAACATTTAAGAAATAAAAGTATAGCTCTTGTGAAAGTGTTGTGGCAAAGACATGGGGTTGAAGAGGCTACTTGGGAGCCTGAGGAGGCAATGAGAAAACAGTACCCAAACCTATTTTCTGGTAAGATTTTCGGGGACGAAAATCCCAAAAGGGGGGAAGAGTTGTAACATCCTAATTTTGGGGCTAGTCGAAACAGTAGTTTCGGGACCACAAATTCGACGTAGAAAATTTTAATTTTATTAGATTTCTATAATCTACAGTTTCATGGAATAATTTCATGAAAATTTCATTCGTCCATATTCTCCAACCCTTGGCTGAAAATTTGTAGACAACATAGCTAGGGTTTTCTTCAAATTTCAAGCTTGAAGTTGTTATCATCCGATTTTTTAATGCTCTTTACATTTTTAAAGTTGTTATCATTCGATTTGCCTATTTCTACCATTATTTTGAAGTATGGTTCATGTTTAAAAATTTACCCATGTGTGGCATGCATGTATTTTGATATTTGATGGAAGATATTGTATGTTTAAGATGTGATAAACAACTTTTACTAAGTGATTTTTAGTGAAAATGCATAAAAAGGGCTTATTTGTAAAAGTTGTAAAAATGGGTAGTAGAAATGTAATTTGATGAAAAATGTGGACTGTTATGAGCATGATTTAGGTTCGATTAGGCTTGGGTAACAAAGAAAATGAATACAATTTATTTTACGAGCCTAAGGACTAAAATATAAATATGTCAAAGTTTAGCGACAAAAATGTAATTTTTAAGAAGTTCGAACCTTGATCGGGGGAAGAATAAGGTTATTGACGATTAGGTCCATTTCCTACTATTTTGTACCGAGGTAAGTTTGTGTGTAAATAATGCAATGTTGTATTATGTATTTAATGTTTAAACTTGCATAAATTGTATGATTGTTTTTATGGAAATATTCAACGAAGTTTCAACGATGAGAAAATCCCGGTTGAACATTAGGAGTAGTTTAGGATACAAGTGAAATGTCACTAGGAAACCATGAGTTATTTTATTTATGTAAATTCGGGAGCTGGTCATGTACGTCCTACCAGTGGCTGGGTAGTTCAATATGTGTTGCAGATACCTGACAGCTTATGTGAGCAGCCCGTGTAGCTACGTCTTGACTGACAGCTTGTGTGAGCAGGCCCGTGATTACCTCGCGTGCGAGCCCTATGTGTTATGAGATATGAGGTAGAATTGGCTACATATGTGGCACTTATGTGCAAGACTTTTCGTGTATCCGATAGTATTCCAAGTGTTCAATGGTTAATCCGAAGAGTATGTCAAAGTTGACAAAGTATGCAACTATGTTATGAGTTGGTACAGGTATGTATGTAAAACTCATGAGTATGGACTTTAGTATGAGATGAACTCTTGGTAAGAATGCTAATGAGTAAGTTATGCCTAAGATACATGATGATATTTATGTTAACTTATGTTGAGTAGTTATATGATTAATGTATGATTTATGTTGCTTATTATTTGCATGCAAACTTACTAAGCTTTAAAGCTTACTCCCCTTTTCTTTCCATTCCTTATAGTGTAACCAAGCTAGGTCGAGGATCAGGGAACGTCGGAGTTCAATTCACACTATCAATCGATTGTTTTGGGTATACTTGGTTTCAATATTTTAAGTATGGCATGTATAGGGACTTGGTCATTTTTTTATGTGCCATATTGGTTTAGCCAAATGTGCTGGAAATGTAATAGTTAATGATTCATTTTGTATATGGCCATTGAAAGTTGGCTAATATTAATCTTATTGGTCATTGGTATGTTTATGTGATGATGCTTATCAGGATGATGAAATTGACATGAATGGAAAAGAAAGTATATGATGTTTATGCATGATAGATGTTAGTATGTGCAAATGATGTATTGATATCTTGTTTGTGGCTGATTTGGTTGTATGTCTATGCTTGGATTGGTGTTGCTTGTTGTTGTGTAGGTTGGTGCTAATAAGGGTAGCAAAATGGCTTGGTAAATAGCCCTATTTTTGTCCACATGGGCAGAGACACAGCTGTGTGTCTCAACCGTGTGAAGGACACGGCCCAAGGTCATGGGCGTGTGCCTAGGGCGTGTGAAGTCTGCACCTATTTTATGAAAAATTATGAAAATTAAATCACCCACACGGCCTAAGCACATGGGTATGTGACTTGGTCGTGTGACGTTTAAATGTTGATGACGTCATAAATACAGAGTTACATGGGTTAAGGACACAGACGTGTGTGACCACACGGGCGTGTGACCCTGTTTTGTTGAAAGATTTTCTAAGTGTTGAAGAATTTTCTAAAGTTCTCTGTTTAGTCTTGAGCCGACTCCAATGCATGTTTTGGGCCTCGTAGGCTTGTTTTAGGAACGATATGATTATAAATGAAAAGTTTTAAAATTGGATGGAAATTTAAGCCTCGGTTTGTATGTTAGCTTGTGTTTAAGTTCGATAATGCCTTGTACCCTGTTTCGGTGTTGGATACGGGTAAGGGGTGTTACAAGAGATCAGTTGGAGTATCATCACACTCTCCGCAAACCTATTTTGGTATAAATAGTACACTTATTTTGGTATAATGGCATGTATAGGCTAACTTGGCCATAGATGGCTTAAATATGTTATTTGTAATCTAGCCATTGGAATGGCTAGTAATGGTATGTTTTGGTACTTATAAAGCATAATGTCATGATAAACACTTATGTGTTAAGTATAAATGACCAAATGATGTTCAATGTTTAGGTTAAATAAAGGTAAGAATTTAAACATGTATGGATGCTATGTTATATCATATTAGATGTTAAAATTTGTTTAAAATCAATGCTTGGATTGGTTGGTATTTGGATGTTAGTTTTGGTGCAAGATAATGGTAAAAATTTGGGTAAGAAATGAAGCTAGAAATGGCTTTATTTTGTCCACACGGGTGAACACACAGGCATGTGTCCAGACCGTGTGTGACACATTACTTGGTACATGGGCGCGTGGTTAGGCTGTGTGTCCCCTACATCTTAAATTCGAGAAACAGAATGCTCAGAATTGAGCACACGGGTAGAGACACGGGCGTGTGTCTCAACCATGTGTGCTACACGGCCTGGAACATGGGCATGTGTCTTGGCCGTCTGAAACCTGCACCTAATTTTGAAAATTTTAATTAACCACACGGCCTAGCACACGGGCAACGAAAACATCCACATTCATGGCTAAAACATATAAACTCAATGTCTTTATCTAACACATTCACTACATTTATTAAGCCCTAAATCAAACATACAAATGTCACATTCATTAGACTTCATTCAGTTACTTTCTAGTTACCAAATTATACCCAAATTCCTTATCTCATCAATAGGTCACATTTCCAAAAATTACACAATCATGCCATAAATCACATTTCCAAACATTTCACATTCACCAAGTATACCATGATCATATCACCATAGACATTGACACATATATGAATATACTTAGGCTTACAACCATGTTAGCCAAAATAAGCCAACTTACATAGCCAAATAGCAAAACAAGCCTTTGACGATTCCAAGCCATTACATTGACTAAAATCATATGACACATATAAAAAAATGACCAAGTCTCTATACATGCCATAAAATCAATATACTTGAATTCATCAATACCTAAATGATAGCTTGATAGTGTGATAGGATCTCCGGTGACCTCCAACCCGAGCTAGCTTGACGGCACTATAAAACATGGGAAAGAAAAGGGGGTAAGCTATATAGCTTAGTAAATCCCTATGAACATAATAAGTAACTCTTACCAATCATTTACCAAATCTAGTGATATAAACATAAGATAATATAAATTGCATTAAAACTCACAGTTATAACTTATTCACTCACATTGTTTGTGCTATCAATTTGCAAGCATAATTTAACATGTCTTGACATTAGCCTAATAACCGAAATCTCTCCGTTATAACTGTTTACCACAATCAACCAATCATTTCAAACCTCATAATAAAGATGCACATTAATTATGAGTGTTCACTTTTCAAGCATATATTCTAACATCTTTCAATTGTTTACAGCCCATATCTTCTCATAATCATTTTAATAGGCAATTATGCCAATCTTTCTTTTTTCTCATATACGATAAATCACAATTTGTATGAATCAAACATGCTAGATCATAACTCAATTTGGCTCGAAAGCCAATTTCACGATCACTAATCGAATTTACCATATATTTTGTACATCACAAGTATAGATCAATAATCACAAGGCTTTCGCAAAAACATTTTCATGAAAACCATGAACTCACAATATCATGAAGTCAATGCTTATAAACTTTTTGTACATACCTATACAAATTCGTAATACATACATGCTCTTTCTCTTCTTCGATATACCCATTAAATTACCCATTGAACCACTTGAAATACTAAAGGATACTCGGGAATCTCGTACACACAGTACCGTACCAATGCCATATCTCAGATATGGTCTTACATGTAATCTTTTATCGATGGTCTTACACGAAGTCTCATATCGATGCCATATCCCAGGTATGGTCTTACACGTAATCTCAGTAACCCTAATGTCATGACATTTTTGTCCTATCTATTCCTAAGGTTCAACCGGGACTTCCGTTGTATCGAATCTCTGTCGGTTATCTCCTTAGTATCGTACTCAATAGAATTCACATTTCATTTCAATAATATAGCATTTACCACAATTATATCAATTAAGCATTTATACATATATAATTTAATGCTTATTAAACATACAAACTTACCTCGACATAAAAATGGTGAAAAGGACCCAACCGTCAAATACTCGTTTTTCCCCCGTTCTAATTTTGAACCTCGTTTTTCTTGATCTATAATATCATATTTAACTTATTTAATCACTGTACTATTCAAATCATCTCAAAATCACATTATGGTAAAAATTACATTTTTGCCCCTAAAGTTTCACATTTTTACATTTTAGTCCCTAGGCTCGTAAAATGAAATGTGCTCAATTTCTTCAACACTTATGCCTAGCCAAACCTTATACATGCTTATAGCATCTCACATTTTTCTTTTATTCGCATTTTAACACCCATTTCACAACTTTATACAAATAGGTCCTTTTAGGCTTTTTTTATCGAAAATCACTTAGCAAAAGTCGTTTATCATACACCAAACATGTATTTCCTACCATTAGACATCAAAATACTCAAATATACATTATGGTTAAAATTTTAGACCTTGATTATTTCTTAAATTAGTGGTAGAAATAGATAGATCATGTTATGAGGATTTCAAAAACATAAAAATCATTAAAAACGGGACTAGAACGGACTTACAATTGAGCTTATAAGCTTGACAAACCCTATCCATGGTTTCTTCTTGGTACATTTGGCCATGGGGTAGAAGATGAGCAAAAATTGGCTTTTAATTTGGCTTTTTAATTCATTTAATTACCAAATTATTAAAATGCCTTTAATGAAAAACTTTAGAAACATACCTAACCATGTCCATTTTTGTCCAACAACTTAACCAATGGTCTAATTACCATTTAAGGACCTCCAATTTAAAATTTCATAACAATTAGACACCTCTAGCATGTAGAACTCAACTTCTGCACTTTTACAATTTAGTCCTTTTGACTAAATTGAGTGCCCAAACGTCAAAATTTTTGAACAAAATTTTCACGAAATCATTCCATAAAATTGTAGACAATAAAAATATAATAAAAATAATTTTTTCTACACCGAATTTGTGGTCCCAAAATAACTGTTCCGACTAGACCCAAAATCAGACTGTTACGAGAACGGATAGTGTGTGTACTCCGACTTGAACTTCCGATCGACCAAGACTTCTAATGATCTATAGGGAAAGAAAATAACTAACATAAGCAACTAATTCTTAGTAAAGCTCGTATAACATAATCATTAACTTACCGAACATGTATATATTCAAACAATTCATGCTTAAATTCATTCATTAGATCATGGGCATATATTTCTTTCCTATACAACACAAACCTCATAAGGTTAGTAAGTATAACAATAAAACATATAATTCCAACATATAATGGAACATATAATAATAAACATGTCAAATGCATATTTCATTCATCTTATATCCAATAAGCATAACTTTTCCATTTCAAGTGTTCAAACCAACATTTTCCAATTCACATGTTAAGATCATAAAACATTTCATATATAGAATTTTTTTTAAGCCTTTACCACCCGTTGAACCAAATGGAATAACATCGGATACTTGGGAAAATGCTCACACGAGCCATAAAATGGGCCTGCTTACACGATTGTGGGTCTGGATGTTAGGCTCCACGAAGCTACTCAAACGAGCTGTTGTCACACCCCAAAATAAGGCCTAAGAGTTTTAGGTGTATTTTAGGAATTTTGGCCTATATGAGCTCGAAATTTTGTAAATTTGGTACTCAATAATGTTTGTGACACTGGTTTTCATAAAGTTAAGTCAATTTTTGGAAATGAATTTTAAATATCCTTACTTTTGGAAAAAGGACTGAATTGTAACAAGGTTAAAACTAAGAGGCCTTATGAAGCAAATTGCCTAAAATTTTAAAACCAACTTAAAAACCCCTTATTCCCAGCTTGTTTCAAGAAAAAGCTTTGCTCTTTTCTTGCTTGTGCTATTTTTGCTCTCTCAAGTCTTCTTTATTGATTTTGGTTGCTAAATCTTCTACTTTTTGATTTCTGTCATTTCTCAAGCCATTAATCTTCAAAATATTTCAAGAAAACACCCAAAAATCTCACCAATTTCATCATCTTCCTCAAGTGTGGGTTTTCTTGAATTCGTATCAAATCTCTATTTTTCTTCCGTCGAAGGTAACCAATCGTCTTCCTATTAGTTTTAAATGTTATTTAGTTCTTTACACTAAATTTTTAGCCATTAAAATTCATGTTTTAGATAAAAGTCGAAAATCATATCTTTAATTGTGAATTTCAAGTTTGTGGATAAAAACTTAGTTTTAAAGTGTTTTTCAATTAGTTTTAACCTAATTATAAGCTTTCCAAAGTAACTTAAAAGTTTCGTCAAAGATTTCTCGGGTTTTAGTGAATTTTCATTGAAAGAGCCAAAACTTGTTAAAAAAAATTGATACCTTAAAACACGTAGTTTTGTGTAGTTTAAAGGTTGGGAATTAGTCATAGATGAATATGTAGATGAATTGAATTCATTTCATGTGAAAAGGTTAAGTGTAGATTGAGTTATTCGAATTTTAAGTTTGTTGTGTTAAAGGTTTTGGTTAGAAAAGAGTGTAGCTTAGGCTTGTGTGTGGCTTTTTAAGGTGAGTTATTGACTAATTATTAACTGAATATATGTGTGTTTGTCTTGTTGAAGTGTCAGATTCGGTAACACATTCAACAAGTAGAGATAAAGGCAAAGGGAAGCTTGTCTAAGCTTTAGGTTTTTCGGCAAAAGCGAATATTTCGATGTGCGTTTAGGAATAGTTGCTTGTAAGTGATTCATTGTGTATTTGGAAATTTAGAGGTAACTTAAACCCCTTCTCTAAATTCCGAGTGTAAGTGCTTTTTTACCTATTCTAAACATGTGGTGAATATGTTTCTGAATTGTGATAAAGAGAATTATAATCCGATAAAATATGAACATGTTGTGATGACTGTTGTGACGGTAAATATGAGGGTATGTCATTCATGCCATGTGACCGTGTGTATAATGTGCTAATGATATGATTATGCAGTGAATGTGTGCATATGATCGGTAAGTGATATTTGATGACATTATGGATATTTTGGCCTTATGATTTAATGAGATCGTTGGATATAGTTGGCATGCGATAAGATTATGAGTATTCACTTATAGATGTTGTGATATATGGGGCGTTGAGGCTCAGGATAGTTTTGAAGAGATAAGGGAATGTGAGAAAAGCTCCATTTACTGGGATATGTATGTACGGTGTGTTGGAGAGCGTTAGCTATATGCTTCGCTTATGGGATATGTGTGACTCTACGAGTCTATGTGTGGTGTGTTGGAGATTCGTGTATCCGATAAGTGGTGATAGAATCCACTTTATGTTTCATAATCTGAAGAGCCAAATCATCATACATTGTGATTATATGTGCTTATATGTGATTAATACATGTCAGAATATATATGTGCCTAAATGTTTGTAAAAACAACGTGTAGAAGAATGCATGGAATATGACTAGATATGTGAATTTTGGCACTTAATTAATGACGTTTTGGAAATATGTTGTATGTTGTTTGGTTGTTGCATGACAACTTCTTTGCGTAGTGGTTACTCTACGCATTCACTGAGCTTGTTAAGCTCACCCACTCCATATTATCCTTTGCAAGGTAGATGCGTTCCCAGTATGAGCGGTGTTGTCGTTGAGGGATTGATCCAAGCTATTCTTTATTCATTATAGTAGGTGTTTTGCTTATTCTAGCTCTAGGGAATAAAAAGGCAATGTGGTAGACATTTATATAGGTTTTGTTAAGACATATTTAGGATTATTTGCTTGATGTGTATGTTTGGAAGCTTGTGAACTTGGACATGGTGTTTGGTTTATTGTTTAGACATTTTGATGCTTATTTGAATAAGTGAATGAAGCATGATGTTTACGGAATAAGTTTGAATGATTTAAATGCTCTTATATGATGAATTTTTGTAACCTGAAGTAGAGGTATCGATATTAAGGCTTTTAAAACGATACCTCTGTATTTTTGAAAGTGCAGGGAGTCAAAATACCATATTGGTATCGATACCTTGGCCCGAGTATCAATACTCAGGGTGTAACTATCAATATCTCACGAGAGGTATTGATATTGTTCCGATGTTTCAAATTTGGCGAGAGAATGCTAGTTTGGTATCGATTTTCTAGGTGGTATCGATACCACATAAAGGAAATATCGATACCAAAGAGGCGGTATTGATACCTATGTAACATTTTGGGAAAACTTCATAAATGGTCCTAATGCTTGATTTATGCCTACTTTATGGTTGTTTGTTGTATGTTAGTATGACTAAATGTTAATTTGACCGTATATGACTTATTATTCACATGTATGTTATTGTAACAATAAAAAAAAACTCTTGTATATCAAACGTGAAAATAATAACAAAATTAATGTGAGACGATAGTGTGGCATCTCGATATTTGGCTTGACATCCAGGCTAGGTATGGGGAGTTACAGCTGTGGAGAATCCACAACAAATGCAGGACCTAAGCCATGAGTAGGACATCCAAGACCAACACCCAAAATTGAAAATAAGCCCTAATGAAAAGTCAATTGTATTCTAAGTATTGATGAGGTTCATATGAGCCATATTACATATCTAAATCATTTAACTCCATTTTAACTGTACCATTTCAAGCTCACATCCATGTATTTCACATTTCCCGAACATAATCATCAATTTAATCAACATTGCAATTTAGCCCAAAATCACTAATCGACGTATATCATTCAGTTAAACTATACCTAACATGAATAATAGTTAAATTTTAACAAAAGAAACATCTAATAAGTCTAAAAAATATACGAACTTACCTAAACAAAAATGATTACGAATATGTTGCCGACGACTAATCCGTTAACTTAGCTTTTCCACGGTTTGAGTTCTATTTATTCGTTTCTTGATCTAAATAATAATTTTCACTCAATTAATCCATTTAATCAACTAAAATAATTAAAATTAAGCTTATAAGCCCTTTGATTATAAATTTACAAAATTACCCCAACATTTTACCCTTTATGCAATTTAGTCCCTAAACTCGAGACTTGAAAATTAACCACATTTAACTACAATTCAAGCTAGCCAAATTTTCTAGGGTTCCTTTATAGCCTATATTTATCATGATTTCACAAAAGTTTCATGAAGTTTAACCATTTAAATGATTTAGTCCTTTAACATTAAAATCACTAAAAACTACTTCATAAAATAGTCCAATTTAACAACCAAGCTTAATAATATATCATCAAACTTCAAAAATATTTCAAATTCATCAATGGCATAATCTAAAACATTTAAAAGTTTAACGAAATAACCCTCGGGTTAGCTAGATTAACCTAAAATGGACTTAAAAACATAAAAATCACTAAAAACGGACTAAAATTTCATACCATGCAATAGAAAATGTCTTGGTCAAAAGCTTTCTCTCCCGTAGCTATGTTGCTTCCGTTTTTACAAGAAAAAGATGAAGAAGATGGTTTATTTCATCTTTTATTTTTTAAAGTTTATTTATTTATTTATCAAATTACATATTTGCCCTTTAAAAATTAATTAAATTTCATGTTAATAGTCATCAAAACTTTCCAATAGCAATGAAATAAGTAGATTTACCACCCAAGGCCCTTAAGTAAAATTTCTAAATCTATTTAACACCTTTAATCAATAAAAGCTAACTATTGTAGCTTTTACGATTTGGTCCTTTTATGATTAGCTATCTAAACATTAAAATTTCTTAACCAAATTTTAGTATGACCTTGTAATAATCCTATAAATAATAAATAAATAATAAAATATTGGCAACATGTCAAAATTGTGGTCCTAAAACCACTGTTTTTGATATCACTGAAAACAGGTTGTTACGTATAGAGTTCGCCAAAGTTGCTGCAAAGTGACAGGATTGTCGAGCTATGCAAAGTGTGAACCCTAATGATTGGCAAACAACTACCTGCGAACCCTTAATAGTTAGTGAAACTAGAAAATGAGAGACCCTACAAAACGTGTTCGTAGAATCTAAACACGTAGGGGTCGTTTGCGAAACTTACCCTAGTTAAGGAGACTTACTCTTTGAGACTTAGAATGTGTGAGCTATGCAATGTGCAAACCCCGATGCTTGATAGTTGAATTATTGTGTTCCACGAGGTGTATTATTTTGCATGTCTTAAGGTTCTCATATTACTACTCTACGTACCATGAAACAAGCGATAGGAGTTCCCGAGCTTGTGTTTTTTTAAATCTAAATTTGTTTTGTGCAGTGTGTTGGAGGTTTGATCGGTGTTCAGTCCGAGAGTCATTTAAATGACTGATGTGACATTCCATAGTTTAAGCCCAATGATCAGGCTGGGTATGGAGTGTTATAGTACTATTTGGTGTAACCACATCTCTTCACTTTTTACTACTAGTATCAAAATTTCAAAACGTAGGAAAAAGTTTTTTTTTTTTAGTGAAAATACAAATTAACTTTACCAACCTTATGAAATCTACAAAAGCTAATAACATGGCAAAAGAGTTTTATGTAATATTTTCCATTAAAGGGGTCTACCTTTTTCCTTGCTTTATAGCATTTTCAAGATATTGGTGTATTACTTGGTTAGAGAATCACTTATGTCAAAATTTTATTAAAAAGATATTAAAATTTGTAAAAACTCTTAAAATTTTAAGAAAACTTTTGGGTTACATATTTATATATATATATATATATATATATTATTAAAAACGTTTTGATCTTGAAGACAACTGTGAAACCAGTTAGATTTTAAGAGAATATGTAAAAGTTAAAAAGACAAAAAGAACGAGTATATATATTAAGGGGTAGTGCGAAATCTTGATATTTTTGTCTTTTTTTTATGTTCATCTAGATTAATCAATTTTCATAATTTTTATGAAAATCTGTTAATTTTTTTATGAATTTTTATAAATATTTAATATTTTTCTTAAATTTTTAATATATTTTTATAATATTTAGATTCTTTTGTTTATTTTTTAAATTTTTTTGTTGACATGAATTATTATACCAGTGTCATAATGGTTGACTCAACTGCTAATAAGGGTCATGTTAACATAATAATGATAAAATACGATTCTATTAGTCAAAAATTTAAATTAATCAAACTTTCAAGTTTGAGAACTTAATTAATTGTATTTTTTTAAGAGACTTATTTGATATTTTTTAAAAAAAAATTATGGGCTGTTTCAACCCTTAATTATAGAAAAAATTTTATACCACTTAATCAAAGAAGTTCAAAGGCAATATGTGCCCCTCTAGCTACAACCTCTTATCAAATCAAATATTTTGTATTAAGAAATGAAATAAAATTTGAAATTTTAAAAAAAAATATATAATTTAAAGTTTAATGTCTAAAGATTTTAAATTAAAATTTTAATTTTTGAGAGAAGCCAAAAAGAAATGTAATTATTTCATTAACGATGGGAGGACAAAGGTCTCTTGTCTATCATTGTCTTCGCCTCTTATTGGTAAATGTATGTTCTATTTTGACCCTCTTTGTCTTTTAAAATTATTATTTTATCACATGTAATATTTTATGTAATATTTTTTATTTTTTTTTACTATTTATGCTATAATTAAAATTTTTGAATGAGTAAGTGTCTCAAATTAAAAAGATATTTAATGAAAAAAAGAAAATTTACAAAAAAGAAATAATACAATATTATAGTTATAAGGGTAATTTAATATTTGTAAAAAAAAAAAAAAAAAAAAAAACTTACTCTTCTACTTTTTCCCATTCAATGTTTTCATTAATTATTTACGATTTTTATTCCTTCATTAATAAGTGTTTTTTTAAATAATTTTGTAGAGTATTTTTATTTTTTTAATCACATAATCGGTATGCATATGATTAGACTTTTTTATAGTTCGAGTTATTCGTTTAAGTTTGAAGTTTTGAACAAAATTTGAAAGGGTTTGAATAAAAATATTAGGTCCAATTAAAATATATCAAGTATGTGAACTTGAACATTCAAGGCTCAAGCCTGACCCAACTTGTTTTTTAAGTTTGTAATATTTTATATTATGTTATTTTTATATATTCTGCAATTTATAACACATAACAATTAAATCTATAACAATATATAATACTACTATATTTTAAATACTAAAAAATGTTAAAATGACTATATATAAAATTTTAAAAAATGAAATATTAAATTAAAAGCAATATAATTTTTTTTAAAAATAATATGGATGGACCTAAAATGGGTTTGGGTTAGTCATTTATAAATATGGACAAACTTGAACAAATTTTTAAGTTCATATTTTGGGCCGGATCGAGTTTGGGCAAATATAAAGTATGTTAATATCATACCTAGGCTCGATTTGAACTTAGTCCAACCCATGAACACCTTTACATAGGACTAGTGTCACGGACTTAGAGTTTTCACAAGCAATCCGTGTGGCCTTAGGCAGTTTCTTTGCTCAAAAATGCCTAAGTCAGCCTAACTCGCAACAATTGAGGATTCAACAGAACTCCTCCAAAGCACCCACGAAGAACAGCAGAAGAACGAAGTAAAAACGACCTTGAAAGATGAACAGAAGCCACAGAAAAACAAGAACACTTGAGAGAAAAGTTTGAGTGAATACTCTCAAAATTCTATTAATCACCAAATGTATTACAAAAAAGGGGAAAGGCCTCTATTTATAGTTGAGCCTTCCCAATATCAACGGTACAGATCGAAATACATCAGTGGCTAAGATTTAAAGTTTTCTAGATATCAAATCTCTAATATTACAGAATCGTATCTTCTAAAGATTACATTAATGTCAAGGATCACATATCTTTGAAAGTCCCCTTCCATATTTGTCAAGCATATCCTTGAAGATCACTTTCCATATTTGCCAAGCTCTTGAGATGGGCTTTCAATCTCTCCAAGCACTGAACCAGTCCGATTGGGTCAAATGACCTCCGTTGGAATCAATGGATCACACAAGCTCGTCATGGTTGCAAGTTTCCATTCGTAACCCATGACACTAGTATATACTAAATATAAATTAAAATCATTAATATATGGAAAAAATTTTAAAACAATATGTGAAAATAATATATATCAAATTCAGAAACTCTCTCCTCCGGGAATCCACATAACTAGGGCCCATATATTTTTTTGGAAACTCAATTTTCGAAAATACCCAGGTTAACCAGTCAGGCGGAATACCCTCTTTAACTGTAAGCCACCACTGATAGTCTTCATCTCATAGCAATGACATTGCACCTTATAGTTTCTACTCGGGGGTGCAGTCAAGGTCATCAGTAACACCCCTTACTCGTACCTAAGATTGGGACAATGTACGAGGCGTTATCGGATACATACACAGACACTTTCAGAAAATACGGGTTATAAAATTTCATTCTAATTTAAAATTGATCAAACAACATCATGATGTCCCAATTATGAACTTGCAAGGTCCAAGACATACATTAAAAGAGATGCAGGACTAAACTGAGAGCTATAGAAAATTTTTGTAAAAGTCCTAGGGTTATGTCTCACGTGCCCGTATGGAGGCAAAGCACACGCCCGTGTGCTTGGGGACACGCCCGTGTCCCCCACCCATGTTGAATTATTTAGATTTATTTTTCATTTCGAACTTACAGGAGTTTTCTCAGGGCCAAGCACACGCCTGTGTCCCTCACATAGCCTAGACAAACCCGTATCATCACCCGTGTCCAAAAACTCAGACATTCTGTTTATGACGTCATCATTCACTTTGTCTCTGTCTGTGTGTTTACTACCATGTAATCTGACCTATAATTCTAGGTTTAGGGGACACACAGCCGCACAACACGCCCAAGGGGTTGACCGTGTATCACAAATGGCCTAGACACACGCCAGTCTGTCTACCCATGCATACCTTTTTGGAGGCTGCTATCCAAGCCAACAGTCACCCTCAACATCCATACACATTTGGGAATTTCAATGGTATTCCACATGGCCTAATTATGCCTAATGACTACCTTCAATGATTTATTGCATGTTAACCTCATCTTATCAGTTTTGTACATGCTAAATTATCCTCTTTGTATTAAGGACTACCATATCATATAATACATTTAAACTTGGCTCATTTTGTAACTCATTGCCAATTATGAACTACCTATTTCCAAGTGATTTGGCCACATTCCACATGTCCATTCATGATATACCACATTTAACCATCTCATGAACATTTAAACACCAACATGCACAATTAGCAGGTTACAACCTACATCAAAGTGAGCCATACCTTATGGCCATATACAAAATGAATAGGTATATCATTTAAGACTTTACATTGACTAACCAATGATACATATAACAAAATAACCAAAAACCTATACATGCCATTGTAATGAAGTATAAGTATCTATATACCAAAGCAAGATAAGCTGATAGTGTTGACAATACTCCAATAGTCTTCCAATCTTCACAAGTCCACGAGCTCTGTAAAACAGGGAAAGAAAAGGGGCAAGCATTAACATGATTAGTAAGCTCGGATAACAGGAAGGTAAACTTATCGGTTATTTAGCATACAACCATAAAAGATATTCATGCCAAGCATGCATAGTATAAATCCCCTATCACATACACTCAATCATCAAGTTAGTTTCATCTCAAGCAATATAACATTAATCTTAGGTGAGCTCATCAATTCAACTTTTCCATTATCGTTTCTCATCATAGTCCCGTTGAATTTCATAGAAATCTCGATGGATGGCCATTTACCGTCAAATTATATAAGTGATCATCTCAAATACGCACTACCATGAACCTTACATCTTACGGTGGGAATACCAGTCCAGGCTAAATCCCCCGTAGTATAAACTCATAAAGCAATGTCAGGATTACCAGTTCAGGCTAAATCCTTTTCAACTACAATTGCTCTCATAAGTTCGGATCTGAATTGCTAGTCCAGGCTAAATCCAGTCCTTAATCGGATTACTCGTCCGAGCTAAATCCTTAATGTACCTATATTCTTCAAGAGGTTCGATCACTCAAGGAACACTCGTCCGAGCTAGATCATTTTTATATTGAGATTAGCGGATTACTCGTCTGGGCTAAATCCTTTTCTGCAACACATGCATGATCTCGTGTCATATAAGCCGTAATTTATCCACCGGATTCCCCCTTTTTTTTGTTTCAATTGGGACATTTATCATCTTTTCATTTATATTACCACATTTCATGGATTATCATACAGTGAATATCTAAAATTTTCATACATTCAAAACACGCATTTTAAGTATACTAAGAGTTTACTTCAGTTTATACGGACTTACCTGGTAATTATTTCGGTTTCGTATTTCGGTTATTTCGAAACCTTTCGTTTTCCATGATCGACCTTCGAAATTTGTTCCTTGGGGTCTATATCAATAAAATTAGATTATCAATACATCACATTATTCATTTTTAGGCCTAAAACTCACCCTCGAGCAAAATGACCATTTTACCCTTACCCTTTCACAATATTTACAATTTAGTTCTAAGCCTCGTATAATGATATGCATGTAATTCCTTGGCTACCCAAGCCTGGCCAAATGTTATTCACACTTATAGTAGCCCATTTTTTCCCTCATTCATATTTTTCTACCCATTTCAACATCTTTTACAATTTAGTCCTTTAAGCCATTTCCATGAAAAGTTGTTTATCATCCTTTAAACTCTCATATTCCTACATAAATCATTAAAACACAAGCATCTCATGCATGGGTAATTTTCTAAACATGAACCCTAGCATGGAATATGGGTAGAAATAGAAAGAGCATGTTACGAGGATCTTAAAAGTACGAAGAACATTAAAAACAGGGCTAGAGAGCACTTACTATTGAGCTTGAAAATGTTGAAAACCCTAGCTATGGAGAACCCTAAATTTTCGGCAGCATTGAGAAGAACAATGGCTAATTTTAGCTTGATTTTTCCCTTTTTATTTCATTTATTACCAAATGACCAAAATGTCCTTCCTTACTAACCTTTCCAAATTTTTCATGTATGTCCATTTTTGTCCAAAAACTTAGAAATTGGGAAAATTACTCTTTAAGGACCTCTAATTAATATTCCAAATAAATTTCATACAAATTGCTTCTAGAACCCAAGTTTTGTAATTTATTCAATTTGGTCCCTAATTTTCAATTGGACACCTTACACATAGAATTTCTTCATGAAACTTTAATTCATGCATGTTTTCTTATCCTAGGCCTCATAATGATCATAAAATAATTATTTTAATGTTGAATTTATGGTTTCAAAACCACTGTTCTGACTAGGCCCTATTTCAGGATGTTATATTTCTCTCCCCTTAGGGAATTTCGTCTTCGAAAGTCTTACTAGTAAATAGGTTTGGATATTGACTTCTCGTGGTTTCTTCGAGCTCCCATGTAGCCTCTTCCACACCGTGTCGATGCCATAAAACTTTCACCAAGGCTATTTTTTTATTCCGTAACTGTTTGACTTCTCGAGCCAAAATCTTGACCAATTCTTCACCATAAGTCATGTCCGGTCTAATTACGACTTCCGTCGGTGAAATCACATGGGAGGGGTCTAATCGATATCGTCATAACATGGATACATGGAATACATTTGGATATTTTCCAATTCGGGTGGTAATGCCAAACGGTAGGCTAATTGTCTAGCTCTTTTAGTGACCTCATAAGGTCCAATAAATCTTGGACTCAGTTTGCCTTTTCGATCAAATCTCAATACCTTTTTCCATAGAGATACTTTTAAGAACACTTTATCTCTAACTTGAAATTCGGTCTCCTTTCTTTTCAAATCAGCATATGACTTTTGCCTATCTGTTGCCGCTTTCAAGCAATCATGTATCACTTTAACCTTTTCTTCAGTTTCCTTAATTAAATCAACTCTGTGAATCTGAAGTTCCTTAAGTTCCGTCCAATACAATAGAGTTCGGCATTTTCTACCATATAAGGCTTCATAGGGTGCCATTTTCAGACTCATCTGGAAATTTTGTTGTAGGCGAATTCTACTAATGGTAAGTATTTTTCCCAACTACCCTGAAATTCAAGGACGTAACACTGTAACATGTCCTCAAGAATCTAAACTGTCCACTTAGACTGACCATCAGTCTGCGGGTGAAAAGTCGTGATAAAACTTAAATTTGTAGCCAGGGCTTCTTGCAGCTTCTTCCAAAATCTCAAAGTGAATCTCGAGTCCCTATCTAAAATAATCGATAATGATACCTCGTGTAATCTCACAATCTTCGATACATACAAGTGGGCCAATTTGTCAAGTGAGTAGTCAGTTCGTATTGGAATAAAGATAGCCGACTTCGTTAGCCTATCAACCACGACCCAAATAGCATTTTTCTTTTTTGGGGTTAACGACAATCCCGTCACGAAATCCATAGTAATCCTATCCCACTTCCATTCGGGGACCATCACAGGTTGTTACAAACCTGAAGGTACTTGGTGTTCAACCTTGACTTGCTGACATATCAAGCATTTCGATACAAATTCGGAGATGTCTCTTTTTATGCCATTCCACCAGTACATTTTCTTCAAATCATTATACATCTTGGTACTTCCCGGATGAATAGAAAAATGGCTAGTATGTGCCTTTTGCAAAATTTTCTGAATAAGCTCATTTCCTCTCGGTACAAGATCCTATCTCTGAATATCAAGCAACTGTCGGAACTGATCCGAAAACCTGATTTAGTACCAGACTCGAATTAAGTTTTCTTGGTTTGTAGATCACTATCATTGATCTGAGCTACACAAATTTCTTTAGAAATGTTGGTCTGGTCCTTAACTTTTCCTAAACCGAACCATCATCTAACAACTCCAACTGCATGTTCATGGCTCTCAAAGCAAACAAGAATTTTCTGCTTAATGCATCTGCGATCATGTTCGCCTTTTCTAGGTGGTAGTCAATGATCAATTCATAATCTTTAATTAACTCTAACCATCTCCGTTGTCTCAAATTTAATTCTTTTTGGGTCATCAAGTACTTTAGACTCTTTTGAGCGGTGTATACACGGCATGTTTCACCATACAAATGGTGTCTCCAAATCTTCAAGGCAAAGACAATGGCAGCTAACTCCAAGTCATGTGGTTTTAAATTGCCTCGAAGCATAGGCTATCACTTTGCCTTCTTGCATCAGTACGCAACCCAGTTCATTCAAAGACACATCACTGTAGACCATAAATTCTTTTCCCTATTCGAGTTATACTAAAACTAGAGCTTTTGTTAGTAACGTCTTTAACTTCTCAAAGCTATGTTGACACTTTTTCGACCATTCAAACTTAACATCTTTTTTGCAGCAACCTCTTCAAAGGAGTTGCAATCATCGAAAATCCTTTCTCAAAATGTCGATAGTAACTGGCTAAGCCCAAGAAGCTTCTAACCTCAGTTACATTCTTCGGTGGCTTCCAGTCAACAATGGCAGAAATTTTATTTGGATCAACTCAGATGCCTTCACCCGAAATAATATGACCCAAAAATCCAACCTTTCGAAGCCAGAACTTGCTTTTGCTGAACTTAGCATACAATTTATTGTCTCGCAAGTCAGTAAAATGGTCCTCAAGTGCTCAGCATACTCGGACTTATTACGGGAATAGATCAAGATATCGTCAATAAATACCACAAAAAACTTGTCCAAGTATGGTTGGAAAACATGATTCATTAAGTCCATAAATGCAGCTGGGGCGTTCGTTAGACCAAAAGGTATGACCAGGAACTCAAAATGACCATACCTTGTCCTGAAAGTGGTCTTAAGCACGTCTGACTCCTTAACTCAAAACTGGTAGTAATCGGATTTCAGATCTATTTTTGAAAATACATTGGCTCCTCTCAATTGATCAAACAAATCATCAATCCTTGGCAATGGATATTTGTTCTTAACAGTTACCTTGTTAAGTTGTTGGTAATCTATACATAGCCTCACCAAACTATCTTTCTACTTTACAAATAATACAGGAGCACCCTAAGGCGAAAAGCTCGGTCTTGTAAAACCTTTATCCGTCAGTTCTTGCAACTGTGCTTTTAACTCTTTCAGCTTGTTTGGTGCCATCCTATACAAAGCAATAGAAATAGGAGTTGTTCCAGGCACCAGCTTAATAACGAACTCTATCTCTCTAGCGGGAGGTAATCCAGGTAGCTCTTCCAGAAACATATTCGGATACTCGTATACTATCGGTACCGACTCCATCTTCAACTCAGATTCTTTTGTATTCACCACGAAAGCAAAGTAAGTTTCGTACCATTTTCTCATATACTTTTGAGCCAAAATTGAGGTAATTACAACCGGCGATGTATCCAACTCACTTGAATCAATCCGGAGAATCTCACTATCTGAGCATTTCAATTGGATATACTTGTTACCACAATTTACAATCACATCATGCACAACTAACCAATCCATCCCAAGTATTACATCAAACTCATCAAATGGCAATAACATAAGTTTACCCGGAAAACAATGACCTTGAATCGTCAAGGGACAATTCTTACAGACCTTATCAACTAGGACTAACTTGCCTAGAGGATTTGACACCTTAATCACAAATTTCGTAGGTTCTACTGACATATCCATGTTAGACACTAGTTTCATGCAAATGTATGAATGGGTTGATCCTAGGTCAATTAAGGCAATGACATGAGTATTATAGATAAAAAATGTACTTGTGATGACATCGGGAGTAGAGGCTTCCTCTCTAGCGCGAATTGCATAAGTTCTTGTCGGGGCTTTAGCCTCTGATTTTGCAGTAGCATCCTTGGCAACAGTCTGGCTGCCACTTACACTTCCGGGATGTCTTGGAGGTCTACCTCGAGAGATAGGAGCATTCTGCTGCGAGGCTACTTCAACCTCTTTATTAGCTCGCTCCGGGCAGTCTCTGAAAAAATGGTCAAGAGACCCACATCTAAAACACGAACCGCTCTTCATTTGGCACTCTTCGAAGTGAAATTTGTTGCAGCTTTTACACTTCAGCTTCTGCTCATCTACGCTTCCCACACTAGTTACCATAAGGGAAGAAGACTTCGGGTTAGGTCGTTTGGAGCTTCTTGCTCTACCCGAATATCCTACTGATGAAGTGAAGTGTTCTTGTTGACTTATCAACTTTTTTGTGGGGAAGGAGTGTGTTCTGCTGCTAGATCTCTTACTCACAACTCGAGCTTCTCTCTTAGCTTGCTTTCTTACATTATTTAGTTCTCTCTCAAGGATCTTGATCAGCAACTTAATTTCCTCATTCAAGCCTTCCTCGAAGCGCTTACACATTTCTATCTCTGATTGGACCTACTCCGTTGCATACTGACTTAACCTTACGAATTCCCTTCCGTACTCTGACATAGTCTTATTTCCTTTTTTGAGTTCCAGGAGCTCCTTTCGCTTCGAGTCTAAAAACCTTTGACTGATTTATTTCTTTTTAAACTTAGCTTGGAAGAACTTCCATGTAATGTCTTCCTTCGGTACCACTGAGGATATAGTCTTCCACTAGTGATATGTAGTATCTTTTAGAAGAGATACAGCACACTTTAAACACTCCTCAGGTGTATATGACAACTCATCCAAAACTTGCGTAGTGTTCTCGAGCCAGAACTTCGCTTGTTCAGTATCATCCTCAACCTTAGCCCTAAACTTTTCAGCCCTATATTTTCTAAGTTTGCCTACTGAGGCTTTACCCATTCTTACAAATGCCATACCTAGTGGCACTTCTCCTTCAGGCCGATCAGAGGGCGGAGGAGGTCGTGGTGTATTGAGGCAGTTTCTCAAATAATCCCCAAACCATTCATCCATCATCTCGAAGAAGGTAGCTCATGCCTCCTCCTAGCCTCCAGACATAGGTCTTTTACTATTACTAGTAGTAGCTCGTTGAACGGAAGCTAGAGCATGGCTCTCGGTACTTTCGGACTCATCTTGAGCTTGATTGGAAGACTTTTACTATATTCAAATACAATTAATAACGGTTAGGATATGTCACACTATCATAACCTGTATAATGGCATGTATCGCTATACTCAATACATGCTAGTTAGTCTTAGAACCGACTAAACTGTAGCTCTGATACCACTAAATGTAACACCCCTTACCCGTACCCAAGACTAGAATGAGGTACGAGGCGTTATTGGATACATACACGGACACTTTTGGAAAATACGGGTTATAAAATTTCATTCTAATTTAAAACCAATCAAACAACATCATGATGTCCCAATTATGAACCTGCAAGGTCCAAGACATACATTAAAAGAGATCCGGGACTAAATCGAGAGCTATAGAAAATTCTAGTAAAATACCTAGGGTTATGCCTCACATGCCCGTGTGGAGGCAAAGCACATGCCCGTGTGCTTGGAGACACGCCCGTGTCCCCCACCCATGTTGAATTATTTGGATTTATTTTCCATTTTGAACCTACAAAAGTTTTCACACGGCCAAGCACACGCCCGTGTCTTTGGCCCGTGTCACTCACACAGCCTAGACACGCCTGTGTCATCACCCGTGTCCAAAAACCTAGACATTCTATTTAAAATGTCATCATTCACTTTGAGGCACACGGCCAAGGCATATGCCAATGAGCTAGGCCGTATCCTCCACACAGTTGAGACACACAGTCGTGTCTATCCCCGTGTGTTTACTACCATGCAATCTGACCTATAATTCTAGGTGCAGGTGACACATAGCCGCACAACACGCCCATAGGGCTGACCGTGTATCACACACGGCGTAGACACACGCCCGTGTGTCTGCACATGTGGACCTTTTTTGGGGCTACTATCCAAGCCAATGGTCACCCTCAACATCCACACACATTTGTGAATTTCAATGGTATTCAACATGGCCTAATTATGCCCAATGACTACATTCAATGGTCTATTGTATGTTAACCTCATCTCATCGGTTTTGTACATGCTAAATTATCCTATTTGTATTAAGGATTACCATATCATATAATACATTTAAACTTGGCTCATTTCATAACTCATTGCCAATTATGACCTACCCATTTCCAAGTGATTTGGCCACATTCCACATGTCCATTCATGATATACCACATTTAACCATCTCATGAACATTTAAACACCAACATGCACAATTAATAGGTTACAACCTATATCAAAGTGAGTCACATCTTATGGCCATATACAAAACGAATAGGTATATCATTTAGGCCTTTACATTGACTAACCAATGATACATATAACAAAATAACCAAAAGCCTATACATGCCATTGTAACAAAGTATAAGTTTCTATATACCAAAGCATGATAAGTTTATATTGTTGACAATACTCCAATCATCTTCCAATCTTCACGAGTCCACAAGCTCTGTAAGACAGGGAAAGAAAAGGGGTAAGCATTAACATGCTTAGTAAGCCTGGATAACAGATATGAATCAAAGTAAATAAATCCCAAATTAAAATAAATACTTAAAGAGGCCTTATTACAAAATAAATACCCAAATTAAATTACTTATAAATTAAAATTTAAAAATGGAAGCAAATGTGGTTGTGTGGCCACCTTCGAGTCCCTCGCAGCACCGATCCGCTTAAGAATTACCTGCACAGAAAAGCACAAGGGTGAGTTTATGAAAACTCAGTGTATAATTCCTTAATAACAGTCAGTCATACAGTAGGAAATTACAGTCTGGCCTAAGCCAGTTTCAGTAACAATTCAATTTCAGTTAGGATCCTAGCCCATTACAGTATCAATATCAGTGTGGGCCTTGGCCCATTACAGTATCAGTAACAGTACAGAATGCAAATAGAAATCCTACCCAACTAGCCTCTACATTCCACTCCACCCAGCCTTACACTCCATATGGGGATAAAATCAACCCACCCATCCCTACATTCCAAAATAGCACCGGTTGCAGCACTAAACAGCGGTTGCAGCAAAGCTGCTAGTACAGTACACTTCCTCCAATTAATAATAAACTCATCCCAATGCAACATATCACAATATCATGCATGTATGCAATATATATAATGGCATGCTCGATTACAGTCATACATACATAAGGGCATAACAATCATTTTACCTCAAAAGGACATAATAGTCATTTATCAATTTGGGGTCTAAGTATACTTACCGACCCAATAGTAGGTCCACAGTAGTCTCGGATGACCCGTGCAACCTTAACAGTCAAATAGTGAAAATGGGTCCAAGGTCCATAATGTGGGCCCATGGCCCATTTAGCCCAAAAATGGCCTTGGCCATGTAAACTACATAGCCTAGCCCAAAATTCTCCATACTTTCGTGTGGTTTACCCGTGTGGGGCCCACGAGTCCGTTGGGCCTACATGGCCCATTTCGGCCCAACATGGCCCAAATCAACCTAAGCCCATGAGATCGCTCATGGTGGCCTCTACGATCAAACACTGATGTTTATACGTTCGGTTTACCACACAAGCGAGCACACACTCGTGTAGGGTCGACGGTCACCTATCCCAACTTTTGCTGATTTACGATTATGGTAGTGTGCTTACACACTTGATTGCGAAAATGCGCAACTAGACCACGAGCACTCCAAACTATATCAACAAAATCTTCGGCTATTAGTCTAACAATCGAGTTGGAGCGAACCTTAATCAAAGCCCTTATCCATAATATTACCTATCACTTGTCTAGATCAGTCGATTTAGGCTTTCCCACTTACTTCATTGCAAGAGCCTAATCCTTATGCCTTAGGGATTACCTATATACCAACCAAGCCTTATCAACCATCAAACAAAACAACAGTTTGAACTCAACAAAAGGTCACTTACCAAAAACGCAGAGTCTAGATTGGGAGGAAAGAACAATTGGCTCTCACCTACACACTAATCGAAAGTACATAGAATGATAGCGTACCCCTAGCAGTGATTGGGAACAGAAAAAAGATGTTAGAAGAAAGATCACACCGGTAGAGAGAAACCCAAGGGAGTCATGTGTATTTACTGATTTATCAGAGAACACTTACAAAGGCTGAAAATAAAATGGGAAGAGATATATGTAGTAAAGGTTAAAGTATTAAGATGAAAGGATGATAAGAGGAAAGGAGAAAAGTGAGGTATTCGGCAAGTGAACAAAAGGAGAAGAAAATAGTCGGTTAGCAACAGTTGAAGGGTCTAAGAGATAGAAAGGGGAGTATTCGGCCAAATTTATCAACAGAAGAAATGGTGATTGGTGAAAACCGAATGAGAGGGGAAGAATGGTATTCGATTAAGGGAAAAAAGGAGAACACGAGAGGAAGCTATTTGCTACAAGAGTAGGGAAGAAGAGAAGTCGATCAAAAGAAGCTCCGTAAAGAAAAGCAAACCGAGATATACCTAAAATGAAAGATACCCAAGTGGTCAACAATACTCGGTCTCAACAACCAAAAGAGAAAAAGAGAAGAAGAAAAGTTTCTAGCATAATTTCGGCACCTTAGGAGTAAAAGTTCAAAACGCAAAAAGGGAAAAAAAACTTTCAAAACCAAAAATTTTGAGGGAATGGCTAACTTAGCCGAAATTTTGTGTACCTACTATCCAATTTCGGCACAATACTACCACCTTCAAATCCTACATAATCCTCCTAAAATCACTCCACCATTATCTTCTCAACCACCCATTCAAACTCAATTCAAACACCTTAATTTCGGTCAACCTAAGACACTTCCACAGCACTTGTAGCAAAATAAAATGCTCATTTTGTATCGCCAAGCCTCGAACCTTAGACCCCCAAGGTACACTTCACACGCCACTTACCACTAGATTAGCAGGCTTTTTTTTTTTTTTGTCATGTTTTACTCACATTAAAATAAAAGCCTACCAACTAAAGGCAAGGGTTTACTTCTAAAAAAATTTTTTTTTTGCGAAAGCCAAAGCTTGAACCCGAGGCTTCTCAGGTACTTCCCAAGACACTTAACCACTAAAGCAAGCATACATTTGTGCAACACAATATACGTAAATAAATATTTAAGATTTGGTGCGTTACACAAATAACCTCCGTTGAATGCGATGGATCACACAAGTTCGTCATGGTTGCAAGTTTCCATTAGCAAACCATGACATTCCCTTCCTTCCCCCCACTTGTTCTAGTGATGCCCTCGTCGCGTCCCCCTCACAGAACTGGTCTATCTTCTCTTGGAACTACCACAATGCCTTGACAGGTTCCTAACTTGCTTCACTGTCAGGAAGTCCCTTCCATCGAACCAAGTATTCATGTTGTGGTCGATGATACCTTCGTCTAACCATATGATCTGCCTCAATGTTTTTGACTTCACGGCCATAAGAGACCTTTACCGCCATTGGTGCTCGTTCGGACTTGTCTCGATTCGGATCCTCTTGATCTCTATGGTATGGCTTAAGCATGCTTACATGGAACATTGGGTAGACCTTGAGCTTTGCTGGCAAATCAAGTTTGTAGGCCACCTTGCCTACTCTCTTCAAAACTTTAAACGGCCCATCATACCTTCGCACAAGCCCTTTGTGTAAACCCGTATATCGCAACATCCAATGTAGTTTGGTAAGAACTGAGTCACCCACCTGAAATTGCACATCCCTTTGATTCTAATCAGCCTACTTGTTATGCTTACTTGCTTTGTATAAACAAGCTCTAGCCAAGTCATTCTTCTCTTGCCAATCCTTCGCAAATCGGTACGCCGCAGGACTTGGTCTTGTATAACGGGTCACAACAGTGTTGGGTGTGAGTGGTTGTTGGCTCATCACTATCTCGAATGGACTTTGATTTGTAGCCCCACTTTGCTGTAAGTTGTACGAAAATTGGGCCACATCCAACAATTTTAGCCAATCCCTTTGTATGGCACTTACATAGTACCGAAGATATGTTTTCAACAACACATTCACTCGTTCGGTCTGCCCATCTGTTTGTATATGCATACTTGTGGAAAAGTTCAAGTCCGAGCCTATTAACTTGAACAACTCTGTCCAAAATCAACTCGTAAATCGCCTATCATGATTACTGATAATAGACTGTGGCACTCCCTAGTATTTTACCACGTGTCTAAGAAATAAACGGGTTGCTTCCTCAACAATAAAATCCATAGATACACTCTTCCATGGCCTTTCTGGAATGGACAAGGGTTGTAGCAAACTGGCGGAACACTTTAACTCGATCTTGTCTTGTTGGCATACTAGAAAAGTTTTCACATAGGTTTCAATATCTTCACCCATGTGAGGCCAATAGTAACGATCCTCCAAAAGGGCTAAGGTACGGTGGATTCCTGGATGTGTAATGACCCAAAGTTCACGGGCAACGAAAAAGTGCAATATCGGGCCTCCATCTTAGTAAACTAAGTTTGTAAATAATTATTAGAAATATTTATGAGTCTAGTAGTGAGCTTAATTAAGTTTTAATTAGGTGAATTTAGCTTAATTAAGAGTAATTGCGAAAAAGGATTAAATTGAATAAAGGGTAAAAGTTTAATTATAGATTAAGGAAAAACTTAAGGGGCTAAATAAGCAATTAGACTAATTGCTTAAAATGAGACGGTTAATGAGTATAAAAATCTTGAGATTTTGTTATTAATTATAATTATTAATATGGTTTTTTAAGTATTATTATTAATATTATTATATTATGAAATAAAATAAATTAAGACAAGTGTATGGTAATAAGATGATACAAGTGTAATATGATACAAGTGTAATAATCTATATATATACACTTGTATTATAATCATTTATTTACTTAAAATTTAAGTTAAAAGATATTTATTAATTAAATAATTATATTATAAGATTTTTGTATGATAAATAAATAAAAGAAAGACAAATGGATGTTCATGATAATATACAAATATAAAAATATTTATATGTACAATTGTGATATATGTATTTTTTATTAAATAGATATTTATTATAACTATTATTATTATAGTTTTATATTAAATTATTAAATTATGCTTATTATTTTTTAAAAAATAAATTAAAATGAAGACAATTGTATAATGATTAATGTTTCATGTGTAAAATATATAAATACACTTGTAATAAAATAAAATATTTTCTTATAATTTAAATTTAAGTAAAAGACATTTATGAATTAAATATTATTATATATATAAAGTAAATGAAATAAAAGAAACAAAAGAAGAATAGAAACAGTACAAGAGGGACGAAACAGGGGAAGGAAAGAAGGAAAAAAAAAAAAAGAAAAAGAAAAGGGAGAAATAAAGATTTTAAAGCTTGGAACTTAAATAGGTAAGTCAATTAAGTTCTTTTCTTTTAATTTTAATATTTTAGAAGCTTTAGAACAAAGTTTTGTTGAAATTAAGTTGAAGTTTTGCAAGTTCTTAGGTTTTTGAACATAATTCATGTTGAACAAAATGATGAATTAGGGGTTTGATTAAAAGAATTTTTAGAATTGATTAAAGGATTAAATTGTAAAAGAGGCTATTAGTTTTACATAGTAGGGATTAAATTGCAAGAATTTCAAAATTAGGGTTTTATGATGAAATTTAGATAGTCATGTCTAAGTTTGGTTGAAAATTGAGTAGAAATAAAGTATGAATTGAGATAGAAAAGTAAGTGAATTTAGTTAAGACTAAATTGAAATTAAAGTAGAAAATTGAATAGAAATTCAATTTATTAGATAAAAATTAATATTGTATTAATGATTATGAAATTTATCTTAATTTTTCGTAGCCAATATCGCACCTGAAAAAGTAGACGAGGAGTAAAAATGAGAAATCATAGTTTGTATTATTATAATTCAAATCTATTTATTATTAATTGTTATATTTTAATTAAAATGCATGGTAGATAAATTTAGGAAAGTAATTGAAATAATGATATTGATTTGAATGAAATTGATTTAAAAGTGTTTATGGCTATTGAAATTAAATGTGAACAAGTTAGAAATTAAAAGTGATTTTGAAGTGAATCAAAATGAATTGAATGAAGAAAATATGTGATTATTTGAAATGTATATTAATTGAAAAGTGATTAGTGATTTGAACTTGATTGGAAAATGAATCGAAAATATGAATTGAATGAAAGTAAATTAAATTATGAATACGGTGAATATGTGAATTGTGTATTGATTGAAAAATGAATTGAATTGAATCAAAATATGATTATATGTGCTTTTCTGAAATATGTATTGGTATTGAATTGTATACTGATTAGAAAGTGAAAAGATGAATTTGAATTGAATTGTGAATTGAATATTGGTTGAAAGGTGGAAGATAATTGAATTGATTCGTAAATGAATTGAAAGTGAAATTGAATTGAAAAAGTGAATCGAATACCCTATTAACTAGTCGAGCTGAGTCGGATATAGTTGGCATGCCATAGGATTGGAAGAGTTCAGAGATTCTTCGACCTCGAGTCGATAAGACACTGGGTATCACTATTGTACTACGGATAGATTCGATGAGGTACTGGGTACCACTTTACTTTGGCTAGGCCAATGAGACACTAGGTGTCAACTTTGCTTCGAACTATCCGATGAGGCACCGGGTGCCATTCTGGTGTGTTTGGCTAGATCCGTGTATCCTCCAAAGTTCAAGATTGTTAATAGGGTGAATAACTGAAATGAGAAAATTCAAAATAAATTTGATTGATCGTATTATTGAAAATTATGAGAAAGAAATTATGAGTTGAATTGTGAATTGAATTGAGATGTGAGATTTGAAGCATGAACATAAGGTTCATGAATGTGCTAAAACATCGAATTATTGATATTGAAATCAGTTGAATAAATGAAATAAGAAAATCGAATGAATTTGATCGATTGAACTATTGAAAGTATGAGAAAGTGAAATTATGAATTGAAATGTGAATTGAAATTGAGATATCGGAATAAGAAGTGAAAATAGAATGAATTGGAAATAATGAAATAGTGTATGAGTTAATCGAATATAATTATATGAATTAATTAATTTTATTAAAACAATGTTGGTTTAAATAATTATTGAAAGTCTAATGTTGTAAAGTTTTAGATATGAAATAGAATAAATTGTTGAATTGGGATATAGAAATGAAATATGTGAAATAATGATTTTATGAAATGGTTAAGAATTAAATGCATGAATGATTTATTGTAAGTAAAATGGTAGTAAGATTAAAATGTGCATGTTTATTGTTTTTACCTTAAGTATTTGAATTATAGTAATACCACTGGGTGTATACTCAGTGTACGGTTAGTTTCTGTGCGCAGATTAGGTACAAAAATTTTGAAGAGTTGTATTTGAGATTACAAGCTTTCATCTCATCACATCTTCAAGCAATAAGAGGGTACGTTTTAAAATTTTGGATAGAATAGCATGTACTTAGGAAAAAAAATCAAGTATGTTCTAAGTCGTAGTAAGGATTAAATTATAAATTATGCGTATTTATTATTTGTCCGTTTTTATATTCTAACATATTAGTGATTTGCCATGAATTACTTTGGCACCAAATGTAATATTCCTATATCAGGTTCCTTGAGTCAAACATGGTATGGGGGTGTTATAGGATGGCTCAACCATATTAAGTCATGACATTCCTTCATGACTTCCTTGCGCAATTTCTTATAGTGAGGCACATACAGGCCGTGCCCATGAGTGTATAGCAATTCCTCATCAAGCCAAAATCTCCTCGTTTTTCCCTCCTTGGCGAGCTCAATCAAGCTTTTGGCTGTGGGGTCATAGGACAATCCTTCTCAAATGCACTCCAATACAAACCTATTGGGTTGGCTGATTGCCGTAAATTCCATCTTTCAGCTAAGCGCATCAACCACAATGTTGGTACTCCCTGGCTTATACTGCATTGTGAAATCAAACTACACTAGGAAAACCTGCCAACGAGCCTGTTTGGGAGACAATTTTTTCTGGGTTAGAAAATAACTATTGGCAACATTATCGGTAAGGACCACAAACCTAGAACCCAGTAAATAATGCCTCCATGTGCGCAAGCAATGCACCACAGCAGTCATTTCCTTTTCTTGGACGGTGTATCTCTGCTTCGTCTCATTAAGCTTTCGACTCTCGAAAGCAATTGGATGCCCATCTTGCATCAGTATTCCCCCAATGGCATAATCTGATGCATCTGTGCATACCTCATAAGGCTTCGAGTAATCTGACAATGCAAGTACGGGCTCCCTCGTCATTACTTGCTTCAATTGGTTAAAGGCCCTCTCACACTTTGGGTTCCAATCCCATACCTTACCCTTTTTCAACATGTCCGTCAAGGGTGCGGCAATTCTAGAGTAGCCTTCGTTAAAGCGCCGATAGTAGTTTACCAACCCAAGGAAAGATCTCAACTCTGTCACCTTGGTTGGAGCCTCCTAGTCAACAATGGCTCGAATCTTGCTTTCATCCATTCGGATCTTACCACCTCCCACAATGTGGCCTAAGAATGGCACCTCTTGTTGAGCAAATGAGCATTTCTCCTCTTTAACAAACAGCTCATTGACCCTCAAAGTTTGGAACACTTCCCTTAAATGTTTCACATGCTCGTCGAGCGACTTACTGTACACTACAATATCATCAAGGTAAACTGTAACACCCTGAATTTGGTCCTAGAAGTAATGGGCCTTGGGTTTGGGATCGGTTAGAAGGCGTCTGGAGTAAAAGAAATGTGTTTAAATATTTTATAGTTGTGTGTTTAGTTTAATTGTTAAGTAATTTAGGAAAAGTAGGAAGTGTAGGAAAAGTCCTATGTTCATTCCAAGGCTTTAGCAAAATTTTCCATTTTTTTCTAAAGAACCTTGAGCATTAAGTGGAAGGCTTATTAATAAGTCCTGGTAAAATCTGACACAAGGAAGCATGTGGCCTAGTGGCAAAAGGCGTGGGTAGTAAGCAGGAGGTCCAGGGTTCAAGTCCTAGCCTTGGCGAATTTTTTTTATTGCACATAAGATTTGTAGGGAAGCTAGCGTTTAGGCTTTATAAATATGTTAGGTGGAAATTCAACACAAGGATGCACTTGGCCCAGTGGCATGATGGCGTTAGGAGTAAGGAGAGGTGCTGGGTTCAAGTCGCAGTATGAGCAAAAGTTGTGGGATTTTTTTAGACAACCTGGAGGTCAGCAGAAAGGCTTTATAATTAATTAGGGAGGAGAAATGACACAAAGGAGCTTGTGGCTTGGTGGCAAGGGACGTATAGTGCAGCCAAGAGATTAGGGGTTCAAATCTGAATGGTAGCAAATATTTTTAGGATAACCTAGTTACGGGTTAATAGGCCTTAAAAATATTTAAGGATGGAATATGGCATAAGAGCGTTTACAGTGCAGTGGTGTGAAGCGTGCTATGGTTATGAGAGAGAGCAGGTTTGAATCCTAGGCCTGGTGAAGGTTTAAATTTTTATTCTTTAAACTGAAGCTTAGGCTTATAAGCCTTATAATTAATTGTGACCAAATGGTAGCATAAGAAAGGATGTGGTGCAATGGCCAGCAGTGTGTTCGGAGGTAAAGTAACCTTAGGGTCTAGAGTTCGAGTGGTGGTGTGCGCAAAGGGAGAATTTAAATTTTGCTATTCAAGTGCTAAAATCAAGGGGATTAGGATGAGGATTAAGTGTAGATATGATGGTGATAAAATTGGAGAATTTAAAGGGAATTATCTTGACGAGTTTACATCGATTTAGGAGTGTAGGTGTATTTTTATTTATTTATTTATTTTTAGTATAAATATGTGTGTCGTATGGGCAAGTAAGGGCATTTGTTGTTTTGTGTGCTTCAGTCGCATATCACCTCCTCTTTTCTTTAAGCCAAACTCTTGATCTTTTCTTCCCTATTTTAATTTAATCAAACTCTTCCCTCTTCAACTTAGCCGACTGTTTCTTTTTCATTTAAAAGACGATTCATACACTTTAGGGGTTTTATTTCCTGTTGGCAAGCGATCTCGCAATCAGTAAGTGAATTAGATCTTCTTCAGCTTTAGTTAAATATTTCTAAGTTCTTTTATTTCTCTACTCTTAAAAGCCGATTTTTCTTTATTCTTTCCAAAACTTTTGTTAACCTATGGTTTCTCCATTTATTTCTTTTTTTTCCTCTCATTCAAGAGTGTGATCATTGATGAAAAAAGGAGGTTCTAGCAGAGAGGTTGGGATAGAGGCTCCCAAGTTTAAGCGACGTAAGGTATCAGTCGTTAGGGACTTTCCGCCTGGATTCAAAAGGGGGACTACGTTAGATTTCGAGTTACATAGGCAGATCGCAGTCGATCAATCTATTCAAGGCAGGTATAGGTTGTTCTTCGGTAAGTAGTGGATTTATTTTGAATTAATGCGATGTGACTGATGGAGTATAACGTTTAATATAGGTTCAGGCGATTACGAATACTTAGTACTCTAGGTGATAAGGTGTGTACTTCTACCCTATGATAACTTGATATAAAGCCAAAGGTGTGTACATACACTACACACACAAGTAGATCGGCAAAAGCCGAAAAGTCGAAATGTTGAAATGCCGAAAAGTCGAAAGTTTGGCTGCGATAGTCTTGCGAGTACGCGAACACTCGTGAGAAGGAAACCAATAGGTTTGTTGAGGCCCACGGGCGATTCCGTGGACTTGGGTTGTAATCTGGCCAAATGGGCCAGAATGGGCTAAAATGGGCCCGATGGGCTATTTGGCCCATAATAGGCAAAAATTGATAATTGATGCTATGTGATAGAAAGTTTGTATATGAGCATGAATATGAATGTGACTGGGCCTAACAGGCCATATAAATGTGATTTGGGCTTAATGGGCCATATATAGGTGATTTGGGCCTAATGGGCCATATGAATATGATTGGGCTTAATGGGCCAAATAGAGGTATGTGAATTTGTTTGGGCTTTGTAAGGGGTTTCGAGCCTAGTATATGATGACTACATAAGACTTAATTAAATTATTAAAGACTGTGGACAAGCTATAGAGTTAAGATGTGGCAACGGGTATATGCATGTCTAGGATTGGATCTAGGGAGAGCTTGGTACTTAAGCAGTCTTAATGACTCACCTCCCCTTTTCTGGAATCCTACCTGGTCCATAGTATTCGTTCATCTTAGCTCACAGGACTTGTTAACGGGCCAAGGTAAGTGAAAACCGTACTTAAGGAAAAATTATCGAAACTCCCCTAAGGGTAAAAATGACTGAATTACCCCCAGGTGCTGGATGTAAGTTTTATGGATGTGACATGTATACATATGATATTCTGCTTAGGTTGCATATGGGTTGGGAATTATGGAACGGAGGAAGTATATGAGGATCGCATGTTTGCTTGACAATCGTGGATCCACCAACGGCTTTTAAAGCCCAATATGTAAATGAAGGTAGTTCTGCTACTAGGCTACCTTGGTGTGTGGGTTGGGTGGGTCGATATTTATATCCCCACATGGTGTGACGGGGGATGGAGCCGGTGTGTAGCGGATGGATTATTGGGATGGGATTGCATTGCATGCATGATATTGTTGTGATATTATTGCGAAGTGGGCTTTGGCCCAACTGAGGCTAATCTGGGCTAAGGCCCCAAGACCATTGTTATTGAATTGGGCTCTAGCCCAAAATGACTAATGATTGCTTTATACTCGTTGAGGGTTGTACACACTGAGTTTTTCAAAACTCACCCCCTCCTTCTAAACTTTTTAGGTGATCCTCAGTAGGTGGTTCGACGGATGGAAAGACTCGAAGGTGGCCAACTAGCATAAAAAGTTTAGACTTAGTCTTTATGTAATTTTTTAATATATTGACCTTAAATTATTTCTATTTGATTTGGGTTGTAACAAGGTCTTTCCTCTGGTTATTGTTTAAAATTATTAGGATTATTATCATTTTAAGCTTTCTATTAATTAGAAGTAGAACGTGGTTTCCTAAACCATAACTGTTTTTAAATACTACGTTTCTGCAACTTAATTTTTAAATGACAAGTTTTCATAAAATCATATGTTCTAAATAAAGCTTCTGCAACTGAAAAGAGATTTTACAAAGTAATTAAGGTTTTTCATTTTAAGGAAGTGATTCCAATGAAAACAAGGTTTTCGCTAAAACACTTCAATGTGACACACCAGATTCGACCATAACGTTTGGGCTAGGTTTGAGGTGTTACATAAACAACCATGAAACGATCAAGGAAGGGTTGAAGTACCTTATTCATCAGGGTGCAGAATGTAGCTAGGGCATTCGTGAGTCCGAAGGACATTACCAAGAACTCATTTGAACTGTACCGCGTCGCACAAGCTATCTTTAGGTCGTCCCCCTCGGCTATCCGAGCTTGATGGTACCCTGATCTTAAGTCCAAATTGGTAAACCATTTCGCACTACCAAGCTGGTAAAACAAGTCTGCAATAAGGGAAATATGGTCCCTATTTTTCACGGTGGTCTTGTTTAGGGCCCAATAATCGATGCACATCCATAACGACCCTTCATGTTTCTTTTGAAATAACACCTGTGCACTATACGAAGATTTAGATGGCCTAATGAATCTCGCATCTAAAAGCTCCCTCAACTATTTCCGTAATTCTTCCAATTCTGGCGGGGACATACGATATGGGGCCCTAGTTGGCGGCACCATGTTGGACACCAATTCGATCCTATGATCTACCTCCCTCTTAGGTGGTAAACTCTTTGAAAACTTTGCAAGCATCACCTCTCAAAAGGATTATAATATTTGGCCCACTTCCTTAGGGATCTCACCAACGGTCTTAACGGTTTCCTCTATCTTTAAAGTGGCTAAGTAGGAGACTTCATCTCTACGTACTCCCTTAGCAAATTGGATTGCGGACAATGCTTTTCCTTATAGGCTCCCCTTTCTTGTCAATCTCACCATACATTGATGGTTCGAATCTGAAATCACGATGTAATTACCGGAAGGATAAATGGACGCATTAACCTGATCAAGGAAACTTAACCCAACCACGAAATTATAGTCATCAAGTGGTGTTACCTTGATGGATGCCTTACCGATCCAATCGCCAAGTTAGAGATTTACTCCCTTTGCAACCCCTTTGATTGGAACACTTTTCGAGTTCACCGTCTTGATCCAACCTGACTCATTTTCAATCTTGAGGCCAAGTTTACGAGCAGCCCCTTTGAACATGAACAAATCAGATACCCCTGTGTCGACAAGTACATTCAACTTTTTACCAGCCACTATAATGTCTGCAAACATTAGCCCATAACCCATCTTGTCTTCGACATCTCCTAGTATCGAACCAAGATTGTTATCCTCCACATCTGATTCCACTTTTTTCTTTGTAGCAGAGAGGGCAGCCTTCTTTGGATAGTCTTTGATCATATGTGGACCATCACAACGGAAGCAACTTATAAGCCCACTCTTCTTTTTGTCCCAAGGCCTCCTACTGTTGCCATTCCTAGGGTGTCTTTCTTTGCCTCTCCCACTATTCCCCTTTTGATTGAATTTGGGCTTATAAGATTTAGGCCTATCTTTCTTCCCACCAAATTTGGAAAATGATTCTGCCACAGACATGGCCTTGGTAAGTTCTTGGACTCCTCGACGTTGCAACTCTTACTTCGCCCATGGTTTCAACCCATCTATGAAGGAAAAGAATGCCTCTTTCTCACCCATATCTAAGATTTGAAGCATGAGTTCGCTAAACTCCTACACATACTCTCTCACAGTGCCTTATTATGAAAGCTGATGCAACTTTGCCCGAGCTTCATCCTCAGCATACTCTGGATAAAACTGCGCCTTGAACTTGCATTGAAACTCCTTCCAAGTTCCAATTTTTGTCCTACCACGTCTCACATCGGTCGACCTACAACGCCACCAAAATAAGGCAATGTCAGTAAGATACATAGCAGTAGTAATTACCTTAGTGGCATCATTCGTGATGCCTTTGGCACGGAAGTATTGCTCGACTCCCCACAGGAAATTGTCCATATCTCTTGTGGGCCTTGTTCCCTTAAATTCTTTGGGCTTAGGAACATCCACACTGGGCTTAGGTGCGACAGCAGCTAACCCTCCATTGCCCAAAACAGCCTTGTAGATTGTGAGTTCACCCTTGAGCTCCGCAATCTCCTCTTTCAAGGCTGCCATCATAGCCTCAATGGCATCAGTCCTACCAATCATCATAACCTCGATGGCATCATCCCTACCAGTCAGCTTTTCAACATTATCCGACACATACTCTTTGAGCTGCTCTTACATAGACTGCAACCCATCATTAAGCCTATCATCGACATCATCAATCCTCTCCTTGGTATCCCCCATGGATTCCTCAAGAGTGACGACTCAATCCTCCAAAGCTGACAATATGTCCCTCGAGGGGCTAGCTTTCCTAGCCCTCCCACGGGTCTCCCTTCCATCAACATTCTCAGTAACTTCTTTTGACATCTTTCAACGGTGCCTTCGAATGCTAGCTCGGATACCAACTATCACGGGCTTAAAGTTTTCACAAGTAATCCGTGTGACCTTAGGTAGTTTCTTTGCTCAAAAATGCCTAAGTCAGCCTACCTCTCAACAATTGAGGATTCAACAGGACTCCTCTAAAGTACCCACGAAGAACAACAGAAGAACGAAGTAAGAACGAACTTGAAAGATGAACAAAAGCCACAGAAAAACAAGAACACTTGAGAGAAAAGTTTGAGTGAATACTCTCAAAATTCTATTAATCACTGAATGAATTACAATAAGGGGGAAAGACCTCTATTTATAGTTGAGCCTTCTCAATATCAATGGCATAGATCGAAATACATCAATGGCTAAGATTTAAAGCTATCTAGATATCACATCTTTAAGATTACAGAATCGTATCTTCTAAAGATTACATTAATGTCTAGGATCACATATCTTTGAAGATCCCCTTCCATATTTGCTAAGCATATCCTTGAAGATCACTTTCCATATTTGCCAAGCTCCGGAGATGGGCTTTCAATCTCTCCAAGCACTGATTGGGCCAAATGACCTCCCTTGAATGCGATGGATCGCACAAGTTCGTCATGGTTGCAGGTTTTCATTCGTAACCCATGACACTAGTATATACTAAATATAAATTAAAATCATAAATATATGGAAATTTTTTTTTAAAACAATATGTGAAAATAATATATATCTAATACTTATATTTAAGTATTATTGAGTTACTATCACTCTTAATTGGGCCACCAATTTAATTATAAAATTACAGAAATAACTCTTTTTTTAAATTATAATTAATATTATTATGATGACACTTTTATCTTTTCATACTTTTATATATTTAAATAAAACAATTACAAATTATAAAATTAAAAACCGAACATGTGTTTAATAATATTAAAAATACAAATTTATTACTACTCACCAATATTTATTGTTCAATAAATTTTTGAATAAAATATTTTTAACATATTTCCTTTCACGGAAAGCGTTAAAATCTAGTTTTTTTTATTATACATGTTCTAAAAATATATATGCTAAATTTACATCCATAAATAAATTACAAATATATTTTTATAATATTAGTTTTAAATTTCAGTGATAAAATGATAAGATAGAGAAATATGAAAATGATTATATATATAGCCGACATCCATAAAAGAATATTTCAACATCCATACAAATATACCACATAAGTAAATAAGACAGTACCGCCTCGTCATCCCTACACTACTTTCTTAATTTCTTATCTCATATTTTCTTTCTTTCAAAATAAAAGAAAATTATGTAATCTCATATCAATATTCATTAAGCAGGCAAATAGACAAAGAAACATAAATAAAGTAAATTATCATGTGATGTGAGAGTTAGAGTGAGAGTATATATGTTATTACTATTGTTGTTATTATTGGCTTAAAATGATAGTATCTAACGTATTGGAAAGCTAATAATTAATTAATGACTTCTTTTTCTTAAAGAGAGAGAGGGAGAAAATCGCGCCTCTTATTTTGATTTGTTAAATTTACAACTGATGTCATAAGAATAACTCAAAGAGTTAAATTATTATTTGTCTCGTTTCTATAATTCGATGCTTTGTTTATTATTTCTTCCGCTGATTTTCTTTTATATATAATATATAACAATTATTAACTTTCAAGATGGATAAGAGAAAAATATAATGATGATACGTAAGGAATAAATCCAAACCAAACCCTACTTATGAATGATGATTAAGTAAACGTATCTCATTTTCTACTAATAGGCTAAAGACTTCACTTTCCTTTAAATTTAAAACTAATTGTTGGGTCTTATTTTAATGGAAAATTAATTCTAAATTACCTTCTTAAAGTTGGAATATTAATCGATTGACTCGATCTTTATGACCACTCCTTACATACAATATGTTACTATTTTTTTCTCTAATTTTTAGTGTCTATATCTCATCAGTATAGTTCGAGGATGATCTTAAAATTATAACTATAAATTGTTTATGTAAAATTGATATATCATGGATTAACTAAAGAATTTCTAAAATCATGAAATGTAATATATGAGGAGTTAGAGCGGGAACCCCAAGTTATCCAAATTTTATTTTGCTAAGGTTATCAAATGCTATGTATTAAATGATGCTATAAGTTTATTCAACAAATGTTAATGAAAGCATATTAACTATGGTAATTATAAGTAGAATAATTGAGTGTTATTGTAGAAAACATTTGTTTAAATTATGATTTAATAAATCTTTATTTTCCTTGCATGCACCACTAAGTATTTTCCTTGATTTCTTACATCATGTTATTTATTTCTGCGTAGGTTTTGAGAATAGTACATAAAATTAATTAATTCCTTTAAAGTCACATCATTACTCGTTAGATTTGAAGAGTATAAAAATTGCCTATTTTTATAATTAGGTTTTAGTGACATGTACTAGAGGTCCTTTTTGTTGTATGCATATAGGCTACTTTCATCTTACTGTGAGTCTTGTTATTTTGAATGACATTGATGGATGTGTTTGAAGAACCATTTGATCGGCTTAAGGTTTAAAACTATAGATGATTTGTGAACACTTTGAAAGCATGCATACCACTTTAATTCATCTTGAACTATGACTTAAATGGTATTGAACTTATTTTGGTTGCATTTACGTGGTTAGAAATGCTCTCAATACTTATTTAAATGATAGAGGAGAAAAAGTATTAGAACATTTTAAGTCAATAGGTAAAAAAATTACACTATCCATACTTGGCCCCTTGGGCAGTGCCACTATATTATTTCATGTATTTTAAGCTTCTAGAAGCTCATACTTGGTTCAAGACACCTCTAATCACTTATAAAAAATTCTAAATGATTTTAAGATAATTTTAAAACTTTCAAATTTATTTTAACAATTTTTTTATATCTTTGATTAAATTATTACAAAGTTCAAAATCATAAATATTTTAGAGATTTCTATTTCATATATATTGTGGTGGCACATCACATCTGTATTGATGACGAGACGTATGAGGAATGTTAGAAATCTTAAATTCGTAGATTAACGTATAGTTACCTTCCACAATAGCTCTATTCATATCCTCCTCTTCCCTAAAACGAATAAAAGCAAAAGAAGCATCATGCATCCTCCGTCTATGATTCCTTTACACCACGTAAACGTCAATAACCTCCCCGCATACCTCAAAAGCTTTCCAAAGTGTTGTCTTGTGAATGTTCTTGCTAACCCCATCAACAAAACCGTGAAAACCTTAGCAGAAGCAAAATTGAAACCTATGGGATCTTCTTTCTTCTATGAGCTTTGCTGCCTATCAGTGAAACCAACAGTATTCAAAATCGGTTCCAATAAAATCACTTCCGGGAAATTTATTTTTTAGTTTCAAAAGTGAGTCAAATGATATTACCCGTTTCATTTTATCTTTTTATTTATTAATTTAATATGCTTCAAGATATATGCCATCTTGTGAGCTCTACTTACGAAATCTGAAGTCCCTTCTTAAAAAAATTTTTTATATATTCGTTAATTATTGCAATCCACTTGTGTTTTAAGAGATCAGGAACCTTGGTTGTGATAAATTATATAATTACTTTATTGAAGTGGGATTGCCACCAACTTGATTATCTTTTAGTTGCTAATTAAGTGATTGATTACTCAGAATATGGGTTCCCACAAAACCATGACTACTTATTTCTCAACTTTTGCTTCATCCATGATTAGGTGTAAACTATTCAATTAATTAATTTATTCGAGAGTGGATAAACTTTATGTTTAGTGCAACGAGTAAGAGATTCAACCATTGGGCCATGCAGTAGTTATTTGCTTCAAATATTATAAAATCAATCTGTTTGAGTGCATTGGATAATGTTGGAATCTATAGTCGCAACAAAAAATTAGGAGGAAAGGGGGAAATAAAGAACATGTTCCCTTGATGGACGGAACTATAATGAGATTATGACAACTCATTTTTCAGAAAGGTTTATAGTACAACTCAAAAAATAAGTGGATGAATTACAAATGAGGAATGAGATACTCCTAGCAACATCAAATATATTAAAGGATCAGAAATATAATTGTCAATTCAACTAAGGCTGATAAAATTTGTGTTATTTACCAACAATTTGGTTCTTTCTTTTCTCAAATTTAACACAATTCAAATATTGCAAATATTAAAATCTGAATTTAAATATACTAAAATATGAATTAATTAAACTAAACATAATTACCTAAAATCAACACAAAATAAAATTATATAATCAATTTAAAACATATGATAATTAATTAAGAAGATAAAATTATTAATTAAAGACACATAAAGTTGGAAAGCCACTTGAGATTAAGAACCCTTGAAGTGGGATACCAGTAAGATGACAAAGGTGCAACTTTTAAAAGGAATACAATAATGGTTTGATCACAAATACAAAGGGGTACAATTATTGTTTTTGTCTACAAAACAAGTATATTTGTAAACAAAAGGAAATCAAATGTAATTTATAGCTAACGCTTGAATTCCAGGTTCACGATTTTCTAATTAAAATAATATAAAAAATTACTAAAATATGGAAATGGGAAAGTTAAATTTTTTTTTTCAAATAGACTCGACACCTCTAGTTAACGTCTTTAATTTATAGGAATTACTAAGCCCATTAGAATTAGAGAAATGGTTAATGAATGGTTAAAAGAACCTTGAGGTGTCAAGGTCCTAATAAAAATTGTAAAACCCAACACTTAAGGTATTTTGTAATGATAGTGTAATATTTAATCTGAAAAAAATTTCCTAGCAAAACCAAATTCTGAAATAAAATTTTAAATTGAGAGAAAAGATAATTAAAATATAAATAAACTAACTTCGCCACCCTTGATGTTGGAAAAACGAGGTATGTTGTGCGGTGGAATTCTAAAATTCTTTATACATGGTTAAGAACAATAGAATGTTGATATTCTAATACACAATTGTATTCTAATCTATTTTGATAAGTTAAAGAAGCTAAATTGCAATTAAACTAGAACTTTTCACAGGGAATTGCACCTTATAGAAACGATCATATCTCGAACTATAAATCACGAAATTATGTGATTCAAAAGCCATTTCGAATATGACTTGAATACCTACAATTTGTGCATAAGAATAACCTAAAAGGTAGTTAGAAGGTCTCAAAAAGTAAAGTCTAAGTTACCCTTGTGAAATCCAATGATTAATCTCGAACTTCCCATAGGGAATTGCACTATTTTATGAAAATGACAATATCTCATGTTACAAACCACAAAACAAAGTGATTCAAAAACCGTTTTGAAGAGAAATTGAAGATATACAATTTAGGCACAAGAATCACCCAAAAACTAGTCAAGAAATCTCGAAAAGTCCAGTCAAAGTTTGCCTAATTGAATCCTACGATATTGATTTTGGATTCTCACATAAATTCAATAGTTGTTTTCAACTGATCGGATCTTCTCCATTATTCTCTAACTCATGGATCATACGATATGTGGACATTGTTCCAAACATAAACACAAGTATTGAATTAGAACTCTGTGACAACCCTACACTCGATCCAATAGTCGAATCTAAAAGCAAGACATCACATTCATTGTTAGAGTAATTTAAATTGTTTCATTCCGTAAAACTAAGTAATTTATCTAGAAATTTTGATAAACCTCGTGCATTCTCAATTTCCAAACATAAATATGCACAATGGTTATTCAATAATCTCATTTAAAGCGATATGAGTTCGTAGGGGCTCAAATATTGACTTAGAATCCAAATCCAAACTCAAATAATATATTTTGAAATTGATGTCTCAAAACAATGTAACCATGTCTCGAGACATGCTTTCCCTATTAGAAAAATTAGTTTAAAAAATAGTGTTTTTAAGCACAGTGAAAGTTTAAAATGTTTCTTTGAAACCAAACCGTTGTAATATTTATAGTAGCAAACTTTAACCAAAACTATACTTGCACTTTGTATGAGGCGGTTTAATCGATCTCAACTTTCTGCTGAATGACTTTTTCCACTATTCTCGAACCACGAATTACGTTAAGTGTGGCTCAAAATTTATCGAACCAATCACACAGAACGAAAACTTTGTTAACTTTTAGTAGGAAAGTTAATTTTCTCTTGCAAAATATTCATTTTTCCCAAAAAACTTGAATTTATTCTGTAAAATAAATTTCCATTATTTTCTAATAGAATAATGATGTAAATAATGCAATCTCACAAGCTTAACTCATAGTTCCTATTTATAATGAATAAGTACGAGAGTTCTATTCGAATAAGACATGATTAAAGAGTAATATTTTAATAGAAACTACAACTTTTACTCTAAAGAGAAGTATAGGGGCGACGACATACCTTAGGGATACACTAGGGTTGCCATCCCTTACATGTATTATGGCCCTATTAGGCCTTTCATGTATTGGGTCAAAATATATGTGTTACCTAAACTTTTATTCAACATTTATAATTTTTCCAACCCAATAAATATTTTTTATTTCTAAAAATACTATTTAATTAATAAATTAATTAAATTAACTCAATTATTTTCTCAACCCAATTTTAACTTCGTTAAATTCATGACAACTTTATTGTATTAGAATCCAAGAGAAAATATATTTAATTGCCTTATTCAACAAATCCATGATGACTAATTAATTTAATTATCATTTCAAACTTCAATTATTTAATTACAATTAATTGCCTTAAATTACTTTCTAAGTCATCTTTTGTACTTAGTGAGAAAACACATTCAGTGGAGATAGTGATACATGCGATCCATTTCTCTTAGTTCACCGTTTTCCTTCATTTCTTATTGTTGGTTCTTTATGCAATTTGTTTTAAGTTATCTCGAGCTAGCGGAGGGATCGATTAGACATATATAATAAGGCCTCAAATATTTTGTAATTAAGTTTTGACTCTTCTCTTATTAATTACAACATTATTTAATCATGAAGTCATATCACTAAAGTATCATGATTGAGTTCTCGCTTATTATATACCATTATGAAAGACACTTATCAAGTGCCCGTCCAATGACATCATCATAAATGTGTTACCCTCATAGGATATCCTTAATCTCTTTGGGATAAATTTGTTCTCCTAATATGATCCTATTTTATCTAATGATAATCATTACATCTTCTTTCATGAAAATTCAATTACTATTAAATAGTAATTAAATCATTCATCACAAAGACAAATGACCCGTGATCATGTTACTTTTCATTTATCATGTAATGCCGATGAGAGGACATCATTTACCTTTTATTAGGCTATAAATTCTTTTCTTATGAAATGATGTTACATCATGAATAAGTCGTATACCTAAGTATCAGCTTTCTTTTCCTTATCTACTTGAACTTAGGCTTTCACTTACATTAAACATACGAGTCACGCATACATAGTCAATCATCCATTTAGGATTAAGGTATGTCACATTATGAACGTGACAAGTGAATAGATCTATAAACATATCTAGGATTTATTCTACTTGGGTCATGTCTATTGTATTGTCAATCTAGTCAGTCACATCTATAGTTTTATCTTTTCAAAGGCACCCGCTCTAATATACAAGACAATTTATCTCCCTAATTAGACTTAATATACGTCATATTAGTCGTTCAATTGATTTTCTCAATTTCGATTAGACTAAGGACGTATTTAGATTATCTAATAATATAAATTATCTTTTTTTATTATGATATGACCACGTAATATCACTTAGAATTAATTAAATGTTAGATAATCGATGACCTAATATTTGCTTCATTTTGTTTTGCGTGTAAAAAACTATTTAGGATAGTATAAAAAAAATATTAATGGTACTAATGAATATTTTATTGAACCAACTTGTTCAAAAAATTACAAGTACATATAAATGAAATCACTACACTAAATGCACTAGATCCCAATAATCTTTCACTTGCCCTAGTGAAGTAGATGTGTCATATTTTGCATTTTCATGCCCTCTACATGTTTCTCAAAGCTCCTAGCCATGAAAGTCTTGGTAAACAGATCTATAAGGTTCTCTTATTATATGAATTTGACTAAATCTATAATTTTGTTTGTTACTGTCTTCCTTATGATATGACATTTCTTATCAATGTTTTTCGTCTTTTAGTTTTTCGAAATCTATTAATGTTTGTAACATTTCTTTTGATTTCAGGTTATAGATGGCATGTGCCTAAGTCTAGGGAGCATTGTGAGTCTTATTTGATGGTATTTGGTTAGTTTTTATGGCATGGTCTTATTTGAACCTATAATATTTATTTTGGTAAACTTTGATACTTGATTCATATCTAGGTATATATGTTAAGATGTTATTAATTGGTTAATCAACTATGTCAGGGAGTAATGTATGTCTTGATCTAAGGTAAATTTGAAGCTGTTTTGGATATGATATTAAAGGTCAAATGTATGCAAATGGATTTTGTCACATCCCAAAAATTTAGTAGAATTGGGTCAGTAAATTAGGGGTTGAGTCAGGTATCGAAAATTAGGGTCGTAAATGGATAAATAAAGAATTAAAGTTATATATTCGGGTTTTTATTTTATTAACTAGCTCAAAATAAAATTCAATTTTGAGGTCTAATTTGAAAAAAAAAAGAATTTTAATTGATTTAAGAACTACTTAAAAATGGGAAGAATTAGGAGAGACTTAAAGGGAAAATTGCCCAATTTTTTAAAATTGGTCTCCTACATAAAGCCATTCATGTCTATCTCTTCTTCTCAAAAATCTCAAATCATTCAAAAGTTTTTCAAAACCAAAAAATAGATAGTTTTTTTCAAAATTAAATCATTCCTTCATATTTATTAACCTCCCAAACACCAAAATAACCCCCAATTTCAAACGAAAATAATGTTTTCTTCCCTGAATTCATCATTATTCTTCTTGAGCTCAAAACTTGAAGTATATTTATAGATCGTCATTTTCATCAAATTAAGGTAATATAATGTTGTTAATTTAGTTTGAGTTTTAAACGATTGTATGAAGATTTATTTAGATTTGATGTTACTAAAGCAAGCTTGGATTAAAAAAGGGCAAATCTCATAATCTTGAGTAAACCCATGTTTTCAAAGTTTTTTTTTCATTTGAACCTAATTAGAAAGTATTTCACTTCAATTTTATAGTTCATAATCGAATTTTTAAGTATAAAACATTTTCCCTTTTTACATGTTCTTGAAAGCTTAAATTTTTCGAAAAATTTAGAACCATGGTTTTAGGTGATATTAATGGTTTACATATGAAATTAAATGATATTTAGGATGTTTAAAATTGAAATTGAGGATTAAAAATGAGATTAGAAAGTCGAAACTTCAATTTTGGCAAAACTAACTAGTTTTCGGTAGTGAGAAAGGAGAGGCTTGAATTGTGTTTTTCTTACTATTTTTGGTTGTGTTCAAGGATTTTTTTTATGAGTTTGGAATTTTTTTTATGTGTGTAAAATTTTGGATCAATCGAGAGCCACTACGAGCAAGTCTAAAGGCAAAGAAAAGCTTGTTTGAGCTTTCGGCTAGTAAACGAAAGCGTGATTAGTGATTGTCCCGGAGTCGCTGCTGGTATGCGTGATTTGTAGTGTTAATTGAGAGGTTAGGAATAGCCTAAACTCCTATCCTAAGTTCTGAGCGTAAGTCTTTCTTATAATTTTTACCTTGTTTTAGTAACATAGGATTGTGAGTACTCACCTTTGCATTTTGTGATTTGGAAGTTAAGGCCCCGAGACAGGTAGGAGAGATAAGGGAATGTTGAGCTATGTCACACCCTAAAATTGGGCCTTGAATTTTTTAGGGTATTTTAGAAATTTTAGTCATAGAGTGTTCAGAATTTTGCTACAAGGTATCTCGGTAATGTTTCTATATATGGTTTTTTGGAAATTAAATCAGTTTCTGAAAATGAGTTTTAAATACCTTTAATTTTGAAAATAGGACTGATTTGTAAAAGAGTCAAAATTGAGAGTTTCTATAAAGCAATTTAACCAAATTTTAAAATTCATGCTAAAAAACCCCCTTCTCCAAATTGTTTCACGTAAAAACAACCCCAAAATTTTTGTTTGTCATCCCTTACTCTGTCTTGCTATTTCAATTAATTTTGAACTCCAAATTCTAATTCTTATCAATTTCTACCATCAACCTAGCTACAAATCTCCATAGAAGTTAAGAGAAACAACCAAAACATCATAGTTTCCTCTATTGTCAAGCTTTCGGGTTTCAAGTTTTCAATTAAACACAAAGATTTTCTTCATCTAAGGTAATGATTCAATTCCTTATGAGTTTTAATGTTATTTAGTCTTTAAAACTAATTTTTTAGTCGTTAAATCGCATGTTTTAAATAAAAGTCAAAAATTGGGTCATTAATGGTGAAATTTGGGATTTTGCATAAAAACTTGGTTCCAAAGTGTTTTTCAACTTGTTTTAACATTATTAGAAGGTTTCTAAACTTATTTTAAAGTTTCGTTAAGGATTTCTAACGTTTTAATGAATTTTCAGAAAATCGCTATAAAACATGTCGAAAAAGTTGATACCATTAATTAAATGCTTTATTGTAGTTTAAAGGTTGAGAATCAGTCGTAGAAGAACGGAATCGATTTTACGCAAAAAGATTAAGTGTAGACCGAGATATTTGGAAATCACATTTGTTAGTCGAAATTTTAATTTCATGAGGAATATAGCTTAGGCTTATGTTTTGATTGTTGAAGTGAGTCATTGGGCTGATTGTTGATTGTATATATTGTATGGTTATCATGTGTGAAGCATTGGGACCGTTGGAACCTTCTTCAAGTAAGGCGAAAAGTAAGGAAAAGTTAGTTTAAGCTTTTGGCTTTTCGACGTAAGCGTAATCGGTGAGTGTTTGGAATCGTTACTTGTAGACACGATTCATAGTGTTAATTGGAAGCTTAGGAATAACCTAAAACCCTATCCTATGTTTCGAGTGTAAGTTTTCTGTTTTCCCTTATTTTATTCTGATAAATTATGTGATTATGTGAATAATTGTTGATTGATTATTATGATGTGATATTGTGATATGAGGCATATGTAATGACTATTGTAAATTATATTATGTTGTAGGTATATTAAATATGCCAAATGATAGTGACGATGTTGTGTTAGCAATATAAATGTGCAGTGAAAGTGTGCAAAAGCTGGTAAGTATGTTTGTGTTGAATTGTGGAATATGATGCTAATATGACATGTTTTGTATGTAATAAACTGATTTTAGTGCACTCATATACATAGTTGGATATGTGATGGCTCAATGAGCATTATTACGACACTTAAAGTGAAATTAAATGTGAATTCGGTAAGCATGCATTGTACAAAAGTTTGTGATGCAAATTGATAAATATGAACAAAGATGATGTGCATTAAATCAGTATTTAAAAATGTGTAATTATATTGTGGATATTTTGGCCTTGTGACCTTATGAGACAGTTGGATATAGTTGACATGCCATAGGATTATAAGTACTCACCTATATGTGTGTTACGTGATTTCGGCGTTGAGGCCCTAAGACTTGTTGGAGAGATAAGGGAATGTGAGCTAAGCTCCATTCAACAGGATAGGTTTGGTGTATTAGAGAGTGTTAGATATATGTTACGCTTTTGGGATATGTTTGAAACTATAAGTTTACGTGGTGTGTTGGAGATCCATGTATCCTATAAGTGATGATCCAAGCAAGACTTTATTCATTATAGTATGTGTTATTGGTTATTTTTAGATATAGAAGTTAAGGCAATGTGGTAGACATTTATATGGGTTTTGCTAAGTAAATTTTGGACTATTAATTGCTATTTATGTTAAATGTATGTGGACTTGAATGTGATGTTGAAACTGCTATTTGGGAACATTTTGATGCTTTTCTTAAACTTTGTAGACTAGTTGTGTGTCGGTGTGAGTAGTGTGGTTCCAAGAGAGTGATCCAAGCAAGACTTTATTCATTATAGTAGGTGTTATTGGTTATTTTTAGATATAGAAGTTAAGGCAATGTGGTAGACATTTATATGGGTTTTGCTAAGTAAATTTTGGACTATTAATTGCTATTTATGTTGAATGTATGTGGACTTGAATGTGATGTTGAAACTGCTATTTGGGAACATTTTGATGCTTTTGGTATGACCTTTGTGCTGTTGTATGCTGAAATTTAGTGGCCTAAAGCAGAGGTATTGATATTCAGGTTTCAAAAATGATGCCTCTGTAATTTCAAAAGTGCAAGGAGTCAAAATACTGAATTGGTATAGATACTTTGGCTCGAGTATGGATACTCGGGGGTAAACTATCGATACCTTTCGAAAGGTACCTATAGTTCTCGATAATTCGAAATTTGGTGAAAAATAAAATGCCAAATTGGTATCGATTTTCCATGTGGTAACAGGTTTGGAAAATATTGCTAAGTGGTCTTAAAGCATGTTTAATGACTACTTTATTCTACTTTATAAATTCTTGGTATGATTTATCAATAGAAAATGAATGTATGACTTTTAGTTCGTGTGATTGCTACATTATTAATAACCGATGTAAAAGATGCCTGTGTAATAATATCGTTTTGAGATGAACATGAAGTGAGACGGTGGTGTAGCGTCCTAGTATTCAGGCTAAGCGACTAGGGTAGGTATAGGGTTTTACAAGCTAAGCTTCATTCATCGAGACATGTTGGTGTATTTGAGACTGTTCAGCTTTATGCTACACTTATGGGACGTGTTAGACTCTTTGAATTATTGGTGTGATGAAGGTCCATTTATCCAATGTATGGTGATAGAGTCCACTTTTTTGTTTCATAATCTCAAGTTGCCAATTTATCATTAAATGATTTATTTATGAAATATGTTATGTGTAAATGCAAGTGAGAGTATATACTAGCCTTTTTTTTTTTTATAATGAAGCATGATTATATTATTTTGCATTGATGAATTTATTGTTGTGAATGTGTCTTAGTATGCTTTTGCTTAATTTATGTTGTTGTGTATGTTTTGCTGTAATTCTGTACATTCACTAAGCTTATTCAAACTCACGCGCTCCACATTAAATTTTGCAAATAAGTAGCATTGTTAGTGTGGGTTGAGTGGCAAAGGAAGTAATCTAAGTAAGACATAATTCTCGAGTAGGTGGATTTGCGATTCTTTTGAAGTTATTGAATAAAGGCAATGTGGGTTATAATTTATTATTACTATTATTATTAATATCATTATTTTGGGATTAGACTTATGAACTGTTGATTTTGTATTTGGACTTTCGATGTGGACAAATTTTGATGCTTGGGATTGATATTAGTAATGCATTCTATAGTTGCTTGATGGATATGTGTTAGTGTATCATGAAAAATGGTTGAAAGATGATAGAAGGATTGGTTGAAGTAGACATTAGTTTTACGTTGAGTAGTAATATGTTTTAAGCATGAAAAATGTTTCAACTTGTGAATTTTTAGCATTCTCGGTAAGAGTATCGATACTCATGCTAGATTTAAAAAAATTTTTAAATGGTCTTTACTTCTCGAAGAATTCTATTTCTAATATTTATTTAAATGTTTAATTAGGCATGATTTTATCTCTAAAAGTTTATAATGGTAGTCTTTGCTCTTATTTGAAACTATGTATGCATATGTATAAATTCTTATAGTTGTTGTAGCAATCTATAACTCAGGTCCAGCGACTGTACTAGATTAGGAGTGCTACAAATTTGGTACTATGTAGTTTTAGCTAGGCTTATTTTAGGAAACCATTTTGCATGACTTGAGGGACCTTTTGGTTTGTTTTTAAGGTTACACAACGAGTGGTGTCGCAACTTCAAAACCGCAACATCACAACTTTGTCCCCCAACGTCACAACCTCACTTATTCCACATCGAGACTTTGCCAAATAGCCAATGATGTCATAACCTTACTCACTATTTTAGCATTATTTCTAAAACTTATCTAAAGGTTCACGGTCCCTTTCGTGGGCACAACTTGAGCCAAGGCATGGCACAAAAAAATGTGTTTTAAAACCCTCACATTTTACCTATTTTCTATGATTGTATAAAAATGTGTTAAAATTTGTTTTCTTAACTTAATGAAATGAGAGATTGTCATTTGAGTTACTCTAGAAATGGATGTGACATCGTTTATACGAACTTGTTGTTCGGGTCGGGTGTGGGGTGCCACACCATTTGGCACACCATGTTCAAAATATCTGTAAAATTAATATTTTATTTCGTAAATTTTTTTTAAAAAAGTTTCATTATAATAAAATTTAATTGTAACAAAATCTAAACAAAATAAAATTAAACATTTGAGTAAAAAATTCTACCATGTTTATGGCATGGTAAATTATGTGTTCCCAATGAAACCTTATAATGGTTTTTTTCTATAATATAATTAGGAAATTAGTGTTTTTTTTTATTTTTCTTGCTGGGTGGGAGAATTTTAGATTCTTTTAACAGAATTTTCAATGAAAACAAAATAAAATAAAGTGAGTTATTTATAAGAAAAATTCTTGGCACTTATGAGTATTATAATTCTTGGTACTAAATTAGATAGTTGGACATACTCATAATAAATATTCAATTAATGTTGATTGATTAAATTAATGTTGATTGATTAGACCTTGACACTTATAAATATTGAAATCTGTAGACTATACTTTATTGATACATCTATTCATAGTCAAAGGTATGAATTCTTTGAAGATTTAATATTATAATGATCTATTCATAATCAGAGGTATGAATTCTTTGAAGATTTATTATTATAATGACTAAAATCCCTAGATGTGAAAAAAAAAATCTATTCTAAAAGAAATAATTTTGGCATACATATTTTAATATTTTATATTTTTACATTATTTTAAATTTAGAAAAAAAAAAACAGTTTCGCATAAGATGTGGAGGGCTTATGATGAAGACCCACAAATTAAATAATATATAAAACCATGAAAATGAAATTTCTTCCCACCACACTCTCAAATTAAAGGAAAGAATATGAAAGCACCCTAATAAGCTAATACCATATTAAAAGTTGTTAGGTGGCTCATGGATCCATCACCAATGCAAGCTTTATCTCAATCTCCTCCATCTCTTTCTTCATTATTTCTGGATTATTATTGGAAAATTTAACCTTTTGCTTATACCCCTACCTAATATCAACTGTAAGGAATTTTGCATTAAGATGCATTTATTTATTTTACAATTACGAAATTAATTTTGGTCTAGTTCTCTTCCAATCCCATCTATATTATTATTTTTTGTTGTTGAGATTTAATTTTAAGATAAAATATTAAAACAATTGTTTAATATTTTAAATAGTAAATAAGTATAACCGATCTCGAGTTAATGACTCAAGCTGATAGTTCAAACAGGCTGAACAAGATTATGAATCATGAGTTCGGGCCTAGCTGAAATGATATCGTGAAAACCAAGCCAACTTGCTTAATTTTTATGCATTTATTATTAAAATATTCAAAAATTGATAATTTGGAAGAATGATATAGTAAAAATTTTACTTATTTGAACAAACACATTATGTTTGAAGAATGTCACAATTCTAATCTATTAAAATAAAAAAAAAACTGGAAATAAACATTAATAGTTTAATATCTCTATAACATTGTTTATAATTTAGGGATTTAGGTTTTTTCAAAAGTATTTTTATTTTAATTAAAATTAATGGCTTTGTTGAACAAAAGTCAAAGAATATACTTCTTTATATAATATATATTAAGCTTGAGAGAATTAGCGTGTTAATTTTTAAAATATATATATAATATATATATAGAAAACGAAAGAGACTTAAGAATTTATAATGGTATGAATCTAATTACATACATCTACTATTTTAGTTTACTATACTTAAGGATTTCTCAAATTCACTATATTTGAACCTTTCAAGGATAATATTTAATCTTGACAAAAAACTATCTTTTCACTAGGCAATATAGAATCACTTCCTTTTAAGATTTTCTGCCTAAAATCTTAAGTAATCCCTTACAAAGATGAGATATAAGAACAAGGATTAAAGACACCTCTCAAAGGAAGATATTACAATAATAAAATTCACTCAATAACAAAAGAACACTTGAAAAGAATAAGAAAAATGGTTATTCAAGTGTGTGTATGAAAAACAACATGAATATCAATGAAAAGGATGGATTTTAGAGCAAATGGCTTTACAAACTTGTCTCTTGTCTTCAACGTTAAGCTATTGACTTGTAGTTATGCCTTCTAATAGCCTTAGAGCCATTTGGAGACATTAGGGGTCAATTAGAGTTGTTGCTACAATTAATTCATGCATTAATTGTAGATTGCAAACTACTTGTATCAGTACAAGTGGACTTATGCCGATAGAAGTCCTGAAAATTATGACCATTGGAGCCATGAGTATTGGAAGATGTCTACTTGTATTAGTAAAAGTTTGAAGGTTTTAAGGGTTAAGACTTGTACCAATAGTTGTATCGGTAGAAGGTAGGGGAGATCAAAAATTGCTTATTGACTTGGTTGTATCAATATAAGTCCCTTTTAAGTATCAATAAAAGTCTAATGCTTGGCTTGGAATGCTCTCTAACATATTTCTATTGGTAGAATGCAACCCAAAGTATCGATACAAACTAGGGTTGTATAAGTAGAAGGGTTCCCAAGTATCGGTAGAAGTGTGAAAGGATTCTTGGGTTGCTCTCTGACTTAGTTCTACTAATACTTGTGTAGCCATGTATTGGTAAAGTCTCCTAAAATTGTAAAATTTATTTTGAATCAAAGTTTTTCAAAGGCATTTTATCATTTTAAGTTTCTAAACACTTTAAAAATAATATTGAGAGCTTTATATCAATTAATTGCAATTTAGAAAAAGAAAATTTACAATTTAACTTTGTTATACCAAAACATTTTACAAAGTATTGCTAACTATTTGGAATTAAGAAGTAACTTTTATTATTTATTATATTACTATATTGATGTTAGATTAAAACTTTATTGTTCGTATTAAATTTTGATTATTAGGAAATCTTTTATTTAAACTAAAATTGCAATTTGTGTACATTTTCATTATGATTTGAATCACACTTTCAATAATGAAAAATTAATAATTGGCATTATAAAATAGATGTAATAAAATTTAACATCTTATTATTTTCATTATATTAATAACTAAATGTTTTAAAATAAATAGTTAAAATTTCATTATTATTTTCATTAATTTTAATTATGATTTGAAGTTTCGTAATTTCAAAATAATTAACATATTTTAATTCAATGTAATATATTTTGTAAAGTGTAGGCATCTAACAACATGTTATATGTCATGTTTTTATTGATTAGTGTTGCGTTTAGGATAAAAAAATAAAATTAATAGTTTAAATATTATCTTTTATAAAAAAATTTAGCTACCTAAATGAAAAAACGATAAAATATAAGGACTAATATTACATTTAAGCCTAATATACATCGCCATTTCCTACATTTGAAATTTTTTTTAAGAAAATTGTTTTGATTAGCAATGCATTAATGTTGATTGAATAATTTATTATATTCCTTGGCGCTGCCGTTTCCAATTAGAATACAAAGAGAGACAAAGACAAAAGGGAAAAGGCCGAGAAAGACCACACCCATTATTGAATTTATATATTTGCCGTGAAGCGAGTGAAAACATTTATTGCATCAAATTTCATTGTAAAGTTGTTACCCTATCTACCTCACATCGCTGCAATTCTGAAATCCTAAATTTTGTTACTCATATATATATAGTAAAATAATTTATTTGGTCTTAATCTAAATAAATTGTTTTAATTTTTTATTTTTTTATCAAATTACTTCAAAATAAATTTAAAAGTTAATATTTATAATTTATCAATATGATATATACATAAATTGTTACGTCAATAATAATTAATTATTTTTTAAAAAAATTAAAATTTTAAAAAGTATAAAATTAAATAATTGATAATATGGAATACACATAGATGTCATGTCAAGAAAGTTAATTTAAGTTAATTTTTTCATCCATTTTAGAGTGATTTGATAAACAATTCAAATTTAAAAACTAAAAAAATCAAAGAATTAAATAGAAGACTAAAATTAATTCTATGAAAATTAAATTAAAAAAAAAAGACAAAACAAAAATCAAACATTTATAAAAAGAGAAATGGTGGTACTAAGTTAAATACTGTGGGGAAATATTAAAAACTGCTCATTTGTACAATGCTTACGCTGTTCCTTAATGCAAAATCACAGCAATTGCCAAAAGAGTAAAGTAAATAACTGGGCACATTTGGATAATGGTGGAAGAAAGATATTGTTTCCTAATAAGATAAGGTTTGAATTATAAAAAACAAGATAATAAAGAAATCCCTGAGAGAAAAAAATGATAATGATAGCAGTGATAGTAAAATTTATCTGCAATTTGCAGTCATTTTTGTCTCGTTTCAATCATACAAATATTGAAAACCTGCAGAGTAGATAATTATCATAACATGAAGGTTAAAATAGTGACTTGATATGGTTATCTAAGCCATTTTCACCTAATTTTTTAATCAATTCTACTTATTCATATCTTAGATTTAATAGGTGTGAGATAACTGATTTTTTTTTTTTATAAAAATAAGTTTTAGGTACTACATAAAATAATTAGGGTAAATTATATTTAAGATTATTAAACTATTAGTAAATTTATATTTTAATTATTTAATTTTAAAAGTTATAAAATATTCATTGAATTATTTAAAAATTTCATTTATATTATAAACTATTTGAATGTTTTTATTTAAGGCATTATATTATTAAGGTTTTTTTTTTTTAAATAGAGCTAGTGAGTTTCAAGCGATAATTCGGCAATCGGCACAGTGGATCAATACCCATTGTCGAATAGAATATACCTTCAATCTAAGTCGATCCAAAGATCAATGTCGAAGATCGAAAGAAAACTATTTAAATTTTGGATTACAAATTTGTAACGTTCAAATGTTGTTTCATGAAAAAAATTGAACTATAGAAAAAAAAAGAATGAAAACTTTCGATTGGTACAAACAGTGTGAATGAAAAAAAGCCATACAACAATATTTTTAATAGTCTAATGACTCAAATAAAATTTTTTAAATAATTTAATTACTATTTTGTAAATTAAATAATTAAAATATAAATTTATTAATAATTACATCAACTAATTAAATTCTATCCTCGATACTATGCTTTAGAAAAAGTAAATAATTACTAGCAAAATAAAAATAAAAAAACTTTATTTTGAGAGATCCGTATGCAAAAGCAAATATAAAGAGTATAAAACCATCGGTATCAATGAACTTTAAGGAACATGTGGGATACACGTCTAATAGAAGCTGTGAATGATGAAGTGTTTTCAATAACAAGGACATATATTTTGTATGGGGCAGGGCATGTAGGACTGCACAGGACAAATCAATTACAATTTTCTGATCAAAAAGCTTCCAACTTATGTCAACTTTTACAAGCAACATTCTCAAAACTTTTTCACCAAATGCTCCATTCATTTTCATTAAATTTACAACAAAATATAAACTGTGATGTGATCCTCATAAAAGTCTCCATGTGAGAAAGTTAAAGCATTTTGGCGCCCAACCTTACCACTTGAAAGAACCAAAACTAAGGACACTACCCAACAAAGCAGCAGGCAGAGGCCTGCATACACCAAGGTACAAATGAAACAACATTTCCCACGACATATGTCTTGTTTGGTAGCTAAGAAAATATACAATCCTTACATATTTCCCACAAATAATTGAGATAATTTTACCACTCTAATCTGGTTAGAAAAGAGAGAGGAAAGGGCAGAAGCATTGTAGCAGTCAATTTATCAACTCCCTGACAAAAACAAAACTGTAACTAGGTAATATTTTCACCATTTATTTTACTCGTAAATTTCGGAGGAATCAAGGATTGTTTAGTGCTAAGAATGCCATTCAATCACAATAGCAATTTATACAAGGGAAAGCACTTAAAAAGTATTGGTGGCACCCCATCTTTTTTATAAAATTCGTCGCTGAGAATCATTATACGTAATGACATGTCGACATAGACCTGAAACAATGTTCCTTGTTTCACACTGAAATGGAAAACCCTATCTTGTTTGCTAGATATGGAAGTTCAGCTTTCACATCCATGCGAGTTTTCATGGTTTTTGAGAGAGTTGAATGCTGAAATGTATCCATGATTATAGGATAGGATTGAATCATAAACTATATTTCCTAATTTGCAGCTGTTTGGTTGCTGCCAATTGTTATATTATTTGTTCCATTTGAACTTATAAATCATAATCTTCCCGAGGACTAAGAGTGGATCTCACTCGTAAATCTTAACCTGGGATTGGGTCAGCGACCTTGAATGCAAGAACATCTTCCATCACTCATCATAAATTCCAAACCAACAGAAAACATATTGAAAATGACAGGGAATAAGGCAGTTGTAGTGAGTGAAGATATGATATTTGTGGAGGGTGAGTCAGTACTTAAGGGGGTAAGTGACCCAATAAGAGAAGCAAATGGGAAATGGGTCAGAAGAGCACTTGTTTCCTAATGCAAAGACACTGATGACTTCACAAATTGATTCACAAGAGACACGGCTGCGGAGCCCTACCACCCTTTTGTCTCTTTCTTCCTACAACCTGCCCTTCCCAGCCAGCAGCGGTCACTAAAGAAAAAGCTCTCCCACTCACCCAACTGTCCCTTTTAACCAATCGTTTCTATTCCTCTTTTCCTTTTTTTATTCCTTTTTAGATAACCTTGTAAGTCACGCACGTCTACACACACACCCCTCATAGCTGCTGCAACCTTTCACATATTAACCGACTATAATTTTTAAAGGAATCGAAAATAATGTTTCATACATCCCTCGGTCTATCTGAAATATTAATATATTTTATATTTATTTAAATTTGAGTCAATTTAAAATATAAATTTAAAATTTTATTTAAATTCGTTTATATTTATAAATTGTTAATTCAAACTTATTTTAAACTTACTCATAATAATTTTTAAAAATTTTAAAAATATATATTTATATTATTTTTAATTTAATATTTAATAATTTATATATTTTTATTCATTAAAATTTTATATATAATCACTTTAACTATTTTTAGTGTTTACATCATAATAGTAGTACGGCTATAGATTTAATTTTTATATGTAATAAACTGACATAACATAAAACATTATTAGCTTAAAAATAGGTTGGGTCGCGTCGGACTCGGGTTTTGAATGTTCAAGTCCGAGCTTGGCCCACATTTTAAATGGGCCTAAATTTTTTGTCCAAGTTTATTTTTCAGGCCTAATATATTTACCCAAATCCTCTCAATTTTCGGGCAAACCTTCGGACTTACACGGATATTCCAACTCATAAACAAGTCTAGCTATGTCCCAAACTTCCTACACGCCTCTTTTATTTTTTGGGCTTTTTTATTCAAACCATCTACAGGAATCATTTATTCGTCGGAACAAATATTTTATCTTTTGGAAAGTCATAGTGTTTACATTTTTCTTTTAATTTGACAATTATTCCTTTCTAAGCTAAATTTAATTATTAATATTTCAAAAAGAGTGAAATCAATCTTTTTAATAGAAATTATAACTAAAACATCAATTTTTAACAATGTTGATGATAAGGAACCAACAACGAAATAAGATTGCAAATGATACCAAATGATAAAAAACGGGTGCAGAATAGGATCGTAAGTTTATCCAAGTCTCGAATTTGATGTAGGACTCTAGACAAATAAAAAAAATCTTGGAGTTTGACGTAACCTAAAACGCAAACGAATCCAAGTTAGATCTAAGAATAACAATTAAAATAAATTATTAAGATAGAAAAAAAAAGAACAATTAAATAAATTAAAGATTTGAACAATTAAACAATAATAAAATAATAAAGAAAATAAGATAGATGAAAAAGATGGAAAGTAGCGTGTAGAAGCCCTAAGGAGCCTTGAAAACAAGATGAATCTATAACCCCCTTCAAACGATTCTAATTTTTCCTCCAAAAAAGAAAACTTGACAATAAAAAGCTTGAAGATGATTGGAATATGACAAGATTGTTAAAACACTTTTAAAAGAAAACTCAAAGAGAATTTTTATTAACTTAAAGTGAATAATGAATGAATTGGTTGTTGATTGTGTACAATGATGAGACATTTATATAGGCTGGCTAAGTAAATACAAATAAAACTCTTAAGCATACTAAAACTCTAATTAACCTAAGCAAGAAAATTTTTGAACTAAACTTCTTATTGACATAAAACTCCTAAATAACTTAAAATACTTAAAAATAACCAAAATTTGAAATAAAATAAATAATGAAATAATAAGAGCTAATAAATACAATATTAGACTCATATATAATAAAAATTAAACCTAAAAATCTAACCCAATATGATTTAAACTCGAATTAAAAACCTGAAACTCGTAATTTCCGTAATAATCTTATCTAGAAACTTTGCTCGTGAAATCTTCACTAAAATAGTCATAACTTGAGCCCCCTATCTCAAAATTTAGTGATTCAAAGTGCATTGCGAAGCTAAGAGATAAATTTTCAACTGCAATGCAGACTTCTAAGCTCATAAATGTCTGCATTTGATCTAAAAATTCATCGCAAATTGACTAATCTTTTCAGCTTGAAAATTGGTAGCTTGGTTGAATTGACTTTAATAAATTTCACTTATTTCGTGCATGTATCATTCCCCATTTACTTGAAAAGATTCATGCTTACATATTGTCTTTGATTGAATCTTGGTTTGATTTGCTTGGCCTTTGACCTTGTTATTGGGCCTTGAGGTAGTGTAAGCTCATCACATCCATAAGCCTGAAATTGGGCCTTGAGACTTGCATCATTTCCCCTTCTTTAAGAAGATTTATCCTTGAATCTTTAGTTGTAAAAAAAAAAAGGGATTAGAACTAATAATAATAAAAGTAAACAAATACTTACCTAAGCTTTCCTGTACACAAAAAAATATCTCCATAATCAAAGACATGATTTTGATCCCCTAAATCAATATGGATCAATTAGCTCTCCTTAAAATACAAACCATCAACACTAAACAAAGAAATGTTAGGCACATGAATGTTCAAGTAAAAAATAATTTGTAACTCTCTTTGAATATGTATGGTCATCCATTTTAAAGTCTTAAATAAATTTATAACAAAATCAGTATCATACTTATAAAAAAAATTCAAGGTATGCGTTCTTAAATCAATTTCTAATGTTTCTTTACCTTTCTTACATTGTAGCTGTAACAATCCTTAACTCGTATCTGTCGTTGGAACAGGGTTATAGAGCATTACCAAAACTTTCAGAACATTTTTCAGATAATTTACGAAATTTGCTATTCATTAACTGAGATTATTCATATCATCCCTTAAATGGACCTTTGAGGCCCAATACGAGCATTAGAATCAAGTCGAGATTTAATCAGAGACTAAGAATTTTTCGCGAAATTACAAAAATTTTCTATGTTACAAAGCTCACACGCCCGTGTGGTCCAAGGGACATGCCCGTGTGACCCTGGGACACACCCGTGCTGCAGGCCGTGTTCGACCCCGTGTAACTCTCTGACTTGTGCACATGACCATGCCAACGCCTGTGTGCTAGGCCGTGTGGTTAATTAATTTTCTTCGAAATTAGGTGCAGGTTTCACACAGCCAAGACAAACACCCATGTTCTAGACCGTGTAGCACACACGGCTGAGACACACGCCTGTATCTTTGCCCATGTGCTCAATTTTGAGTATTCTATTTCTTAAATTTAAGGTGCAAGAGACGCACGACCTAACCACATGCCCATGTACCAGGCTATGTGTCACACACGGTTTAGACACACGCTCGTGTGCCTGTCCGTGTGGACAAAATAAAGCCATTTCTAGCTTCATTTCTCATCCAAAATTACACCAATAACCTGCACTTAAAAATCACATCCAATACCAACCAATTCAAACATTCAAATTAAGCAAATTCCATCATTCAATAAAACATATCATTACATGCATACATGTTTATAATCTTACCTTGGCATATTTCATATGATAGACATAATTTGAACAACCATTTAACATATATATAGCTACCATAGTATGACATTAGAAGTATATAAAAAACAACCATTACTAGCCATTCTAATAGCTAGATTACAAACCACATATTTAAGTCATTTATGGCCAAATTAGCCTATACATGCCATTATACCAAAATGATTTTACTATATATACCCAAAATAAGCTAGTGGATAGTGTGATGATGCTCTAATGATCTCTAACCTTCGCGAGCTTTCGAGCACTATAAAAAAGGGGAAAATAAAACGGAGTAAGCATAACATGCTTAGTAAGTTCGTATAACAGAAACTAAACTTACCAATCCCGTTTATTAAATCTAAGCATACAATATCATGTTTTCCATCCATTTGGCAAAATTGCCTAAACACATGCATTCAATTAAACATGTTAATCACAAAATCTTCACATCAATCAAGTAAACATAGGTGAGCTTATCATGCAATATTCTTTCAAGATATTATCATTTCATCTCATAATTTTCTCATCATGTCAAGAGTTTTGTCCGTTGAATTATTAAAATTTCGATGGATACTCAAGTAGTACACTTAAGGTGTACAATTCAATAACCCATCAATTCTTATTCAAGAGTACCCATTAGAGCATTTAATCAAAGAACACACTTTCGAGCTAAATATCATATTACAGGATTACCAGTCCAGGCTAAATCCTTTATGTTACGTATGCTCAGAAGAGCTCAATTAGGATTACCAGTCCAGGCTAAATCCTAATTGTAACATATGCTCGAGAGGGTTTACATTAGGATTACCTGTCCGGGTTAAATCTTTTCTATAATAAGGTCAATAGGATTACTCGTTCGAGCTAAATCTCGTCAGCAACAAATGCAAGACTTCATTTTATAAGGCAATCACATTTATCCATCGAAATTCAATATTCAAACGAGACTTTACCCCTTTTTTTTTTACTTTTCCAAACATGTAATCATTTCACACATTTATAATATTCACTTAAATATAAATTATAATGTATACAATCATAAAATTCAAGTTAACATATTTACATGCTCGATTAAGTTACACGAACTTACCTCGACACTAGTTCGCGTATAAAATCTACTAATCCGAAACCTTTTCTTTTCCTCGATCTAACCTTGAATTTGTGTTGTCCGAATCTATATAAATAACTTTAATCATCAATTTCACACATTTCATATTCATTTGGACTCAATTTATGTCCTAGGTAAAATTACCATTTTTCCCCTAACTTTTCCATAAATTCCAATTTCATCCATAGGCTTGGAAAATGAAATTTACGCAATTTACTCCCTATTCCAAACCTAACCGAAATTCCATCTCAAAATTTATAGCACATGTATTATAAAAATTCAGAATTTTTCATCAAATTTCACAACTTTACATTTTAGTTCCTAAATCGTGTTTTCATCAAAAATCACTTTGTAAAAGTTGTTTATCTATCAACAACCTTTCATTTTCTACCATAAAATTTGAATTTTCAGCACATGATATCTTTTATCATCTTTTTAATTAATTAATTAATTATTTCAATTTCTAATTTAGTCATTGCCCTTTTTCAAAATTTCAATAGATGAGTCACCAAAATATCTACATACTTTTCTTAAATGGTCTAATTACCATATAAGGACCTCTAGTTTGAATTCCATAGCTATTTAATCCTTGTAGATACTAGAATTTAACTTTTTCATTTTATGCGATTTAGTCCTTCTCGTAATTAAGCACTTAATCGATAAAATTTCCTTATCGAGATTTTCACATGACATTTCTAACATAATACGAACCATGTAATAAAATAAAAATAAATTTTATTTTCGGATCAGATTTGTGGTCCTGAAATCACTATTCTGATTTCACTGAAAAATGGGCTGTTATAGTAGCACTTGTGGAGAATTATCAATGTTCAACTTACCTCGCTTAAGTAAAATCTTCTATCAATGGTAGAGTAATGTAATTGAAAGTCCATTAATGGATTCTTTAAGTCATGTAACAAAGAAACACCACTGAACAAATTTGAGTTAGGGTTAGTTAAAACATAATTATTCTTCACTTTTATATGGGGATTTTCATGCTTTTCATTTTCTTTTTCCACTAGAGAACTCTCCAATTTTACCTCATATGAATTTTCACACACTAAATTTGGACCATCAAGTAGACTTTTATCACTCTAGGTCTCTTTTCTCTTGATCTTTTCACATGATTTTTCCTTACTTCTTTTAACAACTTGTTTTCCAGTGGTGTCAGAAACAGTGGTTTCGAGGCCACAAATCCAATGAGTAAGTTGATAAATATTGTTATTTAATATTTACGAGTCAAATATGGTTTTAAAAAGGTTTTTTATATAGTAATTTATGTTATATGAATGATTAATTAGGTTCAAGTGGTATGACCCTAAAGTCAAGTGATTTTAGAAAATGAGGTATTAGGACCTCGTTTCTATAAACCAAGCCAAAATATTTTATCAAATATTCATGAAGTGTTATTAAGGTTTTATTAAAGTTTCGCTAATAAATTTTAATGTTTGGATAGTTAATTAAGCAAAAAGGACTAAATCGTAAAAGTAGAAAAAGTCAATCGCTATTAATTTAAAGGTGTTAATTGATTAAAGAATTATAATTGTATGGCCTTAAGGGATAAATTAACTATCCTGAAAATAGTGGGACCATTTTATGCTTTAATTTATTTTAATTTTAATGTTTTATATGTTATTTTTATTAATAAATTAAAGTAAAAAGGTTAAAAAATAAGTAAAAAAGTGGCCATCTTCAACCTTTAATTTTCCTTGTTTCAACCAAAAGCCATAGCCAAAGGAGAAGTTAAGTTCAGGCATGCTTCAATTTATGCATGGTAAGCCATTTTTCACCCGTTTCTTTTAATTTTTATGTTTTTGAGATCGTTACAATTAGGTCCAGTTAGTCCGTACCTTTGTTTTTGAAACTGTTAAAGATTTTGAATGTTTCCATTGATGAATATTTGTGATTTTAGATGTTAAATGATGAATTTGAGGTATTAGTTGTTATTTATAAGTATTCTGTTAAGTAATTCTGATGAATTTAATGATTAGGATTAAATTGTTGAATTAGTAAAAATACAAGGACTTGGTGTGAAATTGTTACAAATATAGACTTTAATTGAAGCTATGAACATTCGGTTGGCATGGATTTTCAATAAAAATGGTTAATTTGAATGTTTTAGGCTCAGGGACTAAATTGAATAAAATTAAAATATTGGGGACAATTTTGTAAAAATGTGGAAAAGGAATAAATTGAATAAAATGAATTGGTTTTTCTATTTGAATGAATGAATTTAATGAAATTATTAATTTAGATCAAGAACGAGTGGAAAATCAAGGAGAAGAAAAAATTACCAAATAGCCCCTGTACTTAATATTTGTTGCAATTTAGCTAGGTAAGTTCGTATGAACTATAATTGCTTAAATGTTGATTAAATTGAATGTTTTATGTGTTTTTTTAATGTAAATGGATCAATATATATATGATTATATATTGTTTTAATGCTATATATTGAGTTATATGTTGATATGTTAATTGCTTCGTAACTGAATGATGTAAATCCAACAATATCACGACGATTATCAAGCCTCGTTTGAACCTTAGAAATTCGTAGGATAAAAATGACATGGCATTAGGGTTTTCATGTTTCAGGTGCTGGTCTTGAATGTCCTATCGATGGCTGGGGTCCTACAATTGTTGCGAATACTCCACAGCTCGTGTGAGTAACATTGTGTAGCTTACATACCGATGGCTGGGGTCCTACAATTGTTGCGGATACTCCACAACTCGTGTGAGTAACATTGTGTAGCTTACATTTGACCCACCGGTCATGTGAGCAATGATGTAAAGGAAAGGAAATGTTACAGTTATATGTTTAGCACAATTCGTGTGAGTTATCTAGTGTATCAGATGGTATTCTAAACGGTTTAACGGGCATGAAAAGGAAAGAAATGGTAAGTATTCAAAATAAAATATGTCATTTATTTATGAAAAGGTTGAAATGGTAAGTTTCATTGAAAGTATGATATGTTAAGGAAAATGATGAGTTTAAATGAATTATATTAATGTGAAATGGCTTACCTATATTAAATTAATGTAAATTATGTTTGAATATGCTAACATGTGTTGTTGATGATGCTTAGGCTTGTGCCAAGCTTATGGTTAGATTATATCATGCTTAATTGTAATGTTATACATTGAAATGGTAAGTGTCCAAATAGAAACATGCTTATGTTCAGGGAAAGGTGGTATGAATCAAAAGATGTATTTTCTAATGAAATGGTTTATCATGTGGTTGATCCCAAATGAATTATCTATAAATGCACTAACTTGTGTATTGATTATGATATTTAGGCTTGTGTCAAGCTTATATGATTGGTGAATATTTATGCTTATGTCTTGTATTATGCAAATGAAATGGGTAAGAAAAAGGTAACGAAATGGTAAGTTTATAATTAAGATGTAACATGATGATATAAAAGGATTGATGAGTTAAAGGACTTACTTATATGTGAAAAATTACTTATGCTATAGATGAATTTACCTATGTTGTGAATAAACACACTAATTCGTGAATTGATAATGTTATTTAAGCTTATGCTAAGTAAATGGAATGGAAAGTAAGTAAATGAAATAAAAAGTAAGTAAATGGAGTGGTTCACAGTTTATGAAAAGGTTAATGATTGTGTAATATGTCTTATAAATCCTATTATGTTAGGAATGAAAAATATATGTGATATTGAGGGACTTTGTAACAGCTCGATTTTGACCCTAATCGAAATGGTGGTTTCGGGACCACGAATTCGAGTAAAAAAAATATTTAAAAATGATTTTCTGTGTTTAATATGTGTGAATTAATATCTGTGAAATTTTCGTGATTTAATTTTATCATTTGCATGTCCGATTAAATAAAAGGACTTAATCACGTAAAAAGAAAAGTTAGTGTTTAAATGTGAAAGTGCTAATTTTTTGTTGTCTTTATTAGTGGAGGCATTTATAATGCAAATAAACCATTGGTTTTATAAGTGGACGGTTTTAGACATGATATCTGGTTTACTAATTAATTTTGAAAGGTTAAATGTGTAAAATAATAAATGATATATATGTTATATTATTATACAAATTAAAAGCCATGTTTTAATGTTCATCTTTGACCGAAATAAAAAGAAGAAAGAAAAGAAATAACAAAGCTAGGTATTCGGCCATTTTTTATTCAAATTCAAGGTTAGTTTGGTTTCAATTTTTGATAATTTCTACGTTTTTGAGATCGTTGCTTCGAGTACTATCCGACCCATGTTAGAATTTCTAATTTTGATGAATGTTTTGAGTTATGCCATTGATGAATATTTGTGTTTTGTGATGTTTGATGATGAATTATTAAAGATATGTTTTAGATTAACATGTTTTGTATTGGAGTTTTTGATGATTTTGAGTAATTAGGACTAAATTGTAAACATAATAAATTGAGGGACTAAAATGTGAAATAAATGAAATATATGGACTAGTATGAGTATAAGGAATATTCAGCCTAACTATGTTGTTGTGAGATTTTGCATATTTTGTGTTTTATGCAATAGGGACTAAATTATGAAAAATGTGAAATATTAGGGATAAAAGGTAAATTGCCGATTTGTGTGTTTTTGGATGAATTTGGTTAAATATTTGATTAAATAAGTTTAATTTATATCAATTTAGATCAAGAAAAGAGAAAATCAGATTTGGATCGGGGGAAGACCAAAATAGTCGAATAATCGATTAATATTGTTCGTCGACATCCAAGGTAAGTCTTTAAGCAATTAAACATCGTTAATTTTGAATGTAAATTAGTTTAATATGCTGATTTGGAATTCATAGATTTATAATAAGTTAGCCAAATATGTTTAAGCATGGAAATAATGTATTTGAGTTTAATTCGACTGAGTTATAACATTTGAAAGTCCGTACGAACTATATGGAATATCTGGAATTTTTGATATATGAATTGTTTATGAGATAACTTTATAATGGTGATATTCAGACTTTGAGCCTAACAAGCCTTGTGCTGGTGAATTAAATCGGGCTTTATGCCTAGCAGGCTTATTGCCGGTGTATAAAATCAAACTTTGAGTTTAGCAGGCCTTGTGCCAGTGTGAGATACAGGCTTATGCCTAGCAGGCTTTATGTCAGTGAATTATTATAAGTTTATGCTTAAAAGACTTTATGCTGATGTGGTAATTGAATACGTCATACGAGCTAAAATGATCAGGTACGTGATAGTTGGTTACCTATTTGAAAATAGGGTGAATTGATTTCTTGATATGTGATAAAAAAAAGGATACATGAAGTGGTTGTAATATATGTGTTAATATGAGAAATACATTTGGCCTTATAGTTGTATATGGATGTAATGTTAAAGTTTAAGTGATGAATATATGTGTCTATGAAAATAAATGTATATTCGTTTATATAAGACAATATGGTTTTGAAATTTGAGAATATATTGATGATGTATACATGTATATTTGGCCAAGGAGAAATTTTTCTATGAAAGTATATGTGTTATATGTGTATGGAATTAAAAGTTTGAAATTATATGTGATTACAAATGCATAAGTCGATTTATTTGATTGAAATGATTTAGTATTGAGATGTTATTATGCATTAATTGTTTAATTTGCTTAAGGCTTACTGAGCTAAGTTAGCTTACTCCGTGTGTTTTCGTTTACTCTGTTTTATAGATTTTGTTTACAAGTTACGAGCTTGGGGATCGTCAGTAAAGATCATCACACTATCCACTGTTTCGGTAATTATATAGTTTAACCTGAACTATGGCATGTATAGGATGGAACATTCTTTTGAAATGTTGATTTTGGATTTGTATATAAGCCATGCGAAAATGACTTAATTTTCTATACTTGATTTTGGTTATATTTGGTTGTGGCTTGAAACCGTTTTGGTTATATTGCTATGGGTTATGAAGTGATGTTATTCATGATAGGTATTTTTATTTTTTGGAAATGGTTAATGATTTTGGAATGAATGTATGGGTGACTCGACTAAGATATTCATAGAATAAGTTATATGTGATTGAGGTGGTTGTATTAAGTCAATGAATTATATTTGTTTAAGCATTTACATGTTGATTATTATGTTTGAACATGAAATAATCTTGTCATGATATGGTTATTATTTGATATGACAATATTTATGCTATTAATATAAGTATATATGTTAGTTAAATGACTGTAAATGAATTAAGGTTATTCGGTTATGAGATAGAAGACATGAATATTTCTTTTTGAGCTATATATGGTTCGGCATTTGTGATTATGCATGAATTGAAGTGGTTTGATGTATTTTTTTAAATTTATATGTTTATAAGATAAAATGTTTTTAATATGGGTATTGGAAATTCGGTTAAGATTTATGTTCTTTGATAAGTAAGAAGTTTATATATATGTAGTTGTGAATATTCGGTCACTATGATAAAACGTTCATTAAGTTTTAAAGATTAGTTTCTTAAATGATCTATTACATGATATTAACATGCTTAAATGTTTGGTAGAATTATGTGACTTATGTGAATGTTTTCTTTGTAATTAAATATTCAGTACAAATTGGATTAGTCATGCTGCAATTATTTATTAGGATAATTTTTTGTAAAATGTGTTGTCAGAGATATTAAGTATAAATTCATTTGATATTACATATTTGAATGATGTTTGAGTTTGGGTTGAGTAATGATATCATTAGCAGTTAATTTGGAAAGTCAGTGTATGCTCATGTATTTATAATAGCTGAATAATCATTTAGGTTATTTCATGTGATTGATATGACTGTATGAATAAGTATGATATGAAATGTTTCAAATATATAAGTGTTATGTTAGTTCATGAAATAAATTTTGACTAGTTTCGGGACTCGTTCATGTGAATATGTCAATGTTTGGAATTGTGCTTTTGATCGGTAATGCTTCATAACCCTAATCTGGCGACAGATACGGGTAGGGGTGTTACAGAGTAACTCATTTATGAGTTGATGGTTATAAAGTTTGAGAAACTTTGTGGCATTGGTATAGGTTTATATTTACCCTATAAAGTTTATTATTGAAATGGAAAGTTATATTAAAAGTTTATACGAGCTTACTAAGCATTCATTGGTTACATAGTTATTTTTCCTTTACTTTACATATTATCAGAAGCTCGATCGGTTTGGAAGCTCGTTGGAGATCTATCACACTATCTTGTGATTATATCGGTAGATTTTGATGTTTTGGTCAAGGTTATAATGGCATGTATATGTGAATTTATGTTTAATGGCTAGTTGATGATTTTGGTATGTAAATGTTGTTTTGAATATATGGTACTTTTAGTACCTAATGGTTTGGATGTTCATATGGTCAAGTTGATGCATAGTTTTATGACCAAAGTGGTAAGTGTTTGTATGTTTGCAATATGGTCAATTATGGTATGCTTTGATATGGAATTGAACTAAATGTGTTTGGATGAAATATGACAAATTAGACATAAGTTTAGGTATAATTGCTTGGTTGTAATTGAGGTGCCTATATGGTATATTGGTTGGATGGATAAATGGCCTATTGAATGGGTCTTATTATGCATGTTTTGGTATGTTTTGGTGCCTTGATTATATGTGCATATTGCTTGTAGGTACATGCTTGAATGGGTGAAGGAAATGACTTGATTTTGGCCAATTTCTTGTCCACACGGCCTAAGACACGGGCGTGTGTCTCAGCTGTGTGTGACACATGGCCATGCGACATAGTCGTGTGTGACACACGGCTATGCAACACAGCCGTGTCTCCCCTGTAGGTTTTAAAGGTTGCAAGTTAGACAGTTACGCAGCCTAGCACACGGGCGTGTGAGGCTATTTCGAGTGTTACACGGCTTGGCACACGAACATGTAGCTTGGCCATGTGACCCAACTCAGAGAGTTACACAGGCACAGATACGTGCTGGGACACGGCCGTGTGTCCCTACTTCAATTGTTACACGACTTGAGACATGGACATGTGTCTCAACCGTGTGAGTCACACGTCCTGACCACACAACCATGTGACCCCTGCAGTTTAATTTTTCTAACTTTTTCTAAAATGTTTCAAATGTTTCTGATTTAGTCCTGAATCATTTCTAAAGTATTTCTAAGGCCTCAAGGGCTCGATTAAGGGATGATATGCATGTATATGAATGGATTGTGCTGTGATTATTGCAATGTTTGGAATTGAATGTTTTTATGTTACGTTTTTACGGTAATGCTCTATAACCCTATTCTGGCAACGGATACGGGTTAGGGGTGTTACACTTCTCGTATCCTCTAAAAAGTATTATGAATATTCAATTTAGTACAATACATCTTAGTAGGAGAACATGACATTTCTATCTTATCTAACTCTATAGATTCGAGGAAAGAATTCTCACTATCATCTCTTTCTGGTTCACAAAGTTTGCTATCACTCTTTTCCACTAGAGTAAGAAGATTCAACAAAAGGTACAAAGTCATACTTACATTTTTCTCTAGTTGGATATTGAACGGGATATTGGAAACCCTTATGATCTTTTAAACTACACCAATAACATTTCACAATAGGTTAGAAATTAATTGTACTCCTCCTTTTGTTTGGCTATCTCCCTTTGAAGTACTCATCAACTGATCGGTTGCCTTGAACATGGTGTTGAAGTTTCGTTTTGACCTCTCTGTAGTAACAAGAAGGAACAAAATACTTTTATATCACTTGCTTTAACTCATCCCATGTTTCAATTTCCCTTTCATAGTTTCTTTGACGATGAATTCCAAGTTGAGTCCACAAACTCAACACATCTTTTCAGCTTGAAAATTGGCAGCTTAGTTGAATTGACTTTAATAAATTTCACTCATTCCATGCATGTATCATTCCCCATTTCCTTGAAAAAATTCATCCTCACATATTGTCTTTGATAGAATCTTGGATTGATTTGCTTGGCCTTTGACCTTGTTATTCTGCCTTGAGGTAGTGTAAGCCCATCACATCCATGGGCCTAAAATTGGACCTTGAGACTCTTATCAAATGACATGGTAAATCGCATATATTTTATGCTAATATGAACTATTTGTCTCATTTGCTATACCAACAAATAATTTTAAAATTAAAAAAATTCAAAAAAAAAAGTTTATAAAATTCAAAAAATACCAAGAAGTATATGTGAATTGTCATGCGAGCCTCCATGTTTAAAAGATTAATATTTGAGTCAATATTTGTATTTAAAAAAAAATTTAACTCTTTTTAAAATATTGATAGTCAAATTCAACTTTAGAAAAAAAAAAGTAAGTTGAGAGCCAAATTTAGCGAAAAAAAGATGTAAACTTTAAGGGCTAAATTTAACATAAGAAATTGGATGAATGTATCTAAAGTTTCTCTATTATAGAGATAAAATTAAATCCACCCTCTATTATTAAATTTTCAATTTTTTTAAAAGGTCATGTGAAATTCATAGGATTAATAAATTGAAAGTGTTTTTATGGTTATGCAAATTAAATGTTAACTCTATTATAATTTGATTTTAATAGATTTTTTACTAGTGATACTACATTTGGTAAGAGTATTATTTTTAACACATGTTTTATTATATAGGTTAAAAATAAATTAATTCAATTGGTAATATTTAGCCACTCCCATGACTTATTTTTAGCCAAGAGAAAGAAAAATTTTCGCTTATTTTGAAGAGGTCTTATTTTTTTACTAAAGTTATTGCTCATCTTTCTAATGTCAAATTTAAATTTGCACTAACTATTCTTTATTTTATGTCTATTTATTTTAATAAATTTGTAAGAAATAAGCTTTTTCCTCATGTTATTATACTAGTAACTAAACGAGGCATAAATTCATTAAATTAATGCATTTACTAATAGAGGGACTAATTTGATCTAGTCCCTACAATAGAGGGAGTTAGCAAGTACTTTCACCTTAAATTGATATATTAATTAATAGGAAAAATATTTGGTACACTACCAATGAATTTTTTAAACTCCAAGGTTAGGGGGTTAATAAGTATCCTATAAGGGTATAGTAAAATATTTTTCTTAAAAAAGAGACAAGTGGCAATTTTTTAAAGTTGCTTGTGGAATGAAAAAATTCAGTATTGACCGCCACCAAACATGCGAACATTTGGTTAGAAAATACCACACCAAAACTATATTAAATTAAACCAACGATGTCCGCAAGTATACAGGTAAAATTGTAATATAGAAGTATTACAATGGAACATTGATAAGTATTCTGAGGATTGTACCCAAGGGATTACAGATTGGAGAATCTTGTTATTAAGTTAATTACAGAAAATAATTACTAATCTAATTGAGTCACGGATTAGTAGCATAAACCCAAATTAAAGGATGTATTAAACTAATTAAACTAATCAACCTAAATTAACCTAATGAAATTGTAACACCTTGAATTTTGGGGTTAGAAGTTTTGAGCTTTGTGGTTAGGGTCACTGAGTAGGTTGAGCTATTGTGTTTAGTTGTGCATTTTGATGTAGAGTGGGCCTGCTGGTCTGATGGTTAGTTGTGTGTCAGTGTATCTCTGGGTCGCATGTTCTAATCTTTGTGTGTGCATTTTAGAGAAATATGTTTATTTTGTTAAATAGTAGATTTGTTTTAAGTTTAAAAATAGTTATTTAGTTTTATTTTTATTTTTATTTGTTATTTCTTTCTTTCTTTTCACGTTCTCCTCTCCCTTTCCTTTGTTCCGCTTTCTTTTTTCTTTCTTTCTTTTCTTCTTTTGGAAAACAATTTTTTTTGTGGTTTTCGGAGAGCTTCGATTTCTTTATCGTCAAGTCAGTGTCTAGAGTCTTTGATCACGAATCAGGTGTGGGTTCAAACTCTCCAAATCCGTTTGCGATTTGTTATTTTGATTATATGGAATTTGATATATTTTAAGTGGTTTGGTGAATATGTGGAAGGTTTCGCTTCTAAGTTGCGTAAAACTTGGTTTTTTATGGCATGTTTCTGAACTACTAGAGTTTAGAGGGCGTTTGGTGTGTAAATTCACAGTTTGCAGGATATTTCGAGGTGGTTTCAGGACCACATGGGTGGCCACTTGGGCATATGCCTATTCATACAGTCGTGTGGAATTAGGAATTAGGGTTTCTGGGTAGGATTAGGTGCTGCACGACTGTGTGGATTATATAGGGAAATTAGTTGATTTTCACACGGCCATGTCCCTTGGGCACACAGGCATTTGCGTTTGGGAATTAGGGTTTGGCTGATTTGGTGCCACACAGCTTGGCCAAATAGTTGTATGGCTAATTTGGGGATTTTGGGATCCCACACGAGCATGTGTTTTGGGCACATGGCTGTGTTTGTGGGGCACACAGGCGTGTGAGGCCCTCACACAGTCGTGTCTACCCTAAACCCTATTTTAGCATAAATAGGCAGAGAGTTACACGGTCTATTCACGGCCATGTCTCTAGGTCACACAGGCGTGTGCCTTAGTCACACGGTCATGTGCTTCCTTCGATACAGGCGTGTGCCCCTCCACATGGGTGTGTTAGCCCCCCCACACGGCCTAGGTATTTCCACACGACCAGGGCACATGGACGTGTGGCCCTTTCTCTCTAATTTTTGATCTGTTTTGATTTTAGGCTTGATTGTGTTTCTGTATGTTTCGGCTCTTAGCTAAGTCTTAATAAGGGTGGTCGGGACTTTGTTTCAGCTTTAACTTGTGTGTTTTTTTAGTTAGAGCTTTATGTAAGCAACTCGTTCAAGTGTTGTTCGATGTTATTATGAAATTGATTCTGAATTCGGGTTAGTGAGTGTACGCATTTTTGAATCTGTTTGATTGGTGTGTAGGTGTTTGTTTGTGGTGCTTATTTTGTGGCTGCACAAGAATTCTGTGATTCTGTATGTAACACCCCTCACCCGTATTCAACGCCGGAATAGGGTTACAGAGTATTACCAAACTTATAATACAATTAAAAATTCATTTCACATACATTTTCAAATTTCAGATAAAAATTATTCAAATTCAATCGCATTGTCCCTATTACGAGCTTACAAGGCCCAAAACATGTATTCAGGGTGGTTCGGGACTAAACTGATAAACTCAAGAGATTTTTATAAGACTTAGAAAATTTTTCAAACTACAGGGACACACGCCCGTGTGGCCCGGCCTTGTGCTTCACACGGCCAAAGACACGCCCATGTCACAGGCCATGTGGACATTCGAAATGGGATCACATAGCATGTCTTAGCCTGTGTCTGACCCCGTGTAACTCTCTGACCTGGGGCATACGGCTAACACACACACTCGTGTGACTAGCCCGTGTGCCCTAAAAATGGCCATTTACGCCTGTGTGCCAGGTTGTGTGCTAGGTCGTGCAAATCCTGTAAGGTATACTGACTTATGCCACATGGCCAAGTCACACGCCTGCGTGATAGGCCGTGTGGAGCTTACTGACTTGATTTTTAAATCAACACCAGGGGGCACACGACCGTACAACATAACTGTGTGTCACACACGGCTGAGACACACGCCCGTGTGGACAAAAATAGGCTATTTACCAAGCCATTTTTGCCACCCAATTTGCATGTACCTACATCAACTCAAATGGCACAAAACATGGCATAACTAGGCATATAAATCAACTCCAATCAAACTCAATTCATACCATTTCAATACCAACCATTACAAGTCACCCAATTACCACAACACACCAACCAATTTCATACCAAAACTAACTTTTATAATACATCAAAATAACCAATTCCAAATATACATTATTTGCCTAGATTTACTAGCATGCCAAAATCACTTCTCAATCATTTAATACCTATAGTTACACCGAATATTAATAAGCATAGGACAACCATATTTAAACACTTAACCAAAGCTATATACACATATATATATACACAACCAAAACAACCAAATTAAGCCAAATCTCAAGGCTATATACAAAACCAAAACATTTACATTTACAAGCCAATTCAAATGGCTAAAGTCATTACCAATCTATATACCAAAATGACCAAACTCTTATACATACCATATACTTAAAACACTTAAGTTCAAAAGTACCCAAGAGATAGTTGGATAGTGTGATGAAGTCTCCGAAGATCTTAAACCCAAGCTAGCTTTGGTTTCACTATAAAACACGAAAAATTAAACAAAGTAAGTTATAAAGCTTAATAAGTTCATACAGTATTTAAATCAACTCATCATATATGCTCATTTTAAGCAAATAAAACATAATATAACATATCTTATAATGAGTCACCAACCTACCACATTTGCATTTACAAAGTTAGATGTAACTTTCATAATTTTCCTTCATTTCAATGTACTGCTCGGTTCATGTACATACCTGTACCATCCTGTATCAATCTCATACTTATCCACATCTTTGACATACCCATTGAACCATTCGAAATACTATCAGATACTTGGGAAACTCACACCCTAAGTGCCACATATATATAGCCGAAGCTATCTCGATCTCATATCACATATAATGCTCACACTAGAGCTATCAACGGGTCTACTCAGACAAGCTGATAGTCTTGACAAGCTACATGGTGCTGCTCACACAAGCTGACGAGTATCCACAATACATGCCAAATAACTCAGCCACCGGTAGGACGTACGGACCAATTCCTTGATTAATTCTGATTTGGTCCAATTCCCGATCTATAAAATTATTCAATTCAATTTATCAATTTCAACCCTCTTATTTCATCCAATCATAAACATGTATCATGTAACACCCCTAACCCTTATCTGTCACTGGAATAGGGTTACGAGGCATTACTGATCAAAGCACAACATATAATATACATTTCTCATACATTCAATTTCACATAAATATCAATCTAACATAACCATATTGTCCCTTATAAGGTTCTACAAGACCTTAAAACATGCTTAAACGAGGTTCGGGACTAAACCGATAACATTTGCAAACTTTGGGAAACTTATAAAATTTTCATGCATATAGGGTTCACACGCCCGTGTGAACAGGCCGTGTGCCTCACACGACCACCAGACATGCCCGTGTCATAAGCCGTGTGAAAACAGGGCATACATACTGACTTGCACCACATGGCCGAGGACACACCTGTGTGCCCTCAGTCGTGGGAAAACTGGAGGGGTTACTGACTTGGGTCACACGGCTAGCCACACGCCTATGTGCCAGCTCGTGTGCCACATACTGTTAGTAGACACACCTGTGTGTCTAGACCGTGTCAAACCTGTAGGGTATACTGACTTAAATTCGAAGAGTACCCCAAGGGACACATGGCCGTGTAGCATGACCGTGTGTCGTACACGACTGAGACACACGTCCGTGTCTCTACCCGTGTGGACAAAAATAGGCTATTTGCAAAGCCAATTTGTCACCCTTTCCTCATGCACACCTAGCAACCAAAATGGTACCTTTTCAATACATTAATAGGCAACCAAAACATGCTATTTCATACACCTTTCATGCCATTTATACATCATCCTTTTCACTACTCAATTCCACAACCAATATCATGCCAAATCAAATTGATACTTTAACTAATATCCACATTTAGACATAACCCAAATCATCAAGCATTTACTAAACCAAAATGACATCCAAATATCATCTTAAAATATACCAAAGCCTACCATTTCTCAAACCATAACACATCATTAACAATTTACTAAATACTTATTCATCAACCCATCAAAATAACCATATCATGTCTTCCAAAAATAAGGCATCATAAATACATCACATATCACATATTAACTCATAACATAAGTCAAATTCAACTTCATCAACAACACCATTTACAAGCCAACTCACATGGCTAAATTCAAAGTTCAAAACATACCAAAATGACACAGCCTATTCATGCCATATACCATATATACAAAGCTTCAAAAGTACCAACAAGTTGATTGATAGTGTGACGATGTTCCTGATGATCCCCGAATCTGAGCTAGCTTGGATTATCTATAAAACAAGGAAAGAACACACAAAATAAGCTTTAAAAGCTTAGTAAGCCATATGCAAATAAATTACCACATGAATCAATATCATTTCCATCAATAGGCAACTATGGGTAAACATGAATAAGACTACAAACCTTTCTCATTGTACACATATTCAATATCATAATTGAATTCATCAAATACTTCCCTTTCATTACTCGTATGAATCTCGTACGTACGTGAGCCATTTAACTCATTCACACATTCTTTCTTGACTTGACTTTGCTCGTTGAACCATTCGAAATCGTTAAGGATACTCGAAAATCACATAAAGCTCGTACAATGCCATATCCCAGATATGGTCTTACATGTTATCACATATCGATGCCACTGTCCCAGTCAGGGTCTTACATGAAATCGAATAACGATGCCAATGGCCCAAACATGGTCTTCCACGTAGTCACAATACAATGCCAATGTCCCAGACATGGTCTTACATGTAATCACATCTCAGTAACCTAATGTCATGACATTTGTATCCTATACTATTCCTAAGGTTCGTTCGGGACTTTCGAATGTCGTAACTCTGTCGATTCTTGCTCGTATTTTCTCATTCAACATTCATAACAATTCAATGACAATTAAACATGTATAATTCAATTTAATGACATTTATTTGCATATGAACTTACCTCGTACTAGGGATAGACGGACGAAATCGACTATTCAACAACTTTTGATTTCCCCCAATCTAAATCCGATTTCTTTCTTTCAGGATCTATATGAATTCAAAATAAACTTATTTATTCATTGATTCAATCAATTTAGTCCAAAAAGACTTATCTAAGCCAATTTGCATTTTGGCCCTAAGCTTTCACATTTCTTACAATTTAGTCCTTATTTCAATAAACACAAAATTACACCAATTCAATTCAAACCCATGTGTGCCGAATTACTATAGTACCTCTAGCAGCCCATATTTCACATTTATTCATAGTTTTAACCCCACCTTTTTATCTTTTCACAATTTAATCCCTAATATGTATTTTCACTCAAAGTCACTTTACAAAACATAGATATCCATCACTAAACTTTCATAATTCATCACCAAACATTCAAAAACACATGAATTCATCAATGGTAACTTTCAAAACATTAAGCAGTTTTGCAAATTAGTCCCTAGGCTAGCTAGTACTCGATACAATGATCACAAAAACATAAAAATAATCAAAAACTGAGCTCAAAACATACCTCAATCAAGCTATGCAAGTGCCGAATGAAAACCTAATCTTTTCGCTCTCTTCTTTTCTAATTTTCGATTGAAACAAATAAAGATGAACATGTTTTCATCTTTGTTTTATTTAATATACTTTGTTTTATTTAATTACTAAATTAACCTTGATTAAATAACATTTAAAACATTAAATACCTATCCATTTATGACAACTTCCACTGTTAATGGTCTAATATCAACATAAGGACCTTTAATTTAATAAATCATAGCAATTAAACACTTTTAACTTATTGCATGTTACTTTAGCATTTTACCCGATTTAGTCCTTTTCTCAAATTAAGCATCCTAACGATAAAATTATTTCACGAAACTTTCACACACATATAATCACATGCTATAAACACCAAAAATAATATTAATATAATTTTTTGACCTCGGATTTGTGGTTCCAAAACTACTATTTTGGTTTACCTAAAACCGGGCTGTTACATATCATCTCAATTTCATTATTCGGCTGCTCCTAAAGTTTTGCATTGTATTAAATTTAGTCCCTAAGATCGAACTTATCATATATTCCGAATTTGAGCTCCAAATTTTAAACGATTTCAATCATGTCCATATACAGCCTCCTATTATCACAATTTACAAAAAAATCATACCAATTTCAAGATATTCACAATTTAGTCCCTAAACTCAAAACTAACAAAATTTACTTAACAAATTGATCCTATTTCATTTCTAAGCTTCAAAATCCACCATAAAAATTCAAAAATAAATCAATTAAAATCAATGGAAACTTGTAACGCCCTAAATAATTTATTTCTATTTTTATAAAATCTAACACAACTGTGTATCTGCTTCAGTGGTTAAGTGTTCTGGGTGTGTGTGAGAGGTCTTGGGTTCAAGTCTCACCTTTGCTAAATTTTGTTATTTTTGGGAATCAAGCTTTACCCTTGTTCAGTGGGTTTATATTAAATTGTCTATTAAGTCATGTCAGAATGAGCCTGCTGGTTTGAGTGGTAAGGGAGTGGGTGTGTTGGATCTCTTGTGTTTGAATCTCTGCGTGAACAAGGGTGTTTATTATTACTCCAGTTATCTGAGAGTGTTTGGATAGAGATGGAATTCTGCAATGGTTGAGATTGAGGGGTTAGTGGGAGAGATTTGATGACGTCAATTCTTTTTGGTTCTCTATCATCTTCTCTTCTTCTTCTTTTTTCTCACAATTCTATTATGTTCTCTGCTATTGTAATCTTGTGTTTTGATAATATGGTTGTAACACCCCTTACCCATATCAGACACCGGGACAGGATCCGAGGCGTTACCGAACTCAAACATAAACATTTATACAAAATCGGGCCATAAAAATTTTCCCAAGTGAAAACCATTCTTACACAAGCATATTGTCCGTTATAAGGGCCCATGAGGCCCAAAACTTACATTGAGTGTGGTTCGGGACTAAACCAAGAACTTTTGGAACTTTTGCAATAGTTAGAAAATTTTCTTGGTTTGGAGGGTCACACGCCCGTGTGGGTAGGCCGTGTGATTGCACATACCTATGTCCTCAGCCCGTGTAACTCTCTGTTTATGACATCATCAAGAAAATAGGGTCACACGACCAAGTCACACGCTTGTGTGCTTAGACGTGTGGCGAATTAAATTCCAAAAATTTAGGTGCTGACTTCACACGGCCTGGGCACATGCCCAAGTGCCTACCCTTGTGGACAACTTTGAGGCTATTTTCCAAGCCTTTTGTCACGCTCAATAACACATGCACACTTACACATATCAATGACATCCTACATGGCATAAATGAGCACTTATACATTCATAAATATGGGTCATGCATATCAACTTCTTATCAATTTATACTTGTTTAAGACTTCATATTTTATTTAGACCAAGCTTACCAAATCACATGCAATATGAGACATCAATTTACTTCCATTTCATAAGTTCATGCTTTAGTTGTTATTATGCCATTTACTCACATTTCCATCATCAAACATCCATGATCATATCCACAATTCATCCATGCTAAATGAATTTAACCACATCATGAGTGACCTTAGCACATGCATGCATAAATGAATAGGATTACATCCCCATAATTAATATGGGCCATATCTCATGGCCATATACAAAATGAATCAACAAATCATTATAAGCCAACACATTTGGCTAAACCAACATGACATATAACAAAAAGACCAAGTCCCTATACTTGCCATACTCAATATACCTGAGTTCACTATACCCAAAAGATTAGTTCGATAGTGTGAATTGAGCTCCAATGTCCTTCGATCCCTGAGCTAGCTTGGCGATACTATAAGAAAATAGAAAAGAAAAGGGTATAAGCATAAAGCTTAGTAAGTTTGCATGTAAATAATTAACAACATTAACCATGCATTATTATACATATAACATAATATTATTGATCACAATGTCATCAAGTATCATAGGTACGTTTTAAGTCATTACATTTACATAATGCACAATAAAACTCATGATTATAATTCATTCATTCACTTCTTACCGAGGTCTCATCGTTTCATAATCTCAATATTTATGAGCTTGTGTACATACTTGTACCCTTTCAACATGATCATACCTTGTCATCTCTTTGACACAATCGTTGGATTTCCTGTTGAACCACTTGGAATACTAAAGGATACTCGAGATCACTCATGCACGTATGTAACACCCCAAACCCGACCCAGACGTTATGGCCAAATCTGGTGTGTCACATTGAAGTGTTTTAGCGAAAACCCTTCTTAAAATAAAAGAAACCTTAATTAACTTAAAAAAAAACACACCTTCAATTGTAAAAACCTTGTTGAAACATTTGATTTAAGAAAACTTATCATTTAAAAATTTAATTGCGAAAACATAGAAAACATACTATAATTTAGAAAACCCATGTTCAACTTCTTGTAATTATATTGAAAATAATAAAAATTCAAGTAATAATAACACAATGAAAACCTTATTACAATCTGGTCTGCAACATACTTAAAAAGAAGTAAAAACTTAAATGCTTGAAAAAAAACCCAAGTCCAAATCATCTTGCTAGCTGGCCACCCAGAGTCCTTCTAAATATCGAAACTTCTACTGAGCATCACCTGACAATAAAATAAAATAGGGGGTGAGTTTTCGCAAACTCAGTGTGTACAACCCTCGACAAAAACAAGAATTCACAAAAAAACATTATTCATCAATCATGCAATGCAATCCCATCCAAATTATCCATCCGCTACACACTGACTCCGTCCCCTGTCACACCATGTGGGGATATAAATATCAACCCACCCAACCCACACACCATGGTAGCCTGGTTACGGAACTACCTTCATTTACATATTGGGCTTTAAAAGCCATCGGTGGATCCACGATTGTCAAGCAACCATGCGATCCTCATTTACTAAGCGGAATATCATATGTATGCATGTCGCATCTACAAAACTTACATTTAACACTTAGGGGTATTTTAGTCATTTTCGCCCTTAGGGGCATTTTGGTAATTTTCCCTTAATTACGGTTTTCACTTATCTTGGCCCGTTAACAAGTCCTGTGAGCTAAGATGAACGAATACTATGCACCAGGTAGGATTCCAGAGAAGAGGAGGTGAGTCATTAAGACCGCTTAAGTACCAAGCTCTTCCTAGATCCAATCCTAGACATGCATATACCCGTTGCCACACCTTAACCCTATGACTTGTCCACGGTCGCAAATAATTAATTAATACTTATGTGGATATCATATACTAGGCCCAAAACCTCTTACAGAGCCCAATCAAATTCACATACTTGGATCTGGCCCATTAAGCCCAATCATATTCATATGGCCCATTAGGCCCAAATCACCTGTATATGGCCCATTAGGCCCAAATCACATTTATATGGCCTGTTAGGCCCAGTCACATCCATACTCATACTCACATACAAATTCCTATCACATAGCATCAATATTCAGTTTTTGCCTATTATGGGCCTAACAGCCAATCAAGCCCATATGACCAAATCACAACACAAGTCCATGGAATCGCCCGTGGGCCTCAGGCAATCTATCAGTTTCCCTCTTACGAGTTTTCGCGCACTCGCAAGATTACCGTAGCCAAACTTTCATCTTTTCGGCATTTTGACTTTTTAGCTTTTTGGCTTTTGCCAAATCATTGTGTGTGTACAGTGTATGTACACACCTGGTAAGCAAGCGTGATGCGATCTCCTTAGCCAAAACCTACAATCGATATCACCCTTCAATTAATCGCATGCTTAATAATTATTTACTCAAAAACCGAAACCTCACCTTAACCTTACCTTGAGCCTAATCATTAATCGCTTTTTCCTTGATCATGTATTTCCTAGATCTGCACAAATCTTAACTATTAAAACCCGAATAATAGGTGACTCGTATCCAACACAAGTTTCCTTACCATAACTATGACCATTCGGCCACCTTTGCCAATGGGAAAAGATTACTTACCAAAACCACAACACCTTAAGGAGCAATTCGGCAGAGAGCTAAAAACCAAGATTCTATACTAATTCCCTACCAAAGTTGATTAGAAAGAGTGAGGGACAATAATCGATACTAAACAAAGAAAAACCAATTGGAAGAGCAACACTTACACTAGATTCGGTCAAAAAGTATTCGGCCCTTAGAAGATTCAGTTTTTCGACTTTTCAAACGAAGTATGGTGAATAAGGTTTATTTGGTACAGATTCAAGAAGAAGAGTAGTAGAAGAAATCAGAAAAGAAGATTGTGTAGAGGAGAATAGAAATCGGCAGAAAGAAAAAAAGGTAAAATAGAGGGTTTTTGGCTTTTCGGATCTTGAAGAGAAAAGGGTTTCTGGCACAAAGTGAAGGTAAATTCTTCATTAACTTCTCAACCCTCCCATTCGGCACCTATTTATAGCCCTATAACTGAATTCTTCAAGCCCAAGTTCCCAATTCAGCTCCACTTACTCCTCACTTCTCATTTCCTCGTTTTTCCCCCTGACAACCCCTTGATCCTTTCCTTAATTTTCTCTTTTGAACACTCCCCTTGGAGTCCATCTTCACACCACTTCCATCCTTCTAGAAGGCCAAAATTAAATTATAAAAATACTAAGCTAGGATTCGAACCTTGGACCCCCTTGCTAGCTACTAACGCCACCTCACTACACCTTATGTGGCATCACTTAGCCACTCCACCACAGGCTCTTTTTGTGTCCAATTATTTCTTCATTTATTCAAAAGCCTACCTACTTGTCAGCCCTGATTCTTTTAATAATTAAATTATAATTTCTTTTACCCCTTAATTCGAACTCAACCTTATCTAAGACCTACTAAATTTATCGCTTGGATAAGAATATTAAACATAATTTTCATCAAAATCGAAAATAAAGGAAATTTGGGATTTTGGGATTTTTGGATTTCGAGATTTTTAGGGCGTTACAACTCTACCCCCTAAAAGAAATTTCGTCCTCAAAATTTACCTTGTTTAAACAGTTGAGGATATTGACATCGCATCACTTCTTCAGGTTCCCAAGTACTTTGACCAATGGAATGGACTTCCTTCTCAGTACTTTGACATCTCGACTAATTATTTGTATGGGCTCTTCCTGGAAAGTCAGGTCTGGCTTAACCTCAATTTCTTCCACCGCCACGACATGTGAAGGATCTAAGCGATACTGCCTTAGCATAGAAACATGAAACACATCATGGATCTGGCTTTGTTCAGAAGGTAACTCCAGCTGATAAGCGACTGGCCCAATCCGTCTCACCACCCGATATGGCCTAATGAACCTTTGGCTTAGCTTCCCTTTTCGTCCAAACCTTAACACTTTCTTCCACGGAGAGACCTTCAGAAAAACTAAGTCTCCTACTGCATACTCTATTTCTCGATGCTTAATGTCAGAATACGACTTCTGCCTATTCGAGGCCTCCTTCAAACGATCCCGAATCAATTTTACCTTATCCTCAGTATCGGCTACTAACTTAGGGCCTAGAACTCTCCGTTCGCCCAACTCCATCCAACATGGTGAAGCCCATAAAGTGCTTCATACGGAGCCATCCCAATGCTTGCTTGGTAGCTATTATTGTACGCGAATTCGGCTAACGGTAAATAGTCCTCCCAACGACCTCGAAACTCAATCACGCATCCCCTCAACATATCCTCCAACACTTGGATCACTCTTTCCAACTGTCCATCAGTTTGAGGGTGGAAAGCCGTACTGAAATTCAACCTAGTACCTAACGCTTCATCCAGCTTCTTCCAAAATCGTGAAGTGAAACGCGGGTCCCTATCAGATATTATGGAAACTGGCACTCCATGCAATCTTACAATCTCTGTCACATACAACCTAGCAGGCGTCAAGGGTAGCCCACTAATAAAGTCCATAGTGATCCACTATAACCCATATCGAGTCTTTCTTAGCAGGCGTCAAGGGTAGCCCACTAATAAAGTCCATAGTGATCCTTTCCCACTTCCAGAGTGGAATCTTCACTAGCTAAAGCAATTTCGAAGGCAACTGATGTTCCACTTTCACCTTTTGACAAATCAAGCATTTACCTACGAACTTAATAACCTCGCGCTTAAGTCAAGGCCACCAATAAAGCTCACACAAATTTCGATACATCTTGTTTCCGCCAGGATGCATTGTGTAGAGACCGCTATGTGCTTCCCGTAGAACAGACTGCCTTAGATCATCATCCTTTGGTATACACACTTTCTCACGAAAACACAATACTCCTTCACCATTTATCCCAAAGTCTGATGTCTCCCCACTCTCCACTTGTTTAAAGCGAGCACTCAAAGTCTCATCCACTAATTGCTTACTCCTTATCTACTCGACCCACACCGGCCTTACTTGAAGTTTAGCTAACAAGCTACCATCATCCAACAAGCTTAAACGGGTGAGCATAGCTCTCAAGTCTAACTTAGCCCTACGACTCAATGCATCAGCTACCACATTCGCTTTTCCAGGGTGGTATTCAATCATACAATCATAATCTTTTAATGACTCCACCCACCTGCGTTGCCTAAGGTTTAGCTCCTTTTGGGTAGGCAGGTACCTCAAACTTTTGTGGTCTGAATAGATTATGCACTTCTCCCCGTATAAGTAATACCTTCATATTTTGTGCGCGAACACCACCGCAACTAGCACCAAATCATGGGTTGGGTAGTTCACCTCGTGAGCCTTAAGTTGTCGTGACACATACACAACCACCTTTCCTTATTGCATCAATACGCAACCTAAGCCTACATGCGATGCATCACTATAAACCGTAAACTCTTTCCCAGGCACTGGCTGAATCAACACAGGGGCCTTAGTTAAAACTTTCTTAAGTTTTTCAAAACTCTCTTGCTACTTGTCCGTCCAAACAAACGGTACCCCTTTCCTCAACAACTTAGTTAAGGGTACAATAATTATGAAAAATTCCTCAACAAACCGCCTATAGTATCCTACCAAGCCTAGAAAACTTCAGATTTCTGATACCGTCTTGGGTGTTTTTTAGTCTAACACCGCTTTAATTTTTCGAGAATCCACCTTAATCCCCTCGACTGACACCACATGTCCTAGAAAAGTAACCTCCCTTAGCCAAAATTCACACTTACTGAATTTGGCATACAACTGCTTCTTTCTTAAAGTCTACAACACAGTCCTTAAGTGTGCATCATGCTCATCCTCATTTTTTTAGTACACCAAAATATCATCTACAAAGACTACCACGAACCGATCCAAGTAGGGTTGGAAAACCTGATTCATGAGATCCATGAAAGTGACAGGTACGTTCGTCAGCCTGAATGGCATCACCAAGAACTCGTAGTGCCCATAACGAGTTCTGAAAGCTATCTTATGAACATCGGCCTGTAATATCCCGAATTAAGGCCTAATCAGAATAGTGGTTTCGTGACCACAAATCTGAGATAGAAATAATTATTTTATAATTATTTTGAGGTTTATTATATGATTGCATGATTGTGTGAAAATCTTGTGAAGAAATTCTATGCATAAAATGCTTAATTTGAAGTTAGGGACTAAATCGAATAAATTGTAAAACTTGCATTCTAGAAGTTTTTAGTATGAAATTGCTTTGAAATATTAATTAGGAGGTCTTAAATAGCAATTTTACCAATTTCAAGTTCATGGACAAAATTAGGACATGGAAGGAATTTTTGAAAGTTTAGTAAGAAGGGGCATTTTGGTCATTTGGATATTAAATGAAATAAAAAGGGAAAAATGACACAAAATTGGTTATCATCTTCCTTAGTTGCTGCCGAATGCTCCCTCTCTCCATAGTTAGGGTTTATTCAACTTTCAAGCTTCATAGTAAGTGATTCCAAGCCCCGTTTTTAATGATTTTTACGTTTTTGAGATCCCGGTAACTCGGTAAAGCTTATGCTAGCAATAATTTAACCTAGGGTTTATATTTGGAAAAATACCCATAGGTGAAATTTGTGTATTTTGGTGTTTTATGATAGAATATGAGGTTTTAAATTATGTTAGACAACTTGTACTACTCGATTTTAAGCAAAAACGAGTAAAAGGGCTTAATCGGTAAAAATACCTAATAGTCATAAGTATATGTTAGAGTGAGAATTTGATGTTTTCATAGAAGAGAAAAGTGATCAGCATGTTATAAAACATAAGAATAAGGAATAAGGTTTAATCCCGAGCCTAGGGGCAAAAGTGTAAATATGCAAAAGTTTAGGGGTAAAATTGTAATTTTGCCAAAATTTGAATTAAGGATTAATTTGATAATGTGAGTATTAAATAAGCTAAATGTGTTATTTTAGATCAAGAAAGACGTGAAATTGACCCCAATCGAGGAAAAGAAAAGATTGTGGACTAAATTGCAAAATCTTTGTATTTTGGTACCAAGGTAAGTTCATGTGTAAATAATGTAGCATAATTGTTATTTTTAAGTTATTGATGTCAATTATATGATATGCTGATTTTTATCATGAAATATATGCTTTGTGGTTATTTTCGAACAAAATGTAAATTATGTGAGCTACTTGCTAAATACAAATTGTTACCGAGTATTGGTTTCGGCATTCTACGGAAGACGGCAAGGATATGTGTTCGAGGAAAATCCCGTTTGAACCTTAGGAATAGATTAGGATACAAGTGACATGTCACTAGGATGGTTGAGCATCCGAACTCGTTGAGTTGAGTCCGAGTTCACTTATGGAGGCGAATGTCCGAACTCGTTGAGTTGAGTCTGAGTTCGTGAGATGTACCGAGGCATCCGAACTCGTTGAGTTGAGTCCGAGTTCACTTATGGATGCGAACGCCCGAGCTCGTTGAGTTGAGTCCGAGTTCATTTAGGGGCGGGTTACATGATTGCTTGATTGCATATGTGGCACTTATGTGCAAATTATCCATGTATCCGAATTATATTCCGATGTGTTCAACGGGTAAAGTTCTACTCAAATGGAGGAATACTCGAGATGAAAAGAGACGTATTGGTAAGTGTTGTGAAATGGATACTTTAGAGAGGTATGTACTTAACCCTCGGGTTGAGTATTGATACAACAATGATAAGGTAATAAGATGATGAAAAATGATTAGAAATGTGATATATGTTTTGGTGATACTATGCTAATGTTGTTTGGTATGATTGCTTTGTTATGTTACTTATTATTTGCATATGAACTTACTAAGCATTTATGCTTAGCATATGAACTTACTAAGCATTTATACTTACTCCCTCCTTCTTATTCATTGTAGTTTTGGACAAGCCAGCTCAGGAGTCGGGATAGTTCGAATGCTCAATCACACTATCTGAAGGACTTTTTGGTAAATGGCTTGTAAAATTGAAGTATGGCATGTATAGCAATATACCTATTTTGTGTAAATGATCTTATGATATGGTGATGGAATGGTTGAGGAAATGCTTGATAATGATAAGTTATGGAAATGGTTAGTTTAGATTATGTTTGATGTCATGGAAGGTTAATAGGATACCTAGTTCATGAAAACTCATAAAAGGGATGAAATTTGCCATAAATAGAACATTGCAGCAACACTAATGTGAGTTTGAAAATTTACTAAAAATCATAAAAATCTAATTATGTGATGGATTAAATATTAAATTGAATCTTATTATGTCTAGTTTCACATAAAAAAAACTAAAAAGGTAAAGGAAGTATATGTTAGAAGATATTTGAATTTTAGTGAAATAGGGCCAGAGTGATTTCTGGATCCCCTGTTCCAACTTTATATATTCACCATAAATTGTACAGATATAATTAGGTTTTTTATTTTATATTATCAGAATCCTTATTGAGTCTAGTTTCAGGAGAAACAAACCTCATAGTCATATGAATTTTTTACAGAGAGAAATGTGGTTCGTAGTAAACAGAGTTTAGTCTAGTCAAGTCCTGAAACAGGGGTAACTTTAACTAATAAAATGTACTAAGCCTAACAAAAAATTCTATAAAAAAATTAGTAAATAGGTATATGAGTCTAGATTCAGGGAAAATTTACGGATCTTGATTTTGAGTTTCTTAACTCGAGATATGATTTTTCTTGTGACTGTGATGCAAGTAGCTAGAAAGCTGTGAATGTAGAAACAAATGATCCAAAGTTCTCAAAATGTTAAATTAAGTTTAGTAACACCTCATACTCGACTCCGGCGAAGGTCTCGGGTAAGGGGGCATTACACGGCCTCTCTAACCCTTAGTTGGTGATATCTCGAACGTAGGTCAATCTTCAAGAACACCGAAGCTCCCCTAAATTGATCAAAAAGATCATTGATTCTCGGTAGAGGGTACTTGTTCTTAACAGTTAACTTGTTTAACTGTCGATAATCGATGCACATTCGTAAGGTTCCATCCTTCTTCTTCATGAATAACACCGGTGCTCCCCATGGAGACACAGTTGGTTGGATGAACCCTCAATCCAACAATTCCTGAATCTGTGCCTTAAGTTCCACCAACTCTTTTGGTGCCATTCGATAAGGAGCGATAGACACCGGAGTAGTCCCAGGTAACAACTCAATTCCAAATTCCACTTCTCTGCTGGGTGGCAACCCAGGCAGCTCCTTGGGAAAGACATCCGAAAATTCCCTAACTATTCTCAACTCCTTAACAGTAAGGCTCTTAGCCTCCGTATCACTAATATAAGCCAAAAAGGCTTCGCATCCCTTTCGTACTAACTTCTCGGCCTTTAATGCCGAAATCACGTTCGACAGATAGTTCCAGCATTCACCAATCACTACTACTTCCTTATCCACCGCTGTTCTTAACACCATTCACTTTGCAGCACAATCTAAAGTGGCTCGGTGCTTCACCAGCCAATCCATACCTAAGATTAAGTCAAATTCGCTAAACGGCAGTTCCATCAAATCCACTAAAAAGGTAACCCCTTGGACTACTAAGGGTACCTCTCTAAACATCTTATTCACTCCTACCGACTGCCCTAACGGACTTATCACAGTCATCTCATTTGCAATAATCTCAAACATATCACCTAAAGACTCAGTCTTATTGCATGAAACATATGAATGCATCGATCCAATATCAATCAATGTTGTGTAAGCTAACTCATACATAAAGAACATACCTGTTATCACATCTGGGGCATCCCCGTCTTCTCGACGATGAGCAGCATAAACCAAAGCTGGCTATCTCGCTTCAGCATGGCCTGCATTTTCGCCTGGTGCTCCGCGTCCACGTCCATTGCCGTTACCGCCCCTGGCCTATCCACGACCCCTTGGCGGCAGCTGTCCACTCCTTGGTGGCTGAGCACCTCCTTGACCCACTACTAGCTCTCGACCTAGCGTTCGAGGGAAATCCTTGATCCTATGTTCTATAGACCCACAAGCAAAACAAGCTCCCATTCTCTTCTAACACTCGCCTCTATGCCTTCTCCCACAATCAGCACAAGGTGGCACCCCTAGATTAGCAGCTGGGGGCCCTGCTCTAATTGGCCCATTATTTCTGGCCCTAGTCCTAGGCCTTTGCTCAACACTCGGAGTCTCAGCCTCCCTCTTATTCTTACCCCTTTCCTTCTCCCGGTTTAGGTGCTCAGTGCTCTTTACCTCCCCCGCTATCTTTGCTTTCTCCACCAACTCCAAGAAAACTCGTTCCCTTTGTAGAGCTATCAGTACCCTGAGGTTATCTCTAAGCCCATCCTCAAACCTAACGCGACGCTCATACTCTGTTGCCACTATTACCCTTGCATACCTACTAAGGCGTAGAGACTCTACCTCATACTCCGCCACCAATTTATTGCCTTGGGTCAAGTTCAGGAAATCCTTCCTCCTATCATCCACATACTTCCCTTGAAATGCAGCGTTGAAAAACTCCCAGGTGACCCGCTCCGGTTCGGTGCCCTCTTTCACTGTTGGCCACCACTGATAGGCTTCCTCCCAAAGCAATGACACAGCCCCTTTCAAATTTTGCTCAGGTGAGCAGTCCAAATCCTCCATTATCCTTTCAGTGGCCTCCAACCAATATTTCGCCACATTAGGAGCCACGCCAGCCACACCCTTAAAGATCCTAACCCCATTCGATCGAAGTCGTTCTAGAATGGACCCTCGATTTTCGTTGCCATTATTATGCCTAGCGACCCTTTCCAAAATTCTCAGCATTGCCTGCGACAATGCATCTTCTCCCGCGGCCTGATCATACTATCTATTCCCAGCCACAGGTGAGGCCGGAGCCTCTTCTACTCCAACATCGGGCATATGGCCCGATGCCGACAATTCAGCCCTAACACTTCTGCGGCCTCGGCCACGGCCTCTTGCACCTCTTCTAGCATTCATTGTCGATTCGCGTATTATCTGAATTAGAAATTTTATGAAGTTTTAGTTAGTTTAATAATTACACCGATGTTTTATGAAAATATTTAAAGAGAAGATCGTTTTCGAAAATCCTCTACAGTTTCCAGATCCTACGGGCTTTAGTTCCATTCTAACCATCATCTAAAGTAGCCCTCTAACTATCTATTGTATAATAATTTAAACAAACTTAAATAAAAGTACTTACTTGGTTCGATGTCGGAGACTCGGTGTGCCGCTCAACAAGATTTCTCTTTTTCCAAAGCATCGCGATCCAAAATATATCTTTTTAAAATCTAAATAATAAGTAGAAAAGAAACCAAATAATAATAATAAGGCCCAATTCACAACTCGAGTTTTGCAACCTAGGCTCTGATACCACTAAATGTAACACCCCAAACTCGGCCCAGACGTTATGGCCGAATCTGGTGTGTCACATTGAAGTGTTTTAGCGAAAACCCTGCTTAAAATAAAAGAAACCTTAATTAACTTAAAAAAAACACACCTTCAGTTGCAAAAACCTTGTTGAAACATTTGATTTAAGAAAACTTATCATTTAAAAATTTAATTGCGGAAACGTAGAAATGATACTATAATTTAGAAAACCCATGTTCAACTTCTTGTAATTACATTGAAAATAATAATAATTCAAGTAATAATAACACAATGAAAACCTTATTACAATCTGGTCTGGAACATACTTAAAAAGAAGTAAAAACTTAAATTCTTGAAAAAAAACCCTAGTCCAAATCATCTTGCTAGTTGGCCACCCAGAGTCCTTCCAAACATCGAACCTTCTATTGAGCATCACCTGAAAATAAAATAAAAGAGGGGATGAGTTTTCGCAAACTCAGTGTGTACAACACTCGACAAAAATAAGCATTCACAAAAAACATCATTCATCAATCATACAATGCAATCCCATCCAAATTATCCATCCGCTACACACCGGCTCCGTCTCCCGTCACACCATGTGGGGATATAAATATCGATCCACCGAACCCATACACCATGGTAGCCCTGTTGCGAAACTATTTTCATTTACATATTGGGCTTTAAAACCCGCTAGTGGATCCACGTATTTCCTAGATCTACACAAATCTTAATTATTAAAACCCAAATAATAGGTGACTCATATCCAACACAAGTCTCCTTACCATAACTATGACCATTCGGCCACCTTAGCCAATGGGAGAAGATTACTTACCAAAACCGCAACACCTTAAGGAGTAATTCGACAGAGAGCTAAAAACCAAGATTCGATACTAATTTCCTACCAAAGTTGATTAGAAAGAGTGAGGGATAATAATCGATACTAAACAAAGAAAAACTGATTGGAAGAGCAACACTTACACTAGATTCGGTCAAAAAGTATTCGACCCTTAGAAGATTCAATTTTTCGACTTTTCAAACTAAGTATGGTGAATAAGGTTTATTTGGTACAGATTAAAGAAGAAGAGTAGTAGAAGAAATCGGCAAAGAAGATTGTGTAGAGGAGAATAAAAATCGGCAGAAAGAAAAGAAAGTAAAATAGAGGGTTTTCGGCTTTTTGGATCTTGAAGAGAAAAGGGTTTCTGGCACAAAGTGAAGAGAAATTTATCATTAACTTCTCAACCCTCCCATTCGACACCAATTTATAGCCCTATAGCTGAATTCTTCTAGCCCAAGTTCCCAATTCAGCTCCACTTACTCCTCACTTCTCATCTCCTCGTTTTTCTCATTGATAACCCCTTGATCCTTTCCTTAATTTTCTCTTTTGAACACTCCCCTTGGAGTCCATCTTCACGCCACTTCCATCCTTCTAGAAGGCCAAAATTAAATTCTAAAAATACTAAGCTAGGTTTCAAACCTTAGACCCCCCTTGCTAGCTGCTAATGCCACCTCACTACACCTTATGTTGCGTCACTTAGCCACTCCACCACAGGCTCTTTTTGTGTCCAATTATTTCTTCATTTATTCAAAAGCCTACCTACTTGTCAGCCCTGATTCTTTTAATAATTAAATTATAATTTCTTTTACCCCTTAATTCGAACTCAACCTTAGCTAAGACCTACTAAAATTATCGCTTGGATAAGAATATTAAACACAATTTTCATCAAAATAAAAAATAAAGGAAATTCGAGATTTCAGGATTTTTAGGGCGTTACAACGTAGTAGGATGCCAATGCCATATCAAAGATATGGTCTTACATGGAATTACAGTTTGAAGCCGATAGCCCAGCTATAGTCTTACATGATGTCTCATATCCATGCCAATGCCATATCCCAAATATGGTCTTACATGGTATCAAATATCGATGCCAATGCCATGTCCCAGACATGGTCTTACATGGGATCAGATAACCCTAATGTCATGACATTTGTATCCTAACTATTCCTAAGGTTCAACCGGGGTTTTGAGATATCAAACTTTGTTGAATCGTCATCAAGTCATCATTAATTAAATCGACATAGAAAATTACACAATTCATGCAATATTAAGGCATTAAAAACATAATAATGTAATGTTCCATTATTTACACGCGAAGTTACCTCGGTACCAAAATATGGCTAGCTATTCGATTTATTCCAGAACCTTGTTCTTTCCTCGGTTTAGGTCCGGACTCTGTTTTTCTTGATCTATAATATCAAATATCATTTATTTAATTATCACATTGTTCAAATCAGTCCATAAACCATACTTTGACAAAATTAAATTTTACCCCTAAACTTTCACATAATTAAAAATTAGTCCTTGGGCTCGTAAAATGAAATGTGTTCATTTTACTCGTTACCCAAGCCTAGTCGAACTTATAACATGCTCTTAGCAGCCCACATTTCTCATTAAATCATACATCTTACAACTTATTTTACAAACTTTACAAATGAGTCCTTTTTAGCCATTTTCACTAGAAATCACTTAGTAAAAGATGTTTATCACACATAAAACATTTATATTCTTCCATTAAACATCAAAACACATGCATGTCATACATGGTTCAAATTTTTAACATGAACCCTACTACAAAATATGGCCAGAAATAGGTAAATCGGGTTACGAGGTTTTCAAAAATGTAAAAAACATTAAAAACGGGGCTGTGATGCACTTGCTATTGAGCTTGAAAGTTGAACAAAACCCTAGCTATGGCTCCTTTTGATTTTAGGCACACATGAAGAATATGGACACCAATTTTTGACTTATTTTCCCTTTTTATTCTTTTATTAACCAATTGATAAAAATGCCCTTAAGGCCTTTCTTTCAAATTTTTCCTATTCATGCCCATTTTTGTCCATAAAAATAGAAATTGGGCAAATTGCTATTTAAGGACCTCTAATTAATAATCCATGGCAATTTCATGCTTAAAGCGTATAGAATTCACATTTTGCAACTTTTACAATTTAGTCCTAAATGTCAAATTGGACACTTTATCAATAAAATTTCTTCATGAAATTTTCACACAAGTGTACAATCATATAATAGACCTCATAAGAATCATAAAATAATTATTTATACTTTAGATTTGTGGTCTCAAAACTGCTATTCTGACTAGACCCTAATTCGAGATGTTACAACTCTTCCCTTAGGGATTTTTGTCTCCGAAAATCTTACTGGTAAAGAGGTTTGGGTATTGGTTTCTCATGTTTCCCTTGGTCTCCCATGTAGCCTCTTGAACCCCATGTCTTTGCCATAATACTTTCACAAGGGCAATACTTTTGTTTCTCAAATGTTTGACTTCTTGAGCCAAAGTCTTAACCGACTCTTTGCCATAAGTCATATCCGGTAGAATCTTAACCTCTGTTAGTGAAATTACATGCGAAGGGTCTGATCGGTATCGGCACAACATAGACACATGGAACACATCATGAATTCTTTCCAACTCAGACAACAATGCCAATCGATATGCTATCGGGCCCTATCCTTTCGGTAATGTCATATAGTCCAATAAAACACAGACTCAACTTGCCCTTCCGGCCAAATATGAGGACATTCTTCCATGGAGATACTTTCAGGAATACGTTATCACCGACCTGAAACTCAATCTCTTTCCGTTTCAAATCCGCGTAGGATTTTTGTCTATCCAAAGCAGCTTTCAGATAATCATGAATTACATTTACTTTCTCTTCGATTTCTTTGACTAAATCAACTCTGTGAATCTAATTTTCTTTGAGTTCGGTCCAATACAAAGGAATTTGGCACTTACGTCCATACAATGCCTCATAAGGCACCATTTTTAAACTCCATTGAAAACTATTGTTGTAGCCAAATTCCACCAACGGTAAATACTTTTCCCAACTACCTTGGAACTCAAGAACACAACATTGTAACATATCTTGAAGAATCTGAATTACCCTTTCGGATTAACCATTAGTTTCTGGATGGAAAGCGGTACTAAAATTCAAATTCGTTCCCAACGCTTCTTGTAACTTTTTCCAAAACCGCGAAGTGAACCTCGGATCTTTATCTGATATATTTGACGAATATACTCTATGCAGTCTCACTATTTCAGAACTTATCAAGTGAATAGTTGACACGTACAGGTATAAAGTGAGCTGACTTTGTCAATTGATTTACAACAACCCATACAACATATTTCTTTCTCGGTGTCAAAGGCAAACCCATCACAAAATCCATAGTAATACGGTCCCACTTTCACTTGGGAACCATCACAGGCTGAAGTAAACCTGAAGGTACTTGGTGTTCGACTTTTACTAGATGGCAAATCAGGCATATCAAAACAAACTTAGAAATATCTCTTTTCATACTCGACCACCAATACAATTTCTTCAAGTCATTATACACTTTCGTACTTCTTGGATGTATAGACAAACCACCACTATGTGCCTCATGCAAAATCTTCTGAGTCAACTCAGTATTTATAAGAATACAAATCCTATCTCGGAACATTAAGTAACCAATAGAACCAATCTGAAAATCTGATTCAATACCCGGCTCACACTGAGCTCTCTTGTCTTGCAACTCACTGTCACTTTTCTGAGCCTCATAAATCTCTTGGAGAAATATCAGCGTAGCTCTCAACTCAGCTAGAATCGAACAATCATCTGAATAAGCCAACCATGTATTCATAGCCCTTAAAGCAAATAACCACTTCCTACTCAAAGCGTCGACGACCATATTCGCCTTTCCCGGATGGTAGTCAATTACTACCTCGTAATCTTTTATCAACTCTAGTCATTTCCGTTGTCGTAAGTTCAAATCTTTTTGAGTCATCAAGTACTTTATACTTTTATGATTAGTAATACTCAACATTTCTCGCCATACAAATGGTGTCTCCAAATCTTCAACGCAAACACAATGGTGTCTAGCTCCAAATCATGGGTCAGATAGTTCTTCTTATGCGGTTTCAGTTGCCTCGAGGCATAAGCTATCACCTTGCCGTCTTGCATAAGTACACAACCCAATCCATTTAAGGGTGCGTCATTATAAACTACAAATTCTTTTCCCGGTTTAGGTTGTACTAAAAATGGTGCCTCGGTCAACAATGCTTTTATTGTCTCAAAACTCTATTGGCATTTTCTGTTCATTCGAACTTGACATCTTTCTATAACAATTTTTTCATCGAGGTAGAAATCATGGAAAATCCTTTAACAAATTATCTGTAATAACCGGCTAAGCCTAGAAAGCTTCTAACCTCTGAAACATTCCTCGACGATTTCCATTCAAAAATAGCCGATATCTTACTCGAGTCAACTCTAATACCATCACCTGAACAATGTGACCCAAAAATCCAACTTCTTTAAGCCAAAATTCACTTTTACTAGACTTAGCATACAACTACTTGTCTCTCAAAGTTTGCAAAACCGTTCTCAAGTGCTCGGCATGCTCGGCCTCATCACTAGAATAAATCAGTATATCATCAACAAAAATAACAACAAATTTATCCAAGTACGGTCGAAAAATACAGTTCATCAAATCCATAAATACAGCATGAGGATTCGTTAAACCAAAAGGCATAACCAAAAATTCATAGTGACCATACCTCATCTGAAATGCAGATTTCGGCACATCAGACTCCTTAACTCTCAACTGGTAGTAATCGGTCCTCAAGTCTATCTTTGAAAACACTGTGGCTCCCTTCAATTAATCAAACAAATCATTGATCCTTGGCACGAGATACTTGTCCTTTATGGTTACCTTATTGAGCTGTCGGTAGTCAATGCACAATCTCATTGAACCATCTTTCTTTTTCACAAATAGTACCGGTGCGCCCCACAGAGAATAACTAGGTCCTACAAAACCTTTATCCGTTAATTCTTGCAACTGAACTTTCAACTCCTTTAACTCTGTCAGTATAACACCCCTAACCCATATCTGTTGCTAGAATAGCGTCATAAGGCAATACAGAATAAAAGCACGAATTTTGAATAATTATATATATTTATACACACACATGAACAAGTCTAAAAAATTAATCAAAATTTATTTCATAAACTAACATATCTATTAAATTTAAACATATCATATCACAAATATATATATAGTCATATCATTCATATGCAACAATATAAAATATATCATTTTAAAATATTAAAGCATATACGTATTTTTAACAAAGATTAAAATATAAACCTAAATGATTATCCAACTATTATTACACATGAATATACCTTGACTTTCCATATTAACTATTGATATCATTACTCAATTCAAACTCAAACATCATTTAAATATCTAATTTCAATTCAATTTATACTTAAAATCACCTGCCGATACATTTTACAAACAAATATCTTTATACCTATTTATTGAGTGACTAACCCAAATAGTGCTAGATATCCAAATCATAACAATCACATAAGTCACATAATGATGCCGAACATTTATACATGCTAATACCATGTAATAGTTTACTTATGAAACTAAATTATATGAATTTAAAGAATGTTTTGTCATGGTGACCGAATATATATAACAAAATGCATATGTTTAATACTTATCAACCAACATAAATCATATCCAAATTATTAATCACCTTAATCCAATCATTTTATCTTACAAGCATATAATTTAAATAATACATTAAACCAACTCATCAATCATACCTATTTTTTCAATCATTAAAAGAATTAATATATGCATTTTCACTTCCGTACAACCAACCCAAATTGATCAACACTCATTTAATGACACATATATAATTACCATAACCAAATAAACTAGTATACCCATGAGCATGTACATATATTTGTACCATGACCGATATATCATATACCTAGATATATATATATAAGCAATAGCCGAATCATCAACCAATTCCAAACATACATCACTTGATAGCAAAAATCGAATACCAAATTCACAAGCATTTATACTCATGCATAAGCTTAGCCAAATTATACTCAAGTATATTTAAAGTCATTAACCACTTCAAGCATATATTATCTACCACAATTACTATGCAATCTTAGTACATAGCATTATAACTAGCATGTACTTAAACCATAAACGAAATAACTAAATTCAAACATAGTTAAGCCATTTTCGCATGGCCTTTATACAAACACTTTTCAAAATAACTAACTCAAAAGCTAGCTTTTACATGCCATATATTGAGTTTAGCCTATTAGGAACCAAAATAGCAGATAGTGTGATGAATTTGGCTGACAGTCCCTAGCTTGTAGCTTTACTCCCAAAATCTATAAAACAGAAACACACATATATATAGGGTAAGCTACTTATGACTTAGTAAGTTATAAGCAAATGAGTAACCCCAAAATATCATCAATTTAATTTAACTAAGCCAAAACACATTTATTATAAAATATTTAGGTTTAAACATATAAAATCTATAATATTTATATATATTCATTCATATTTGTCACTTTGACCGAAAACTTATATAGCCATATTATCATATTATCAATTAACTTCCAAAGCCAAATAATTAATATCAACCTAGTTCACATGCACACAAGTACACAAACTTATGTGTCATCATATAATTTCATGTGCACTTTAGTTATGTAGCCGAATACATATATTCATACATACATATAATTTAAACTCATTTCAATACTATTCACAAGGTCGAGTACACTTACCTAATTCACATGTAACCTTCAATTGCATTATACATAATTTGAAATAAGTACCAAATTACTCACTTACCTTATTTTAAATAACAACAAGCCAATTCGTACTTAGACATTTAGCTTATCTTACAAATTCGAACACAACTTGTCTTTGCCCGATGAACCATTCGAAATTGGATAGGACACTCGGAAGACCACACATAAATCGTACAATGCCAACGTCCCAGACGTGGTCTTACATGTAATCACATATCGATGCCACTGTCTTAGACAGGGTCTTACTCGCACACATATATCGGAGTCACATATCGATGCCATGGTCTTACTCACACACATATATCGAAATTCTATGTCATGACATATGTATCTTAACTATTCCTAAGGTTCATACGAGACTTTCAGACGTCGTAACTCGGTCGAAACGAACTCAGAAATGTAGTAGCCAAGCTTATTCATATTTGGCCATAGCATATATAAATTCATACATTTCATACCAGCATATATATTTAACATTTAACTACAACTAAGCCCGTCTATTTGCTTATAAACTTACATCGGACAATATAAAACGGAAAAGGACAGCTAGTCGACAACTTCCGTTTTCCCTCGATCCAAATCCGATTTCTTTGGTTCTTGATCTAAACATATTCAAATTAAGCTCTTTCAAACATATTTTCATTCAATTTAGTCCAAAAACACATAAATGGGAAAATTACTATTTTACCCCTAATATTGACACTTTTTATAATTTAGTCCCTATTACACAAAACACAAAATATACAAAATTTCAATATACCTATGTTGGGCCGAATTTTACCCATACTCATACCAGTCCATATATTTCATTTATTTTACATTTTAGTCCCTCAAATTATTATTTTTTCAATTTAGTCCTAATTACTCACAATCATCAAAAACTCCAATACAAAACATGTTAATCTAAAACATATCTTTCATATTTCATCATCAAACAACAAAAATCACAAGCTCTCAACAATGGCATAACTCAAAATATTCACCAAAATAAAAAATTTAAGCATGGGTTTTGTAGTACACGAAGCAACGATCTCAAAAACGTAGAAATTATCAAAAATCGAGCTAAACACGTACCTTGATTGAGCTTGAGAATGGCCGAACTAGGTTTTTCTTTTCTCTTTTCTTTTTGTTTTAGTTTCGGTCAAAAAAGATGATATTAATAAACCATATTATAAGCTTTATGTTTTATTATTCATATATTATTTCATATTTTACTATTTTACCCTTTTAAAATTAATAACAAAAACATGCATAATAAGGGTACATTCAACCATCACTAAGTCCAAAGGGTTATTTGCAACAGAAATGCTTCAATTTAGAAACCCTCTAACAATTTGGCCCTTATACATTAAACTACTAAAATTTCAATTTATGCGATTAAGTCCTTTTATTTAATCAGACACTTAAACGATAAAATTAAATCACAAAAATTTCACAGATATAAATTCACACAGAATAAACACAGAAAATAATTTTAAAATATTTTTTGTCTTGAATTTTTGGTCCCGAAACCACCGTTCCAATTAGGATCTAAATCAGACTTTTACAACTCTCCTCCTTAGGGATTTTCGTAGCCGAAAATCTTACCGGTGAATAGGTTTGGATAGCATTCTTTCATTGTATCCTCTGACTCCCATGTTGCTTCCTTAACTCCGTTTTTATGCCACAATACTTTAACCAATAGAATTTTCTTATTTCACAACTCTTTAATCCCGCGAGTCAGAATACGAATCGGTTCTTCCTCGTACGTCATATCGGGCTTAATCTCAATTTCAGATGGACTAATCACATGTGAAGGATCATTACAAAGCATTGACACATGGAATACATTATAGATCTTTTCTAGCTCAGGTGGCAACAACAGTTTGTAAGCAACCAGCCCGATACGTTCTATAATCTCATACGACCCAATAAACCTTGGACTCAATTTGCCTTTGCAACCAAATCTGAGTATTTTATTCCATGGTGAGACTTTCAAAAATACTTTATCTCCGATATGAAACTCTATATCTTTATGTTTCAAGTCAGCATATGATTTCTGACGATCTGATTCTGGTTTTAGACTTTCACGGATCACTTTCACTTTTTGTTCAGTTTCTTTGATTAAGTTAACCCCGTGTATCTTATTTTCACTAAGATAAGTCCAATACAATGGTGTACGACATTTACGACCGTACAAAGCCTCATAAGGTGCCATTTTGGTACTCGATTGAAAACCGTTATTATATGCAAATTCAATCAGAGGTAGGTATCGTTCCTATGTACCTTCAAACTCGAGAATGCAACATCTCAACATATCCTCAAGTATCTAAATAATTCATTCAGACTAACCATCTGATTATAGATGAAAAGCAATGCTGAAATGTAATTTGGTACCTAATGCATCTTGCAGTTTCTTCCAAAATCGCGATGTAAACCTCGGATCTCTTTCCAAAACAATAGATATAGGCACACCATGTAATCTCACAATTTGAGAAACATACAATTTAGCTAGCTTATCTAGCGAGTAGTCTGTACGTATCGAAACAAAATGAGCCGATTTAGTCAATCTATCCACAATAACCCAGATTGCAGCTTTCTTGCTCGGTGTCAATGGTAAACCAGATTCAAAATCCATAGTAACTCTGTCCCATTTCCACTCAGGTATCATAATCGACTGAAGCAATCCACTAGGGACCTAATGCTCAACTTTTACTTGTTGACAGATTAAGCATTTTGAAACAAAGTCAGAAATGTCTCGTTTCATACCATGCCACCAATAAAACTGTTTCAGATCATTATACATATTCGTATCACCTGGGTGATCAGATAACTAACTGCTGTGAGCTTCATTCAAAATCACCTAAATCAACTCTGAATTCCTCGAAACACATATCTTATTTTTGAATTTCAAACAGTCATCAGCATCAACTTGAAACTCTGAATCATCATTTGAATCACATTGAGCTTGTTTTTCTATCAACTCATTATCAACCTTCTGGGCATCACAAATTTATTGAACAAATAATGGTCTTGCTTTTAATTTAGCTATTATCGAACCATCATCAGACATAGCCATATGTGCATTCATTGCACGCAAGGCAAATAGTGATTCTAACCTTCAGCGTTGTCTCAAATTTAGATCTTTCTGAGTCATCAAGTATTTCAGGCTTTTGTGATCAGAATAAACATGACATTTCTCACCGAACAGATAGTGGCGCCATATCTTCAATGCAAACACAATAGTTGCCAATTCTAAGTCATGTGTCAGGTAGTTCCTTTCATGTGGCTTTAATTGTCTCGAGGCATAAGCTATAACCTTGCCTTCCTGCATCAAAACACAACCCAAGCCATTTAAAGATGCATCACTATAAATAACAAATTCTTTACCCGATTCTAGCTAAACTAGTAATAGAGCTTCGGTTAAAAGAGCTTTCAACTGATCAAAACTTTTCTACCACTTTTCTGACCACCCGAATTTAACATCTTTCTACAATAGCTTCGTCATCGGGGCTACAATCATAGAGAAACCTTTCATGAACCATCTATAATAACCAGCAAGTCCCAGAAAGCTTCAGACTTCAGAAACATTCTTTGGAGGTTTCCAATCAAGTATAGCAGAAATTTTACTTAGATCAACCCGAATACTCGATGCTGATACAACATGGCTTAGAAAACTGACTTCGCTTAACCAGAACTCATATTTACTGAACTTCGCATACAACTGTTTATCTCGCAAAGGCTGTAATACAAGTCTCAGATGTTCGGCATGTTCGGTTTCATCATGGGAGTATATCAAAATGTCATCTATGAACACAACTACAAACCGATCGAGATACTGTCTGAAGATTCGGTTCATCAAATCCATGAAAATAGCAATTGCATTAGTAAGTCCGAATGGCATAACCAAAAACTCATAGTGTCTGTACCTCGTTTGAAAGGCAGTCTTTGGTACATCTTAGTCTTTAACTTGCAACTGAAAATAGCCAGATCTCAAATATATCTTCGAAAACACTATGGCCCCTCTCAATTGATAAAACAAATCATCAATTCGTGGTAACAGATACTTACTCTTTATAGTCACCTTATTGACTTGTCTATAATCAATGCACATTCTCATAGTTCCATCTTTCTTTTTCACAAATAGTACTGGTGCACCCTAAGGAGAGAATGTAACAGCTCGATTTAGACCCTAATCGGAACGGTGGTTTTGGGACCACGAATTTTAGTCAGAAAAAATAATTAAAAATTATTCTCTGTGTTTATTTTGTGTGAATTTATATTTGTGAAATTTTCGTGAATTAATTTTGTCGTTTAGATGCTCAATTAAATAAAAGGACTTAATCGCGTAAAGTGAAAATTTAATGGTTTAATGTGTAAGGGTTGAAATGTGTTTGTCTTTGTAAATGGAGGTATTTATGTGGTAATTAAACCATGATAACATGCAATGGGTGGTAATGGGCTTATTATAACATGATTTTATATTTTAAATCAAAGGTTAATTAGGTAAATTAGTTAATAAGTTATTATATTATAAACATATCATAAAACAAAGCCATATATTAGTGTTTATATTTGTTTTTGCTGAAAATAAAAGAGAAGAAAGACAATTTAGGTATGCGGCCATTGTTGATTCAAATTCAAGGTTAGTTTGGTTTCAGTTTTTGATAATTTTTACGTTTTTTGAGATTGTTGCTTCGAATACTATTCGACCCATGCTAGAATTTATAATTTCGATCAATGTTTTGAGTTATGCGGTTAATTAATATTTGTGTTTTGTGATGTTTGATGATGAATTTTGGAAGATATGTTTTGGATTAATATGTTTTGTATTGGAATTTTTGATGAAATTGAGTAATTAGGGTTAAATTACAAAAATAATAATTTGAGGGACTAAAATGTAAAATAAATGAAATGTAAGGACTTGTATGTATATAAGGAAGGTTCGGTCTAACTATGTTGTTGTGAGATTTTGCATATTTTGTGTTTTGTGCAATAAGGACTAAATTGTGAAAAATATGAAATATTAGGGGCAAAAGTGTAATTTGCCCATTTGTGTGTTTTTAGATGAATTTGATTGAATAATTGATTTAATAAGTTTAATTTATATTAGTTTAGATCAAGGAAAGAGAAAATCAGATTTAGATCGGGGGAAAACTAAAGTTGTCGACTAGCCGATCTGTATCAGTTTTTCATCGTTCAAGGTAAGTTTATAAGCAAATAGATGTACTTAATTTTAATTAAATGCAAATTATATATGCTGAAATGAAATGTGAGAATATTTAATTGCAAATGCCAAATGTATATAAGCTTGGTAACCATGTTCACGTGTTTGTTTTGATCGAGATACGACGTCCGGAAGCCCCGTATGAACCTTAGGAATAGTTAGGATACATATGTCATGACATAGGACTCCGAATTATGTGTGGGAGTAAGACCATGCATCGATATATGATTCTGATATATGTGTGCGAGTGAGACCCTGTCTGGGACAGTGGCATCGATATGTGATTACATGTAAGACCACGTCTAGGATGTTGGCATTGTAAGATATGTGTGATTATCCAAGTGTCCTATCTAATTTCGAATGGTTCATCGGGCAACGATAATTATGATCGAATGTGTAAAATGAGCTAATTGGCCAGGTATGAGCTAGCTTGTTACTTATTTAATTTAAGGTAGGTGAATAACTTGATTATTTCTTATAAATTACATTTGATGCAAATGAAAGACATATGTGATTATAGTATGTATATTCGGCCAAATAATTAATATATGTACAAGATCATATATATTGATCCTTGAGTTTGTGTATTTGAGCATATGCATATTTGGTCATTTAATGACATTTTGACTATGAAAATTGAATACATTTGGTAAATTTGATTATTTGAGCATTCGGTCAAAGTGGAAAATTGAGTATGAAACATATTATATATGAAATTTGTAGTTTGAATTTAAGGAATGATAATGTTATTATAATTTCGTTAGTTTAAAATGAATTGATTATATATTTTGGATTGTTTGTTTGCTTATGACTTATTAAGCTATAAAAGCTTACTCTGTGTATATGTGTGTTTCCGTTTTATAGATTTTGGAGATTGTAACACCCTAAACCCGGACTAAAAGTTAAGACCGAATTTGGAATGCTACATTGATCACCGAAGTGACCGTGACAGAATATTTATATAAACATCCTTTACTTAATTTTCAAAAAACATAAATATCACAAGTTCAAAATTCGAATAGTAAAATCATTAAAACATAAAACAGCATTCTACCACAGTGTTAATAAAAACCTTACTTCAAACCTGAATAACAATAGAAATCAGAAACCATAACTGATAATTTATTAGTAGCAAACTGCCTGAGTCCTCTACATACCGAGTCCAGCAACAAAATTTTAAAATGTACCTGAAAGGGAAACATAAGAGGGGGTAAGCTATATGAGCTTAGTGTGAGATCAAACTAACTAACTATCGAAATAGAAACAAATACAGTAAACCTAAAAATAGTTCAGTATTAGAACATACTCACAGAGCGACTTTACAAAACATGCCATATGTAACTTTACAATCTTATGGCTTTGTTAAACACAATACCTAAAATTCTCCGAAGTCACAAACTGGGCCTAAGCCCTTTCCCAGAATTTGAGTCGATTGGGCCTTAGCCCATCACACAAGATTTCCTTTAGGCATGTGTGCCTTCTAGTCAAATATTGCAGTCAGATTTCCCAAACAATCAGATAGAAATGTTTCAGACAAAAAGATATAGTAGTCATAGAATCAAACAGATGCATATGAGTGCGAATGAGTTATAAAATAACCCACCCATCCAACCACACCATCTCCGTCCCCCATCAAACCTCAATAGAGCTGTAAGCTCATCCAACCAATCACCCCAAAAAGGACCTCGAAGAGCCCATCCAACCTTATATCCCCCATACATTGTCCACGACCCTTAGGGAATTGGCACTATTAGAAAGCTATACAGTGCCATGTGGAAGACCACGGTACAGACATGCAGTATAACTGCCAGATCAGATACGTTACACAACAAAGCTAGCGTATATTGTACTGTGCTATGCGGTGAACCACAGAATTGTTGTGCAATATAAATTGCTAGATCAGATAATAGCACGTAGAATAGCCAATGTACATGCGATACAGTGCAAGGCAGTAAACCACTATACCGTTAACGAAAATGTCCACGACCCTCAGGGTATTGGGACCGCCTATGACCCTCTAGGTATTACTAGGGCATTTAAAATGCAGATCAACTGCCAGATCGTAAATCTACCTTCTCTTCAACATCCTACCCAAAAAGGTTTATGCAGATGAGTGTAAGTGATGGTATGAATGCCGATGCATCAATCCACAACATAATCTTAGACAGACATTCAGAAACATTCACTTGCAATCAGTCAATCAATTACAGACAGATACACACTTGCACACTCAGATTTGATACCTAACCTGTCACACTTCAATCACAAACAATACATAAATCAAGATGAGAATAGAGTTATAATCACCCTCAGAACTCTTAGTCAAAAGGTTGGAACAAACAAAGATCACGAATACACTTAAGTCAACCTAAAATCAAACTTGGCGAGATAGGGCCACACACCTGTGTACTCCAATCGTGTGGAGCAATCCGAGCCGTGTGGGGATCCATACGCCAGTGTAAGGAGTAGCACACGACCATGTGGCAGGGCACACACCTATGTGGTGCAGACGCACGACCGTGCGATCAGGCTGTGTAAGACACTATCCAATTCCGCTAAATTCAAGTGCAGAGTAGACACGACTATGTGAAGATGTCATACGCCCGTGTGGCAATCCGACACGACCGTGTGTCCCATAACACACGCCCGTGTGGAATCCCTAGGTCCCAAATTGGATACACGATCGTTTGTCCCGAAACACACGTCCGTGTGAGAACCCTAAAATTCCCAAATCAGTCACACGCCCGTTTGCCCTAGGGGTCACGCTCATGTGGCTTTCGACGAAATCTCCAAATTGGCCACACGTCCGTGTGGCCAGGCCGTGTGGCACCCATAACTAGCCTGAAACCCTAATCCCTAAATCCACACGATCGTGTGCCTCGGGACATGCCCATGTGGCCATCGGGGTAGCCATAAAACCACCCCAAAATAGCCCTAAAACCACCACTTAAGCCACCATCCCGAAGCCTTTCCCTATCATCAGTACATCAAAAAGTGGCAATTTTTCACCACTTCCATCGACTAACATCCCAAAACAACGGTTTAACATACCGACAAGAAAAGTCGCAACAATAACATAAAACAAAAGGGAAAGTAGTTCGAATCTCACACTTGTTTGACGGCGAAGAAGACATGTCAGAGGAGCAAAAAAATCGAAGCCCTTCGACCCCACAACACTACCGATCAAAAAATGAGGAGAAGAAAACAAGAGCCAATACCAAAAAGAAAAGAATAGAAACTAACGTACAAAGTAAAAGAAAATCAAAAGGAATAAAATAGAATAATAACCAAAATATATTATAATATCCCTAATCATAATTAATAAAACAATTACTTAAACTTAAACTTAAAACAGAAATAGCTAAAACATTTTTTAAAATGCCCACACCGTAACTCGAACTCTAGACCTCCAACACATTAACACACACCTTCACCACTAGACCAGTAGGCCCATTCCTATCACTAAACTGCACAACTTAACTTATGTGTGTAGCCTCCCCACTATCCCTACACTTAAAACCCAAAACTTCTAGGCCCAAAATTCATGGCGTTACAAAGATCGTTACATGCTCGGGGATCGTCAGTAAAGTCAATCGTACTATCATTTATTTTTGGTACTTTTAAAAGTTTTAAATTCAAACCTATGGCATGTATAGGCTATATTATCCTTTGAACCTATTTGATTTTGATATGTGTTTATGTAAAAAAGCCATGCGAAAATGGCTTGTTTATCTTGCCAAGTATGTCACATGGTTGAGTAAATGATGTGGTTGATATATTGGTTGTGGTTGACATATTCGGTTAGGACACATATTTGTAGGTGAATATGATTTGAAGTGGTTGGTTGCAAAGTGAATGATTTATAAATAGCTCATTTAGTAAGCTTAATATATAGATTGATTTGCAAGTGTGATAAGTTGTATGATTTGGCTTGTAATGGATTAAATGGTGAATTTATAACCAATTGTATAGTGATTAATTTATTTCGAATTGTATTGGTTAAGTGTGAACATTTGAATGAGTGTAATATTTGTATGATTCATGATGATTATGGTATGATTTCTTAAAGGCTAAAATAGTTGTATATTATTTTATGGGTTGTGGTTAATACAACACATGAATATTTGTTATATTAGTTATTTATTTTCAGTTAATGTATACATGTAAAAGTTATGTCATAAAATGGAGTTGTATATTTAGTATATGAAGTTTGTGTATTCGGATTGATAATGAAATATTAGGGACATTCAGATATAACTTTTAAGTTTTTGTTGGGTTTGTAATTTTTATTTGGCGTGTAAGTGAAATTAGGTTTTATGCTTAAATTTGCACTTAGCCAATTATATGGTTATTGAATTGGTTTGGTAAATTAAAGTGTTAGTTAAAATGGTTACTTTATATAATGCATATAGGTTTATTTGTGACTTACAAATGAGAAGGGTATATTATGTTTGGATTTTGTATTTGATTCTTGAAATGTTTTTTTTTTTATCTTGTTTATGGAATGAGTTAAGTTAAAATTTGAGTTTGGTTAAAATCAATATTAAACATTCAAGTATTCGGCTAAAGCATTGAAATGATCAAATGAATAGTAACTTATGTTATGTTTTGAGTATGATTAGGTTGAATGCATGCTTATATGCGGATAAATGCTAAAACATTATGGTGTTATATAGTTTAAATTTTTAGTGGCATGCCATACCTTATTTCGATGCTATTATTTTATTTAAGAAAAATTTGGGTAAGTTGTGATTATATATAAATTTTTATGTTTATATATTGATGCCAAAGATGTATGTTAATTTGTTATATATTTAAGACATGAGATATTTTTATAATTTATATTTGTTTTACTTAATGTGGATGATTGTAATGACTTTGATATGCGCATATGCTTTGTGTCAAAATGATATGTTTGACATTATTTGCTAATAACTTTATATTGGACATATCTTGATTAAATGCTTATGATATGATTTATAAAGATAGTAAATTGATTATTTATGTTACAATTGCTTCGTATTTGAGTCGTATGCATGAGTATGATTGTGATTGCCAGAAAGCTGTGTCTCGTCTAGTAATACCTCGTAACCCATTCCGGCGACGGATACGGGTTAGTGGTGTTATAGAGAAACTCAGTTGCGTGAAGCCTCTATCTGTCAACTCTTGCAACTGAGCTTTGAATTCTTTTAATTTAGTAGGTGCCATTCTGTACAGAGCTATGGATATCGAAGTCGTCCCAAGCATTAACTCAATAACGAACTCTACTTCCCGTATAGGTGGCAAACCCAACAATTCTTCAGGAAACACATTCGGATACTTGTACACAACGGTATTGATTCAATGTTTCTTTCGGCCACTTTAATATCAAGCACATATGCAAAGTAAGCTTCGCAGCCTTTTCTCACATATTTCTGAGCTAACTTGAAGAAATCACTACTAGTAACCCATTCAGATCATTAGATTCAATTCAAATAATCTCATCATTCTAGCACCGTAAATCAATAGTCTTTCTCTTGCAGTTTACAATAGAATCATGCAAAGTCAACCAGTCCATGCCCAGAATTATGTCAAACTCATCAAAAGGCAACAACATCAAATCAGTCGGAAAGCACAAATCTTGAACCATCAAAGGGCAATTCTTACACACTTTGTCAACCCTAACACACCAGCCCAAGGGGTTTGACACTCTAATCACAAACTCAATAGACTCAACAGGTAAAGTCTTACTGAATACTAATGTCTCACACACATAAGAATGAGTAGAACCAGGATCAATCAATGCAATTACATTAGTATAATAAAGAGTAAGTGTACCAATAATGACATCTGGGGATGAAGCCTCCTCTTGTGCGCAAATGGCATAGGTTCTGGCAAGTGTACGAGCCTTAGATTTGGCTATTGTATCTTTAGTTCCCCTCTGACTGCCACTCGCGTTACCTGCATTTCTGGGTGGTCTACCTCGAGCTACAGTTTTACCTAGTCTCGATTCTGCACTGGATTTTCTTCAACTAACACTAGGCAATCACGAATATAATGATCCATTGATCCAAATTTAAAACAAGCCCGATCATGCAACCTGTAACTACCAGGATGTCGTTTGCTTCAATGTTTACACTCAGGTTGATTTGATCTGACATTCCCCACACTAGCTACTAAGGTAGCTCTCGAGCTCATAGGTGGTCTACTCTGATCCCGTCTAGAATAACCTGAAGTGGCTTTGGAACGACTGAAATCATCTCATAACTTCTTTGGCACCGACTGGAATGACTTACCAGATGTTCTTTTACATTTATCTCTAGCTTCAGAGTCAGCTTTTCTTTTCTCTTTCCCGAGCTCTTCAGCTTTGCAGGCTCGCTCAACAAGTACGATGAATTCTTTTATCTCAAGTATGCCAACTAACAGTTTAATGTCTTCATTCAACCCATCTTCAAATCTTTTTCTCATTATAGCTTAAATAGAAACACACTCTCGGGCATACCGACTGAGTCTCATGAATTTCCGCTCATACTTTGTCACGGTCATCTGACCCTATTTCAGCTCTAGAAATTCTTTACGCTTCTGGTCGATAAATCTCTAGCTAATATATTTCTTACAGAATTAAGTCTGAAAGAATTCCTAGGTCTCGGAACCACTGATACTAGGGTATTCCACCAGTGATATGCTATGTCTCGAAGCAAAGACATGGCACATTTCAAACATTCATCTGGGGTACAGGACAACTCAACGGATTCTTTAAATTCTTTAGCCCCATGTTTCTTGATTTTATCAACAGGTGGCTTATACAATCTCAACAGATCACTTACTTGAGGTACAACAGGCATCGAAGATGGATTAGTCAGGGGTGGAGGTTGTTGTGCAGCCGGGTTGTCCATATATATTAAGTAAATCAGTCATTCATCATTTGGTAGAAGGCTTGTCTAGCCTCTTCTTCTTGGTTACTCAAAATCGGTCGAGAATCAGCCAGCGCTATCCCTTGCCCGGGAGCAGGGGCTACACTCTCCACATCATCAATTACAGCTCTGTCAGGATCCATTTACTATATGAAAACACATTTTCAAATGTCAGAAGTCATCACACTATCACAATATATAATATGGCATGTATCGCTAGACTCACACACCCTACGTTAGTCCTAGAACCGACTAAATCGTAGCTCTGATACTAATAAAATGTAACACCCCTAATCGATATTTGTCGCCAGAATAGGGTCATAAGGCAATACAGTATAAAAGCATGAATTCTGAACAATTATATATATTTATACATACACATGAACAAGTCTAAAAAATGAATCAACATTTATTTCATAAACTAACATAACTCTTAAATTTAAACATATCATATCACAAATATATATATAGTCATATCATTCATATGCAACAATATAAAATATATCATTTTAAAATATTAATGTAACGCCCAATTTTCGGGTATTCTGTGTTTCTGTGATTTTTAAAATTTGGGTGTGTTCTGGTTGGTTAATATATATTTTAGTAGGTTAGTGGGCCTTTGGAAGGCCAAAACTTAAGTTAAATCCGTGGTAGTCTTCGAAATTTTGATTTTAAGAACAAGTGATGCAATTGGCGTTTGGGCTTTTAAGAGTAAAGGGGTAAAAGATGACATAAAAATGAGTGTGGTGTAGTGGCAAGGTAGCGCCACTTAGGGGACAAGGAAGTGACGCCATAGAGGAAGCAAGGGGTCCAAGGTTCAAGTCTTTGCTCTTTCAATTTATTTTGGTTTTTCTTTTCAATAAATCTGGAAGCAAGTAGGTGCGCTTTAAAGTTTAATGTGTTGGACTTATGACACAAATGAGTTGATGGCCTAGTGGTGGTGGCGTGATTTGGCATGTGAGAGGACTTTGGTTCGAATCCCTTGGCACGCAAAGGTTGATTATTTTGTTATGTTGGGACGGCAAGAGTTGGTGTTAGTTTTAAACTTTGATGTTAGAGGGATCCCTCATCGGGAAGCTAACATAAGAGTAGATGGTGAGCTGGCTTTAAAAAGAGCAAACCATGAGGAGAGTTGGCATACGCTTTTGGGCTGATGCCTTTCACTTGGTGGCATGCTCGTTTAGGTTGGGCGTCAGCTAAGAGTGTGGGAGCGCGGATTAACTGCAGTCTCCTAACAGGTGTGTATTTCTCACTACTCTAGCAGTAGGACGGCTATTTCGGGCCGCGATGGGCTGAAATGAGCCATGTAGTCCCAATGGATCCGTAGGCCCAAGTGGATAAGTTGTAGAATTAATAAAATACCCCTGCAGGGTAGGACTACCGATTTACCCCTGGAGGGTAAAATGACTATTTTGCCCCTCGTGCGTGAATGACTAACTTGTGTGATGATTGGGTTAGTTGACGTGGATTTATGGTAGTTATCGTTAATTCGTAAGTCTAATATGTTAGTGATCGATTGTAGGATTATTGCGTGGGAGATATCGTCATCAATCGTCATCAACCAGGTGTGTAAATGACACCCTTCCTTAGACTGAACCGGTAAAAGTCGAAATACCAAAACATTGTTATTTTGTGAACTCGCGAGCGTGCGATGGCTCGTGAGACAGTTGTTAATGAATATGGTGCATTTGGATGATTAGAGTGTAGAGTGTGCATTTTCGTGCACAACGGTATATTTGGGCTTAATGGGCCGAAAACGGGCCAATGGGCTAACAGGCCCACTTTGGTAAAAAGACGAGGTAAGTACTTCTGATTACTTGGTAAACGTTAGAATGAGCATGAAACCCTAGCAATAGGTAATAATTACTGAAATACCCTTATACATGAAAATTATGATTTTACCCCTAGGGATATTTTATTTTATCTAAAAAGCATAATGTTCTGTTTCTGTGTACATATGCCATGACATATTATTCTGTTGCATGGGACATGGGTTTATATTGATGGAGGAAGTGTTCTGGCAGCCTCGCTGCAATCTGGTGGCCTCACCACATATATATCTGTTCTGGTGGCCTCGCCACAATATCTGTATGTGGTGACTTCGCCACAATATCTGGCAGCCTCGCTGCAATTTCTATGGTGTGTAGCGGTTGGGTGGGTCGAGTAGTCTCCCCACATGGTGTAAGGCTTGTACGGGGGTGTTATGGATGGCTCTGGGTTGGGATTTCTGCATTCATGATATATTTGTTCTGTATATACTATGGGCCTATGAGTTTCATTCTGATTTCTGTACTGGGCCAAGGCCTAAATAAGTCTGACTTTGAGGTTTGATCTGTTTTGGGCTATGGTTGGGTTATGTTACACACTAGGTTTACCAGAGTCACCCTTTATTTTCATCTCTGCAGGAAATCCCCAACCATAGTGGGCTTGGAGCTGTGAGGGATTCAGAGTGGCCACATCATCTACAAAGTTGGTTTTCTAAGTTAGTTTATTTTATATTATTTTTATATTCTGATTTAATTTTGGGTTTTAAGTTGTAATAAGGCCGCTATATAAATTTCTCTTTCCGCTATGGTTTTTATTTTCTGATTATATTTATACTATGTCGAAACTGCTAGTACTAGGCTGTGCGAGTTTTCAAAATTAATGAACGTTCTCAAGACTCAACAACCATGATAACTGGATAGCCGAAAGATTGATAAACCGGCTTTTTCATTCAATTGCTGTTTTTACAAAGACCACCCTAATCACTTAAACCAACGAATGCATACTAAGTCGTAAGTCCATGTGACACGCCAGATCTGGCCATAACGTCTGGGTCGGGTCTGGGGTGTTACATTTAGTGGTATTAGAGCCAAGTTGCAACAACTCAGCTGTGGAACGGGTCTAAAAATGGGAGTTTTAAAGAAACATTGAATAAAGGTTTTTGAAAATCATTTTTTTAGAAATTTGATTATAAATTGTTTTCGAGAATGTTTCCAATATTTTCTCTTTACAAATAGATGATTTTAAAGATTAAAATTAGTTTTCTAAAATTAGTTTTTTTAGAAGGTGGCACACCGAATCTCCGGCCCAAGTCTGTAAGTTTTTTGAGCCTTTCTGATTGTTTTTGAAATATCTGTTATATGCTTGTACAAAACATTATCATGGTACTTTAGTTAGGGTAACACTGGAACTATAGAAACTCTGATAAGTAGACTAAGACTGTAGCTAGGCTACCGCGAAAGAAAACAAACTTAAACTCTGAATTACTGTTATTCATAAGACATCTGTAATAAACACTGAAATATTAAATTGATTCATAAAATTCATAATCAGATAATACAAAATGAGTACACGAGCAGCTCGTGGAAGTGGCCGTGGACGTGGCCGAGGTAATGCTCAAGCTGAATCTTCGTCCTCAGGACATGTACCGGCAGCAGATGCACCGGTACCACCGGCAACGGAGGTAGAGTCTCATGATCAAGGTGTCGGGGATGATGCTCTATCCCAGGCGATGCTCCGAGTTTTAGAAAGGGTTGCTGGGGCAAGTACGGGAAACAAAATTCGGGGGTCTATTTCTGAGCGGCTCCAGGCCAATGGAGCAGAGATATTTAAGGGCATATCTGGTGTAGCTCCAAATGTGGCTAAGTATTGGTTAGAAGCCACAGAGCGGATTATGGATGATCCGGACTGCTCTGTGGAGCAGAAGCTGAAGGGAGCCATATCGTTACTCAGGGATGAGGCTTATCAGTGGTGGCTCACGGTGAGAGATCGAACTCCTGCTGACAGTGTGACTTGGGAGCTGTTTAAGACAGCCTTCAAAGGAAAGTATGTTGGGCCTAGTTACGTGGACGCTCGTTCGAAAATTTTTCAACCGTGCAAGGGAGTAAGTCGGTGTGAGTATGAGTCCGAGTTTCGAGGACCGAGCCAAAGATGCTTCGGGATTGTCGCTATAGAGTATGAGCGTAGCGTACGCTTCGAGGATGGTCTGAGAGATGAACTTAGGGTGCTGATTGCTCCGCAGAGGGAGCGTAACTTAGTTGCTTTAGTGGAGAAAGCTAAGATAGCTGAAGAAGTGAAGCGTTCAAAAAGACAGAATCATGAGAAAGATCAGAACTGTTTTAGGAGAGATTCAGGACTTTCAGGTGGTATGAACAGGAATGTTAAGAGAGCAAGGGTAATGGAGCCAGTTTGAGTATTACCGATGAATGTTGTTAGACCGCAGGGTTGTAGGAGTTGTGGGAAGATACATATGGGCGAGTGTCAGAAATGTTCTGGTACTTGTTTCTGATGCGGATCTATGGAGCATAGGGTTAAGGACTGTCCCTAGGAACCAGATCAGGTTCAAGTTTTAGAGCAGAGGGTCCTCAACCCGGTGAGGGTGGGCCACGATTCGAGAGGACGTGGGCAAGGCAGAGGTGGTAATGGAAATGGTCAAGGAAGAGGAGCGCCTGGCAGGGGTGCTAGATTTGCTGAGGCTCGTCAGCTGGCATTGGTGTATGTAGCTCGTCGCCGAGAGGAGGGTGATGCACCTGACGTCATAACTGGTACGTTTCTAATTTCTAGTATGCCATACACTGCGTTGATAGATGTTGGATTTACCCATTCGTATGTTGCATGTGCTATATCTGGGTCGCTGGGTGTGCGCTCTGAGGTGACCGTGAGTGGGGTATCTGTACTAAGTCCTTTGGGTCAGTCGATTAGGGTAGATAAACTGTATAGAGATGTGCCTATAGAAACTCAAGGAAAAGTTTTCTCTAGAGATCTAATAGAGCTACCTTTCGGAGAATTCGATCTCATTTTGGGAATGGATTGGCTTGTTTAGCATAGGGCTACTTTGGATTGTGCTACTAAGCGAATGATGTTAATGACCACAAAGGATGAGGAGGTTTTGGTGATAGGCGAGCGTAGGGATTATCTGTCTAATGTGGTGTCGGTATTGAGAGCCGAGAAGTGGATTCGAAAGGGATGTGAGGCTTATTTGGCATTTGTAAGTCAATCAGAAATTGAGGGTCTGATAGTGGATAAAGTTAGAACCATCAAGGATTTTCAAATGTTTTTCCAGAAGAGCTTCCGGGTTTGCCTCCGAACCGAGAGGTTGAGTTTGGAATCAACTTGTTGCCTAGAACGACACCGGTGTCGATTGCACCTTATAGGATGGCACCAAAGTAGTTGGTGGAACTAAAAGCCCAAATTCAAGAGTTATTGGATAGAGGCTTCATTAGACCAAGTGTGTCTCCGTGAGGAGCACCGGTGTTGTTCGTTAAGAAGAAGGATGGGTCAATGCGGATGTGCATCGATTATCGGTAGTTGAACAAACTGAAGATTAAGAACAAGTACCCACTACCGAGAATCGATGATTTATTTGATCAACTTAGAGGAGCTTTAGTATTTTCCAAGATTGACCTTCGATCTGGGTATCATCAGTTGAGGGTTAAGGAGGTGGATATTTATAAGACGGCATTTAGAACTCGGTATGGTCACTATGAGTTCTTGGTTATGCCATTTGGGTTGACGAACGCACCTGCGACATTTATGGATCTGATGAATCGAGTGTTCCTGCTATACTTGGATCGATTCGTAGTCGTTTTTATCGACGATATTCTGGTTTATTCTACGGCGAGGAGAAGCATGATGAGCATCTTTGTATTGTCTTTGCAAGTCTTTGAAGGAGAAGGAGCTTTATGCGAAATTCAGTAAGTGTGAGTTCTGGTTGAGAGAGGTAACTTTCTTGGGGCATGTTGTCTTTGCTGAAGGGATCAAGGTGGACCCTCGAAAGATTGAAGCGATTCTAGAATGGAAGACACCGAGGTCAGTGTCAGAAATTCAAAGTTTTCTGGGATTAGATGGGTACTATAGAAGGTTTGTGGAAGGATTTTCTGTGCTGGCAGTGCCTTTGGCAAAGCTTATAAGGAAGGGGGTACCGTTTGTTTGGACTGAGAAACAACAGGAATCTTTTAAGAAGCTGAAGAAAGTTCTGACCGAGGCACCTGTACTGATTCAGTCGGAGTCTAGAAAAGATTTTACCGTATGCAATGATGCATCACATGTAGGGTTGGGCTGTGTGCTGATGCAGGAGGGTAAAGTGGTTGCTTATGCATCGCGACAACTTAAACCACATGAAGTTAACTATCCTACTCATGATCTGGAGTTGGCAGCGGTAATCTTTACGCTTAAGATTTGGAGACATTACCTGTACAGAGAAAGGTGTATTATATACACAGATCATAAGAGTCTTAAGTACTTGCTGACTCAGAAGGAGTTGAACCTTAGGTAGCGTAGGTGGATAGAGTTGCTTAAGGATTATGACTGCGCGTTTGAGTATCACCCAGGCAAAGCTAATGTGGTGCTAATGCCCTAAGTCGTAGAACTGTATCTGATCTGAGAGCCATGTTTGCTCGTTTGAGTCTATATGACGACAGTAGTCTATTACTAGAACTGCAAGTTAGGCCGACCTGGGTGGATGAGATTAAGGAAAAACAGTCAAGGGATGAGTCCCTGGTTTCTTGATTCCAGCAGGTTAAGAATGGGGATACTTCTAAGTTCGGACTGAACAGTGAGGGAGTTCTGTGTTACCTAGATAGAGTTTGTATTCTGAAGGACTCTGACTTAAGGCAAGCAATTCTGAAAGAAGCTCATGGAGGTCTGTGTGCTATGCATCTTGGAGGGAATAAATTGTATCGCGACTTAAAGGAGTTGTATTAGTGGCCTGGATTAAAGCGAGAGGTAACGAAATTTGTAGGAAAATGTCTGACTTGTCAACAAGTGAAAGCTGAACATCAATTACCTTCCGGACTTTTGTAGCCAGTGAAAGTACCACTTTGGAAGTGGGAGAGGGTAACCATGGATTTTGTGAGTGGGTTACCCTTGACTCCGTCGAAGAAGGACTCGATTTGGGTAATTGTGGATAGGTTGACCAAATCTGCTCATTTTATACCTGTCCGCACTGATTATTCACTTCAGAAGTTAGCCAAATTGTATGTGGTGGAAATAGTGCGACTTCACAGAGTGCTAGTGTCGGTTATCTCTGATCGAGATCCTAGATTCACATCTCGATTTTGGCAAAAGTTTCATGAGGTGTTGGGTACGTGGTTGAACTTTAGTACATCCTTTCATCCTCAGACTGATGGTCAGTCGGAAAGGGTTATTCAGATTCTGAAAGACATGGTGAGGGGATGCGTTATCGACTTTCGAGGCAGTTGAGAGGATTACTTACCGTTGGTAGAGTTTGCATACAACAACAATTATCAGGCAAGTATTCGAATGGATCCTTATGAGGCACTGTATGAGTGAAGATGTCGTACACCTAGTTGTTGGACCGAGTTGGGTGAACGATAGGTTCTTGGACCTGAATTAGTGGCAGATACTAAGGATAAGGTCAAGTTGATTAGAGACCGATTGAAGGAAGCATCTGATAGACAGAAGTCATATGTAGATTTGAAGCGCAAGGGAATTGAGTACTCTGTGGGTGATATGGTCTTCTTGAAGGTTTCACCTTGGAAGAAAATATTAAGGTTTGAGAGGAAAGGCAAGTTAAGTCCGCAGTTCATTGGGCCTTATCGGATTCTTAAGCGAGTGGGTCCAGTGGCTTATCAGTTGGAGCTACCTCCAAAGTTGGATAGGATTCATGATGTCTTTCACGTCTCCATGTTAAGGCGGTATTGTTCTGACCCTACTCATGTTGTGCCGGTTGCAGAGATCAAGGTCCAAACAGACTTGACTTTTAAGGAGGAGCCTGTGTAGATTTTGGATCGAGATGTTAAGATTTTGAGGAGGAAATCAGTTTCTCTAATAAAGGTGCTGTGGCATAATCATGGCAGAGAGGAAGCTACTTGGGATCCAAAAGTGGTGATGCGTCAACAATATCCTCATCTGTTTGATTCAGGTAAAATTTCGAGGACGAAATTTCTTTAAGGAGGGTAGAGTTGTAACGCCCAATTTTTGGGTTTTCTGTGTTTCTGTGTTTTTTAAAATTTGGGTGTGTTCTGGTTGGTTAAATATTTTAGTAGGTTAGTGGGCCTTTAGAAGGCCAAAACTTAAGTTAAATCCGTGGTAGTCTTCGAAATTTTAATTTTAAGAACAAGTGATGCAATTGGCGTTTGGGCTTTTAAGAGTAAAGGGGTAAAAGATGACACAAAAATGAGTGTGGTGTAGTGGTAAGGTAGCGCCACTTAGGGGACAAGGAAGTGACGCCATAGAGGAAGCAAGGGGTCCAAGGTTCAAGTCTTGGCTCTTGCAATTTATTTTTGTTTTTCTTTTCAATAAATTTGGAAGCAAGTAGGTGCGCTTTAAATTTTAATGTGTTGGACTTATGACACAAATGAGTTGATGGCCTAGTGGTGGTGGCGTGATTTGGCATGTGAGAGGACTTTGGTTCAAATCCCTTGGCACGCAAAGGTTGATTATTTTGCTATGATGGGACGGTAAGAGTTGGTGTTGGTTTTAAACTCTGATGTTAGAGGGATCCCATATCGGGAAGCTAACATAAGAGTAGATGGAGAGCTGGCTTTAAATAGAGCAAACCATGAGGAGAGTTGGCATACCCTTCTGGGCTGATCCTTTTCGCCTGGTGGCGTGCTCGTTTGGGTTGGGCGTCAGCTAAGAGTGTGGGAGTGCGGATTAACTACAGTCTGCTAACAGGTGTGTATTTCTCATTACTCTAGCAGTAGGACGGCTATTTCGGGCCACGATGGGCTAAAATGGGCCATGTAGTCCCAATGGGTCCGTAGGCCCAAGTGGATAAGTTGTAGAATTACTAAAATACCCCTGTAGGGTAGGACTACCGATTTACCCTTGGAGGGTAAAATGACTATTTTGCCCCTCGTGCGTAAATGACTAACTTGTGTGATGATTGGGTTAGTTGACGTGGATTTATGCTAGTTATCGTTAATTCGTAAGTCTAATGTGTTAGTGATCGATCGTAGGATTATCGCGTGGGAGATATCGTCATCAATCGTCATCAACCAGGTGTGTAAACGACACCTTTCCTTAGACTGAATCGGTAAAAGTCGAAATACCGAAACGTTGGTATTTTGTGAACTCGCGAGCGTTCGAGCGCTCATGAGACAGTTGTTAATGAATATGGTGCATTTGGATGATTAGAGTGCAGAGTGTGCATTTTCATGCACAACGGTATATTTGGGCTTAATGGGCCGAAAACGGGCCAATGGGCCAACAGGCCAACTTTGGTAAAAAGACGAGGTAAGTACTTCTGATTACTTGGTAAACGTTAGAATGAGCATGAAACCCTAGCAATAGGTAATAATTACTGAAATACCCTTATACATGAAAATTACGATTTTACCCCTAGGGATATTTTATTTTATCTAAAAAGCATGATGTTCTGTTTCTGTGTACGTATGCCATGACATATTATTCTGTTGCAGGAGACATGGGTTTATATTGATGGAGGAAGCATTCTGGCAGCCTCGCTGCAATCGTGGCCTCGCCACATATATATCTGTTCTGGTTGCCTCGCCACAATATTTGTATCTGGTGACTTCGTCACAATATCTGGCAGCCTCGTTGCAATTTCTGTGGTGTGTAGCGGTTGGGTGGGTCGAGTAGTCTTCCCACATGGTGTAAGGCTAGTACGGGGGTGTTATGGATGGCTCGGGTTGGATTTACGCATTCATGATATATTTGTTCTCAGATCGCTATGGGCCTATGAGTTTCATTCGATTTGCATCTTTGGACCAAGGCCCGGATAAGTCCGACTACGAGGTTTAATCACATTTTGGGCTATGGTTGGGTTATGTTGCACACTGAGTTTATCAAACTCACCCTTTATTTTCATCTCTGTAGGAAATCCCCAACCATAGTGGGCTTAGAGCTGTGAGGGATTCGGAGTGGCCACATCATCTGCAAAGTTGGTTTTTCTAAGTTAGTTTATTTTTTATTATTTTTATATTCTGATTTAATTTTTGGTTTTTAGTTGTAATAAGGCCGCTATATAAATTTCCCTTTCCGCTATGGTTTTTATTTTCTGATTATATTTATACTATGTCGAAACTGCTAGTGTTAGGCTGCGCGGGTTTTCAAAATTAAAGAACGTTTTCAAGACTCAACAAGCACGACAAATGGATAGCCTAAAGATTGATAGACCGGCTTTTTCATTCAATTGTTGTTTTTACAAAGACCACCATAATCACTTAAACCAACGAAAGCATACTAAGTCGTAAGTCCATGTGACACGCCAGATCTGGCCATAACGTCTGGGCCGGGTCTGGGGTGTTACAATTAAAGCATATACGGATTTTTACAAAGATTAAAATATAAACCTAAATGATTATCCAACTATTATTACACATGAATTTACGTTGACTTTCCATATTAACTATTGATATCATTACTCAATTCAAACTCAAACATTATTTAAATATCTAATTTCAATTGAATTTATACTTAAAATCACCTGCTAATACATTCTTCAAACAAATATCTTTATACCCATTTATTGAGTGACTAATCCGAATAGTGCCAGATATCCAAATCATAACAATCACATAAGTCACATAATAATGCCGAACATTTATACGTGCTAATACCATGTAATAGTTTACTTATGAAACTAAATTATATGAATTTAAAGAATGTTTTGTCATGGTGACCGAATATATATAACAAAATACATATGTTTAATACTTATCAACTAACATAAATCATATCCAAATTACAAATTACCTTAATCCAATCATTTTATCTTACAAGCATATAATTTAAAAAATACATTAAACCAACTCATCAATCATACCTATTTTCTCAATCATTAAAAGAAATTAATATATGCATTTTCACTTCCGTACAACCAACCCAAATTGATCAACACTCATTTAATGACACATATATAAGTACCATAACCGAATCAACTAGTATACCCATGAGCATGTACATATATTTGTACCATGATCGATATATCATATACCTAGATATATATATAAGCAGTAGCCGAATCATCAACCAATTCCAAACATACATCACTTGATAGCAAAAATCGAATACCAAATTCACAAGCATTTATACTCATGCATAAACTTAGCCAAATTATACTCAAGTATATTTAAAGTCATTAACCACTTCATGCATATATTATCTACCACAATTACTATGCAATCTTAGTACATAGCATTATAACTAGCATGTACTTAAACCATAAACGAATTACTAAATTCAAACATAAAGTTAAGCCATTTTCGCTTGGCCTTTATACAAACACTTTTCAAAATAACTAACTCCAAAGCTAGCCTATACATGCCATATTTTGAGTTTAGCTTATTAGGTACCAAAGTAGCAGATAGTGTGATGAACTTGGCTGACAGTCCCGAGCTCATAGTTTTGCTCCCAAAATCTATAAAACAGAAACACATATATATATAGGGTAAGCTATTTATAGCTTAGTAAATTATAAGCAAATGAGTAACCCAAAAATATCATCAATTTAATTTAGCTAAGCCAAAACACATTTATTATAAAACATTTAGGTTTAGACATATAAAATCTATAATATTTATATATATTCATTCATATTTGGCACTTTGGCCGAAAGCTTATATAGCCATATTATCATATTATAAATTAACTTCTAAAGCCAAATAATTAATATCAACCTAGTTCACATGCACACAAATACAAAAACTCATGTGTCATCATATAATTTCATGTGCATTTTAGTTATGTAGCCGAATACATATATCATACATAATATAATTTAAACTCATTTCAATACTATTCACAAGGTCGAGTACACTTACCTAATTCACATGTAACCTTCAATTGCATTATACATAATTTGAAATAAGTACCAAATTAATCACTTACCTTATTTTAAATAACAACAAGCCAATTCGTACCTGGACATTTAGCTTATCTTACAAATTCGAACACAACTTGTCTTTGCTCGATGAACCATTCGAAATTGGATAGGACACTCGAAAGATCACACATAAATCATACAATGCCAACGTCCCAGACGTGGTCTTACATGTAATCACATATTGATGCCACTGTCCCAAATAGGGTCTTACTTGTACACATATATCGGAGCCACATATCGATGCCACGGTCTTACTCACACACATATATCGGAATTCTATGTCATGAGATATGTATCCTAACTATTCCTAAGGTTCATATGGGACTTTCAGACATCGTAACTCGGTCAAAATGAACTCGAAAATGTAGTAGCCAAGCTTATTCATATTCGGCCATAGCATATATAAATTCATAAATTTCATACCAGCATATATATTTAACATTTAACTACAACTAAGAACATCTATTTGCTTGTAAACTTACATCGGACGATACAAAATGGAACAGGGTAGCTAATCGACAACTTTTGTTTTCCCCCATCCAAATCCGATTTGTTTGGTTCTTTATCTAAATATATTCAAATTAAGCTTATTCAAACATATTTTCATTCAATTTAGTCCAAAAAACATAAATGGGCAAATTACTATTTTACCCCTGACATTTACACTTTTTTACAATTTAGTCCCTATTACACAAAACACAAAATATACAAAATTTCAATATACCTATGTTGGGTCGAATTTTACCCATACTAATACCAGTCCATATATTTAATTTATTTTACATTTTAGTCCCTCAAATTATTATTTTTTCAATTTAGTCCTAATTACTCAAAGTCATCAAAAATCCAATACAAAACATGTTAATCTAAAACATATCTTTCATATTTCATCATCAAACAACAAAAATCACAAGATCTCAACAATGGCATAACTCAAAATATTCACCAAAAAAAATAAAAAAAAATTAAGCATTAGTTTTGTAGTACTCGAAGCAACGATCTCAAAAACGTAGAAATTATCAAAAATCGAGCTAAACACGTACCTTGATTGAGCTTCAGAATGGATGAACTAGGTTTTTCTTTTCTCTTTCTTTTTGTTTTAGTTTCGGTCAAAAAAGATGATATTAATAAACCAGATTATAAGCTTTATGTTTTATTATTCATATATTATTTCATATTTTACTATTTTTCCCTTTTAAAATTAATAACAAAAACATGCATAATAAGGGTACATTCGGCCATCACTAAGTCCAAAGGGTTATTGGCAACATAACTACTTCAATTTAGAGAGCCACTAACAATTCGACCCTTATACATTAAACTACCAAATTTTCAATTTACGCAATTAAGTCATTTTATTTAATCAGACACTCAAACGATAAAATTAAATCACAAAAATTTCACAGATATAAATTCACACAGAATAAACACAGAAAATATTTTTAAAATATTTTTGTCTCGAAATTTGTGGTCCCAAAACCACCGTTTTGATAAGGATCTAAATCGGGCGGTTACAGTCGGAGCCATCCTATATGGAGAAATTGAAATAGGTGCAGTACCAGGAATTAACTCAATACCAAACTCAACTTCCCTAATCATAGGCAATCTAGGCAAATCTTCCGGAAATGCATCTGAATACTCATATACTACCAGCACTGACTCAATTTTCAACTCAGACTCCTTTGTATTCAACACAAAGTCAAGATAAGCTTCACAACCCTTTCTTATACATTTCTGAGTAGTCATAAAAGAAATCACTATAGGTAAGCTATCCGATTCATCTGGTTCAACCCGAAGAATATCACCACTTTCACATTTCAATTCACTGATTTTCCTTCCACAATTTACTACTACATCATGCATGGTCAACCAATCCATACCAAGTATTATATCAAATTCATCAAAAGGGAAAAGAGTATAAGATTAGCCAGAAAATAATGACCTCTAATCATTAAAGGGCAATTATTACATACTTTGTCAACTAACACATACTTGCCAAGAGGGTTTGACACTTTTATCACGAATTTGATAGACTCAACAAGCATATTCATGCTAGACACCAATTTCACACAAATATACGAATGGGTAGATCCTGGATCAATCAAAGCAACAACAGAAGTATCATAAAGAGAAAAAGTACCCATAATCACATTAGAGGATGAGGCCTCTTTGCGAGCGTGAATGAGATAAGTCCTCGCAGGTGCTTTACCCTCGGGTCTCATAACTGGATCTGTAGGTGCACTCTTACTACTCACTCCATTTCTTGGATTTCTCTGTAGTCTCCCTCTAGAAGTAGCATTGCCCAATCTTGCACTCTGAAATCTCTCTTTTTCAACCATCTCAGGGTAATCTCTAATGAAATGATCCTGGGTGCCACACTTAAAACAAGCTCCATCATTAAATCGACACTCCCCAAGCTGACATCTACCACAGTGTGAACACTCCGGCCAACTCGGTCAAGCATTACCAACACTAGCAATTGAAGTAGTTTGAGCTTTTGAAACCGAGTACTGCTTACCCTAATTTCTATTTGAGTACCCAACTAAAGCACTCGATCGAGTTTTAAACTCTCTCATCTTCTTAGATGAGGACTGCAGTGACTTACTCATCTGTCTCTTCTTCGAATCTCGAGACTCAAATTCAGCTTTTCTTTTCTCTTTAGCCAATTCCTCGGCCTTGCAAGCTCTCTCAACCAGAACAACAAACTCTTTTAATTCTAGGATGCCAACCAACAAATTGATGTCCTTATTTAACCCATCCTCAATCATCTTACACATGATGACCTCAATTGATATGCATTCCCAAGCATACTTGCTAAGTCTCACAAGCTCACGCTCATATTTCGTTATTGTCATTCAACCCTATTTTAACTAAAGGAATTCCTTCCTTTTCTGATCAATAAACCTCTAGCTAATATACTTCTTACGGAACTCTTCCTGGAACAATTCCCAATTAACTCTCTCCCTTGGTACAACCGACATAAGAGTGTTCCACTACTAATAAGCCGAGTCTCTCAGGAGTGGCAAAACACACTTTATGCATTCCTCAGGTGTGCATGATAACTCATCAAATACCTTGATGGTATTCTCGAGTTAGAACTCTGCCTTCTTAGGGTCATCATTTATACTAGCTTGGAACTCTTCGGCTCCTTGCTTTTGAATTTTATCCATTGGAGGTTTATTCAATCTTATAAAATCCATACCTTGGGGTGCTACAAGAACAGGTTGAGGAATAGATGGGGTGGAGGGTGTTGAGCGTTCAGGTTTGTTCAAACAAACTCCGTATGCCAGGCATTTATCATATTGAGAAAGGCTTTGCTTACCTCTTCTCCTCCTCCCTGACTTACGGTCACAGGTCTACTCTCAACTGGCGCTACCCCTTGAGCGGGAGCCAGCGCATTACTTCCTACATCATCAACTTCAGCTTGGTTGGAATCCATTACTATAAGAAAACACAATTTAAAAAGTTAGGATTCGTCACACTATCATAATTCATTTATGGCATGTATAGCTAGACTCGTGCACACACTACATTAATCCAAGAATTGACTAAACTGTAGCTCTGATACCACTAAATATAACACTTCTTACCTACATCTGACACCAAGACAGGGTCTGAGGCGTTACCGAACTCAAACATAAACATTCATATAAAATCGGGCCATAAAATTTTGCCCAAGTTAAAACCATTCTTACACAAGCATATTGTCCCTTATAAGGGCCCATGAGGCCCAAAACTAACATTGAGTGTGGTTTAGAACTAAATCGAGAACTTTCAGAACTTTTGCGACACTTACAAAATTTTCTTGTTTTGGAGTGTCACACGCTTGTGTGGGTAGGCTGTGTGATCGAACAAGCTCGTGTGGCTTGAGACACGTGTAACACCCCTAACCCATATCCGTCACCGAAATAGGGTTACAAGGAATTACCAATTAATACACATCATTCACATACATAACTCAATCATACTCACAATCCATTCATATCAATCACATTGTCCCTTATAAGGTCCTATGAGACCTTAAAACATGCTTAAACGAGGTTCGGGACTAAGTCGATGACATTTACAAACTTTAAGAAACTTAGAAAATTTTCTTTAATTACAGGTCGCACGCTCGTGTGAATAGGCCATGTGCCTCACATGACTATCAGACACGCCTATGTCACAAGCCGTGTGAAAATAAGGCATACATACTAACTTGCACCACACAGCCGGTGTAACGCCCCGTACCCGAGACCGTTGCCGGAGTCGAACACGAGGTGTTAACAGACTTAATTCATTATTTAAACAGCTCAAACAATTTAATTTTAGAAATTCTAGACAAGCTGGCTAACTGCGTCACAATCGCGTAAAAATTCATATCTCGAGTTACGAAACTTGAAATCCAATTCTGTAAATTTTCCCTGAAACTAGACTCATATATCTATTTACTAATTTTTTTTCTAGAATTTTTGGCTAGGCCAATTAGTACAGTTTATTAATTAAAGTTTCCCCTATTTCAGGGTTTGACTACTCTGACCTCTGTGTATTACGAATCAGATATCTCTCTGTACAGAATTTCAATGACTATGAAATTTGTTTCTCCTAAAACTAGACTAAATAAGAAATCTGTACATATAAATTATGACTTCTAATTATTCTTGTAAAATTTATGGTGATTTCCAAAATCAGAACAGGGGATCCAGAAATCACTCTGGCCCTGTTTCACAAAAATTTAAACATCTCATAAAATATAACTCATATACCTGTTTCGTTTCTTTCATATGAAAATAGACTCATAATTATTCAATTCAATATTTTATTCATCATCTAATTATATCTCTACTATTTTTAATGATTTTTCAAATTCATGTCACTCTCATTTATCTGAATCTATTTTATGGTAAATTTGACCTATTTCATGGTTTCCATGGATTAACTAGCAATTTGACATACATAACACCAAATATGATCATAATTAGTCATTCCAATGGCTAATCATTACCACGCATTTTTATACTAAATAACCATATCATAAGACCATATATACAAAATGATTATAATGCTATCCATGCCATACTCAAAATATACAAGCCATTATGCCAAGATGGTATACGGATAGTGTGAGCGTGCCTCCGACTGTTTCCGATTTCCGAGCTGGCTTGTCAACACTACAAGGAATGAAAAGGAGGGAGTAAGCATAAATACTTAGTAAGTTCACATGCAAATAGCAAGTAACATAACCATATAAGCAAACATAAAACATCATTTGCATAATCATCACCAAGACATTCATATCATATTTTCATTGATCATCTTACCATATTGTTGTTATATCGATTTTCAACCTGAGGGTTAAGTACATACCTGTTCAAAGTATCCATTTCACAACACTTACCAATACGTCCCTTTCATCTTAAGTATTCCTCCATTTGAGTAGAACTTTACCCGTTGAACACATCGGAATATAATTCGGATACATGGAAAGTTTGCACATAAGTGCCACATATGTAGCCAAGCTACCCTGTAACCCGCCCATAAGCGAACTCGAACTCAACTCAACGAGCTCGGATGTCTAGTGATATCTCACGAACTCGGACTCAACTCAACGAGTTCGGACATTCGCATCCATAAGTGAACTCGGACTCAACTCAACGAGTTCGGATGCCCAAATATCCTAGTGACATGTCACTTGTATCCTAATCCATTCCTAAGGTTCAACGGGACCTTTTTCCCAATCATGTGTCTCAACCATCTTCTACGGAATACCAATACCGATACTCGGTAGTATTTCACATTTTCCAAGTATATCACATAAATTGACATATTATCAAACAATTATCACGAGTATAATATTTCATAGTAATTATCATATCATTTAAATAACATAAAAACATTTAAAATAATAACTATGTTACCAACATTTACATATGAACTTACCTAGTATGCGATAATGGCTACTTTTACCATTTCGTCCACAACTTGGTATTTTCCCCATTTTAGCCCGAATTTCAGTTTTCCTTGATCTATCATTTAAAATATAGTCTAATTAGGACTCACATTATTCAAATTGACCCAAAATCATATTTTGGAAAAATTACAATTTTGCCCCTAAACTTTTGCATATTTACACTTTTGCCCCAAAGCTCGAAAATTAAACTTCAGCCTATTTTATTATTTTTTATGATATGCTGATCATTTTTCCCTTCTATGGCAACATCAAATTCTCACTCTAACATGTACTTATGACTAGTATTTTTACCGATTAAGCCCTTTTGCTCGTTTTCACTTAAAACCGAGTAGCACAAGTTGTCTAACATAATTTAAAACCTCATATTCTATCATAAAACACCAAAATACACAAATGTAACCTATGGGTATTTTTCCAAATACAAACCCTAGGTTAAATTATTGCTAGCATAAGCTAAATCGAGCTACCGGGACTCCAAAAACGTAAAGAACTTGAAAAACAGGGCTAGAATGGACTTACAATTGAGCTTGGAAGCTTGAAAAACCCTAGCCATGGTTTCTCCTTGCTATATTCAGCAATGGGGTTGAAGATGAGCAAAATTGGCTTTTAATTTTGTATTTTAATTCATTTTACCCCTAAATGACCAAAATGCCCTTACTACTAAACTTTCCAAAAATTCCATCCATGTCCAATTTTTGTCCATAAACTTAGAAATTGGTAAAATTGCTATTTTATACCTCCTAATTAATATTTCAAAACAATTTCATACTAAAAATTTCTAGAATGCAAGTTTTGCAAATTATTCGATTTAGTCCCTAATTTCAATTTAAGCACTTTAGGCATAGGATTTCATCACGAATTTTTCACACAATCATGCAATCATATCATAAACATCAAAATAATTATAAAATAATTATTTCTATCTCGGATTTTGTGGTCACAAAACCACTATTCCGACTAGGCCCAAAATCAGGGTATTACAACTCTCCCCCCTTTAGGGATTTTCGTCCCCGAAAATCTTACCAGAAAAGTAGTCTTCACTTTTAATCTCATATTCGGTGCTGAAGAACTTTCACTTAGACTGTACCTCCAATACATCTCTTTAATTTCTCATATGATCTGAAAGCTTACATCTCAACTCTCAACTGTTCTTAAATTTTCAACCCTTCTCAGTTTCCCATGATATCATGAAATAAAACCCGGATCTTAACTTGATTAATGGAGACCGGAATTCCAAGAAATCCAACAATCAAAGAGACCTGAATTTCCATGAACCTGATGAGTAGGAATTCATTCAATACAGATATGATTTATAGATCTCGCCTAACATTTAACAATAGGATACATCATTTTCCTCTCTTTCGCCATGAAAATAATTCTGATATGGCCTCAAGAATAATCCTTCTCATTTCCATCCCAATATCAACACTGACAAGGATAATTTTGATAGATCCCAATGCTCGGCTTTAACCCCTTTAACAACTCCGATTTTATGTAACATCGAATGCTCTAAACTATCACATTACCTCACCGTCTTGAAACACATCACAATTCATACAACAGTACATTACTGAAAGTCAGGAAGTCTTTACTCAATGTAGACTAGTCTAGTTCAGACGCTTCGGTTACCAATATTCTCATCTATCCGAACTTTGTCAACATGTAATAAACTTTTCAGCTTTTACAAAATGAAAACCTTATCATTCGTAGTGACTTTAACTAATATCAAACTTTTTCTAATAAATATACACTTCTCGTTCAGACTATTTACTCTTTTATCCGTACAAAATGAAATTCTATTATCAGACTTGGGAAAAATAATCCTGAAATAATTGTCGCATGAAATCTTTCAAATAGATAATTCACCATACCGACTGAAACTCGCGCTTTTATCATTTATGCCTTTACTGATGTCAAATCCTTACATACGTAAATTTAAAAAAAACCCCAATACTAAAATCACCACATTACCAAGATCAAATTAAAAGTATAATCATATTTGACATGATTATCATGAGTGAAGAACGACTTGAACACGAGTCATAATTGACAAATTATGGAACAAAGATAACAAGAAAACCGAATAAAGAAATCCAAAATAGAGAAATCTAGAATAAAGAAATCCAGAATAAAGAAACCCAAGATATGATACTATGCTGGAGAATCGAAAACCAAGTAGGAGAATCGAAAACCAAACTCATAGAGAAAATACAGAATACCCCGATAATTCTTCAAAGAAAGAAAGTCTAAAAGAAAACATCATTTAATCCCACTGGAATCAAATATAACAAGAACAATATATCTTCCCATACATATATATCAGATGAAGCATCAAGTAGAAGAAATAGAATCATAATATCATATGCATTCTCTCATCAATTCTTATCAGACGAAATGAAATAGAATACCCGATGAAATAGAGCAATATAAATTATAAACCAGTCAGACTACCAATGCTTTCATCCAACACGTGGATTAAAAGACATTCCCATATAACAAGAATTTCTTGTAAGATCAATAGCCATAGAAATATTTTCGAGAACGGGTAAACACATAGAACATCTCAAAAGAGATCATTAAATCTGTCCGAGTCATAACTATCACACTCGAGATAGTTCACATTTCAAATATCATTTCCCCAACTAGTTCTGCCGTCACAAATTTCATATTAAACCATTCACTAAAGAAGGCCAATTCTGAATAAATTTCGATTTTCACTTTTCTCGATCTTGCACCTGAGTAATTCGGTTTACCAAGGAGAATTCCTTTTGTAACTGGAACAGTGCATAATTCCAATAATCTTTACATCAATCCGATACTTTACTGGCTCTGACTTTACTTATCAGCTCATTTTCAATCTCTGATCATACTTATAATTATTTTATCACTGAACTTTTTGGGTTCTCAACCGAAAATTTATTCAATACAAATCTCATGAAATTCCATTATAAGTACCATTTCGGTAAGGGGGAGGGGTTGTAGGACCTCTGACTCGACTTTCTTATACATACACATATGACACAACTTCCATCATCATAACGACATCATCAAAATCATGTCATTCATTCATGTTGGCTTTCACCAATTTTCCTATTGTCCCATTTAGACAATATACTTATGCATACATTCTATGTTTTCTAGATAGCTTTACTTATCCATTCATTTAATTAAATTAACTCATGCTCATGACATCATATAAGGCCAAACAAACATAGATATTTGCACCACAATCATAACTTTCATTTCGTGCTTCATCATGTACATATCATTACAATCATATAATTTAGTCCAACAATTTAACATAGATAAGTTCATTTCATTATAATCCTTCATCTCATAAAAATTATATATCATTAGCATTCATCAACATTCGACGTCCAAATCAAAACAAGGACATTTTCATTCGTATCATAATATTATGACATTTATTCATACCTCTACTACTTTCTATTTATTCCGTTCATCTTATCAAGTAAGCCATATACACTACATCATATGAGCATTAAGCAAACATGAATATTTATCACATATGTCTCATAAACCTTTATTCATACTTTTCTGAACCGATACTTATCATAATCATAATTTTACTCAAATACCTTCACATAACATTGAACATGGTCGGCGCAGCTCGGTTGGAGAGTACCCTGTCTAAATAAGACGATACTCATACGCGTCGAAAGACATCACACTATCACAGATCAGTGGCATGTATAACTAAACTTTTTCACATGCTAGGTTAGTCCGAGAACCGACTAAACCTGCTCTGATACCACCAAATGTAACGCCCCGTACCCAAGACCGTTGCCGGAGTCGAACACGAGGTGTTAACAGACTTAATTCATTACATAAACAGCTCAAACAATTTAATTTTAGAAATTCCAGACAAGCTGGCTAATTGCATCACAGTTGCTTAAAAATTCATATCTCGAGTTACGAAACTCAAAATCCAATTCCGTAAATTTTCCCTAAAACTAGACTCATATATATATTTACTAATTTTTTTCTAGAATTTTTGGCTAGGCCAATTAGTACAGTTTATTAATTAAAATTTCCCCTGTTTTAGGGTTTGACTACTCTAACCTCTATGTATTACGAATCAGATATCTCTCTGTATAGAATTTCAATGACTATAAAGTTTGTTTCTCTTAACACTAGACTAAATAAGAAATCTGTACATATAAATTATGACTTCTAATTATTTTTTTAAAATTTATGGTGAATTTCCAAAATCAGAATAGGGGATCCAGAAATCGCTCTAGCCCTGTTTCACAAAAATTTAAACATCTCATAAAATATAACTCATATACTTGTTTCGTTTCTTTCATATGAAAATAGACTCATAATTCTTCAATTCCATATTTTATTCATCATCTAATTATATCTCTACTATTTTTAATGATTTTTCAAATTCATGTCACTACTGCTGTCTAAATCTATTTTATGGTAAATTTGACCTATTTCATGGTTTCCATGGATTAACTAGCAATTTGACATACATAACACCAAATATGATCATAATTAGCCATTCCAATGGCTAATCATTACCAAGAATTTTTATACTACTCAATAACCATATCATAAGACTATATATACAAAATGATTATAATGCTATACATGCCATACTCAAAATATACAAGCCATTATGCCAAGATGGTATACGAATAGTGTGAGCGTGCCTCCGACTGTTCTCGATTTTCGAGCTGGCTTGTCAACACTACAAGGAATGAAAAGGAGGGAGTAAGCATAAATACTTAGTAAGTTCACATGCAAATAGCAAGTAACATAACCATATAAGCAAACATAAAACATCATTTGCATAATCATCACCAAGACATTCATATCATATTTTCATTGATCATCTTACCATATTGTTGTTATATCGATTTTTCAACCCGAGGGTTAAGTACAAACCTGTTCAAAGTATCCATTTCACAACACTTACCAATACGTCCCTTTCATCTTAAGTATTCCTCCATTTGAGTAGAACTTTACCCGTTGAACACATCGGAATATAATTCGGATACATGGAAAGTTTGCACATAAGTGCCACATATGTAGCCAAGCTACTATGTAACCCGCCCATAAGCGAACTCGGACTCAACTCAACGAGCTCGGGCGTTCGCATCCATAAGTGAACTCGGATTCAACTCAACGGGCTCGGATGCCTAGTTACATCTCACGAACTCGGACTCAACTCAACGAGTTCGGATGCCCAAATATCCCAGTGACATGTCACTTGTATCCTAATCCATTCCTAAGGTTCAACGGGACCTTTTTCCCAATCATGTGTCTCAACCATCTTCTACGGAATACCGATACCGATACTCGGTAGTATTTCACATTTTCCAAGTATATCACATAATTTGACATATTATCAAACAATTATCACGAGTATAATATTTCATAGTAATTATCATATCATTTAAATAACATAAAAACATTTAAAATAATAACTATGTTACCAACATTTACATATGAACTTACCTAGTATGCGATAATGGCTACTTTTACCATTTCGTCCACAACTTGGTATTTTCCCCATTTTAGCCCGAATTTCAGTTTTCCTTGATCTATCATTTAAAATATAGTCTAATTAGGACTCACATTATTCAAATTGACCCAAAATCATATTTTGGAAAAATTACAATTTTGCCCCTAAACTTTTTGCATATTTACACTTTTGCCCCAAAGCTCGTAAATTAAACTTCAGCCTATTTTCTTATTTTTATGATATGCTGATCATTTTTACCTTCTATGGCAACATCAAATTCTCACTCTAACATGTACTTATGACTATTAGGTATTTTTACCGATTAAGCCCTTTTGCTCGTTTTCTCTTAAAACCGAGTAGTACAAGTTGTCTAACATAATTTAAAACCTCATATTCTATCATAAAACACCAAAATACACAAATGTCACCTATGGGTATTTTTCCAAATATAAACCCTAGGTTAAATTATTGCTAGCATAAGCTAAATCGAGCTACCGGGACTCCAAAAACGTAAAGAACTTGAAAAACGGGGCTAGAATGGACTTACAATCGAGCTTGGAAGCTTGAAAAACCCTAGCCATGGTTTCTCCTTGCTATATTCGGCCATGGGGTTGAAGATGAGCAAAATTGGCTTTTAATTTTGTATTTTAATTCATTTTACCCCTAAATGACCAAAATGCCCTTACTACTAAACTTTCCAAAAATTCCATCCATGTCCAATTTTTGTCCATAAACTTAGAAATTGGTAAAGTTGCTATTTAATACCTCCTAATTAATATTTCAAAACAATTTCATACTAAAAACTTCTAGAATGCAAGTTTTGCAAATTATTCGATTTAGTCCCTAATTTCAATTTAAGCACTTTAGGCATAGGATTTCATCACGAAATTTTCACACAATCATGCAATCATATCATAAACATCAAAATAATTATAAATAATTATTTCTATCTCGGATTTTATGGTCACAAAACCACTATTCCGACTAGGCCCAAAATCAGGATATTACAGCCGGAGACGCGCCCGTGTGCCATGGTCGTGGGTTAACCAGGGAGGTTACTGACTTGGGTCACACGGCCGACCACACACCCGTGTGTCTAGCTTGTGTACCCTTCAAAATGGCCACACATGCTCGTGTGCTAGGCTATGTGCCATTGAGGGGGTATACTGACTTATATCACACGGCCAGTCACACGCCCGTGCGTGAACCCGTGTGATGCACACGGCCAATAGACACGCTTGTGTGTCTAGACCATGCCAAACCTGTAGGGTATACTGAATTAATTTGTAGGGCTACCCCAGAGGACACACGGCCATGTAACATGACCGTGTGTCGCACACGGCTGAGACACACGCCCATGTCTCTGCCCGTGTGGACAAAAATAGGCCATTTGAAAAGCCAATTTGCCACCCTACTCTCATGTGCACAAAGCAACCCAAATTGATACTAATTCAATACATAAACAGGCAACCAAAACATGACTATTTCATACATATATCATGTCGTCTATATTCAACCATATAAACTACTTAATTTCATATTAAAAAACATACCAAATTCAAGTGCCAAAATCATCACAATTTACATATTTCCTAAATGAATTTTCTCACCTTTTAATCAACCAATTCATGCTTCTCAAACATACCAATTCATCATCTATAAATCATATCAAAATAAACCATTTTTCAAGCATTAATATATCAACTAATAACTAACCAAATGGGCAACCACTTAGCCATACTAACAACCATGGCAAACATGCCAAAACACATGGTAACTTATAAACATCACATATATCACTTGCCAACAAATAAATCAACCAAATCAAATAGCCATACACATCATCATTTACAAGCCAAATCTCATGGCTAATATCATAACTCAAAACATACCAAAATGACACAGACTATACATTCCATATACCATATATAAAAAGCTTCAAAAGTACCGACGAGATGATCGATAGTGTGGTGAGGTTTTCCGATGATCCCTGAGTCTGAGCTAGCTTTCGTAATCTATAAAACAGGAAAAGAACAAACAAAGTAAGCTTTAAACCTTAGTAAGCCATATACAAATAGAATCATCACATAAACATTTACATATCAATTCAAATATATTTAACATAGCTAATATCATTCAAATTCACAAACCTTTCTATTGAATGTATATTCAATGTATTTATCATGTAACGCCCCAAAAATCTCGAAACCTGAAAATCTCGAAATCTCGAAATTTCTTTTCTTTTGGTTCTGATAAAAAAATGTGCTAGGTATTTTCGGTTAAATAGGTGATAGTAGGTCTTGGCTAAGGTTTAAGTTTGAACTTAAGGGAAAAGAAAGTTATGCGTTAATAATTAAAAGGACCTCGTTGGCAAGTAGTTGGGCTTTTAAATAAAGATAGGGGAAAATGGCATCAAAAAGCCTTGTGGAGGAGTGGTTAAGTGACACCACTTAGAGTGGAGGGAGGTGGCGTTAGTGGCTAGCAAGGAGATCTAAGGTTCAAATCCTAGCTTAATATTTTTAGAAGTTTAATTTTGTCCTTCTAGAAGGATGGAAGTGGCGTGAAGATGGACTCTAAGGGGAGTGTTCAGAAGAGAAAATTTAGAAAATAGATTGGGGAGTTATCAGGGAGAAAAATGAGGAGATGAGAAGGGAAAAGTGATGGAGCTGAATTGGGAATTGAGGGTCAGGAAATATGGCTAGAGGTTATAAATATGTGTCGAGTTTGGGATCCTAGGTTAATGCCAAATTTTTCATTTTTTTCCTTTAGTGCCGATTGGCTTTTCCATCTTTGCTAGCTGATTCTTTTATGATTCTTTCTCTCCTCAGATCTCTTTTGATTTACCCTTTGGGTTAGCCAATTTATTCTGCTACTCTTCTTCTTTAATCTGTGCCAAATAAACCTTATTCACCATATTAGTTTGAAATCAGAATCTCCCAAGGGTCGAATACTCTTTGGCCGAATACTCTTGGTGCAATTACTACTCCTACTTCAGTCAAATCTAGTGTAAGTGTTGTTCTCCCAATTGATTTTGCTAAGAATCTATTGCGATGTTCTTTCCTCACTCTTTCTAATCAACTATGGTAGGGAATTTGTATCGGATCTCGGATCTTAACTCTCTGCCGAAATTTCTCCTTAGGTGTTTGCGGTTTTGGTAAGTATTCCTCTTCCATTGACTAAGGTGGCCGAATGTTCATAGTTAAGGTAAGGGGACTTGTGTTGGATACGAGTCACCAATTATTCTGGTTTTAATAGTTAAGATTGGTTCAGATCTAGGAGTTGAACGTGGTTAGTGATTTAAGAAAGGGCTGTTATACTTATCGTGCAAGGTAAGGTTAAGGTGAGGTTTCAGTTTTAGTAAAGATATGTATTAAGCATGTGATTAATTGAACGGTGATATCGTTTGTAGGTTGGTGACTATGGGAATCACAGCACGCTTGCTTACCAGGTATGTACATACACTGCACACACACAATGAATCAGCAAAAGCCAAAATGCCGAAAAGCTAAAAAGTCGAAATGCCGAAATGCCGAAAGTTGGGCTACGATAGTCTTGCGAGTGCGCGAACACTCGTGAGGAGGAAACTGATAGGTTGTCTGAGGCCCCATGAGCGATTCCATGGACCTGGGCTGTGAATTGGCCAACCGGGCCAGAATAGTCTTAATAGGGCTGAAGGGTCGTTGGGCCCATAATAGGCAAAAATTGATAATTGATGCTATTCGTATGTGAGCAAGTGTATAATGTGATTTGGGCCTAATGGGCCATATAAATGTGATTTGGGCCTAATGGGCCATATAAATGTGATTGGGCCTAGTGGGCCATATACAGGTATGTGAATTTGATTGGGCTTTGTAAAGGGGTTTTGGGCCTAGTATATGATGACTACATAAAATTTAATTATTTATTGCGACCATGGACAAGTCAAAGGGTTAAGGTGTGGCAACGGGTATATGTATGTCTAGGATTGGATCTAGGGAGAGCTTGGTACTTAAGCGGTCTTAATGACTCAACTCCTCTTCTCTGGAATCCTACCTGGTGCATAGTATTCGTTCATCTTAGCTCACAGAGTTTGTTAACGGGCTAAGGTAAGTGAAAACCGTAAAGAAAGGGAAAATTATTGAAATGCCCCTAAGGGGGAAAATGACCAAAATACCTCTAGGTGTTGAATGTAAGTTTTATGGATGTGACGTGCATACATATGATATTCTGCTTAGGTTGCATATGGGTTGGGAATTTTGGAACGGAGGAAGTATATGAGGATCGCATGGTTGCTTGACGACCGTGGATCCACTGAAGGTTTTTTAAGCCCATTATATGATTAGCAGCTTGCTGCAATGAAGGTAGTTCCGCAACCAGGCTACCATTGAAGTGTATCGATTGGGTGGGTCGATATTTATATCCCCACATGAAGTGTACCGGGGGATGGAGCTGAAGTGTAGCGGATGGATTATTGGGGTGGGGTGCATTCCACTGCATTGCATGTGTGATTTTATGATGATGAATGCTTGCTGCTCGACGAGGGTGTACACACTGAATTTGCGAAAGCTCACCCTTTTATTTTTCTCAGGTAATGCTCAATAGGAGGTTCGAGGTCTAGAAGGACTCTAGGTGGCCAGCTAGCAAGACAACTTGGACTCGGTTATTTTAAAAGCATTTAGTTCCTGATTTATTAAGTGATTTTAGACTGGATTGTAATAAGGCCTCCCATTTTTGTTATTATTTGGATTATTATTCTTATGCATTATAATTGCGAGAAGTTGAACAGGGGTTTTCTAAAGCATAGTTTTTATTTACTACGTTTTCGCAACCAAACTTTTAATTGATAAACTTTCTTAACTCAAATGTTTTAAACAAAGCTTTCGCAAATGAAAAGAGTGTTTTAATAAGTTAACTAAGGTTTCATATCTTAAGGAAGGGTTTTCAATGAAAATAAGGTTTTTGCTAAAACACTTCAATGTGATGCGCCAGATTCGGCCATAACGTCTCGGCCGGGTTTGGGGTGTTACATATCAAGTTCGTCAAATATTTCCCCTTTTAAATACTCGTAAGAATTTCATACGTACCTGAGTTATTTAGCTCTTCACATATTCTTTATCAACTTGAATTTTCCAGTTGAACCATTTGGAATCATTAAGGATACTCGGAAATCACATATGCTCGTACAATGCCATATCCCATATATAGTCTTACATGCTATCACATATCGATGCCACTGTCTCAGACAGGCTCTTACACGAAATTGATTAACGATGCCAATGTCCCAGGCATTGTCTTACACATAATCTCAATACAATGCCAATATCCCAGACATGGTCTTACATGTAATCCCATCTCGATAACCTAATGTCGTGACATTTGTATCCTATACTATTCCTAAGGTTCGTACGAGACTTTTGGATGTCGTAACTTTGTTGATTCATGCTCGTATTTTCTTATTCAACATTCATAGAAATTCAATGATAATAAAACATATATAATTCAATTCAAAGACATTTATTTGCATATGAACTTACCTCATAGTCGGAAATAACAGAAGGGGTCGACTATTCGATAACTTTTCATTTCCCCCGATCTAGATTCGGTTTCTTTCTTTTAGGACCTATATGTATTCAAAATTAATCCACACAATCATCAACTCAATCAATTTAATCTACAAACACATAATTTAGCCAATTTTCACTTTGGCCCTAAACTTTCACATTTGTTACAATTTAGTCCTTATTTCACAAAATCACAAATTACACAATTTCTTTCTAATTTCATGCTAGCCGAATTTTCATAGTACACATATTAGCCCATATTTATCATTTATTCACACATTTAACCACACATTTTCCTCTTTTAACAAATTAATCCCTTTTATGCAATTTCACTAAAAATCACTTTATAAAACATAATAATCTATCAACAAATACTCATTTTCCATCATCAAACATTCAAGAACTCAAGCATTCATCAATGGCAACCTTCAAAATCCTCAACACTTTCAAAAATTTAAGCATGGACTAGCTAGAACACGAAGCAACGATCACAAAAACATAAAAATCATCAAAAATTAGTTCAAAATATACCTTAATCAAGCTAGATTTGTAACAACCTGATTTAGACCCTAATCGGAACGGTGGTTTTGGGACCATGAATCCGAGTCAGAAAAATATTTTAAAATCATTTTTTGTGTTTATTATGTGTGAATTTATATCTGTGAAATTTTTGTGATTTAATTTTGTCATTTGAGTGCCCGATTAAATAAAAGGATTTAATCGCGTAAAATGAAAATTTGGTTGTTAAATGTGAATGTGCTTAATTGAACTTGTCTTATTAATATGAAGCACTTACGAAGCAATTAGACCATTGACAATTAGAATGGACAGTAATGGCCATGATTATAATGGTTTTATAATTTTATTATAAAGGTTAAATATGTAAATTAAGTATTAAGTTAATATATATTATATTATAACATAAAAAATAAAAGCCATTATATGTGTTTATATTTTTTGTTCTTGCCGAAACAAAAGAAAAGAAAAAGAAAACCTAGGTTCGACCATTCTCAAGCTTGATTCAAGGTAAGTTTTAGCTTGGTTTTTTATTTTTTTACGTTTTTGAGATCGTTGCTAAGTTATCTACAAGACCCATGCTTGAATTTTTTATTTTGGTGAATATTTTGAGTTATGCCATTGTTTAAAGCTTGTGATTTTTATTGTTTGATGATGAAATATGAAAGATATGTTTTGGATTAACATGTTTTATATTGGAGTTTTTGATGATTTTGAGTAATTAGGACTAAATTGCAAAAATAATAAATTGAGGGACTAAAATGTGAAATAAATGAAATATATCGACTCATATGAACACTAGAAACATTTGACCTAACATGGGTATATCCAAATTTTGAATTTTTTTGTTTTGTGAAATAAGGACTAAATTGTAAAAAATGTGAAATGTTAGGGAAAAAGTGCAATTTGTTCATTTCTGTGTTTTTGGACTAAATTGAATGACAATATGTTTTAGTAAGTTTAATTTGAATATGTTTAGATCAAGAACCAAAGAAATCAGATTTGGATCGGGGGAAAACTAAAGTTGTCGACTAGTCGTCCCGTTCTGTTTTTCATCGTCTGGCGTACTTAATTTTAATTAAATGTGACTTATTTATGTTGAATTAAAATATGTAAATATACATATGTATTAGCTGAATGTGAATAAGCTTGACAGAAATGTTTGTGGATTTGTTCTGACCGAGTTACGACATTCGAAAGTCCCGTATGAACCTTAGGAATAGCAACGATACATATGTCATGACATATGATTCTGATATGTGTTGTGCGAGTAAGACCATGGCATCAATATATGTGTGTGAGTAAGACCACGTTTTATACGTTGGCATCAAATGTGACTCCGATATATGTGTACGAGTATGACCTTGTTTGGGATAGTGGCATCGATATGTGATTACATGTAAGACCACGTGTAACACCCCTAACCCATATCCGTCGCCGAAATAGGGTTATGAGGTATTACCAGACAAGACAAAATTTTCAAACAATCATAAAAATGCACTTGCACAAACTTTTAAACCAACCAATCCTTATATATATAAATATTTATTTTTAAAAAAATAACACATAGCCTAATATAATTTTAATGAAACTTAAGTAATATGCAAAACATGCAAATTACATTGCACTTCAAAAGCAAACTAAAATTATACATTAATAGAACCCACAAAACCAAATACACATAATCACTACAATTTGATCAACTTATATTTGGCAATTGTACTTTATAACATGTACAATCAATTTTTATAATCATAATTAAAGTACTAACTTATACATTATACAACATTCAACTAACATCAAGTAAGTAACTTATACATCTCACTAAAACTCATATAATTCCCATGGTTTACTATTGCCCTAATCACTATTCATTTGATCATTTGTTATCATCTCACTTACATACTATGTTAAACAAAACAATCTTAATAGATAATCAGTATTTAACTTTATTAACCATACCTATATATTTAACCATTTAAACACTTTAAGTACACATACATTTTCCATGCAAACCGAACCAACCTAATCTATGCATATTCGAACATACACATACATCATTAACATTTTTAATTTGTTAATAACCAAAACCAAGTTTCATTCATTAATACATAACATACCCTATATCATGCATATCTAAATATACCTTAAACAAGCTTAACATATGAACTCATGTTTATAATTGAGTACACATACTCCAAAATTGAATTCACAAATATATACATGCAAAAACGTTAACCAATTTTTCAAAGCATTTAACTCACAAAAATAATGATTAAACTCCAAAGTCAGACATGATCAATTATATATACGCCACCATTATCAAGCTAATTCCAAATCATATAACACATATCCCATACGATACTTATTTAATTCACATATCATTTTAACCAAAATGAACTTGATCCATAAGCAAACTTAACCAAAATCAAACATGGAAATTTAGCCATTTTCGCATGTCCTTATACAAACCATAATCAACATTTCAAAAGTATGTTCCAGCCTATACATGCCATAATTTGAGTTCAACTATATAAGTACTGAAATAGTGGATAGTGTGATGAACTTTGCTGACGATCCCCGAGCTCGTAACTTGTTTCAAAATCTATAAAACAGAATCACATGTACACACAGAGTAAACTTTTATAGCTTAGTAAGTCATAAGCAAATAAACAATTCAATTTATATAATCAATTCCTTTAAGTTAACTAAATTATATTAAACTCATCATTCCTTAATCTCAAACTACAAAATTACATATATAATACATTTCATACTCCACTTCCCACCTTGGCCGATTGTTCAAGTGATTAAATTTATGAAATATTATTCAACTTCCATAATCAAAATGTCATTAAATGACCAAACATACATATGCTCAATACACAAACTTAAAAATCATAATATAACATCATGTACAATTAGTACTTATTTGGCCAAATATACAAAATTTAACATAACATCACATAAATACATACCTTTATGGCCGAATATATAAGATTTAACATAACATCACATAAGTACATACCTTCATGGCTGAATATACAAGATTTAACATAACATCACATAAGTACATACCTTTGTGGTTGAATATACATGATCATTTAACTCAGGTTACTTGCTCAATTACCACATCAACATGAAATCTTATAGGCATAGGCTTGAAAATAAATCACCGGCATAAACCTGCTAGGCATAAGTCTGAATCACACACTGGCACAAGGCCTGATAGACTCGAAGTCTAATTTTATTCACCGATAATAAGCCTGCTAGGCATAAAGCCCGATCAAATTCACCAGCACAAGGCTTGTGTGATATCCCGAATTAGGGCCTAATCAAAATAGTGGTTTCGGGACCACAAATCCAAGATAGAAATAATTATTTTATAACTATTTTGAGGTTTATGATCTGATTTCATGATTGTGTGAAAGTTTCGTGAAGAAAATCTATGCATAAAATGCTTAATTTGAAATTAGGGACTAAATTGAATAAGTTGTAAATCTTGCATTCTAGAAGTTTTTAGTATGAAATTGCTTTGGAATATTAATTAGGAGTCTTAAGTAGAAATTTTACCAATTTATAAGTTTTGGACCAAAATTGGATATGGATGGAATTTTTGAAAGTTTAGTAGGAAGGGCATTTTGGACATTTGGATATTAAATGAAATAAAATGGGAAAAATAACACAAAAATGATCATCTTCTCCATAAGTTGCTACTGAATTTTTCTCTCCACCATAGCTAGGGTTTCAACACTTTTATGCCTTGATTGTAAGTGATTTCTATGCCCGTTTTTAATGTTTACATTTTTGAAATCCTCGTAGCTCGGTTTACCTATTTCTACCAATAATTTAACCTAGGGTTTAAATTTGGAAAAATACCCATAGGTGAAATGTGTTTATTTTGATGTTTTATGGTAGAATATGAAGCTTGAAATTGTTTTAAACAACTTTTGCTAAGCGATTTGACGTGAAAACGAGTAAAATGACAAAATCGGTAAAAATACCTAATGCTCATAAATACATGATAGAGTGTGAATTTGATGTTGCTATAGAAGGGAAAAATTATCATCATGTCATAAAACATAAGAAAATAGGATGAAGTTTAATTTCCGAGCTTTGGGGTAAAAGTGTAAATATGCAAAAGTTTAGGGGCAAAAATGTAATTTTGCCAAAGTTTGAGTCAAGGACTGTTTTAATAAATGTGAGTATTAAATAAGCTAAATATGTTATTATAGATCAAGAGAAACGAGATTCAGGTCGTGATCGAAGGAAAAATAAAGTTTCCGAGAAATAGGCTTGATTTCTAACATATTGTACCGAGGTAAGTTCATATGTAAATATTGTAATATAACTGTTATTTTAAATCATTTAATGTTATTTATATGATATTATGATTGTTATTATGCGATTCTATGCTTTGTGGTAATTGTTGGACAACATGCAAAAATTTTATGAATTATGTGAAAAATGTGAAAGACTACCGAAGTATCGTCACTGGTATTCCAAGGAGAATGGTAAAGAAGTACAAATGAGGAAACTCCCGTTGAACCTTAGGAATAGAATAGGATACTTGGGCATCCGAACTCGTTGAGTCATGTCCGAGTTCACTTATGGATGCAAATGTCCAAACTCGTTGAGTTGAGTCCGAGTTCGTCAGATGTAACTAGGCATCCGAGCTTGTTGAGTTGAGTCTGAGTTCACTTATGGATACGAATGCTCGAGCTCATTGAGTTGAGTCCGAGTTTGCTTATGGGCGGGTTACATGGTAGCTTGGCTACATATGTGGCACTTATGTGCAAACTTTCCATGTATCCGAATTATATTCTGATGTGTTCAACGGGTAAAATTTTAGTAAAATGGAAGAATACTAAAGATGCAAGTGACGTATTGGTAAGTGTTGTGGAATGGGAACTTTGGACAGGTATGTACTTAATCCTCGGGTTGAGACTTGATACGACAACAATAATATGGTAAGATGATGAATGATGAATAGAAATGTGATATATGTTTTGGTGATATTATGCTAATGTTGGTTGGCATAGTTGCTTTGTTAAGTTATTTGTTATTTGCATATGGACTTACTAAACATCTATGCTTACTCCCTCCTTTTCATTCTTTGTAGTTTTGACAAGTCAATTTGGAGATCGGGACGGTTGGAGGCACGCTCACACTATCACTGGACAATTGCGGTATAATGACTTGTAATTTTTGGAAATATGGCATGTAGAGCATTCCAATCATTTTGTGCGTATAATCTTACGATATGGCCCATGGATGGAATGGAAATGTTTTAGAATGATTAGCTATTGGAATGGCTAATCAAGTTTATATATGATAACATGTATGCTTTATGTTTTAACTAAACCATGAAAATCCTTGGAAAGGTAAAATTGGCCACAAACAAAATCAGTCAGCAGCAGTTATGTGAGTTTGAAAAATCATTAAAAATAGTATAGATATTATTAGATGATGAATAAAATATTGAATTGAAGATTAATGAATCTATTTTCATTTCGAAGAAACAAAATAAGTAAAAGAGTTTTATTTTATGAGATATTTATGTTTTGGTAAAACAGGGTCAGAGCAATTTCTGAATCTCCTATTCTGAATTTAAAAATTCACCATAAATTATAAAAAAACAATTATGAGTTTTAACTTATATGTATGAAATCCTTATTGAGTCTAGCTTTATGAGAAACAAACGAAATAATCATTGAAACTCTGTACAGGGAGATATATGATTTGTAATACACAGGGGTCAGAGTAGCCGAACCCTAAAATTGGCTCGACCAAAAATTCTAGAAAAAAATAGTAAGTAGATATATGAGTCTAGTTTTTTGGAAAATTTACAGAATTGGATTTCGAGTTTTCTTACTTCAGATATAATTTTTTAGCGACTGTGACGCAGATGGACAGTTTACTATGAGAATTGTTTGAACATGTTTAAATACTAAAATAAGTTTAGTAATGTTTCATACTCGACTCCGGCGATGGTATCGGGTAATGGATCATTACATTTGGTGGTATCAGAGCAGGTTTAGTCGGTTCTCGGACTAACGTGGTGTAAGTACGGATTTTACTATACATGCCATATATATATTTTGTGATAGTGTGACGACTCCTGACCTTTTTAAATGATTTTTTTATAGTAAATGGATCCCGATCCAAGCGTAATGATGATGTAGAGAGCAATGCGCCGCCTCCTCATCAAGTGGGCAAGTGCCAACTGAAAGTCGACTTCTTACTGTTGGTCAAGGAGGAGGAGATAGGGCTCGGGAAGCCTTTCTCTAAATGATGAATGCTTGGTATATAGAGTTCGTTTGTACGAACCCTACTGCTCAACAACCTCCCCCACCACCTTGATTCCTCAACCTATATCTCAGATGCCTTCAGGTATAGATTTGATGAAATTCCATAGATCTCCGATTGACCAAATTCGCAAGCAAGGGGCCGAAGAATTCCGGGCAAATATTGACGATGACGCTGAAAAAGCAGAATTTTGGCTCGAAAATTCTATTCGGGTATTTGATAAGTTATCTTGTACACCTGAAGAGTGCTTGAAGTGTGCTATATCATTGCTGAGGGATTCGACTTATCATTGGTGGAAGACATTAATTTCAGTGGTGCCGAAAGAGAAGGTGACTTGGGAATTCTTTCAAGAAGAATTTCGGAAGAAATATATCAGCGAAAGATTTGTAGACCAGAAGCGTAAAAAGTTTCTCGAATTGAAGCAAAGCAACATGACAGTTACCGAGTATGAAAGAGAATTCGTTCGATTGAGCAAGTATGCTCGAGAATATATTCCTTCAGAGGCTAAAATGTGTAGACGATTCGAAGATGGACTTAATGAAGATATCAAAGTACTTGTAGGAATTCTTAAGTTGAAAGAATTCGTAGTACTTACTGATCGAGCTTGCAAGGCTAAAGAACTAGTTAAAGAGAAGAGAAAGGCGGAGGCTGAGACTAGAAACTGGAAGAAAAGACCGATGAACAGTACACTCCCACCACAGTCTAGGAAGTCCAGGGATATGTATTCTCATTCTCAGGCATCAGCGGGACAGTCATATGGGGATCGTAAGAAGAAAAATGCGGGTTCCAGATCTCGGACTACTTCGATGGCTAGTGTGGGAAATTCGAGAAGTGCTAGACCCGAGTGCCAGCGATATGGTAGAAGTCACTTTGGTCCTTATAGAACTAATGAATTTTACCAGTGTGGGTCTCCGGATCATTTTATTAGAGATTGTCTAGAGAGGGTCGAGAAAGAAAATTTTCAGAGTGCAAAGCCAAGTGGTACTGTTTCGAGAGGAAGATCTTCGAGAAATTGTGGGAACGAGGCAGGCAGCAAGAATGTAGTCGGAGAATCAGCGCCGAAATCTGAAGCTAGAGCTCTGGCTAGAGCTTATGCCATAAGGGCGCGTGAAGATACTTCGTCTCCCGACCTAATTACCGGTACTTTCTCTCTTTATGATATTAATGTTATTGCTTTGATCAACCCTGGTTCTACTCATTCGTATATGTGCATGAAATTGGTGTCTAATATGAACATACCTGTTGAGTCTACGGAATTTATGGTTAAAGTGTCGAACCCGTTAGGCAAATGTGTTAGTTGATAAAGTATGCAAGAAATGTCCTTTGATGACTAGAGGTCATTATTTTCCGGCCGACTTGATGTTGTTGTCGTTTGATGAATTTGATGTTATTTTGGGTATGGATTGGTTAACACTGCATGATGCTATAGTGAATTGTAGACAAAAAGTTATTGAATTGAAATGTGAAAATGGTGAAATTTTTCGGGTTGAACTGGATGAATCAGAGGCATTGCCTAGTGTGATTACTTCGATATCGGCTCAGAGATATTTGAAAAAGGGTTATGAAGCTTATTTGGCATATGTATTGAATACCAAAGAATCTGAGAAGAAAGTGGAATCAGTGCTGATTGTGTGTGAATTCGCGGATGTATTTCCAGAAGAGTTGTCGGGTTTGCCTCCTGTCAAAGAAGTAGAATTTGGTATTGAGTTGATACCGGGAACAACTCTGATCTCAATTGCTCCATATAGAATGGCACCAACAAATTTGAAAGAATTGAAGTCACAGTTGCAAGAGTTGACTGAGAAAGGTTTTGTGAGACCGAGTTTTTCGCCTTGGGGTGCTCCAATATTATTTGTGAAAAAGAAGGATGGTTCTATGAGATTATGTGTGGACTATCGGCAATTGAATAAGGTGACAGTCAAGAATAAGTATTCATTGCCGAGAATTGACGACTTATTCTATCAGTTGAAAGGAGCGACATGGTTTTCAAAGATCGATTTGAGGTCTGGGTACTACCAGTTGCGAGTGAAAGAATCAGATGTGCCTAAAACTGCTTTTAGAACAAGGTACAACCATTATGAATTCTTAATTATGCCATTCAGGTTGACAAATGCTCCTGCTGTGTTTATGGATTTAATGAACCGCATATTTCGGCTATACTTGGACAAGTTTGTTGTAGTATTTATTGATGATATCTTGATCTATTCGAATGATGAAACAAAGCATGCTGAGCACTTGAGAATAGTTTTACAAACATTGAGAGATAAATAGTTGTATGCCAAGTTTAGTAAAAGTGAGTTTTGGCTTCGAAAAGTCTGATTCATGGGTCATATTTTTTGGGTGATGGTATACGGGTTGATCCTAGTAAAATTTTGGCTATTGTTGATTGGAAACCACCGAAGAATGTGACTGAGGTTAGAAGTTTCTTGGGTCTAGCTGGTTATTATCGACGATTTGTGAATGGATTTTCTATGATTACTACTCCTATGACTAGACAGCTCTAAAAGGATGTTAAATTCGAGTGGACGAAAAAATGTTAATAGAGTTTTGAGAAATTGAAAAAGTTACTGACTGAAGCACCAGTGTTGGTACAACCCGAGTCAGGTAAAGAATTTGTAGTGTATAGTGATGCCTTTCTGAACGGTCTGGGATGTGTACTTATGCAAGAGGGAAAGGCTGTGGCCTATGCTTCGAGGCAGTTAAAACCTCATGAAAGGAATTATCTGACTCATGATTTGGAATTGGCTATTGTAGTGTTTACATTGATGATTTGGCAACATTATTTGTATGGTGAAAAGTGTCGAGTATATACCGACCACAAAAGTCTCAAGTACTTGATGTCACAAAAAGATTTGAATTTGAGACAGTAGAGATGGTTAGAATTATTGAAAGATTATGAACTTGTGATTGACTATCATCCAGGGAAAGCGAATGTGGTTGCCGATGCCTTGAGTGGAAAGTCGTTATTTACTTTAAGAGCTATGAATACTCAGTTGACAGTATCTGACGATGGTTCAATTCTAGTAGAGTTGAGAGTAAGACTGATGTTTCTACAAAATATTTGTGAAGCTCAGAAAAATGATCAAGATTTGCAAGCCAAGAGAAAGCAATGTGAGGCTGATACGGGATCAGATTTCAGGATCGGTTATGATGGTTGCTTGATGTTTAAAGATCAGATTTTTGTACCAAAAAATGATAAGTTGATTCAGAAGATCTTGCATGAAGCACACAGTGGTTGTTTGTCAATGCATCCGGGCAGTACAAAAATGTTCAATGATTTGTAGAAAATGTATTGGTGGAACGGAATGAAAAGAGATATTTCCGAGTTTGTATCAAAATGTATGATTTGTCAGCAAGTAAAAGCTGAACATCAGGTGCCTTCGGGTCTACTTCAGCCTATCATGATTCCCGAATGGAAATGGGATCGAATTACTATGGATTTTGTATCAGGATTGCCATTAACTCCGAAGAAGAAAGATGCCATCTGGGTAATAGTCGACAGATTGACTAAATCAGCTCATTTTATTTTGGTACGCACTGATTATTCTCTTCATAAATTGGCTGAATTGTATGTCAGTGAGATTGTTAGACTTCATGGAGTACCTTTGTCGATCATTTTGGATAGAGATCCGAGATTTACCTCGCGATTTTGGCAAAAATTACAAGAAGCATTAGGTACGAAGTTAAATTTCAGCACTGCCTTCCATCCACAGACTAATGGACAATCAGAGAGAGTAATTCAGATTCTTGAAGACATGCTCAGATGTTGCGTGTTGGAGTTCCAAGGAAATCGGGAAAGGTACTTACTGTTGGTGGAATTTGCTTACAATAACAGTTATCAGACGAGTTTGAAAATGGCAGCTTATGAAGCATTGTATGGTCGTAGGTGTCGGACGCCACTATATTGGACTGAAATTAAAGAAAATCAGATTTACGGAGTTAATCTAATCAAGGAAACCGAAGAAAAGGTGAAAGTGATTCGAGATTGTTCGAAAGCTGCTTTGGACAGACAGAAATCCTACGCGGATTTAAAACGAAAAGAAATTGAATTCCAAGTTTGTGATAAAGTGTTTTTAAAAGTATCTTCGTGGAAGAAAGTTCTTAGATTCGGTCGGAAAGGCAAGTTGAGTCCACGTTTTATCGGACCGTATGAGGTAATTGAAAGAATTAGCCCGGTAGCGTATCGGTTAGCATTACCACCGGAATTAGAGAATATTCATGATGTATTCCATGTATCTATGTTACGCCGGTATCGTTCGGATCCTTCACATGTAATTTCACCAACAGAAATTGAGTTGCAACCGGATATGACTTACAATGAAGAATTGGTTAAAATTTTAACTCGGAAGGTCAAATAACTAAGAAACAAAAGTATCGCACTCGTGAAAGTATTGTGGCAAAAACATGGGGTAGAAGAGGCTACATGGGAGCCCAAGGAAACTATGAGGAATCAATACCCAAACCTGCTTACTGGTAAGATTTTTGGGGACGAAAATCCCGAAAGGGGGGGAAAGTTGTGATATCCCGAATTAGGGCCTAATCAGAATAGTGGTTTTAGGACAACAAATCCGAGATAGAAATAATTATTTTATAACTATTTTGAGGTCTATGATATGATTGCATGATTGTGTGAAAGTTTCGTGAAGAAATTCTATGCATAAAGTGCTTAATTTGAAATTAGGGACTAAATTGAATAAGTTGCAAAACTTGCATTCTAGAAGGTTTTTAGTATGAAATTGCTTTGGAATATTAATTAGGAGGTCTTAAATAGAAATTTTATCAATTTCTAAGTTTTGGACAAAAATTGGATATGGATGAAATTTTTGAAAGTTTAATAGGAAGGGCATTTTGGTCATTTGGATATTAAATGAAATAAAATGGGAAAATAACACAAAAATGATCATCTTCTCCATAAGTTGCTGCCGAATTATTCTCTCCACCATAGCTAGGGTTTCAACACTTTTAAGCCTTGATTGTAAGTGATTTCTATGCTTGTTTTTAATGTTCTTTACATTTTTGAAATCCTCGTAGCTCGGTTTACCTATTTCTACCAATAATTTAACCTAGGGTTTAAATTTGGAAAAATACCCATAGGTGAAATGTGTTTATTTTGATGTTTTATGGTAGACTATGAAGCTTTAAATTGTATTAAACAACTTTTGCTAAGCGATTTTACGTGAAAACGAGTAAAACGACAAAATGAGTAAAAATACCTAATGTTCATAAATACATGATAGAGTGTGAATTTGATGTTGCTATAGAAGGGAAAAATTATCAGCGTGTCATAAAACATAAGAAAATAGGATGAATTTTAATTTCTGAGCTTTGGGGAAAAATTGTAAATATGCAAAAGTTTAGGGGCAAAAATGTAATTTTGCCAAAGTTTGAGTCAAGGACTGTTTTAATACATGTGAGTATTAAATAAGCTAAATTTTTTATTATAGATCAAGAGAAACGAGATTCAAGTCGTGATCGAGGGAAAAATAAAGTTTCCGAGGAATAGGCTTAGTTTCTAACATATTGCACCGAGGTAAGTTCATATGTAAATATTGTAATATAACCATTATTTTAAATCATTTAATGCTATTTATACGATATTATGATTGTTATTATGTGATTCTATGCTTTGTGGTAATTGTTGGACAACATGCAAAAATTTTATGAATTATATGAAAAATGTGAAAGACTACCGAAGTATCGTCATTGGTATTCCAAGGAGAATGGTAAAGGAGTACGAACGAGGAAAGTCCCATTGAACCTTAGGAATAGATTAGGCTTACTCTTTCCTTTTCATTCCTTGTAGTTTTGACAAGTCAATTTGGAGATCGGGACGGTCGGAGGCACGCTCACACTATCACTGGACAATTGCGGTATAATGACTTGTAATTTTTGGAAATATGGCATGTATAACATTCCAATCATTTTGTGCGTATAATATTACGATATGGCCCATGGATGGAATGAAAATGTTTGAGAATGATTAGCTATTGGAATGGCTAATCAATTTTATATATGATAACATGTATGCTTTATGTCTTAACTAACCCATGAAAATCCTTGGAAAGGTAAAATTGGCCACAAACGAAATCAGTCAGCAGCAGTGACGTGAGTGTGAAAATTCATTAAAAATAGTAGACATATAATTAGATGATGAATAAAATATTAAATTGAAGCTTAATGAATCTAGTTTCATGTGGAAGAAATAAAATAAGTAAAAGAGTTGTATTTTATGAGATATTTATGTTTTGGTGAAACAGGGTCAGAGCAATTTTTGAATCCCCTATTCTGACTTTAAAAATTCACCATAAATTGTACAAAAACAATTAGGAGTTGTACCTTACATGTATGAAATCCTTATTGAGGCTAAGTAAAAGAGTTGTATTTTATGAGATATTTATGTTTTGGTGAAACAGGGTCAGAGCGATTTTTGAATCCCCTGTTATGACTTTAAAAATTCACCATAAATTGTACAAAAACAATTAGGAGTTGTACCTTACATGTATGAAATCCTTATTGAGGCTATGGTTTATGAATAACAAACGGCATAGTCATTGAAACTTTGTACAGGGAGATATCTGATTCGTAATATACAGGGGTCAGAGTAGCCGAACCCTGAAACAGGGGAGACTTTAACTAATAAACTATACTAATTGGCCCGACCAAAAATTCTAGAAAAAATCAGTAAGTAGATATATGAGTGTAGTTTCAGGGAAAATTTACGGAATTGGATTTTGAGTTTTGTAACTCGAGATATAATTTTTTTAGCGACTGTGACGCAGATGGACAGTTTACTATGAGAATTGTTTGAACTTGTTTAAATACTAAAATAAGTTTAGTAATGTCTCATACTCGACTCCGGCGATGGTCTCGGATAATGGAGCATTACAGCTTTCTAGGCTCAAAGCCCGAATATCACTATTATAAAGTCATTTCATAAACAGTTCACATATCGAATCGTCCAAATATTCCATGTAATTCATACAAACTTTTAGAGGTTTTAACTCAGTCGAATAAAACTCAACCACATTAATTCCATGTTAAACCACATTCGGCTACTCTACTATAAAACTATAAAATTCGAATCATCATATTAAACCATTTTATATTAAAAATAGATGATGTTTAATTGCTTAAAGACTTACCTCAGATATCGACGAACGTTATAAATCGGCTATTCGACTATTTTTGCTTTTCCCCGATCCAAGTCTGATTTCTTTTGTTATTGATCTTAGTCAAGCTTCTAAAGTGCCGAACCCTTAAACTCTTTTTTTCTTTTCTTTCTTACAACATCTGGCCATTACAAAAGATGAATGCATGGCTTTTACTTATTTTTATGTTTTATTATATTAACATTATTTAATATATTACAAAATTAACATTTGTTATAAAATATGAAACCATTATATATTATGTCTAAAACCGTTTATCACTAATTCATATGGTCTAATTACATTATAAAGACCCCATATTAAAAGAACAAAACAATTTGGTACCTTAATAATTAGTTAGCAACTTTTATAACTTACATGATTAAGCCCTTTTATTAAATTGAACATCCAAACAGTAAAATTTTCAAACGAGATTTTTACACACATAAATTCACACATAATAAACACAGAAAATAATTTTTAAATATTTTTATGACTCGGATTCGTGGTCCAAAAAACACCGTTCCAATTAGAGTCTGAATCGGACTGTTACAACTCTCCCCCCTTAGGGATTTTTGTCCCCATAAATCTTACCTGTGAATAGGTTTGGATAACGTTCTCTCATTGTATCTTCTGGCTCCCATGTTGCTTCCTCAACTCCGTGTTTATACCAGAGTACTTTAACCAATGGGATTTTCTTATTTCGTAACTCTTTAATCTCATGAGCCAGAATACGGATCGGTTCTTCCTCATAAGTCAAATCTGACTGAATCTCAATCTCTGATGGACTAATCACATGCAAGGGGTCAGATCTATATCGCCGAAGCCTCGAATCATAAAATACATTATGGACCTTTTCTAACTCAAGTGGCAGCAACAATCTGTACGCAACTGGCCCAATTCGCTCGATAATCTCATACGGCCCAAAAAAATCTCGGACTCAATTTGCCTTTACGACCAAATTTGAGTATTTTCTTCCACGGTGAGACTTTCAAGAAGATTTTATCTCCAATCTGAAACTCTATATCTTTTCATTTCAAATCTGCATATGATTTCTGACGATCTGATGCTACTTCCAAACTTTTACGGATCACTTTCACTTTCTGTTCAGTTTCTCTAATCAAATTGACCCCGTGTACCTTATTTTCACTGAGCTCAGTCCAGTACAATGGTGTACGACATTTATGACCGTACAAAGCCTCATAAGGTGCATTTTGATACTCGATTGAAAGCTATTATTGTGCGCAAATTAAACCAGAGGTAAATATTGTTCCCACGTACCTTCGAACTCGAGAATACAACATTTCAACATATCTTCAAGTATTTGAATGATTCGCTCAGACTGCCTACCTGTTTGCGGATGGAAAGCAGTGCTGAAATGTAATTTCGTACCTCATGCATCTTACAATTTCTTCCAAAATCACGATGTAAACCTCGGATCTCTATTCAAAACAATAGGTATAGGTACACCATGCAACCTCACAATCTGAGAAATATATAATTCAGCCAGCTTATCAAGCGAGTAATCTGTATAAACCGGAACAAAGTGAGCTGATTTAGTCAATCCATCTACAATAACCCAGATTGCATCTTTCTTGCTCGGTGTCAACAGTAAACTGGATACAAAGTTCATCGTGACTCTGTCCCATTTCCATTTAGGTATCATGATCGGCTGAAGCAATCCAGAAGGTACTTGATGTTCAGCTTTTACTTGTTGACAAACTAAACATTTCGAAACAAATTTAGAAATGTCTCATTTCATACCATGCCACCAATAGAGCTATTTCAAATCATTATACATCTTTGTACTACCTAGGTGAACAGATAATCGACTGTTATGAGCTTCGTTCAAAATCATTTGAATCAACTCTATATTTCTTAGAACGCATATTCAGTTTCTAAACCGCAAACATTCCTAAGCATCCACTTGAAATTCTGAATCAACGTTCGAATCATATTGAGCTCGTTTTGCTATCAGATCATTATCAACTTTCTGAGCTTCGTAAATCTGCTGAATAAATAACAGCCTTACTTTTAACTCGGCTATTATCATACCATCCTCTGATATAACCATATGTGCATTCATTGCACGCAAAGCAAATAGAGATTTTTGACTTAGAGCATCAGCAACAACATTAGCCTTTCTTGGGTGATAGTCAATCAAAAGTTCATAGTCTTTTAACAATTCTAACCATCAGCATTGTCTCAAATTCAGATCTTTTTGAGTCATCAAATATTTCAGGCTTTTGTGATCAGAATAAGCATGGTATTTCTCCCCGAATAGATAATGACGCCATATCTTCAATGCAAACACAATAGCTGCCAATTCTAGATCGTGCGTTGGATAATTTTTTTCATGCAATTTTAACTGTCTCGAGGCATAAGCTATAACTTTGCCTTCCTGCATCAAAACACAGCCCAAACCATTTAAAGACGCATCGCTATAGATAACAAATTCTTTACCCGATTTTGGCTGAACTAACACCGGAGCTTCGGTCAAAAGGGCTTTTAACTGATCAAAACTTTTCTGGCACTTTTCTGACCACTCAAACTTAAAATCTTTCTGCAGAAGCTTCGTCATCGGGGTTGCAATCATAGAGAAACCTTTCACAAACTATCTATAGTAACCAGCAAGTCCTAGAAAACTTCTGACTTCAGAAACGTTTCTCGGAGGTTTCCAATCGAGTATAGCTGAAATCTTACTCGGATCAACCCGAATACCTAATGCTGAAATGACATGTCCCAGAAAGCTAACCTCGTGTAACCAAAACTCACATTTACTAAACTTCGCATACAACTATTTTTCTCGCAAAGTCTGTAACACAAGTCTTAAATGCTCCGCATGTTTGGTTTCCTTATGGGAGTAGATCAGTATATCATCAATGAAGATGACCACAAGCCGATCTAAATACTGCCTAAAGATCCTATTCATGAAATCCATAAAAACAGTAGGTGCATTAGTAAGTCCGAACGGTATAACTAGAAACTCGTAATGTCCATACCTCGTTCGAAAAGCAGCTTTTGGCACATTGGAGTCTCTAACTCGCAACTGATAATAACCTGATCTCAAATCTATCTTCAAAAACACTGAAGCCCCTTTCAACTGATCGAACAAGTCATCAATCCATGGCAACAGGTATTTATTCTTTATGGTCACCTTATTTAGCTAGCGGTAATCAATACACATTCTTATAGTTCCATCTTTCTTTTTCACAAATAGAACTGGCGCACCCCAGGGAGAGCAAATCGGTCATGCAAAACCTCTATATGTTAACTCTTGCAACTGTGCTTTCAACTCTTTTAATTTAGTAGGTGCCATCCGATACAGAGCTATTTAAATCGAAGTCATCCCTAGTACTAACTCATTACCGAACTCTACCTCTCGGATAGGTGGCAAACCCTGCAATTCTTCAGAAAACACATCCAGATACTTGCATACAACTGGTACAGATTCAATCTTCTTTTCAGTCACTTTACTATCAAGCACATAAGCAAAGTAAGCTTTACAACCTTTTCTCACATACTTCCCAGCTAACAATAAAGATATTACTGCTGGTAAACCATTCAGATCATTAGATTCAATCTGAATAATCTCATTCTAACATCTCAAATCGATTGTCTTTCTTTTGCAATTAACAACGGCATCGTGCATAGTCAACCAATCCATACCCAAAATTATATCGAACTCGTCGAAAGGTAACAACATCAAATCAGCCGAAAAGCATGAATCTCGAATCATCAATGGATAATTTTTACATACTTTATCAACCAAGACACACCGGCCAAGGAGGTTTGACACTCGAATCAGAAACTCAGTAGACTCAACAGGCAAAGTCTTACTGAATACTAATGTCTTACACACATATGAGTGAGTCGAACCAGGATCAATCAATGCAATAACATTAATATCATAAAGAGTGAAAGTACCAGTAATAACATCTGGGGAAGAAGCCTCCTCGTGAGCTCGTATAGCATATGCTCTAGCAGGTGCACGAGCCTCAGATCGAACTGCGGAATCTTTCATCTCTCTTTGATTGCCACTCACATTACCCAAATGCCTGGGTAGTCTGCCTCATACTGACATGTTACTCGGTCTCGCGTTCTGAATAGTGTTTTGCTCGGCTAACATCGGGAAATCTCGAATAAAATGATCCATCGATCCACATTTAAAACAAGACCGATCATGCAATCTACAATTTTTGGATGCCATTTACCACAATGCTTACGCTTTAGTCTGTTCTACCGATCATTGCCAACACTAGTAATCGAAGTGGCTCGTGAACTCACATGTGGTCGGTCTCGGTCTCGTCTAGAAAGGTCTGAAGTAGCTTTAAATCGACTAGAATCATCTCTGGACTTCTTCAATGCTGAGTGAAAAGTCTTACTCGATGATCTTTTACGGGAAGCTCTAGCTTCAAAATTAGCTTTTCTTTTCTCTTTCCCGAGCTCTTCAGCTTTGCAAGCTTGCTCAACAAGTACCACGAACTCTTTGATTTCAAGTATACCAACCAGCAATTTAATATATTCGTTCAAATCATCTTCAAACATTTTACACATAATAGCCTCAGTTGAAACACATTCACGAGCATATCGACTGAGTCTTACAAATTTTCGCTCGTATTCAGTTATGGTCATACGATCCTGTTTCAATTCCAGAAATTCTTTGCGTTTCTGGTCGATAAATATCTGGCTGATGTATTTCTTATGGAACTCAGTCTGAAATAATTCCTAGGTTACTCTCTCTTTTAGGACCACCGATACTAATGTATTCCACCAGTGATATGCAGTGTCTCGTAATAAAGATATGACACACTTTAAACATTCATCCGGAGTACAAAATAGCTCGCCGAACACACAGATAGTATTATCAAGCCACAACTCAACTCGCTCAGCATCATCATCATCATTAGCTTTAAACTCTTCGGCCCCGTGTTTTCTGATTTTATCTACAGGAGGCTTATTAAATCTCATTGGATCAATCATCGGAGGTACCACAGGTATCAGAGATGGATTATTCGGGGGTGGAAGTTGTTGCACAGCCGAATTAGTCCGAATATACTGAGTAAACCAATCGTTCATCATTTGATAGAAGGCTTGTTTAGCCTCTCCCTCAAGGCTACTCAAGATAGGCCGAGATTCAACTAGCACTGTCCCTTGCGCGGGAGCAGGCGCTACACTCTCGACATCATCAACTACAGCTCTGTCGGGATCCATTTACTATATGAAAGCACATTTTCAAATGCCAGAAGTCATCACACTATCGCAATAATATTTATGGCATGTATAGCTAGACTCACACACGCTACGTTAGTCCTAGAATCGACTAAACTGTAGCTTTGATACCAATAAAATGTAACACGCTTAACCCGTATCCGTCGCTGAAATAGGGTTATGAGGTATTATTAGACAAGACAAAATTTTCAAAGAATCATTAATATGCACTTGCACAAACTTTTAAACCAACCAATCCTTATATATATAAATATTTATTTAAAAAAAAAACGTATAGCTGAATATAATTTTAATGAAACTTAAATAATATGCAAAACATGCAAATTACATTGCACTTTAAAAGCAAGCTAAAATTATACATTAATAGAACCCACAAAACCAAATACACATAATCACTACAATTTGATCAACTTATATTTGGCAATTGTATTTTATAACATGTACACTTAATTTTTATAATCATAATTAAAGTACTAACTTATACATTATACAACATTCAACTAACATCAAGTAAGTCACTTATACATCTCACTAAAACTCACATAATTCCCATGGTTTACTATTGCCCTAATCACTATTCATTTGATCATTTGTTATCATCTCACTTACATACTATGTTAAACAAAACAATCTTAATAGATAATCAGTATTTAACTTTATTAACCATACCTATATATTTAACCATTTAAACACTTTAAGTACACATACATTTTCCATGCAAACCGAACCACCCTAATCTATGCATATTCGAACATACACATACATCATTAACATTTTTAATTCGTTAATAACCAAAACCAAGTTTCATTCATTAATACATAACATGCCCTATATCATGCATATCTAAATATACCTTAAACAAGCTTAACATCTGAACTCATGTTTATAATTGACTACACATACACCAAAATCGAATTCACAAACATATACATGCAAAAACGTTAACTAATTTTTCAAAGCATTTAACTCACAAAAGTAATAATTAAACTCCAAAGTCAGACACGATCAATCATATATATACCACCATTATCAAGCTAATTCCAAATCATATAACACATAGCCCATACAATACTTATTTAATTCACATATCATTTTAACCAAAATGAACTTGATCCATAAGCAAACTTAACCAAAATCAAACATGGAAGTTTAGCCATTTTCGCATGGCCTTATACAAACCATAATCAACATTTCAAAAGTATGTTCCAGCCTATACATGCCATAATTCGAGTTCAACTATATAAATACCAAAACCGTGGATAGTGTGATGAACTTTGCTGATGATCCCCGAGCTCGTAACTTGCTTTAAAATCTATAAAATAGAATCATATGTACACATAGAGTAAGCTTTTATAGCTTAGAAAGTCATAAGCAAATAAACAATTCAATTTATATAATCAATTCCTTTAAGTTAACTAAATTATATTAAACTCATCATTCCTTAATCTCAAACTACAAAATTACATATATAATACATTTCATACTCCACTTCCCACCTTGGTTGAATGTTCAAGTGATTAAATTTATGAAATATTACTCAACTTCCATAATCAAAATGTCATTAAATGACCAAACATACATATGCTCAATACACAAACTTAAAAATCATAATATAACATCATGTACATTTAGTACTTATTTGGCCGAATATACAAAATTTAACATAACATCACATAAATACATACCTTTGTGGCTGAATATATAAGATTTAACATAACATCACATAAGTACATACCTTCATGGGTAAATATACAAGATTTAACATAACATCGCATAAGTACATACCTTTGTGGCTAAATATACATGATCATTTAACTCAGTTTACTTGCTCAATTACTACTTCAACATGAAATCTTATAGGCATAGGCTTGAAAATAAATCACCGGCATAAACCTGCTACGCATAAGCCTGAATCACACACCGGCACAAGGCCTGCTAGACTCAAAGTCTAATTTTATTCACCGGTAATAAGCCTGCTAGGCATAAAGCCCTATCAAATTCACCAGCATAAGGCTTGCTAGGCTCAAAGCCCGAATATCACTATTATAAAGTCATTTCATAAACAGTTCATATATCGAATCATCCAAATATTCCATGTAATTCATACAACTTTCAGAGGTTTTAACTCAATCGAATAAAACTCAACCACATTAATTCCATGTTAAACCACATTCTGCTACTCTACTATAAAAATATAAAATTCGAATCATCATATTAAATCATTTTATATTCAAAATAGATGATGTTTAATTTCTTAAAGACTTACCTCGGATATCGACGAACGTTATAAATCGGCTATTCGACTATTTTTGCTTTTCCCGGATCCAAGTCTGATTTCTTTTGTTCTTGATCTTAATCAAGCTTCTAAAGAGCCAAACCCTTAAAATCTTTTTTTCTTTTCTTTCTTACAACATTCGACCATTACAAAAGATGAATGCATGGCTTTTACTTATTTTTATGTTTTATTATATTAACATTATTTAATATATTACAAAATTAACATTTGTTATAAAATATGAAACCATTATATATTATGTCTAAAACCATCCATCACTAATTCATATGGTCTAATTACGTCATAAAGACCCCATATTAAAAGAACAAAACAATTTGGTACTTTAATAATTAGTTAGCAACTTTTATAACTTACGCGATTAAGCCCTTTTATTAAATTGAACATCCAAACAGTAAAATTTTCAACCGAGATTTTCACACATAAATTCAAACATCACACATAATAAATAAAGAAAATAATTTTTAAATATTTTTCTAACTCGAATTCATGGTCCCGAAACCAACATTCTGATAAGGGTCTAAATAATTTTTAAATAATAAACCACTGTTACACCACGTATGGGACGTTGGCATTGCACGATATATGTGATTATTCGAGTGTCCTATCCAATTCTGAATGGTTCATCGGGCAACGTGAAGTTGTGATTGAATGTGCAAAATGAGCTAAAATGACCAAGTATGAATTACCTTATTACCTACTTGAAGTAAGGTAAGTTATTTAATATTTGTTTCAAATCACGTATGATGTAAGTGAAAAATGTATGTGAATATGGAATGTGTATTCGGCCTTGTGAATAAATAATATGAATATTTTTGAAATGATTCTTGAATATGAGTATATAAGATTATGTATATTCGGCCATATAATAAGTGTATGTATATGATGTTATATTTTGATTCATGAGCTTGTGTATATGTGTGTAAGTTTACATGATTATAATATGACATTTTGGGCTTTGAAATTTGAATGGTGTTTTGTTATTATAGTTATTTAAGCATTCGACCAAGGTAGCATTTGTGTATGAAAGTATATATATTATTTATGAAATGGTAAGTTTGAGTTTATATGTGATAATGATATTATAGTTGGTTTAGTTTATTCGAGTTGGCTATATCATTGAATTATTTATTGGCTTATGACTTACTAAGCTATGATAGCTTACTCTGTGTGTTCATGTTTACCTTTGTTTTATAGATTTTGAATTCAAGTTACGAGCTCTGGGATTGTCAGAAAAGTCTATCACACTATCGATTGTCTTCGGTATTTTATAAGCTGAATTTTTGAACCTATTGCATGTATAAGCTAGATTATAGTTTGAAATGTTGGATTTGGTTTTTGTATAATTTAAGCCATGTGAAAATGGCTTTAATTTCTATGCTTGAATTAGGTTATGTTTGATTATGGTTTAAGTTCATTTTGGTTATAATATTATGTGCCATGGATGAATGGTAATTGAGATATGTGTTTTGTGCATTGAAGTTGGTTGATGATTTTTGGATGTGGTATGAGTGATTCGGCTATGATATGTATATAATAGTATGAATTATGTTTGTTATGCTACCTTTAGTTAAAATGATTTGATTATGTTTATATGTGTTAGTAATGGTTTAAAATTAGTTGATAAGTATATTTGAATAAATGTTGAAATGAAATAATATATATATTTGATTAATAGTTCGGAATTTATATATATGTTCATGTGAATTATGGTTGATTATAATGCTAATGGTTGTATTTACAATTGGTTTTGGTTTGAACTTATATTGAAAGTGTATTCAAGGTACATAATGTTACGGAGTTTGTTTATGTGTTACGGCCATAAGATAAATAATGGTTGTTAATCGAACTAAGGTATATCATGTATTAAATAGGTATATTTAGTGATCTCTTATGGTCTATATTAATGGTATGTATAATTCATGATTTGTTAGTCATGGTAAGTCTGACATATTGGGATTTAGACTTATAAAAGGAAAATTGGGTTGATGGTAAAAGATATGTGCTATTGCATTCGGTTATGATTTGTTAGTTGAACTCTTATGTATTTATATGTATATATATGCACTTATATTGTGCTTGGTATATATATATATATATGAATATTAATACATTTTCATGATAAGATATATTAATATGAAGTGATAGGGTAAAATGAAGAAAATGAAACCTTGAACATAGCATGATTATCAAGCATGTTTATTTTCAGTTAATGCAATGTAACAAGTGACCAAATGAATAGTAAATATTGCATGAGTAAAACAAAAAAAAGTAATATGAGTTATATATATGATGCATATATGTTCCGTTTGGTCCAAATGATATGATCACGTTTAATTGGTTTTGTGAGTAATTTATTGGTTTGGTTTGATGTATATGTACGATTATACTTAGACATATATATGTGGAATGTTTGACAATGTACTTATGAAATGAAATATATTGGGTTACAAGTTAAGCATTTGATTTCTATGGTTATTTGATTGCATTGAGTTAACAGAAATTCGAATAACTAGATGAATGGTATATCAAAACATGTCAGTTTGGTTTTTAAAAAAAAAATTAGATGATTATCTTTGTAATGAAAATCTATTCTGAATTGTATTATGATTGGTAATGTCTCGTAAACCTATTTCGACAACGGATACGGGTTAGGGGTGTTACATTTTATTGGTATCAGAGCTACGGTCTAGTCGATTTTAGGACTAACGTAGCGCGTGTGAGTCTAGCTATACATGCCATATTATATACTACGATAGTGTGGTGACTTATGACATCTGAATATGTGTTTTCATATAGTAAATAGATCCTGAAAGAGCTATAGCTGATGATATCGAGAGTGTAGCGCCTGCTCCCGCACAAGGGACAACGCCGATTGTTTCTCGACTGACTTCGAGTAACTAAGAGGGAGAGGCTAAGCAAGCCTTTTACCAAATGATGAATGACTGGATTACTCAGTATATCTGGACTAATCCGGCTGCACAACAACCTCCACCCCCGACTAATCCATCTTCGATACCTGCTATACCTCAAGTAAGTGACCCGTTGAGATTACATAAGCCACCTGTTGATAAAATCAAAAAACACAGGGTTGAAGAGTTCAAAGCTACTGATGATGATGATGATGATGCTGAGTGAGCTAAATTCTAGATTAATAATACTATCCGTGTGTTCGATGAACTATCTTGTACTTTGGACGAATGTTTGAAATGTACCATATCTTTACTTCGAGACACCGCATATCACTGGTGGAATACACTAGTATCAATGGTTCTGGAAGAGTAGGTGACCTGGGAGTTCTTTTAGACTGAGTTCTGTAAGAAATATATTAGCCAAAGATTTATCGACCAGAAGCGCAAAGAATTTCTAGACTTGAAATAGGTTTGGATGACCGTGACAGAGTATGAGCAAAAATTTGTAAGACTCAGTCGGTATGCTCGAGAGAGTGTTTCGAACGAAGCCATAATGTGTAAAAGATTTGAGGACGGGTTGAACAAAGACATTAAACTGCTAGTTGGCATACTTGAGATAAAAGAGTTTGTAGTACTGGTTGATCAAGCCTGCAAAGCTGAAGAGCTCGGGAAAGAGAAAAGAAAAGTTGATTTTGAAGCTAGAGATTCATGTAAGAAATCATTCGGTAAGTCATTTTAGTCAGCAACAAAGAAGTTTCGAGATGATTTTAGCCGTTCTAAGGTTACTTCGGGCTATTCTCGACGAGATTAGAATAGACCACCTGTGAGTTTGAGAGCTATCTCAGTAGCTAGTGTGGGTAATGTCAGATCAAATCAACCCGAGCATAAACATTGTGGTAAACGGTATACCGGTAGTTGCAGATTGCATGATTGAGCCTGTTTTAAATGTGGATCGATGGATCATTATATTCATGAATGTCTAGAGTTAGCTGAACAAAATCCAGTACAAAATACGAGATCGGGTAACACTGCAGCTCGAGGTAGACCACCCAGAAATACGCGTAATGTGAGTAGCAGTCAGAGAGGGACGAAAGATACAGCATTTAGATCTGAGGCTCGTGCACCCGCCATAGCCTATGCTATTCGCGCACGGGAGGAGGCTTCATCTCTAGATGTTATTACTGGTACATTCACTCTCTATGATACTAGTGTAATTGCATTGATTGATCCTGGTTCGACTCATTCTTATGTGTGTGAGACTTTAGTATTCAGTAAGACTTTTCTTGTTGAGTCTACTGAGTTTGTGATTAGAGTATCGAACCCCTTAAGCCGGTGTGTTATGCTTGATAAAGTGTGAAAGAATTGTCCCTTGATGATTCAAGATTCGTGCTTTTTGGCTAATTTGATGTTTTAGCCATTTGATGAGTTTGACATAATTCTGCGTATGGATTGGTTGACTTTGCATGATGCTATTATAAATTGTAAAAGAAAGACTATTGATTTACAGTACCAGAACGATGATATTATTTGAATTGAATCTAATGATCTGAATGGTTTACCAGCAGTGATTTCTTCGATGCTACCTCAGAAATATGCGAGGAAAGGTTCTGAAGCTTATTTCGCCCATGTGCTTGATAGTAAAGTGGCCGAAAGAAAGATTGAATCAATACCTGTTGTGTACGAGTATCCAGATGTGTTTCTTGAAGAATTGCTGGGTTTGCCACCTATTCCAGAAGTAGAGTTTGGTATTGAGTTAATTCCAGGGATGACTCCGATATCGATAGCTTCGTACAGAATGGCACCTACTGAACTAAAAGAATTGAAAGCTCAGTTGCAAGAGTTCATGGATAGGGTTTCGCGCAACCAAGTTTCTCTCCCTGGGGTGCATCAGTTTTATTTGTGAAAAATAAAGACAGAACTATGAGAATGTGCATCGATTATAGACAGATCAATAAGGTGATTATAAAGAATAAGTATCCGTTACCATGGATTGATGATTTGTTTGATCAACTAAAAGGGGCTACAGTGTTTTCGAAGATAGATTTGAGATCAGGCTACTATCAGAAATGAGTTAAAGACTCCGATGTGTCAAAGACTGATTTTCGAATGAGGTACGGACACTATGAGTTTCTGGTTATGCCTTTCGGACTTACTAATACACCTTCTCTTTTCATGGATTTAATGAATCAGATCTTTAGATAATATTTGGATCAGTTTGTGGTTGTGATCATAGATGACGTTTTGATCTATTCCCATGATGAAATCGAGCATGCCGAACATCTGAGACTTGTGTTACAGACATTACGAGATAAACAGTTGTATGCAAAGTTCAGTAAATGTGAGTTCTGGCTATGCGAAGTCAATTTTCTAGGCCATGTTATATCAGCATGGGTATTTAGGTTGATCTGAGTAAAATTTTAGCTATACTTGATTGAAAACCTCCGAGAAATGTTTTTGAAGTTTGAAGTTTTTTGGGACTTGCTGGTTACTATAAACGGTTCATGAAAGGTTTCTCAATGATTGCAGCCCCGATGACGAAGTTATTATAGAAAGATGTTAAGCTCGAGTGGTCAGAAACGTGCTAGAAAAGTTTTGATCAATTGAAAGCCCTTTTGACCAAAGCTCTAGTGCTAGTTCAACCAGAACCGGGTAAAGAATTTATTATTTATAGTGATGCCTCTTTAAATGGTTTGGACTATATTTTGATGTAGGAAGGAAAAGTTATAGCTTATGCCTCGAGACAGTTAAAGCCACATGAAAAGAAATATTCACCACAACCTAGAATTGGTAGCTATTGTGTTTGCATTGAAGATATGGCGTCACTATCTGTTCAGTGAGAAATGTCATGTTTATTCCAATCACAAAATCCTGAAATACTTGATGACTCAGAAAGATCTGAATTTGAGACAATGCCAGTGGTTAGAATTGCTAAAACACTACGAGGTTGTGATTGACTATCACCGTGGAAAGGCTAATGTTGTTGCTGATGCTCTAAGCTGAAAATCACTATTTGCTTTGCGTGCAATGAATACGCATGTGCCTATATCCGATGATGGTTTGATAATAGCTAAATTAAAAGCAAGATCATTATTTATTCAACAAATTTGTGATGCTCAGAAAGTTGATGATGGTTTGTTAGCAAAACGAGCTAAATATGATTCAAATGTTGATTCAGAGTTCAGAATTGATGCTGAGGATTGTTTGAGGTTTGTAAATCGAATATGTGTCCCATGAAATTCAAAGTTGATTCAGATGATTTTGAATGAAGCTCACAGTAGTCGGTTATCTATTCACTCGGGTAGTATGACGATGTACAATGATCTAAAACATTTTTACTGGTGGCATGGTATGAAACGAGACATTTCTTACTTTGTATCGAAATGTTTAGTCTGTCAGCAAGTAAAAGTCGAACATCAGGTACCTTCTGGATTGCTTCAGCCGATCATGATACCTGAGTGGAAATGGGACAAAGTCAATTTTAATTTTGTATCCGATTTACCGTTGACACTGAGCAAGAAAGATGCAATTTGGGTTATAGTGGATAGATTGACTAAATCGGCTCACTTTGTTCTGGTTCGTACAGATTACTCGCTTGATGAGCTTACTGAGTTATATGTTTCTCAGATTGTGAGGTTACACGGTGTGCCTATTTCTATTATTTCGGACACAGATTCAAGGTTTATTTCTATTATTTCGGACACAAATTTGAGGTTTACATTGCGATTTTGGAAGAAACTGCAAGATGCACTAGGCACAAAATTACATTTCAACGCTGCTTTCCATCCACAAATAGATGGTAAGTCCGAACGAATCATTCAAATACTTGAGGATGTGTTGAGATGTTGCATTCTCGAGTTTGAAGGTACGTGGGAATGATACTTATCTCTGATTGAATTTCCGTATAATAATAGCTTTCAATCGAGTATCAAAATGGCACCTTATGAGGCTTTATGCAGTCGTAAATGTCGTACACCATTGTATTGGACTGAGCTCAGTGAAAATAAGATACAGGGGGTTGATTTGATCAAAGAGACTGAACAGAAAATAAAAGTGATCCGTGAAAGTTTGAAAACAGCGTCAGACCTCTAGAAATTATATGCGAACTTGAAATGAAAAGATATAGAGTTTTAGATCAGGGAAAAAGTCTTTTTGAAAGTCTCACCGTAGAAGAAAATACTAAGATTCGGTCGAAAAGGCAAATTGAGTTCGAGATTTATTGGGCCGTATGAGATTATAGAGCGTATCGGGTTGGTTGCTTACAGACTGTTGTTACCACCTGAGCTGGAAAAGAGCCACAATGATGCTTCGTAGATATCGATTAGATCCCTCACATGTGATTAGTCTGTCTGAGGTTGAGAATAAGTCCGATATGACATATGAGGAATAACCGATTTGCATTCTAGCTCACGAGGTTAAAGAATTTCGAAATAAGAAAATTCCATTAGCTAAGGTATTGATATTGTGGCATAAACACGGAGTTGAGGAAGCAACATGGGAATCAGAGGATACAATGAAAGAGCATTATCCGAACCTATTCACCAGTAAGATTTTCAAGGATGAAAATCCCTAAAGGGGAGAGTTGTAATAGCATGATTTAGACCCTAATTGGAATGGTGGTTTCAGGACCACAAATTTGAGTCAGAATAATATTTTAAAATTATTTTCTATGTGAATTTTTATCTGTGAAATTTTCGTGATTTAATTTTGTCGTTTGAGTGCCCGATTAAATAAAAGGACTTAATCGCGTAAAATGAAAATTTGGTGGTTAAATGTGAAAGTGCTTAATTGAACTTATCTTATATGAAGCACTTATGAAACAATTAGACCATTGACAATTAGAGTGGACAGTAATGGCCATGATTATAATGGTTTTATAATTTTATTATAAAGGTTAAATATGTAAATTAAGTATTAAGTTAATATATATTATATTATAACATAAACATAAAAGCCATTATATGTGTTTATATTTTTTGTTCTTGTTGAAAAAAAAGAAAAGAAAAAGAAAACCTAGGTTCGGCTATTCTCAAGCTTGATTCAAGGTAAGTTCTAGCTTGGTTTTTGACAATTTTTGCATTTTTGAGATCGTTGCTAAGTTATCTACAAGACCCATGCCTGAATTTTTTTTTATTTTGGTGAATATTTTGAGTTATGCCATTGTTGAAAGCTTGTGATTTTTTTTGTTTGATGATGAAATATGAAATATATGTTTTGGATTAACATGTTTTGTATTGGAGTTTTTGATAATTTTGAGTAATTAGGACTAAATTGCAAAAATAATAAATTGTGGGACTAAAATGTGAAATAAATGAAATATATGGACTCATATGAACACTGGGAACATTCGGCCTAACATAGGTATATCCAAATTTTGAATATTTTGTGTTTTGTGAAATAAGGACTAAATTGTGAAAAATATGAAATGTTAGCGGAAAGAGTGTAATTTGTTCATATATGTGTTTTTGGACTAAATTGAATTAAAATATGTTTGAATGAGTTTAATTTGAATATGTTTAGATAAAGAACCAAAGAAATTAGATTTGGATCGGGGGAAAACTAAAGTTGTCCACTAGTCGTCCTTTTCCGTTTTTCATCGTCTAAGGTAAGTTTATAAGCACATAGGCGTACTTAATTTGTAACACCCCAAACCCAGCCCAGACGTTATGGCCGAATCTAGTGTGTCACATTGAAGTGTTTTAGCGAAAATCGTGTTTTCATTAAAAACCCTTCTTAAAATAAAAGAAACCTTAATTAACTAAAAAAAAACACACCCTTTCAGTTACAAAAACCTTGTTGAAACATTTGATTTAAGAAAACTTATCATTTAAAAATTTAATTGGGGAAACGTAGAAAACATACTATAATTTAGAAAACCCATGTTCAACTTCTTGTAATTACATTGAAAATAATAATAATTCATGTAATAATAACACAATGAAAACCTTATTACAATCTGGTCTGGAACATACTTAAAAAGAAGTAAAAACTTAAATGCTTGAAAAAAAAACCAAGTCCTAATCATCTTGCTAGCTGGCCATCCAGAGTCCTTCCAAACATTGAACCTTCTACTAAGCATCACCTGAAAATAAAATAAAAGAGGGGGTGAGTTTTCGCAAATTCAGTGTGTACAACCCTCCACAAAAACAAGCATTCACAAAAAACATCATTCATCAATTATGCAATGCAATCCCATCCAAATTATCCATCCACTACACGCCGGCTCCGTCCCCCATCACACCATGTGGGGATATAAATATCGACCCATCCAACCCACACACCATGGTAGCCCTATTGCGGAACTACCTTCATTTACATATTGGGCTTTAAAAGCCGTCGATGGATCCACGATTGTCAAGCAACCATGCGATCCTCATATACTTCCTCCGTTCCATAATTCCCAACCCATATGTAACCTAAGCAGAATATCATATGTATGCATGTCATATCCATAAAACTTACATTCAACACCTAGGGGTATTTTAGTCATTTTTGCCCTTAGGGGCATTTTGGTAATTTTCCCTTAATTACGGTTTTCACTTATCTTGGCTTGTTATCAAGTCCCGTGAGCTAAGATGAATGAATACTATGCACCAGGTAGGATTCCAAAGAAGAGGAGGTGAGTCATTAAGACCGCTTAAGTACCAAGCTCTCCCTAGATCCAATCCTAGACATGCATATACCCGTTGCCACACCTTAACACTATGACTTGTCCACGATCATAAATAATTAATTAAGTCTTATGTGGATAGCTTATACTAGGCCCAAAACCCCTTACAAAGCCCAATCAAATTCACATACCTGGATCTAGCCCATTAAGCCCAATCATATTCATATGGCCCATTAGGCCCAAATCACATTTATATGGCCCGTTAGGCCCAGTAACATCCATATTCATGCTCACATATCACATAGCATCAATTTTTAGTTTTTGCCTATTATGGGCCCAACAGCCCATCGTGCCCATTTAGCCCATCTAGCCCATATGGCCAAATCACAACCCAAGTCCACGAAATTGCCCATAGGCCTCAGGCAACATATCAGTTTCCCCATTACGAGTTTTCGCGCACTCACAAGACTACCGTAGCCAAACTTTCAACTTTTCAGCATTTCGGCTTTTCGGCTTTTTAACTTTTCAACTTTTGTCGAGTCATTGTGTGTGCGCAGTGTATGTACACACCTGGTAAGCAAGCGTGATGCGATCTCCTTAGTCCAAACCTACAATCGATATCACCCTTCAATTAATCGCATGCTTAATACTTATTTACTCAAAAATCGAAACCTCACCTTAACCTTACCTTGAGCCCAATCCTTAATATCTTTTTCCTTGATCACGTATTTCCTAGATCTGTACAAATCTTAACTATTAAAACCCAAATAGTAGGTGACTTGTATCCAGCACAATTCTCCTTACCATAACTATGACCATTCGACCACCTTAGCCAATGAGAGAAGATTACTTACCAAAATTGCAACACCTTAAGGAGCAATTCGATAGAGAGCTAAAAACCAAGATCCGATACTAATTCCCTACGAAAGTTGATTAGAAAGAGTGAGGGACAATAACCGATACTAAACAAAGAAAACTCGATTGGAAGAGCAACACTTACACTAGATCCGGTCAAAAAGTATTCGGCCCTTAAAAGATTCGATTTTTCAGCTTTTCAAACTAAATATGGTGAATAAGGTTTGTTTGGTACATATTAAAGAAGAAGAGTAGTAGAAGAAATTGACAAAAAAGATTGTGTTGAGGAGAATAGAAATCGACAGAAAGAAAAGAAAGTAAAATAGAGGGTTTTCGACTTTTTGGATCTTGAAGAGAAAAGGGTTTTCGGCTTTTGGAGAAAGGGGTTTCTAGCAACAAGGTGAAGAAGAATTTCGGCAGTAGCCTGGCAACCTCGTATTCGGCCCCTATTTATAACCCTTATAGCCGAATTTTCCATACCTAATTCCCAATTTGGCTCCATCACTTCTCCCTTCTCATCTCCTCTTTTTTTCTCCCTGATAACCCCTTAATCTTTTCCTTAATTTTCTCTTCTGAACACTCCCCTTAGAGTCCATCTTCACGCCACTTCCAACCTTCTAGAAGGCTTAAATTAAACTTCTAGAAATACTAAGCTAGGATTCGAACCTTGAATCTCCTTGCTAGCTACTAACGCCACCTCACTACACCTTATGTGGTGTCACTTAGCCACTCCACCACAGGCTCTTTTTGTGTCCAATTGTTTCTTCATTTATTCAAAAGCCCACCTACTTGTCAGCCCTGATTCTTTTAATAATTAAATTATAATTTCTTCTATCCCTTAATTAGAACTCATCCTTCGCTAAGACCTACTAAAACTATCACTTGGATAAGAATATTAAACACAATTTTTATCAAAATCAAAAATAAAAAAAATTGAGATTTCGGGTTTTTTTTGGATTTTGGGATTTTTGGATTTTGGGATTTTTGGGGCGTTACATAATTTTAATTAAATGTGAATTATATATGTTGAATTGAAATATGTAAATATACATATGTATTAGTTGAATATGAATAAGCTTGGCAGAAATGTTTATGAATTCGTTTCGATCGAGTTACGACATTCGAAAGTCCCATATGAACCTTAGGAATAGCTAGGATACATATGTCATGACATAGGATTTCGATATGTGATGTGCGAGTAAGACCATGGCATCGATATATGTGTACGAGTAAGACCACATTTTATACGTTGTCATTGAATGTGACTCCGGTATATATGTGTGAGTAAGACCCTGTTTGGGACAGTGGCATCGATATGTGATTACATGTAAGACCACGTCTGGGACGTTGGCATTGTACGAAATATGTGATTATTCGAGTGTCCTATCCAATTTCGAATGGTTCATCGAGCAACGTTAAGTTGTGATTGAATGTGTAAAATGAGCTAAAATGACAAGGAATGAATTACCTTATTACCTACTTGAAGTAAGGTAAGTAAGTTATTTAATATTTGTTGCAAATCACGTATGATGTAAGTGAAGAATGTATGTGAATATGGAATGTGTATTCGGCCTTGTGAATAATTAATATGAATATTTTTGAAATGATTCTTGAATATGAGTATATAAGATTATGTATATTTGGCCATATAATGAGTGTACGTATATGATGTTATATTTTGATTCATGAGCTTGTGTATATAAGTGTAAGTTTACTTGGTTATAATATGACATTTTGGGCTTTGAAATTTGAATGGTGTTTTGTTAATATAGTTATTTGAGCATTCGGCCAAGTTAACATTTGTGTATGAAGGTATATATATTATTTATGAAATGGTAAGTTTGAGTTTATATGTGATAATGATATTATAGTTGGTTTAGTTTATTCAAGTTGACTATATCATTGAGTTATTTATTTGCTTATGACTTAATAAGCTATGATAGCTTACTCTGTGTACTCATGTTTACCTCTATTTTATAGATTTTAGACTCAAGTTATGAGCTCTAGGATCGTCAGCAAAGTCTATCACACTGTCCGACTGTCTTCGGTATTTTATAGGCTGAATTTTCGAACCTATGGCATGTATAAGCTAGATTATAGTTTGAAATGTTAGATTTGGTTTTTGTATAATTTAAGCCATGCGAAAATGGCTTAATTTCTATGCTTGAATTAGGTTATGTTTGATTATGGTTTAAGTTCATTTTGGTTATAATATTATGTGCCATGGATGAATGGTAATTGTGATAAGTGTTTTGTGCATTGAAGTTGGTTGATGATTTTTAGATGTGGTATGAGTGATTCGGCTATAATATGTATAAAATAGTGTGAATTATGTTTGTTATGCTACCTTTAGTTAAAATGATTTGATTATGTTTTACATGTGTTAGTAATGGTTTAAAATTAGTTGATAAGTATATTTGAATAAATGTTGAAATGAAATAATATATATATTTGATTAATAGTTCAGCATGTATATATATGTTCATGTGGATTATGGTTGATTATAATGCTAATGGTTGTATTTACAATTGGTTTTGGTTTGAACTTATATTGAAAGTGTATTCAAGGTACATAATGTTGTGGAGTTTGTTTATGTGTTACGGCCATAAGATAAATGATGGTTGTTTATGTGTTGGGATTTAGACTTATAAAAGGAAAACTGGGTTGATGGTAAAAGATATGTGCTATTGCATTCAGTTATGATTTGTTAGTTGAACTCTTATGTATTTATATGTATATATATGCGCTTATATTATGCTTGGTATATATATATATATGAATCTTAATACACTTTCATGATAAGATATATGCATATGAAGTGATAGGGTAAAATGAAGAAAATGAAACCTTGAACATAGCATGAATATTAAGCATGTTTATTTTCAGTTAATGTAATGTAACAAGTGACCAAATGAATAGTGAATATTGCATGAGTAAAACAAAAAAAAAGTAATATGAGTTATATATATGATGCATGTATGTTCGGTTTGGTCAAAATGATATGATCACGTTTAATTGGTTTTGTGAGTAATTTATTGGTTTGGTTATATTGATGTATATATACGATTATACTTAGACATATATATGTGGAATGTTTGACAATGTACTTATGAAATGAAATATATTGGGTTACAAGTTAAGCATTTGATTCCTATGGTTATTTAATTGCATTGAGTTAACAGAAAATTCAAATAACTAGATGAATGGTATATCAAAACATGTCAGTTTGGTTTTAAATATATATATATATATATTAGATGATTATCTTTGTAATGAGATTCTGTTCTGAATTGTATTATGATTGGTAATGTCTCGTAACCCTATTCTGGCGACGGATATGGGTTAGGGGTGTTACAAGATTAGTGTCGAACCCTAAATGCTCTCCAAAGCTTTATTTTCTTTGTATATTCGGCCAAGAAGAAAGAAAATAAGCTAAATTTTGGCTTTTGTCTTAATTAAATTAACCTTAATAACCAAATTACTATTTTACCCTTAATTAAAACATTAACTATAACACCTCTATCCCATGTATCCTATTTTCGCTGAGCTCAATCCAATATAAAGGTGTAAGACATTTACGACCATACAAAGCCTCGTAAGGTGCCATTTTGATACTCGATTGAAAACTATTATTGTACGCAAATTCAATCAGAGGCAGGTATTGATCCCACATACCTTTGAACTCGAGAATGCAACATCTCAACATATCCTCAAGTATCTAAATGATTCGCTCGGACTGACCATCTGTCTATGGATGAAAAGCAGTGCTAAAATGTAGTTTAGTATCTAATGCATCTTGCAGTTTTTTCCAAAACCGCGATGTAAATCTCGGATCTCTATCCGACACAATAGAAATAGGTACTCTGTGTAGCCTCACAATCTGAGAAACATATAACTCAGCAAGTTTATCAACTGAATAATCTGTACGAACCGAAACAAAGTGAGCAAATTTAGTCAATCTATCTACAACAACCCAGATTGCATCTTTCTTGCTCGGTGTCTACGGTAAACCGGATACAAAATCCATCGTAACTCTGTCTCATTTCCATTCAGGTATCATAATCAGCTGAACCAATCTAGAAGGTACCTGATGCTAGGCTTTTACTTGCTGACAAACTAAACATTTTGAAACATGGTCAGAAATGTCTCGTTTCATACCATGCCACTAGTAAAGCTATTTAAGATCATTATACATCTTTGTACTACCTGGGTGAACAGATAGTTGACTGTTATGAGATTCATTCAAAATCATCTAAATCAATTCTGTATTTCTCGGAACGCACATTCGGTTTCTGAACTGCAGACATCCCTCAGCATCCACTTGAAATTCTGAATCAATTCAAATCACATTGAGCCCACTTTACTATCAAATCATTATCGACCTTCTGTGCTTTGCAAATTTGCTGAATAAATAACGGTCTTGCTTTTAACTCGGATATTATCACACCATCATCTGACATAACCATATGTGCATTCATTGCATGCAAAGCAAACAGGGATTTTTGACTTAGAGCATCAGCAACAACATTAGCCTTTCCCAGATGATAGTCAGTCACAAGCTCGTAAAATTTTAGCAACTCTAACCGTCGACGCTGTCTCAAATTCAAATCTTTCTAAGTCATCAATTACTTCAGACTTTTGTGATCGGAATAAACATGACATTTTTCACCGAACATATAGTGGCGCCATATTTTCAATGGAAACACAATAGCTGGCAACTCTAGATCGTGCGTCGGGTAATTCTTTTCATGCGGCTTAACTATCTTGAGGCATAAGCTATAACTTTGCCTTCTTGCATCAAAACACAGCCTAAACCATTTAAAGATGCATTACTATAAATAACAAATTTTTTACTCGATTCTGGCTGAACTAGCACTGGAGCTTCGTTCAAAAGGGCTTTCAACTGATCAAAACTTTTCTAGTACTTTTCTGACCACTCAAACTTAACATCTTTTTGTAGTAGCTTGGTCATCGAGGTTGCAATCATCGAGAACCCTTTCATGAATCGTCTACAATAGAAGCAAGTCCCAGAAAACTTCAGACTTCAGAAACATTTCTCGGAGGTTTCCAGTCAAGTATTGTTGAAATCTTACTCGGATCAACCCGAATACCTGATGCTGAAACAACATGTCCCAGAAAGCTAACTTCATGTAACCAGATCTCACATTACCTAAACTTCGTATACAACTGTTTTTCTCGCAAAGTCTGTAACACAAGTCTCAAATGCTCGGCATGTTCGGTTTCATCATAGGAGTAGATCAATATATCATCAATGAACACAACTGTAAACCGATCTAAATACTGTCTGAAGATCTGATTCATCAAATCCATGAAAACAGCAGGTGCATTAGTAAGTCCGAAAGGCATAACTAGAAAATCATAATGTCCGTACCTCATTTGGAAGGTAGTTTTTGGCACATTAGAGTCTTTAACTCACAACTAATAGTAACCTGATCTCAAATCTATTTTCGAAAACATTGTAGCCATTTTCAGCTGATCAATCAAGTCATCAATACGTAGAAACGAGTATTTATTCTTTATAGCCACCTTATTGAGCTGACGGTAGTCGATGCACATTCTCATAGTTCTGTCTTTATTTTTCACAAATAAAACTGACGCACCCCGGGGAGAGAATCTCGGTCGCACAAAGCCTCTATCTGTTAACTCTTGCAACTGTGCTTTCAATTCATTTAATTCAATAGGTGCCATTCTATACGAAGCTATCGAAACCAGAGTCGTCCCAGACACTAATTCAATACCAAACTCTACCTCTCGAACAGGTGGCAAACTCAGCAATTCTTCAGGAAACACATCCGGATACTCGCATACAACTGGTATGGATTCAATTTTCTTTTCAGTCACTTTATTATCAAGCACATACGGAAAGGAAGCTTCGTAACCCTTTCTTCTATACTTTTGAGCCAACATCGAGGATGTCATTGCTGGTAAACCATTTAGATCATTAGATTCGATCTGAATAATCTCGCCGTTTTGGCACCTCAAATCAATAGTCTTCCGTTTACAATTAACAACAGCATCGTGCAAAGTCAGCCAATCCATACCCAGAATTATATCGAATTCATCAAATGGTAACAACATCAAATCAACCGGAAAGCATGAATCTCGAATCATCAATGGGAAATTTTTACATAATTTGTCAACCAGAACTCGGCCCAGGGGGTTTGATACTCGAATCACAAACTCAGTAGACTCAACAGGAAAAGTCTTACTGGATACTAATGTTTCACACACATAAGAATGAGTCGAACCAAGATCAATCAATGCAATAACACTAGTATCATAAAGAGTGAAAGTACTAGTAATAACATCTATGGAAGAAGCGTCCTTGCGAGCGTGTATAGCATGTAACGCCCTGTACCCGAGACCGTTGCCGGAGTCGAACACGAGGTGTTAACAGACTTAATTCATTGCTTAAACAGCTCAAACAATTTAATTTTAGAAATTCCAGACAAGCTGGCTAACTACGTCATAGTCGCTTAAAAATTCATATCTCGAGTTTTGAAAATAAAAATTAAATTCCGTAAATTTTCCCTGAAACTAGACTCATATATCTATTTACTAATTTTTTTCTATAATTTTTTGTTAGGCCAATTAGTACAGTTTATTAGTTAAAGTCTCCCCTGTTTCAGGGTTCGACTGCTCTAACCTCTGTATATTACGAATCAGATATCCCTCTGTACAGAATTTCAATTACTATTAAGTTTGTTTCTCTTAAAACTAAACTCAATAAGAAATCTTTACATATAAATTATGACTTCTAATTATTTTTATAAAATTTATGGTGAATTTCCAAAGTCAGAACAGGGGATCCAGAAATCGCTTTGGCCCTGTTTCACAAAAATTTAAACATCTCATAAAATATAATTCATATACCTGTTTCGTTTCTTCCATATGAAAATAGACTCATAATTCTTCAATTCCATATTTTATTCATCATCTAATTATATCTCTACTATTTTTAATGATTTTTCAAATTCACGTCACTACTGCTGTCTGAATCTATTTTATGGTAAATTTTACCTATTTCATGGTTTCCATGGATTAACTAGCAATTTGACATACATAACACCAAATATGATCATAATTAGCCATTCCAATGGCTAATCATTACCAAGCATTTTTATACTACTCAATAACCATATCATAAGACCATATATACAAAATGATTATAATGCTATACGTGCCATACTCAAAATATACAAGCCATTATGCTAAGATGGTATACGGATAGTGTGAGCGTGCTCTCGACCGCCCCGATTTCCGAGTGGCTTGTGAACACTACAAGGAATGAAAAGGAGGAGTAAGCATAAATGCTTAGTAAGTTCACATGCAAATAGCAAGTAACATAACCATATAAGCAAACATAAAACATCATTTGCATAATCATCACCAAGACATTCATATCATATTTTCATTTATCATCTTACCATATTGTTGTTATATCGATTTTTCAACCCGAGGGTTAAGTACATACCTGTTCAAAGTATCCATTTCACAACACTTACCAATACATCCCTTTCATCTTAAGTATTCCTCCATTTGAGTAGAACTTTACCCGTTGAACACATCGGAATATAATTCGGATACATGGAAAGTTTGCACATAAGTGCCACATATGTAGCCAAGCTACTATGTTACTACATTTACACATGAACTTACCTCAGTATAAAATTATTAGCAATCAAGCGTATTCCTCGTAAACTTTGTTTTTCCCTCGATCACGACTTGAATCTCGTTTCTCTTGATCTATAATGCCAAATTAATCTTATTTAATACATGCATTCATCAAAACAGCCCCAAATACGAACTTTGGAAAAATTACCATTTTGCCCCTAAACTTTTGCAAAATTACACTTTTTCCCCTAGGCTCGGGAATTAAACTTCATCCCATTTTCTTATGTTTTATGACATGCTGATCATTTTTCCCTTCTATGGCAACATCAAATTCTCACTCTAACATGTACTTATGACTATTAGGTATTTTTACCGATTAAGCCCTTTTGCTCATTTTCACTTAAAACCGAGTAGCACAAGCTGTCTAACATAATTTAAAACCTCATATTCTATCATAAAATACCAAAATACACAAATTTCACCTATGGGTATTTTTCCAAATATAAACCCTAGGTTAAATTATTGCTAGCATAAGCTAAATCGAGCTACCGGGACTCCAAAAACGTAAAGAACTTGAAAAACGGGGCTAGAATGGACTTACAATCGAGCTTGGAAGCTTGAAAAACCCTAGCCATGGTTTCTCCTTGCTATATTCGGCCATGGGGTTGAAGATGAGCAAAATTGGCTTTTAATTTTGTATTTTAATTCATTTTACCCCTAAATGACCAAAATGCCCTTACTACTAAACTTTCCAAAAATTCCATCCATGTCCAATTTTTGTCCATAAACTTAGAAATTGGTAAAATTGCTATTTAAGACCTCCTAATTAATATTTCAAAACAATTTCATACTAGAAACTTCTAGAATGCAAGTTTTGCAAATTATTCGATTTAGTCCCTAACTTCAAATTAAGCATTTTATGCATAGAATTTCTTCACAAAATTTTCACACAATCATGCAATCATATCATAAACATCAAAATAATTATAAAATAATTATTTCTATCTCAGATTTTGTGGTCACGAAACCACTATTCCGACTAGGCCCAAAATCAGGATATTACATAGCATATGCTCTGGCAAGTACACAAGCCTCAGATCGAACTGTTGTATCTTTCGTCCCTCTCTGACTGCCACTCACATTACCCGAATGCCTGGGTGGTCTGTCTCGCACTGACATATTACTCGGTCTTGTGTTCTGAATAGTGTTTTGCTCGGCTAACATCGAGCAATCTCGGATAAATTGATCCATCGACCCACATTTAAAACAAGACCAATCATGCAATCTACAATCTCCGGAATGCCATTTACCACAATGCTTACACTCGAGTCTATTCTGCCGAACATTGCCAACACTAGCAATCGAAATGGCTCGTGAACTCACAGGAGTTCGGTCACGATCTCGTCTAGAAAAGTCTGAAGTATCCTTAGATCGACTAGAATCATCTCTAAACTTCTTCGATGCTAAGTGAAAAGTCTTACCCAATGATCTTTTACGGGAATCTCTGGCTTCAAAATTAGCTTTTCTTTTCTCTTTTTTGAGCTCTTTGGCTTTGCCGGCTCTCTCAACCAGTACTACAAACTCTTTTATCTCAAGTATGCCAACAAGCAATTTAATGTCTTCATTCAAACCATCTTCGAATCTTTTACACATGATAGCTTCGGTTGAAACACATTGACGAGCATATCGACTGAGTCACACAATTTTCCGCTCATATTTTGTCACAGTCATCCGACCCTACTTTAGCTCTAGAAATTCTTTGCATTTCTGGTCGATAAATCTCTGGCTGATGTATTTTTTACGGAACTCAGGCTGAAAGAGTTCCCAGGTCACTCGCTCTTTCGGAACCACCGATACTAGTGTATTCCACCAGTGATATGCAGTATCTCGTAAAATAGATACGACACACTTTAAACATTCATCCGGAGTATAAGATAGCTCATCAAACACGCGGATAGTATTATCAAGTCAAAATTCAGCTTGTTCAGCATCATCATTGTAATATCCCAAATTAGGGCCTAATCGGAATAGTGGTTTCGTGCCGACAAATCCGAGATAGAAGTAATTATTTTATAATTATTTTGATGTTTATGATATGATTGCATGATTGTCTGAAAATTTCGTGACGAAATTATGTGCATAAAGTGCTTAAGTTGAAATTAGGGACTAAATCGAATAAGTTGCAAAACTTGCATTCTAGAAGTTTTTAGTATGAAATTAATTTGGAATATTAATGAGGAGGTCTTAAATAGCAATTTGACCAATTTCTAAAATTTTGGACAAAAATGGGCTTGTACATGAAAATTTTCAAAGAAAGGTATTGAGGGTATTTTGGTCATTTGGTAATTAAAAGAGTAAAAAAAGGAAAAAGATGGCAAAATATGTTCATCTTCTTCATTAGGACGAAAATTAAAGGGGTTCTCCATAGCTAGGGTTTGTTTCAAGCTTCCAAGCTCTATAGTAAGTGATTCCAAGCCCCGTTTTTAATGTTCTTTAAGTTTTTGGAGTCCTGGTAACTTGATTTAGCTTATGCTAGCAATAATTTAACCTAGGGTTCATATTTGGAAAAATACCCATAGGTGAATGTTGTGTATTTTGGTGTTTTATGATAGAATATGAGGTTTTAAATTATGTTAGACAACTTGTACTACTCGGTTTTAAGCGAAAACGAGTAAAAGGGCTTAATCGGTAAAAATACCTAATAGTCATAAGTACATGTTAGAGTGCGAAATTGATGCTGCCATAGAAGAGAAAAATGATCAGCATGTCATAAAAAATAAGAAAATGGGATGAATTTTAATTCCCGAGCCTAGGGGCAAAAGTGTAATTTTGCAAAAGTTTAGGGGCAAAATGGTAATTTTGCCAAAGTTCGTATTTGGGGCTGTTTTGATGAATGCATGTATTAAATAAGATTAATTTGGCATTATAGATCAAGAGAAATGAGATTCAAGTCGTGATCGAGGGAAAAACAAAGTTTACGAGGAATACGCTTGATTGCTAATAATTTTATACTGAGGTAAGTTCATGTGTAAATGTAGTAACATAATTGTCATTCTAAGTAATTTAATATTATTTATGTGATATGATGATTAATATTATGAAATATTATGCTTTATGGTTATTATTGAATAATATGTAAATTATGAATTGCTACCGAGTATCGGTTTCGATGTTTCGTGGAAGACGACAAAGATGTGTAATCGAGGAAAAAGCCCGTTTCAACCTTGGGTGTGACAGCCCCATTTTGACCCTAGTCGGGAAGTGGTTTCGGGACCGCTAAATCGAGTCACCAAAATATTTGAATATAATATTTTATGTCTAAAATATGTGTTTATGCCTGTGTGAATTTTTAAATGCGTTAATTTTTGCAAATTGATGTGAAATTAATTGAAAATGGACTTGTGTGAAAATTTTGAGAATGTGTTAGGTAAATTTTGAAATGGCCTTGTATTATGTGACTTTAAAACACAAGGACTTGCATGTCAAATTGACATTTTTTTTATAGTGGCCGGCCATGTGGAATAATAATTGAAATGTATGTATTTTATACATATATTTGTATTATAATATAATTATAATTATATTGGTGTTAAAATAAAATAAATAAAATAGTGAAAGGTGAAAAGAACAAGGCTTAGTTCATCTTTTGTTCTTCATTTGCCGAATATAGGAGGGAAAGCTAGGCTTTCGGTCACTCTTTGATTTTTGCTTGATTAAGGTAAAAATTTCATGTTATTTCCTTTGAATTTTTTTTAAGTGTGGTTGATAGCTAAGTATTTGACTTAGCCCATTTTGAAATTTTGAATTCTATGGTGATTTCGGCATTCGACCATGATATGGATGGTAAGAAATGGTGGTTTTTTTATGCTCTTATGAGTAAGGTGGATAAGTGAGGTTTAAACTTGTTAGATATGCATAGTAGTGGTTTAGGTGCTTTAGGGAATTTTGGCTAACATGTTTGTGCTTACCGAAATTGAATTTGAGGTTTTGAGCATAATTTGTGTAACTTGTGAATGAAATACTTGAAATTATGAATTAGGAACATGAATTTAGTCGGCTACTTAAGACAAATTGTCAAATAATGCTCAACATTAGTGTTATTTACTTAATTGGCAAATTGAGCTTAGAATAGGTGAATTCGTGGGTATGGGGCAAAGTATTTATATTCGGCCATTAGCTAGATTTTGTTAAGATTTGGATAATTGAGAATTTAGTCAATAGGCTTAAAAAGAAGCTTTCATGGTTGCTGAATTGTAAAGTGAGAAGTTGCTAAGTAAAATTGATGTTAAAATCAATGAAATAGAGAATGGTAGGTTTAGTTGAAGAAGTCATGCTTTGTGTGCCTTATTTGCTTTGAACATTCAGCTTTGTCCCTAGAGAATGAATGAATTGATGATAATTGTTTATGAGAATTAGCTTTGCCATGTTTATGTTAACAAGATGAGAAATGAATTAAGATGGTCCTAGTGTGCCGATTGGGAGCTAGGAAATTGAGTTAAAGATAGAAGATAGTGAGTAAATATTTCATAGACATTTTTAACGCTTAAGTTCACATGAATTTAAGCTTACTAAGTGATCACATATTCGGCTCTTGATGATTATTATGTCATGAATAATGAGTTTGATTAAAAGATTATGTAAAATTGATCTAATCAATAATTTAGTTGTGACTTGTAACATAGTTGTATTTGGCCGAATGTGTATGTAAAGGAAAATATTGTGTGTGTGTGTGTGTATGTCATATTGGAATGAAAGTGTAATTATTGAATGAGAGGTATGAATAAGGTGTAATATAATTAAACTTGTTTAACATAGCTCAAGAGCATAGAGGGGCAACATCGGATAAGGGAAAAGCTAAAGTCACGGAATAGCGAACCCAAAATTTGTTCAGAAAGATACAAGGTAAGTCTTTGAGTAATGGAACTTAGCTTATGATTTGACAACATCATGATATATAAGCATAATAAATAAATTATGACCTAATGGTTCTACTTGAATTACATAGTGAGATAAATAATTTGTGCATATGACTTGTAACCGAATGGTTATAAAAATCATGTTGGATTGCGAAACGAAATCGTGTTCTTTTTATGTGGCTATTGAGCCGAAAGTGGAATGGTTGATAAGCATGTTGTGGTTGTGTTCTAGTAATGTAAATGAAATGCTAATGTGTTATGATATATATATATATGTGCATGATAATTGAGGATTATAACCGGGCTAAGACTCGCAGGCCTTGTGTGAGATTTATATCCGGGCTAAGTTCCAAAGGCATTCGTGTTGGTGTTATATCCGGGCTAAGTCCCGAAGGTATTCGTGCTGGTGTTATATTCGGGCTAAGTCCCGGAGGCATTCGTGCTGGTGTTATATCCGGGCTAAGTCCCGAAGGTATTCGTGCTGGTGTTATATCAGGGCTAAGTCCAGAAGGTATTAAATCATTGGTGTTATATCTGGGCTAAGTTCCGAAGGTATTCGTGCTGGTGTTATATCTGGGCTAAGTCCCAAAGGCATTTGTGTTGGAAATGTGTGATCTTGCTGTAATAATTCCAATTAATGTGCTCACAACCTTAAGATGGTCAGGTCTGTACCATATATATGTTATAAAATTTGATTCGATTTAAATTGTGATTATTTATTTGGATAGTGCTCTTCCGGCCATTGCTTAGGGTTGTATGAAGTCTATAGCTTATTCAGAATACATGAATTTTGATTCAAGTGGAAATATGTTAAGATTGGCTCTGAGCATGTGAGTATATTGGTTGAAGTGTGAAGTAACATGAATATGTGAATATGCGTATATGTATTTATTTAGCCTTGTAATTGAATTAGATGTATTCGGCCAAATGATGAAGTTGGTTGGATAAAAAGAAGTTATCTACGTGATATGAATTTGTGTTTAAGGAAAAATTTAAAATGACATGCATGAACAATAGTGGTATATTTAGTCATGGTTACATGCGGGCAAAGAAAAGATGATAAGCCTTATGAATGCTATGCTTAAATTTTTAAATGATTTCATTGCTTAAAACTTACTAAGCATAGAAATGCTTACTCTGTTGCCCTTAATTCTTTGTTTTATAGATCTCGTTCGTTAGCTACAGTCTCGGGAATCTCAAAGTCGAAGTCGTCCACACTATCTAAGCCCATTCGGTACTCTAGTAGCTAAACTTTGATAATGGCATGTATAGGCTTGACTTTTTGGTGTTAAATAAGTATCATTTTGATGATGTATATATGTATAGCCATGCAAAAATGGCTTATTAAGTTACTATATGTGTTTCACATAGTTAATGTGAATGTGTGGTTGATATTCGATTAATGTTTTCAATGTTTTGATGTGAATTGAACTTAAGAATGAATCAATGTACCCATTATCTTGAGGTGACTCTTTTGTATATTGTATATAAAAAAAAACAAGTTGGAATTCAGTTTTATAAGTGTGCCAACGGGAGTTATTCGAATAAAGTTAAATGGAATTTCGTGCTTGTATGGTAATCCTCCTTAACCCTTTAGCGACGGGTACGGGTTAGGGGTGTTACATTTTATTGGTATCAGAGCTATAGTTTAGTCAATTCTAGGACTAACGTAGCACGTATGAGTCTAGCTATACATGCCATTAAGTGTTAATACGATAGTGTGATGATTTCTGACAGTTAAAAACATTTTTTTCGTATAGTAATGGATCCCGATCCCAATCAAGCGATAGCTGATGATGTTGAGAGTGTAGCGCCTGCTCCCGCACACAGGACTGCGCTGATAGACTCTCAACCTAACGCAAGCAATCAAAATGATGAGGCTAGACAAGCCTTTTATAATGTGATGAATGATTGGTTCAACCAATACATTCGGACAAATACGGCTGCTCCACAACCCCCACTTCCAACAAATACACCCCCTGCACCTATGATACCTCCAGTGATTGATCATATGAGGTTGAATAAGTCCCCGGTAGACAGAATTAGAAAGCATGGGGCTACTGAATTTAAAGCTACAGACAGTGATGATGCCGAGCAAGCTGAGTTTTGGTTAGACAATACTATCCGAGTATTCGATGAACTATCTTGCACACCTGATGAATGCTTGAAATGTGCCATATCTTTGCTACGTGATTCTACCTATTATTGGTGGAATACATTGGTTTCTATTGTGCCCAAAGAATGGGTGACGTGGGATTCTTCCAGACTGAGTTCCGCAAAAAGTATATCAGTCAGAGGTTCATCGATCAGAAACGAAAAGAATTTCTTGAGCTTAAACAGGGTTCAATGTCAGTTACTGATTATGAACAGAAGTTTGTCAGACTTAGTAGATATGCTCAGGAATGTGTATCTTCTGAGGCTATTATGTGTAAACGTTTTGAAGATGGGCTGAATGAAGATATAAAAATGTTTGTTGGCATTCTTGAAATACGAGAGTTCGTAGTACTTGTCGAGCGAGCTTGCAAAGCCGAAGAACTTAGTAAAGAGAAAAGAAAAGCTGATGTTAGAGCTGGAGAATTTCGTAAAAGATCTTCAGGAAAGTCTTTTAAGCAATCATCGAAGAAATTTCGAGATGATTCAGGCCGATCAAAAAACACTTCGGGTTTTTCCAGACAAGACCGCGATCGACCCCCTATGAGTACACTAGCCACTTCAGTTGCCAGTGTTGAAAATGATCGATGGGATAGGACCGAGTGCAAGTATTATTGAAAATGGCATTCGGGGAGCTGTAGATTTCATGACCGCTCTTGTTATAGATGCAGATCAGCCGACCATTTTATCAAAGACTGTCTGAGATTATCCGAACAAAATGTGAACCAGAGAGGGAAACCGAGTACTACTACAGCACGAGGTAGACCACCTAGGAATACAGGGAATGCTAGCGGCGGTCAGAGAGGATCTAGAGATGCTACAACCAGATCCGAGGCTCGTGCTCCTGCTAGATCTTATACTATACGCGCACGCGAGGATGCTTCTTCGCCTGATGTTATTACCAGTACTTTCACTCTCTTTGATACTAATGTGATTGCTTTGATTGACCCTAGTTCTACTCATTCATATGTATGTGAGAATTTAGCATCTAGTAAGACTCTACCTGTTGAGTCTACTGAGTTCGTGATTCGAGTATCGAATCCCTTGGGTCGATATGTGCTAGTCGACAAAGTGTGCAGGAAATGCCCCCTGATGGTTCGAGATTTCTGTTTCCCAGCCGACTTGATGCTTTTACCCTTCGACGAGTTTGACATTGTTCTCAGAATGGATTGGTTGTCTGTGCATGATGCTGTAGTGAATTGCAAGCGAAAGACTATCGATTTGCGATGTTCGAATAATGAGATAATTCGGGTTGCATCCACTGATTTAAACGGGCTATCAGCCGTATTAACTTCCATGTCAGCTTAGAAATATGTGAGGAAGGGCTGTGAAGGGTATCTGGCCTATGTGTTAGATAGCAAAGTATCCGAACACGAGCTTGAGACTGTACCTGTGGTTTGTGAGTATTCGGATGTGTTTCCGGAAGAGTTGCCGAGATTACCACCTATTCGTGAAGTAGATTTTGGCATTGAACTTGTACCTAGAACTACACCAATTTCGATAGCTCCATATCGTATGGCACCAACTGAATTGAAGGAATTGAAAGCTTAGTTGCAAGAGTTAACGGATAGAGGTTTCGCACGACCAAGTTTCTCACCATGGGCCGCACCAATTTTGTTTATGAAAAAGAAAGACGGGACTATGAGAATGTGTATCGACTATAGACAATTGAATAAAGCCACTGTAAAGAATAAATATCCATTGCCCCGAATCGACGACCTGTTTGATCAGTTGAAAGGAGCTTCAGTGTTTTCAAAGATTTATCTGCGATCCGGTTATTACCAGCTGAGAGTTAGAGATTCTGACATGCTAAAGACTGCTTTCAGAACGAGATACGGACACTATGAATTTTTAGTGATGCCGTTCGGGCTCACTAATGCCCCTACGATTTTCATGGACTTGATGAATCGGGTGTTTAGACAGTATCTGGATCAATTTGTGGTGGTGTTCATCGTCAACATTTTGATTTACTCTCGCGATGAGATTGAGCATGCCGAGCATTTGAGACTCATGCTTCAGACTTTACGTGATAATCAATTGTACGCGAAATTCAGTAAATGCGAATTCTGGTTGCGCAAGGTTAGCTTTTTGGGACATATAGTGTCTGCTTCGGGTATTCGAGTCGATCCAAACAAGATTTTAGCCATTCTCGACTGGAAACCTCCTAGAAATGTTTTAGAAGTTCGGAGCTTCTTGGGACTTGCCGGTTACTACCGACGATTCGTAAAATTTTTGAAGATGATCACGACACCTTTGACAAAATTACTGCAAAAAGACGTCAAATTCGAGTGGTCAGAAAAGTGTCAGAAAAGTTTCGACCAGCTGAAAATGCTTTTGACGGAAGCCCCAGTGTTAGTTCAGCCAGAATCCAGCAAGGAGTTCATGATTTATAGTGATGCATCTCTTAACGGTCTGGGCTGCGTTTTGATGCAAGAGGGTCGAATTGTCGCATATGCTTCGAGGCAGTTAAAGCCTCACGAGCGAAACTATCCGACTCATGATTTGGAGCTAGCTGCTATTGTTTTTGCTCTGAAGATTTGGCGTCACTATCTATTTGGTGAGAAATGCCACATCTTTTCTGATCATAAAAGTCTCAAATATTTAATGACTCAAAGAGATTTGAATCCGAGACAAAGACGATGGTTGGAGTTACTTAAAAACTACAAGCTTGTCATTGACTACCACCCGGGAAAAGCTAATGTAGTTGCAGACGCTCTTAGCCGAAAATCATTATTTTCCTTGCGAACTATGAACGTACAATTATCGTTGTCGGTAGATGATGTGTTGATAGCCGAGTTAAAAGCAAGATCAGTGTTAATACGATAAATTTGTGAAGCTTAGATAGTCGACGATGAGTTGGTTGCTAGGCGAGTTTAGTGTGAATCAAGTGTGGACTCAGAGTTTCGAATTGATGATAATGATTGTTTGAGGTTCAGGGATCGTACGTGTGTTCCGAGAAACTCAGAGCTTATTTCAATGATTTTGAGCGAGGCTCATAGTAGCCAAATGTCGGTCCATCCTGGTAGCACGAAAATGTATAATGATATAAAACGTTAGTATTGGTGGCATGGTATGAAACGTGACATATCTGATTTTGTATCAAGATGTTTAATATGTCAACAAGTGAAAGCAGAACATCAAATGCCTTCGGGGTTACTTCAGCCGATCATAATACCCGAGTGGAAATGGGATCGAGTTACGATAGACTTTGTGTCTGTTTTGCCGCTGACGCCAAGCAAGAAAGACTCCATTTGGGTTATTGTGGATAGATTAATGAAGTCAGCTCATTTCATCCCTGTTCGTACGGACTTTTCACTTGATAAGCTAGCGGAATTATACATTTCTCAGATTGTACGATTGCACGGGGTGCCGACTTCTATTGTTTCAGACAGAGATCCCCGATTTACTTCACGATTTTGGGAGAAATTACATGAGGCGTTGGGTACTAAGCTCTATTTTAGCACTGCCTTTCATCCCTAAACCGATGGTCAGTTCGAAAGAACGATTCTAATACTCGAGGATATGTTGAGATGTTGCATTCTTGAGTTTAGTGGCTCGTGGGAGAAATACATACCGTTGATTGAATTTGCCTATAATAATAGCTTTCAAACGAGTATCAAGATGGCGCCTTACGAGGCCTTATACTGATGTAAATGTCGTACACCTTTGTTTTGGACCGAGCTCAGCGAGAATAAGTTATATGGGGTTGATTTAATTAAAGAAGCTGAACAGCAAGTGAAAATAATTCGTGATAGCTTGAAAGCAGCATCGGATCGTCAGAAATCATACGTGGGCTTAAAGCGTAAAAATATGGAATTTCAGATTGAAGAAAAAGTTTTTCTGAAAGTCTCGCCGTGGAAAAAGATACTCCGTTTTGGCCTTAAAGGCAAATTGAGTCCGAGCTTTATCGAACCGTATGAGATTTCAGAGAGGATTGGGCCGGTTGCTTATAGACTAATTCTGCCCCCTCATCTTGAAAAGATTCACAGCGTTTTTACGTATCGATGCTCCGTCGTTATAGATCCGATCCTTCTCATGTAATTAGTCTGTCAGAAATTGAAATTCAGTCCGATTTGAGTTATGAAGAAGAACCGATTTGTATCCTAGCTCGCGAGGTGAAAGAGTTGCGAAACAAAAAGGTTCCGTTAGTAAAGGTTTTATGGCTCAAGCACGGGATCGAAGAAGCTACTTGGGAACCCGAGAACTCTATGAAAGAACGATACCCAAATCTATTTACTGGTAAGATTTCTGGGGACGAAAATCCCTAAAGGGGGGAGAGTTGTGATCGCCCTATTTTGACCCTAGTCGGGAAGTGGTTTCAGGACCGCTAAATCGAGTCACCGAAATATTTGAATATAATATTTTATGTCTAAAATATGTGTTTATGCCTGTGTGAATTTTTAAATGCTTTAATTTTTGCAAATTGATGTGAAATTAATTGAAAATGGACTTGTGTGAAAAATTTGAGAATGTGTTAGGTAAATTTTGAAATGGCCTTGTATTATGTGACTTTAAAACACAAGGACTTGCATGTCAAATTGACATTTTTTTATAGTGGTCGGCCATGTGGAATAATCATTGAAATGTATGTATTTTATACATATATTTGTATTATAATATAATTATAATTATATATGTTATTGGTGTTAAAATAAAATAAATAAAATAGTGAAAGGTGAAAAGAACAAGGCTTAGTTCATCTTTTGTTCTTCATTTGCCGAATATAGGAGGGAAAGCTAGGCTTTCGGTCACTCTTTGATTTTTGCTTGATTAAGGTAAAAATTTCATGTTATTTCCTTTGAATTTTTTTTAAGTGTGGTTGATAACTAAGTATTTGACTTAGCCCATTTTGAAATTTTGAATTCTATGGTGATTTCGGCATTCGGCCATGATATGGATGGTAAGAAATGGTGGTTGTTTTATGCTGTTATGAGTAAAGGTGGATAAGTGAGGTTTAAACTTATTAGATATGCATAGTAGTGGTTTAGGTGCTTTGGGGAATTTTGGCTAACATGTTTGTGCTTACCGAAATTGAATTTGAGGTTTTGAGCATAATTTGTGTAACTTGTGAATGAAATACTTGAAATTATGAATTAGGAACATGAATTTAGTCAGCTACTTAAGACAAATTGTCAAATAATGCTCAACATTAGTGTTATTTACTTAATTGGCAAATTGAGCTTAGAATAGGTGAATTCGTGGGTATGGGGCAAAGTATTTATATCCGGCCATTAGCTAGATTTTGTTAAGATTTGGATAATTGAGAATTTAGTCAATAGGCTTAAAAAGAAGCTTTCATGGTTGCCGAATTGTAAAGTGAGAAGTTGCTAAGTAAAATTGATGTTAAAATCAATGAAATAGAGAATGGTAGGTTTAGTTGAAGAAGTCATGCTTTGTGTGCCTTATTTGCTTTGAACATTTGGCTTTGTCCCTAGAAAATGAATGAATTGATGATAATTGTTTATGGGAATTAGCTTTGCCATGTTTATGTTAACAAGATGAGAAATGAATTAAGATGGTCCTAGTGTGCCGATTGGGGGCTAGGAAATTGAGTTAAAGATAGAAGATAGTGAGTAAATATTTCATAGACATATTTGACACTTAAGTTCACATGAATTTAAGCTTACTAAGTGATCACATATTCGGCTCTTGATGATTATTATGTCATGAATAATGAGTTTGATTAAAAGATTATGTAAAATTGATCTAATCAATAATTTAGTTGTGACTTGTAACATAGTTGTATTTGGCCGAATGTGTATGTAAAGGAAAATATTTTGTGTGTGTGTGTGCCATATTGGAATGAAAGTGTAATTATTGAATGAGAGGTATGAATAAGGTTTAATATAATTAAACTTGTTTAACATAGCTCAAGAGCATAGAGGGGCAACATCGGATAAGGGAAAAGCTAAAGTCACGGAATAGCCAACCCGAAATTTGTTCAGAAAGATACAAGGTAAGTCTTTGAGTAATGGAACTTAGCTTATGATTTGATAAAATCATGATATATAAGCATAATAAATAAATTGTGACCTAATGGTTCTACTTGAATTACGTAGTGAGATAAATAATTTGTGCATATGACTTGTAGCCGAATGGTTATAGAAATCATGCTGGATAGCGAAACGAAATCGTGTTCTTTGTATGTGGCTATTGAGCCGAAAGTGGAATGGTTGATAAGCATGTTGTGGTTGTGTTCTAGTAATGTAAATGAAATGCTAATGTGTTATGATATATATATATATATGTGCATGATAATTGAGGATTATAACCGGGCTAAGACCCACAGGCCTTGTGTGAGATTTATATCCGGGCTAAGTCCCAAAGGCATTCGTGCTGGTGTTATATCCGGGCTAAGTCCTGAAGGTATTCGTGCTGGTGTTATATCCGGGCTAAGTCCCGAAGGCATTTGTGCTGGTGTTATATCCGGGCTAAGTCCCGAAGGTATTCGTACTGGTGTTATATCAGGCTAAGTCCCGAAGGTATTCGTGCTGGTGTTATATCCGGGCTAAGTCCCGAAGGTATTCGTCTTTGGTGTTATATATCTGGGCTAAGTCCCGAAGGCATTTGTGTTGGAAATGTGTGATCTTGCTGTAATAATTCCAATTAATGTGCTCACAACCCTAAGATGGTCAGGTATGTACCGTATATATGTTATAAAATTTGATTCGATTTAAATTGTGATTATTTATTTGGATAGTGCTCTTCCGGCCATTGCTTAGGGTTGTATGAAGTCTATAGCTTATTCAGAATACATGAATTTTGATTCAAGTGGAAATATGTTAGGATTGGCTCTGAGCATGTGAGTATATTGGTTGAAGTGTGAAGTAACATGAATATGTGAATATGCGTATATGTATTTATTTAGCCTTGTAATTGAAATAGATGTATTCAGCCAAATGATGAAGTTGGTTGGATAAAAAGAAGTTATCTACGTGATATGAATTTGTGTTTATGGAAAAATTTAAAATGACATGCATGAACAATAGTGGTATATTTAGTCATGGTTACATGCGGTCAAAGAAAAGATGATAAGCCTTATGAATGCTAAGCTTTAATTTTTAAATGATTTAATTGCTTAAAACTTACTAAGCATAGAAATGCTTACTTTTGTTGCCCTTAATTCTCTGTTTTATAGATCTCGTTCGTTAGCTACGATCTCGGGAATCTCAAAGTCGAAGTCGTCCACACTATCTAAGCCCATTCGGTACTCTAGTGGCTAAACTTTGATAATGGCATGTATAGGCTTGACTTTTTGATGTTAAATAAGTATCCTTTTGATGATGTATATATGTATAGCCATGCGAAAATGGCTTGTTAAGTTACTATATGTGTTTCACATAGTTAATGTGAATGTGTGGTATATATTCGATTAATGTTTTCAATGTTTTGATGTGAATTGAACTTAAGAATGAATCAATGTACCCATTAACTTGATATGACTCTTTTGTATATTGTATAAAAAAAAAAAAACAAGTTGGAATTCGGTTTTATAAGTGTGCCAACAGGAGTTATTCGAATAAAGTTAAATGGAATTTCATGCTTGTATGGTAATACTCCTTAACCCTCTGGCGACGGGTACGGGTTAGGGGTGTTACATTGGGAATAGATTAGAATACAAGTGACATGTCACTAGGATGGTTGGGCATCCAAACTCGTTGAGTTGAGTCCGAGTTCACTTATGGATGCAAATGTCCGAACTCGTTGAGTTGAGTCCGAGTTCGTGAGATGTAACTAGGCATCCGAGCTCATTGAGTTGAGTCTGAGTTCACTTATGGATGCGAACGCCCAAGCTCGTTGAGTTGAGTCCGAGTTCGCTTATGGGCGGGTTACATGGTAGCTTGGCTACATATGTGGCACTTATGTACAAACTTTCTATGTATTTGAATTATATTCCGATGTGTTCAATGGGTGAATCTTAAGAGAATAAGGAGAATGCCTAGAACGAAGGTGACATGTTGGTAAGTGTGGTAAATGAGAAAATTTGACAGGTATGTGCTTAAATCTTCGGGTTGATAACTTGGTATGATGAAATCGTAGCATGATATTAAATGCAAATGTAACATGAATGTCTTGGTGTTGTTTATGCAAATGATGTTTTTATGTGGAATTGCATGATTATGTTACTTACTATTTGCATGTGAACTTACTAAGCATTTATGCTTACTCCCTCCTTTTCTTTCATTGTATTTTTGACAAGCCGGCTTGAGAATCGGGATAGGTCGAAGACTCGTTCACACTATCCGAAGGCTTAAATTGGTAAAATGGCTTGTATATTTTGAATGTGGCATGTATGGCAAAATGCTCACTTTGCGTAATTGATCTTATGATATGGCTATGGTTTGGCAAGAAAAGGGTTTGTAAATGGTTAGCCATTTGAATGGCCAATCTAAGTTATATTTGATGTTATGTATGTTTAAAATGATAATTAGTCTATGAAAATCCTTAGTAAAGTGAAATTTGCTATAAAACAGAATCTCACAGCAGCAGTGATGTAAATTTGAAAAATCACTAAAAATAGTAGAAATGGAATTAAATGATGAGTAACTTATGAAATTGAAGCTTAATGAGTTTATTTTCATATGGATTGAACAAAACAGGTATATAAATTATAATTTATGAGACATTTGAATTTTTGTGAAACAGGGCCAGAGTGATTTCTGGATCCCCTGTTCTGACTTTGGAAATTCACCATAAATTGTATAAAAATAATTAGAAGTCATGATTTATATGTACAGATTTCTTATTGAGTCTAGTTTTAACATAAATAAACATCATAGACATTGAAATTCTGTACTGAGAGATATATGATTCGTAATACACAGAGGTCAGTGCAGTCGAACCCTGAAACAGGGGAGACTTTAACTAATAAACTGTATTAATTGGCCCAGCCAAAAATTCTAGAAAAAAATTAGTAAATAGATATATGAGTCTAGTTTCAGGGAAAATTTATGGAATTGGATTTTAAGTTTCAGAACTCGAGATATGAATTTTTAAGTGACTGTGATGCAGTTAGCCAGCTTGTCTGAAAATTTTAAAAATAAATTATTTAAGCTGTTTAATTGATGAAATTAAGTTTAGTAACACCTCGTGCTCAACTCCGACGACGGTGTCGGGTATGGAGCGTTACAATCATCATCAGTAGCTTTGAACTCTTCGCCCCCATGTTTTCTGATTTTATCAGTAGGAGGCATATGTAATCTCAATGGATCACTCACTTGAGGTATAACCAGTATCGGAGGAGGACTAATCGAGAGTGGAGGTTGTTGTACAGTCGGATTACAAATGAGCATGAAATAATACATCATTTGATAAAATGCTTGTTTATCCTCACTCTCTTGATTACTCGAAGTAGGTCAAGAATCAGTCGGCGCTGTCCCTTACGCGGGAGCAGGCGCTACACTCTCGACATCATCAGCTATGGCTCTGTCGGGATCTATTTACTATATGAAAACACATTTTCAAATGTCAGGAGTCATCACACTATCACAGTATAAAATATTGCATGTATAGCTAGACTCACACGCGCTACGTTAGTCCTAGAATCGACTAAATCGTAGCTCTGATACCAATCAAATGTAACACTTCTATCCCATGTTTGTCATCGAAATGAGTTACGAAATATTACCAGACAATATACAGCTTTCAGACTATCCCAAACATAATCAAGCATATAGTTCAATTACCAAGCAGATTTACGCATAATTAATCAACTTAAGAACTTTACTAACCATATTATAAAATTTTACAATTCGAATATTCTATGTAATCACGAACAATTCATGTCAACAAATATATGTATTTCACCATATAGCTTATACATCACTTTTTTTTTATACTTGCTACCCATTTAAACCAATTACAAATGAGCATGAAATAATACATTTCTTAAAAGCATAAAATTTATGAGCATAAGTTAACTTTGCACGCTAACAAATATGCATATTTAAACCAAAACACTATTCATTTGGTACTTTACAAAATCCTTAACCGAACTTAATTATGCATATACTCATGCGTATTCAATGACCATTTTCAACTTATTCATTCTCATTCCAAGCATATAATTTTGCATTAAGCCAATTCATATATTATGCAGAGATTTCATGTCACATAAAAAAAATCAATACTATACGCTCGCACAAATGACTTAGAAACTGTTTGGCTAATACATTAAAATTTCCAACTGAATCTAACATACTACTAGGCACAAGATATATTTGAATTATTAGATTCAAAAGAAAAAAAGACCAAGCATAGTCATACATATATTTACATCAAAACCGAATCAATCAAACCACAACCACACATAATCATCAAGACAAAGCATAAATTTCAAGATTTACAAAATGACAAGCCACCTTCGCATGGCTTATTATATACATATCCAATATCAGACAAAATACATATTAGCCTATACATGCCATAAGTTCGAATTAAAACTTTTAAAAAGTACCGAAGGTTGACGATAGTGTGAATGACTTCACTAAAGATCCTTGAGCCTATAACTAACTTTCAAAATCTATAAGAACAAAGAATAAACATACACATAGTAAGCTATTGTAGCTTAGTAAGTTATAAGCAATTTAAACAAATTAATGACCTCGATAGATCAATAAAATAAAACCGAATCATACTATCAATTTCATATATATATAGACATTTCTATTCTTAAAAAAAAATAAACCATATCAAACATATATTTATACTCAAAATATACCATGGCCGAATATACACATATATAAATTATCAATATATTCTCCAATTTCAAGGTTATAATATCATATATAATCGATTATACATATGCATTCATATATACATACTCATAAATCAAGCTTTTAAATTACATAGTTATACCTATCATAAGACCGAATACACTACTCATAATTACATACATTTTCAATAGCATCACATAACATTTTTATCACATATCTTTCAGTCAATTTACCTCCATTTCAAATAAGTAAACCACATTCACATAGCTGGTCACTTTAGCTCATTTAACACATTTGATTACTTTTACCGTTGCTCACATAGCCTATTATAATACACCGACACAGAGCCTGCTAGGCAATAAGCCTGATATAATACACCGGCATAAAGCCTGCTAGGCAATAAGCTTGATACTATACACCGGCACAAAGCCTGCTAGGCATAAAGCCCGAATATCAATGATACAAAGTCGGTCTTACACATAATTCATATTTCAGAAATCATAATTATTCCTTAAGGTTCATACGAAGCTTTTCAATCATCATATCTCAATTGAATCGAACTTGTTCCCAAATCTCATAAACATTTATACATTCGGCTATGACTAATAGAAATTCACACAATTAATTTCAGCATATAAAGATCATATACATTCAAATTTAACGACGTTTATTGCTTATAGACTTACCTCGGATATCGACGAACGATGTAAATCGACTATTCGACTATTTTTGCTTTTCCCCGATCCAAGTCTGATTTCTTTTGTTCTTGATCTATACAATTTCAAATTAATCTCATTCAAACACAATTTCATTCAATTTAATCCAACAATACATATATGGGTAGATTACCATTTTACCCTTGATATTTCATACTTTTACAAATTAGTCCTAATTACATAAAACACAAAATACACAAAATCTCCATGCAACATGGTTAGGCCGAATGTTCCTCTAGTACATACAAATACAAACATTTCATTTATTTTGCATTTTAGTCCTTCAATTTATTATTTTTGCAATTAAGCCCTAATTACTCAAATTTATCAAAATTTCCAATAAATACATATTAACCCAAAACTTATCTTCCATATTTCATTCTCAAACACCACAAAACACAATTTTCATCAATAACATATCTTAAAATATTCATCAAAATCAAAAATTCAAGCATGGGTCGAGTAGTACTCGAAGCACCGATCTCAAAAACGTAAAAATTATCAAAAACCGAGCTAAATACATACCTTAATCAAGCTTGTTAATGGTCGAACCCTTTAAAGGTATTTTTATTTTCTTTTATTACAACAATCAGCTAACGCAAAGAATGAAAGCATTTGTTTTTGTTTTATGTTTTATTATTACTAAATAATTTGTTTAATACCTAAAATAACCTTTGTAATATTATTTCAACTCCACTAACCCATGACCGAATGTGTCCATGCATAAAACCATTGGTTTAATTGCATCATAAGCACTTTAATTTAAAAAGACAACATTAATTCGATCCTTGCACATTAAACCACCAAATTTTTAACTTATGTGATTAAACCCTTTTTTATTAAATCAGGCATCCAAACGATAAAATTTTTATACGAAAATTTAGCACACACAAATTCACACATTAAAAACACCAAAAATATTTTTCTAGCTCGGATTCGTGGTCTCGAAACCACCGTTCCGATTAGGGTCAAAATCGGGCTGTTACATTAACTAAACATTTAATGGTTGGCCATTTATGTCAAATTCCACTAATCATGGTCTAATTACAACATAAGGACCTCTCATTTAATAAGCCATGATAATTAAGCACTTTTAACAAGTGGAATACAACTTTTGCATTTTACGCGATTTAGTCCTTTTTCTCAAATTGAGCTATTAAACGATAAAATTAGCTCATGAAACTTTCACGCATATATATTCACATGATATAAATACCAAAAGTAATATTAAAATAATTTTACGACCTCAGATTTGTGGTTCCAAAATAACTATTCCGATTTAGCTAAAACTGGGCTGTTACAACTCTCCCCCCTTAGGGATTTTCGTCCCCAAAAATCTTACCAATGAATAGGATTGGATATTGCTTTCTTATAACATCCTTGAGTTCCCATGTAGCTTCTTCAACCCCAAGTCGATGCCATAACACTTTTACTAACGTTATTCTTTTATTTCTCAACTCTTTGATCTCACGAGCTAAAATGCTGATCGGTTCTTCACTATATGATATATCTGACTGAATCTCAACTTCTATTGAAGAAATAATATGCGAAGGATGAGATTTGTAGCTTCGTAGCATCAATACATGAAACACATTATGAATCTTTTTCTAACTCAGACGGCAATGCTAGCCGATAAGCCACTAGTCCAACTAGCTCGATAATCTCATACGACCCGATGAATCTCTGACTCAATTTGCCTTTACGATCGAATCGAAGTATTTTCTTCCATGAGGATACTTTCAAAAACACTTTATCCCCGATCTGAAATTCAATATCTTTCTATTTTAAGTCTGCGTATGATTTCTAATGATCTGATGCTGCTTTCAAACTATCGCAGATCACTTTTACTTTTTGTTCAGTCTTTTTAATCAGATCAACCCTGTGAATCTTATTCTCACTTAGCTCAGTCCAATACAAAGGTGTTCGACATTTCTGACCATATAAAGCTTCGTAAGGTGCCATTTTAATACTCGATTGAAAGCTGTTGTTATACGCAAATTCAATCAATGGCAAATATTTTTCCCACATACCCTCAAACTCAAGAATGCAACAACGTAACATATCATCGAGTATCTGAATAACTCGTTCGGATTGGCCATCTAGCTACGGGTGAAATGCGGTACTGAAATGTAACTTTGTACCTAATGCATGTTGTAGTTTCCTCCAAAATCGTGAAGTGTATCTTGGATCTCGATCCGATACAATAGAAATAGGTACCCCGTGTAATCTCACCACCTCGGAGATAGACAACTCAAATAACTTATCAAGCGAATAGTCCATTTGTATTGGAATGAAATGAGCCGATTTTGTCAACCTGTCAACAACAACCTAGATTACATCTTTCTTACTCGGAGATAGGGGCAATCCCGATACAAAATCCCGATACAAAATCCATAGCCACTCTATCCCATTTCCACATGGGAATCATAACCGGCTGCAATAAACCATATGGCACTTGATGCTTAGCTTTTACTTGCTGACAAATTAAACATTTAGAAACGAATTCTGAAATGTCACGTTTCATACCATGCCACCAATAAAGCTGTTTCAAGTCGTTATACATTTCCGTACTTCCCAGATGAACAGATAAACGAATACTATGTGCTTCATTCAAAATCATCTGAATTAATTCTGAATTTCTCTGAACACATATTCAGCCTCTAAATCTTAAACAATCATCGGAATCAACTTAAAATTTTGAATCAAGGTTCAAATCACATTGAGCTCATTTTGCTAACATTTCGTTTTTGACTTTTTGTGCTTCAAAATCTGCTGTAAAAATAATGGTCTCACTTTCATCTCGGACACAATCAAACCATCATTACACAAAGCTATTTGAGTATTCATCGCACGTAGAGCAAATAAAGATTTCTGACTTAATGCATCAGCAACAAAATTTGCTTTCTCAGATGGTAGTCAATCACTAGCTCATAATCTTTTAGCAATTCTAGCCATCTTTTTTGTCGCAAATTCAAATCTTTCCAAGCCATAAAATATTTCAAACTCTTGTGATATGAGTAAACATGGCATTTCTCACCAAATAGATAATGACGCCAAATCTTTAACGCAAACACAATGGCTACTAACTCTATACCGTGAGTCGGGTAATTTTTTCCATGCGGTTTCAACTGTCTCGAGGCATAAGCTATGACTTTGCCTTCTTGCATCAAAATGCAGCCTAGACCATTCAGCGATGCATCACTATAAATCACAAATTCATTACCCGATTCTGGTTGTACTAATACTGGAGCTTTAGTCAAAAGAACCTTCAGTTGACAAAAACTTTTCTGATATTTCTCGGACCATTCTAACTTTACATCTTTCTGAAGCAATCTTGTCAATGGAGTCACAATCATAGAAAAGCCTTTCACAAATCGTCTATAATAGCCGGCTAGTCCTAGAAAACTGTGAACTTCGGATACATTTCTTGGAGGCTTCCAATCCATTATTGTAGAAATCTTGTTTGGATCGACTCGAATACCCGATGCTGACATAATATGTCCTTGAAAACCAACCTCACGTAACCAGAATTCACATTTACTAAATTTTGCATATTACTACTTACCACGCAGAGTCTGTAATATAATTCTCAAATGCTCGGCATGCTCAGTTTCATCTCGTGAATATATCAAAATATCATCTATGAACACAACAACAAATCGATCTAGATACGATCTGAAAATTTGATTCATATAGTCAATAAAGACTGCAGGAGTATTCGTTAGTCCAAAAGCATAACTAAGAATTCATAGTGTCCGTACCTCATTTTGAAAGCTATCTTTGGCACATCAGAGTCTCTAACTCGTAACTGGTAATATCCCGATCTCAAATCTATCTTTGAAAACACTGTATCCCCTTTCAATTGATCAAACAAATCATATATTCTAGGTAGAGGATATTTGTTCTTGATCATCACTTTGTTAAGCTATCGGTAGTCTATATACATTCTCATCATGCCATTTTTCTATTTCATAAACAATACAGGAGCACCCCAAGGTGAGAAACTCGGTCTTGCGAATTCTCTATCAGTCAGTTCTTGCAATTGAGCTTTTAATTCTTTTAATTCTATTGGAGCCATTCTGTACGGAGCTATCAGTATAAAAGTTATTCCCGACATTAACTCAATTCCAAACTCAATCTCTTGTATTGGTGGTAAACTCGATAACTCTTCAGGAAACACATCTGGATACTCACACACAATTGGCACTGATTCAATCTTCTTTTCAATCACTTTCTTACATATTTATAAACTAACATATTTCTAAACTAACATCGATGAAATCACCACTGGCAAGCCATTCAGATTATCATACTCAATTTTGATAATTTCATTATTCTAGCATCTCAAATTTATAATTTTTCGTTTGCAATTCACACAGCGTCATGCAACATTAACCAATCCATACCAAGAATTATATGAAATTCGTCAAACAGTAGCAAAATCAAATTGACCGGAAAGTAATTATCCCGAATCATCAACAGACAGTTCTTGCACACTTTATCAACCAACACACACTTGCCTAAGAGGTTCGATACTCTAATTACAAATTCAGTAGACTCTATAGGAAAAATCTTACTGGATACTAAATTCACACATATATACGAATGAGTTGACCCTGGATCTATCAATGCAATAACTTTAGTATCATTAAGAGTAAAAGTACCAATAATGACGTGCAAAGATGACGCTTCTTCGCGAGCACGAATAGTGTAGGCTCGTGCAGGTGCTCTTGCCTTTGACCTCACATCAGAGTCTTTAGTCACTTTCTGGCTACTACTCATATTTCTCATATTTCTAGGTGGTTTACCTCTAGCTATAGTGTTACTTGGCCTCGTATTATGTACTGTATCTCGCTCAGCCAACTCAAGACAATCACAAATAAAATGTTCTAATGATCCACATTTAAAACAAGCCCTATCATTCACTCTACAATCACCAGGATGCCATTTACCATAATGTTTACATTTAGGTCGGTTAGGTCTTGCACTCCCAACACTAGCTATTGAAGTAGTTGGAGCTTTGCAGCTCGACTGTTGTCTCATTTGATCTCTGTTTGAATGTCCCACAAATGCATAACTTTCTTCGATGCAGACTGATAAGATTTACTAGTTAATCTCTTTCTCGAATCTCTTGCTTCAAAATCAACTTTTCTCATTTCTTTACTGAGATCCTCGGCTTTTCAAGCTCTCTCAACTAGTACAACAAATTCTTTCAATTCAAGTATTCCAACTAATTTCTTAATATCTTCATTCAAACCGTTTACGAAATGTTTGTACATGATTTCTTCAGTAGAAACATATTCCCGAGCATACTTGTTTAACCGTACAAATTCTCTTCCATACTCAGTGACAGTCATTCGGCCCTGTTTCAATTCTAAAAACTCTTTATGTTTCTGATCGCGAAATCGCTTCCTTATATACTTTTTCTGAAACTCGGTTTGAAAGAATTCCAAAGTGACACGTTCCCTTGGGATTACTGATATCAATGTTTTCCACTAGTGATACGCATTATCTCTCAATAAGGATACAACACATTTAATATACTCATTTGGAGTACAAGATAATTCTTCAAATACTCGGATAGTGTTCTCATGTAACACCCCTTACTCGTATCTGAGGCCAAGACAGGGCACGAGGAATTACCGGATATTTACATTAATACTGACATTAAAACGAGTCATAAATTTCATTCAATTTAAATCTATTCATATAGATACATATTGTTCCTTATATGGGCCTACGAGGCCCAAAACACGCATTGGGGATGGTTCGAAACTAAGTCGAGATCTTTGGAAAACTTAAGGAATTTTTTTCATCAAAATAATGTCACACGCCCGTGTGATGAAGGGGACACGCCTATGTCCTCAGGCCGTGTAACTATCTGTTTATGACGTCAGCACCAAACCAAGGTCAAACGGCCGTATCACACGCCCGTGTGGTCAATTAAAAATTAAATGATTTTTTTCATAAAATGGTGTAGACTTTACACGACCAGAGTACACGCCCATGTGGGTAGGCCGTGTCTTTCACACGGCCAAGACACAGGCTCGTGTCTTAGCCCGTGTGTTTACTACGGGGCATTTTGACTTGTAAAACTAGGGTGCAAGGGACACACGACCGAACAACATGCCCATGGGGTAGACCGTGTGTCACACATGACCTAGACATATACCCGTGTGTTTACCCGTGTGGATAATTTTATGGCTATTTTCCAAGCCTATTGCTACGCTCCTTTGAACATGATGAATCATAGTTTCAAAGGCTTACAACATGGCTAGGTTTTTGCTCAAAATGTGGTTAATATAAGACTATACAGAGTTCACTTAACACATATTCAATTTAGCAAGTGACTTAAGTCATTCCACACAAATTCCATAACACATCTTTAGTAATAACCTACTTCTCATTTATACCATTTTATCAAGATTGTGGCCACACCTCATGACTAAAAATTCTTTCTCTAAATATGAATGACATTCATCAGTCTAGTCAACACAAGTAACCATCATGCATAACATGAGTGTAACTCAATTCATACATGCATAATTAATTAGAGTTACAAGCCAATAATCACATATTAGCCATATCACATGGCTATATACAAAATGAATTATCAATCATTAAAAGCCATCACACTTGGCCAAATTAAATGACACATATGACAAAATATAAGTTACCCTATACATGCCATTATATCAAACTGAATATTTCTTTTATACCCAAAACGAGATTGTTGATAGTGTGATCAAAGCTCCAACCATCCTCCAACCTTCACGAGTCTGCAAGCACTATAAGATAGGGAAAAGTAAATCGGGTATTCAATAGTCCTATTTAGACCCTAGTCGGAATAGTGGTTTCAGGGCCACAAATCTGAGTCAAAAAATATTTTAATAATATTATCCGTGTTTATAATATGTGAATTAGTATGTGTGAAAATTTCGTATGAAAATTTAATCGTATGTGTGTTTAATTTGATAAAAGGACCTAATCGAGTAAAATGTAAAAGTTACTTGCCGTATGTTAAGTGTGTTTATTTGTTATGTCTTTTTAATGAGAAGTCCTTATGTTGAGAATAGACCATTTGAATAATGGATGGACATAAATGCCTATGATTATTGAAATTTTATACGTTATCAATTACAGGTAAAATGGTAAATGAGGAATTAATATGTGTTAAATAAAAGAAAAACATGGATTAGTGTTATATTCATATCATATTGCCAAAAATCAAAGGAAATAAGAAAGAAAAAGATTCAAATAGGGTTCAGCCATTGATTTCTTTGATTAAGGTATGAATTTTGTTCCGTTCTTGATAATTTCCATGTTTTGGTGATCGTTGCTTAGTGTTCTATCAAGCCCATGTCTCAATTTATAATTTTTTTGATGAATTTGAAATATGCCATTAATGAAATTGTGAGCTTTGTGATGTTAGCTATTGGAAAATAAAAGATATGTGTTGGGTTGATATATTTTATCTTTGAATTTTTGATGAATTTGAGTAATTTGGGCTAAATTGTAACAAAGAGATTTTGAGGGACTAAAATGTGAAATAGAGGAAATATTTGGGCTTATATGAATTCCTTAAAAATTTGGCTTATATGAATTCCTTAAAAATTTGGCTAAGCATATGTTTAAAGAAGTTTTGTATATTTTGTGATTTTTGTGATTAGGGACTAAAGTTTTAAAATATGAAAATGGGAGGGCTAAATTGTAAAATTCCCTAAATATGTGTTCTTGGATTGATTTGAGTGAATGTGATATTGAAAGAGTTAAATTTGAATATGTGTAGATCAAGAACCAAAGAAATCTGAATTAGATCAGGGAAAGTCAAAAGTCGTCGAGTAGTCGATTCCGTTCGATCGAATCCTACAAGGTAAGCCTATCTACAAATAAATGTGTTATGAATTGAATTACTATCAATTATATACTATTGAACTATGATGAATGATTATATGAGTTGAGAAATATGAGACATCCGAGAAAGTATCGACAAAGTTTCAACGTCAGAAAAGCCCAGTATGAGCCATAGGAATAGTTAAAATACATATGTCATGACATAGGATCCGATATGTGTTCTCGTGTAAGACCACATCTGGGACATTGGCATCATATTTGATTTTGTGTAAGACCCTGTCTGGAATAGTGTCATCGATATTTGATTACATGTAAGACCACGTCTGGGATGTTGGCATTGTACGAGCTTTTTGCTGCATATCCTTATGATTCTGAATGGTTCAACGGGCATTCCAAAAAATGAGTGATTATTTGAGATGTGTATCTGATTTAGGTACGTTCAAAATGTATACTATGTTTGAGAATAAAAGTTAAGTATATGTACAAGTGATGATATGTGTTATAAGTATGAGAAAATATGCTATATGTGTAACTGAATTGGAATATATGAAATGTATATGAACTATGTGGTATTTTGCCATGATGTATATGTAATTTGATGATACTTTCATGTTTTGAATTATAAGTTTATTTGTATATGGCTTACTAAGCTTTTGAAAGCTTACTTTGTATGTTTTTCAACTATTTTATAGATATCAAAGCTACCAAGATCTCAGGGATCGTCGAGGATCGTCACCATACTATTGAGCCTTATTTTGGTACCTTTTGATAATGTGAATGTAAAAGTATGGCATGTATAGGCTAGAAGTATTAGGATATGTTTTGTAATGCATATACCATGCCATGTGATATGGTTAGTTTGTGTTTGAACTTATGACTTGATTATGATATATGATATGTGATGCAAGTGTCATTATGATGTGCATTTGGTTGGAAAAAGAAATGGTCAATTTAGTAAGTTTTGATATGTGCCTATAATGGAATTTGGTAAGAATTTGTCATGAGATGTGATTGTGTGATTAGTGATTATGAAACCTATGTTTTGGTTTGATTTTGGCTTAGGGTTTGGGTATGTTTTGGTATATATATTGAGCATGAAATTGATGAATAATGTTATGGCATGAATAGTATATGTTTTGGTTGAAAAATGGTTGAGAATTTGGTATAAAATGATGTGGTTTCGATACTTGTAGGGAGGACCCTTAAAAGGGTGGCAGAATGGCATATTTTTGCCCACGCGGGCAGAGACATAGGTGTGTGTCTGTAACACCCCAAACCCAGCCTAGACGTTATGGCCAAGTCTGACGTGTCACATTGACTTACGGTTGATTGTATTCCTGGTTTAAGGTAATTAGGGTGATTTTGTAAAACAATGGTTAATTATTGACTAAGAGAAAAACACCGATTAATTAAGACTTTAGGTTATCCATTTGTTACGCTCGTTGTGTTTGGAAACGTTTATTAACTTTGAACAAAAACCCACACAACCTAAATCTAATAGTTTAAATCGAGTATAAGTAAAGCAGTTAATAAAACCATAAAATTTACGAGCGGCCTTATTACAACTTAAAACCCTAAACAATTGAAGAAAATAAAGGCTGGTCCAAACACATGAAGAGAACCGAATTTTGCAGAACAGATGGCCACTCCGAATCCCTCACAGCTCTAGGTCCACTATGGTTGAGGATTTCCTGCATGGATGAAATTAAAGGGTGAGTTTGGAAAACTTAGTGTGTAAAATAACCCAACCATAGTCCAAATCAGTTCAAACCACAGAAACAGATTAAGTTGGGCCTTAGCCCTATATAGAATTCAGAAAGAAGCCCATAGGCCCATAACAGATACAGAACAGATATATCATGTATGTAGAAAATCCAACCCATATCCATCTGTATACACCCCCATACCAACCTTACACCATATGGGGAGACAACTCGACCCACCCATCCACTACACACCACAGAATTTGCAGCATGACTGCCAGAACAAATATTGTGACAGAGTCACCAGATACAGATATATATGGCAGAACCACCAGAACAGATATTTGTGGCATAGCCACCAGAACGCTTCCTCCATCAATATATCCCATACCCCATGCAACAAATATACATGTCATGGCATACAACATACAGAATCAGAATATCTTGCATTCCAGGCAAAATTAACCCTAGGGGTATAACGATCACTTTACACCTAGGCGTATAATGGTAATTTTCATACTTAGGGGTATTTTAGAAAATTTTTTATTTTTAGGGTTTTCATGCATATTATAGCCATTACTGTATTAACAGAAACACTTACCGAGCGTTTTTATCGAATTAGGCCCGTTGACCCACTAACCCGATTTTGGCCCATTAAGCCCAATTAATCGAAGTGCACGAAATTGCGCTTTCTGCAATCTTATCACTTGAAATTTCCAGGATTAACAAACAACTATCTCACGAGCGCTCGCAAGCTCGCAAGTTCACAAAATGCTGGCTCTTCGACATTTCGACTTTTCGGCTTTTGCTAATCTAGTCTATAAGTGGGTGTTGTTTACATACCTGTTTTGCAACGAATTGATGACAGGATCCCTTTACGAAATCCTTTGCCGAAATTTGGACTAGATCTAGATGTCCAACAGTGTTAGCCTTTAAAGCGCTTTGCTAAATGTCCCCTTGTCCACACTAAAACGTTATGACAAAACTCCTGATCTACTGTAGATCCAACCACTGCACAAGAAGAGAAAAGTATAATCAAAGCTTCGGCTTCTGAAGTATCTCATTGTAGAAAAGTTTTGGTTTGAAAGAAAGAATGAAAGGTTCAGCTTCAAAGGGGATTCGGCTAACCAGCTTCGATAGGGGTTGATGACAAACAAGAGGAGAAATATGGAGGATATAGGTTCGGCTAAGGAGAAATCGACAGTAGGTATTTAGTTTTGAGGCAAAACAAAGGTGAAGAAGATGAGGGTCGATATGAAAAGAGAAAAGAAGAGGGGAGAAGATGAGAGAATTCGGTCTTGAAGAAAAGAAGGATGATAGTTTTTGTTTTACACAAGTCGGCACAAGTGTAGAATGTAGGTTCTGGCTTCTAGCAAAGGAAAGAAAAAGAGAAGAACCTAAAGTACCCTACCCTATTTTGGCAAAATAGGAGAATGACCAAACAAATCTCGAAAATGCACAAAAATAATTTAGCAACCACTAACCCAAATGCCGAGATTGCAATTACTAAGGGACCTAGCCGAATTTGCACATATAGAGTCCCCTATACGGCCAACTATTATTTCCTACTCAGACTCCTTGATTTTCTCCCCTTATCCCTCCTTTACTCAATCTCCTGAACAACTCAAACTCTTTCTGACAGAGTTTCAACTGAGTTCCATCACATACCATTCCTGCTCATAAAAAAATAATACCTTTCTTTGCTTACATTGTGACTTGAACCTTAACTCCCCCTTGAATTCCACACGCCACCTTTTAGCACCTTAGTGGCGTCACCTTGCCACTTTACCACAGGTATTCTTGTGGCCTATTCTACCGATTTAATCTTAAAAGCCCAATACACCAGAACCCCTTTCTCTTTTAAAATCAAAATTTATTAAATCTACCAGGTTTTAACTTAGACTTGGGCCTTCTAGAGGCCCACTAACATTCTTAAACATGATTTATACAATCAGATCATACCAAAAATCAAGATTCACCAAAACTCACAGAAATCTTGCAAGGTCCCGAAAATCAGGGTGTTACAACTCTACCCTTTTTAATAAAATTTCGTCCTCGAAATTTGCCAGATCCAAACAGATGAGGGCATTGTTGACGCATTGCCTCTTCTGGTTTCTAAGTAGCTTTCTTTCTGCCATGATTACGCCAGAGTACCTTTACCAATGGAACTGACTTCCTTCTTAAAACTTTAACATCCCGATCCAATATTTGCACAGGCTCTTCCTCGAAAGTCAAATCAGGCTGCACTTCAATCTCTGCAACCGGTACGACATGAGTAGAGTCAGAACGATATCGCCTTAACATAGAGACGTGAAAAACATCGTGAATCCTATCTAACTCTGGAGGTAATTCCAATTGGTAAGCCACTGGACCTACTCGCTTAAGAACCCGGTAAGGCCCGATGAACCGCAGACTCAACTTGCCCTTCTTACCAAACCTTAATATCTTCTTCTAAGGAGAAACCTTCAAGAAGACCATATCACCCACTAAGTACTCAATCTCCTTACGCTTCAAATTTGCATATGACTTTTGCCTATCAGATGCTTCTTTTCACCGATCTTTGATTATCTTGACCTTATGTTCCATATTTGCTACCAACTCAGGTCCAAGAACCTATCGTTCCCCCAATTTAGTCCAGCAACTAGGTGTACGACACCTACGTCCATACAGCGCTTCATATGGTGCCATTCGGATACTCGCCTAATAACTATTGTTATACGCAAACTCTACCAACAGCAAGTAATCTTCCCAACTACCTCGGAAGTCAATAACGCATCCCCTCAACATGTCTTCAAAAATCTGAATGACCCTTTCTAACTGACCACCAGTCTTAGGATGAAAAGCCATGCTAAAGTTCAATCGCGTTCCCAATGCCTCATGTAACTTTTTCCAGAACTGAGATGTGAACCTAGGATTCCGGTTAGAAATAATTGATACTGGGACTTCATGAAGTCGGACGATCTCCGCCACATACAACTTACCTAACTTCTGAAGTGAATAATCAGTTCGGACAGGTATGAAATAAGCAGATTTGGTCAACCTATCCACAATCACCCAAATCGAGTCCTTCTTCATCGGTGTTAAGGGTAGCCCACTCACAAAGTCCATGGTTACCTTCTCCCACTTCTAAAGCAGTATCTTCACTGGCTGTAAAAGTCTGAAAGCAGTTGATGCTCAGCTTTCACTTGCTGGCATGTTAGACATTTCCCCATAAACTCCGTTACTTCTCATTTAAGCCCAGGCCACCAATACAATTCTCGCAAATTGCGATACAACTTATTCCCTCCAGGATGCATAGCACAAAGCCCTCCATGAGCTTCTTTCAGTATTGGCTGCCTTAAGTCAAAGTCCTTCAGAATGCAAACTCTTCCTCGGAAACACAAAACTCCTTCACTATTCAACCCAAACTCAAAAGTTTCCCCTTTCTTAACTTGTTGGAATCGAGAAACTAAAGACTCATCCTTCAACTGCTTTTCCCTAATCTGATCCACCCAGGTTGGCCTTACTTGTAACTCAGCTAACAAACTACCATCATCATACAGACTCAGACGAGCAAGCATTGCTCTTAGATCAGATACAGCTCTACGGCTTAGGGAATCGGCTACCACATTAGCCTTGCCTGGGTGATACTCAATCGAACAGTCATAATCCTTAAGCAACTCTATCCATCTTCGTTGCCTAAGGTTCAGCTCCTTCTGAGTCAGCAAGTACTTAAGACTCTTATGATCCGTGTATATGACACTCCTTTCTCCCTACAAGTAGTGTCTCCAAATCTTAAGTGCAAAGATTACTACTGCCAATTTTAAATCGTGAATAGGATAGTTTACTTCGTGAGGCTTAAGCTGTCGCGATGCATAAGCAACCACTTTACCCTCTTGCATCAACACACAGCCCAAACCCACATTTGATGCGTCACTGTACACGATAAAATCCTTCCCAGACTCTAACTGAATTAATACGGGTGCCTCGGTCAGAATTTTCTTTAATTTCTCAAAAGCTTCCTGCTGCTTCTCGGTCCAAACAAACGGTGCTCCTTTCCTTATAAGCTTTGTCAATGGTGCTGCCAACATAGAAAAACCTTCCACAAACCGTCTGTAATACCCTGCCAAACCCAGGAAAATCTGAATTTCCAACACCGACCTAGGTGGCTTCTATTCCAGAATCGCTTCAATCTTTCGAGGGTCCACCTTGATCCCCTCAGCAGAGACAACGTGACCTAAGAAGGTTACCTCCCTCAACCAGGATTCACACTTACTGAATTTCGCATAAAGTTCATTCTCCCTCAACACTTGAAGCACAATACGGAGATACTCAACATGCTTCTCTTCAGTTTTAGAATATACCAGAATATCATTAATAAAAACGACTACGAATCGATCCAAATATGGTTGGAATACACGATTCATCAGATCCATGAATGCTGCAGGAGCGTTCGCCAATCCAAATGGCATAACTAGAAACTCGTAATGACCATACCGAGTCCTGAATACCGTCTTATGAATATCTACCTCCTTGACCCTTAAATGATGATATCCAGATCGAAGATCGATCTTGGAGAATACCGAAGCTCCTCTAAGTTGGTCAAACAGATCATTGATTCTTGGTAGAGGGTACTTATTCTTAATCGTCAGTTTGTTCAACTACCGATAATCGATGCACATCTGCATCGTCCCATCCCTTTTTTTCACAAACAACACTAGTACTCCCCACAGAGACACACTCGGCCTAATAAAGCCTCTATCCAACAACTCTTGAATCTATGCTTTCAGCTTCACTAACTCCTTCGGTGCCATCCTGTATGGTGCGATGGACACTGGTGTAGTTCCAGGCAACAAGTCGATTCCAAACTCGACTTCTCATTTCAAAGGCAATCCCGGAAGCTCCTCTGGAAAAACATCTTGGAATTCCTTAACGGTTCTAACCTTATCCCCCGTCAGACCCTCAGTCTCCGACTGACTTACAAGTGCCAAATAAGCCTCACAACCCTCAAGAATCCACTTCTCAACTCTCAATGCCGACACCACATTGGACAAATAATCCCTTCGCTCACCTATCACCATAACCTCCTCACCCTCCGCGGTCTTTAACACCATTCGCTTAGCAACACAATCCAGAGTTGCCCTATGCTTAGCAAGCAAGTCCATTCCCAGAATGAGGTCGAATTCTCCCCACGGTAACTCCATCAAGTCTCCAGAGAAAATCTTACCTTGAGTTTCTAAAGGCACGTCTCTATACAGTTTGTCTACCCTAACAGAGTGGCCCAAAAGACTTAGTACCGATACCCCACTCACAGTCTCCTCAGAGTTCACACCCAACAACCTAGATATGGTACATGCAACATACGAATGAGTAGATCCAATATCTATCAATGCAGTGTATGGCATGGTAGAAATCAAGAATGTACCAGTTATGACGTCGGGTGCATCCCCTCCTCTCGACAACGAGCTGCATAAACCAACGTTGGCTGATGAGTCTTAGCATTTTCGGCATCTCTGCTAGGTGCTTCTTAACCCCGACCATTTCCATTACCGCTCCTACCTTGTCCACGTCCTCTCAGTGGTTGTGGTCCACCTCTCACTAGTCGTGCAACCCTATGTTCTGCAACTTGTACCTGATCTGTTTTCTGAGGACAGTCCTTGACTTTATGCTCCATAGATCCGCACTAGAAACAAGCACCAGAATGTCTCCTACACTCGCCCAGATGTACCTTACCACAATCTCCACAAACTTGCGGCCTAGCAATATTCATCGGAACTGCTCGAACTGGCCCTTCCACTCTTGCTCTTTTAGCATTCCTATTTGCACCACCCGAAGGTCCTGAATCCCTCTGAAAATGGTTCCGATCCTTCTCACGATTCTGTCTTTCAGTACGCTTCACCTCCTTAGCTATCTTAGCTTTCTCTACCAAAGCAGCAAAGTCACGCTCCCTCTGCGGATCAATCAACACCCTAAGTTCATCTCTAAGACCATTCTCGAAGCGCACACTACGTTCATACTCTGTAGCGACTATCTCAACGGCATACCGGCTCAGCCTCAGAAACTCAGCCTCATACTCAACAACTATCTTACTCCCTTAAACCAGATTCAGAAATTCTTTCCTACGGGCATCCACATAACTCGTCTCAACATATTTTCCCTTGAAGGCCGTCTTAAACAGCTCCCAAGTCACCCTGTCAACTGAGGTCCCATCTCTCACAGTGAGCCACCACTGATAAGCCTCATCTCGTAGCAATGATATGGCTCCCTTCAGCTTCTGCTCTATGAAATAGTCCAAATCATCCATAATCCGTTCCGTGGCCTCCAACCAATATTCAGCCACATTCGGGGCTACACCAGATATGCCCCTAAAGATCTTCGCTCCATTAGCCTGGAGTCGCTCAGAAATAGATCCTCGAATTCCGTTACTCGTACTTGCCCCAGCAATCCTTTCTAGAACATGAAGCATTGCCTGAGATGGAGCGTCATCCCCAGCACCTCGATCATGAGACTCCCCTTCTGTTGCCAGTGGTACCAGTGCATCTGCCACGGGTATATGTCCTAAAGACGAAGATCCAGCCCGTGCACTACCTCCGCCACGTCCGCGACGTCTTCCACGAGCTGCTCTTGTACTCATATTGTATTATCTGATTACAAATTTTATGCATCAATTAAATATTTCAGTGTTTATTACAGATGTTTTAAGAAATGATGATAATTTGAGTTTTTTTTCGCGAAATCGTAGCCTAGCTCTGATCTCGATCTACTTATCAAAATTCTCTGACCAGATATCACCCAACTAACGAGTATCATAATAGGGTTTCAGTACAGGCATATAGCTGATAATTCAGAAACATTCAGTAAAATTCAGATTGACACTTACAGACTTGGGCCTTCGGTGTGCCACCTTTTCAAAATCCAAATTTTAGAAAACCGGATTTGTAATCTTTGAAATCATTTATTGTAGAAAAAAAATTCCCAAAGCGATTTTCGAAAGATCTTTGTTTTATTTAAAATTTTCAAAAAAATGTTCTTTTTCTTTTCTTTTTTTACTCTTATTAGACCAATTCCACAGCCGAGTTATTGCAACCTAGCTCTGATACCACTGAACGTAACATCCCGAACCCAGCCTAGACGTTATGGCCAAGTCTGACGTGTCACATTGACTTACGGTTGATTGTATTCCTGGTTTAAGGTAATCAGGGTGATTTTGTAAAACAATGGTTAATTGTTGACTAAGAGAAAAACATCGATTAATTAAGAGTTTAGGTTATCCATTTGTTACGCTTGTTGTGTTTGGAAACGTTTATTAACTTTGAACAAAAACCCACACAACCTAAATCTAACAGTTTAAATCGAGTATAAGTAATGTAGTTAATAAAACCATAAAATTTACGAGCGGCCTTATTACAACTTAAAACCCTAACCAATTGAAGAAAGTAAAGGCTGGTCCAAACACATGAAGAGAACTGAATTTTGCAGAACAGGTGGCCACTCCGAATCCCTCACAGCTCCAAGTCCACTATGGTTGGGGATTTCCTGTATGGATGAAATTAAAGGGTGACTTTGGAAAACCAGTGTGTAAAATAACCCAACCATAGTCCAAATTAGTTCAAACCACAGAAATAGATTAAGTTGGGCCTTAGCCCTATACAAAATTTAAAATGAAGCCCATAGGCCCATAACAGATACAGAACAGATATATCATGTATGCAGAAAACCCAACCCATATCCATTCGTATACACCCCTGTACCAACCTTACACCATGTGGGGAGACAACTCACCCACCCATCCGCTACACACCACAGAATTAGCAGCATGACTGCCAGAACAGATATTGTGACAGAGTCACCAGATACAGATATATGTGGCAGAGCCACCAGAACATATATTTGTGGCATAGCCACCAGAATCCCATGGAACAAATATACATGTCATGGCATACAACATACAGAATCAGAATATCCTGCATTCCAGGCAAAATTAACCCTAGGGGTATAACGGTCACTTTGCACCTAGGGGTATAATGGTAATTTTCATACTTAGGGTATTTTAGTAAATTTACTATTTTAGGGTTTTCATGCATATTACAGCCATTACCGTATTAACAGAAACACTTACCGAACGTTTTTACCGAATTGGGCCTGCTGGCCCATTAACCCGATTTCGGCCCATTAAGCCCAAGTATACCGAAGTGCACGAAATTGCGCACTCTGCAATCTTACCGCTTGAGATTTCCAGGATTAACAAACAACTATCTCACGAGCGCTCGCACACTCGCAAGTCCACAAAATTCTAGCTCTTCGGTATTTCAGCTTTTCAGCTTTTACCGATCTAGTCTATAACTGGGTGTCGGTTACACACCTTTTTTGCAACGAATTGATGACAGGATCCCCTTACGATATCCTTTGTCGAAATTTGGACTAGATCTAGATGTTAAACAGTGTTAGCCTTCAAAGCCCTTTGCTGAATGTCCCCTTGTCCACACTAAAACGTTATGACATAACTCTCGATCTACTATAGATCCAATCACAGCATAAGAAGAGAAAAGTATAATCAAAGATTCGGCTTCTGAAGTATCTCAGTGTAGAAAAGTTTTGGTTTGAAAGAAAGAATGATAGGTTCGGCTTCAAAGGGGATTCGACTAATCAGCTTCGATAGGGGTTAATGAGGAACAGAAGAAGAGAAATATAGAGGATATAGGTCCGGCTAAGGAGAAATTGATAGCAAGTATTTGGTTTTGAGGGAAAACAAAGGTGAAGAAGATGAGGGTTGATAAGAAAAGAGAAAAGAAGAGGGGACAAGATGAGAGAATTCAGTCTTGAAGAAAAGAAGGATGATAGTTTTTGTTTTACACAAGTCAGCACAAGTGTAGAGTGTAGGTTCCGGCTTCTAGCAAAAGAAAGAAAAAGAGAAGAACCTAAAGTACCCTAACCTATTTCGGCAAAATAGGAGAATGACCAAACAAATCTCGAAAAATGCACAAAAAGAATTCAGCAACCACTAACCTAATTGCCGAGATTGCAATCACTAAGGGACCTAGCCGAATTTGCACATACAGAGTCCCCTATATGGCCAACTCTTGTTTCCTACTCAGACTCCTTGATTTTCTCCCATTATCCCTCCTTTACTCAATCCGTTGAACAACTCAAACTTTTCCTGACAGAGTTTCACCTGAGTTCCATCACATACCATTCCTGCTCATAAAAAAATAATACCTGTATTTGCTTACCTTGTGACTTGAACCTTAGCTCCCCCTTGACTTCTACACTCCACTTTTTAGCACCCCAGTGGCGTCACCCTGCCACTTTACCACAGGTCTTCTTATGGCCTATTCTACCGATTTAATCTTAAAAGCCCAATACACCAGAACCCCCTTCTATTTTAAAATCAAAATTTATTAAATCTACCAGGTTTTAGCTTAGACTTGGGCCTTCTAGAGGCCCACTAACATTCTTAAACATGATTTATACTATCAGATCATACCAAAAATCAAGATTCACCAAAACTCACAAAAATCCTGAAAGGTCCCGAAAATCAGGGCGTTATAGTGTCTCAACTGTGTTGCTGGAGGGCCATTTCAAAATGAGCCTAGGCACACCACACGGTCGCACTCACAGGCGTGTTCTAGGCCGTGTGGCGAAGTTAGTTTCATCCACGGGCTAGATACACGGGCGTATGGTCAGCCATGTGGCCAAGTCAGTAGCCTCCCTAATTTTCGCACGACCTGGCACACAGGCGTATCTTGTAGCCGTGTAGACAAGTCATTATGTATGCCCTATCTTGACACAGCTTAGACACATGGGCGTGTCTAAAGCTATCTAAGGCACACGGCCTGTTCACACGGGTATTTGACCTGTACACTTTTTAAAAACGTTTAAGTTTTGAAAAATTTTGTATGAGCTCGGTTTAGTCTTGACCCCTTTTTAATGCATGCTTAAGGTCTCGATGGCCTATATAAGGGACTCTATGTAAATTTTTTATTATGATTGTGGATGATGTATATGAATTGTTTGTTAAATGTTTCGATATGTCTGGAAATACCTCTTAACCTTAGTCCGACGACGGATACGGGTTAGGGGTGTTATATTTGGTTGGTATCAGAGTTACGGTTTAGTCAATTCTAGGACTAACGTAGCTTATGTGAGTCTAGCTATACATGCCATAGTTACGAACTGGGATAGTGTGATGAATCCTAACAATGAAAATGTGTTTTTATATAGCAAATGGATCCCGAATGAGCCATAGTTGACGATGTTGAGAGTAATGCGCTTGCTCCCTCGCAAGGGACAGAGTGATCTGATTCTAGACTAGCTAGGAGTAGCCATGATGGAGAGGCTAAACAAGCCTTCTGTCAAATGATGAATGATTGGTTCAGTCAATACATTAGAACTAATTCAGCTATTCAACAACCCCCAACCTCGAGTAATCCTTCGCAAGTTCCTGTTGTGCCACAAGAGAATCCGATTCAGTTAAGTAAGCCACCGGTTGTTAAGATTAGAAAATACGGGGCTGAAAAATTTCGTGCTACTACTAATGATGATGCTAAAAGAGCCGAGTTTTGGTTAGAGAATACGGTAAGAGTATTTGATGAATTGTCATTGACTCTAGATGAATGTATAAAATGTGTTGTGTCACTTCTGAAAGATACGGTGTATCATTGGTGGAAGACAATGATATCTGTAGGTCCGAGAGAATGAGTTACCTGTGATTTCTTTCAAGTTGAATTTTGAAAGAAATACATCAGTTAGAGATTCATCGATAAGAAGCGCAATGAGTTTCTTGTTCTTAAACAAGGCCGTATGTCTATGACAAAATACGAGCGAGAATTTGTGAGATTAAGCCAGTATGCTCGAGAATGTGTTTCGACCGAAGAAATAATCTGTAAAAGATTCGGAGATGGCTTAAATGAAGATATATGTTTGTTAGTCGGGATTCTTAAGATCAAAGAATTTGTAGTGCTTGTTGAACGAGCCTGTAAAGCCGAAGAACTCGAGAAAGAGAAAAGGAAAGCTGACTCAAAAGCTAGAGATGCGAGAAAGATATTCGCAAGTAAATCATTTCAGTCTGCGTCAAAGAAGTTCTGAGATGATTTTAGTCGTTCAAAGGCTAATGTGGGACATTCAAGTAGAGATCGTGCTAGATCACATTCGAGCTTCAGAGCTCCAGCTACATCTGTTGCCAGTGTTGGAAATGTTTGATTCGATCGACCTGAATGTAATCAATGTGGTAAATGACATCCTAGAAATTATAGACTGTATGATTGGGCTTATTTTAAATGTGAATCTTTAGATCATTTTATTCGAGACTATCTCGAGTCTGTTGAGCAAGAAATTGTGCAAAATTCGAGACCGAGTAACACCTCAACTCGAGGTAGACCACCTAGTAATATGGGAAATGTGAATGGCAACCAGAGGGGAACTAAAGACATTGCTATTCAATCCGAGGCTCGCGCACCTACCAGTTCCTACACCGTCTGAGCTCATGAGGAAACTTCATCTCTATATGTGATTACAGGTACATTCACTCATTACGATACTTCTGTGATTACTTTGATAGATCCTGGATCAACACATTCGTATATATGCATGAATTTAGTATCTAGTAAGAAAAATTCCTGTAGAGTCTACTGAATTTGTGGTTAGAGTATCGAACCCCTAGGCACATGTGTTTTGGTTGATGAAGTCTAAAAGAATTGTCCATTAATGTTTCGAGACATTTGTTTTCTGGCTGATCTGATGCTATTACCTTTTGATGAGTTTGATATAATTTTGGGTATGGATTGGTTAACTTTGAATAATGTTGCTGTGAATTGCAAACATAAAACTATTGATTTGAGATGCAAGAATGATGAAATAGTCTGAGTTGAATCTAGTGACTTGAATGGGTTAGCGACTGTGATTTCGTCAATGAAAGCTTTGAGTATTTTGAAAAAGGGTTGTAAAGCTTACTTTGCCTATGTGATTGATTTGAAAGTAACATAAAAGAAAGTTGAATTAGTGCCTGTTGTCTATGAATTCCCTGATTTGTTTCTTGAAGAAGTTTTGGGATTACCTCTGATTTGAGAAGATGAATTTGGTATTGAATTAGTGGCCGGAACTACTCCGATTTCGATAGCTCTGTATAGAATAGCCCTGACCGAACTAAAAGAATTAAAGTCTTAGTTGCAAGAGTTGACCGATAAAGGGTTTGCTAGACCGAGTTTCTCACCTTAGGGTGCACAAGTTCTGTTTGTAAAAAAGAAAGACGATACGATGAGAATGTGCATTGATTATTGTCAATTGAACAAAGTGACTATCAAGAATAAGTACCCTCTACCTCGAATCAATGATTTGTTTGATCAATTGAAAGGAGCTACCGTGTTTCCAAAGATAGATTTGTAATCGGGCTACTACCAGTTACGAGTAAAAGATTTATGTAACACCCCTAACCCGTATCCGTCGCCAGACTAGGGCTAAAGGTATTACTGGACAAAACGGAACATTTAACATCATTTCATATTTATCATAGAATCAGAGATCAACCATCAATATAGAGTCCCTTATATAGGTCATCGGGACCTTAAAAATGCAGTAAAAAAGGGTTGGGACCAAACCGAGCTCATATAAATTTTTTCCAAACTTAAACATTTCTCAAAGTTGTACAGGTCACACGCTCGTGTGAATAGGCCATGTGCTTCACACGGCATTAGACACGCCCGTGAGTCTAGGCCATGTCAAAACAGGGCATAGATACTGACTTATACACACGGCCACAAGACACGCCCGTGTGCCCTAACCGTGGTCGTCACTGACTTAGGCCACACGGCAAGCCACACACCCGTGTGTCTTGGCCATGCTCGAGGCTGACTTACAATTGTAGGGTACCCCAGGGGACACAAGGCCTGCAACATAGTTGTGTGTCGCACATTGCTGAGACACACGCCCGTGTCTCTACCCGTGTGGACAAAAATAGGCCATTTGAATAGCCAACTTGCCACCCCAATTGGGTAAAACCTACAAGCACCAAACCAAGCATAATTGCACAACAATTTCCGCCAATTTCTATACCAAAACATACATTATTCATGTCTTTACAATATCAATAAATTCCAACTTCAACTCATCAATCAAATTATACCAAAACCTAAACTAAAATCATACCAAAACATATGTTTCAAAACTTACCAAAACTCATCAACATTGACCATTTCTTTTGGTCATACAAAACATACCATATAATTCATAATACCATACATACCATATAACATTTCCAACCATAAGTTCAAACATAAGCTAGCCATATCACATGTCATAATATATATACATTACATTACCTAACCAAAACACTTCTAGCTTATACATACCATACTTCAATACATACATTTTCAAAAGATACCAAATTTAGATTCAATAGTGTGGTGAAGATCCTTGATGATCCCCGAGCTCTCAGTAGCTTTGATATCTATAAAACAATACAAACACACATAAAGTAAGCTTTCAAAAGCTTAGTAAGCCATATACAAATAAACTTATCATTTAAAGCATATAAACAACATCAATTTACTTATACTTTGCAACCAAATACTAACAAAAATCTCAAATTCATATGCTTAGATCATAGATCATCATTTATACTTATACTTACCTTTCATTCTCAAACATAATATACAATGCAAACGTACCTAAATCGGATATAATTTCACAAAGTCATTAGTAGTCTTAGAATATCCGTTTCAACCATTCGAAAATGTAAGGATACACGAATAGCTCAGAAAGCATATACAATGCTAACGTCCCAGACGTGGTCTTACATATAATCAAACATCGATGCCACTGTCCCAGACAGGGTCTTACATGAAATCAGATACGATGCAAATGTCCCAGACATGGTCTTAAATGTAAAATAGAAGTCGATGCCAACGTCCCAGATGTGGTCTTGCACGATAACACATATCAAAAATCCTATGTCATGACATATGTATCCTAACTATTCCTAAGGTTCGTACGGCGCTTTTCGGATGTCGGGACTTAGTTGATACTTTCTCGAATATCTCATTTTCAACGAATATAATCATTCAACATTGTTCAAAGCATATAATCAACAATAATTCAATTCAAAATACATTTATTTCTATATCAACTTACCTCGTACGGATTCGGATGAATGGAATCAGCTACTCGACGACTTTAGACTTTTCCTAATCTAATTTCGTATTCTTTAATTCTCGATCTTTAATCAAGCTAGATGTTGGCCGAATGCTTCAAACATATAAACCCTATATTTTCTTCTTAAATTTCGGCAAAGTTGGAAGATAATGGCTTTATTATATGCTTTTGTTTTATTATAATAGGTTTATTACCTATTTATAAATTTAACCTTTGTTTAAACATATAATAAACATATATTCAATGGTCATTAATGTCCATTCATGCTTTCATTGGTCAAATTGCATCATAAGGACCTCACAATTAATAAGACAAATCATATAGGCACTTTTAACAAACAACAGTCAACTTTTACCTTTTATGCGATTAGGTCCTTTTATCAAATTGAGCACACAAACAATTAAATTTTCTTACGAATTTTTCACACATGCTAATTCACATATCATAAACACAAAAAATAATATTTAAATATTTTTTGGACTCAGATTTGTGCTGCCAAAACCACTATTCCGACTAGGGTCTAAACCGGACTCTTACAATTCTCCCCCTTAGAAATTTTCGTCCCCGAAAATCTTACCGTTGAACAGATTCAAATATTGTTGTCTCATAGCATCTTCAGGCTCCCATGTGGCCTCTTCAATATCGTGTCAATGCCACATAACTTTTACTAACGAAATTTTCTTATTTCATAGTTCTTTAACATCTCGAGCTAAGATACGAATCGGTTCCTCATCGTAAGTTATATCAAACTAAATCTCAATCTTAGACGGAAGAATCACATGCGAAGGACCGGATCTGTATCGTCGAAGCATCGATATGTGAAATACATCATGAATCATTTCTAGCTTTGGTGGCAAGAATAATCTATATGCTACAAGCCCAATTCGTTTAGTAATCCTATACGGCCCAATGAACCTCGGACTCAATTTGCCTTTTCTACCGAACTGAAGTACTTTCTTTCATGGAGATACTTTCAAAAACACTTTGTCGCCAATCTCAAATTCGATGTCTTTTCGTTTCAAATCCATATAAGATTTTTGACGATCAGAAGCTACTTTTAGACTATCTCGGATTACTTTTACTTTTTGTTCAGTCTCTTTTATCAAATCAACTCTACGAATCTTATTCTCACTGAGCTCAATCCAATACAAAGATGTATGACATTTACGACCATATAAGTCTTCGTACGGTGCCATTTTAATGCTCGATTGAAAACTATTATTATAAGCACATTCAATCAAAGGTAGATACTGTTCCCACGTACCTTCAAACTCAAGAATACAACATCTCAACATATCCTCGAGTATCTGGATAATCTGTTCGGATTGACCGTTCATTTGCTAATGAAAAGTAGTACTAAAATGCAATTTAGTACCCAAAGCATCTTGCAACTTCTTTCAGAATCGCGATGTGAATCTCTGATCTCTATCTGATACAATAGGTAATGGCACACCATGCAATCTTACAATATCGGAAATGTATAACTCAACTAATTTATCAAGTGAGTAATCGGATCGTACCAGAATAAAATGAACTAATTTTGTCAAACGATTAACTACAACCCAGATAGCATCTTTCTTTCTCGGACATAGGGGCAAACCCGAAACAAAGTCCATTGTCACTCGATCCCATTTCCACTCCGAAACCATAATCGGTTGTAACAAACCAGATGGCACCTAATGTTCAGCTTTAACTTGCTGACAGATCAAACATTTTGAAACAAAATCGGAGATATCTCTTTTCATTCCAGACCACTAGTAATGTTGTTTCAGATCATTATACATTTTCGTGCTACCCGGATGTACAGATAATCGACTACTATGAGCCTCACTCAAAATCATTTGAATTAACTCTAAATTTCTTGGGTCACAAATTCTATCTCAAAATCTCAGACAATCATCTTTATCAACTCTAAATTCTAAATTAGGCTCTAAATCACACTGAACTCGTTTGACTAAAATCTCATTATCAATCTTCTGAGCTTTGATAATCTGTTGTAAGAACAAAGGTCTTACTTTCAATTTAGCTAAAACTGAACCATCATCGGACAGAACCAAATGAGTATCCATCGTACGTAAAGTGAATAATGATTTTTGACTCAAAGCATTAGCAACAACATTTGCTTATCCCGGATGATAATCAATCACAAGTTCATAGTCTTTTAGCAGTTCTAACCATCTTCTCTGTCGTAGGTTCAAATCTTTCTGAATCATCAAATATTTCAGACTCTTATGATCAAAATATACATGACATTTTTCTCCGAATAGATAGTGGCGCCAAATTTTTAGAGCAAACACAATCGCAGCTAACTCAAGGTCATGTATCGAATAGTTCTTTTCATGCAGCTTCAATTGTGTAGAAGCATAAGCAACGACTTTACCTTCTTGCATTAAAACACACCTTAGTCTGATCAATGAAGCATCACTGTAAATCACAAATTCTTTACCTAATTCAGGTTGTACCAATACTGGAGCTTTAGTCAACAAAGTTTTCTACTGATCAATGTTGTTCTGACACTTTTCAGGCCACTCAAACTTCACATCTTTATAAAGCAGTTTCATTAACGGAGTTGCAATCATCGAAAAGCCTTTTACAAATTATCTATAATAACCAGCAAGTCCCAAAAAACTACAGACTTCAGAGACATTCCTCGGAGATTTCCAATCCAGAATAGCTGAAATCTTACTCGGATCAACTCGGGTTCCAGATGCTGATACAATATGACCCAGAAAACGAAACTCTCGTAACCAAAATTCACATTTGCTAAACTTCGCATACAACTATTTATCTCGCAGAGTTTGTAGCACTATTCTCAGATGCTCGGCATGTTCGGTTTCATCTCGTGAATAAATCAATATGTTATCAATGAATACGACAACAAATCAATCTAAATACTATCTGAAAATTCTATTCATTAAATCCATAAAGATAGCAGGTGCGTTAGTTAATCCGAAAGGCATAACTAAGAATTCATAATGTTCGTAACTTGTTCGGAAAGTAGTGTTTGGAATGTTTGAATCTTTCACTCGCAACTGATAATAGCCTGATCTCAAATCTATTTTAGAAAACACAGTAGCTCCTTTCAACTGATCAAACAAATCATCAATAGGGGGCAGAGGTTACTTATTCTTGATAGTCACTTTGTTCAACTGACGATAATTAATACACATTCTTATCGTACCATATTTCTTTTTCACAAACAGAATAGGATCACCCCAAGGTGAGAAACTCGGTCTAGCAAATCCTCTATCTATCAATTCTTGCAACTGAGATTTTAATTCTTTTAATTCGATCGGAGCCATTCTATACGGAGCTATCAAAATCGGAGTAGTACCAGGTACCAATTCAATGCAAAATTCAACTTCTCTAAACGGAGGTAGGCTTGGAAGTACTTCAAGAAACACATCAGGAAACTCATATACAACAGGCATTGATTCAACTTTCTTTTCTAATACTTTCGAATTGATCACAAAGGCAAAGTAGGCTTCACAACCCTTTCTCACGATACTCAAAGCTTTCATCGAAGATATCAAAGCAGGCAATCCATTCAAATCAGTAGATTCGATTCTGACTATTTCATCATTCTTGCATCTTAAATCAATAGTTTTCCGTTTGTAGTTCACAACAGCATCATGCAAAGTTAACCAATCGATACCTAGAATTATATCAAACTCATCAAAAGGTAACAACATCAAATCAGCCGAAAAACAAGTGTCTCGAAACATTAACGGGCACTTCTTGCAGACTTTATCAACCAAAACACATCTGCCTAGGGGGTTCAAAACTCTAATTACAAATTCAGTAGACTCTACAAGCAAAGTCTTATTGTTCACTAAGTTCATGCATATATACGAATGTGTTGATCCAAGATCTAACAAAGCAAGGATCTAACAAAGCAATCACAGAAGTATCATAAAGAGTAAATGTACCCGTAATCACGACTGGCGATAAAGCTTCTTTATGAGCTCGAATAGCATAGGCTCTGGCAGGTGCACGAGCCTCGATTCTAACGGTTATATCTTTTGTCCCTCTTTGACTACCACTTACATTTCCCGTATTTTTAGGAGGTCTACCTTGAGAAGTATTGCCACTCGGTCTCGAATTCTGCACATTTTCTTGCTCGACAGATTCAGGGCGATCATGGATAAAATGATCTAACCATCCACATCTGAAACAAGCCTGATCATACAGTCTACAATTACCGTGATGTCTTTTACCATAATGCTTGCACTCAAGGCGATAAGATTTAGCATTTCCAACACTAGTAATAGATGTAGCTGGAGCTTTGAAGTTTGAATGCGATCTTGTACGATCTCTACTCAAATGTCCCACATTAGCCTTTGAGCGGCTATTATCATCTTGAAATTTTCTTGATACAGACTGAAATGATTTGCCCGATGATCTCTTTCACACTTCTCTAGCTTCAGAATCAGATTTTCTTTTCTCTTTCCCGAGATCTTTAGCTTTACATGCTTGTTCAACAAGTACAACAAATTCTTTAACCTCGAGAATCCCAACTAACAAACAAATATCCTCATTCAAAACATCTTCAAATCTTTTACACATTATTGCTTCCGTAGATACACATTCAAGAGCATACTGACTCAGTCTTACAAATTCCTGCTCGTATTCTCTGACAAACATACGACCTTGTTTAAGCTTGAGAAACTCTTTACATTTTTGGTCGAAGAATCTATGACTGATGTATTTCTTTCAGAATTTAGCTTGGAAGAAATCCCAGGTGACTCGCTCACTCGGAACTACCGATATCAAAGTTTTTCACCAATGGTATGTCGTATCTCTCAAAAGTGAAACGGCACATTTTATACATTCTTCGGAATTCAAAGACAATTTATCAAACATTCTTATCGTGTTCTCTAACCAGAACTCAACCTTTTCAGCATCATCATTTTTTGTAGCTCGAAACTCTTCGGCTCCATACTTTCTAATCTTATCTACCGGAGGTTTACTAAACTGAACCAGATTCATTGATGGTATAGTAGGAGCTTGCAGAGAATTGACTGGGGGTGGAGGTTGTTGTACAGCCGGATTCGTTCTAATATATTGGCTAAACCAATCGTTCATCATTTGATAGAAGGCTTGTATAGCCTCGCCATCACGGCTACTCATAGCCGATCTAGAATCAGACGGTGCTGTCCCTTGCGTGGGAGCAGGCGCATTACTTTCAACATCGTCTGCTATGGCTCGATCGGGATCCATTTGCTATATAAAAGTACATTTCCATGTCAGGATTCATCACACTGTCGTAGTTCAAAAATATGACATGTATAGCTAGACTCACATACGCTATGGTAGTCCTAGAACTAACTAAACCATAGCTCTAATACCAACCAAATGTAACAGCCCTTACCCGTATCCGTTGCCAGACTAGGGTTAAAGGTATTACCCGACAAAACGGAACATTTAACATCATTTCATTATTATCATAGAATTAAAGATCAACCATCAATATAGAGTCCCTTATATAGGTCATCGGGACCTTAAAAATGCAGTAGAAAAAGGTCGGGACCAAACCATGCTCATATAAAAATTTTCAAAACTTAAACATTTCTCAAAGTTGTACAGGTCACACACCTGTGTGAACAGACCGTGTGCTTCACACGGTATTAGACACGCCCGTGTGTCTAGGCCATGTCAAAATAGGGCATAGATACTGACTTATACACACGGCCACAAGACACGCATGTGTGCACTAACCGTGGTTGTCACTTACTTAGGCCACACGGCTAGCCCCAACCCTATGTGTCTTGGCTGTGCTCGAGCCTGACTTACAATTATAAGGTACCCTAGGGGACACACGGCCGTGCAACATAGCCATGTGTCGCACACGGCTGAGACACACACCCGTGTCTTTGTCCGTGTGGACAAAAATAGGCCATTTGAATAGCCAACTTGCCACCCAAATTGGGTCAAACCTACAAGCACCAAACCAAGCATAATTGCACAAAAATTTCTGCCAATTTCTATACCAAAACAATATTATTCATGCCTTTACAATATCAATAAATTCCAACTTCAACTCATCAATCAAATTATACCAAAACCTAAACTAAAATCATACCAAAGCATATGTTTCAAAACTTACCAAAACTTATCAACATTGACCATTTCTTTTGGCCATTCAAAATAGACCATATAATTCATAATACCATACGTATCATATAACATTTCCAACTATAAGTTCAAACATAAGCTAGCCATATCACATGTCATAATATATATATTACATTACCTAACCAAAACACTTCTAGCTTATACATGCCATACTTCAATATATACATTTTCAAAAGATACCAAATTAAGATTCAATAGTGTTGTGAAGATCCTTGACAATCCTCGAGCTCTCAGTAGCTTCGATGTCTATAAAACAATACAAACACACACAAAGTAAGCTTTCAAAAGCTTAGTAAGCTATATACAAATAAAATTATCATTTAAAGCATATAAACAACATCAATTTACTTATACTTTATAACCAAATACTAACACAAATCTCATATTTATATGCTTAGATCATAGATCATCATTTATACTTATACTTACCTTTCATTCTCAAACATAATATTCAATGAAAACTTACCTGAATTGGATATGATTTCACAAAGTCATTAATAGTCTCGGAATGCCTATTTGAACCATTCAAAAATGTAAGAGTACGCGAATAGCTTAGAAAGCATATACAATGCCAACGTCCCAGACGTGGTCTTACATGGAGTCAAATATCGATGCCACTGTCCCAGATAGGGTCTTACACGAAATCAGATACGATGCAAATGTCCCAGACATGGTCTTACACATAAAACAGAAGTCGATGCCAATGACCCAGATGTGGTCTTACACGATAACACATATAAAAAATCCTATGTCATGACATATGTATCCTAACTATTCCTAAGGTTCGTACGGGGCTTTTCAGACGTCAAAACTTTGTCGATACTTTCTTGGATATCTCATTTTCAACGAATATAATCATTCAACATTATTCAAACCATATAATCAATAATAATTCAATTCAAAATACATTTATTTGTATATTGACTTACCTCGTATGGATTCAGATGGATGAAATCAACTACTCAACGACTTTAGACTTTCCCCGATCTAATTCTGTATTCTTTAATTCTCGATCTTTAATCAACCTAGATGTTGGCCGAATGCTTCAAACATTTAAACCTTATATTTTATTCTTCAATTTCGGTAAAGATGGAAGATAATGGCTTTATTATATGCTTTTGTTTTATTATAATAGGTTTATTTACCTATTTACAAATTTAACCTTTGTTTAAACATATAATAAACAAATATTCAATTGTCATTAATTTCAATTCATGCTTTCATTGGTCAAATTTCATCATAAGGACCTCACAATTAATAAACCAAATCAAATAGGCACTTTTAACAAACAACAGTCAACTTTTATATTTTACGCGATTAGGTCCTTTTATCAAATTGAGCACACAAACAATTAAATTTTCTTACGAAATTTTCACACATGCTAACTCACATATCCTAAACACAGAAAATAATATTTAAATATTTTTCAGACTCGAATTTGTGGTCCCGAAACCACTATTTTGACTAGGGTGTAAATTGGACTGTTACAATTCAGACATTCCAAAAACTGCATTTAAAGCGAGGTATGGCCACTATGAGTTCTTAGTTATGCCTTTCAGATTAACGAATGCACCTGCTATCTTTATGGATTTGATGAACATTATTTTCAAACCTTATTTAGATCGATTTGTTGTTGTATTCATTGATGACTTATTGATTTATTCACGTGATGAATCTGAGCATGCCGAGCATCTGAGAATAGTGCTAGAGACTTTGCAAGATAAGCAACTGTATGCAAAGTTTAGCAACTATGAATTTTGGTTACGAAAAGTCAGTTTTCTATATTGTGTCAACATTAGGTATCCGAGTTGACCCGGGCAAGATTTCAGCTATTTTGGATTGGAAGCCTCCGAAAAATGCTTCTAAAGTTCTCAATTTTTTGAGACTTTCCGGTTATTATAAGAGATTTGTGAAAGGCTTTTCGATGATCGTGACTCCGTTTACGAAACTGATTCAGAAAGATGTGAAATTTGATTGGTCAGAAAAATGTTAGAAAAGCTTTGATTAGTTGAAAGCCCTATTGACTGAAGCTCCGGTGTTAGTACAACCAGAGTCAGGTAAAGAATTTGTAATCTACAGTGATGCTTCATTGAACGGTCTGGGCTGCATTTTGATGCAGGAAGGCAAAGTCATAACCAATGCTTTGAGACAGTTAAAGCCACATGAAAAGAACTATCTAACACACGACCTTGAGTTAGTTGTGACCGTATTTGCTAAAGATTTGGCTTCACTATCTGTTTGGTGAGAAATATCATGTATATTCTGATCATAAGAGTTTGAAATATCTGATGACTCAGAAAGATCTGAATCTATGATAGAGAAGATGGCTAGAATTGTTAAAAGACTACGAGTTTGTTATTGATTACCATCCGCGAAAGGCCAATGTTGTTGTTGATGCTTTGAGCCAAAAATCATCGTTTGCTTTACGTACGATGAATGCTCATTTATTTTTGTCTAATGATGGTTTAGTTTTAGCTTAATTGAAAACCGTTGTTTTTACAACAGATTATTGATGCTCAAAAGGTTGATAATGAGATAATAGCAAAACGAGCTCAGTGTGATTTGAATTCAGATTCTAAATTTTGAGTTTATAATAACGATTATTTGAGATTCCAAGATCAAATTTGTGCTCTGAGAAATCTAGAATTAATTCAAATGATTTTGAACGAAGCTCACAACAGTTGTTTATTTGTGCATCCGAGTAGTACGAAAGTGTATAACGATCTAAAATAGCATTATTGGTGGCCTGGAATGAAGCGTGACATCTCTGACTTTGTTTCTAAATGTTTAATTTGTCAGCAAGTTAATGCTGAACATCAAGGGTCATCTAGATTGTTACAACTGATTATGATTTTGGAGTGGAAATGGGATAGAGTGACGATGGATTTTGTTTCGGGTTTGCCCCTATCTCCAAGAAAGAAAGATGCTATGTGGGTTTTGATTGACCGATTGATGAAATCAGCCTATTTTATTCAAGTACGATCTGATTACTTGCTTGATAAATTAGCTGAGTTATACATTTTCGATGTTGTAAGATTACACGGGGTACCATTGACTATCGTGTCAGATAGAGATCCGAGATTCACTTCACGGTTTTGGAAGAAACTACAAGAGGCTTTAGGTACAAAATTGCACTTCAGTACTGCTTTTCACCTGCAAACGGATGGTCAATCCAAGCGGATTATTCAGATTATTGAAAATATGTTGAGATGTTGCATTCTTGAGTTTGAAGGTACGTGGGAACAATATTTGCTTTGATTGAAGTGGCTTATAATAACAATTTTCAATCAAGCATTAAAATGGCACTGTATGAAGCTTTATATGGTCGCAAATGTTGTACACCTTTGTATTGGACTGAGCTCAGTGAGAATAAGATACACAGGGTTGACTTAATAAAAGAGACTGAACATAAAGTAAAAAAATTGGAGATAGTCTGAAAGCAGCATCTGATCGTCAAAAATCATATGCAGATCTGAAACGAAAAGATATTGAATTTAAGATCGATGACAAAGTGTTTCTGAAAGTATCTCCGTGGAAGAAAGTACTCCGATTTGGCAAAAAAGGCAAATTGAGTCCGAGGTTCATTGGGCCGTATGAGATTATCGAGCGTATCGGGCTAGTTGCATAAAGATTGTGGTTACCACTAGAGCTAGAAAAGATTCATAATGTATTCCACGTATCGATGCTTCGATGATATAGATCCGATCCATCACATGTGATTTCTCCATCTGAGATTGAGATTCAGTCTGATATGACTTATGAAGAAGAACCGATTCGTATTTTGGCTCGCGAGGTTAAAGAACTCAGAAACAAGAATATTTCATTAGTAAAAGTGATGTGGCATTGGCACAGTGTTGAAGAGGCTATGTGGGAGCCCGAAGATGCTATGAAACAACAATATCCGAATTTGTTTAACGGTAAGATTTTCGGGGACAAAAATCCTTAAGGGAGACAGTTGTAACAGTCTGGTATAAACCCTAGTCGCAATAGTGGTTTTGGGACCACAAATTCAAGTCAAAGAAATATTTTAATAATATTTTCCGTGTTTAAAATATGTGAATTAGTATGTGTGAAAATTTTGTGTGAAAATTTAATCGTATGTGTGTTTAATTTGATAAAAGGACCTAATCGCATAAAATGTAAAAGTTGCTTGCCATATGTTAAGTGTGTCTATTTGTCATGTCTTTGTAAATGAGAAGTCCTTGTATTGAGAATAGACCATTTGAATAATGGATGGACATAAATGCCTATGATTAATGAAATTTTATATGTTATTAATGAAGGGTAAAATGGTAAATGATAAATTAATATGTGTTAAATAAAAGAAAAACATAGATTAGTGTTATATTCATCTCATATTGCTAAAAATCAAAGGAAAATAAGAAAAAAAAAAGATTAAACTAGGGTTCAGCCATTGATTTCTTTGATTAAGGTATGAGTTTTGTTCTGTTCTTGATAATTTTTATGTTTTTGTGATCGTTGCTTAGTGTTCTATTAAGCCCATGTCTCAATTTCTGATTTTGTTGATGATTTTTAAATATGCCATTGATGAAATTGTGAGCTTTGTGATGTTAGTTGTTGGAAAATAAAAGATATGTGTTGGGTTGATATATTTTGTCTTTGAATTTTTTTATGAATTTGAGTAATTTGGCTAAGCATATGTTTAAAGAAATTTTGTATATTTTGTGATTTTTGTGATTAGGGACTAAAGTGTTAAAATGTGGAAATGGGAGGGCTAAATTGTAAAATGCCCTAAATATGTGTTCTTGGATTGATTTGAAAGAATGTGAGATTGAAAGAGTTAAATTTGAATATATTTAGATCAAGAACCCAAGAAATCAAAATTAGATCGGGGAAAGTCAAAAGTCATCGAGTAGTCGATTCCGTTCGATCAAATTCGTACGAGGTAAGTCTATATACAAATAAATGTATTATGAATTGAATTACTATTGATTATATGCTATTCAAATATGATGAATGATTATATGAGTTGAGAAATATGAGACATCTGAGAAAGTATCGACAAAGTTCGAACATGAGAAAAGCCCCGTATGAGCCATAGGAATAGTTAGGATACATATGGCAGGACATAGGATCCGATATGTGCTCTCGTGTAAGACCACATCTGGGACGTTGGCATCGACTTATGATTTACGTGTAAGACCACATCTAGGACGTTGGCATCGTATTTGATTTCGTGTAAGACCCTATCTGGGATAGTGATATCGGTATTTGATTACATGTAAGACCACGTCTGGGACGTTGGCATTGTACGAGCTTTTTAAGCTATTCGCGTATCCCTATGATTCTGAATGATTTAACGGGCATTCCAAAAAACAAGTGATTATATGAAATGTGTATCCAATTCAGGTACGTTTGAAATGTATACTATGTTTGAGAATAAAAGGTAAGTATATGTACAAGTGATGATATGTGTTATAAGTATGACAAAATATGCTATATGTGTAAATGAATTCGAATATATGTAATTTTTGATGTTTTCATGTTTTGAATGATAAGTTTATTTGTATATGGCTTACTAAGCTTTTGAAAGCTTACTCTGTGTGTTTTTCAACTATTTTATAGATATTGAAGCTACCGAGAGCTCAGGGATCGTCGAGGATCGTCACTATACTATCGAACCTTATTTCGGTACCTTTTGACAATGTGAATGTAAAAGTATGACATGTATAGGCTAGAAGTATTAAGATATGTTTTGTAATACATATACCATGCCATGTGATATGGTTAGATTGTGTTTGAACTTATGACTTGATTATGATATATGATATGTGATGCAAGTGTGTCATTATGATGTGCATTTGGTTGGCCAAAAGAAATGGTCAATTTGGTAAATTTTGATATGTGCCTATATTGGAATTTGGTAGGAATTTGGCATGAGGTTTGATTGTGTGATTAGTGATTATGAAACCTATGTTTTGGTATGATTTTAGCTTAGGGTTTGGGTGTGTTTCGGTATATATATTAAGTATGAAATTGATGAATAATGTTATGCCATGAATAGTATATGTTTTGGTTGAGAAGTTGTTGAGAATTTGGTACAAAATGATATGGATTTGATGCTTGTCGGGAGCACTCTTAAAAGGGTGGCAAAATGGCCTTGTAAATGGCTTATTTTTACCCACACAAGCAGAGACACGGGCGTGTGTCTCAGCCGTGTTGCTTGAGGGCCATTTCGAAATGAGCCTGGGTAGACCACACGGTCGCGTGCTAGACCGTGTGGCCAAGTCAGTTTCGACCATGGGCTAGACACAGGGGCGTGTGGTCAGCCATGTGACCAAGTAAGTAGCCTCCCTAATTTTCACACGGCTTGGCACACGAACGTGTCTTGTGGCCATGTAGACAAGTCAGTATGTATGCCCTATTTTGACATGGCTTAGACACACGGGCGTGTCTAAAGCCATGTGAAGCACACGGCCTGTTCACACGAGCGTGTGACCTGTACATTTTTGAAAAATGTTTAAGTTTTGAAAAATTTTGTATGAGCTCGATTTAGTCCCGACCCCTTTTTAATGCATGCTTAAGGTCTTGATGACCTATATAAGGGACTTTAGGTAAATGTTTGATTATGATTGTGGATGATGTACATGAATTGTTTGTTAAATGTTTCGATATGTCCGTTAATACCTTTTAACCCTAGTCTAGCGACGGATACGGGTTAGGGTTGTTGCAAGGTAAGCATTACATGCTTAGTAAGTTCGTATAACAGAAAGTAAACTTACTGGTCATTTTTAAACACCTAAACTCAATAAGCTATACTATCCATAAATTTTGGATAATTTTCCCTAAACACATGCACTCAATCAATAAGTTAGTCTCAAATAATACAAGATGCATAGATGAGCTCATCATATTATGTATGCATTCTATTTCATGTTTCTCATGTCCTATATATATATTTTATCCCTTGAATTACTGAATTCCCGATGGATGTTTCATCCATCAATTCATATTCAGTAGCACCTTCTTGGTACACTCTCGAGCCACATATCCTACAGCAGAATTACCAGTCCAGACTAAATTCTAGCTGTACCATACACTCTAAGGGCTTTGTTGGATTACTAGTCCAAGTTAAATCCTTTATATGACAAAGAATTTCGTATAGAGTCAAATCTGGATTACCAATCCAGGCAAAATCCAGCCAATTAGGATTACCAGTCCAGGCTAAATCCTAATTGAAACACATTTTATAGGCTCATTTTGGGATTACCCGTCCTGGCTAAATCCTTTCTGGAACACATGCAGGATTCCATTTTGTTTAAGGAATAACCTAACCATCAAAATTCAAAAATTCAAAAGGATTACAATCCCTTTTCATTCCACACAACAATTATAATCAATATATTTATATATTCTATTAAGTTACACGAACTTACCTTGATGATGTTTCGATTTTGAATTCTGATTATTGCAAACCTTTTGTTTTCCACGGTCTACTTTTGGGATTGGTCTTTCCGAGTCCGTAACACCCCTTATCCATATCCGAGGCCGGAACATGGTACGAGGCATTACCAGACTTAAAGATTCACGAACGTGCAAAACCAGGCCATAAAATTCCATTCAAATTTAAATCTTTTCAATTTCTATCTTAAAGTCCCTTATATGGGCCCATGAGGCATTAAACATGCTTTGAAAGTAGTTAAGAACTAAATCGGGAGCTTTGGAAAGTTCAGGAAAATTTATAAAATTTTTCCATGAAGCAGAGTCATACGCCCGTGTGCCCTCACACGCCCATGTCCTCAGGCCGTGTAATTCTCTGACTATGACGCCATCATGCAAAATGAATCACATGGCCAAGCCACACGCCCGTGTGCTAGGTTGTGTCCTCCACACGACTGAGAAACATGTCCGTGTCTCTGCCCGTGTAGCCAACACTTATGCTATTTTCCAAGCCTTTTGTTGTCCTTAACTCTCTCCCATACTTAAACACATCATAGGCACAATTATAACATCAACTTAATGGTTAATCATCCTTTAGTAAAATTCAATTAAAGCATTTGCATGTTGTCATACAAGTGTTTATCACATATACTCATGTTACACCAAGTTGGGCTTACCAACCCACACTCAATAGTCTTATCATATTGATGACCATTTTTACCAATTAACCATAATATTTTACCCAACACTTAATCTCTACTTATTCAACAATGTTCATGTTCAATCATTATCAACTTATTACCATGCCACACATTTATTCCATGGCCATGACAAACTTTAATGGTCCTAGGGAATTCATCAAGTACATATGCCTTATACTACCCATTCATAGTAATAAGCATAGTCACAACACAAGGTATTAACACATTGCATGGATAAATAGGCTTACAAGCCATAACCATTATAAGCCACATCTCATGGCTATATACAGTAAATCAATATCTATATACCAATACCTTTGGCTAATCATAATAACATCTATCATAAAAACTAAGTCCCTATACATGCCACTCACTTGTGTACGCTTAACTTATACATATTAACACTCTAAAGGTGACTGCTTGATAGTGTGATGCTACCTTCGACGATTTCCAACCCCAAGCCAACCTGACAACACTAAAGAAATGGAGAGGAGGGAGTAAGCTTAAAGCTTAGTAAGTCCATATGAAAATAGTAATTAATATGCCAACATGTTTCTCAAGGTAATACAACCATAATTATACTTTTACTTATATTCTAGTCATGATGTTTTCTCAAGTCATAGTTACCAATTTATTTATATCTAGAGCTACGGAGCTCCAAATTTAGATCCGTTAATTTTTCCTAAAACTAGACTCAAATATCTTCTTACCATAAAATTTTTAGAATTTTTGGTCTAGCCAATAAGTACATTTTATTTTTTAAAGTTACCCCTAAAAATATCCCATCAGATGAGATTCCTTTGCTTACATCGTTTCCTTTATCTGAAATTAGATTCGATAAGCTTTAATTTCATATTTTATTTAGCCTCTAAATCAATTTCCACTATTTTTGGTGAATTTTCCAATTCGGACCACTACAATTGTCCTAATATGTCTTAGTGCAACATAATGATAGCCATCACAAATCTGTCATAGAAATTATTCTCATATATATCACTCATTCATTTGCAGCCTTATCACAAGTCCATTTCATTTCATATGTCAAACACATGCTCATGGGTTTCGAGTACGTACCTGTGCTATCTCTTAGTACAACCACTCATCCAAACAGGACAATCATATGCATCATACTAGTATCAACTAAGCATAGATGAGTTTATCATTTCAAGTATTTCCATTCCATTTCTCATATTAATCCCGTTGAATTCCTCGAAATCTCGATGAATATCCTATTTACTGTCAAATCATGCAAGTGATCATTATCAAGTATGCACTCCCGCGAACCACACTCTTACGACAGGATTACTAGTCCAAGTTAAATCCCCCGTAACATAAATTTAAGGAGTATTGTCGGGATTACCATTTCATGTTAAATCCCTTTCAATGATAATTACTCCAATAAGCTCGGATCTGAATTACTAGTCCAGGCTAATTTCAGTCCTTAATCGTATTACCCATCCGGGCTAAATCCATAATGCACACATATTCCTCGGGAGGTTTGATCACTTAAAGAACACCCGTCCGGGCTGGATCTTTACTATACTGAGATCATCGGATTACCCATCCGGGCTAAATCCCTTTCTGCAACACATGCAGTATCTCATGTCATGTAAGCAAGAATTTATCCATTGGATCTCCCTTTTTATTCAACCAAGACAATTATCATCCTTTTCATTCTTTCACAAGTTATCCAACTTAATAACACATCATGTTATATCAAACTCTCAATATATTTAGCTATTATATAGCATGCCATCAATGATTGAACCATCAAACATTTCATGTGCTACTAGTCATATATCATTGTTCTCACAAATTTTATATACCATTCTTTCATCACTTTTCAACATATTAAATCATGCCATTCGTGCAATAATAATATAGAATTTTCAATTCAAACATAGCATTGCAATATTATTGATATACGAACTTACCTTGGCACCAAAATAGCAAAAAAGAACCTAACCGTCGATTTTCCATTTTTCACCCGATCTAGGTCCAATCCTCATTTTTGTCTATAATATCACATATAGTCTAATTATTAGTCACATTATTTAATGTGATCCAAAAATATATTTTGGAAAAATTACGTTTGCCCCTAAACTTTGTCAAAATTACACTTTTGACCCTAGGCTCGTAAAATAATTTTTATTCAATTTTCCCACTCTATAGGCCTAGCCGAACCATTTTCATAACTGTAGAAAACTACAATTCTCATCAAAACACCCTTTTATACCATTTTTACAACTTTTACAAAATGGTCATTTTGGACGTTTTAATCAAAAATCGCTTAGTAAAAGTCGTTTATTTAACATCCAACACTAATTTTCTACCATTAGACATCAAAATGCATGCATGTCGCACATGGGTCAATTTTTAAACATGAACCCTAGCTTAAAATATGGGTAGAAATGAGTAGATCATGTTATCGGGACTACAAAAATGCAAAGAACATTAAAAACGGGGCTCGAGATCACTTCCTATGGAGCTTGGAAGTTTGAAAACCCTAACCATGGCTTCCTCCTTGCTACATTCAGCAAAACAGGAAGATGGACAAGGGTTTTTGGCTTTTATTTTGTCTTTTAGTCCATTTAATTACCAATTTACCAAAATGCCCTTTTTACTCATCTTTGAAATTTTACCCTTCCATGTCCATTTTTGTCCAAGAAATTATCCAATGGTCTAAATACCATTTAAGGACCTCCAATTTAAAATTTCATAATAATTAGACACTTCGAACATGTAGAACTCAACTTTTGCACTTTTTACAATTTAGTCTTTTTGACTAAATTAAGTGCCCAAACGTCAAAATTTTCGAATGCAATTTTCACAAAATCTTTCCATGAATTTGTAGACCATAAAAATAAAATAAAAATAATCTTTCTTACGTCAAATTTGTGGTCTAAAAACCACTGTTCAGACTAGGCCCTAATTCGGGATGTTACAGAGTCTATATAAGCAATTTAAATTATTAATGTATCACTTTCATCAATTTCAGCCCAAAAATTCACTCCATGGCAAATTACCTTTTTACCCCTAACTTTGTACATTTTTACACTTTGGTCCCTAGGCTCGTAAAATGAAATGCATGCATTTTTCTTGGTTACCTAAACCTAGCCGAATCATGTACTAGCTCATAGCAGCCCACATTTTTTTTATTACACATATCTCCTACTCATTTTACAACTTTTTACAAACAAGTCCTTTTTAGGTGTTTTCATGGAAAACCACTTAGCAAAAGATGTTTATCTAATACCAAACTTTCATATTCCTCCATTAAACATCAAAGAACATGCATGTCACATATGGGTAAGTTTTTGAACATAAACCCTAACTCAAAGTATGGGTAAAAATAGATAGATTAAGCTTCAAGTGTCTAAAAAATGCAAAGAACATTAAAAGCGGGGCTAGGGAGCACTTACAATAAAACTTGAAATGTTGAAAACCCTAGCTATGGAGACTCCCAAATTTTCGGCACCCTTAGAGAAGATGGACAACATTTTTGCTTGATTTTTCCCTTTTTATTCTTTAATTAACCAAATGACCAAAATGCCTTTTTTACTAAACATTGAATTTTTATCCATGCATGCCTATTTTTGTCCAAACTTTTAGAACTTGGTCAAATTACTATTTAAGGACCTCTAATTAATGATCCAACTCAATTCCATGCTAAAAGCTTCTAGAACTCAAGTTTTGCAGCTTATTCAATTTAGTACCTAAAAATAAAATGGGCATCTTAGGCATAGAATTTTTTCATGAAATTTTCACACAAGTATGCATTCATATCCTAAACCTCATAATAATCATAAAATAATTATTTCTACTTTGGATTTGTGGTCTTGAAACCACTGTTCTGACTAGGCCCTAAGTTAGGATGTTACATCTCAAGCCAAGACTCAGCTCTTTCAGCATCATCATCAACGGTAGCTCGGAACTCCTCAGCACCGTGCTTACGAATCTTATCCACTGGCGGCTTACTCAATCGAATCGAATCTATCACTTGTGGCACAACTGGGACTTATCGAGGAATAGGTGGGGGTGGAGGTTACTGAGCAGTCAGATTCATTCGAACGAACTTCGTGAACCACTCACTTATCATTTGGAAGAAGGCTTGCTTAGGCTTTCCCCCTTGGCTACTCAAAATAGGCCTAGAATCAACCGGTGCTGCCCCTTGAATGGGAGTGAGTGCATTACTTTCCACATCATCAGCTATTGCTTATTTGGGATCCATTTTCTATATAAAAACACATTTTAACTATCAGGAATTATCACACAATCACAGTTTATATATATGGCATGTATAGTTAGACTCTCACACGCTATGTTAGTCCTAGAATTGACTAAACCGTAGCTTTGATAATAATTAAATGTAATACCCCTAACCCATATCCGTCACCAGAATAGGGTTATGAGGCATTACTAATTAATACACATTGTTCATATACATAACATATTCACTCATACTCACAATCCATTCATATCAATCACATTGTCCCTTATAAGGTCCTATGAGACCTTAAAACATACTTAAACGGGGTTCAGGACTAAATCGATAACATTTACAAGCTTTAAAAAACTTAAAAAATTTTCTTTAATTACAAGGTCACACGCCCATGTGAACAGGCCATGTGCCTCACACGGCTATCAGACACGCCCGTGTCATAGGCCTTGTAAAAATAGGGCATACATACTGACTTGCACCACACGGCTGGAGACACGCCTGTGTGCCATGGCCTTGGGAAAACTAGGGAGGTTACTGACTTGGGTCACACGGCCGATCACGTGCCCATGTGTCTAGCCCGTGTACCCTTCGAAATGGCCACACACGCTCGTGTGCTAGGCCATGTGTCATTTAAGGGTATACTGACTTATATCACTCGACCAGTAACACACCCATGCGCGAACCCGTGTGATACACACGGCCAATAAACACGCTCGTGTGTCTAGACCGTGCCAAACCTGTTGGATATACTGACTTAATTCGTAGGGCTACCCTAGGGGACACACGACCGTGTAACATGACCGTGTGTCGCACACGGCTGAGACACACGCCTGTGTCTCTGCTTGTGTGGACAAAAATAGGCATTTGAAAAGCCAATTTGCCACCCTACTCTCATGTACACAAAGCAACCCAAATTGTTACTAATTCAACACATAAATAAGCAACCTAAACATGCCCATTTCATACATATGTCATGTCATCTATATTCAACCATATCAACTACTTAATTTCATATTCAAAAACATACCAAATTCAAGTGCCAGAATCATCACAATTTACATATTTCCTAAATGAATTTTCTCACCTTTTAATCAACCAATTCATGCTTCTCAAACATACCAATTCATCATCTATAAATCATATCAAAATATACCATTTTTCAAGCATTAATATATCAACTAATAACTAACCAAATGAGCAACCACTTAGCCATACTAACAACCACGGCAAACATGCCAAAACATATGGTAACTTATAAACATGACATATATCACTTGCCAACATATAAATCAACCAACTCAAATGGCCATACACATCATCATTTACAAGCAAAATCTCATGGCTAATATCATAACTCAAAACATACCAAAATGACACCAGCCTATACATGCCATATACCATATATATAAAGATTCAAAAGTACTGACGAGATGATCGATAGTGTGATGACGTTTCCCAATGATCCCCGAGTCTGAGCTAGCTTCGATAATCTATAAAACAGGAAAAGAACACACAAAGTAAGCTTTAAAATCTTAGTAAGCCATATACAAATAAAGTCATCACATAGACATTTACATATCAATTCAAATATATTTAACATAGCTAATATCATTCAAATTCACAAACCTTTCCATTGAATTTATATTCAATGTATTAATCAAGTTCACCAAATATTTCCCCTTTTCAATACTCGTATAAATTTCATAGGTACCTGAGTCACTTAGCTCATTCAAATATTTTTTATCAACTTGACTTTCCCATTGAGCCATTCGAAATCGTTAAGGATACTCGAAAATCACATAAGCTCGTACAATGCCATATCCCAGATATGGTCTTACATGCTATCACATATCGATGCCACTATCCCAGACAGGGTCTTACACGAAATCGATTAACGCCAATTTCCTAGACATGGTCTTATACATAATCTAAATACAATGCCAATATCCTAGACATGGTCTTTGGAACGACGGAAATGTGCAAGTGTACACAATCGCAACAAGTAATAAAGTGACAAGTAAATGCCGAGTTATCGTACCCACAGGGACTGTGAAAAGAATTTTTTAGGAATGCAATTTAAAACACTTTGGTGAAGGAAAATATTTTGTTTAAAGAGGGTGATTAAAAACTTAAGAAAATAACTAATAAAAATAAATAAAAATGAAGTAAAAAGTTTTAATGCACGATTTCAAAATAAGATTTAATCAAGATGATATAATTGTGTTGGATTAATTACACTTCTTATCTTAGAATTATTAAACTTATTTTTATATTGTTAAGAATAAAACCATGGCAACTCGGTAATTTGCTAACATATAAACATACTTACATACCAAAATCCATTCATCTCTTGACATATCCCTATGTCAATTCAACCGACTAAATAGATTCTAGTAAGCAAACATGTTATTGTACATACATACTCATTAAACTGAACTAATCTCTTGCATATCCCTATGTCAATTCAAACGATTAATTAAATCTAATAAGCATATAAAAGACTATATGAGGTAACAAGGTATCCCTACCTTGAAACAGTTTAATTACAATAATCTTGCACGTTATGCAAGGCAATAACATCACCAGATACATTGCTAATTTAACCTTTAGCTACCTCAGAAGAATAAACATGCACTGTTAAGTACTGTGTCAATTAATTACAATTTCAATCTGTTTAAATAATTAATTCATTAGTTACCTTACAGTCATAACGCAAGAATAACTTAGGTTAATCAAGCATTTTACCGAGGCCTACAACAACATAAACACAATTTTAACAATTTAAGAAGACAAAATGCAATCAACCCAACACGAATTAAATTCAAGCTAAGCTAATTAAATTAACCATTCTGACAACATGAATACTCAGAGATATGTTCATCATAACAACAACAAAAATTAAAGAGGTAGGGAACAAGAATAAAATCTGATGGTTTTTTGAGGCTTGACTAGGTTACTCCGTTCTTCCTTCTTGTTGTCCTCGCCAGTCAAGGATTTGATGAGCACTCAATTACTGCTCCAAAATGGTTGAAGAAAACCCCTTTTACAAGGGAAGAAATCGGCACAAAAGCAAGGGAATTGGAATGGAAAAAATGAGAGAAAAAGTGAGAGAGGAGAGAAGTGTTGTGAAATGAATGAGGAATGAATGAGATGCTTTGAATGATCTACCAAGGGGGGCTTTTATAGCTGAGTGTGGCAGCTGAAATTTGCTAAAAATAGCAGCCAAAGAGTCACCCCTTGGCCGGCCACCTATGTGGCAAAGTTGATGCTTTCAACTTTGCTAAAAATGGCTTAAGGCAAATCCAAAAATCCACCAATTGTGGAGGGGTTTGAATGCAACTTTGACAAGACTTCAAGGGCTTCTTTGCAAGCTTAATTAGTCAGCTAATAAGCTGATTTGGGTCAGCATATGGATGGTTTTGGGCTGCCTAATCCTTGGCCAGTTCAGTTCAATCGGTTCGATTCAACTACACCACTTTTTCCATAATTAATTGATAATAATTTATTTAGCCCAAACTAAATTGGGTATATATTAAAATTAATTATATTATGAATTAATATACATAACTAGACTGTCTTAGGCTGGAAATTAATTTTCCTCGATACTTCAAATTACTTCTCGATTTTGTGCTTCAGCAGTGTCTGCCGAGCCACTTTTCACCCTTTGCGCAATTCTGTTGAAAATAACCAAAATTAATTAATAAATTAACTAAAATTCATCATGTTCATATTTTAAGTACAATTTAATTATTTTATAAAAATTAATTATTTTTCGACACGAATTTAATCAAAATGGTGTGATTTTAAGTTAAAAAAGGCATGTAAAAATGCATAAATTTTCGTGTTTCCAATCTTACATGTAATCACATCTCAATATCCTAATCTCATGACATTCATATCCTATACTATTCCTAAGGTTCGTTCAGGACTTTTGGATGTCGTAACTTCGTTGATTCATGCTCGTATTTTCTTATTCGACATTCATAGCAATTCAATGATAATAAAACATATATAATTCATTTCAAAGACATTTATTTACATATGAACTTACCTTGTAGTTGGAAATAACGGATGGGGTCGATTATTCGATAACTTTTGAGTTCCCCCGATCTAGATCCGATTTCTTTTTTTAGGGTCTGTATGTATTCAAAATTAATCCACTTAATCATCAACTCAATCAATTTCATCCACAAACACATAATTTAGCTAAGTTGCACTTTGGCCCTAAACTTTCACATTTCTTACAATTTAGTCCTTATTTCAAAAAATCACAAATTACACAATTTCTTTCTAATTTCATGCTAGCCGAATTTTCATAGTATACATATTAGCCCATATTTATCATTTATTCATACATTTAACCACACATTTTCCTCTTTTCACAAATTAATCCCTTTTATGCAATATCACTAAAAATCACTTTATAAAACATAATAATCTATCAACAAATACTCATTTTCCATCATCAAACATCCAAGAACTCAAGCATTCATCAATGGAAACTTTCAAAATCCTCAACACTTTCAAAAATTGAAACATGGGCTAGCTAGAACACAAAGCAACGATCACAAAAACATAGAAATCATCAAAAAACGAGCTCAAAACATACCTTAATCAAGCTAGATTAGTGCCAAGCCCTAAATGCTGTCCAAAGCTTTATTTTCTTTGTATATTCGGCCAAGAAGAAAGAAAATAAGCTAAATTTTGGCTTTTTTAAATTAAATTAACCTTAATAACCAAATTACTATTTTACCCTTAATTAAAACATTAACTAAACATTTAATGGTTGGCCATTTATGTCAAATTCCACTAATCATGGTCTAATTACAAGATAAGGACCTTTCATTTAATAAGCCATGACAATTAAGCACTTTTAACAAGTGGAATTTAACTTTTGCATTTTACGCGATTTAGTCCTTTTTCTTAAATTGAGCTATTAAACGATAAAATTAGCTCATGAAACTTTCACACATATATATTCACATGCTATAAACATAAAAAATAATATTAAAATAATTTTATGACCTCAAATTTGTAATTCCAAAACCACTATTTAGATTTTACAAAAATTGAGCTGTTACAACACGCTTGTGTCCTCAGCTCGTGTAACTCTCTATTTATGATGTCATCAACAAAATAGGGTCACACGACCAAGTTACACGCCTGTGTGCTTAGGCCGTGTGGCGATTAAATTCCAAAAATTTAGGTACAGACTTCACACAGCCTGGGCACACGCCCATGTCTTAAGGTCATGTCCTTCACACGGCTGAGACACACGGTCGTGTCTCTGCCTGTGTATTTAATACTGGGCATTCTATTTTACCTAATTAGGGTGCAGGGACACACGGCCAGATCACACGTCCATGGGGCAAACCGTGTGTCACACACGATCTAGACACACGCCCGTCTACCTACCCGTGTGGACAACTTTGAGGCTATTTTCCAAGCCTTTTGTCACCTTCAATAACACATGCACACTTACACATCTCAATGACATCCTACATGGCATAAATGAGCACTTATACATTCATAAATATGGCTTATGCATATCAACTTCTTATCAATTTATACTTGTTTAAGACTTCATATTTTATTTATACCAAGCTTACCAAATCACATGCAATATGAGACATCAATTTACTTCCATTTCATACATTCATGCCTTAGTTGTTATTATGCCATTTACTCACATTTCCATCATCAAACATCCATGATCGTATCCACAATTCATCTATGCTAAATGAATTTAACGACATCATGAGTGACCTTAGTACATGCATGCATATATGAATAGCATTACATCCCCATAATTAATATGGGCCATATCTCATGGCCATATACAAAATGAATCATCAAATCATTATAAGCCAACACATTTTGCTAAACCAATAAGACATATAACAAAAATAGGAAGTCCCTATACTTGCCATACTCAAAATACTTGAGTTCACTATACCCAAAACATTAGTTTGATAGTGTGAATTTGTAATAATCTGGTTTAGACTCTTGTCAGAATAGTGGTTTCGGCACCACAAATCAGAGTAAAAAAATGTTTAAATATTAATTTCCTTGTTTATGATGTGTGAATTAGCATGTGTGAAAGTTTCGTCTGAAAATTTAATTGTTTGTGTGTTTAATTTTGAAAAAGAACCGAATCGCATAAAATGTAAAAGCTGTGTACTAGATGTTAAAAGTGCCTATTTGACTTGGTTTTATAATTATGAGATCCTTATGTGGTTATTTGACCAAATTTATGATTAAATGACATTAATGGACATTAGTTGATGGCATATTAATGTTTTAATGCAAGGGTAAATTGGTAAATTGCATATTTAAGTAATATTATTATAACAAAACATGAAAAATAAGGTCATTATGTATGTTAATCCACTGAAAATAGAAAATAAAACCTATGTTTGGAGAGCTTTAAGTTTAGGCACACACAAGGCTTAATTAAGGTATGAGTTTTGTTCGGTTTTTGATAATTTCTACGTTTTTGTAATCGTTGTTTCATATACTATCAAACCCATGCCTCAATTTTTTATTTTGATGATGATTTTGAAATGTGCCATTGATGAAACTATGAGCTTTGTGATGTTAGTTTATGAATTATGAGAGCTTGATGTTGGGTTTACATATTTTATCTTTGAATTTTTGATGAAATTGAATATTATGAGTTAAATTGTAAAAATGTTATTTTGAGGGACTAAAATGTAAAATAAATGAAATGTATAGACTTGTATGAGAGCTAGGAGAATTCGGCCAAGCATGAGTATAAGCAAATTATGTGTATTTTGTGATTTTGTGATTTAGGGACTAAAGTGTCAAAAATGTGAATATGTGAGGGCTAGTTTGCAAAGTGCCCTAAATATATGTCTATGGATTGTTTTGAATGATTTGGTGAATAAAAGGGTTAATTTTGAATACATATAGATCAAGAAAAGACGAATTCAGACTTAGGCCAAGGGAAGTCGAAGATTGTAGAGTAAACAGTCGGAGCCGACAATTTCAAGTACAAGGTAAGTTGGTACTTATATCCAGAGCTACAGAACTCCAAATTAAGATCTGTTAATTTTCACAAAATTTAGACTCACATATATTTCTATCATAAAATTTTCAGAATTTTTGGTTTAGTCAATAAGTACAGTTTATTCATTAAATTCACCCTTATTTTGTTGTCTGACAGTTCCGACTTCTCTTCACTAAGAATTAATTATCTCATGGTACAAAACTCAAATAATGTTCCCATATATTTCTATTGAAAATAGACTCATTAAGGATTTTAGGCATATAAATTATAACCCATAATTATATTTGTACAATTTTTAATGATTTTTCCAAGTTCAAATAGAGGATTCTAAAATCATTCTGACTCTATCTCACAAAAATTCAAATATCTCATAATATGAAATTCTTTGGCTTACACTGGTTCGTTTATATAAAAGTAGACTCAATAATCTTTAACTTCATATCTTATTCAACCTCTAATTCAATTTTCACCATTTGTGGTGATTTTTCAAAGTCACACAACTGCTGCTGTCCAAAACTATTTTATTACAAATTTCACTCTTACATAATCTCACTAACTCCATTTCCCCTTAACGAAGGTTCGATCAACTATCGAGCACATTACTCATAAATTTTCACACGCATATACCTGCACTTATTCATTACATAGTCATATCCAATTACACTAGTCATTACATGATCACATGTATTTTCACTTAGTCAATTTCCCGTTAAACTCATTGGAATAATAATAGATACACGGTGGCCTGCACATATTATCACCCTTGTAGCCGAAGCTATCTGGTGCACATAGTAGCCTACATTTAGTACTACATCTGTGACCAAAACCATCTCTTACACATAGTGGCCTGCACTTAGTACCACGTATGTGATCGAAGCTATCGGGTACGCATAGTAGCCTGCACTTAGTACTACACATGCGACCTAACCATCTAGTACACGTAGTAACCTGCACTTAGTACTACACACGTGACCTAAAACCATCTTAAACACATAGTAGCCTACACATAGTACTACACATGTGTTCTCACAACAGATCATTCGTATATTTTCTATTCCGAAGGTCCAACAGAGAAATTCCTCACTTTTTAACATTTTACCAATTCATCCATAATCAATTTCAGTTCATAATTTACATCAAGTGATCATTCAATATACAACCACATCTTATTTAATAACAAAATATTATATCATAAGTAAAAATGATATCTTATTTACATACAAACTTACTCATTTCATTTAAATGTCATTTTCTATTAAATTTCCATTAACATCAAATCAATACAATCATAGCAAGATATATTTCATGTATAACAATAATAAGATGAATAACATGCTTATTAAATCACACGAACTTATCTCGGCACCAAAATAGCAAAAAAGAACCTAACCGTCGATTTTCCATTTTTCACCTGATCTAGGTCCAATCCTTGTTTTCCTTGTTCTATAATATCACATTTAGTCTAATTATTAGTCACATTATTTAATGTGATCCAAAAATCATATTTTGGAAAAATTACGTTTTTGCCCTTAAATTTTGTCAAAATTACACTTTTGCCCCTAGGCTCGTAAAATGATTTTTATTCAATTTTTTTGCACTTTAAGCCTAGCTGAACCATTTTCATAACTATATCAGCCCACAATTTCCACTAAATCACACTTTTATGATAAATTTTATAACTTTTACAATTTAGTCCTTTTTAGCGTTTTCACCGAAAACTACTTAGTAAAAGTTGTTTCTTCAACCATAAACATGCATAATCTACCATTAAACATCAAAATAAAAAAAATTATAACATGGTTCAAACCCTAGACCTTCATCATAACTCAAATAAACGGTAGAAATAGGTAGATCTTGTTACGAGGATTTCAAAAAAGTAAAAATCATTAAAATTAGGGCTAGAACGGACTTACAATCGAGCTTGGATGCTTGAAAAACCATAGCTATGTCTTCTACATGTAATTTTCAGCCATGGGGTTGAAGATGGACAAAATTTGGCTTTTAATTTTGTTTTTAATTCATTTTAATTACTAAATGACCAAAACGCCCCTAACTTAAAAATATTCTATTTCACCCATTTCATGCCCATTTTTGTCCAAAAAATTAACCAATGGTCTAATTACCAATTAAGGACCTCCAATTTAAAATTTCATAACAATTGGACACCTGTAGCATGTAGAACTCTACTTTTGCACTTTTACGATTTAGTCCTTTTGACTAAATTGAGTGCCCAAACGTCAAATTATTCAGACGAAATTTTCAAAAAAAAATTCCATAGAATTTTAGACCATAAAAATATAATAAAAATGAATCTTCTTACGTCAGATTTGTGGTCTCGAAACCTCTATTCTGACTAAGCCCAAAATCGGGATGTTACATGGGTCGGTGTGGCGGAGGCTCAGCGGTGGCCACGTGTTCGAGAACTATTGTACTTGGGAAATTATGGTCTAAATTATAATTCTAGTTTTATTTGAGATTTTGTAATTTTTGGGACTCTCTCCAGACTATCGGTTTTATGTTGGTTCTGGACGTGTTATTCACTCTTTCATTGTGATGCATAACGAAAAATAAGATTTTACGAAAACAAATGTTTTTCTATAAAAACACAAACTGGATTTCTAAATCATAATGGTTTTAATACTTTCACCGTAAATTATGTTTTGGCAAACAAACGAATATGAGCTATAGAACTTGAATGATTTGACGAGATGAGTTGTTTTCAAAACCCTACCTTGTGACATTTCCAGATTCGAGCATAACGTCTAGGCTGGGTTTGGGGTGTTACAAAACTTTGGAAATCTTTCATAGTTTTGAAAACGAAGATACATGCTAGCTGGACCTACTTAAAACGATCTCAAAAACATAAAAATTACAAAAAAGAGCTTAAAAATCATACCAAATAATGGGCCGAATGTGGAAATATTTGAAACCCTTTTTCTTTCTTTTTCTTATGGCCAAATGAAGAAAATGATGAATATATCATCTTTTATTTTTTATATTATATATTATGATTTTAAGTTAATAATTATGATTAATTAATTAAGGTTTAAACTTAAACATGATTAGCAAAATTGGTGGGATACAATTGGCATCGACTATTGTTTGGTGGTTTAAGAAAGGCCCAATTGCTCATTTAGTCTTTTAATTAATTAAATATCCATAATGATTAACTTTTACAACTTTTACAATTTAGTCCTTGTAGCTTAATTAATCATCAATTCGGAAAAAAATTACTATCTCAAAATTCAATTCACCAATATAACAACTCCATAAATATTTAATAAAAATATTTATAGGCTTGGTTTATGAAAATGAGGTCCCAATACCTCATTTTTCAACACCATTGACTTTCGGTACAGATCACTTGTACCTTGACCAATTAACCAATTAATGAGATCTATAAAATCAAAAATTCAAAATAACATCATATTTAACTCATAAATATTAAATAATAATATTTACAGGCTCACTCATTGGAATGGTGGTCCCGAAATCACTAAAAATCGGGTTGTTACAACCCTCGTCACATCATCTCTCAATGTGGATGGACCTGCTTGCGTTGGACGGCTGATGTTGGGTGGATAATGAATAGAGATCCATCTTTGGTGTCCCAGTGTTAGAAACAGATGTACCCCTGTTGGAGTGGTCCAAAACGATGGTGGTGGTGGCCATCGAAAGTCATCAATGTAAAATTGCTCCGCAAATCGGGACATAACTTTCCCCTCTTTTTAAAGCACTATGTGTAGTGCTCGGTATGTGTGAGTATTTTCGTGAGAATTTTCTTGCTTGTCAGATCCGCTGGGATCCCCTGAGATTGATGTACCTGTGATGGTACAGGTTGAGGCTCTTCCATCGGTTTCAAGAGCACATGGTCTCTAGAGTACTCCCTATGTGTGGCCACCAGTTCATTTTCCCTCTCTACTCGGCCGACTTGGGGGTTGTAGAATTGCTCAAAAATAGTATCGCTTAGCACACCTTTTGGAGAAGAAGTCGGTTCCTCGAGATCAATTCTAGCGCTAGCCCTCTTGTACATATCTGTAATCTGGGTAGGTAAGAGAGTCCTCGTGTGTACCCTTCGGCACATTGCCACATGTCTGCAAGGGTCTAGTCTATCGCATTAATTTGCCAACCCTGCAAGATAGTGTACAAGAACAAAGCATGATCACGAGTAACTTTGATCTGCCATAATTCATTATGGAAAATTAAGGTCTTTTTGGCACTTAACGAGCTTGCTTTCAAGTATTTTTATATGTTTTTATTTCATTTTTTATTGTTTTATGTTTAAATTATGCAAAATAAGTGTTTTTACGCAATTTTGAGTTATGCAATGATCTAATGGGCCACTATGGTCTAGGGATGATTTAATGGCTCTATCTAATGTGTAGGACATTATTTTTGGGCTTAGAAGATAAAGGACGATTGCAACGTCACGATATCGAGGAGTGGTCTTGCAACACCAAACTCTGAAGCCAAAGTATCCAGAATTTGAAGGAAGTGTTGCGACCCCGGTCCTGTGGTGTCACGACACCAAGTGACGATTAGAAAAATTAAGCTTGGGTATTTTTGTCCATGCAATGTAACTTAATCAGATTTTTAGGCTGTTTAGTAACCCTAATTAGATTTGATCATAAACTCTATAAATAGGCATGTTAAGCCTCATTTTAAAAGGCTTGGCTAAGGGAGTCACTTAGTTATTTTTAGGGTTTAGGTTAGTTTTTCTTTTCTTTCAATTTAGTCCTTTAAATATTTTTTATTCTTGTTTACCTTGGATTCAATTTTGATCCAAGGTTTTAATTTAATAGTTTTTTCTTGCAATCGAAGTGATCTTTGCAACTGCTAAAGGAGATTTCACTTTCAAGCACAAATCGATATCAAAATGGACTTATTTCTCTACTCTGTACTTTAATTTATTTACTATTTTGTATGTTAAATATAAGTTTAGAGGTTATTGTATGTAGATCCATGACTAGCTTATTTTCTTAGGGAGATTAATGAACGGACATGTGACTAATTAACAGATGAATTAGGGTTGAAATCTGAGTTAATTGGTTTAAATTATGTGTGATTAAATCCTAGGAAGTGACACCCCTAGGAAGTAGTTTAGGATAAACGAGATTGAGAGATAAATTTACCGAGTAAATCATAATTTATCCTAGTCAAGAAAGTGAGGCTGAAAGAAAAACGTGTATTGGTATATTAGTTAACTAGTTAGAGGTCGAAGGTAGTAACTACTTAATTAATAGATTACTCAATAAAACCCCAGTTCTAAAATTAATTAGGAAGACTGAAGTGAATTGGTCTCTTGCCTATTTTTATTGGATTAAATTTCAATTGTTAATTGGTAGATTTTTAGTTTTAGATAATTTTATGTTAGTTTAATTAATCAATTTTAATTTGGTTTTTGAAATTAATACTATTTAGCACTGTAAGTGTAGAAAATTAATTTAAGTTTAATTCAACCTCCCTTGGTTACGATCCTCAGAATGCTTCCTAGAGTCTTTCGTTGTAAGATTATTAATTATATTACAATTTGACCTGTATACTTGTGGACAACTCTATTTAATTAGATATTTATTTATTCCAGCATTTTTAGTCCAACCATTCACATGTCTCGCAGCAGACAAGTTGTTGGCATAGTTGCCAGGGAGTTTTTAACATTAGACTTGAATTTAAATTTTTTGCATTTTATAGGATAAATAAGAAAGTTTAGGATTAAAGATATGACTTTTTATTTTTATATGATTTTTGGTTTATTTGATTTGATTTTACTCTCTCTTTTCAATTTATGACTCGGAGGGGAACTGTCCCAATCAAAACACATTTTGAACCTGAGAGATTTTTTTAGGCAAGCTTATCAGCAAATGCAAAACAATCCACCTGTGGTAGCTGACTTGCTGTGAGGAAACCCACTATTCGAGGAACAAATCAAACCACCTGTACAGTTTCGAAGAGAGCCACTGATGGCTCGAAAAGAGAGGACATTGTGTGAATATGAGCTACCTATGTTAGACACTGTCTGAGGTAGTATTGATAGTCCAACAATTAATGAAAACATATTTGAGATTAAGATGGCAACCATCTAAATGATACACAATAAATTTCAATTTCATGGCAATATGATAGTAGACCCGAACCAGCACTTAAAGAGATTCCAACACTTGTGTGACGCGTTCAAATATAACGAAGTGACCAATGACAGGATCCTTCTCCAGTTCTTTCCGTTCTCACTTTGCGACAATGCCTATGAATGGCTCAATTCCTAAGAACCAAGTTCTATAACTACATGGGATGACTTAGCGAGGAAATTTTTACACAAATTTTCCCATTAGTCAAACCATTCAATTAAGGCATGACATTGCTAATTTTAAGCAATTTGAAGGTAAGACTCTATACGAAGCATGGAAACACTTCAAGTCATTGACTAAGAAATATCCACACCACGGTATGCAAGACTGGTCACAATTACAAATATTTTATAATAGATCGGATGAGAGCTTAAGAGTCCACTTAGATGGCGCATCGACCAGAACCTTCATGAACAATACCTACGAGTAATCCTGTCTATTAATTGAGGACATGGCAATGAGCTCATACATGTGGCTGAACAAGAACTTTTCATATAGCCAGAAGTCATCAACGGCTAAGGTGGTCAAGGATGGCGACAAGTATCAATAAATTTTGGAAACATTATATCGTCTAGAGACCACTGTTAAGCCATTGATGAATGATGTCACTTGAAGCTACACATCGTACTTGGAGACTCAATCGGAGGAAGTGAATTACTTGGTAATAGGGGTGAAAATTCCTATTCAAACACTTACAACCTCAATTGGAAGGACCATCCAAATCTAATGTGGAGAGGCAATCAAGGTAGTAGAAACCCAACTCCAAACCGAAAAAACCCTCTATATCAGCCTCCACATTTGCATAGATCTCAAGAAAGATCTGTGGTTAATGATCATGTTGGTTCTATTCAACGCTTGGATCTAATTGAAAATGAAATGTAACTCATGAGGTTCAACATTCAACACGTAAAGACTAAATGTGCACAAACTATTACCGATGTTGTCGAGTTAAAGGAGGTGATGCATAATATCATGAGCACATTGAATGAGATGTGGAGAAAAATAGGAATGGGTATTTCTAGTAATACCAAGAAAAATCCTTGAAGGGATAAAAAAAAAGAATGTAAGTGTAATTGCACTCCAGTTGGGTAAAACTTTAGGAATCTTGGAGAAGCTTGTTAATAAAGAGGATGACAAGGTCAAGATGGAGGACCAAAACTTTGATGACCTAGAAGTTGACGTCCACATGGAGAACAGATTCAAACCTGTGACTGAGTTGGAAAATACTCCACACTCAGAACTAGTGCAAAAGATCGTACCATTCCCATCGAGGTTGGAGGACAAACAACAAAAGGATGAGGAGGAATTTGTAAGTTTTCTATATCTTTCTAAACCCCTTAACGTTAAGTTGCCACTACTAGAGATTATTGATAAGATACAAAGGTATTCCAAATATTTGAAAGAAATTATGTCTAAGAGTAAAAAGCTAAAGAAAGGTGAACTAATAAAAATCGACACTTCTTATAGTCCAATAATTGCCCAAAAAATACCTTTGAAGCTAAAAGATCCAAGAAGTTTTACAATCCTCGTGGAGATAGAGCATAAAAATTTTAGGAAGGCCCTTTGTTACTTAGAGGCCATCATAAACCCAGATTGGGGGAGCTAACAAATACGACAATGACACTTTATTTAGCCGATAGGTCTCTCGTCCACCCAAAGGTGTAGTTAAAGACGTATTGGTTAATGTTAGGGTTTTATAATCCTCGTCGATTTTGTTATCCTTAACTTCGAGTAGGACCAAGAAATTCCCATTCTGTTGGGTCGACCATTTTTGGCTATGTCTAGAACAATCATTGATCTTGAAAAGAACAAAGTAATAATGACAATTGATGGCAAGATAGAAGTATTCAAATGTGACCATGATTCCCAAATTGCGGAATATGAAAATAAAACAGGGGAGGTTTGTTTTGTAATTTCATTTAGCACCCTTAACAACCTTGGTCAAAGGTACGGTTCTAGTTCGATGTGTATACGTACCAAAGGGTCGCGATAATGCGAAAAGAGGAAACACCTATAACAGCCCGATTTTAGCTTAATCGGAACAGTGGTTTCAGAACAACAAATATGAGGTAGTAAAATTATTTTAATATTATTTTTTCTGTTTACAGTATGTGATTATATATTTGTGAAAGTTTCGTATGATAATTTTATCATTTAAGTGGTTAATTTGACTAAAGGACTAAATCGCGTAAAATGCAAAAGTTGCATTCTATAAATTAAAAGTTTCTATTTGCTATGAGGCATTAAATGGGAATACCTTATGTTGATATTAGACCATTAATAGCTTGAGTGGACCATTATGGACATGAATTAGTTAATTTTCATGTTATTAATAAAGGTTAAATTAGTAAAATTGGTTAATAAGTTAGTATTAATAAAACAAAAATTAAAAGATGAGTGTTGCTCATCTTTTTGACCGTGTATAGCAAAGAAGAACACCATTTTAGCGTTGGTGATATTTGGCTACTTCATTTCTCAATTGTAAGTCCATTTTTAATCGGTTTTTGATAATTTTTATGTTTTTGTGATCGTTGCTTTGAGTACTAGCTAGCCCGTACCCTAATTTCTAAAATTGTTGATGATTTTTTGAAATGCTATTGATGAGTGTTTGAGCTCTTGAATTTTTGATGATGGTAAATGAGTATTTGTTGATAGATTACTATGTTTTGTAAAGTGGTTTTTAGTGAAATTGCATAAAAGGGACTAATTTGTGAAACGAGTAAAATGTGTGGTTAAATGTGTGAAATATTAATAAATATGGGATGTTATGGAGGCTATAGATATTTGGCTAGCTTGGGTTTAGTTGAAATTGTTGTAAATTATGTTTTTATGAAATAGGGACTAAATTGAGAAAATGTGAAATTCTAAGGTTAATGTGTAAAATGTCCCAAATTGTGTGTTTTGGATGAAATTGAATGAATTCAATAATAAATGAGTTAATTTTGAATTTATATTGATCAAGCACGAAAGAAAACGAATTTAGATCGGGGAAAATTGAAAGTTGACGAATAGTCAATTCCGTCCGTTTATCCCGAACATGAGGAAGTTCATATGCAAATAAATGTCTTTATATTGAAATATATGTAATTACTTGTCATTGAAATGCTTTGAATGTTGAACAAGCAAATACAAGCAAGAATCGACGAAGTTACGATATCCAAAAGTCCTGTACGAACCTTAGGAATAGTATCAAATACGAATGTCATGACATTAGGTTATTCAAGTTGTGATTACATGTAAGACCATGTTTGGGGCATTGGTATTGTATTGTGATTATGTGTAAGACCATGTCTGGGACATTAGTATCATTAATCGATTTCGTGTAAGCCCCTGTCTGGGACAGTGGCATCGATATATGATAACATGTAAGACCATATCAAGATATGGCATTGTACAAGCTTATGTGATTTTTGAGTATCCGTAATGATTTCGAATGGTTCAACGGGCAAAGATAAGTCGAGAAAGAATGTATAAATGAGTTAAATGACTTAGGTACGTACGAGATTCATACGAGTATTGGAAAGTGAAGTAATTGATAAGTTTACATGAGAAAATGCATATGTACTTATTGAGAAAGGTTTGTGTATCTATATGTGTTTACTTATACTTTGTCCATTGATAGAAATGTTGTGATTCATATGATAGCTTTATTTGTATATGGCTTACTAAGCTTTTAAAGCTTACTTAGTGTGTTCTTTCTATGTTTTATAGATTTTCAAAGCTAGCTTGGACATCGGGGATCATTGGGAACCATCATCACACTATTGACTATTTGTTGGTACTTTTGGAGCTTTGTATATATGATATATGGCGTGTATAGGCTAGTGTCATTTTGGTATGTTTTGAGTTATGAATTTAGCTATGTTAGTTGGCTTAATTTTGGTTGACATGTTGGTATGTTTTTTGTAACAGTCCAGTTTAGAACCTAGTTCGAATAGTGGTTTTGGGACCACAAATTCGAGTCAAAAGAATATTTAAATATTATTTTTTGTGCTTATAATATGTGAATTGACATGTGTGAAAGTTTTGTATGAAAATTTAATCGTTTGTGTGCTTAATTTGATAAAAAGGACCTAATCGTGTAAAATGTAAAAATGGCCTTCTAATTATTAAAGTGCCTATATGCTATGTCTTATTAAATGTGAGGTCATTAAGATGCAATTAGACCTTTAGATTTATGAATGGAGAATTGGGCATTATTTAGTGGATTTTAAATGATATTATTAAGGTTAAATATGGTATTTGATTATTAAATGAACTATAATTAAAACCAAACATCAAATTAGCCATATTCTTGTCATATTGCTGAAAATTGAAGAACAAAAGAAGAAAAATACAACTTCTAGGGTTCGGCAGTCACATTGGCTAATTAAGGTATGTGTTTTGATCAGTTTTTGATAATTTCTACATTTTTGTAATCGTTGCTTTGTATACTATCTAGCCTATGTCCCAATTTTTAATTTTGTTGATGATTTCGAGTTATGCCATTGATGAAACCATAAGCTTTATGAAGGTTGAGGATAGTATATTAAAGATATGTGTTAGATTACTAAGTTTTGTCTTTGAATTTTTGATGAATTTGAGTAATTTTGGCTAAATTGTGAAATCTGTAAATTGAAGGACTAAAATGTAAAATAAATGAAAATGTGGACTTGTATGAGTGCTATAAATATTCGGCTATGCATAAGTATATGCAAATTATGTGTATTTTGTGATTTTGTGAAATAGAGACTAAATTATCAAAATACAAAAATATGAGGGCTAATTTGTAAAATGCCCTAAATGTGTGTTTGTGGATTGATTTGAATGATTTGGTGAATAAAGGAGTTAAATTTGAATTTATATAGATCAAGAACTAAAGAAAACGAAATTAGATCGGGGAAAGTCGAAAGTCATCGAGTAGCCAATTTCGTCTATCCGAATCCGTACGAGGTAAGTCTACATATTAATAAATGTATTTGAAATGGTTTATTTATGCTTATATGCTATTGAACAATGATGAATGGCTTAATTTCTTGAATATGAGATATTCAAGAAAGTATCAACAAAGTTCCGACGTCCGAAAAGTCTCGTACGAACCTTAGGAATAGTTAGGATACATATGTCATGACATAGGATCTGATATGTGTTATCATGTAAGGCCACATCTGGGACGTTAGCATCGTATATGATTTCATGTAAGACCCTGTCTTGGACAAAGGCATCCATATTTGATTACATGTAATACCACGTTTGGGACGTTGGCATTGTACGAGCTTTTCATGCTATCTGCGTATCTTTATGATTTCAAATGGTTCAACGGGCATTCTGAGAAAATAGATGACTATGTGAATTTGTATCCGACTCAGGTACGCTTGATTTGTATATCATGTTTGAGAATGAAAGGTAAGAATATGTACCTTGATGAATATATGATATAAGTATGAGTTACTATGAGAATGAGTTATGATATGTATATGTGAGTTATGTTCAAATGAACTATAAGAGATATATGGCTAAGTGAATGTACTTTGCCTTAAATTTTATGATTGAATTGATGTTATTTGTTAAGTTTATTTGTATATGGCTTACTAAGCTTTTGAAAGCTTACTTTTTGTGTGTTTGCATTGTTTTATAGATATCGAAGCTATTGAGAGCTCAGGGATCATCGAGGATCATCACCACACTATCAAACTTTATTTTGGTACATTTTGAAAGTGTAAATATTGGAGTATGGCATGTATAGGCTAGCGGTAGTTGAATATGTTTTGTATTGCATGTATAGGCTAGTGGTAGTTGAATATGTTTCGTGATGTGTATATTTAGCCATGTGATATGGCTTAATTATGGTTGAATTTATGGTTTGATTTTTGTATATGTTATGTGATGCAATATTATCTATGTGAAGTGTTTTGGATAGCCAAGAGAGTTGGTCAATTTGTTATGTTTTTGGAATGTGTTTAGTATGGAATTTAGTAAGGTTTTGGCATGAGATTTGTTTATATGATTAGAGATTATGAAATCATGTGTTTTGGTATGATTTTAACTTATGAGATGACATGTTTTGGTATGTGTTACAAGCATGAATTTGTTGTCAATAATATGGCATGAATGATGAATGTTTTGTGATTGAAATTGGTTGAAATTATAGTGCAAATGTGCTTGGTTTGATGCTTGTAGGTGTGACCCAAATTGGGTGGCAAATTGGCTTTTCAAATGGCCTATTTTTGTCCATATTGTTAAAGACACTGGCATGTGTCTCAGCCGTGTGCGACACACTGTCATGTTGCACGACTGTGTTTACCTTGGGGTACCCTACGCTTTTAAGTCAATCTTGGGCACGGCCAAGGCACACAAGAGTGTGGCTAGTCGTGTGATCCAAGTAAGTTTCGACGACGACCATGGCACACGGGCATGTCTTGTGACAGTGTGATTAAGTCATTATGTATGCCCTGTTTTGATACGGCGTAGACACACGGGCGTATCTAAAGCCGTGTGAGGCACAAAGCCTGTTCACACAGGTGTGTGACCTGTACAACTTAGAAAATTTGTTTAAGTTTTGAAAATTTTTGTATGTGTTCGGTTTGGTTCCGATCCTTTTCTGAAGCATGTTTAAGGTCTCAATGACCTATGTAAGGGAATTTGTGTTGATATTTGACCTTTGATTCTATGATGTTTGTGAAATGAATGCTAAATGTTTTGATATGTTCGGTAATGCCTTTAACCCTAGTCCGGCGACGAGTTCAGGTTAGGGGTGTTACATTTAGTTGGTATCAGAGCTACAGTTTACTCGATTCTAGGACTAACATAGCGTATGTGAGTCTAGCTATACATGCCATATTTATGAACTGCGGTAGTGTGATGAATCCTGATAATGAAAATGTGTTTTTATATAGCAAATGAATCCCGAACGAGCCATTGTTGACGATGTCCAGAGCAATGCGCCTACTCCTGCGTAAGGGACAACGCCATCCGACTCTAGACTAGCTACGTGTAGGCATAATGGAGAGGCTAGACAAGCCTTCTATCAGATGATGAATGATTGGTTCAGTCAATAGATTAGAACTAATCTGGCTGTTCAACAACCCCCAACCCCGCCTAATCCTCCGCAAATTCTTATTGTGCCACAAGCGAATCCAACTCAGTTAAGCAAGCCATCGATTGATAAGATTAGAAAATATGAGGTTAAAGAGTTTCGTGCTACTACGAATGATGATGCTGAGAGAGCCGAGTTTTGGCTAGAGAATACAATAAGAGTATTTTATGAATTGTCATTAAATTCCGATGAATGCATAAAATGTGTCATTTCACTTCTGAGAGATACGGCATATCACTGGTGGAAGCCTTTGATATCAGTGGTTTCAAGAGAGCGAGTCACCTGGGATTTCTTTCAAGCTAAATTCCAAAAGAAATACATCAATTAAAGATTTATCGACCAGAAACGTAAAGAGTTTCTTAAGCTTAAACAAGGCCGTATGTCTGTTACAGAATACGAGCGAGAATTTATAAGACTGAGTCAGTCTGCTCGAGAATGTGTATCTACTGAGGCAATAATGTGCAAGAGATTTGAGGATGGCTTGAATGAGGATATTCGTTTATTAGTCGGGATTCTTGAGATCAAAGAATTTGTAGTGCTTGTTGAACGAGCATGTAAAGTTGAAGAGCTCGGGAAAGAGAAAAGAAAAGCTGATTTAGAAGATAGAGAACTACGAAAGAGATCATCGAGCAAGCCATTTCAATTTGCATCAAAGAAGTTTCGAGATGATTATAGTCATTCAAAGGCTAATGTGGGACATGCGAGTAGAGATCGTACGAGATCACATTTGAGTTTCAGAGCTCCAGCTACATCTGTTGCTAGTGTTGGAAATGTTCAATCTGATGCCCTGAGTGCAAACACTGTGGTAAAAGACATCCCGAAAATTTTAGATTGTATGATCGGGCTTGTTTCAAATGTGGATCTTTAAACCATTTTATCCGTGATTGCCCTGAGTCTGTTGGACAAAAGATTGTACAAAATCCAAGGCCAAGTGGCAATACTTTTCCTGGTAGACCTCCCATAAATTTGGGACATGTGAGTGGTAGTCAAAGAGGGACTAAAGACATTACTGTTCGACTTGAGGCTAGAGCACCTGCCAGAGCCTACACCATTCGATCTCGTGAGGAAGCTTTGTCTCTAAATGTGATTACGGGTACATTTACACTTTATGATACTTCTGTGATTGTTTTGATAGATCTTGGATCAACACATTCATATATATACATAAATTTAGTATCCAGTAAGAATTTACCTGTAAAGTGTAACACCTCTAACCCGTAACCATCACCGGAATAGGTTAAGAGGCATTACCGGACTTATAACACAAATCAGAACCACCACACATCCAATATCATCTCATTACTACTAAAAGTCATTCATTCACATTCAATATTCACATAAAATCGAGTATACAATGCTTAATTATGCATTCAGGATCAAATCGATAACATACACAAGTTTCAAAACTTATAAAAATTTTAGCTTCTAAAAGGTCACACATTCGTGTGAACAGGCCGTGTGCCTCACATGGTCTAGACACGCCTGTGTGTCAAAATCGTGGCAAAATCAGGCATAGCTACTAACTTGGTCACACAGCCAGACCACACGCCCATGTGTCCAGCCCGTGTGCTATGCACACGCCCGTGTCCTGGCCGTATGCTAGGCCGTGCCAAAAATAGAGGGTATTTTGTTTGTGGCATCATCATACCAATTAGGGTCACACAGCCAGACCACACGCCCATGTGTCTAGCTCGTGTACGAACCTGACTTACAACTGTAGGGTACTCTAAGGGACACACGACCATGCAACATGGCCGTGTGTCGTACACGGCTGAGACACACGCCCGTGTCTCTGCCCGTGTAGACAAAAACAGGCCATTAGATTAGCCAATTTGCCACCTGAATTTGGTCATCCTACAAGCCAAGGAAACAAGCATATTTATATCACCATTTCAGCCAATTTCAACACCAAAAACATGACTCTTTCATATCATATATTAGTCACCAAAATTCATACTCCTAAACGTTATCAATTCATACCAAACATAAGGTAATATCATACCAAAACATTTCCTTCCATACATCATTCAATTCTCAAGTTAATCCTACCAAGTTTTATCTACTAAAACATACCACAATTTCATATTAACATCACATGATATAAGTCATTATCAACCCTAAGTTCAATCACAACTTAACCAAATCACATGGCTAAGCATAAATATCTCAAAATACCATTCCACAACTACTGACCTATACATGCCATACTTCAAAAATATGTATTTTCAAAAGTACCAAATTAAGGTTTGATAGTGTGGTGACGATCCTTGACTGTTCCCGAGCTTGCAGTAGCTTCGATATCTATAAAACAATGCAAACACACACAAAGTAAGCTTTCAAAAGCTTAGTAAGCTCGTATTATAATCATTAACAATATATAAAACATAAAACATCAACACATAAGTATTTATGAATTCTCAAATCATTCATCAAATATATTCCAACCCAATCCATATGTTCATAACAAATCAATGAACTTCATCTATATAAAATCGTTTACCACAAAGGTATCGTACATACCTGGATCTTCCCCTATTTATTCACTTTCGTTCTCACCTCTTGTTCTTGTATATCAAAACTTCCCCTAAATTATTCATACTTAAACATCCACACACTTACTGCTGTAAAAGTTAGCCGAAGCTAAAATTATTCTGCACACTTAGTGCCATTTCAATTTACCAAAGCTAAGTCGGTATCGTACACTTAGTGCCATTTATAGCCAAAGCTATATTTATTGAACCGCACACTTAGTGCTAAGCATAGTCGAATATCATCATACTCAAACTGTAATCAAATATCTATACAATTTATGCATTGTAATCATATTTAAAACATATCTTTAACGTTATTTATCACGTACGAACTTACCTCGTACTCGAAATTTTTTATTTGAATTGTCTACTCGATAACCTTCGACTTCCCTCGATCTAAATTTGAATTCCTCCTTTCTTGATCTATATGTATTCAAAATTAACCTTGTTATTCACCAATTAATTCAATTCAATCCATAAACACATATTTAGGGCATTTTGTAAACTAGCCCTCACATTTTCATATTTCGACACTTTAGTCCCTATTTCACAAAATCACAAAATACATATAATTTGCATATACACAAGGTTAGCCGAATTCTTCTAGCTCTCATATAAGTCCAAAAATTTCATTTATTTCATATTTTATTCCCTCAAAAATAACATCTTTACAATTTAGCCCAAATTACTCAATTTCATCAAAAATCCAAAGACAAATCATTTAAACCTATAATCAAGCTTCTATAATTCATCTAATAACATCTCAAAACTCATAGTTTCATCAACGGTGCATTTCAAAATCATCACCAAAATTAGAAATTGAGGCATGGGTTCGATAGTATACGAAACAACGATTACAAAAATATAGAAATTATCAAAACCTGATCAAAAATCATACCTCAATTGAGCTTTAACCTAGTTGAACCCTTAAAGCCTCTTTATATTTTATTTTCTTTGTATTTTCGGCAAGAGCAAGGATGATAATAGCCATTTTCATGTGCATTAAGTTAATATTAACATGAATTATAAATTTTCATTTTTAACCTTAATAAAAACATTATCAAAACACATATTTGAAGGCAATTAATGTCCATTAACCATGTTAATGGTCCAATTGAAACATAAGAACTTCACAACTATAAAGCCAAGTCAAAAAGGCACTTTTAACATCTAGCACATAGCTTTTACATTTTAAGCGATTAAGTCCTTTTTTGCAAATTAAGCACACAAATAGTCAGATTTTTATATGAGATTTTCACACATGCTAATTCACGCATCATAACCACAAAAAGTAATAGTTAAATAGTTTTCTAACTCAGATATGTGGTCCCAAAACCACTATTCCGACTAGGGTCAAAACTGGACTATTACATAGAGTCTATTGAATTTGTGATTAGAGTATCTAACACCCTTGGTAGATGTGTTTTAGTTGATAAAGTTTGCAAGAATTGTCTATTAATGTTTCGAGACATTTTTTTTCAGCCGATCTGATGTTATTACCTTTTGATGAGTTTGATATAATTCTGGGTATGGATTGGTTAACTTTGCATGATGTTGTTGTGAATTACAAATGGAAAACTATTGATTTGAGATGCAAGAATGATGAAATAGTCTGAATTGAATCTAGCGACTTAAATGGGTTGCCAGCTGTGATATCTTCAATGAAAGCTCTGAGTATTGTGAGAAAAGGTTATGAAGCTTACTTTGCCTATGTGATTGATTCGAAAGTATCAGAAAAGAGAGTTGAATCAGTGCTTGTTGTCTATGAATTCCCTGGTGTGTTTCCTGAAAAACTTCTGGGATTACCTCCAATACGAGAAGTGGAATTTGGTATTGAGTTAGTACCGGGAACTACTCTGATTTTGATATCTCCGTATAGAATGGCTCTGACCGAACTAAAGGAATTAAAGTCTCAATTGCAAGAATTGACCGATAGAGGGTTTTCTAGACTGAGTTTCTCACCTTGGGGTGCACCAGTTTTGTTTGTGAAAAAGAAAGACGGTACAATGAGAATGTGCATTGATTATCGTGAATTGAACAAAGTTACTATCAAGAATAAATACCCTCTACCTCGAATTGATGATTTGTTTGATCAGCTGAAATGAGCTATCATGTTTTCGAAGATAGATTTGAGATCAGGCTATTATCAGTTGTGAGTAAAAGATTCAGACATTCCAAAAACTACTTCCAAAATGAGGTACGGCCACTATGAGTTCTTGATTATGCCTTTCAGATTAACTAATGCACTTGCTATCTTTATGGATTTGATGAACATAATTTTTAGACCATATTTAGATCGATTTGTTGTAGTATTCATTGATAACATATTCATTTAATCGCGTGATGAATCCGAGCATGCCGAGCATCTGAGAATAGGGTTACAGACTTTGCGAGATAAGCAACTATATGTGAAGTTTAGCTGTAACATCCCGAAATAGGGTCTAGTCAGAATAGTGGTTTTAGGACCACAAATTTGACATCAAAATATTTATTTTATGATTATTATGAGGTCTAGAATATGAGACTATGCATTTGTTAAAGTTTCATGAAGAAATTCTTTGAGTAAGGTGTCCCATTGAAAATTAGGGACCAAATTGAATAAATTTCAAAACTTGGATTCTAGAAGCAATTTGTATGAAATTGCTTTAGATTATTAATTAGAAGGTCTTAAAGAGAAATTTGCCCAATTTCTAAGTTTTTGGACAAAAATAGGCTTTTATGGATGAAATCTTAAGGAAAGGGCTTAAGGGCATTTTGGTCATTTGGCATTTGAATGAAATAAAATGGGAAAAAGAAGGCAAAAATCAGCCATCTTCTCCCTTGTACCAGCTAAAATTCTCAAGTCCGCCATAGCTAGGGTTTTTAACATTTTCAAGCCCAATAGTAAGTGCTCCCAATCCCCGTTTTTAATGTTTTTCGTATTTTTGAAATCCCGGTACCTTACTCTCTCTATTTCTACCCATATTTCATGCTACGGTTCATGTTTATAAATTTACCCATGCATGAGTTACTTTTATTTTGATGTTTTATGGAGGAATGTGAAAGTTGGAGGTGTGTTAAACATCTTTTCTTAGGTGACATTCATGAAAAACCTCTAGAAAGGACCTTTTTGAAAAAGGTGTAAAATGTGTGGTAGAAATGAGAAATAATAAAAAATGTGGCCTACCATAGGAGGGAAAAATATTCGGCTAGGCTAGGGTAAGGTAGAAATTGCATGTGTTTCATTATACGAGCCTAGGGATTAAATCGTAAAAATATGAAAGGTTAGGGGCAAAATGGTCATTTGGACCAAGGGTGAAATTTAGGCTTAAAAAGTACAATGTGAGGTGTTAATGATTTATTTTTATTGTTATAGACCCCAAGAAAAAAATTTTAGAAGTCGATCGAGGAAGATGAAAGGTTTTGGAATAACCGAAACACGATACCGAGACGAGAACCAGGTAAGTTCAGATAACTTAAAGTAAACTCATAATATGCCTAGTTGCATGATTTAAGAATGTATGATAATTGCATTTGTTAATGGCATGAAAACACATGAAATGCGTTCTTAACAATGGCATGTTGAAAATGTCCTGGTTGAGGTTGGAAAGGAAGTTCGATGGATGAATCATGTTGTATGTGATATTGAGATCCTGCATGTGTTATAGAAAAGATTTAGCCCATACAGGTCCGTTGATCTCAAATATAGAAAGGATTTAGCCCGGACGGGTGTTCCTGAATGATCAAGCCTCCCAAAGAATATATGTGCATTAAGGATTTAGTCCGGACGGGTAATCCGATTAGGATCTAAATTTAGCCTCGACTGGCAATTCAGATCCAAACTCAGTAAGGGTGTTTGTCGTTATAAGGGATAGCCTGGACTAGTAATTCGAACATCACCTTATGTGTATATGATACTGGGGATTTAGCCTGGACAGGTAATCCCGCCGTAAAGTGTGAGGTTCGCGAGAGTGCATACCTGAAATGATCATTCTTATGAATTGACGGTAAATGGATAATCCATCGGGATTTCTTAGAAACTCAACGGGATTAATATGATGTATATAAATGAAATGATGAATGATGAGCTCATCTAAGACAAATTACATAGTATATTATTATTGTGGCTAACATGTTGATTGAGTGCATGTAATAGAGAAACCATTTCATTCTTGTTGGTTTATTTGTTTCATATGTTTGTATGCTAATTACTTGGTAAGTTTGCTTTCCAGTTATTCGGGCTTACTAAGCATGTAAATGCTTACCCCTCTCTTTTCCCTATCTTACAGAGCTCAAGGACTCGCAAAGATTGGAAGACAGTTGGAGAGTCAACACTCTATCAACTAGTCTAGCTTTGGTATATAGACACTTATGTTTTGTTAAATGGCATGTATAAAATGTTTGAGTATTTTGTTATATGTGTCATTTAATTTGTCAAGATGAAGGCATGTAAAGATATACATATCTTTTTGTATATGGCCATAGGAATTAGTTCATTTTGAAGTAGGCTATGACCTACAAATCTATGCATGTTTATGTTCCTATGTGATGACTTGGTTTTAATTGGCAATGAGTTATAAGAATGAGCCAATCTTGAATGTGTTAAGGAGATATGAAAACCCTTAATACAAAAATGGAATTAATCTAGCATGTATAAAACCGATGATATGAGGTTTTCATGCAATGAGGTTTATCATGGTTTTATATAAGCATATAATTTGGCTTTATCACGTATTAATGTATCTTATAAGTGTGATTGGTTGTTAGAGGGTGACCAAAGGCTTGAAAAATGGCCTAACAAGGTCCACACGGGTAAACACACAGGCGTGTGACACATGGCTCGCCCCTATGGGTGTGTGGCATGTCCGTGCGTCCTCTGCACTTGAAATTTTAAGTTAGTATAGTGCACGAGCTAGACACACGGGCATCTGTCTTGGCCGTGTTCCCCTAAAGGCATGCTGATGTCATAAATAGAGAGTTACACGGGCTGAGGGCACAGGTGTGTCCCAAGCCACACGGGCGTGTGTGACCACACGGCCCTAACCATACAGGCGTGTGACTCTCCAAGGTAAGAAAATTTATTAAGTTGCCCAAAATCTATCGAATGCTTTTGGTTTTGTCTCGAATCATTTCGATGTATTTTTAGGCCTCTAGGGCCGTATAAGGGGTAGTATGTATGTGTTCAAAAAGTTTTAAATTTTGGGCAAATTTTGGTGAGCCAATTTTGTATGTTGTGAAAGCTTAGGTCTGGTAAGACCTCTAACCCTATCCCGGTGCTAGACACGGGTGAGGGGTGTTACATTTAGTGTTATCAGAGCTACGGTTTAGTCGGTTCTAGGACTACCGTAGAGAGCATTGAGGTTCGCTATACATGCCATTATATGAACGTTGATAGTGTGATATCTCCTAACTGTTTAAATTGTTTTTGAATATAGTAAATGTCTTCAAATCAACCACAAGATGAGTCCGAGTGAGCTGAGAGCCATGCTCCAGCTTCTGTACAACGAGCTGTATCTAGTAGTAATAGAAGGTTTATGTCTAAAGGCCAGGAAGAGGCCCGAGCCGCCTTCTTTAACATGATGGATGAATGGTTTGAGGATTATCTGAGGAATCGCCCCAACATACCACGACCTCCCCTACCCCTAACCAACCTAATGAGGAATTGCCACAAGGTATGGCACCGGTAAGAATTGGTAAGGACTCCGTAGATAAGCTTAAAAAGTATGAGGCTAAGGAATTTAGAGCTAAAATCAAAGATGATGCTGAAAGAGCCAAGCTCAGGCTCGAGAACACTACACGGGTGTTAGATGAATTGTCGTGCACACCTGAGGAGTGCTGAAAGTGTGCCATGTCCCTCCTGAAGGATATTGCATACCACTGGTGGAAGACTGTATCTTTAGTGGTACCAAAGGAAAATATCACTTGGGAATTCTTCCAAGTAGAGTTTAGGAAGAAATACATCAGTCAAAGGTTCTTAGACTCGAAGCGAAAAGAGTTCTTGGAATTTAAACAAGGGAATAAGAATGTGGCAGAATACGAAAGGGAGTTTGTAAGGCTAAGTCAATATGCAGCCGAATGGGTTCAAACTAAGTTAGAAATGTGAAATGCTTCAAGGAAGGTCTGAATGAGGAAATTAAGTTGTTAATTAGGATTCTTCAAATACAAGAGTTCACCGCATTAGCTGATAGGGCCAAGAAGGCTGAGAAGCTTAATAATGAAAGAAAGCAAGTGAAGAGAGAGGCTCGAGTTTCGGGCAAGAGATCCAACGGTAAGACGCTCCTATTTTCCACAAAAAAATCAATGAGCCAACATGAACGCTCCACTTCATCTATAGGATATTCGGGTAAAGCGAGAGGCTCCAAACGAAATAATTAGAAGTCTTCCTCCCCGATGGTGACTAGTAGGGAGTGTAGATGACAAAAGTCGAAGTGTAAGAGCTGCAACAAATTTCACTTTAGAGAGTGCCGAATGAAGAGCGGTGCATGCTTCAGATGTGGCTCTCTTGACCACTTTCTCAGGGACTACCCAAAGTGACTTGAAAAAGAAGTGGAAGTAGCCCCGATGTAACACCCCAAACCCGGCCTAGAAGTTAGGCCCGAATTCGGTGTGTCACATTCAAGCATTACTGTAAAAGTCATGTTTTAACTAACATCTTTCTTAGTGTTTAAAGAGTATTTTTTGTTATAGATTAAAGTGAATGGAAACTGTGCACCAGGTAGGATGCCGAAAAAGAGGAGGTGAGTCAATTAGACTGCTTCAGTACCAAGCTCTCCATGGATCCACTCCTAGACATGCACACAACCATTGCCACACTTTAACTGAATGATTCTTCAGGAAAAACCTTTTCGTTTTAAGCCATTGAAAGCACTTGTTAATTTTTTTTTAAAACGTTTTCGTTGCAAAGCTTTGTCTTGTTTCACGATATTTTGAAATCAAATAATTTCTTTTAAAAACGCGCCCTAGAGCTATTCAATCCAAAACCTTTAAATCCATATCATGCCTATGCTAATAATCATACTAAAGCAATTAAAAATAATTAAAGCGTCCTTATTACAACTTAAAACCCGAAAACATAAAGGAAGTAATCTAGAATAAAAGTGAAGGCATAAACACTTATTTTAGACAGTCCACATGGCCACTCTGAATCCTCTCCGGGTCCAAGTCTCCACATCAAGTCTCACCTGCAAAGTTAAGGATAGGGGGGTGAGTTTGGAAACTCAGTGTGCAACAAGCCCCTTTCAGAGCCCAAACTGATATCAGCATACTGAGCCTAAGCCCTAATTCAGTCTCGACATATACTGGGCTGAAGCCTTTTCATAAATCATATCACTAGGCCATAGCCTTTATTGTAAACGGTATGGCCCATAGGTCCATTTCAATATCACATGTAATACCAATGAATGTATGCAAGCCCATTTGGGGAGACTACTCAACCCACCATCCACTACTCTCCACCCGTACCAACCAAGCTCTCCATGTGGGGAATAACTCAACCCACCCAACCAAACTCTCCACTGGCAGCATAGATGCTTTATCATATAACTGGAAACCTAGCCTCTTTAATAACTGGGGCAAAGCCCTTTTTTGATAAACTGGGGCAAAGTCCTTTTCGGTAAACTTGGGCAAAACCCTTTTTGCACTTCCTCCATTTATATCAAACTCAACCCATGCATATAATGAGTATATCATGTGCATCTCATAACATATCATGTGCATATCATGTCATATCATGTATATCAAAATCTCATGCATCATATTCATAACTAAACCCTAGGTGTATAATGGTCATTTTTACCTAGGGCACAACAGTCATTTTCCATATTTTAGGGGTAATTTCGTAAATTTACCAAATATTATGGGTTTTCCATGATCATTAACAATTATCAACATTCTCAAGTGTGTAAACAATGATTTTAACGCACTTTATCAAATTAGGGCTTTTGGGCCCAAAACCCCTAATGGGTCCTACGAATGCCGATTTAGCCCATTAAGCCCACATAATCCAAATTTTACAAGAGTACTAATCGCGTTAACATGCAATCATTCCAAATTCCATTTTCTATCAATTTTACCCAAATGGGCCCGGAAGCCCATTGGACCCAATTTCAGCCCATTGAGGCCCAACTTACCGTCGTGCATAGAATTGCATTCTTACCTGTTCCATCGATCCAAACACTGATCATATCATTTTTATCGCATCTAAAACCACATGCAAAATCTCAAGTTCCCAAAATGCTGAAATTTTGGTATTTCGGCTTTTCTGTGAATATTAGCCTAAGCTATTACGAGGGTTTGTTACACACTTGTTTTGTGATGACTGCCACTGAGATCCCTTAGGATGTCCTACAATTGATCACCACAATTCTTAGATTGCAAACCACAATAACCAATCCCAATATTCACCTACCATATTTGAACCATGGCCTTAAAGCCTTTAGAATCTTACCTTTTTGCCGAAAACCGATGACTAGATCTAAGTCTAGTTGTTCCAAAGATCCAAGCCTTCGATTCAACCTCTGGAAGACACTAAACACCAAAATAAATCATCGGTGAAAGACCCTTAAAGCCCTATGCCCAAATCGACAGCCTCCCTAGATTTTAGGGACTTCGGCTTTTTTCTAAATTGTAAAATAAGACTAGATCTGAGGTGATGAGCACTTACCACCTATTCCTCTTTGATTTCTACGCAGATCTGATGCAGATCTATCCTCTAAACAATAGTAGAACTCAAATTCAGGAGATCTAAAGTTTCGGCTATAAGTCCCTAAATCTATGGTACTTCGGCTTTTTAAGTGATGAAGAAGATGACGATTTGAGGCTATAACTTTGAAGTAATGTTGCCGACAGATGCTAAGGGTTTAGAGAAGATGAAAGTTAATCAAAAGGAACAAAAATAACTGAAGGATTTTGGCTTGGAGAAATCGGTACAAGAAGTGAGTTTTTAGGATTTCGGCTTTTTTTGGCGATCGGCTATAAAGGTTTTGTGGAGGATGGGATCGATAGAGGAGGTGAGTAAGTTGGTCAGAACGTTTTGGCTAGAAGAAAAAGCAAAAAAGAAGAAAGAAAATGAAGGAAAAAGAGAGGAAGAAGAACTCGGCACCAAGGAGAAGGAATTTGCGTTTTCGGCTTTTATGAGAACTCAGAAGGGATATCCAAGATAGAAAATGAAAAGAACCTAACCCTAATATCAACTAAAACAATCGGCCCAACCTCCCTAAGGCCCTTTCTGAAATTCACTTAAGTGATCACATGCCCGGCACATGCCTAAAATTAAAAAGTAACAGTATGCCTACCTTGCAACTTGAACCCTGGACCTTTAATTCCTTCCCAGGCACCATTTTTTTAGGAACTTAGTGGTGCCACCTTGCCACTTTACCAAGGCCTTATTTGTATCATAATTTACCACCTCAATTTTAAAAGCCCATATCGCCAGAACCCTCTTTCTCCAAAATTAAAAATTCAGGAATTGCCTCGAATTAAATTTACTCTTGGGCCTTTTTCCCACACCATAACCCTTTGTAATTTATTTAATTACATACTAAATAATAATAATAATAATTAAAACATCCAAATTGTTCGGGTCGTCTTCTACCCGAACCTAGACTCAAGGCCCGTTACTCCTAGGCCCAAAAATCGGGGCGTTACAACTCTACTCCCCTTAAAGAAATTTCGTCCTCAAAATTTCAAACTACCAACTAACCGTATTACTTAAGTCAAACCACTGTGCTTTCGCTGCGCACTCTAATTTAATTTAAAATTTAAAAAAAAAAGTATAATTCTTAGTACGACCCAGAACATCTAATTACCAAAGTAAAGAAACATTTATCATTCTACCACTTTCCTTACAAACTCGGTCAGTGCCTCAGTCCCAAGCTCCGAGTTACCGCTACTCAAAGTTGGCAGACTTTGCTTACCCTCAGAATCCATATCAATACTCTACATTACCAGTACACATATCAAATAACTACAAAGATCTCAAAAATTTTACTATTCATTCATATGTCTTATGCAGAGATAGTATTTTAGAGTTTTTGTTCTTTACAGGATCATAGCCTAGCTACAGTCTCAATCTTTTTGGGTTTTTAGTTCCTACTGTCTCAGTTTCCTAGGGCTTAGTTTACCCTATAGTATCAGTTTTGTAGCCTTAATACTACCTTATCTATAGTACTATATGTAAGGCTCAGTACTATCTATGTGATTATTTTTTTAGTACTGACAAAGATATATATATAGAGCAGAAAGATACTTACAGACTTGGTGCAGGGGATTCAGTGTGCCACCTTATCAGAATTCAGACAAACTCAAAAGATTTAGGCCTTTTTAAAATCCATTTCTCAAACATTTGTTTTAAAGAAAACAAGTTCGGAAATTATCTCCTTTAAACAGAAAATTTGTTTTCAAAAGTTAGATTTTTCCAAAAAAATACCCTCTTTGGGCTTAAAGTTTTGAAAACCTTTTTGGACCCGATCCATGGCCGAGTTATTGCAACTTGATTCTGATACCACTAAATGTAACACCTCAAACCAGGCTTAGAAGTTAGGCACGAATTTGGCGTGTCACATTGAAGCGTTACTGTAAAAGTCATGTTTTTACTAACATCTTTCTTAGTATTTAAAGAGTATTTTTTGTTATAGATTAAAGTGAATGGAAGCTGTGCACCAGGCAGGATGCCAAAAAAGAGGAGGTGAGTCAATTAGACTGCTTAAGTACCAAGCTCTCCATGGGTCCACTCCTAGACATGCACACAACCATTGCCACACTTTAACTGAATAATTGTTCAGGAAAAACCATTTCGTTTTAAACCATTGAAAGCACTTGTTAATTTTTTTTTTTAAATGTTTTCGTTGCTGAAGCTTTGTCTTGTTTCACAATATTTTAAAATCAGATAATTTTTTTTAAAAACGCACCCTAGAGCTATTCAATCTGAAACCTTAGATCCATATCATGCCTAAGCTAATAATCATACTAAAGCAATTAAAAATAATTAAAGCGGGCTTATTACAACTTAAAACCCGAAAACATAAAGGAAGTAATCTAGAATAAAAGTGAAGGCATAAACACTTATTTTAAACAGTCCACATGGCCACTCTAAATCCCCTCCAGCTTCAAGTCTCCACATCAAGTCTCACCTGCAAAGATAAGGAAAGGGGGGTGAGTTTGGAAACTCAGTGTGCAACAAGCCCCTTTCAAAGCCCAAACTAATATCAGCATACTGGACGTAAGCCCTAATTCAGTCTCGACATATACTGGGCTGAAGCCTTTCGTTTAACGATTACTGGGCCGAAGCCTTTTCATAAATCATATCACTGGGCCGAAGCTTTTACTGTAAATGGTATGACCCATAGGCCCATTTCAATATCACATGTAATACCAATGAATGTATGCAAACCCATTTGGGGAGACTACTCAACCTACCATCCGCTACTCTCCACCCGTACCAACCAAGCTCTCCATGTGGGGAATAACTCAACCCACCCAACCAAACTCTCCACTGGCAGCATAGCTGCTTTATCATATAACTGGAAGCCTAGCCTCTTCAATAACTGGGGCAAAGCCCTTTTTTGATAAACTGGGGCAAAGTCCTTTTCGGTAAACTGGGGCAAAGCCCTTTTTGCACTTCCTCCATTTATATCAAACCCAACCCATGCATATAATGAGTATAACATGTGCATCTCATAACATATCATGTGCATATCATGTCATATCATGTATATCAAAATCTCATGCATCATACTCATAACTAAACCCTAGGGGTAGAATGGTCATTTTTACCTAGGGCACAACAGTCATTTTCCATATTTTACGGGTAATTTCGTAAATTTACCAAATATTATGGGTTTTCCATGATTATTAACAATTATCAACATTCTCAAGTGTTTAAACAGTGATTTTAACGCACTTTATCAAATTAGGGCTTTTGGGCCAAAAACCCCTAATGGGTCCTACGAATGCCGATTTAGCCCATTAAGCCCACATATTCCAAATTTTACAACAGTACTAATCGCGTTAACATGCAATCTTTCCAAATTCCATTTTCTATCAATTTTACCCAAATGGGCCCGGAAGCCCATTGGACCCAATTTCAGCCTATTGAGGCCCAACTTACCGTCGTGCACAGAATTGCATTCTTACCTGTTCCATCGATCCAAACACTGATCATATCATTTTTATCGCATCTAAAACCACATGCAAAATCTCAAGTTCTCGAAATGCCGAAATTTTGGTATTTCGACTTTTCTGCGAATATTAGCCAAAGCTATTACGAGGGTTTGTTACACACCTGTTTTGTGATGACTGCTATTGAGATCCCTTACGATGTCCTACAATTGATCACCATAATTCTTAGATTGCAAACCACAATAACCAATCCCAATATTCACCTACCATATTTGAACCATGCACTTAAAGCCTTTAGTATCTTACCTTTTTGCCGAAAACCGATGACTAGATCTAAGTCTAGTTGTTCCAAAGATCCAAGCCTTCGATTCAACCTCTGAAAGACACTAAACACCAAAAGAAATCGTCGGTTAAAGACCCTTAAAGCCCTATGCCCAAATCGACAGCCTCCCTAGATTTTAGGGACTTCGGCTTTTTTCTAAATTATAAAATAAGACTAGATCTGAGGTGATGAGCACTTACCACCTATTCCTCTTTTATTTCTATGCAGATCTGATGTAGATCTATCCTCTAAATGATAGTAGAACTCAAATTCAGGAGATCTAAAGTTTCGGCTATAAGTCCCTAAATCTATGGTACTTCGGCTTTTTAAGTGATGAAGAAGATGACGATTTGAGGCTATAACTTTGAAGTAATGTTGCCGACAGATACTAAGGTTTTAGAGAAGATGAAAGTTAATCAAAAGGAATGAAAATAACTGAAGGATTTTGGCTTGGAGAAATCGGTACAAGAAGTGAGTTTTTGGGATTTCGGCTTTTTTTGGCGATCGGCTATGAAGGTTTTGTGGAGGATGGGATCGATAGAGGAGGTGAGTAAGTTGGTCAGAACGTTTTGGCTAGAAGAAAAAGCAAAAAGGAAGAAAGAAAATGGAGGAAAAAGAGAGGAAGAAGAACTCGTTACCAAGGAGAAGGAATTTGCATTTTCGGCTTTTATGAGAACTCAGAAGGGATGAATGACAGTGAAAGCTTTCAGGTGGCTAACCCTAATTATCCAAGATAGAAAAATAAAAGAACCTAACCCTAATATCAACTAAAACAATCGGCCCAACCTTCCAAAGGCCCTTGCTGAAATTCACTTAAGTGATCACATGCCCGACACATGCCTAAAATTAAAAAGTAATAGTATGCGTACCTTGCAACTTGAACCCTGGACCTTTAATTCATTCCCAGGCGCCATTTTTTTAGGAACTTAGTGGCGCCACCTTGCCACTTTACCAAGACCTTATTTGTATCATAATTTACCACCTCAATTTTAAAAGCCCATATCGCCAGAGCCCTCTTTCTCCAAAATTAAAAATTCAGGAATTGCCTAGAATTAAATTTACTCTTGGACCTTTTTCCCACACCATAACCCTTCATAATTTATTTAATTACATACTAAATAATAATAATAATAATAATAATTAAAACATCCAAATTGTTCGGGCCGTCTTCTACCCGAACCTAGACTCAAGGCCCATTACTCCTAGGCCCAAAAATTAGGGCGTTACACCAAAAGTCGAGTGCTAACATTTCACGAGGTAGACCTCCGAGATACCCTGGAAATACTAGTGGCAGTCGAGTTATGGCTAAAGACACTACAAAATTAGAGGCTCGAGCCCCGGGAAGAACGTATGCAATACGCGCTCGAGAGGAAGCCTCTGCTTCTAACGTCATCACGGGTACTTTTTCTCTTTTCAATACATGTGTTGTTGCCTTAATTGATCCTGGGTCGACGCATTCATACATTTGCATGAGATTGGTGTCTAGTATGAACATACCCATTGAACCTATGGAATTTATTATTAGAGTGTCGAACCCACTAGGCAAATCAGTCCTGGTTGATAGGGTCTATAAGAATTGTCCTTTGGCAATTTACGGTCATTGCTTTCCGGCTAACCTTATGTTGTTACCTTTTGATGAGTTTGATGTGATATTTGGTATGGATTGGTTAGCCCTGCATGATGTAATTGTAAATCGTGGTAGCAAGTATATTGAATTGAAATGCCCAGATGGTAAGATTCTACCAGTTGATTCAAGAGAATCGGATACGCTGCCAGTTGTAGTCACAGCGATGGTTGCTCAGAGATATATGAGAAAAGGGTACGAAGCCTACCTTGCTTTTGTATTGAACACTAAAGAAATAGAGTAAAGATTGAGTAAAGATTGAGTCTGTGCCAATAGTATTTGAATATCCAGACGTATTCCCGGAAGAATTACCTGGATTACCTCCTGAAAGAGATATCGAATTTGGTGTTGAACTAATGCCAAGAACAGCTCCCATTTCTAATGCTCCGTACAGGATAGTGCCAACCGAGCTGAAAGAATTAAAAGCACAGTTGCAAAAGCTAACGGATAAAGGTTTTGGAAGGCTAAGCTTTTCACCTTGGGGTGCCCCCGTATTGTTTGTAAAGAAGAAAGATGGTTCGATGAGGTTATGTATAGATTATCGCCAACTAAACAAGAAAACTATCAAGAATAAGTATCCTTTGCCAAGGATCGATGATTTTTCGACCAGTTGAGAGGAGCCACAGTATTTTCTAAGATAGATCTGAGGTCCAGCTATTATCAGCTGCGAGTTAAAGAATCGAATGTACCTAAGACAACTTTTAGAATGAGGTACGTTCATTATGAATTTCTTGTCATGCCGTTTGGGTTAACGAATGCACTAGCCATATTTATGGACCTAATGAATAGGATCTTTCGGCCATGTTTGGATAAGTTTGTCGTTGTGTTCATTAACGACATCTTGATTTATTCGAAAGATGAGACAGAGCATGCGAAACATCTGAGAACTATGTTGCAGACCTTACGGGACAAGCAATTGTATGCTAAGTTTAGCAAGAGTTAATGTTGGCTCCAAGAAGTTGGATTTTTGGGTCATATTCTTTTGGGGTGAAGGCATCCGAGTTGATCCAAGTAAAATCTCTGCTATCTTTGAATGGAAATCGCCTAAAAATATGACCGAGGTTAGAAGATTTTTGGGCTTAGCCAGTTACTACCGTAGATTTATGAAAGGATTCCCCATGATAGCGACTCCAATGATGAGGTTGCTACAAAAAGACGTTAAGTTTGAATGGACAGAAATTGTCAGTAGAGTTTCGAGAGGTTAAAGGCATTGCTGACTAAAGCTCCTATTTTAGTATTACCTGAGTCGGGAAAAGAGTTTGTGGTCTACAGTGATGCATCCTTAAACGGACTGGGTTGTGTACTTATGCAAGATGGCAAGGTGATAGCCTACGCTTTACGGCAGTTGAAGCCACACGAGAAGAACTATCTGACACATGACTTAGAGCTCGCCGCCATTGTTTTTACCTTGAAAATCTGGAGGCGTTATTTATATGGTGAGACTTGTCGTATATTCACAGACCACAAGAGTTTGAAGTATTTGATGACTCAAAAAGAATTGAATCTAAGACAGTTGAGATGGTTAGAATTAATTAAAGATTATGAGCTGATCATTTACTATCACCCGGGAAAGGCAAATGTGGTCACCGACGCGTTAAGCAGAAAGTATTTGTTTGCACTAAGAGTCATGGATGCTTGATTAGCATTGCTTGATGATGGTTCGATCTTGGCAGAGCTAGAGGCTAGGCCAACATTTCTTCTGGAAATCTATGACGCTCTAACTAATAATAGTGACCTGCAGGCTAAAAGAACTCAATGCGAGTCGGGTATTGAATCAGATTTTTGAATCGGTCCTGATGGATGTTTGATGTTCAGAGATAGAGTGTGTATGCCTAAAGATGATGAGCTTATTCAGAAAATCTTGAAAGAACCACATAACAGTCGTTTGTCCATTCATCCGAGAAGTACCAAGATGTACAATGACTTGAAGAAAATGTACTAGTGGTACGGCATGAAAAGTGACATTTTTGAATTTGTATCGAAATGCTTGATATGTCAGCAAGTTAAAGCTGAACATTAAGTACCTTCTGGTTTGTTATAGCTTGTGATGGTCCCCGAATGGAAGTGGGACAAAGTTAGTATGGATTTCATGACAGGATTGCCATTGAGTCCAAAAAAGAAAGATGCTATATGGGTTGTGGTGGATAAGTTGACAAAGTTGGCTCATTTCATTCCAGTAAGAACATATTACTCTCTTGATAGATTAGCCGACTTGTATATCTCTGAGATTGTGAGATTACACGGGGTACCGCTGTCGATTATTTCAGACAGAGACCCGAGGTTCACTTCGAGATTCTGGAAGAAGTTGCAAGAAGCCCTGGTACAAAATTGAGTTTTAGTACGACTTTTCACCTGCAAACCAATGGTTAGTCTGAGTGGATGGTTCAGATTCTTGATGATATGTTGCGATGTTGCATCCTCGAATTTTAGGGTAGTTGGGAAAAATATTTGTCGTTGGTAGAATTTGCCTACAACAACAATTTTCAAATGAGTTTGAAGATGGCACCTTATGAGGCCTTTTATGGCAGGAAGTGTCGAACTCTATTGTATTGGATAGAACTTAAAGAGAGTCGGATCCAGGGGGTTGATTTGATCAAGGAAACTAAAGAAAAGGTTAAAGTGATACGGGACTCTTTAAAAGCGACATCGGATAGGAAAAAGTCATATGCTGATCTAAAAAGAAAAGAGATTGAGTTCCAAGTTGGAGATAAAATATTCTTGAAAGTATCAGCATGAAAAAAGGTGTTGAGATTTGGTCAGAAAGGCAAATTGAGTCCGCGATTTATCGGACCGTACGAGATCACTGAAAGAGTTGGACTATTAGCCTATCGTCTAGCATTACCACCCGAACTGGAAAAGATTCATGACTTGTTTCACGTATCTATATTAAGACGATATCGATCAAACCCCTCTCATGTGATTTCACCAGCAGAGATTGAGATTAGACCAGACATGACCTATGGAGAGGTATCGGTCAAGATTTTGGCTCGTGAGGTTAAATAGTTGAGAAATAAAAATGTGGCTTTAGTAAAGATTTTACGGCATTGACATGGTGTAGAAGAGGCTACATGGAAGCCGAAATAAACCATGAGAAGCCAATATCCGAACCTATTTACTGGTAAGACTTTCAAGGACAAAAGTCCCTAAGAGGGGAGAAATGTAACATCCCGAAATAGGGCCTAGTCAAAATAGTAGTTTTGGGACCACAAATCTGACATCAAAATATTTATTTTATGATTATTATGAGGTCTAGAATATGAGACTATGCATGTGTTAAATTTTCATGAAGAAATTCTTTGAGTAAGGTGTCCAATTGAAAATTAGGGACCAAATTGAATAAATTTCAAAACTTGGATTCTAGAAGCAATTTGTATGAAATTGCATTAGATTATTAATTAAAAGGTCTTAAAGAGCAAATTTCCCAATTTTTAAGTTTTTGGACAAAAATAGGCTTGTATGGATGAAATATTAAGGAAAAGGCATAAGGGCATTTTGGTCATTTGGCATTTTAATAAAATAAAATGGGAAGAAGAAGGCAAAAATCAGCCATCTTCTCCGTTTTATGAGCCGAAATTCTCAAGTCCTCCATAGGTAGGGTTTTCAACATTTTCAAGCTCAATAGTAAGTGCTCCCAAGCCCCGTTTTTAATGTTCTTCGTATTTTTGAAATCCCGGTAGCTTATACTCTCTATTTCTACCAATATTTAAAGCTAGGGTTCATGTTCATAAATTTACCCATGCATGAGTTACTTGTATTTTGATGTTTTATGGACTAATATGAAAGTTGAAGGTGTGTTAAACATCTTTTCCTAGGTGATTTTCATGAAAAACCCCTAAAAAGGACCTTTTTGAAAAAGGTGTAAAATGTGTGGTAGAAATGAGAAATAATAAAAAATGTGGGCTGCCATACGAGGGAAAAATATTCGACTAGGCTTGGGTAAGGTAGAAATTGCATGTGTTTCATTATATGAGCCTGGGACTAAACTGTAAAAATGTGAAACGTTAGGGGCAAAACAGTCATTTGGACCGGGGGTGAAATTTATGCTCAAAAAGTACAATGTGAGGTGTTAATGATTTTCGAAGGTCGATCGAGGAAAATGAAAGGTTTTGGAATAACCAAAACACGATATCGAGACGAGTTCCAGGTAAGTTCGGATAACTTAAAGGAAACTCATAATATGCCAGATTGCATGATTTAAGAATGTATGATAATTGCATTTGTTAATGGCATGAAAACACATGAAATGCATTCTTAACAATGACATGTTGAAACTGTCCCGATTGAGGTTGGAAAGGAAGTTCAATGGATGAACCATGTTGTATGTGATATTGAGATCCTACATGTGTTGCAGAAAGGATTTAACCCGGACAGGTAATCTGTTGATCTCAAATATAGAAAGGATCTAGCCCGGATGGGTGTTCCTAAATGATCGAGCCTCCCAAAGAATATATGTGCATTAAGGATTTAGCCCAGACGGGTAATCCGATTAAGGTCTGAATTTAGCCTGGACTGGCAATTCAGATCCAAAATTAGTAAGGGTGTTTGTCGTTATAAGGGATTTAGCCTGGACTGGTAATCCGGACATCACCTTATAACTCTATGATATAGGGGATTTAGCCTGGACTGGTAATCCCCCCGTAAAATGTGAGGTTCGCGGGAGTGCATACCTGAAATGATCATTCTTATGAATTGACGGTAAATGGATAATCCATCGGGATTTCCTAGAAACTCAACGGGATTAATATGATGTATATAAATGAAATAATGAATGATGAGCTCATCTAAGACAAATTACATCGTATATTATTATTGTGGCTAACTTGTTGACTGAGTGCATGTAATAGGGAAACCATTTCATTCTTGTTGGTTTATTTGCTTCATATGGTTGTATGCTAATTACTCGGTAAGTTTGCTTTCCAGTTATTCAGGCTTAGTACGCATGTAAATGCTTACCCCTCTCTTTTCCCTATCTTACAGAGCTCAAGGACTTGCAAAGATTGGAAGACAGTTGGAGAGTCAACACTCTATCAGCTAGTCCAACTTTGGTATATAGACACTAATGTTTTGTTAAATGGCATGTATAGAACGTTTGAGTATTTTGTTATATGTGTCATTTGATTTGCCAAGATGAAGGCATGTAAAGATATACATATCTTTTTGTATATGGCGATGGGAATTGGCTCATTTTAAAGTAGGCTATGACTTACAAATCTATGCATGTTTATGTTCCTATGTGATGGCTTGGTTTTAATTGGCAATGAGTTATAAGAATGAGCCAATCTTGAATGTGTTAAGAAGATATGGAAACCCTTAATACAAAAAGGGAATTAATCTAGCATGTATAAAACTAATGATATGAGGTTTTCATGTAATGAGGTTTATCATGGTTTTATATAAGCGTATAATTTGGTTTTATCATGTATTAATGTATCTTATAGGTGTGATTGGTTGTTAGAGGGTGGCCAAAGGCTTGGAAAATGGCCTAACAAGGTCCACACGGGTAGACACACGAGGGTGTGTCTAGGCCTTGTGTGACACACGACTCGCCCCCATGGGTGTGTGGCATGGCTGTGCGTCCCTTGCACTTGAAATTTTAAGTCAGTATAGTGCACGGGCTAGATACACGGGCGTGTGCCTTGGCTGTGTGGGCCTAAAGGCATGTTGATGTCATAACCAAAGAGTTACACGGGCTGAGGGCAGAGCCGTGTCCCAAGCCACACGGGCGTGTGTGACCACACGGCCCTAACCACACGAGCGTGTGACTCTCCAAGGAAAAAAATTTATTAAGTTGCCCAAAATCTATCGAATGTTTTTGGTTTTGTCCCGAACTGTTCCAATGTATGTTTTAGGTCTCAAGGGCCTATAAGGGGCCATATGTATGTGTTCGAAGAGTTTTAAATTTTGGGTGAATTTTGGTGAGCCGATTTTGTATGTTGTGAAAGTTTAAGTTCGGTAACACCTTGAACCCTGTCCGGGCACTGGATACGAGTGAGTTACATTAGCAAATGTGAATTCTAGTTACGAGAGGTCAGTTTTCTAGGCCATATTGTATCAGCATTTGGTATCCGAGTTGATCTGAAGAAAATTTAAACTATTCTGGATTGGAAGCCCCTGAGAAATGTTTCTGAAGTTTGCAATTTTCTGGGACTTTTTGGTTATTATAAATGTTTTGTAAAAGGCTTTTTGATTGTTACGACTTTGTTGCCGAAATTGCTTCAGAAAGATATTAAGTTTGAATGGTCTGAAAAGTGTCAGAAAAGCTTTGATCTGTTGAAAGCCCTATTGCCTAAACCTCCAGTCTTAATACAACCTAAAACGGGTAAAGAATTTGTGATCTATAGTGATGCTTTATTGAATGGTTTGGGATTTGTTTTGATGCAGGAAGGCAAAGTCATTGCATATGCTTTGGGACAGTTAAAACTAGATGAAAAGAACTATTTGACGCACGATCTGGAATTAGCTATGATTGTGTTTGCTTTGAAAAATTGGCGCCACTATCTGTTTGGTAGGAAATGTCACGTATATTCTGATCATAAGAGTTTGAAATATTTGATGACTCAGAAAGATCTGAATTTACAATAAAGAAGGTGGTTAGAATTACTAAAAGACTATAAGCTTGTGATTGATTATCATCTAGGGAAAGCAAATGTCGTTGCTAATGCTTTGAGTCAAAAATCACTGTTTTGCTCTATGTGCGATGAATGCTCATTTGGTTGTGTCCGATGATGGTTTGGTTTTAGCCAAATTAAAAGCAAGCCCGTTATTCATTCAACAAATTATCGAAGCTCAGAAGGTTGATAATGAGATTTTAGCTAAATAAGCTGAGAATGAGTTAGATTCTGATTCAGAATTTAGAGTTGATAAAGATGATTGTCTGAGATTCCGAGATCGAATTTGTGTTCCAAAAAATCCAGAGTTGATTCAGATGATTTCGAATGAAGCTCACAACACTTGTTTATCTATACATCCGGGTAGTACGAAAATGTATAATAATCTGAAACATCTTTATTGGTGGCCTAGTATGAAGCGTGATATCTCTGAATTTGTTGCACAGTGCTTAATCTGTCAACAAGTTAAAACTGAACATCAAGTGCCATCTGGTTTGTTACAACCGATTATGGTTTTAGAATGGAAATGGGATAGAGTGACAATGGACTTTGTTTTGGGTTTGCCCCTATCTCTAAGAAAGAAAGACGCAATCTGGGTCGTAGTTGATTGATTGATGAAATTAGCCCATTTTATTCTGGTACGATTCAATTACTCACATGATAAGTTAGCTGAGTTATACATTTTCGATATTGTGATATTGCATGGTGTGCCATTATCTATTGTGTCAGACAGAGATCCAAGATTCACATCACATTTTTGGAAGAAATTACAAGATGCTTTGGGTACAAAATTGCATTTCAGTACTGCTTTTCACCCACAAATGGTTGGTCAATCTAAACGGACTATTCAGATACTCGAGGATATGTTGAGTTGTTGCATTCCTGAGTTTGAAGGGACATGGGAACATTATTTACCTTTGATAGAATTCGCTTATAATAATAGTTTTCAATCTAGCATTAAAATGGCACCGTACGAAGCCTTATATGGTCGCAAATGTCATACACCTTTGTATTGGACTGAGCTCAGTGAGAATAAGATACACGAGGTCGATTTGATAAAAAAGACTGAACAGAAAGTAAAAGTGCTCTGAGATAGTTTGAAAGTAACTTCTGATCGACAGAAATCACATGCAGATTTGAAATGAAAAGACATTGAATTTGAAATCAGCAACAAAGTGTTTCTAAAATTATCCTCGTGGAAGAAAGTACTCTGATTTAGTAGAAAAGGCAAATTGAGTCCGAGGTGCATCAGACCGTATGAGATTATCAAGCATATCGAACCGGTTGCTTATCGTTTGTTGTTGCCACCAGAATTAGAAATGATTCATAATGTGTTTCACGTATCAAAGCTTTGGCAATACAGATCTAATCCCTCGCATGTGATTTATCCGTCAGAGATAGAGATTCAGTCCGATATGACATATAAAGAAGAACCAATCTGTATTTTTGCTGGCGAGGTTGAAGAACTACGAAATAAGAAAATTCTGTTAGTAAAAGTATTGTGGCATTGACATGGTGTTGAAGAGGCTACGTGAGAGCCTGAAGATGCTATGAGATAGCAATATCTGAACCTATTCAACGGTAAGATTTTCGAGGATGAAAATCCCTAAGGGGGAGAATTGTAATAGTCCGGTTTAGACCCTAGTTAGAATAGTGGTTTCAAAACCACAAATCCGAGTCAAAAAAATATTTTAATATTATTTTTTGTGCTTATAATATGTGAATTGACATGTGTGAAAGTTTCGTATGACAATTTAATAGTTTGTTTGCTTAATTTGATAAAAGGACTTGATCGTGTAAAATGTAAAAGTGCCCTTCTAATTGTTAAAGTGCCTATTTGCTATGTCTTATAAAATGTAAGGTCCTTAAGATGCAATTGGACCTTTAGATTTATGAATGGACAATATTGGACATTATTTAGTGGATTTTAAATGATATTATTAAGGTTAAATATGGTATTTGATTATTAAATGAATTATAATTAAAACAAAACATCAAATTAGCCATATTCTTGTCATGTTGTTGAAAATTGTACAGCAAAAGAAAGAAAATAAAAGTTCTAGGGTTCGACACTCACATTGGCTAATTAAGGTATGTGTTTTGATCGGTTTTTTGATAAATTCAATGTTTTGTAATCATTACTTTGTATACTATCAAGCCCATGTCTCAATTTTTAATTTCGTTGATGATTTTAAGTTATGCCATTGATGAAACTATGAGCTTTATGAATTTTGAGGATAGTATGTTAAAGATATGCGTTAGATTACTAAGTTTTGTCTTTGAATTTTTGATGAATTTGAGTAATTTGGGCTAAATTGTGAAATTTGTAAATTAAGGGACTAAAATGTGAAATAAATGAAATATGTGGACTTGTATGAGTGCTATAATCTTCGGCTATGCATAAGTATATGCAAATTATGTGTATTTTGTGATTTTGTGAAATAGGGACTAAATTGTCAAAATATTAAAATATGAGGGCTAATTTGTAAAATGCCCTAAATGTGTGCTTGTGGATTGATTTGAATGATTTGCTAAATAAAGGAGTTAAATTTGAATTTATATAGATCAAGAACTAAAGAAAACAAAATTAGATCGGGGAAAGTCGAAAGTCATCGAGTAGCCGATTTCATCTATCTGAATCCGTACGGGGTAAGTCTATATACAAATAAATGTATTTGAAATGGTTTATTTATGCTTATATGCTATTGAACAATGATGAATGGCTTAATGCCTTGAATATGAGATATTCGAGAAAGTATCGACAAAGTTCCGACGTCCAAAAAGTCTCGTACGAACCTTAGGAATAGTTAGGATACATACGTAATGACATAGGATCTGATATGTGTTATCATGTAAGACCACGTCCGTGACGTTGGCATCGTATCTGATTTCGTGTAAGACCCTGTCTGGGACAAAGGCATCCATATTTGATTACATGTAATACCACGTCTGGGATGTTGGCATTGTACGAGCTTTTCAAGCTATCTGCGTATCTTTATGATTTCAAACGGTTCAACGGGCATTCTGAGAAAATAGATGACTATGTGAATTTGTATCCGACTCAGGTATGTTTGATTTGTATATCATGTTTGAAAATGAAAGGTAAGAATATGTACCTTGATGAATATATGATATAAGTATGAGTTACTATGAGAATGAGTTATGATATGTATATGTGAATTATGTTCAAATGAACTATAAGAGATATATGGCTAAGTGATTGTATTTTGCCTTAAATTTTATGATTGAATTGATGTTATTTGTTAAGTTTATTTGTATATGGCTTCCTAAGCTTTTGAAAGCTTACTTTGTGTGTATTTGCATTGTTTTATAGATATCGAAGCTACTGAGAGCTCAGGGATCGTCGAGGATCATCACCACACTATCAAAGTTTATTTTGGTACATTTTTAAAGTGTAAATATCGGAGTATGGCATGTATAGGCTAGTGGTAGTTGAATATGTTTTGTGATGTGTATATTTAGCCATGTGATATGGCTTAATTATGGTTGAATTTATGGCTTGATTTTGGTATATGTTATGTGATGCAATATTATCTATGTGAAGTGTTTTGGATGGCCAAGAGAGTTGGTCAATTTGGTATGTTTTTGGAATGTGCTTAGTATGGAATTTAGTAAGGTTTTGCCATGAGATTTGATTATATGATTAGAGATTATGAAATCATATGTTTTGGTATGTGTTACAATCTTGAATTTGTTGTCAATGATATGGCATGAATGATGAATGTTTTGTGATTGAAATTGGTTGAAATTATAATGCAAATTTGCTTGGTTTGATGCTTGTAGATTTGACCCGAATTGGGTGGCAAATTGGCTTTTCAAATGGCCTATTTTTGTCCACACGGGCAGGGACACGGGCATGTGCCTCAGCCGTGTGAGACACACAGTCATGTTGCACGACCGTGTGTCACCTGGGGTGCCCTACGTTTTTAAGTTAGTCTTGAGCACGGCCAAGGCACACGGGCATGTCTTGTGACCGTGTGATTAAGTCAGTATGTATGCCCTATTTTGACACGGCCTAGACACATGGGCGTGTCTAAGTCCGTGTGAGGCACACGGCCTGTTCACACGGGCGTGTGACCTGTACAACTTAGAAAATTTGTTTAAGTTTCAAAAATTTTTTGTATGTGTTTGGTTTGGTCCCGATCCTTTTCTAAAGCATGTTTAAGGTCTCAATGACCTATGTAAGGGACTTTGTGTTGATATTTGACCTTTGATGCTATGAAGTTTTTGAAATGAATGCTAAATGTTCTGATACACTCGGTAATACCTTTAACCCTTGTCCGGCAATGGGTTCGGGTTAGGGATGTTACATTTTTGGTCATTTAAGTTGGCCTAAGTGATGTGCTTGAAAAGTGATATATAAGATGCATATTATGCCTTAGATATTGGCTTGTTTTAGATATGTTTGCTCTAATTATTAATATAGCTAAATGGTGTTTTGTGGCATAACATAGATAATAAGATGATGAGTTATTGCATTTGAGATTTATGCAAGTTGTGATGATTTTAGGTAAATGGATTTGGTATATTTGTATATGGAATTTAGCAATTAAATTGGTTGATGATAGTTAGCTTGATATGTGTTTGAGTTGGCATGTTTTTGGTTGCCTAAAGATGTATTGAAATGGTGTATTTTGGTTGATGTGTGTGTATGAGATAAGGGTGGTAAATTGGCTTTGCAAATAGCCTATTTTTGTCGACATGGGCAGAGACACGGGCGTGTGTCTCAGCCGTGTATGACACACGGTCACGTTACATGGCCGTGTGTCCCCTTAGGTAACCTTTCGAATTAAGATAGTATACCCTACAGGTTTGACACGCCTAGACACACGGGCATGTCTACTAGCCGTGTGTGTCACACGGACTCACACACGGGTGTGTGACTGACTGTGTGACATAAGTAAACATACCCCCCTAAATGGCACATGGCCTAGCATATGGGCGTGTGTGGCCATTTTGAAGGGTACATGAGCTAGACACACGAGTGTGTGGTCGGCTGTATGACCCAAGTCAGTAACCCCTCCTGATTTTCCACGGCCAAGGCACACAGGCGTGTCTCCAGCTGTGTGGTGCAAGTTAGTATGTATACCCTGTTTTCACACGGACAGTGACACGGGCGTGTTTGGTAGCCGTGTACGACACACGGCCTGTTCATACGGGTCATGAAATTTTTCTAAGTGTTCAGAAATTTTTATATATGATCGGTTTAGTCCAAAACCACACTTAAGCATGTTTTAAGGTCTCGTAGGACCTTAGAAGGGACAATATGATTGAGATGAATGGAATTTGATTATGAATGTTGAATGTATGATTTATGTTGTTTTTGATAGGTAATACCTCTTAACCCTAATCCAGAGATGGATACGGGTTAGGGGTGTTACAACACCCCTAAAAGGAACTTGATGGTTGGATGGGCCAAGACGATCCCCAAAAGAGTAGAATGACGATGCATGGAGTGCAAGGGGTACCGTATAAGTCCAGTAGCCACACTTAATTTCACCATGAAACTTTGAAAAAAATTGTTGTAAAATTTTTGTACATTTGAACTTCGAATTTTTATTTTAGATTTTAATAAGGTTATAAATTTTAGTTAGACTAGGATAAAGGGCTTAAGCAACTAGAGGGAACCTATTAGGGTCCTATTGAGAATTTAAGAGTAAAGTGGAGGGACCAACACACCCCAAAACTTAAAAATGGAGAAAATAAGGGTGGTGTCGTGACATCAAACCATGGAGTTGTGACATTGAAGTTCATTACTCCTATGGTTTTTAAATCAAGGTAGTGTCATGACACCACATCCTTATGTCACAACATTGCACTTCGGACCTAAAACTTCTCAAATTCCATCTAGTGTCGCGACATTGAACCTCATTGTTGTAACATGACATTTCGAACCAAAATTAATTTGAAATTTTGGGCCTGTGTGTCAGTGTCGCAACATGGAACTTCAAACCCAAAACCTAGAGCATTCGAAGTATGGTGTCACGACACCGATGTCAAGTTTGCAATTTTTGAACTATTTTTCTGTGCGACCCATACAACCCTATATATATGCTAAGCCATTTTTAACCCTCATTTTACACTGTAAGCACATTTTAAACACCTTATAAGGCCTCCTAACAATAGCTGACCCTTCTTTGCTCTTCTCTTATTTTGATTTTTTGCATTATTCATGAGCTTTCATCTCCTCTTCTCACCATTTTTGTCTTCTCTACTACTCTCCTCCATTGGCAGCTACCTCTTCATGAAACAATCTTGGTGAAATAGTCTTCATTTTTTTCTATTTATTTTATGTTTTAATTTCATCGTATTAGTTGTGTTTGGAATATTGCATTCAAATGGTTCCAAGAATGGCACGTCGCACCACACAATTGAAGGGGTCAAGGGAATTTGATTCCACTCGATTTTATTGCAAAGAAGTCAAAAAATATTTTTTAGACCTTCAAGCAAAAACCTTCATTCAAGAATGAGGGTTCGATCCCTTATTCAACCTTTGCAATGACATATGGAATACTATTCTTGCAAACCAATGCATGGACTTTTTCCTCACACAAAAAGAGTTGGTGATCGACTTGATGGTGTATGAATTTTATGTATCCCTAAAATAACGAGAAAACTATAAGGTGCCAAATGTCAATTATAGGCATGTAACTGTTTGAAGAAAAGAAGTCCCAGTTATGCCTAAGGATATTTATCAATTCTATAATGCACCATATTATCATAAAGTTGCACTAGATGAACTAAATATTGGGTACTTTTGAGAAATTGACATGGACAACATTGTAGAGTATTTAATCGAAAGATGAGGAATTTGGAAACGTCAATCCAACACAAAAATCCCATTGACCTTTAATCAATGCATAATGTTTCTAGTTGCAAAGATGTGGATGCAATTTATCTACACATGAATCTCACTGGCCCTTAACATTTCTAATGCTAATGTTTTTTATCCTGTGTTGCTTTACTATATTTTGCAGCATCGATAGGTTTGGATTTGCACGTGGATCTATAAGTCAATGCTTAATTACACTAGTGCTAACAAGGTTGGGATATTTTTCCCACACCTCGTAACTGGCCTGTGTAAGAAAGCAAAGGTGCTGATGTCAACGACGAAGCAGTTCCTCAAACCTACCAAAAGCCTGCTCGAGAACTCTATTTACACACAACATGTCGAGCTCCATCGAAAGCAGATTCATGATTGGAAAATTTGACGTGAACAAAATATGGATGTTCCATCATCTCTAAAGCGAAAGAGTGATAACTCTTTATGGAATTAATTCGTTGTAATTAAGTGAACACATTTGCATTTCTAGGATATTTTTAAAACATTGCATAACAAAGCTTGGATTGCGATATAATGGTTATTATTTGTTACTTTTATCACTTGGGGAAGAAATGCGTGGTTTTGTGTGAACACAAGTGTAGGAAGAGGAAGAAAATGAAGAGGAAAAATAAGGGAAGTGAAACATTGAAGTGGAAAATGGTGAGATTAATTGCCAACAGAATTCCCATGGCAATTCCGGGAAGATGACTTAGCACTCTATCCATGTCACTCTCAGCTAGCTATGTATGTACCATAAAAACCAACCTAAAAAGAGGAATAAATTTTTTTTGTTGAGGTGCGACAGATGTACCCAATAAAAGAATCTGAAAGAAGAAGAAGAAAAAAGGAGGAGGAGAATCAACGTGAAAGAAAAATTAGTGACAAAAGTTTCTCTCTGCATAGAGTAGAACTCCATTGGAGAATTCAAGAGAAAGATAAGGGTACCAGCTAAGAGAGCAACGTACAGGCGTGAAGAAAGGGAAGAGACATCTACCCTGGGTTCACAAGGAACCTGAAGATCAAAGAGGAACTGGAGTGTGACGAGAAATTCCTGCATTTCTGCTTTATCTTCCCGATTTCTATGATTCAAACTTATTTTAGAATGTTGATGAATGAATTTATTTTTGTGTTAACTTTTCCACCCATGAACTAAATCTTTTTTGGGTTGGAGTTATTTGGGTGAATGTTTTATTATCTTTAATGCTTATGATTTAAGATTGTCTATGTCACTAATTCAGTCGATCATGCTTACGTTAAATACATGCATGCAAGCTCTAGACATAGTTGATTGTGTGCTGTGTTAATAGGTGTATTTTTAATTCTGAAAAGGTTAAATATACTGGATCTTGATTCATTTGATGCAAGAAAATACTCGACAAAATATTCGTAGCACTCTAAACATAGATGTGTGAGTTGTATAGAGAAGAACGTTCATTATGGTTATTAATCCAGAGTTCTGTAGACATATATTAACTTAGATTTATAGCTTAAGATCTAGCTATCGATAGAGGTGGATCACAATAGTGATTCTCTGGGCAGTAGATTAGACAATATTTTGTCATGGCATTATTTTGATATGAATATTTCACCTAAATAATTCCAACCCTTTAAATTTAGCAGCAGAAACACTTTTGCTTTTCTCTATAATTTGCCACACCATTTTAATTGCCATATCAATTCTTTGATTTTCACATTTGATTTTATTAAATCGTTATACAAACATCTTATTCAACTTAAGAATATCTCCTGTTATTTAGTATAGTCACTTGGATTATAACTTACTCAATTTCTTGCCAATTTTCAGTCCTTGTAGAGACGATACTTATTTATCACTTTATGACTTGAATGATGTGTACACTTGCACAATTGCATTAGTTATTTACATGCAACAAAGAGTGAGGAAAAGGGCCAAGGCAGCCAAGGGCCGAGTAAGATGAGTGACATGGAGTGGGTCATCTAATGGATGCAGTCGATGAAACCATTGGGCATTAACTACACCTAACAGTTCGGTATTCCAGTGCCCGAGCCACCAACGAACTGTTACTTGCCCGTGCAACCTTTCAGGCAAGCCGACGAGGAATGGGAGAAGGAGGAAGATGGCAACAATGAGGAAGAAGACAAAGAGCCAACCCTCGATGTGGAATTCAACGAGACGTTCCAACCATAACAACCATCCATCGAAGGAGTCAAGATTCGCCCTAGTCCTACTAATTCTGCAAGTGGTAGGGTAACTACAAAAGACACACGTCGAAGGATGGACCTAATGTTTGAGGAGAATCGACTAGATCTTGATTCTGATTAAAAACTCTTAAACTGTGAATTTTTATTTTATTTTTGGTATTGTATTTTTGTTTTGGATAATTTTATTTTGGATTTTATTTATTTTTGCATCATTTTTTTGTTAGATAAATTTTTTGTAAGAACCCTGTACAATATGAAGCACTACATTTGGGAGAAAAATCGACATGAGGAGGACCACCCAATTACATCCATGGAGTGTCAATGCTGAAACCGGGTAGTCTCTTCTCTTATTTATTGGGCGCACATTAGGGACAATGTGCCAAATAAAGTGTGGGGGTAACATAGAAAATTTCCAAAATTTTTATTTTTTATTTTTTTATTAATTTTTTGTGTGTTTGTTTGTACACGAGCTTGTAGCAACACAAATGATGGATTAGGAGCATGTAAATAGGATTTTGTGTTTAAATTGTAAGTTTTACTCGACAACAATTTATTTTAGGTTGTTTAATATTACACTAATTAGTTCATTTTGTTACAATGTGAATAGGTGATAGTGTGTTAGGTATACCAAACGATAAATAGGTACATAAAAAGCATGTGTTTGTTTGAATAATAAAGTATAAGAGTGTTAATATTTAGTTAATCGTAATTCATGAATTGAGACACTTAGGGATGACCTAAGGCATTGCTTGATAGACAATTTCGAGCCAAAAAGCCGATCTTAATTTAAATTCCCTAGCACCTTAATTTAAAGCCTAAATCCATATTTCTTGATGAACCACAATTGAAGTGCTAAGCCTAAAAATATAATCTCTTGATCTGATTTTTTTGGTCCCTGCACGAACTTAGGCGTCAGGCCATTGATACTGAAGGTTAAGTAGATACGACATAATGGTTTCCAAAATAAAATAAAAACAATAGTGAAGCGAAGGGATAGTATGGTATTGCGAGTATAAGAGTATTGCAAACTTGTGCATAAATAGAGAAAAACCAAAAGAATTATCAAAAGAAAAAGTTTGAAAAGGCCAAAATAGCCAAGCGAGAAGTTCTCGTAGAAAAGCAAAATTAGTGAAAAAGAAAAAAGAAATAAAGAACAAAAAAATACTCATTTTTGCACAAATATCTCGCTAAGACAATTATATTCACTAATACTATACTATACCTTAGCAATCAAAGAGAAAAGGTAGGTGAGAGAATGGGATAAAATGTGGTGAGCCAAAGGGTCTAATTAGGGAAATATTGGAGTCAATATACTATGTCAAACTATTTTTGTGCTTAAACTATTTTTTATGCTTGTTCTTTCATTCCAAACCAACCTAAGGCGCATAACATTACAAGCCGAAAACACCTATGTAACCTAAGTGATACTATTCATGAATGAGAATTAACTGAATTGTGACATTTATAATTACTTGTATTCTTCGAGCATAAATATAAATTTTTTGTACCTATTTAATGGATTAATGTACTTAACATTCTTGAACTTTTTTACTTTGTAACTTTATAAACTACTGTGTGTGATTCTAAAGGTCGAGAGTCATTGTATATTGTATTAGATTTACATATTTATTCATATTGTTTTGTGTACATAGTTTTGAACTAATCCTTGTATGTGGCATGCTCAAGCACTATTTCAATGTTTTATTTTTTTTTTTCTTTTGTGTGTGTTTTTATTTTGTTTCTTGAGGATAACCAACGACTTAAGTATGGGGGAGTTTGATCTACCACAATTAGTTATGGCAAATTAAGGTCTTTTCGGCATTTAACGAGCTCGTTTCCAATTGTTTTAATATGTTTTTAATTCATTTTTATTTTTATTGCTTAATGTTTAAATTATGAAAAATAAGCGTTTTTACGCAATTTTGAGTTATGTAATGATCAATGGGTCACTATGGGCCTAGGGATGATCTAACACCTCTATCTAGTGTGTTGAACACTATCTTCAGGCTTATAAGAAGAAGGACAACTACAGTGTTGCAATATCGATGAATGGTGTTGCAACACCAAACTTTGAAGCCAAAGTATCCAGAATTTGAAGGAAGTGTCACAACATCAGTCCTGTGGTATCATGACACCGGGCAATGATTAGGAAAATTAAGCTTGGGTATTTTTGTCGACATAATGTAACTTAATCAGATTTTTGGGTTGTTTGGTAAACCTAATTAAGTCTGATCATAAACTCTATAAATAGGTATGTTCGACATCATTTTAGGAGGTTTGCCAAGGGAGCCACTTAGTTATTTTTAGTGTTTTACATTAGTTTTTTTTCTTTCACTTTAGTCTGTTAAATACTTATTGTTCTTGTTTAACTTGGATTCTATTTTGATCCAAGGTTTTAAATTAATAGTTTTTGTAACGCTATTAACCCGTATCCGTCGCTGAAATAGGGTTACGGAGGATGATCAAAAAATTTTAACTTAAAACTTTCATTTTTAACCATTTTATAAATCATGGCATAATTCAATCAAACTCATGCATAATGTCCCTTATTCGAGCCCTTGAGGTCTTAGAAACACTTTAGGAATGAGTCAAGACTAAATTAGAAACATTTAGAACTTCATGGAAAAAGATAGAATTTTTAACACTATAGGGGTCATACGGCCGTGTTCTAGGCCGTGTGACTCACACGCTGAGACACATTTTTGTATCTCAAGTCGTGTAGACATTAGAAGTAGGGACACATGGCTGTGTCCCAGCTCGTGTCCGTTGTCGTGTAACTCTCTGACTTGGGTCACACAGCCAAGCCACACGCCCGTGTGTCAACCGTGTAATTGCCAGACTTAATACCCTTTGGAACCTACAAGAAACACATGGTTGTGTCGCATGGCTGTGTGTCACACACGAATGGGACACATGCCCGTGTCTTAGGCCGTGTGGGCAAGAAATAAGCCATTTTCAAGCCATTTCTTTCACCCAAACCATGCTCACACCTACAATCCATTTTCACATAATTTCAAGCTACAAAATATATCTAACACATGCATAATAAAACTAGTTCAACATGGTATTTGTAACAGGCAAATTTTAGTGAAATCGGAACAGTGGTTTCGGGACCACAAATCCGATTCGAAAATAAAATTTATTTTTATTTTATTACATGGTCCGTAATATGTTAGAAATGTCATGTGAAAATTCTAATAAGAAAATTTTATTGATTATGTGCTTAATTACGAGAAGGACTAAATCGCATAAAATGTAAAAGTTGAATTCTAGTAGCTAGAAGGATTAAATAGCTATGGAATTCAAAACTTGAGGTCCTTATATGGTAATTAAACCATTAAGGAAAAGTAAGTAGATATTTTGGTGACTCATCCATGGAAATTTAGAAAAAGGCTAAGGGCTAAATTGGAATTTGAAATAATTTAATTAATTAAAAGATGAAAAAGAAAATATCATCTTATTTACTCATCTTCTTCCCCAAAAATACATGGAAACCTTATAGGAGAGAGAAGAAACTTTCATGGCTTAATTGGGTAAGTTTCCTTGTCCCGTTTTTAGCAATTTTAATATTTTTGAAACTAGGATAGCTTAATCTATCTATTTGGGGGATCAATTTGAAGAGTTATCAAAGTATGGAAATTAGGTCATGGATGTATATGCTGAAAATTAGAAAATTATGGTAGAAAATGAAAGGTTGTTGATAGATAAACAACTTTTACAAAGTGATTTTTGATGAAAACATGATTTAGGGACTAAAATGTAAAGTTGTAAAAATTGATGAAAAATTCTAAAATTTATAGAAAATATGTGATGTAAATTCTATATTGAAATTTTTTTAGGCTTGGAATAGGGAGTAAATTGCATAAATTTCATTTTTCGAGCCTAGGGATGAAATTGGAATTTATGGAAAAGTTAGGGCAAAATGGTAATTTTGCCTAGGACGTAAACTGAGTCCAAACGAATATGAAATGTGTGAAATTGATGATTAAAGTTATTTATATAGATTCGAACAACACAAATTTGAGGATAGATTGAGCAAAAGAAAAGGTTTCGAGTTAGAAGATTTTATACGCGAACCAGTGTCAAGGTAAGTTTGTGTAACTTAATCCAGCACATAAATATGTTAACTTGAATGTTATGATTGTATACAATATGCTTTATATTTAAGTGAATATTATAAATGTGTGAAATAATTACATGTTCGGAAAAGTAAAAAAAAAGGTTAAAATCTCGTTTGAATATTGAATTTCGATGGATAAATGTGATTGCCTTATAAAATGAGGTCTTGCATTTGTTGCTGACGGGATTTAGCTTGGATGAGTAATCCTATTGATCTCATTATAGAAAGGATTTAGCCCAGACGGGTAATCCTGATATAATCCCTCTTGAGCATATGTTACAATCAGGATTTAGCTTGGATTGGTAATCCTAATTGAGCTCTTCTGAGCATACGTTACATAAAGGATTTAGCCTAGTTTGGTAATCCTATAATACGATATGCGGCTCGAGAGTGTGTTCTTTGATTAAATGTCCTAATGGATACTCTTGAATAAGAATTGATGGGTTATTGAATTGTACACCTTGAGTGTACTACTTGAGTATCCATAAGAATTCTAATGATTCAACAGAAAAAACTCTTGGCATGATAAGAGAATTATGAGATGAAATGATAATGTCTTGAAAGAATATTGCATGATGAGCTCATCTATGCTTACTTGATTGATATGAAGATTTTGTGACTAACATGTTTGATTGAATGCATGTGTTTAGGCAAATTTGACAAATGGATGGAAAACATGATATTGTATGCTTAGATTTAATAAACGGGATTGGTAAGTTTAGTTTCCATTATACGAACTTTCTAAGCATGTAATGCTTACTCCGTTTTATTTTACCCTATTTTATAGTGCTCGGAAGCTCACAAAGGTTAGAGATCATTAGAGCATCGTCACACTATCCGCTAACTTATTTTGGGTATATATAGTAAAATCATTTTGGTATAATGGCATGTATAGGCTAACTTGGCCATAGATGGCTTAAATATGTGGCTTGTAGCCTAGCCATTGGAATGGCTAGTAATGGTTATTTTTTATATACATGTAATGTCATACTATGGTAGTTACATATATGTCAAATGGTTGCTCAAATTATGCCTAACATATAGAATATACCAAGGTAAGATTATAAAAATGTATGCATGTATATGCCATGTCGAATGATAGAGTTTGCTTAATTTGAATGCTTGAAATGGTTGGTATTTGGATGTGAGTTTAAGTGCAGGTCATTGGTGTGATTTTGGGTGAGAAATGAAGCTAGAAATAGCTTCATTTTGTCCACACAGGCAGACACACGGCCTAGTACATAGGCGTGTGGTTAGGCTGTGTGTCCCTTGAACCTTAAATTTAAGAAAAAGAATGCTCAGAATTGAGTACACGGGCAAAGAGACGGGTGTGTGTCTCAGCTGTGTATGCTACACGGCCTAGAACACGTGCATGTGTCTTGGCCGTGTGAAACCTGCACCTAATTTTGAAAGAATGTAATTAACCACACTGTCTAGAACACGGGCGTGTGGCATGATCATGTGAATAAGCCAGAGAGTTACATGGGGTTGAACACGAACTGCAACACGAGCGTGTCCCTTGGACCACCCGGGTGTGTAAGCCCTGCACCTTGGAAATTTTTTGAAATGTCACGAAAAATTCTTAGAGTTTCCAATTAAGTCCCGATTTGATTTTAATGCTAATATTAGGCCTCGAGGGTCCATTTAAGGGATGTTTTGAATAATATCAAGAAATGAACAGTGATTTCCATGATTTATCGGTAAAAGTTCTTAGAGTTCTGGTAATGCTCCGTAACTCTGTTCCGGTGACGGGTTGTAATATCCCGAATTAGAGCCTAAATGAGATAGTGATTTCAAAACCACAATTCTGAAGTAGAAAAATTTATTTCGATTAATTTTTATAATTTATTGAGTGATTAGATGCATGTGTTAGAATATCGATAGAAAATTTCATGAATTGCATGTCCAATTTGCCTATTAGGACTTAATTGCAAAAGTTGATAAATATGAGTTTTAGATGTTAAAGGATTTAATTGTAGAGCATAATTGAAGTAGAGGTCATTAAATGGTAATTATACCATTAGGTTTTCATGGACAAAAATGGACATACATAGGTAGAAATAACCAAAGTTTTTAATGAAGGGTATTTTAGTCATTTGGTAATTAAAAGATTAAAAAAAGGAAAAAGATGGAAAAATATGTCCATTTTCTTCATTAGGACAAAACTTCAAGGGTTCTCCATAGCTAGGGTTTGTTTCAAGCTTCCAAGCTCCATAGTAAGTGATTCCAAGCCCTGTTTTTAATGTTCTTTACGTTTTTGGAGTCCTAGTAACTTGATTTAGCTTATTCTAGCAATAATTTAACCTAGGATTTATATTTGGAAAAATACCCATAGGTGAAAGGTGTTTATTTTTATGTTTTATGGTAGAATACAAAGCTTGAAATTGTGTTAAATAACTTTTTCTAAGCGATTTTACGTGAAAACGAGTAAAACAACATAATCGGTAAAAATACCTAATGTTCATAACTACATGTTAGAGTGAGAATTTGATGTTTCCATAGAAGGGAAAATGATCAGCATGTCATAAAACATAAGAATTTTGGAAAAAGTTTAATTTCCAAGCTTTGTGGCAAAAGTGTAAATATGCAAAAGTTTAGGGGCAAAATCATAATTTTTCCAAAGTTAGAGTTAAGGACTATTTTGATAAATGTGAGTATTAAATCAACTAAATGTGTTATTTTAGATCAAGAAAGACGTGGAATCAACCTTGATCAGGGAAAGGAAAAGATTGTGGACTAAATTGCAAAATTTCTTTATTTTGTACCGAGGTAAGTTCATGTGTAAATGTGGTAATATAATTGTCATTTTAAGTAATTTAATGATATTTATATGGTATGATGATTATATTCATGAAATATTATTCTTTGTGGTTATTATTAAATAATATGTAAAATATGTGAGCTATTTGATAAATTTGAAATTGCTACCAAGTATCGTTTCGATATTCCGTGGAAGATGGCAAAGATATGCGATCGAGGAAAATCTCGTTTGAACCTTGGGAATAGATTAGAATACAAGTGACATGTCACAAGGATATTTGAGTTTCGAACTCGTTGAGTTAAGTCCGAGTTCACTTATGGAATATCCGAACTCGTTGAGTTGAATTTGAGTTCACTTATGGATGCGAACGCCCGAGCTCGTTGAGTTGAGTCTGAGTTCACTTACGGGTGGATTACATGGTAGCTTGGCTACATAATTTCCGCAGGCTATTGAGTTTGCCTAGCTGCGGGTATGGCACTTATGTGCATGCAATCCGTGTATTCGAATCATATTCCGATGTGTTCAACGGGTGATCTTAGGTGAATAAGGAGAGTACCTAAAACGAAGGTGACATGTTGGTAAGTGTGGTGAATGAGAAAATTTGATAGGTATGTACTTAAACCCTCAGGTTGAGAACTTGGTATTATGAAATTGTGGTAAGAGAGTAATTGCAAATGTAACATGAATGCCTTGGTGTTGTTTATGCAAATGATGTTTTATGTTGGATTGTATGATTATGTTACTTGTTATTTGCATGTGAACTTACTAAGCATTTATGCTAACTCCCTTCTTTCCATTCTTTGTAGTTTTAACAAGCCAGCTTGGAAGTCGGGAACGGTCGAAGACTCGTTCACACTATCCGAGGACCATTTTGGTATAGTGGCCTGTATACTTTGAAATATGGCATGTATAGCACTGTAATCATTTTGTGTATATAATCTTATGATATGGATATTGAATGATAAGGAAATTCTTGGTAAAGATTATCCATTGGAATGGCTAATCAAAAATCATATTTAGTGTTATGTATGCTTGTTGTGCTATCTAATCCATGGAAATTCATAAAAAGGTAAAATTTTCTATAAAATAGTATCATACAGCAGCAATGATGTGACTTGTATTGCATGAATTTGAAGCTTATTATGTCTATTTTCATAGGAAAGAAACAAAAGAGGTAAATGAGTTGTATTGCATGAGATATTTTTGTTTTGGTGGAATAGGGTCGGAGTGATTTCTAAATCCTTTGTTCTGAATTTAGAAATTCACTAACAATTGTAAAAAAATAATTAGGAGTCATACTTTATATGTACTAATTCCTTATTGAGTCTACTTTCAATATAAACAAACGACATAGTCATCTAAATTCTGTACTGAGAGAAAAGTTATTCGTAATGAACAGAGGTCAGAGCAGTCAAACCCTAAAATAGGGGAAATTTTAACTAATAAACTGTGCTAATTGGCCCGACCAAAAATTCTATAAAACAATCACTAAATAGATATACGAGCCTAATTTCAGGGAAAATTTATGGATTTGGATTTCGAGTTTCATAACTCGAGATATGAATTTTTTAGCGACTGTGACACAGATGGGCAGTTTATTACAAAAGCTAAAATAAATTGTCTTAAATTGTTTAAGTGATATTTTAAGTCTGTTAACGCCTCGTGCTCGACTCCGGCGACGGTCTCGAGTAAGGGGTTTTAGATTTGGTGGTATCAGAGTTAGGTTTAGTCGGTTCATGGACTAACGTGGCGTATGTACAGGTTTTGCTATAAATTCCATATATATATTGTGATAGGGTGACGACTCTTGACCTTTAAAATGATTTTTTTATAGTAAATGGATCCCGATCCAACTATCGCTGATGATGTAGAGAGCAATGCGCCAGCTCCTGCTGAAGGGTCAGTGCCGACTAAAATTTGACCTCCTACTATTGGTTAAGGAGAAAGAGAAGGGGCTCGAGAAGCCTTTCTCTAGATGATGAATGCATGGTACATCGAATTCATTCGTACGAACCCGAATGCTCAACCTTCCCCACCTCTTCTGATTCCTCAACTTGTACCTTTGATGCCTGGATCTGATGAAATTTCGTAGAACCCCAGTTGACAGAATTCACAAGCAAGGAGCTGAAGAGTTCAGGGCAGATGTTGATGATGATGCCGAGAAAGCAGAATTTTAGCTTGCAAATTCTATTCGGGTATTTGATGAATTGTCTTGTACACCAGAAGAGTGCTTGAAATGTGCTATATCTTTGTTGAGAGATTCAGCCTATTATTGGTGGAAGACATTGATTTCAGTGGTACCGAAAGAGAAAGTGGCTTGGGAGTTCTTTCAAGAAGAATTTTGGAAGAAATACATTAGTGAAAGATTTGTTGATCAGAAGCGTAAAGAATTTCTCGAGTTGAAACAAGGCAACATGATAGTTACTGAGTATGAAAGGGAGTTCGTTCGATTAAGTAAGTATGCTAGAGAATATATTCCTTCAGAGGCTAAAATGTGCAAACGATTTGAAGACAGACTCAATGAAGACATCAAAGTATTTGTGGGAATTCTTAAGTTGAAAGAGTTCGTAGTACTTGTTGATCGGGATTGCAAGGCTGAAGAACTAATTAAAGAAAAGAGAAAGGTAGAGGCTGAGATTAGAAATTTGAAGAAAAGACCGATGAGCAGTGCATTTCCACCGTAATCTAGAAAATCTAGAGATATGTATTCTCGTTCTCATGTTTCGGCCAGACATTCGCATGAGAATCGTAAGAAGCAAAATGTGGGTTTTAAATCTCAGACTACTTCTGTGGCTAGTGTGGGAAATTTGAGATTTGTTAGACCTGAGTGCCAACGATGTGGTAGAAGCCACCTTGGTCCATGTAGAACTAACGAATGTTACAAGAGTGGTTCTCCCGATCATTTTATTAGAGACTGTCCCGAGAGAATTGAGAAAGAAAAATTTCAGAGTGCAAAACCTAGTGGTGCAGTTTTAAGAGGAATATCTTCGAGAAATGCTAGGAATGAGGCAAGCAGCAAGAATGTAGTCAGGGATTAGCATTTAAAACTGAAGATAGAGCTCTGGATAGAACTTATTCCATAAGGGCGCGTGAAGATGCTTCATCTCCTGATGTGATCACTGGTATTTTCTCTCTTTATGGTGTTAATGTTATTGCTTTGATTGACCCTAGTTCTACTCATTCATATGTGTGCATGAAATTGGTATCTAATATGAGTATACCTGTTGAGTCTACGGAATTTATGGTTAAAGTGTCAAACCCATTAGGCAAATGTGTTATAGTTGATAAAGTATGCAAGAAATGTCCTTTGATTATTAGAGGTCATTATTTTCCGGCTGACTTGATGTTGTTTCCGTTTGACGAATTTGATGTTATTTTGGGTATGGATTGGCTGACATTGCATGATGCTATAGTAAATTGTAAACAAAAGGTTATTGAATTAAAATGTGAAAATGGTAAAATTTTGCAGGTTGAATCAGACGAATTAGAGGCATTGCCTAGTATGATTTCTTCGATGTCAACTCAGAGATATTTAAGAAAAGGTTATAAATCTTATTTGGCATATGTGTTGAATACAAAGGAATTTGAGAAGAAAATTGAATCAGTGCCGATTGTTTGTGAATTCGCAGATGTATTTCCAGAAGAGTTGTCGGGTTTACCTCCTGTTAGAGAAGTAGAATTTGGTATTGAGTTGATACCGGGAACAACTCTGATCTCGATTGCTCCATATAGAATGGCACCAACAGAGTTTAAAGATTTAAAGTCGCAGTTGCAAGAGTTGACTGACAAAGGCTTTGTAAGACCAAGTTTTTTGCCTGGGGATGCTCCTGTATTATTTTTGAAAAAGAAAGATGGTTCTATGAGATTATGTGTAGACCATCGGCAATTAAATAAGGTGACAATCAAGAACAAGTATCCTTTGCCAAGAATTGACGATTTGTTTGATCAGCTGAAAGGAGCGACATGGTTTTGAAAGATTAATTTGAGGTCTGAATACTACCAGCTGCGGGTAAAAGAGTCAGATGTGCCTAAAACTGCTTTTAGAAAAAGGTACGTCCATTATGAATTTTTAGTTATGACATTCAATTTGACAAACGCTCCTACTGTGTTCATGGATTTAATGAATCGCATATTTCGGCCATACTTGGACAAGTTTGTTGTGGTATTTATTGATGATATCTTAATTTATTTAAAAGATGAAACAGAGCATGATGAGCACTTGAGGATAGTTTTGCAAACTTTGAGAGATAAGCAGTTGTATGCCAAGTTTAGTAAGAGTGAGTTTTGGCTTCGAGAAGTAGGATTTTTGGGTCACATTGTTTTAGGTGATGGTATACGAGTTGATCCCTATAAAATTTTGGCTATTGTTAATTTGAAACCGCCGAAGAATGTAACTAATGTTAGAAGTTTCTTGGGTCTAGCTGGTTACTATCGACAATTTGTAAATGGATTTTCTATAATTGCTACTCCTATGACCAGACTACTCCAAAAGGATGTTAAATTTGAGTGGACGGAAGAATGTCAATAGAGCTTTGAGAAATTGAAAAAGTTACTAACTGAAGCACCAGTGTTGGTACAGCCTGAGTCAGGTAAAGAATTTGTGGTGTATAGTGATGCTTCTCTAAATGGCTTGGGATGTGTACTTATGCAAGAAGGAAAAGTTGTGGCTTATGCTTCGAGGCAGTTGAAATCTCATGAAAGGAATTATCTGACTCATGATTTGGAACTGGCTGCTATAGTGTTTGCTTTGAAGATTTGGTGATATTATCTGTATAGTGAAAAGTGCCGAGTATATACCGACCACAAAAGTCTCAAGTACTTGGTGTCACAAAAATACTTGAATTTGAGACAACAGAGATGGTTAGAATTATTGAAAGATTACGAGCTTGTGATTGACTACCATCCGGGGGAAGCGAATGTGGTTGCCGATGCTTTGAGTAGAAAGTCGTTGTTTGCTTTGAGAGCTATGAATACTCAATTGACGGTGTCTGACAATGGTTCGATTCTAGCAGAGTTGAGAGCAAGACTGATGTTTTCACAATAGATTTGTGAAGCTTAGAAAAGTGACAAAGATTTGGTAACTAAGTGGAATCAATGTGAGGCTAATACAGGATCAGATTTCAGAATCGGTTTTGATGGTTGCTTGATGTTGAAAGATCAGATTTGTGTACCGAAAAATGATGAGTTGATTCAAAAGATCTTGCACGAAGCACATAGTGGTTGTTTGTCAATTCATCCGGGTAGTACAAAAATGTATAATGACTTGAAGAAAATGTATTGGTGGAACGGAATGAAAAGAGATATTTCCAAGTTTGTATTGAAATGCTTAATTTGTCAACAAGTGAAAGCTAAACACCAAGTGCCTTCGGGACAACTTCAGCCTGTAATGGTTCCCGAGTGGAAGTGGGATTGAATTACTTTGGATTTTATATCAGGATTGCCGTTAACTCCGAAGAAGAAAGATGTCACCTGGGTAATAGTCGACAGATTGACTAAATCGGCTCATTTTATTTTGATATGTACTAATTATTCTCTTAATAAGTTGGTTGAATTGTATATCAGTGAGATTGTTAGACTTCACGGAGTACCTTTCTCTATTATTTCGGATAGAGATCCGAGATTTACATCGCGGTTTTGGCAAAAGTTGCAAGAGGCATTAGGTACGAAGTTAAATTTTAGCACTACTTTCCATCCACAGACTGATGGACAATCAGAGAGAGTAATTCAGATTCTTGAAGACATGCTCAGATATTGTGTATTGGAATTCCAAGGTAGTTGGGAAAAATACTTACCATTGGTAGAATTTGCCTACAATAATAGTTATGAGACGAGTTTGAAGAAGGCACCTTATGAAGTATTGTATGGTCGTAAGTGTTGGACATCATTGTATTAGACTGAAATCAAAGAAAACCAAATTTACGAAGTTGATCTAATTAAAGAAACCGAAGAAAAAGTGAAAGTGATTTGAGATTGTTTGAAAGTTGCTTCAGATAGACAGAAATCCTACACGAATTTGAAACGAAAAGAAATGGAGTTTCAAGTCGACGATAAGGTATTTTTAAAAGTGTCTCCATGGAAGAAAGTTCTTAGATTTGGTCAGAAAAGCAAGTTGAGTCCGCGTTTTATTAGACCATATGAGATAATTGAAAGAGTTGGACCGATAGCATATCGCTTAGCATTACCACCTGAATTAGACAAGATTCATGATGTGTTCCACGTATCTATGTTACGTCGGTATCGTTCGAGTCCTTCACATGTAATTTCACCGACGGAAATTGAGCTACGACCAGATATGACTTACAATGAAGAATCGATTAATATTTTAGCTCGGGTGGTCAAGCAACTAAGAAATAAAAGTATCGCTCTCGTGAAAGTATTATGGCAAAAGCACAGAGTAGAAGGGGCTACATGGGACCCCGAGGAAACTATGAGGAATCAATACCCACACCTGTTTACTGGTAAGATTTCGGGGACGAAAATCCCTAAAGGGGGGGAACTGTGATAACACAAATTAGGGCCTAAACAGAATAGTGGTTTCAAAACCACAATTCTGAAATAAAAAAATTTATTCCGATTAATATTTATAATTTATTGAGTGATTAGATGCATGTGTTAAAATATCGATAGAAAAATTCATGAATTGCATGTCTAATTTGCCTATTAGGACTTAATTGCAAAAGTTGATAAATATGAGTTTTAGATATTAAAGGATTTAATTGAAGAGCATAATTGAAGTAGAGGTCCTTAAATGGTAATTATTCCATTAGGTTTTCATGGACAAAAATGGACATACATAGGTAGAAATAACCAAAGTTTTTAATGAAGAGTATTTTAGTCATTTGGTAATTAAAAGATTAAAAAAAGGAAAAAGATGACAAAATATGTCCATTTTCTTCATTAGGATGAAATTTCAAGGGTTCTCCATAGCTAGGGTTTGTTTCAAGCTTCCAAGCTCCATAGTAAGTTATTCCAAGCCCCGTTTTTAATGTTCTTTACGTTTTTGGAGTCCTAGTAACTTGATTTAGCTTATTCTAGCAATAATTTAACCTAGGGTTTATATTTGGAAAAATACCCATAGGTGAAATGTGTTTATTTTGATGTTTTATGGTAGAATATGAAGCTTGAAATTATGTTAAACAACTTTTGCTAAGCGATTTTACGTGAAAACGAGTAAAACGACATAATCGGTAAAAATAACTAATGTTCTTAACAACATGTTAGAGTGAAAATTTGATGTTTCCATAGAAGGGAAAAATGATCAGCATGTCATAAAACATAATAATTTAGGAAAAATTTTAATTTCCGAGCTTTGGGTAAAAGTGTAAATATGCAAAAGTTTAGGGGCAAAATCGTAATTTTTCCAAAGTTAGAGTTAAGGACTATTTTGATAAATTTGAGTATTAAATCAGCTAAATGTGTTATTTTATATCAAGAAAGACGTGGAATCGACCTTGATCGGGGAAAGGAAATGATTGTGGACTAAATTGCAAAATTTCTTTATTTTGTACCAAGGTAAGTTCATGTGTAAATGTGGTAACATAATTGTCATTTTAAGTAATTTAATGATATTCATATGGTATAATAATTATTATCATCAAATATTAGGCTTTGTGGTTATTATTGAATAATATGTAAATTATGTGAGCTATTTGATAAATTTGAAATTGCTACCAAGTATCGGTTTCGACATTTCGTGGAAGATGAAAAAGATATGTGATCAAGAAAAATCCCGTTTGAACCTTGAGAATATATTAGAATACAAGTGACATGTCACAAGGATATTTGAGTTCCGAACTCATTGAGTTGAGTCCGAGTTCACTTATGGAATATCCGAACTCGTTGAGTTGAGTCTGAGTTCACTTATGGATGCGAACGTCCGAGCTTGTTGAGTTGAGTCTGAGTTCACTTATGGGCGGATTACATGGTAGCTTGCCTACATAATTTCCACAGGCTATTGAGTTTGTCTAGCTGCGGGTATGGCACTTATGTGCATACAATCCGTATATTCAAATCATATTCCGGTGTGTTCAACGGGTGAATCTTAGGTGAATAAGGAGAGTACCTAAAATGAAAGTGACATGTTGGTAAGTGTGGTGAATGAGAAAATTTGATAGGTATGTGCTTAAACCCTCGGGTTGAGAACTTGGTATGATGAAATTGTGGTAAGATAGTAAATGCAAATGTAACATGAATGTCTTGGTGTTGTTTATGCAAATGATGTCTTATGTTGGATTGCATGATTATGTTACTTGCTATTTGCATGTGAACTTACTAAGAATTTATGCTTACTCCCTCCTTTCCATTCTTTGTAGTTTTGACAAGCCAAATTGGAAGTCGGGAACGGTCAGAGGCTCGTTCACACTATCCGAGGACCATTTTGGTATAGTGGCTTGTATACTTTGAAATATGGCATGTATAGCACTATAATATTTTTGTGTATATAATCTTATGATATGGCTATTGAATGATAAGGAAATACTTGGTAAAGATTAGCCATTGGAATGGCTAATCAAAAATCATATTTGGTGTTATGTATGCTTGTTGTGCTATCTAATCCATGGAAATTCATAAAAAGGTGAAATTTGCTATAAAACAGTATCATATAGCAGCAATGATGTGAGTTTGAAAATTCACTAAAAATAGTAGAGACAGAATTAGACAATGAGTAAAATATTAATTTGAAGCTTATTATGTATATTTTCATAGGAAAGAAACAAAATAGGTAGATGAGTTGTATTTCATGAGATATTTTTGTTCTTGTCGAATAGGATCGGAGTGATTTCTGAATCCCTTGTTATGATTTTAGAAATTCACTAAAAATTTTACAAAAATAATTAGGAGTCATACTTTATATTTAAGTCTAATTTCAAGATAAATATATGGCATAGTCATCTGAATTCTTTACTGAGATAAAAGTGATTCGTAATGAACAGTGGTTAGAGTAGTCGAACACTAAAACAGGGAAAAATTTAACTAATAAATTGTACTAATTGGCCAGACCAAAAATTCTAGAAAAAAATTAGTAAATAGATATATGAGTCTAGTTTCAAGGAAAATTTATATATTTGAATTTCTAGTGTTATAACTCAAGATATGAATTTTTTAGTGACTATGACGCAGATGGGCAGTTTATTACAAAAGGTAAAATAAATTGTCTTAAATTGTTTAAGTGATATTTTAAGTCTGTTAACACCTCGTGCTCGACTCCGGCGACGGTCTCGGGTAAGGGGGTTTTACACGGGTACGGGTTAGGCGTGTTAAAGTATTTATCCATACAACCAATATGACAAAAGGCACCTCAATCACATAGCATCAAATCTACCTAAACATAAACATAACTTAGCCATTCATCAACCAAAAATTTTTACCCTAATTCCATTCCAAGTCTTACCACCATAGCCACATACCAAAATCACATTCAAGCATACCATAAAAGCCATTCAAAATAGAAGTTCACCTGACCATTTCAACACCAACCATCAAAGCATTAAAATACCAAAAGTTAATCAACCAAAACACCATATTTACAAGCCCAACATAATGACCATTTCATCAAACACAAATCACCTATACATGCCATTATAACCATGACTCAAAACATCAAAATCTACCGATATAGTGTTGGAAAGTGTGATAGGTCTCTGACGAGCTTCCAAACTAATCGTGCTTCCGGTAATTTATAAAACATAGAAAAGAAACACAATGTAAGCATATAATGCTTAGTAAGTTCGTAAATCATGAAAAATGCTTACCATTTCAATGCATAAGCTTAAAAATAAACATTAATCAATCCAACATAGCTTGGTACAAGCTTAAGCATCATCAACAACACAAATTAGTGGTTAAACACATAACTTAAGAGTATCATCACATGGTACGGTAATTTTCATGAGCATAATACATATGAACTCATACTTTTCATATCATGGCTATACAAACTTGATCATCAATACTTCATACCTTTTCATAATTCCATAGTGAAATCAATCGGAACACTTACTGATTCATCCATTTTCCTTCCCGTTGAAGCACTTAGAATAATATCGGATACACGGGAAGCTCACACATAATCTGCTAACACATGGTCGAAACCATTCATTTCCTTTTCCTTTATGTAAACGCTCTTACGCGCCATAAATGGGCCTGCTCACACAAATTCATGGTCGGAATGTAGCTACACGATGCCGCTCACACAAGATAATGAGTATCCACAACAAATGTTGGAACTCAACCATCAGTAGGACATTCAGGACCAGCACCCGAAACATGGTAACCCTAATGACATGTCATTTTTATCCTATATATTCTTAAGGTTCAAACGGGACTCAATAGTCGTCGTATCGTCGTTAGATTTTTCTATCATGATATGATATGACAAATAATATAATAGCATTTAAATTAAATACATTAAAATGCTATTTAAACGTACGAACTTACCTCGAACACAAAATGATGAAATAGGATCGACTAGTTTGACACTTTATCTTTTCCTTAATCTAAATCCGTATGAGGCTTAACTTGATCTAAATAATCAAATTTATTCCATTCAATAATCATTCAATTCAATTCAATCCAAAAATCATTTTTTGCAAAATTACACTTTTGCCACTATTATTTTGATTTCTTTACAATTTAGTCTTTAAGCTCGTAAATTGAAATTCATGCAATTTCATCCCTACTAAAGCTAGCTGAATTCAATATAGGTCCAAATCAACTCACAAAATTTGTTGTTTCAAAATTTTCACTATGAATACTTCGCGTTTTTCAATTAAATCCCTATTTGACATTTTTCAACAAAATTCACTATACAAAAGTTGTTTATAAATTAACAAGGATTCATTTTCTTCCATCAGACATCAAAAACAACATGAATACATTCATGGAAAAACCCTAACCTTTTAACAGTTTCGCAAATTAGTCCATGGGCTAGCTAGATTAAGCTACAACGATCCCAAAAATATAAAAATAATTAAAAAGGGGACAAAACAACACTTACATGCAAGCAAATTAAGATGGCCAAATGAAGAACCCTAACCTGGGTTATTTTTTCTTCTGAAATTTGGTGGAGAAGATGGACACCAAAATAATACATTGGTTTTTCTTTAATTTGTTAACATTATTTACTAAATTACAGAATTAACCTTTCTTATAAAATTTAATATTACTTAATTCATACCCATAAAGGTCCACTCATAAAAACAATGGTCTAATTACCACATAAATCCCTTAACTATTTAATTTCATAACCATTTAGTGCCTTTAACTTATAGAACTCTAATTTTGCACCTTTTACAATTTAGTTCTTTTTACTAAATTAAGCATGCAAACGATAAAATTTCTTAATAAAATTTTCATACGACCTTGCTAACATACAGTAAACATTAATATAATAATAAAATAAATATTTTCACGTTGGATTTGTGGTCCCAGAACCATTATTTTGATTTCACTGAAAACGGGCTTTACAACTATTCCCCTAAAGGAATTTTCATCCTCAAAAATCTTACTGGAAAAGAGGTTCGAGTATTGTGCTTTCACAGCTTTTTTAGGTTCCCATGTGGCCTCCTATATACCGTGTCAATTCCAAAGAACATTCACTAAAGTTATGCTTTTATTTCTCAATTCTTTAACTGCTCGAGCTATAATTCTGATTGGTTCTTTGCTGTACGTCATATCAGATTGAATCTCGACATCCACTGGTGATATAACATGTGAAGGGTCTGATCGGTGCCGTCGTAGGATAGATACATGAAACACATTATGGATATTTTCTAACTCTAACAACAAAGCTAATCTATAAGCTATTGGTATGATTTTTTCGATAATCTTATACGGCCCGATAAATCATGGACTAAACTTTCGTTTACGACCGAATCGAAGAACTTTTTTCTAGAGTGACACCAAGAACATTTTATCACCGAACTGAAACTCAATGTCTTTTATGTTCCAATCTACATATGATTTTTGTCGATCTGAAGCTACTTTCAAACTGTCTCGAATTACTTTTAACTTTTCTTCTGTTTCTCGTACAAAATCAACCACTTGAATCTTTTTCTCACTGAGCTCAGTCCAATACAACATTGTTCAGCATTTATGACCATACAAGGCTTCGTACGGTGACCTTTTTATGCTTGATTGATAATTTTTATTGTATGTGAACTTAGTTAACTGTAGAAATTTCTCCCAATTGCCTTCAAACACTAAACCACAACATCGAAGCATGTCTTCAAGTATCTGAATCACACGCTCAGACTAACCATCAGTCTAGGATGAAATGGGGTACTAAAATGCAAACGAGTACCTAAAGCCTCATCAACTTGCTCTAAAATCGTGACATAAACCGCGAATGTCTATCAGAAATAATAGAAACTGGTATTCCATGCAATCTGAAAATCTCAGCAACATAAAGCTCAGCTAATCTCTCAACAGAATAATCTATACGTATAGGGATAAAATGTGCAGATTTCGTTAGATGATCAACAATAACCCAAATTGTTTCTTTCTTCGAATACAAGGGTAACCAACGATACAAAATCCATGGTGACGCGCTCCCATTTCCATTCTGGCATCATCACTGGCTGTAACAGACTAGAAGGTACCTGATGTTCAACTTTAACATGCTGACATACTAAACATCTCGATATGAACTCGGAAATCTCTCATTTCATACCTAACCACCAGTACATTTGTTTCAAATCACTGTACATTTTATTGATACTAGGATAAACAAACAAGCTGCCATTATGAGCTTCTCGTATAATCTTTTGAACGAGAATTGAATTTCTTGGAACACAAATTTTTCCTTTGAAGTATAAACTATCATCGGATCCAATCTGAAAATCTGAATCAAGAGTCGACTCAATCTGTTTTCGTTTAGCTAACAAAACATCATTACATTTCTAAGCCTCATAAATCTATTCCAAAAACATCAGTCTAGCTTTCAACTCAGCTAAGATCGAACCATCACCAGACAATGCCAATCGTGTATTCAATGCTCGCAAAGCAAACAAAGACTTTCTACTCAAAGCATCAACAACTACATTTGCCTACCTAGACAATAGTCAATTATCAAATCGAAGTCTTTCAATAACTCGAGCCACCTGTGCTGTCTCAGATTCAAATCTTTCTGTGACTTCAAATATTTCAAGCTTTTGTGATTTGTAAATATATGGCATTTTTCACCATACAAATGGTGTCACCAAATCATCAACGCAAAAAGAATCGCTACAAGCTCTAAATTGTGTGTTAGATAATCCTTCTCATGTGGTTTCAACTGTCTAGAAGCATAAGCTATCACCTTGCCTTCCTGCATCAAAACACAGCCTAAACCATTTAATGATGCATCATTGAAAATCACGAATTCTTTACCCGACTAAGGTTGAACTAACACCGGTGCCTCGGTTAACATTGCTTTGAACTGATTGAAACTTTGCAGGCATTTCTCAAACCACTCAAATTTCACATATTTTTTGTAATAATCTAGTCAACGGTGTAGCAATCATCAAGCATCCCTTGACGAACCTTCTATAATATTCGGCTAATCCCAGAAAACTTCTAACCTCAAAAACATTTCTCAGAGGTTTCCAATCAATAACAGCTGAAATTTTGCTCAGATCAACTCTAATACCCTCAACTGACACCACATGTCTCAGAAAACTGATTTCTTGAAGCCAAAATTCACATTTGCAAAACTTAGCAAATAATTGCTTTTCACGTAAAGTTTGCAAAACAATTCTCAAGTACTTGGCATGCTCTGACTCATCTTGTGAATAAATTAAAATATCATTGATGAATACCACAACAAATCTATCTAAATATGGTATGAAAATTCTGTTCATCAAATCCATAAATACTGTAGGTGCATTAGTCAAACCAAACGACATCACAAGAAATTCTTAATGTCCGTACCTGGTAATAACTAGAACGAAGATTAATTTTTGAGAACACTGTTGCACTTTTCAACTGATCAAACAAATCGTCAATACGTGGCAATGGATACTTATTCTTGATCGTAGCTTTGTTGAGCTGTCAATAGTCAATAGATAATCTCATAGATCCATCCTTTTCTTAACGAATAGGACAAGTGCACCCTAAGGAGAAAAACTGGGTTCAGCAAAACTTCTATCTATTAACTCTTACAATTGTTCTTTCAACTCTTTCAACTCTATAGGTGCCATTCTGTAAGGAGCTTTCGATATTGGAGATGTTCTCGGTACTATCTCAATAGTGAACTCAACTTTTTGGATCGACGGTAACTTGGGTAACTCCTCTGGAAACACTTTTGGATACTCATAAACCACTGGAACTAATTCTAGCTGCAACTCAGAAACTCTAAAATCAAATATGTAAGCAAGATAAGCATCATAGCCTTTTCTAACATATCTCTGTGCTGACATAGCTCAAATAACATTAGGTATACTACCTAATCTATCTGACTCAATTTGAAGCTTTTCACCATTCTGACATTTTAGCACAATAAGCTTTCGTCTACAATTTACTATGGTATCATACAGAGTCAACCAATTCATACCCAAAATCACATCAAATGGCAACAACATCAAATCGACCAGAAAATTACAACCCCGAATCATCAAAGGATAGTTTTTACAAATCTTATCAACTAGCACATACTAACCTAGGGCATTCGTTACTTTAACCACAAATTCAGTGGACTCAATAGGTAAATTCTTATTTGACACTAAATTTGTGCATACATACGAATGTGTTGATCCCGAATCAATCAAAGCAATAACATCAGTATCAAGATAGAAAATGTACTAGTAATAACATCTGGTGTGGAAGTTTCTTATCGTGCACGGATCATATAAGCTTTAGCCAGTGCTCGTGCCTCAGATCTCACAGCAGAGTCCTTGGTCCCACTGTGGCTATTACCCACATTTCTAGGGTTCCTTGGTAGTCTCTTTCTCGCAGCCGTGTTACTCGATCGAATGGACTAAGCCCTTTCTTTTTCAGATCTCTCTGGGCAATCCCAGATAAAATGCTCATATGAACCACATTTGAAACATGCACCAAATTTTATCTTGCATTCACCAAAGTGTCGACATCCGTACTGTTAGCAATCGGGTTTATTGCCCTTGGCACTGCCTATGCTCGCAACGGACATAGCCTGAGGGTTTGAACTCACATGCTGTTTACCTTTATCTCTACTAGAATATCGCATTGAAGTAGTCGAATAGTTATAATGGTCTTTCAGCTTCTTCGATGATGACAGATATGACTTTCCTGATGATCTCTTTCTTGAATCTTTAGCTTCATAATCAGCTTTCCTCGTTTCTTTGCTAAGCTTTTCGACTTTATGTGCTCGATAAACTATAACAAAAAATTCTTTTACTTCAAGTATCCCGACTAATAACTTTATATCATAGTTTAACCCATCTTCAAATCGTTTACACATGGAAATTTCAAGTTAGAATACATTTCCGGGTATACTTGCTCACTCTAACAAATTCCCTCTCATACTCGGATACTGTCATTCGGCCCTGTTCAAGCTCGAGAACCTCTTTATGTTTTTAATCAAGAAATCTCTGACTTATATACTTCTTTCGAAACTTGGTTTGAAAGAATTCCCAATCTAGTCGCTCTCTCAGCACTACTAAAACCAAAGTGTTCCACCACTAATAAATTGAGTCTTTCAACAAGGATACGACACATTTTATGCACCCAGCTGGTGTACAAGACAACTTGTCGAAAATGGTGATAGTATTTTCTGACCAGCACTTGGTTTTTTCAAGATCATTTTTAGCCATAGCTCTAAATTCTTCAGCCCTATATTTACAAAATTTATCAACTGGCGGTTTAATAACTCGCATTGGTTCCAAACCCTAAGGAACTACGATGGTTGGTTGGGGAACAGGTAGGGGTGGAGGTCGTTGAGTTGCTGGGTTCGTTCGTACAAACTCGATAAACCATTCATTCATCATTTGGAAGAAGGCTTCCTTAGCCTCTCCTCCTTGGCCCTCAAATGCGGGCCTAGTACCACTCGACACTGCTCTGTGAACGGAGGCTTGTGCATTACTTTAAACTTCATCAGAGTCAGATCGATTAGATGTCATTTCTATATGAAAGCATAATTTTCAACCGAGTCAAGAGTTATCACACTATCACATGTTATATAATGGCATGTATTTCTAGACTTGTACACGCTACTTTCAGTTTAAGAATCAGTTAAACTATAGCTCTGATACCACTAAATATAACACCCCTAATCTGTATCCGTCGTCGAAATAAGGTTACAGAGCATTACCACAAAATTTTAACTTAAAACATTCAATTCAACCATTTTATGAATCATGACATAATTCAATCACACTCATGCATAACGTCCCTTATTTGAGCCCTCGATGCCTTAGAAACACTTTAGAAATGATTCGAGACTAAATTAGAAACATTTAGAACTTCCTTGAAAGAGATAGAATTTTTCACACTACAGGGCTCACACAACTGTGTGGCTAGGTCGTGTAACTCACACGGCTGAGACAAACGCTCGTGTTTCAGGCCGTGTGGACATTCGAAGTAGGGACACATGGCTGTGTCCCAGTCCATGTCTATACATGTGTAACTCTATGACTTAGGTCACACGACCAAGCCACATGTCCGTGTAACTCTTAAAATGGCCTCACATGCCCGTGTGCCATGCCATGTGCTAGGCCATGTAACTGCCAGACTTGCAACCCTTTGAAACCTACGAGGGACACACGACCATATTGTAGGGCCTTGTGTCACACACGACTAAGACACACACCCATGTCTTAGGCCGTGTAGACAAGAAATAGGTCATTTTCAAGCTATTTCTTTTATCCAAACCATGCTCACACCTATAAGCCATTTGCATATAATTTGAAGCTACAATGTAATATCCCGAATTAGGGCCTAATCGGAATAGTGGTTTCGTGACCACAAATCCGAGATAGAAATAATTATTTTATAATTATTTTGAGGTTTATGATATGATTGCATGATTGTGTGAAAATTTTGTGAAGAAATTCTATGCATAAAATGCTTAATTTGAAGTTAAGGACTAAATCGAATAAGTTGCAAAACTTGCATTTTAGAAGTTTTTAGTATGAAATTGCTTTAAAATATTAATTAGGAGGTCTTAAATAGCAATTTGACCAATTTCTAAAATTTTGGACAAAAATGGGCTTGTATATGAAAATTTTCAAAGAAAGGTATTAAGGGCATTTTGGTCATTTGGATAATTAATGAAATAAAATGGGAAAAATGACACAAAATAGTCATCTTCCCCATTTAGTTGCTGCCGAATGCTCTATCTCACCATAGCTAGGGTTTCTTCAACTTTCAAGCTTCATAGTAAGTGATTCTAAGCCCCGTTTTTAATGATTTTTATGTTTTTGAGATCCCGATAACTCGATTAAGCTTATGTTAGCAATAATTTAACCTAGGGTTTAGATTTGGAAAAATACCCATAGGTGAAATTTGTGTATTTTGATGTTTTATGATAGAATATGAAGTTTTAAATTATGTTAGACAACTTGCACTACTCGATTTTAAGCAAAAACGAGTAAAAGGGCTTAATCGGTAAAAATACCTAATAGTCACAAGTACATGCTAGAGTGAGAATTTGATGTTCCCATAGAAGGGAAAAGTGATCAGCATGTTGTAAAACATAAGGATAAGGAATAAAATTTAATCCCGAGCCTAGGGGCAAAAGTATAAATATGCAAAAGTTTAAGGGTAAAATTGTAATTTTGCCAAAATTTGAATTAAGGATTAATTTGATAATGTGAGTATTAAATAAGCTAAATATGTTATTTTAGATCAAGAAAGACGTGGAAACGACCCCAATCGAGGAAAAGAAAAGATTATGGACTAAATTGCAAAATCTTTGTATTTTGGTACCAAGGTAAGTTCGTTTGTAAATAATGTAGCATAATTGTTATTTTTAAGTCATTGATGTTAATTATATGATATGCTGATTTTTATCATGAAATATATGCTTTGTGGTTAATTTCGAATAAAATGCAAATTATGTGAGCTACTTGTTAAATATAAATTGTTACCGAGTATTGGTTTCGGCATTCTACGGAAGACGGCAAGGATATGTGTTCGAAGAAAATCCCGTTTGAACCTTAGGAATAGATTAGGATACAAGTGACATGTCACTAGGATGGTTGAGCATCCGAACTCGTTGAGTTGAGTCCGACTTCACTTATGGATGCGAATGTCCGAACTCGTTGAGTTGAGTCCGAGTTCGTGAGATGTAACTAGGCATCCGAGCTCGTTGAGTTGAGTCTGAGTTCACTTATGGATGCGAACGCCCGAGCTCGTTGAGTTGAGTCCGAGTTCGCTTATGGGCGGGTTACATAGTAGCTTGGCTACATATGTGGCACTTATGTGCGAAGTTTCCATGTATCCGAATTATATTCCGATGTGTTCAACGGGTAAAGTTCTACTCAAATGGAGGAATATTCGAGATGAAAAGAGACGTATTGGTAAGTGATGTGAAATGGATATTTTGGACAGGTATGTATTTAACCCTCGGGTTGAGTATTGATACAATCACGATAAGGTAACAAGATGATGAAAAATGGTTAGAAATGTGATATGTGTTTTGGTGATGCATGCTAATAATATTTGGTATGATTGCTTTGTTATGTTACTTATTATTTGCATATGAACTTACTAAGCATTTATGCTTACTCCCTCCTTCTTACTCATTGTAGTTTTGGACAAGCCCATTTCGAGAGTCGGGATAGGTCGAAGGATCAGTCACACTATCCGGAAGAACTTTTCGGTAAATGGATTGTAAATTTAAGTATGGCATGTATAGCAATATACCTATTTTGTGTAAATGATCTTATGATATGGTGATGGAATGGTTGAGAAAATGTTTGATGTTATGGAAAGTTATTAAGATACTTAGTGCATGAAAACTCATAAAAAGTGATGAAATTTGCCATAAACAGAATATTGCAGCAACACTGATGTGAGTTTGAAAATTTACTAAAAATCATAGAAATTGAATTTGGTGATGGATTAAATATCAAATTGAAGCTTAATATGTCTATTTTTACATAAAACAAATGAAACAGGTAAAGAAATTATATGTTAGAAGATATTTGAATTTTAGTGAAACAGGGTCAGAGCAGTTTCTGGATCCCTTGTTTCAACTTTATAAATTCACCATAAATTGTACAGATATAACTAGGTGGTATATTTTATATTATCAGAATCCTTATTAAGTCTAGTTTCAGGAGAAACAAACCTCATAGTCATATGAATTTTATACAGAGAGAAATGTGGTTCGTTGTAAACAGAGGTCAGACCAGTCAAGTCCTGAAACAGGGGTAACTTTAACTAATAAACTGTACTAATTGGCCCAACCAAAAATTCTATAAAAAAAAATTAGTAGATAGGTACATGATCCTAGATTCAGGGAAAATTTACGGATCTTGATTTCGAGTTTCGTAACTCGAGATATGATTTTTCTTGTGACTGTGATGCAAGTAGCTTGAAAGCTGTGAATGTAGAAATAAATATTTCAAAATTCTAAAAATGTTAAATTAAGCTTAGTAACACCTCATACTCGACTCCGGCGACGGTCTCGGGCGTGGGGGCGTTACATTTAGTGGTATCAGAGTAGATTTAGTCAGTTCTCGGACTACGTGTTGTATGTACGGATTTTGCTATACATGCCATATGTATAAATTGTGATAGTGTGACGACTTCTGACCTTTTTAAACGATTTTTTTTATAGTAAATGGATCCCGATCCAGCTGTGGCAAATGAAGTAGAGAGTAACGCGCCAGCTCCGGCTGAAGGAGCAGCGCCGACTGAAAATCCACCTCCTACTGTTGGTCAGGGAGGAGGAGAAAGGGGTCGGGAAGCCTTTCTCCAAATGATGAGTGCATGGTACACCGAGTTCGCTCGCATGAACCCAAATGTACAACCTCCCCACCTCCCCAATTCCTCAACCTGCACCCGATGCCTCAAGGTATGGATCGATGAAATTTCATAGAACTCCGGTTGATAGATTACGCAAGCAAGGGGCCAAGAATTTAAAGAAAATATTGATGATGATGCCGAGAAAGCAGAGTTTTGGCTTGAAAATTCTATCCGGGTATTTGGTGAAATATCTTGTACACCTGAAGAATGTTTGAAATGCGCTATACCTTTGTTGAGGGATTCAACTTATAATTGGTGGAAGACTTTGATTTTGGTGGTACCGAAAGAGAAAATAACACGGGAATTCTTTCAAGAAGAGTTTGGAAGAAATATATTAGTGAAAGATTTATTGATCGAAGCATAAAGAATTTCTTGAGCTGAAGCAAGGCAATATGATGGTTCTGAGAATATGAAAGAGAGTTTGTTCGATTAAGTAAATATGCCGAGAGTACATTCCACAGAGGCCAAGATGTGCCGACGATTTGAAGATGGGCTCAACGAAGATATCAAGGTATTTGTTGGAATTCTTGAATTAAAAGAAATGGTAGTATTGGTCGATCGAGCTTGCAAGGTGAAGAACTACTTAAAGAGAAGAAAAGGCGTAGATCGAGACTAGAAAGCTGGAAGAAAAGACCGATGAGCAGTTCATTTTCACAACAAACTGGAAAATCAAGAAATATGAATCCTCGTTCCCAAACTTCATTTGGGCAATCATATGGGAATTATAAGAAGCAAAATATGGGTCCTAAGTCCCGGACTACTTGGCACCGGTGTAGGGAATTTGAGATTTGTTAAACTGAAAGTGCAGTGATGTGGTAGGAATCATTTTGGTCCGTGCAGAGCAAATGAATGTTTTCGATGTGGTTCTCCGGATCATTTTATTAGAGATCGCCTGAGAGAGAGTGAAAAAGAAAAATTTGAGAATACAAAAACAAGTAGGGCGGATTCGAGAGGAAGATATCCAAGAAAAGCTGGAAGTGAAACAAGCAGTAAGAATGTAGCCAGGGATGCACCAGTTAGACCTGAAGGAAGGGCTCCGGCTAGAACTTATGCTATTAAAGCGCGCGAAGATGCTTCCTCGCCTGATGTGATTACCGGTACATTTTCTCTTTATAATGTTAATGTTATTGCTTTGATTGATCCCGGTTCTACTCATTCATATGTGTGCATAAAATTGGTGTTTGATATGAATATACCTGTTGAGAACACAGAATTTATGATTAGAGTGTCGAATCCGTTAGGCAAATGTGTGATTGTTGATAAAGTATGTAAGAAATGTCCTTTAATGATTCGGGGTCATTACTTTCCGACTAACTTGATGTTGTTTCCGTTTGATGAGTTTGATGTTATTTTGGGTATGGATTGGTTGACATTGCATGATGCTAAAATAAATTGCAAAGAAAAGGTTATAGAATTAAAGTGTGAAAGTGGTGAAATTCTGCGAGTTGAATCAGACAAATCAGAGGCATTATCTAGCGTGATTTCTTCAATGTCGGCTCAAAGATATTTGAGAAAGGGTTATGAAGCTTATTTGGCGTATGTAATTAATACAAAAGAAGTTGAAAAGAAAGTTGAATCAGTGCCAGAAGAATTACCGGGTTTGCCTCCAGTCAGGGAAGTAGAATTTGGTATTGATTTGATACCGGGAACAACTCCGATTTCGATTGCTCCATATAGAATGGCACCAGCAGAGTTGAAAGAATTAAAGTCGCAGATTGCAAGAGTTGGTGATAAAGGCTTTGTGAGACCGAGTTTTTCACCTTGGGGTGCTCCGTGTTATTTGTGAAAAGAAGGATGGTTCTATGAGGTTGTGTGTTGATTATCGACAATTAAACAAGGTGACAATCAAAAACAAGTATCCGTTGCCAAGAATTGATGATTTGTTTGATCAGCTACAAGGAGCGACATGGTTTTCGAAGATTGACTTGAGATCCAGGTATTACCAATGCGGGTAAAAGAGTCGGATGTGCCTAAAGCGCTTTTAGAACAAGGTACGGTCATTATGAATTTTTAGTTATGCCATTCGGGTTGACAAATGCTCCTACTGTGTTTATGGATTTAATGAATCGTATATTCTGACCATACTTGGACAAATTTGTTGTGGTGTTTATAGATGATATTTTAATTTATTCAAAAGATGAGACAGAGCATCTTTGAGCATTTGAGGATAGTTTTGCAAACTTTGAGAGATAAGCAAATTGTATGCTAAGTTTAGTAAAAGTGAATTTTGGCTCAGAAGTTGGATTTTTGGGTCATATTGTTTTGAGCGATGGTATACGGGTTGATCCTAGTAAAATTTTAGCCATTGTTGATTGGAAACCATGAAAAATGTAACTGAAGTTAGAAGTTTCTTGGGGTTAGTTGGGTATTATCGGCGGTTTGTAAATGGATTTTCTATAATTGCTGCTCCTATAACTAGACTATTCAGAAAGGATGTTAAATTTGAATGGACGGAAGAATGTCAATGAGCTTTGAAGAATTGGAAAAGTTATTAACAGAGGCACCAGTGTTAGTACACCAGAATCGGGTAAAGAATTTGTGGTGTATAGTGATGCTTCATTAAATGGTTTGGGGTGTGTGCTCATGCAAGAAGGAAAAGTGGTGGCTTATGCTTCGAGGCAGTTAAAACCTCATGAGAGGAATTATCCTACTCACGATTTGGAATTGGCTGCGGTGGTGTTTGCTTTGAAGATTTGGCGACATTATTTGTATGGTGAAAAGTGCCGGGTATATACCGACCATAAAAGTCTTAAGTACTTGATGTCACAAAAAGACTTGAATTTAAGACAGCGAAAATGGTTGGAGTTATTGAAAGATTATGAGCTTGTTATTGATTATCATCCGGGAAAAGCGAATGTGGTTGCCGATGCTTTAAGCAGAAAGTTGTTGTTTGCTTTGAGAGTTATGAACACTCAGTTGAAAGTGTCAGATGATGGTTCGATTCTAGCAGAGCTAAGAGTAAAACCGATGTTTTTACAAGAAATTTCTGAAGCTCAGAAAGATGATCAAGATTTACAAGCCAAGAGAAAGCAGTGTGAAGTTGATACAGAGTCAGATTTCAGAATCGGTTCTGATGGATGTTTAATGTTTAAAGATCGGATTTGTGTCTTAGAAGAATGAGGAATTGATTCAAAAGATCCTACAGGAAGCACATAGTAGTTGTTTCTCAATTCATCCAGGTAGTACGAAAATGTATAATGACTTGAAGAAAAATGTATTGGTGGAATGGAATGAAAAGAGATATATCAGAGTTTGTGTCCAAATGCTTAATTTGTCAATAGGTGAAAGCTGAACACCAAGTGCCTTCGGGATTACTTCAGCCTATTATGGTTCCTGAATGGAAATGGGATCGGATTACTATGGATTTTGTATCAGGATTGCCATTGACTCCAGGAAAGAAAGATGCCATCTGGGTAATAGTTGACAGATTAACTAAGTCGGCTCATTTTATCCCAGTACGTACGGATTATTCTCTTAACAAGTTGGCTGAATTGTATATTAGAGAAATTATTAGACTACATGGAATACCATTGTCGATTATTTCAGATAGAGATCCAAGGTTTACCTTGCGGTTTTGGCAAAAGTTGCAAGACGCGTTAGGTACGAAGTTAAATTTCAGTACTGCTTTTCATCCACAAACTGATGGACAATCAGAAAGAGTAATTCAGATTCTTGAAGATATGCTCAGATGTTGTGTATTGGAATTTCAAGGAAGTTGGGAAAAATATTTACCGTTGGTAGAATTTGCTTACAATAATAGTTATCAGACAAGCTTGAAAATGGCACCTTATGAAGCATTGTATGGTCGTAAGTGTCGAACGCCTTTGTATTGGACTGAACTCAAGGAAAATCAGATTTATGGAGTTGATCTAATAAAAGAAACTGAAGAAAAAGTGAAGGTAATTCGAGACTGTTTGAAAGTTGCTTCAGATAGACAGAAATCTTATGCAGATTTAAAACGAAGGGACATTGAATTTCAAGTTGGTGATAAAGTATTTTTAAAGGTGTCTCCGTGGAAGAAAGTTCTCAGATTTAGACGGAAGGGCAAATTAAGTCCGCGTTTTATCGGGCCGTATGAAGTAATTGAAAAAGTTGGACCAGTAGCATATCGGCTAGCATTACCACCTGAATTAGAAAAGATTCATGATGTGTTCCACGTATCTATGTTACATCGGTATCGTTCGGATCCTTTACATGTAGTTTCACCGACAGAAATTGAACTACAACCAGATATGACCTACGAAGAAGAACCGATTAAGATTTTAGCTCGAGAGATCAAACAACTAAGGAATAAAAAGATTGCACTTGTGAAGGTGTTGTGGCAAAGGCATGGAGTAGAAGAAGCTACATGGGAATCCGAAGAAACTATGAGAAATCAATACCCACATCTGTTTACCGGTAAGATTTTCGAGGACAAAAATCCTTAAAGGGGGGGAGAGTTGTAATATCCCGAATTAGGGCCTAATCGGAATAGTGGTTTCGTGACCACAAATCTGAGATAGAAATAATTATTTTATAATTATTTTTAGGTTTATGATATGATTGCATGATTGTGTGAAAATTTTGTGAAGAAATTCTATGCATAAAATACTTAATTTGAAGTTAGGGACTAAATCGAATAAGTTGCAAAACTTGCATTTTAGAAGTTTTTAGTATGAAATTGCTTTAAAATATTAATTAGGAGGTCTTAAATAGCAATTTGACCAATTTCTAAAATTTTGGACAAAAATGGGCTTGTATATGAAAATTTTCAAAGAAAGGTATTAAGGGCATTTTGGTCATTTGGATAATTAATGAAATAAAATGGGAAAAATGACACAAAATAGTCATCTTCCCCATTTAGTTGCTGCCGAATGCTCTATCTCACCATAGCTAGGGTTTCTTCAACTTTCAAGCTTCATAGTAAGTGATTCTAAGCCCCGTTTTTAATGATTTTTACGTTTTTGAGATCCCGATAACTCGATTAAGCTTATGTTAGCAATAATTTAACCTAGGGTTTAGATTTGGAAAAATACCCATAGGTGAAATTTGTGTATTTTGATGTTTTATGATAGAATATGAAGTTTTAAATTATGTTAGACAACTTGCACTACTCGATTTTAAGCAAAAACGAGTAAAAGGGCTTAATCGGTAAAAATACCTAATAGTCACAAGTACAAGTTAGAGTGAGAATTTAATGTTCCCATAGAAGGGAAAAGTGATCAGCATGTTGTAAAACATAAGAATAAGGAATAAAATTTAATCCCGAGCCTAGGGGCAAAAGTGTAAATATGCAAAAGTTTAAGGGTAAAATTGTAATTTTGCCAAAATTTGAATTAAGGATTAATTTGATAATGTGAGTATTAAATAAGCTAAATATGTTATTTTAGATCAAGAAAGACGTGGAAACGACCCCAATCGAGGAAAAGAAAAGATTGTGGACTAAATTGCAAAATCTTTGTATTTTGGTACCAAGGTAAGTTCGTTTGTAAATAATGTAGCATAATTGTTATTTTTAAGTCATTGATGTTAATTATATGATATGCTGATTTTTATCATGAAATATATGCTTTGTGGTTAATTTCAAATAAAATGCAAATTATGTGAGCTACTTGTTAAATATAAATTGTTACCGAGTATTGGTTTCGGCATTCTACGGAAGACGGCAAGGATATGTGTTTGAAGAAAATCCCGTTTGAACCTTAGGAATAGATTAGGATACAAGTGACATGTCACTAGGATGGTTGAGCATCCGAACTCGTTGAGTTGAGTCTGACTTCACTTATGGATGCGAATGTCCGAACTCGTTGAGTTGAGTCCGAGTTCGTGAGATGTAACTAGGCATCCGAGCTCATTGAGTTGAGTCCGAGTTCACTTATGGATGCCGAACGCCGAGCTCATTGAGTTGAGTCCGAGTTCACTTATGGGCGGGTTACATAGTAGCTTGGCTACATATGTGGCACTTATGTGCGAAGTTTCCATGTATCCGAATTATATTCCGATGTGTTCAACGGGTAAAGTTCTACTCAAATGGAGGAATATTCGAGATGTAAAGAGACGTATTGGTAAGTGATGTGAAATGGATATTTTGGACAGGTATGTATTTAACCCTCGGGTTGAGTATTGATACAATCACGATAAGGTAACAAGATGATGAAAAATGGTTAGAAATATGATATGTGTTTTGGTGATGCATGCTAATGTTATTTGGTATGATTGCTTTGTTATGTTACTTATTATTTGCATATGAACTTACTAAGCATTTATGCTTACTCCCTCCTTCTTACTCATTGTAGTTTTGGACAAGCCAGCTCAGGAGGCGGGATAGGTCGAAGGATCAGTCACTATCCGGAAGAACTTTTCGGTAAATGGATTGTAAATTTAAGTATGGCATGTATAGCAATATACCTATTTTGTGTAAATGATCTTATGATATGGTGATGGAATGGTTGAGAAAATGTTTGATGTTATGGAAAGTTATTAAGATACTTAGTGCATGAAAACTCATAAAAAGTGATGAAATTTGCCATAAACAGAATATTGCAGCAACACTAATGTGAGTTTGAAAATTTACTAAAAATCATAGAAATTGAATTTGGTGATAGATTAAATATCAAATTGAAGCTTAATATGTCTAGTTTCACATAAAATAAATGAAACAGGTAAAGGAATTATATGTTAGAAGATATTTGAATTTTAGTGAAACAGGGTCAGAGCAGTTTCTGGATCCCTTTTTTCAACTTTATAAATTCACCATAAATTGTACAGATATAACTAGGTGGTATATTTTATATTATCAGAATCCTTATTGAGTCTAGTTTCAGGAGAAACAAACCTCATAGTCATATGAATTTTATACAGAGAGAAATGTGGTTCGTAGTAAACAGAGGTCATACCTGTCAAGCCCTGAAACAGGGGTAACTTTAACTAATAAACTGTACTAATTGGCCCAACCAAAAATTCTAGAAAAAAATTAGTAGATATCTATATGAGCCTATATTCAGGGAAAATTTACGGATCTTGATTTCGAGTTTCGTAACTCGAGATATGATTTTTCTTGTGACTGTGACGCAAGTAGCTTGAAAGCTGTGAATGTAGAAATAAATATTTCAAAATTCTAAAAATGTTAAATTAAGCTTAGTAACACCTCATACTCGACTCCGGCGACGGTCTCGGGCGTGGGGGCGTTACATACAAAATATAAATAAAACATGCATAATAAAGCTAGTTTAACATGGTATTTATCCATACAACCAATATGCCAAAAGGCACCTCAATCATATAGCATCAAATCTACCTAAACATAAACATAAATTTAGCCATTCATCAACCAAACATTTTTAACCTAATTCCATACCAAGTCTTACCACCATGGCGACATACCAAAATCACATTCAAGCATACCAAAAGAGGCATTCAAAACATAACTTCACTTGACCATTTCAACACCAACCATCAAAGCATTAAAATACCAAAAGTTCATAAACCAAAACACCATATTTACAAGCCAAACATAATGACCATTTCATCAAACACAATTCACCTATACATGCCATTATAACCAAGACTCAAAGCATCAAAATCTACCGATATAGTCACTGGACAGTGTGATAGGTCTCCGACGAGCTTCTAAACTAATTGAGCTTTCAATAATCTATAAAACATAGAAAAGAAACACAACGTAATCATAAAATGCGTAGTAAGTTTGTAAACCATGAACAATGCTTACCATTTCAATTCATAAGCTTAAAAATAAACATGAATCAATCCAACATAGCTTGGCACAAGCCTAAGCATCATCAACATCACAAGTTAGTAATTAAACACATAACTTGACAATATCATCACATGGTAAGGTAATTTTCTTGAACATAATACATATGAACTCATACTTTTCATATCATGGCTATACAAACTTGATCATCAATACTTCAAACCTTGCCATAATTCCATAATGAAATCAATCGGAACCCTTACCAATTCATCCCTTTTCATGCCCGTTGAACCATTTAGAATAATATCAGATACATAGTAAGCTCACACATAGTATGCTAACACATGGTCGAAACCATTTCTTTTCTTTTCCTTTACTTAAAAGCTCCTATGAGCCATAAATGGGCCTGCTTACACAAGCTGATGGTCAGAACATAGCACACAATTTCATTCACACAAGCTAACGAGTATCTACAACAAATGCAGGAACTTAGACATCGGTAGGACGTTCAAGACCAACACCCGAAACAAGGTAACCCTCATGACATGTATCCTATATATTCTTAAGATCAAACAGGGCTCAATAGTCATTGTATTGTTGTTGGATTTCTCCGTCGTGACATGATATGACAAATAATATAATAGCATTTAAATCAATTACATTAAAACACTATTTAAACGTACGAACTTACCTCGATCACAAAATGATGAAATAGGACCGACTATTCTGACACTTTATCTTTTCCTCGATCTAAATCTGTAAGAGGCTTAACATGATCTAAATAATCAAATTTAATCCATTCAATAATCATTCTATTCAATTCAATCCAAAAATCATATTTTTGCAAAATTATGCTTTTGCCCCTATTTTTTTAATTTCTTTACAATTTAGTCTTTAAGCTCGTAAATTGAAATTCATGAAATTTCATCCCTACCCAAGCTAGCTGAAATCATTATAGGTCCAAATTAACTCATAAAATACATTATTTCAAAATTTTCACCATGAATACTTATTTTCAAATAGATCCCTATTTGACATTTTCAACAAAATTCACTTTACAAAAGTTGTTTTAAATCAACAAGGATTCATTTTCTTCCATCAAACATCAAAAACCACATGAATACATTCATGGAAAAACCCTAACCTTTTAACAGTTTTGTAAATTAGTCCTTGGGCTAGCCAGATTAAGCTACAACAATCCTAAAAACTTAAAAATTATTAAATATAGGACAAAACAACTCATACATGCAAGGAAATTAAGATGGCCGAATGAAGAACCCTAACCTTAGCTATTTTTGCTTCCAAAATTCGATGGAGAAGATGGACACCAAAATAATACATTGATTTTTCTTTAATTTGTTAACATTATTTACTAAATTGCATAATTAACATTTATTATAAACCTTAAAATTACTTAATTCATGCCCATAAATGTCCACCCATAAAAACAATGGTCTAATTACCACATAAATCCCTTAACTATTTAATTTCATAGCCATTTAGTGCCTTTAACTTATAGAACTCTAATTTTACACCTTTTACGATTTAGTTATTTTTACTAAATTAAGCATGCAAACGATAAAATTTCTTAACGAAAATTTTATACGACCTTGCTAACATACAATAAACATAAAAAAATAAAATAAATATTTTCATGTCAGATTTGTAGTCTTGAAACCACTATTCTGGTTTCACAGAAAACGGGCTGTTATAGTTTTTTTGTTATTTTCTTGTGGATTCTAATTGCAATAAAGTGATCTTCGTGACTATTAAAGGAGATTTTTCTTCCGAGCACAAATTGATATGAAAACAGACTTATTTCTGTATTCCCTACATTTATTTACTTTACCTTTTTATATATTAAATATGAGTTTAGGGATTATTGTATTTAGATCCATGAGTAGATAATTTCATTAGAGAGATTAACGAACTGATGTGTGACTAATTAATAGATGAATTAGGGTTGAAATCTGAGTTAGTTGGTTTAAATTATGTGAGATTAAATCCTAGGAAGTAAATTAGGATAAACGAGATTGAGAGATAAGTTTACCAAGTAAATCATAATTTATCCTAGTCAAGAAAGTGAGGCTAAGAGGTAAGCGTGTATTGGATAATTAGTTAATTTGTTAGAGGCCAAGAGGTAATAATTAGTTAATTAATAGCTATCTCGATAAAACCCAAGTTCTGATGTTAATTAGAAACACTGAAGTGAATTGATCTCCTACAGATTTTTATTGGATTAAATTTCGATTGTTAATTGGAAGAGTTTTAGTTTTAGATTATTTTATGGTAGTTTGATTAATCCATTTTAAATTGGTTTTTGTAAATTATTTTAAATTAATACTATTTAGCCCAGTTAGTGTAGAAACTTAATTCAACCTCCCAATGCTTTTCAGAGTGTTTCGTTGTAACATTCTTAACTATATTACAATTTAACTCGGATACTTGCGGACACCGCTATTTAATTAGATACTTATTTTCTGTAGCACTTCCAGTCCTGACGTTCGCATATTTGACGATGATCAAACTTTAGTGACGTTCTGAGTAGGAAACAATTTTGCACAATTAAAATAATCCACATCTTGGCTTTCAAGGTCATAATTGATTACTAAAATCACAATGGATCCCAGTTGACCGACTTCTAGACCTAGTTGCCTCAACCCTCAGTTATGAAATTAATGATCTCATCATAATCCACCTCATCCTTACTTAAACATTTATAAAAATCAGGGGCATAGCGAGGTGTCTAATGAATGACCTCGATTGCGATTGGAGAGGCATCTAGGTACATGCCTCTCACAAAGGCCTTATTGTTTTGCACTTTAGGAACATTTACGTAAAATTCCTGAATGATCGATTTAATTATCAGTTGGAAAGGCTGTTGGCAAAAGGTATTCCATCGTAACCGGTTGACCCTCGTGAATATAGGGTTGTAGAATAATTGCATGGCAAAATCGATGTGGCATTCTAGGGTTAGTGGTTCATCGAATGTGCCAAATCGTTTAGTCACTTTTTTAGAGATGAATCATCTCATTGATTTCTTTGGAAGCCGTTCGCTTTCGAAACAACATTTTAATCAATTTCAAAATAAGTTCAACAACCAATAAAAATAATATACTCAACAAAAAAATTTCTTTGTTCGCTAATCTATCTATCTAATATGAATATTAAAAGTATTAGAAGAAAGATTGAGTATCACTGAGCTTTGTTACGAATGATATAATCAGTTGCCAGTGTTGTCCCCGTCAGTCACTATTGTTCCTTTGTTGGGATGTCGTGGTTGTGCTTAAAAAAGAGAGTTTTTATCCGAAAAATACTAAAAATAAGGGATTAATTGGTTAAGAAACAAGGAAGAACATAAAGAAGTAGGGCTTTTGAGGCTTTTAGGGTGAATCATGACGGAGAGGAAGAAGAGAAGAAATTATTTGGGGGTTTAGGTAGCGGTTCATTATGCAAGGCCCTTTTATAATCGTCACCTCATCGCAACCTCAAGTTCTCCCTGATCACGACATTGCATAAGATTATAAGTTCCACTGTCGTTACATCACAGCTCATCGTGATGTAGGATTTGTAACACCCTTAACCCATATCCAATACCGGAATAGGGTTATGAGGCATTACCAAATAATACATCCCATTCACTTACAATTATACATTCATTATTAAAAAACATTCATAAACATTTACATTATCCCTTATAAGGTTATACGAGACCTTAAAACATGCTTAAGAGTGGCTCTGGACTAAACCGATGACATATAAAAATTTCCAAACACTTAGAAAAAAATTTATATTCATAGGTCACACGCCTGTGTTACCAGACATGTAACAGCCCGATTTAGACCCTAGTCAAAATAGTGGTTTCGGGACCACAAATTTGAGTCAAAAAAATATTTTGATATTATTTTTTGTCCTTATTATATGTGAATTGACATGTGAGAAAGTTTCGTATAAAAATTTGTTCATTTGTGTGCTTAATTTGTGAAAAGGACCTAATCGCATAAATTGTAAAAGTGGCTTGCTATTTGTTAAAAGTGCCTATTTGATATGGCTTAATAATTGTGAGGTCCTTATGTGGTTATCTAGCCATGGTTACAATTAAATGACATTAGTGGTCATTAGTTGGTGGAATTTTAATGATATTAATAAGGTTATATTAGTAATAGTATAAATCAATGTTATTAATTGTAACAAAACATGTAATTTGTGTTCATTTTGTTCTTGGTTGCCAAAATTAAAGAAAGAAAATCTAGGGTTCTTGTGTTTAGATATTCAACTACTTCCAAGCTTGATTAAGGTATGGTTTTGACTCGGTTTTTTATAATTTCTACCTTTTTGTGATTGTTGCTTAGAGTTCTATCAAGCCCATGTTTGAATTTCTAAAATTTTTTGATGATTTTGAGTTGAGCTATTGATGAAATTATGAGTTTTATGAAGTTTGATGTTAGTAAATGAAAGATATGTATTGGGTTAACATGTTTTGTCTTTGAATTTTTGATGAATTTGAGTAAAATGGTATAAAATGTGAAATTTGTAAATTGAGGGACTAAAATATGAAGTAAATGAAATATGTGGACTTATATGAACACTATGAATTTTTTGCTAAGCAGGTGTCTAAAGAAATTTGGTGTATTTTGTGATTTTATGAACTAGGGACTAAAATGTCAAAATGTGAAAATGTGAGGGCTAATTTATAAAATACTCTAAATATGTATATATGGATTCATTTGAATAAATGTGTGATTGAATAAGTCAAATTTGAATTTATATATATCAAGAACCAAAGAAAACAAAATTAGACCGAGGAAGTCAAAAGTCGTCGAGTAGTCGATTCCATTCATTCAAATCCGTACGAGGTAAGTCAATATACAAATAAATGTGTTTTGAGTTGATTTATTTATGTTTATTATGACATTGAATTGTTGAATGGCTATATGAGAGCTCAATAAGTGATATCCAAGAAAGTTCCGATATTGTAAAGATGTTCGAAGAGTCCTGTACGAACCTTAGGAATAGTTAGGATACATATGTCATAACATAGGATCTGATATGTGTTTTCGTGTAAGACCACGTCTGGGATGTTGGCATCGACTTATGGTTTACGTGTAAGACCGTGTCTTGGACATTGGCATCATATTTGATTTCGTGTAAGACCCTGTCTGAGACAGTGGCATCGATATTTGATTACATGTAAGACCATGTCTGGGACGTTGGCATTGTACGAGCTTTTCGAGCTATCCACGTATCCTTATGATTTCGAACGGTTCAACGGGCATTCTAAGAAACGAATTATTATATGAAATGTGTATTCGGTTCAGGTACGTTTGAAGTTGTATATCATATTTGATGTTGAAAGTTAAGTATATGTATCTTTGTGATCAAGTGATCAAGTGATTATATGTGACAAAAATATGAGAAAATATGCTATATGGGCAAATGAAAGGGGAATATGTGAAATGTATTTGAGCTATGTGGTTTGTGATAGCATTTGGCTAAGGAGTATATGTATATTATGATGCGTATATATTTATATTGTTAAGTTTATTTGTATATGGCTTACTAAGCTTTTGAAAGCATACTTTGTGTGCCTTTCAACTATTTTATAGATATCAAAGCTATCAAAAGCACGGGGATCGTCGAGGATCATCACCACACTATCAAACTCTATTTCGGTACATTTTGAAAATGTAAATATAGAGTATGGCATGTATAGGCTAAAAGTATGTGAAAATGTATTGTAATGTGTATATCTAGCCATGTGATATGGCTTGATTATGGATGTGTGTAACACCCCTTACCCGTATCCGAAGCCAGGACAGGGTTCAAGGCATTACCAGACTTAAACATTCACAAACATGCAAAATCGGGCCATAAAATTTCATCCAAATTAAAACTTTTCAAACACATGTAAATCGTCCCTTATACAGGCCTTCGAGGCTTAAAACATACATCAGGGTGGTTCGGGACTAAACCGAGGAGTTTAGAAAGCTCTGGGAAAACTTAGAGAAATTTTCATGAAAGAGGGTGCAACACCCCAAACTCAGCCTAGAAGTTAGCCCGAATCTGACGTGTCACATTGAAGTGTTTTTCGAAAACCATGTTTTCATTGAAAACCCTTCTTATTTGAAAACTTGAGTAAAATCCTAGTTACATTAGTTTATTTTATAAAGTGGTACATTGAAAAGTTATTAATTTTATTCCCAAAATTTCTTTTAAGTTGCGGAAGCTAATTTTAAAAGTAACTGATTTATGAAAATGTGATGTTAAAAACTAAGTTACGAAACCGTTCCGAGAATGTTGCGAAAACGTAGTGTTGTTTAAAAACAGTTATAAATCAAAGTAAATAAAACCCAAATTTAAAATCCAGAAGCTTTAAGAGGCCTTATTATAAAAGTTGAAAACCCAAAATGGAATCTAAAACATAAATAAAGTCCAAAGGCAGTCGTGTGGCCATCTCCGTGTCCCTCGTAGCACCGATCCTCCTAATGCTGGGGATTACCTGCACAGTTAATAAACGGGGTGAGTTTATGAAAACTCAATGTGTAATCCCCTTACTAGAGTAGTAGACAGTATATAAAAACAGAAACTGACATAGTCCGGGCCAGAGCCCTTTTAACAGTAACAATACAGTCCAGTTCAGAGCATACATGGGCCGAAGCCCACTTCAATATCATTTGGGTCACAACCCACAACATAATCAATTAGGCCTAGCCCAAACCAGTAACAGAACAAGTGGGCCTAAGCCCAATACAGTGACAGATCTCATAAAGAGATATGCAACAGTATGAGGATGCATCCCACCCCGATCCAGCCAACACACCACCTGTACCAACCCTACACTTACTTGGGGATAAAATTGTCCCACCCAGCCGGCACACCAATGTTAGCACCGGTTGCAGCACTAACCCAAATCGCAGCAAAGCTGCTAGTATATATGCGGCTCTAAGCCTTCAGTAGCGACATTATAATTGGCACAAAGCCATCAGTAATTGTATTATGTTTGGCACATAGCCATCAATGACAGTAATATAATCGACACATAGCCTTGGGTAAATATGATCGACACAGAGTCACCAATAAGTATGTTAGGCACATAGCCAAGGGTAAATACGTTTGGCACAAAGCCATAGTCAAGATGGCACAGAGCCATTTTTAGGTTGGCACAAAGCCGTAATCAGATTACACGGCTTTAAGCCATCTGTCGGTCCACAGTCATGTTGTGCAACCCGTGCGACATTAACAGATCAATACTGGGTCCACAGTCGTCTCGTGCGACCCGTGCGAACCAATCAGAATAGAACTTCCTCCATATCAATGTCCCAACCCCATGTAATATGTCGTGTAGGTCATGCTCAATCATCACACATGTATACAGAATGGCCATACTTAGTAACAGTCATTTAAACATATATTAAAAGAATATCAGTCATACAACCACAGTCAAGTGAATTAAAATGCAGTCATACATTCACAGTCAAATCAGTCATAGCCCAAGTCAGTCATTTACCCACAAGGGCAAAACAATCATTTTACTCTTTAGGGCAAAACGGTTATTTTACCCTACAAGGGTATTTCGATAATCCTACCCTGTAGGGGTATTTCGGTAATCCTACCTTACAGGGGTATTTGGGTAATTTCACAAATTGGAGGTATTTTGGTAATTTCACAAATCTGGGGTATTTTAGTAATTTTACAAATTGAGGATATTTCTGTAATTTCACAAATCTAGGGTATTTCAGTAATTTTACAAATTGAGGATATTTCGGTAATTTCACAAATCAGGGGTATTTCAGTAATTTCACAAATCGAGGGTCTTAGCGACCCAACCGAGGGTCCATTGTTTCCTCGAGCAACCTAAGTAACCTAAACAGACATAACGGTGCAAGTGGGCCTAAGGCCCATTACTCGGCCCTAGTGGGCCCACACGCTCGTGTGGCCCATTTAGCCCAAATTTAGATACGGCTATGTGTACACCATAGCCCAGATCATTAATAGTCACTTACCAAATATTTTATCCGTGTGGGCCCATGAGCCCATTGGGCCCACACGGCCCATCGAGGCCCAAAACAACCTAAGTCATTTGCGCGACATGACAAATTTATCTACTTCCTACTTAACAGCGAAATTTACCCATGTGGGCCCATGGGCCCATTGGGCCCATTTAACCCATAACTATTCACAGTTGTACGAACGACATAGCCTAGTCCAAAACTCACCACATAACATACATTTTATCCGTGTTGGCCCATAAGCCGATTGGGCCCACACAGTCCAGTCCGGCCCAAGTAGCCCAGAACAGCCTATGCCATGTACGCGACATGACAAGCCCAACCATATTCCACCTCAAGCGGGCCCGCAGGCCCATTAGGCCTATACAGCCCATTTTGTGGCCCAAGTGGCCCACTACGGCCTAAACCCACGAATTCACTCATGGTGGCCTTCCTCGTCGTACGCCCATGTTCCGTGAGCTCGGTTCACCACAAGCGCGATCGTAGGCTCGTGTGGCATCATACGCCATATTTCTAGCTTTTTGGCATTTTGCCGATCAAAGTCATAGCAGAGTAAACAACACATGCATTTTTGGCTTTTCAGCTGATTATCAGAACAAGGCATACGGTTACACACCTCTTCATGAAGTCGGGAGAACTACTCACACTCAACGCCTTGACCGAAAGGAGTGTGGCTAACTACACCTAGATTGGTTAAAGCCGATCACACGTACCCTGACACTAAACTACACACATAAGAGATTAATAGATAGAACCCGTTAAGAAATAGCCTAAAACCCATAAAGATAATACTTAAAGAACTAAGAGTAATCGGCCTATACCCAAACCAACAAGGTATCAGAATTACCTTAACCCAATATTAGAAGACCGGGTTTCGATGCTTCGCGAACGTTCTGTGCCTTTCAACCCTAAGTAATACTTGGAATCCACAAACATACATCATGGAAGAAGGGGGTCACCATTCGGCAATCACAGAGAATTAGGAGAAAGGGTATTAGGTTTAAAGAAGATAATAGATGAAGCAAAGTTGACAGATCGCTAAATGGTATACTTACTGATTCGTCAGAACGCTTATAGGTCAAAACGTTTCATCGATAGAAAAGGGAAAAAAAGAATGAAGGCAGAGAAAGAGAGGTTGAATTTGGCACACATTAAGAAGAATAGGAAATAAGGAGACAAGAATAAAGAAAACCAATGGGAAGAAATCAGTTTAGGTAAAGGAAGAAAAAGAAGAAGAAGTGCACGAAAAGAAAGACAATTCGACTAAGCAAGAATAAAGTAATGAGAGAAGCAATATTAAGAACAAGGAGGAAAAGAAATTGGCACCTTATGACTTGGGTTTCGGTAAAGTGACCAATGGAAATTTGAAGATTACTAACCAGAGAAGGAGAAAGACCCAAATGGTGAAAACGCAAAACACACAATAACAAGAATGAAAAAACTCCAAAAGAAATGCTACCAAAAACAAAATGGAAAACTACTTAATGACCTATACTAATTCGATACCCCAACACATTCAAATTGTCGAAAAATGCACCATAATGGACCCTTAGCCGAATTTGCCTAAATAAACTCCCCCAATCGGCTCCAACTTCTCTCATTTCAAAATCCTTCAAAAAATCCACCAATCCCTCCACCGAATTTTCTTCTTGATTTACTCCAACTCCCCATTCAAATTCAATTCAAATTCTTATGACCAATTCAACCACAGAGTTCCAGTCCAGTTCCAACACCTCATCAGCTTAAGCAGCAAAATAAACATACAATTGTGCACGCTATGCCTCGAACCTTAGACTCCTTGCCACACATGTAGTGCCACCTTGCCACTAGATCCCTTCTCTCTTTGTGTCATAAAACAAACACTAATTATTATAAGTCCTATAAGCTAACGTCCAGGTTCACTTAAGGGCCCAAAAATTAAAATTTTGTAAACACCCAGACTTGAACCCAAGCTTCTCAAAAACTCGCAAACACACCCAAATCACTTAGCCAATAAAGCAAACATGTAATTTGTGATATTTCTCACACACCTAAACTGTTATGCGTTCCCACACTCAAGGCCCATTCCTTCTAAGCCTTCTAAGCCCAAGTTCGGGGCGATACAAAAGGGTCAGACGCCTATGTGGACACATGGACATGCTCGTGTGTCTTCAACACGCCCATGTCCTCAAGCCGTGTAACTCTCTATTTAAGACGTCAGCAAAACAAATTGATCTACAGGCCAAGCCATACACCCGTGTGCTAGGCCATGTCCTCCACACGACTGAGGCACATTGCCGTGTCTCTGCCCGTGTAGCCAACACTTAGGCTATTTTCCAAGCCTTATGTTGTCCTTAATTCTCTCCCATGCTTATACACATTATAGAAACACATTATAACATCAATTTAATGGTTAATCATCCTTTAGTAAAATTTCGTTAAAGCATTTACATGTTGTCATACATGTGTTTATTACCTATACTCATGTTACACCAAGTTAGACATTCCAATTCACATTCTACAATTGTCCATATTCAATCATTATCAACTTACTTCAATGCCACACATTCATTCCATGGCCACGACCACCTTGAATGGTCTTAGAGCATTCATCATGTACATGTGTTATACTAATCATTCATACCAACCAATTATAAACACATCACAAACATTAACACATAGCAAGAATAATTAGGCTTACAAGCCATGACCATTTAAGGCACATCTCATGGCCATATACAATAAATCAATATAAGATGATACATTTGGCTAATCATAACAACATCTAACATAAAAACTAGTCCTTATACATGCCACTCACTTGAAAGTATTTAATACACATATGACAATACTTCGGAGTTGTTGGCTTGATAGTATAGTGCTGCCTCCGACGGTCTCCAACCCCAAGCTGACCTGAGAACACTAAGGAAATAGAGAGGAGGGAGTAAGCTTAAAGCTTAGTAAGTCCATATGAAAATAATAAGCAAATTATCAACATGATTCCATGAAAATGTAATCCTAATTGCACTTTTGCTGATTTTCTGGTCATGTTGTTTTCTAGAGTCATAGTTACTAATTTATTTATATCTAGAGCTACGAAACTACAAATTAAGATCTGTTAATTTTATTTGAAACCAGACTCATATATCTTCTTACCATAAAATTTTTACAATTTTTTGTTGGCCAATAAGTACAGTTTATTCATTAAATATATCCCGTTTTCACTGTCCAACAGTTCTGACTTCTCTTCACTAAAAATTATTTATCTCATGGTACGACAATTAAAATTGAGATCCGCTAATTTTACCAGAAACCAGACTCACATATATTCTTACCATAAAAGTTTTAAAATTTTTGGTTTATCCAATTAGTACAGTTTATTCATTAAAGATAACCCTGTTTCACTGTCTGACAATTTCGACCTCTCTTCACTAAAAATTATTTATCTCATGTACAGCTCTCGAATGTTTTCCCATCAATTCCTCTTGAAAATGGACTCATTAAGAATTTTAAGCATGCAAATTATGACCCATAATGATTTTTTTAGAATTTTTAATGATTTTTCGAAATCAGAACAGGGGATTCTAAAATTATTCTGACCCTGTCTCACAAAAATCCAATTATCACAGAATATGAAATTCTTTTGCCTTCACTGTTTCTTTTATGAGAAAATAAACCCATTAAGATTTAATTTAATATCTTATTAAACCTATAATTCAATTTCTACCATTTTTGGTGATTTTTCAAATTCACACAACTACTGCTATCCAAAATTGTTTTATTACAAAATTTCACTTTTACATAATTTCACTTACTCCATTCTATCTTGCCAAAGGATTCGCTCAACTATCGAGCACATTGCTCACAACTTTTCGCATAGATATACTTGCACTCATTCATCACATAGTCATGTACATATGTATTTTCACTTAGTAAATTTTCTGTTGAACTTATCGGAATAATAATAGATACCCGGTGGACTGTGCATATACCACCCTTGTAACCGAAGCTCTCTGGTACGCATAGTAGCTTGCACTAAGTACTACACATGTGACCTATGAATCTGGTACATGCAGTAGCCTACATTTAGTACTACACACGTGACTTAACCATCTGGTACACGTAGTAGCATGCAGTTAGTACTACACACGTGACTAAAGTTAATGGGTATGCATAGTAGCCTGCACTTAGTACTACACATGTGACCTATCAATCTGGTACACGTAGTAGCCTGCACTTAGTACTACACACGTGACTTAACCATTTGATACATGTAGTAGCATGCACTTAGTACTACACACGTGGTCGAAGTTAACGGGTACGCATAGTAGCCCACACTTAGTACTACACATGCGACCTATCAATATGGTACACGTAGTAGCCTGCACTTAGTACTACACCCGTGACTCACAACGGATCATTTGTATCTCTTCTATTTCGAAGGTTTAATCGGGAAATTCTTCACTTTTCAACATGTTACTAACTCGTTCTTAGTCAATTCTGATTTGTAGTTTACATCAATTGATCATTCTATAGGCAGCCACATCTCATATAATAACAAAAGATAATAACATAAAAAGAATCGAAATATTATTTACATACAAACTTACTCATTTCAAAGCAACATCATATTTCATCAAACTTCCAAACCTTTACCGGACGTACTCGAATTGTGGCTTCATTCACATAACAATATCTCATAATCACATGGCATTGCAACATATTCATCATAATAGCAAAACATCAATAACATGTTATATCATCAAAATAATCACATAATATCAAATTATTCACATATATATACTTACAACTCATGTAATATTGAAGCATTAGCATTCAAATACAATATTACATTATTAAAATCACATGAACTTACCTCAGGTTTGAGTACGACTGTATATTCTGATTTAGTCCATAATATCATTCATTTCCAATCTATGCCTGAATCTCATTTTTCTTGATCTATAATACCATATTTAGCTTACTAATTAGTCACATTATTCTTATGGGTCCAAAAATCATGCTTTTACAAATTTGCATTTTGACCCCTAAATTTTACATATTTGCACTTTGGCCACAAGGCTCATAAAATTATTTTTATTCGATTTCCATGCACTTTAAGCCTAGCCAAATCATTTTCATGACTGTAGCAGCCCCTAATTTCCACTAAATTACACTTTTATGACAAATTTTGTAACTTTTACAAAATGGTCCTTTTTGACAATTTCACCAAAAATCACTTAGAAAAGTCATTTATTACACACCGAGCATTCATATTCTACCATTAGACAACAAAACACATGCATGTCATCCATGGGTAAATTTTTAAACACAAACCCTAGCTCAAAATATGGGTAGAAATGAGTAGATCTTGTTACGAGGATTTTAAAAATGTAAAAATCATTAAAAACGGGGCTAGAACGGACTTACAATCGAGCTTGGAAGCTTGAAAAACCCTAGCTATGTCTTCTCCATGCAAGTTTCGGCCACGGGGTAGAGGATGGACAAAAATTGGCTTTTAATGTTGTTTTTAATTCATTTTAATTACTAAATTACCAAAATGCCCCTAACTTAAAAATATTCTATTTCACCCATTTCATGTCCATTTCTGTCCAACAAATTAACCAATGGTCTAATTACCATTTAAGGCCCTCCAATTTAAAATTCCATAATAATTAGACACCTCTAAATGTAGAACTCAACTTTTGCACTTTTTACAATTTAGTCCTTTTGACCAAATTGAGTGCCCAAACGTCAAAATTTTAGAACAAAATTTTCACAAAATCATCCAGTGAAACTGTAGACCATAAAAATATAATGAAGACAAATTTTATTGTGTCGGATTTGTGGTCCCAAAACCAGTATTCCAACTAGGCCCTAATTTGGGATGTTACAATGTGATTATGAATGAATTTTAGTATATGTTTTGTGTTCAAAAATGGTATGTTTTGATGCACTCTTGAATGACCAAATGAAATGGTCAATTTTGGTAAGTTTTGGTATGTGCTTACTTGAGAGAATGGTAAGTTTATGACATGTTTGAATGAAGTAAATTGAGGTTATGTAAAATATGTTTTGGTATGACTTTGACTTTTGTTTTGGCATGATTTTGATATGATTATAAGCATGAATTTGGTTTTTTATGATATGAAATGAATGGTGTATGTTTTAGTGTATGAATTGGCTAGAAATTGGTATGAAATGTGCTTAGCTTTATGCTTGTATGGATGGCCCAAAATGGGTGGCAAATTGTCTTTGCAAAAAGCCTATTTTTGTCTACACAGACAGAGACACGTGCGTGTGTCTTAGCCGTGTATGATACACGGTTATGTTACACGGCTGTGTGTCTCTTAGGGTACCCTACGATTTAAAGTCAATATACCCTACAGTTTTGAGACGTCCTAGACACACAGGTGTGTCTATTGGTCGTGTGTGGCACACGGGCTGGTACATGGGCGTGTGGTCGGCCATGTGACCCAAGTCAGTAGCCTCCCTAATTTTCACACGGCCTGGCACACAAACATGTCTTGTGGCCTTGTTGATAAGTCAATATGTATGCCCTATTTTGCCACGGCCTAGACACACGGGCGTGTCTAATGCCCTGTGAGGAACATGGCCTACTCACATGGGCGTGTGACCTATACAACTTTGAAAAATGTTTAATTTTCAAAAAAAATTGTATTTACTCGGTTTAGTCCCGACCCCTTTTTAAAGCATGTTTAAGGTCTCATAGACCTATGTTAGGGACATTGTATTGATGTATGATTTATGATGCTATGATGTTTGTGAAATGAATGTTAAATGTTCTGATTTGTCCGATAATGCCTCTTAATCCTAGTCCGGCAACGGATATCGGTTAGGGGTGTTAAATTTGGTTGGTATCAGAGTTACGCTTTAATCGATTCTAGGACTAACGTAGCATATGTGAGTCTAGCTATACTTGCCATATTTATAAACTGCGAAGTGTGATGAATCCTGACAATGAAAATGTGTTTTTATATAGCAAATGGATCCTAAATGAGCCGTAGCTGACGTTGTCAAAAGTAATGCGCCTACTCCCGCGGAAGGGACAGTACCATCCAATTCTAGACCGATTACGAGTAGCCACGAGGGAAAGGCTAAACAAACCTTTTACCAAATGATGACTGATTGGTTCACTCAATATATCCGTATTAATCCAGCTATGCCACAACCTTCACCCCCGGTTAATCCTCCGCAAGCTCCCTGTTATGCCACAAGCTAATACGATTTAGTTGATTAAGCCTCCGGTCGACAAAATTAGAAAATATAGGGCCGGCGAATTTTGTGCTACTACTAATGATGTTACTGAAAGGGCCGAGTTCTGGTTAGAGAATACGATATGTGTAACACCCCAAACCCGACCCAGACATTATAGCCAAGTCTGGTGTGTCACATTAAAGTGTTTTTTGAAAACCATGTTTTCATTGAAAACCCTTCTTAATGTTTAGAAACTTTTACTGTTTAAACTTCTAACCCTTTGTAGTGGCAGGAACATGTTATTTTAAAAACAGTTAAGTATCAAAAAAATCAAACCTTCTTTGTTATGGCTTAAAGCGAATGGATACTACGCACCAGGTAAGATTCAAGAAAAGAGGAGGTGAATCAATTAGACTACTTAAATACCTAGCTCTTCCATGATCCAATCCTAGACATGCACACATCATTGCCACACTTTAAGCTTATTACTTGTCCACGAACAACAAATTAAGTTCAAGTCTATTTTAGATATTTATTTCCCTTGAAAACATTTACGTTGCGGAAGCTTTGCTCGGTTCTTGTGATATTTTGAAAATAAGTAACTTTTATAAAATGCGCCCTAGAGCTAACAAATTTTAAGAAATCAATTTAAGTGATGTGAATCCCGAGTTGAAAATGATTTAAGTAATTTAAAAACCCAAAATAAAAATAATAGAGCGGCCATATTACAACTTTAACCAAAATAGAAATAATCCAAAATAAATGCGAAATTTAAAAGGAAGCTAATTGAAACTTATTTAAAAACCAGAAATTTAATCTTCGTGGCCACTCTGAATCCCGCCCAGCTCCAAGTCCACCAATTAGGGCTCACCTGCAAGGATGGAAGAGAAAAGGGGTGAGTTTAGGAAACTCAGTGTGTATGGAAAACCCATCCAAAGCCCAAGTCAGCTCAAGCCATTGGGCCTAAGCCCTATTCCTATAACAGTGAGTACTGGGCCAAAGCCCTTTTCAGAATCCAGTAAACTGGGCCTTAGCCCCTTTCCAGATAACAGTATGGCCCATAGGCCCATTCTAGAACAAAACAGACATATTCGTGTATGCAAGCCCAACCCAGCCTATGACCAACCGCTACACTCCACCCGTACCAGCCCTACACTCCATGTGGGGAATAGCTCAACCCACCCAGCCCTACACTCCACAGTTGCAGCATTGCTGCTCAGATATCAGTAAGTTGAGGCAAAGCCTCCAATACGTGGACAAGCCACTTTCAGTACTTCCTCCATCAATAACCCAGTCCCATGCATCAGATAATAATAACATGGCATGCAGTAAATAGTAACAGTCGAACATGCGTTCAGGTCAACCTTAACCCTAGGGGTATATCAGTAATTTTACTCCTAGGGGTAAATCTGTAAATTTTCCACCTATAAAGGTATTTCAGTAATTTTATCCATTTTAAGGGTTCTCATGAATAATATGGTCCTTACTAGCCCATTTTTCATCACAGTAATTTATTTATCTCAATTTTACAATTTTAGCCATTGGGCCCTAAAACCCCTAATGGGCCCTACAGTGTCCACTAGCAATTTAAGCCCATTTAATTCAAGTTTTATGATCAGTTTATCGGTTTAAGCAGTTTTGATTCTATACTTTAACAGAACATACTTATTGCCTATTTTTATTATTATTTTACCTGTATGGGCCCGTAAGCCCATTGGGCCCAGTTTTAGCCTATCGAGGCCCAATTACCGAAGTGCACGAAATTTCACACACGACTAACTTATCACTTTTTTATTTCAGATCAAATGATTTCTAAACATCTTGTGAGCACTCGCACACTCACAAGCCCATGAAATGCCAAAATTTTAGCATTTCGGCTTTTGTCGAATTGAACTATGAGAGAGTGTTTGATACACACTTGTTTCGCGACGACTGCCACTGAGATCCCTTACGATGTCCTACAATTGATTACCACAATTCATAGATCGCAAACCACAATAACCAATCCCAATATTCATCTACAATATTCGAACCATGCCCCTAAAGTCTTTAGAATCTTACCTTTTTGCCGAAAACCGATGACTAGATCTAAGTCTAGTTGTTCGAAAGATCCAAGCCTTTGATCCAACCTCTAAAAGACACTAATCACCAAAATAAATCATCAGTTAAAGATCCTTAAAGCCCTATACCCAAATCGACAGCCTCCCTAGATTTTAGGGACTTCGACTTTTTCTAAATTGTAAAATAAGACTAGATCTGAGGTGATGAGCACTTACCACTTATTCCTCTTTGATTTCTACGCAGATCTGATGTAGATCTATCCTCTAAATGATAGTAGAACTCGAATCCAAGAGATCTGAAGTTTTGGCTATAAGTCCCTAAATCTATGGTACTTTGGCTTTTTAAGTGATGAAGAAGATGATGATTTGAGGCTATAACTTTAAAGTAATGTTGCCGACAGATACTAAGGGTTTAGAGAAGATGAAAGTTAATCAAAAGGAACAAAAATAACTGAAGGATTTTGGCTTAGAGAAATCGGCACAAGAAGTGAGTTTTCGGGATTTCAGCTTTTATGGCGATCGGCTATAAGGCTTAAAAAAACAACTGATAAGAGATGGAGATAAGCAGAATGGTAGGAGGATTCGGCTATAGAGGAAAAGAAGAAGATGAAAGGAAGTAGATGAAGAGAGGAGAAAAGAAAAGAAAAGGAAATAGAAGAAGAAAAACTGAATCCTAAAGGCCAAAAAATACAACACTTATTAGCTATGGCCGAGTGAGTGTATTTCGGGCATAGGAATTCTTCCTAACTTCCAATTCCCTGAATTGCTCCTTGATTTTTGGCCACATCCAATGTTTGAATTCCATTCAAACTCTTGACCGATCAGCCCACCGTTTGCACCCAATAAAAATTGTTTGTTCTTGCATATCCTTACTGGTTTTCCAAATTAATCCTGCGGATACATATAATTCAGAAGAATATGTGAGTGATTCATATACAGCATCCCTTTCTTTTATCAACGGTTCCACCAATTGATATGTTTCCACAAATAATTGAAATTCAATTTCAGCATGCTGCCAAGAGTCTTGATCAGACTCCAACTCCTTCCCCACGCATGCAGCAAAAATCCCAACCTTGCATGCGCAAGATGAAGCTTGAACCCCAGACCTCCGTCTACCTTGCGCCCTTGCACCTTCACCTGAGCTGCTGGCCACTGCACCACGCTTTCTCCTTTATTAATATATGGTTACAATTAATTATAAACCTTACCTGCTTCAATTCTGGCCCGCTTTAAAAATAAAATAGAATTTTCTCGCGGAAGGACTCGAACCCACGCCCTTGTGGAATTCCTAGCACCCTACTGTCACTGCGCCACAAGCGTCGTTGTAGCATAACTCGGTCGCAAATATTCTTAAACCTTACTTTAGTGCGACCTGGCTTCTAAAATAAAAACAAGCCTTTTCATGCACCAACCCTCGAACCTAGCCAGTATACCACACTCCCAGCGCCTCTGCCACTGGACCAAACTTCCCTTTGTGTTACCTTTTCACCCCAACTATATATAAGGCTTCCCTGCGTAGTTCCCTGATATGAAAAATAAAACACTTTTGCACATACTGAGAGTCGAACCACAGCTCTCCTTCCCACTACCTAGCATGCTAACCACTGGGCCAGGTACGCTTCTTCATGCCCAGTCTTGCCCAATTTATTTTATAAGCCTTATGCCCAGATTCCCTCTATGAGGCAAAAATTAAAACAATTTTTTTTCCTAGAGTTTAAACACCAAAACAACAATACTTTTATAAATATATATATATTCCTATCTAATAATAATAATTATAATAATAATTTTATTAATATATCTACTAATAAAAATTTCAAATATCCATAATACAGTAAATAACAATAATAATTTTCATAAAAAATTTTCAAACATACATACAGTAAAATTTTTCTAATAATAAAAATTTTATCTCATAATACTAATTAAAATTTCATAAAAATTTAAAATATCCGTAATAATAAATACAGTAAAAATTTTCTAGTAGTAATTGAATTCAAATTTTTTTTCTTAAACGATAATATTTAAAACTTTTTGATTATTCAGGTTTTCTTCTACCCGAATCCCAGACTCAAAGCCCAACTCTTCTAGGCCCAAAAATCGGGGCGTTACAATATGAGTGTTCGATGAATTATGATTGACTCCAGACGAATGCCTCAAGTGTGTTGTTTCGCTTTTGAGAGATACAGTGTATCATTGGTGAAAGACATTGATATCCGTAGTTCTGCGAGAACGAGTTACCTAGGAATTCTTTCAAGTAGAATTTTAAAAGAAATACATCAGTTAGAGATTCATTGATTAAAAACGTAAAGAGTTTCTTGAATTAAAATAAAGCCGTATGTCTATTACAGAATACGAGCGAGAATTTGTGAGACTGAGTCAGTATGCACGAGAATGTGTTTCGACTGAAGCAATCAGGTGCAAGAGATTCGAGGATGGTTTGAATGAAGATATCTGTTTGTTAGTCAGGATTTTAGAAATAAAAGAGTTTTTTGTGCTTGTTGAGCGAGCATGTAAAGCCAAAGAATTCGGGAAAAAGAAAAGTAAAGCTGATCCAGAAGCTAGAGATGTGATAAAGAGATCTGTAAGTAAATCATTTCAGTCTGGGTCAAAGAAATTTTGAGATGATTATAACTGTTCAAAGGCTAATGTGGGGCATTTGAGTAGAGATTGTGCTAGATCGCATTCGAGCTTTAGAGCTCCAACTACTTTTATTGCAAGTGTTGGAGATGACAGATCTGATCGTCCTAAGTGCAAACACTGTGGTAAAAGACATCCCGGTAATTGTAGACTGTATGACCGGGCTTATTTTAAATGTGGATCTTTGGATCATTTTATCTAAGATTGTCCCGAGTCTGTTGAGCAAGAGATTGTACAAAATCTAAGACTAAGTAACACTTTAGCTCGTGGTAGACCTCCCTGAAATACGGGAAATGTGAATGGTAGTCAAAGAGGAACTAAAGACATTGTTGTTCGATTTGAGGCTCGCGCACCTACCAGAGCCTATGCTATTCGAGCTCGTGAGGAAGCTTCGTCTCCAGAAGTGATTATAGGTACTTTTACTCTTTACGATACTTCTATGATTGCTTTGATAAATCCAGGATTGGTACACTCTTATATATGCATGAACTTAGTGAACAGTAAGACTTTACTTGTAGAGTCTACTGATTTTGTAATTAAAGTATCGAACCCCCAAGGTAGATGTGTTTTGGTTGTTAAGTCTACAAGAATTGTCCCTTAATGTTTCAAGACATTAATTTTTCGGCTAATCTGATGTTATTACCCTTTGATGAATTTGATATAATTCTGGGTATGGATTGGTTAGCTTTGCACGATGTTGTTGTAAATTGTAAACGTAAAATTATTGATTTGAGATGCAAGAATGATGAAATAGTCCAAATTGGATCTAGTAATTTGAATGGTTTGCCTGCTGTGATATCTTCAATAAAAGCTCTGAGTATTGTGAGAAAATGTGGTGAAGCTTACTTTGCTTAAGTGATTGATTTGAAAGTAACAGAAAAGCAAGTTGAATCAGTGCCTATTGTCTGTGAATTCCCTAATGTGTTTCTTGAAGAACTTCCGGGATTACCTCTGATTCGAGAAGTTGAGTTTGGCATTGAATTAGTATCGAGAACTACTCCGATTTTGATAGCTCCTTATAGAATGGCTCTAACCAAACGAAAAGAATTAAAGTCTCAGTTGCAACAGTTGACCGATAGAGGGTTCATAAGACTGAGTTTCTCACCTTGGGGTGCTCCTATTCTGTTTTTGAAAAAGAAAGACGGCACGATGAGAATGTGTTGTAACAGTCCGGTTTAGACCCTAGTCAGAATAGTGGTTTCGGGACCACAAATCTGAGTTAAAAAATATTTAAATATTATTTTATGTGCTTAAAATATGTGAATTGACATGTGTGAAAGTTTCGTATGAGAATTTTATCATTTGTGTGCTTAATTTCATAAAAGGACCTAATCGCGTAAATTGTAAAAATGGCCTTTTATTTGTTAAAGTGCTTGATTGCTATGTCTCTTTAATTGTGAGGTCCTTATGTGGTTATTTGACCATGGCATGCAATGACTTAAATGGGCATTAGATAATGGTCTATTAATGATATGATGCAAGGGCAAAATGGTAAACTAGTTATAAATGATATACTTAATAAAAGAAAGGCTTAAATTAGTTCATTTTAAGTCTTCTTCCACAGAAAATAAGAGAATAAGAACACCATTTCTAGGGTTCAAGCATTCGAAATTCACATTACTTGATTAAGGTATGGTTTTGACTCGAATTTTGATAATTTCTACATTTTTGTGATCGTTGCTTAATGTTCTATCAAGCCCATGCCTAAATTTCTGATTTTGATGATGATTTTGAAATATGCCATTGATGAAATTATGAGCTTTGTGAAGTTAATTGATAGAAATTGAAAGATATGTGTTAGGTTGATATATTTTGTATTTTAATTTTGATGAATTTGAGTAATTGGGACTAAATTATGAAATTTGTAAATTGAAGGACTAAAATTTGAAATAAATGAAATATGTGGACTTGTATGAGTGCTACGAATATTCAGCTTAGCATAAGTATATGCAAATTTTGTGTATTTTGTGATTTTTGTGATTAGGGACTAAATTGTCAAAATATGAAAATATGAGGGCTAATTTGTAAAATGCCCTAAATGTGTGTTTGTGGATTGATTTGAATGATTTGATGAATAAAAGAGTTAAGTTTGAATTTATTTAGAACAAGAATTAAAGAAAACAGAATTAGATCGGGGAAAGTCGAAAGTCGTCGAGTAGCCGATTTCGTCTATCCGAATCCGTACGAGGTAAGTCTATATATAAATAAATGTGTTTTGAATTGAATTACTATTGATTATATGCTATTGAACTATGATGAATGAATATATGAGTTGAGAAAAATGAGACATTCGAGATAGTATCGACAAAGTTTCGACGTCCAAAAAGCCCCGATTGAACCTTAGGAATAGTTAGGATACATATGTCAGGACATAGGATCCGATATGTGTTATCGTGTAAGACCTCGTCTAGGACGTTTTTATCGACTTATGATTTATGTGTAGGACCACATTTGGGACGTTTGTATCGTATTTGATTTCGTGTAAGACCCTATCTGGGACAATGGCATCGATATTTGATTACATGTAAGACCAAGTCTGGGACGTTGGCATTGTACGAGCTTTCTAAGCTATTCGCGTATCCTTATTATTCTGAATGGTTCAATGGGCATTCCAAGAAATGAATGATTATATGTGATGTGTATCCGATTTAGGTACATTTGAAATGTATACTATGTTTAGGAATAAAAGGTAAGTATAGGTACAAGTGATGATATATGTTATAAGTATGAGAAAGTATGCTATATGTGTAAATGAATTGGGAATATGTTAAATGTATATGAACTATGTGGTTTGAGATAGTATTTGGCCATGGAGTATATGTAATTTGATGATGCTTTCATGTTTTGAATGTTAAGTTTATTTGTATATGGCTTAGTAAGCTTTTGAAAGCTTATTTTGTTTGTTTTTCAATTGTTTTATAGATCTCAAAGCTACCGAAAGCTTGGGGATCATTAAGGATTGTCACCACACTATCGAACCTTATTTTGGTACCTTTTGACATTGTGAATATAAAAGTATGGCATGTATAGGCTAGAAGTATTTGGATATGTTTTGTAATGTATATATCATGCCATGTGATATGGCTAGTTTGTGTTTGAACTTATGGTTTGATTTTGATATATGATATGTGATGCAAATGTGGCATTATAATGTGCATTTGGTTGGCCAAAAGAAATGATCAATTTGGTAAGTTTTAATATGTGCATATTTTAGAGTTGGGTAAAGATTTGATATGAGAATGAATAGAATGTATCAAGGTTATAAACCATATGTGTTGGTATGTTTTAGCTTATGGAATGACATGAATTGTTATGTGTTATGAACATGAGATTGGTTGATAATGATATGACATGATTAGTGTATGTATTGGTTGTGAAGTGGTTGAGCATTTGGTATGCAATTGATGTTTAATTGTTGCTTGTAGGGAGGACCATTAATGGGTGGCATTTTGGCCTTGTAAATGGCCTATTTTTGCCCAAACGGGCATGGACACTGGCGTGCGTCTCAGCCTGCTCGAGGGCCATTTTGAAATGAGCCTGAGCAGACCACATGGTCGTACACACGGGCGTGTGCTAGGCCGTGTGACCAAGTCAGTTTCGACCACGGGCTAGACACACGGTCGTGTGACTGACTGTGTGACCCAAGTCAGTAGCCTCCCTAATTTTCACACGGCTTGGCGCACGGGCGTGTCTTGTGGCCTTGTGGACAAGTCAGTATGCATGCCCTGTTTTGACACGGCCTAGACATACGGGGGTGTCTAAAGTCGTGTGAGGCACATGGCTAGTTCACATGGGCGTGTGACCTATACAACTTTAAAAAATTTTGTATGAGCTCGGTTTAGTCTCGACACCTTTTTAAAGCATGTTTAAGGTCTCGTTGACTTATGTAAGGGACTCTGTAATGATGTATAATTATGTGGGAATGTTGTTTGTGAATTATTTGTGAAATGTCCTGATTTGTTCAGTTACGCTTTTAGCCCTAGTTCGACGACGAATACAGGTTAGGGATGTTACATGTGTAATGATTATCGTCAGTTGAACAAAGTGACTATCAAGAACAAATATCCTCTGCCCCAAATTGACAATTTGTTTGATCAATTGAAAAGAGCTACCGTGTTTTCAAAGATATATCTGAGATATTGAAAAGAGCTACCGTGTTTTCAAAGATATATCTGAGATCGGGCTATTATCAGCTGCGACTAAAAGATTCAGATATTCTGAAAACTACTTTTCGAACGAGGTACGAACATTATGAGTTTTTAGTTATACCTTTCAGATTAACGAATGCACCTGCTATCTTTATGGATTTGATGAACAAAATTTTCAGACTGTATTTAGATCAATTTATTGTCGTATTCAATGATGACATTTTGATCTATTCGCCTGATAAAACCGAACATGCCGAGCATTTGAGAATAGTACTACAGACTTTGCGAGATAAGCAGTTGTATGCGAAGTTCAGCAAATGTGAATTCTGGTTGTGCGAAGTTGGTTTTCTAGGCCATATTGTGTCAGCCTCAAGTATTCGAGTTAATCCGAGCAAGATTTTAGCTATTCTGGATTAGAAGCCTCCGAGAAATGATTCTAAAGTCCGTAGTTTTTTGGGACTTGCCGGTTATTATAGGAGATTTGTAAAAGGCTTTTCGATAATTGTGACTCCGTTAATGAAAATGCTTCAGAAAGATGTGAAATTTGAATGGTTTGAAAAGTGTCAGAAAAGCTTTAATCAGTTGAAAGCCCTATTGACTGAAGCTCCAGTATTAGTACAACCCGAATTGGGCAAAGAATTTATGATCTTTAGTGATGCTTTGTTAAACGGTCTAGGATGTGTTTTGATGCAGGAAGGCAAAGTCATTGCTTATGCTTCTAGACAGTTAAAGCCGCGCGAAACGAACTATCTGACATATGACCTTGAGTTAGCTGCGATCGTATTTTCTTTGAAGATTTGGCGCCACTATCTATTTGGTGAGAAATGCCAGGTATATTCTGGTCATAAAAGTTTGAAATATCTAATGACTCAGAAAGATCTGAATCTGCGACAAAGAAGGTGGTTAGAACTGCTAAAAGACTATGAGCTTGTGATTGATTATCATCCGAGAAAAGCTAATGTTGTTGTTGATGCTCTAAGTCAAAAGTCATTATTTGCATTATGTGCCATGAATACTAATTTAGCTTTGTCTGATGATGGTTCGATTTTAGTGGAATTGAAAGCGAGACCGTTATTTTTACAACAGATTATTAATGCTCAGAAGGTTGATAATGAGATAATAGCAAAACGAGCTTAGTGTGATCTGAATTCTGATTCTGAATTTTGAGTTAGTAATGATGATTATTTGAGATTGCGAGATCGGATTTGTATTCTGAGAAATCTAGAGTTGATTCATATGATTTTGAATGAAGCCCACAATAATCGTTTATCTGTGCATCCGGGTAGTACAAAAATGTATAATGATTTGAAACAGCATTACTGGTGGTCTGGAATGAAAATAAATATCTCCAAGTTTGTTTCGAAATGTTTAATCTGTCAACAAGTTAAAGCTAAACAACAGGTTCCATTTGGTCTGTTATAGCCGATTATGATTTCGAAATGGAAATGGGATAGAGTGACAATGGATTTTATTTCAGGTTTGCCCCTATCTCCGAGAAAGAAAGATGCAATCTAGGTTGTGGGTGATAGATTGACGAAATCAGCCCATTTTATTTCGATATGGTCCGATTACTCGCTTGATAAGTTATTTGAGTTGTACATTTCCGATATTCTGAGATTGTACGGTGTGCATTATCTTTAGTGTCAGACAGAGATCTGAGATTCACATCGCGATTTTGGAAAAAATTGCAAGATGCTTTGGGTACGAAATTGCACTTCAGTACTGCTTTTCACCCGCAAACGGATGGTCAATCCTAGCGGATTATTTAGATTCTCGAGGATATGTTGAGATGTTGCATTCTTGAGTTTGAAGGTTTGTGGGAACAGTATTTGCCATTGATTGAATTCGCATACAATAAAGTTTTTAATCGAGCATCAAAATGGCATCGTACGAAGCCTTATATGGTAGAAAATGTTGTACACCTTTGTTTTGGTTAGAGCTCAGTGAAAATAATATACACGGGGTCGATTTGATAAAAGAGACTGATCAAAAACTGAAAAAAAATTTGAGAAATTCTGAAAGTAGCTTCCAATCATCAGAAATCATATGCGAATTTGAAAAGAAATGATATTGAAATTGAGATTGGTGACAAAGTGTTTTTGAAAGTCTCACCGTGGAAGGAAGTACTTTGATTTGGCCATAAAGGCAAGTTGAGTCCGAGGTTCATAGGGCCGTATGAGATTACCGACCGTATCGGGTCAGTTGCTTATAGATTGTTGTTGCCACCAGAGCTAGAAAAGATTCATAATGTATTCCATGTATTGATGCTTTGATGATACAGATCCGATGCCTTGCATGTGACTTCTCCGTCTAAGATTGAGATTCAATCCGATATGACCTATGAAGAAGAGCCGATATGTATCTAAGCTCGTGAGATTAAAGAATTGAGAAATAAGAAAATTCCGTTAGTAAAAGTAAAGTGCCATCGACACGATGTTGAAGAGGCTACGTGGGAGTCTGAAGATGTTATGAGACGGCAATATCCAAATCTGTTCAACGATAAATTTTTGGGGACGAAAATCCCAAAGGGGGGAGAGTTGTAATAGCCCGATTTAGACCCTAGTCAAAATAGTGGTTTCGGGACCACAAGTTTGAGTCAAAAAAATATTTTTAATATTATTTTCCATGCTTATTATATGTGAATTGACATGTGAGAAAGTTTGGTATAAAAATTTGTTCATTTGTGTACTTAATTTGCAAAAAGGACCTAATCGCATAAATTGTAAAAGTGCCTTGCTATTTATTAAAAGTTCCTATGTGATATGGCTTAATAATTGTGAGGTCCTTATGTGGTTATTTGATCATGGTTATAATTAAATGACATTAGTGGACATTAGCTGGTGGAATTTTAATGATATTAATAAGGTTATATTAGTAATTGTATAAATCAATGTTATTAATTATAACAAAACATGTAATTTGTGTTCATTTTGTTCTTGGTTTCCGAAATTAAAGAAAGAAAGGCTAGGGTTCTTGTGTTTAGATATTCGGCTACTTCCAAGCTTGATTAAGGTATGGTTTTGACACAATTTTTTATAATTTCTAAGTTTTTGTGATCATTGCTTAGAGTTCTATCAAGCCCATGTTTGAATTTCTAAAATTTGTTGATGATTTAGAGCTGAGCTATTGTTGAAATTATGAGTTTTATGAAGTTTGATGTTAGTAAATGAAAGATATGTATTGGGCTAACATGTTTTGTCTTTGAATTTTTGATGAATTTGAGTAAAATGGGCTAAAATGTGAAATTTGTAAATTGAGGGACTAAAATGTAAAATAAATAAAATATGAGGACTTATATGAAAACTAGGAATATTTAGCTAAGCATGTGTCTGAAGAAATTTGGTGTATTTTAAGATTTTATGAATTAAGGACTAAAATGTCAAAATGTCAAAATATGAGGGCTAATTTGTAAAATGCTCTAAATATGTATATATGGATTGATTTGAATAAATGTGTGATTCAATAAGTCAAATTTGAATTTCTATAGATCAAGAACCAAAGAAAAAAAAACTAGACCGGGGAAAGTCAAAAGTTGTCGAGTAGTCGATTCCATTCGTTCAAATTCGTACAATGTAAGTCAATATACAAATAAACGTGTTTGAGTTGATTTTTTTTATGTTTATATGACTTTGAATTGTTGAATGGCTATATGAGAGCTCAATATGTGATATTTGAGAAAGTTCCGATAATGTGACGACGTCCCAAAAGTCTCGTATGAACCCTAGGAATAGTTAGGATACATATGTCATGACATAGGATCCGATATGTGTTTTCGTGTAAGACCACGTCTGGGACATTAGCATCGACTTATGATTTATGCGTAAGACCATGTCTAGGACATTAGCATCGTATTTGATTTCGTGTAAGACCCTGTCTGGGACAGTGTCATCGATATTTTATTATATGTAAGACCACGTCTGGGACGTTGGCATTGTACGAGCTTTCCGAGCTATCCGCGTATCCTTATGATTCCGAACGGTTCAACGGGCATTCCGAGAAACGAATGATTATATGAAATTTGTATCCATTTCAGGTACGTTTGAAATTGTATATCATATTTGATGTTGAAAGGTAAGTATATGTATCTTTGTGATCAAGTGATTTTATGTGACAAAAGTATGAGAAACTATGCTATATGTGCAAATGAATGGGGAATATGTGAAATGTATTTGAGATACGTGGTTTTTGATAGCATTTGGCTATGGAGTATATGTATATTATGATTCTTATATGTTTATATTGTTAAGTTTATTTGTATACGGCTTACTAAGCTTTTGAAAGCTTACTCGAATCGTTATGATATGGTTAACTCGAATCGTCAGTTAATTAACTGAAGGTCTTGTTGTGTGTAGGTTCGGTATACGTGGGATTCTTCGTGCGTCTCACTAAGCTGGTGTGTATTCACACCATTATGTTACTGTGAATCAGAAAAAGCTGAAAAGCTGAAAAGCCGAAACTTTGGCATTTGAGGCTTTGCGAGCGTACGATCACTCGTGGGGTAAACTGAGCCATAAATCTTGGGTGACACACTGTAAAGGCCACCACGAGCGTTCTCCTGCACTTGGGCCATTATGGGCCGAAATAGGCCGTGTGGGCCCAATAGGCTCATGGCCCAACATGGATAAAATCTGCAATAAGTGACAAACACTGGACTGGGCTATGTAGATTGCATAGCCGTAACTAAATTTGGGCTAAATGGGCCACGTGAGTATCTAGGCCCACCTGGGCCGAGTGATTGGCATTGGCCCATTTACACTATTTTGTCCATATTGGTTACTTGAGTCGCTCAAGGCAACAGAAGACCTTCTGAGAGGTTGTTATCTATACCGAGACCTCGAAATTAGTGAAATGACCAAAATACCCCTAAAGGGGTAAAATTAGTATTTTACCCCTAGTGGATGGAAATGACTATTACCCTAGAGGTAGGTTGACTGATGAGTGTATGATTTATGTATGACTGTATCTGAGTATGAGACCTTGCATACATGAAATATTTATGACATGACATTCTGCATTGGGGTTGGGATTCTGATTTGGAGGAAGTATTGTACTAGTGGCCTTGCCCCGTTTTTACTGTTCTGGTGGCTTTGCCATGTATTTCTGATATTAATGGCTATGCCACGTTTACCGTTATTAGAAACTTTGTTGCGTTACTGTTAGTAGCTTCGTTGCGATATTGGTGTGTTGGCTGGGTGGGTCATTTTAATCCCTAGATGGTGTGTTGGCTGGTATGGGTGGTGTGTTGGTTGGATTGGGATGGGTTGCATACCTGCACTGTACTAATATTGTTTTGGGCTTAGGCCCACACTGTCACTGTATAGGGCTAAGGCCCAGACTGTACTATTACTGTATAGGGCTCAGGCCCAAACCATTCTATATGCACTGTTTACTGTTTGACTAATGGGGGATTACACACTGAGTTTTCGTAAACTCACCCTTTTCTTTTAACTGTGCAGGTAATCCCCAACCTTAGACGATTTGGAGTCGCGAGGGACTTAGAGGTGGCAACATGATCACAGATGAATTGATTATGACTTAATTTAATCAAAAACTTTATATTTGGGTTTTAATTATGTAATAAGGCCATTTGGGGAATTTTTAACTTTTATTGGGCTTTTGATTTCATATGATAAACTGCTAGACTAGAATAACATGAGTTTTCAAATCAGCACGGTTTTTTAAAGAACACGAGCTTTCAACAACAAAGTTTTCAAAATGCTTCCGCGATTTAATTTGAATAAAGGTACCTAAGTCAAATAAATTGGTAAACGTTTTGACAAGAACTATTTTTAAATAACCATAAAAGGGTTTAAACTTAGAAACGGGTTTTACCAAAAAGACCAGTTTTCGAAGGACTCTTCGATGTGACACGCCTAATTCAACCAAAAGGTCTGGGCCGGTTTTGGGGTGTTACATAGACTCTAGGGTTTCCAGTATAGTACCACTACCTATAGCATAACATTTCAGTCTATAATAGTAAACAGTGTCAAAGAACTTACAGATTTGGAGCCCAAGACTCGGTGTACCACACTGGCAAACCTTTCAAAAATACTTCAAGAACAGTTTTCCAAAAATTCCTAAGATTTTTCAAAACCCATTCCACAGTCGAGTTTTGTAACTTGGCTCTAATACCACTAAATGTAACACCCTAAACCCGGCCTAGACATTATGGCCGAATCTGGCGTGTCACATCAAAGTGTTTTTTGAAAATTGATCTTTTAGGTAAAAATCTGTTACTGAATTTAAATCCTTTTATTATTATTTAACAATAGTTCTCGTCAAAACGTTTACCAATTTATTTGCCTTTGGTATATTAAACCGCAGACGCATTTTGAAAAATTTGGTGTTGAAAGCTCGTATTCTTTAGAAAACCGTGACTATTTTGAACACTCGTGTTTTCCTAGATTAGCAGTTTAATATAAGAAATCAAAAGCCTAATTAAGACTTAAAACCCACAAACGACCTTATTACAAAATTAAAAATCCAAAAGTCAAATTTAAATTAAATAAAGTCAAGTGCAAGACATAGCAATCGTGTGGCCACCTCCAAGTCCCTCGTAGCACCAAATCGTCTAAGGCTGGGGATTACCTATACAGTTAAAAAGAAAGGGTGAGTTTACGAAAACTCAGTGTATAATCCCCTAATGCACAAATGTAAATCGAGAATATGCAAAATAGTCCTGGCTTGAGCCCTATTCAAGATCACTGATGCGGGCCTTTAGCCTATACAGTAATAGTGTGGACTTAAACCCAATATAGTATCAGTACAGTGCAAATATGCAGTCATTCATCTCACCCCAAATCTAGCCAGCATACCACCCATACCAACCAACACACCATGTAGGGATATAAATCGACCCACCCACTCAACACACCAATATCGCAGCAAAGCTGCCAGTAATAATAATGCAACATAGTTGCCAGAATCAGTAAATGTAACAAAGCCACCAGTATCAGTAATTGTGGCATAGCCACCAGTAACAGTGAATGTGACATAGTCATCAGTACAATACTTCCTTTTTATCAAAATCCCAACCCCATGCAGTATGTCGTGTCATAAATATTACGTGTATGCAAAGTCATACTCAATACAAACATATATGTAAATCATAAGCACATCAGTTATACGGAACATAAGGGAATAATCGTCATTTTACCATATAGGGTATTACGGTCATTTAACCTTACAGTGGTATTTCGATAATTTTACAAATTGGGGGTATTTCGTTAATTTTACAAATTGGGGGTATTTCTGTAATTTTATAATTTGGAGGGCTTAACAACCCGACCGATGGTCCATTGTCTCCTCGAGCGACCCTAGTAACCTAAATAGACATAATGGTGCAAGTGGGCCTAAGGCCCATTACTCGGCCCAAGTGGGCCCACATGCTCGTATGGCCCATTTAACCTAAATTTAGGTACGGCTCTGTGTACACCATAGCCCGATTCATTAATAGTCACTTACTACAGATTTTATCCGTGTAGGCCCACGAGCCCATTGGGCCCACACGGTCTATTTTGGCCTATGGAGGCCAAAAACAGCCTAAGTCATGTGCGCGACATGACAAGTCTATCTACTTCTTGCTTAACAGCGAAATTTACCCATGCGGCCCCACGGGCCCATTGGGCCCATACGACCCATTTAACCCAGAACTACTCACGGCTGTACGAACGACGTAGCCCAGTTCAAAAGTTACCACATAACATACATTTTATCCGTGTGGGCCAACAAGCCCATTAGGCCCACACATCTGAGTCCGGCCCAACGTGGCCTAGAACGGCCTATGCCATGTACGTGACATGACAAGCCTAGCTATATTCCACCTAGCACCTGATTTGACACAAGCGGGCCCACGGGCCCATTAGGCCTATTTGGCCCCTTTCGTGGCCTAAGTGGCCCACTACGGGCTAAGCCCATGAATTCGCTCATGGTGGCCTTCCTCGTCGTATGCCCACATTCTGTGAGCTCGGTTCACAAAGATAGGTTTCGGTGTATAGTTACACACACACTTTCGGCTTTTCAGCCGATTAGCGAACATGGTATACGGTTACACACCTTTGTTAACAAAGGGGGCGGCTAATCCTTGAGCACCAAACCTGCATTAATCCAACGCACAATCAATCGTATGCCGATAGGAATACAACCAACCTTATTAACCCTTACTCAAATGAATGACTTGAGCAAGATAAAGGGAATACTTACCGAACTGCAAGGTTAATTAGGGAGAAGGGACAATCGTCCTAACCCACTAGAACCGAAGAGCAAAGCTAGCACCACTTGTCCCTAGCAATTGAACGGCAATAAAGAACAAGATTAAACATAGGATTACCAACAGAGAGGAGAAGATTGATAAAGAATCAATACTCACCACTTGATCAAAGAATATTCGCACAAGTCAAAAACCGAAGCAGAGAGGGAGAGTGTTGATATTCGGCCTAAGTAACACCACTTGAGAACACCACAAAAAAATAGCAACCAGTCTACAAAGAAGAAACCGATTGAAAGAATTGGGAGGAAGAGTATTCAGCCAAGAAAACTGAGAAGTAGTAGAGGTGAAAAGAGAACAGTGGTTCGGCCAACCAAATGAAAATAGATTAAGGGGAAGAAGCAAAGTTTGATTTCGACACAAAAATTAAGTGTCTAATCAGCCAAGGAAGTAGTGATTCGAGATAGGGAAGGAAAAACAAAGAAAACGAGCAGAAGGAGGAGGCAATAGAAGAATTCGGCACCAAAAAGCACAAAAACCAAATGCCAAAAGAAAGACACTCCAAACCGAAACTTGGGGAACAACACTCAGCCAAAATTCTGAGTACCTCCTAAGCAAATTCGGCACAAAACCACACCAACTCAAACTCCACTTTTTCCTCCTAGAAATCCTCATTTATCTCCTCCATGATTTTCTCCATAATTCATTCCTTGACCAGTTCAAACTTCCCTCAGCAGAGTTTCAATCAAACTCCACCTCTCTCACCACAAAAAAGTAAAATTAAAAATCCTTTTGTAATCCCTGGGATTCGAACCCAAGCTCTCACAATAGCCATGTCACGCCACCACCACTAGGCCACAAACTCATTTGTGTCACCCTCCTCCTACAATTATTTATAAAGCCTACAAGCCAGAGTCTGAGTTCACTTAAATAAATAAAACAAAAATTCTGCCTACACCAGGACTTGAAACTCAGACCCTATGTACAGTCCACATGCCATTTACCAATAGACCACTAGGCTTTTTGTGTCATGGTTTACCCAAATTTAACAATAAGCCTATTGGCCCAAAGCTAGGGATTTACTAATAAAACAAAATTTTTGCTAAAGCATAGGTTTGAACCCAAGATTTCTCCAACACTTGTTAGAGCCTAACCACTAAAGCAGACATTTAATTGTGTTATTTACTTGCACAATTAAATACTTATACGGTACCTCCTTACGGACCCCTACTCAAGGCCCAATACTTCTAGGCCAAATTCGGGGCGTTACAAAATCATTATGCCAAAATCATCACAACTTGCATATATTCCATATTCACTAATTCATCATAATGTCATCTATTTCATATCACAAAACATACCATATCATCATCTCAAATTAAATCAACTTATGAAGCATTATATACATCACACATAACACTTACCAAACACATAATTCAAGCCATCTTAAATGGCTATACATACCACATTTACAAGCCAAATCTCATCGCTAAATCATGACTCAAAACATACTAAAATAACACTAGCCTATACATGCCATATACCATATATACAAAGCTTCAAAAGTACCAATAAGTTGATTCAATAGTGTGATGATGGTTCCCGTTGATCCCCGATGTCCGAGCTGGCTTCAATACTCCATAAAATAAAGACAAATAACACACAATAAGCTTCATAGCTTAGTAAGTTCGTATCAAATATACTCAACAGTTCATAATATACAAATCATCAATTAATAAACACTTAGTAGTTTTCATACTATTATTCAATTCTATTCCATGGATATTTATCATATATATATACAAATTCATCAAGCTTCATACACATAATATCAACTACCACATAAGTTTCATACGTACCTGTACTTTTCTGTATTTATTTATTTCATTCTCACTTCTTTGTTCAACTTGTAAAATTGTTCGAAAATCTTTTAATGCTCAAAGAACTCGCACACTTAGTGCATAAATGATTAGTCGAAGCTATAACGATATCGCACACTTAGTGCCATCGCAATAAACCAAAGCTATCTTGGTATGGCACACTTAGTGTGTCATATAACCGAAGCTATTCCAATTCGCACACTAAGTGTTATTTATAGTCAAAGCTATTTTGAAATGCACACTAAGTGCCAAACATAGTCGATTTGTCATTGTACGCAATCGTAATTACATATATAGAATTTATGCATTATTAAAGCATTAAAAACATAATTGTATCAACATTTATCACGTTCGAACTTACCTCGTACTCAGAATTGACAAATCAGATCAATTACTCAATAACTTTTGATTTCCCCCGATCTAAATCTGAGTTCTTTCTTTCTTGATCTATATGTATTCAAAATTAACCCACTTAATCACCTATTCATTCAAGTTAATCCACAAACACATATTTGGGCATTTTTGCACTCTGGCCCCTAAAGTTCCACATTTATTCAATTTAGTCCCTAATTCATAAAAACATAAATTATACAAAATTTAATTACACCCAAGCCTAGTCAAATTTCCTAGGGACCCTTAACAGCCCAAAACTTTTATTTATTTTACAATTTAACCCCTCAATTTACACTTTTCTTGATTTAATCCCTAATATACATTTTTATTCAAAATCACTTTACAAAACATGTATATCAAGCACCAAGCTTTCATAATTCATCATCAAACATCCAAAATCTCAAGCATTCATCAATGACAATTTTCAAAATCATCAGCACATTCCAAAACGTGGAAATCTGTACGTACAGGAATGAAATGAGTTGATTTCATCAATCTGTCAACAACAACCCAGATTGCATCTGTCTTACTCGAAGATAGGGGTAAACCCGAAACAAAATTTATGGTCACTCTATTCCATTTCCACTCAGGAATCATAATAGGTTGCAATAAACCTGACGGTACCTGATGTTCAGCTTTAACTTGCTGACAAATTAAACACTTAGAAACAAACTCTGAAATGTCACGTTTCATACTATGCCACCAATAGAGTCGTTTCAAATCATTATACATTTTCGTGCTTCCCGGATCAGAATCAACTTCGAATTTCTCAGAACACATAATCGACCTCTGAATATTAAACAATCATCTGAATTAACTTGAAACTCTGAATCAAGGTACAAATCACACTGAGCTCGTTTAGCTAACATTTCATTATCAACTTTCTAAACTTCACAAATCTGTTGTAAAAACAATGGTCTTGCTTTCAATTCTGCTACAATTGAGCCATCATCAGACCAAGCCAACTGAGTATTCATTGCAAGTAGAGCAAACAAGGTTTTCTAGCTTAAAGCATTATCAACAACATTCACTTTTCCTTGATGGTAGTCAATTATTAACTCGTAATCTTTTAACAATTCTAGCCATATTCGTTGTCGCAAATTCAAATCTTTCTAAGTCATCAGATATTTCAAACTCTTATGATCTAAATAAACATGGCATTTCTCACCAAACAGATAATGGCGCCAACTCTTCAATGCAAATACAATGGCTGCTAATTCCAAATTGTGCATCGGGTAATTCTTTTCATACGGCTTCAACTATCTTGAGGCATAAGATATAACTTTTCCTTCCTGCATCAAAACACAGCTCAAACCATTCAACGATGCATCACTATAGATTACAAATTCTTTACCTGATTCTAGTTGTACTAACACTAGAGCTTTGGTCAAAAGAACCTTCAGCTGATCAAAACTTTTTTGACATTTCTCGGGCCATTCAAACTTTACATCTTTCTGAAGCAATCTCGTCAACGGAGTTGCAATCATCGAAAAGCCTTTCACAAATCATCTATAATATCTGTAACAGCCTGGTTTAGACCCTAGTCGAAATAGTGGTTTCAGGACCACAAATCTGAGTCAAAAAAATATTTTCCATGCTTATAATATGTGAATTGATATCTGTGAAAGTTTCGTATAAAAAATTAATCATTTGTGTGCTTAATTTAGAAAAAAGAACCTAATCGCGTAAAATGTAAAAGTGGCTAGCTATTTGTTAAAAGTACTTAAGTGCTATGTCTTATTAAAGGAGAGGTCCTTAAGATGTTATTAGACCATAACTAATGTTAATGGACATTAATGACCATCCATTAATTGATTTTTATATGGTTTAACAAAGGGTAAAATTGGTATTTGATTATTAATTATAAGTTAAATAAAATAAAAGCCATTTCTTCTTCCATTATCATCATCTAGCCGAATTTGAAGAAAGAAAATAAAGCTTTCATAGTCATTTAGTGTTTGGCACATTGGTTTCTAATAATTTCTATGTTTTTGTGATCGTTACTTAGTAATCTTTCAAGCCCATGCCTCAATTTCTGAATTTGATTATGATTTTAAGATGTGCCACTATTGATAATGTGAGTTTTATGAAGTTTGATGATAGAAAATGAAAGATATGTGTTAGATTACTATGTTTTGTATTGGGATTTTTGATGAATTTGAGTATTTTGGACTAATTTATGAAAATGAGAAATTGAGGGGCTAAAATGTGAAATAAATGAAATATGTGGGCTTGTATGAGCTAAAGGAAAATTTAGCTAGACATGTGTGAAAGGAAATTATGCATATTTTGTGATTTTATGAAATAGGGACTAAAGTGTCAAAATACAAAAATGTAAGGGCTAATTTGTAAAATGCCCTAAATATGTATATATGGATTAAATTGAATTATTTGTTGAATAAAAGAGTTAAATTTGAATGTGTTTTGATCAAGAACTAAAGAAAACAGAATTAGATCGGGGAAAGTCGAAAGTCATTAAATAGCCATTTGTTTCTGTTCATTTCTGTACGGGGTAAGTCGATATTCAAATAAATGTGTTTGAATTGAATTATTATTGCTTATATGTTAATTAATTATGATGAATGGTTATTTGAGTTGAATATGAGAAATTCAAGAAAGATCCGATAATGTGTCGATGTCTGAAAAGTCTCGTACAAACCATAGGAATAGTTAGGATACATATGTCATGACATAGGATTTTCGATATTTGATTTTGTGTAAGACCGCATCTGGGACGTTGGCATCGATTTGAGATTTACATGTAAGATCATGTCTGGGACATCAGTATCGTATTTGATTTCGTGTAAGACCCTGTCTAGGACAGTGGCATCGATATTTGATTACATCTAAGACCACATCTGGGATGTTGGCATTGTAAGAGCTTTCCAAGCTATCCGCGTATCCTATTTAATTTCGTACGGTTCAACGGGCATTTTGAGAGATACGTGATTGAATGAATGAATAACCGATTCAGGTATGTAGAGATGTGTTCAACATTTGTTAATGAGAAGTAAATATATGTGAAAGTGTTGATACATGATATAAGTATGAGAAATTATGCCATATGTGCATTGAATTGGGAATATGTGAAATGTATATGAACTATGTGGTTTGTGATAGTATTTGTCTATGGAGTATATGTATTTTATGATGCTTATATGTTTAAAATGATAAGTTTATTAGTATATGGCTTACTAAGCTTTTGGAAGCTTACTTTGTGTGTGTTTGCATTGTGTTTTAGATATCGAAGCTACTGGAGGCTCAGGGATTGTCGAGGATCATCACCACACTATCAAACTTAATTTTGGTACCTTTTGAAAATGTAAATATTTAAGTATGGCATGTATAGTCTAGTTATATTGAAATATGTTTTTGAGTTATGAATATTTAACCATGTGATATGGCTTGGTTTTGGTTGTGTTTATAAATGACTTTTGTGTATAAACCATGTGATGCAATATTTCCAATATGATGTGTTCATGGATGGCTAAAGAGAAATGGTCAATTTGGTAAGATTTTGGTATATGCTTATTTGAGGAATTGGTAAGATTATGGCATGATATTGAATGAAGTAAATTGAGGTTATGAAACATATGTTTTGGCATGACTTTGGCTTATGATTTGGCATGATTAGTATGGATTATAAGCATGAAATAGGTTGATAATAATATGACATGGGTAATGTATGTTTTGTGAATGAAATTAGTTGAAATTATGGTGCATTTGATGCTTGTTATGGTGGACCCAAAATGGGTGGCATATTGGGCTTGTAAATGGCCTATTTTTGCCCACACGGGCGTGTGTCTCTGCCGTGTTGCTCGAGGGCCATTTTGAAATGAGCCTGGGTAGATAAGGGCGTGTGCCTAGCCGTGTGGCTAAGTCAGTTTCGAGCATAGGCTAGACACACGGGCATGTGACTGGCCGTGTAACCCAAGTCAGTAGCCTCCCTAATTTTCATACGGCCAGGCACACGGGTGTGTCTTGTGGCTGTGTCGACAAGTCAGTATGTCTGCCCTGTTTTGCCATGGCCTAGACACACGAGCATGTTTAATGCCGTGTGAGGCACACGGCCTATTCACACGGGCGTGTGACCTTTGTAACTTAGAAAATATGTTTAGCTTTGAAAAATTTTGTATGTGTTCGATTTAGTCCCGACCTCTTCGTAATGCATGTTTAAGGTCTCGTTGACCTAAGAAAGGGGATTTTATGTTGATATTTGACTTTAATATGACGATGTATGACTTTTGATTGTGAAATGATTACGAAATGTTCTGACTTGTTTAGTAATGCCTCATAACCCTAGTATGGCGACGGATATGGGTTAGGGGTGTTACAATATCCCACTAGTCCCAAAAAACTACGGACTTTAGAAACATTTCTTAGAGGCTTCCAATCCATAATCGTAGAAATCTTGCTCGGATCGACTCAAATAGCCGATGCTGACACAATATGCCCTAGAAAACCAACCTCACGCAACCAGAATTCACATTTACTAAAATTTGCATATAACTATTTATCACGCAGAGTCTGCAATACGATTCTCAAATGCTCGACATGCTCAGTTTCATCTCTCGAATATATCAATATATCATCAATGAACATAACAACAAATAGATCTAGGTATAGTCTGAAAATTCAGTTCATTAAGCCCATAAAAATAGCAAGTGCATTCGTTAGTCCGAAAGGCATAACCAAAAATTCATAATGACCATACCTCGTTCTAAATGCAGTCTTTGGCACGTTAGGGTCTCTAACTCATAATTGGTAATAACCCGATCTCAACTCTATTTTTGAAAACACATTAGCCCTCTTCAATTGATCAAACAAATCATCAATTCGTGGTAGAGGATATTTGTTCTTGATCATCACTTTGTTGAGCTGTCTATAATCTATACACATTCTCATAGTACTGTCTTTCTTTTTCACAAACAACACAGGAGCACCCCAGGGCGAGAAACTCGGTCGTGCAAATCCTCTATTGGTTAATTCTTGCAACTGAGCTTTTAATTCTTTTAACTCTATTGAATCCATTCTGTACGGAGCTATCGATATCGGCATTGTACCTGGCATTAACTCAATGCAAAACTCAACCTCTCAGATTGGTGGTGAACCTGGTAACTCTTCAAGAAACACATCTGGATACTCACATACAACTGGTACTAATTCAATCTTCTTTTCAGTCACTTCCGTATCAAGCATATAAGCAAAATAAGCTTCACAACCCTTTCTCACATATTTCTGAGCTAACATCGAAGAAATCACTGCTAGCAAACCATTCAGATCATCTGACTCAATTCGAATAATCTCATTATTCTGACATTTCAAATCTATCATCTTTCTTTTGCAATTCACAACAGCATTATGCAACATTAGCCAATCCATAACCAGAATTATATCAAACTCATCAAATGGTAACAACATTAAATCGACCAGAAAACAATTATCCCGAATCATCAATGGACAGTTCTTGCACACTTTATCAACCATAACACACTTGCCTAAGGGGTTCAATACTCTAATTACAAATTCAGTAGACTCTACAAGAAAAGTCTTACTGGATACTAAATTCACACATATATACGAATGAGTTGATCCTAGATCTATCTATGCAATAACTTTAGTATCATAGAGAGTAAAAGTACTGATAATAACATCTGAAGATGATGCTTTTTCGCGAGCGCGAATAGCATAGGCTCGTGCAGGCACTCTGGCATTAGATCCCGTAGTAGTGTCTCGTGTCACACCTCTACCACCACTCAAATTGCCTGAAATTTCTGGGTGGTCTACCTCTAGCTGCAGTGTTACTCGGCCTCGTGTTCTGAATATTATCTTTTTCAACTAACTCTGGACAATCTTTAATAAAGTGATATCGTGAACCAAAACTGTAACAAGTTCTATTATTACTTTTCCCCTAACAATGTCCAAAATTCCATCTTCCACATTATTGACACTCAAGTTTAACATCTTTTACATTGCCAACACTCGATACTAACGTAGCTTGAGCTTTAGAATTGATATATTGCTTCCCGCGATCTCTATTCTAATATCCTACTGAAGTTGTCAATCGGCTAAAATAGTCTCTAGATTTCTTCGATGAAGAATGATAAGATTTATTCATCAATCTCATCCTCGAATATCTTGCCTCTGAATTAGCTTTTCTCTTTTCTTTGCTAAGATCTTCGGCTTTACAAGCCCTTTCAACCAATACTACAAATTCTTTCAGTTCAAGTATCCCAACTAATAGCTTTATATCTTCATTCAACCCGTCAACAAATCTTTTCCACATGATCTCCTCTGTAGACACATATTCTAAGGCATATTTTCTTAACCATACGAATTCTCTTTCGTACTCAGTGATAGTCATTCGGCCCTATTTCAATTTTAGAAACTCTTTATGTTTCTGATCAAGAAATCTCTGGTTTATGTACTTTTTTCGAAACTCGATCTGAAAGAATTCCTAGGTAACCCGTTCTCTTGGAACCACCGATGTTAATGTTTTCCACCAGTGATATAAATTATCTCTAAGCAAAGATACTATGCATTTGGTACATTCATCAGGAGTACAGGATAATTTATCAAACACTCTAATTATGTTCTTGAGCCAGAGTTCAGCCCTCTTAGCATCATCATCAACTGTAGCTCAAAATTCTTCGGCCTCGTGTTTACATATCTTATCCACTGGTGGCTTACTTAATCGAGTTGGATCTAACACTTACAGCATAATTGGGACTTGTTGAGGAGTAGGTGGGGGTGGAGGTTGTTGAGCAGCCAGATTCGTCCAAACAAACTCCGTGAACCACTCACTTATCATTTGGAAAAGGACTTGCTTAGCCTTTTCTCCTTGGCTACTAGATACAAGCCTAGAATTAGACTACACTGCCCCTTGAGCGGGAGCGGTGCATTACTTTCAACATCGTCAGCTACGGCTCGATCGAGATTCATTGCTATACGAAAACACATTTTAATTGTTAGGAATCATCACACTATTACAGTTTATATATATGGCATGTATAGCTAGACTCTCAATCGCTACATTAGTCCTAAAATCGACTAAACTGTAGCTCTGATACTAATTAAATGTAACATCCCTAACCCATATTCGATGCCAGAATAGGGTGATGAGGCATTACCAAATAATACATCCCATTCACTTACAATTAGACATTCATTATTAAAAACAATTCATTAACATTCATATTATCCCTTAGAAGGCTCTACGAGACCTTAAAACATACTTAAGAGTGGTTCGAGACTAAACCGATCACATATAAAAATTTCCAAACACCTAGAAAAGCTTTTACATTCATAGGTCACACGCCCGTGTAAGCAGGCCGTATACCTCACATGGCTACCAGACACTCTCGTGTCCTAAGCTGTGTGAAAATAGAGCATACATACTGACTTGCACAACACGGCCGGTGACATGCCTAAGTGCCTTGGCCGTGGGAAAACTGAAGGGGTTACTAACTTGGGTCACACGGCTAATGACACACCCGAGTGTCTAGCCCGTGTACCCTCCAAATTGGCCACACACACCTATATGTCAAGGCTATGTGCCTCACATGGTCATCAGACACACCCGTGTGTCTAAGCCGTGCTCGAGACTAACTTAAATTTGTAGGGCTACCTAGGGGACACACGGTCATGTAACATAACCGTGTGTTGCACACGGCTGAGACACACGCCCATGTCTTTGCCCGTGTAGACAAAAATAGGCCATTTGCAAAGCCAATTTGCCACCCTAATCTCATGCTCATATTGCAACCAATTTGAAACCATTTTCATACACTTATAGGCAGCCCAAAACATACCAAATTCACACACATATTATACCATCTATTATCAATCATTTTAACTACTCATTTCCACATTCAAAATATACCAAATCATTATGCCAAAATCATCACAACTTGCAAAAATTCCATATTCACTAATTCATCATTATGTCATCTATTTCATATCACAAAACACAACATATCATCATCTCAAATCAAATCAACTCATAAAGCATTATATACATCATACATAACATTTACCAAACACATAATTCAAGCCAACTTAAATGGCTATACATACCACATTTACAGGCCAAATCTCATGGCTAAATCATGACTCAAAACATACTAAAATAACACTAGCCTATACATGCCATATACCATATATACAAAGCTTCAAAAGTACCAATAAGTTAATTCAATAGTGTGATGATGGTTCCCATTGATCCCCGATGTCCGAGCTAGCTTCAATACTCTATAAAACAAAGACAAATAACACATAGTAAGCTTCATAGCTTAGTAAGTTCGTACCAAATATACTCAACAGTTCATAATATACAAATCATCAATTAATAAATACCTAGTAGTTCTCATACTATTATTTAATTCTATTCCATGACTCTTTATCATATATATACAAATTCATCAAGCTTCATACACATAGTATCAACTGCCACATAGGTATCATACGTACCTGTACTTTTTCGTATTAATTTATTTCATTCTCACCTCTTTCTTCAAAACGTTAAATCAGTCGAAAATCTTTCAATGCTCAAAGAACTCGCACATAAATGATTAGTCGAAGCTATAACGATATCGCACACTTAGTGCCATCGCATTTAAACCAAAGCTATCTTAGTATCGCACACTTAGTGCCTCATATAGCCGAAGCTATTCCAATTCGCACACTAAGTGCTATTTATAGCCGAATCTATTTTGAAATGCACACTAAGTGCCAAACATAGTCGATTTGTCATCGTACGTAATCGTAATTACATATATACAATTTATGCATTATTAAAGTATTAAAAACATAATTGTTACAACATTTATCGCGTACGAACTTACCTCGTACTCAAAATTGACAAATCAGATCAATTACTCGATAACCTTTGATTTTCCATGATTTAAATTCGAGTTCTTTCTTTCTTGATCTATATGTATTCAAAATTAACCCATTTAATCACCTATTCATTCAATTTAAACCACAAACACATATTTGGTCAATTTTGCACTTTAGCCCCTAAAGTTCCACATTTATTCAATTTAGTCCTTACTTCATAAAAACACAAATTATACAAAATTTAATTACACCCAAGCCTAGCTAAATTTCCTAGGGACCCTTAACAGCCCAAAACTTTCATTTATTTCACAATTTAACTCCTCAATTTAGACTTTTCTCGATATAATCCCTAATATGCATTTTTACTCAAAATCACTTTACAAAACATGTATATCAAGCACCAAACTTTCATAATTCATCATCAAACATCCAAGAACTCAAGCATTCATCAATGGAAACTTTCAAAATCATCAACACATTCCAAAATTTAGGCTTGGGCTAGCTAGTACTCAAAGTAACGATCACAAAAACGTAGAAATCATCAAAAACTGAGCTCAAAACATACCTCAATTGAGCTATGCAAGTGCCAAATGGATGAAAGCTTCAAAACCCTACTCTTTTCTCTATTTTCGGTCAAAGATGGATGAAAATAAATGAATTTTTGGCTTTTGTTTTATTTTAATTATCATTAAAACATAGTTTACCATTTTACCCTTAATGAAACCTTTATAAAAACATCCATTAAATGGCCATTTATGTCAAATTCTACTATCAATGGTCTAATTACAACATAAAGACCTTTCATTTAATAAGCCATAACAATTTGGCATTTTTAACATATAGAATGCAACTTTTGCATTTTACGCAATTAAGTCATTTTTCTCAAATTGAGCTATTAAACTAATAAATTAGCTCATGAAATTGTCACAGATATATGTTCACATGCTGTAAAAACAAAAAATATTGTTAAAATAATTTTATGATCTCAAATGTGTGGTCTCGAAACCACTATTTTGATTTAACTAAAATTGGGTTGTTATAAGATTGCTCATTAGGATGATGCGACCGTCTTCGTCCTAACGTAATTATTTATTTCTTTGCTTGTTGGGCTGGCTCATTTTGACGTCATGAGGCCACATTGGGTCATGGCGTTATTGTCAGGACGAGATGATTTCTCATGTCGAGATGAGAATGGATCATTGTGGCACATCCTTGATGCTTATCACAACGTTATAGCTATTTCGACCACTCTCATGTGCAAAAGCTTGACTTCTTGATTCGTTCGTTTTCCCCATTTTTATGAACTCAACAACCACTAAAAATACGGAAATATACTTGAATTGAAACATTACATACAATAATTAAAAATGCTTAAATGAAAATTTAAAATTAAAAGAAATTTAAACGGAAGGTCCTTTTTGGAATCAAGGCGGCCCGTATATCCCTCGTTAAAGAACTTTTAACTAGTCCTTGAGACTTTGATTCATTGTTTGTTCGATCGAGAGATGTAAACCAGCACCATCGATCGATACAATTGATGTTGCCTTATCTTCGACCGACGCCATATCTACATCACGAGCCACTTGGTGTCGAATCTGAGCCAACCCTAAATTATTTTGAGGTATTATTGCCTCAAGCCATATCACCTCCATATTGTGTGAAGATTTTTTAACCCGAGCATTATCTTCATCATCAAACGAGAATGAGATGAACTCGTTGATTTCTTCAGTTGGAACCTCCTCAGTTTTGGCCAGAAAATCTATCGACTCATGTACACTTTCATTTAGACATGGTTGAAGCTCAATGTCAGTTATTAAATCTACTTCTGTAACACCCCTTACCCGTGTCTGATGCCGGGACAGGATACGAGGCATTACCAGACTTAAACATGCACATACATGTAAAACTGGGCAATAAAATTTCAATCATATCAGAATCATTCGATCACAAGCAAAATGTCCCATACACGAGCCTTCGATGCTCTAAACATGCATTAAAAATGGTTTGGGACTAAACTGAGAACTCATGAACATTTTTACGACACTTAGAAAATTTTCATGTATGGAGAGTCACACGCCCGTGTGGGTAGGCCGGGTGGTCTCACACGCCCGTGTGGGTAGGCCGGGTGGTCTCACACGCCAGTGTGGGTAGGCCGGGTAGTCTCACATGACCGCGTCCTCAGCCTGTGCAACTCACTATTTATGACGTCAGCAAACATTTAGGGCTACACGGCCAAATCACACGCCCGTGTGCTAAGGCCGTGTCCTCCACACGACTGAGACACGCGGCCGTGTCTCTGCCCATGTGGTCAGCACTTAGGCTATTTTCGAAGCCTTTTTGTTTCCTTAATCTTTCACATACTTAAATACTTTAAAGACACATATCATAGCATCATTTTAATGATTTAGCATACCTCACTAAAGCACATTTTTAACAATCAACCATAACATATTACCCAATAATTAATCTCTACTTATTCAACAAATGTCCATTTTCAATCATTATCAACTTAATGCCAATTTACGTGTTTATTCCATAGCAATGACCACCCCGAATGGTCCTAGGGCATTCTCGTGCACATGCGTTATTTACTATTCATTCATGGCAGACAATTATAATCATATCAGAAAGCATCAACACATGGCAAGGATAATTAGGATTTCAAGCCAAAACATTATAAGCCATATCTCATGGCTATATACAATCAATCAATATAAGCCAATACATTTGGATAAATCATAAGAACACATATCAATAAGTAAGCTCCTATACATGCCACTCACTTGAAGATGCTTAAGACTTATCGATATCCCCTATTGATAGCTCGATACTGTGATGCTGCCTTCGACGATCTCCAACCCCGAGCCAACATGACAAAACTAAAGAAATGAAAAGGAGGGGGTAAGCTATATAGCTTAGTAAGTCTATATGAAAATAATAAGAAATTTATCTACATGATTCCAAGGTAAAATAATCATAATTGCACTTTTACTTATGTTCAAGTTAAGTTGTTTTCTCGAGTCATAGTCACTCAGTTATTTATAACTTGAGCTACGAAACTCCAAATCAAGATCCGCTAATTTTCCCTAAAACTAGACTCATGTATCTACTTGTCATAAAATTTTTTAGAATTTTTGGATTAGTTAATAAGTACAGTTTATTCTTTAAATTCTCCCCTATTTCACTGTCTGACAGTTCCAAACCCACTGTACTAAAAATTAATTATATTTTCGTAAAAGATTTGGATAATGTTCTTGTTTGTTTCTTTCAAAAAATAGACCCATTAAGGATTTTAATCATATAAATTATAACCCATAAATATATTTTTACAATTTTTATTGATTTTTCCAAGTCAGAACAGGGGATTCCAAAATCATTCTGACCCTGTTTCACAAAAATTCAAATATCACAAAATACAAAATTCTTTTGCTTTCACAATTCTTTTATGTGAAAATAAACTCAATAAGATTTTATTTCATATCTTATTCAACTTCTAATTCAATTTCTAACATTTTTGGTGATTTTTCAAAGTCACACAACTGCTGCTATCCAAAACTATTTTATTACAAATTTCACTCTTATATAATCTCACTTACTTCATTCCATTTGACCGAAAGTTCGCTAAACTATCAAGCACATTACTCATAAATTTTCACACACATATACCTGCACTTATTCATCACATAGTCATATTCAATTACACTAGTCATTACATGATCACGTGTATTTTCACTTAGTCAATTTCCCGTTGAACTCATCGAAATAATAACAGATACACAGTGGCCTGCACATATTACCACCCTTGTAATCGAAGCTATTTAGTGCACATAGTAGCCTACACTTAGTACTACATCTGTGACCAAAACCGTCTCTTACACATAGTATCCTACACTTAGTACCACACATGTGATCGAAGCTATCGGGTACGCATAGTAGCCTGCACTTAGTACTACACATGCGACCTAACCATATGGTACACGTAGTAGCCTACACTTAGTACTACACACGTGACCTAAAACCATCTTAAACGCATAGTAGCCTGCACATAGTACTACACATGTATTCTCACAATGGATCATTCGTATCTTTTCTATTTCGAAGGTCCAACCCAGAAATTCCTCACTTTTCAACATTTTACCAATTCATCCAGAATCAACTTCAATTCATAATTTACATCAAGTGATCAATCAATATACAACCACATCTCATATAATAACAAAATATTATAACATATGTAAAAATGATATATTATTTATATACAAACTTACTCATTTCAAAGAAATATCATGTTCCATCAAATTTCCATTATATTCAATCATCCCATCACATGTTATCGACATTTGAGCTTTCGATTACTTCATGGGTACATTACGTTCCCATACACAATATCATTAACATATAAATCAATACAAACATAGCAAAATAGATTTCAAGTGTAACAACAATAACATGAATATCATGCTTTTTTAATCACATGAACTTACCTTAAATGCAATTACGGCAAACTATTCCAATTTAGTCCATAATCTCGAACTTCTCGATTTAGGCCTGAATCTCGATTTTCTTGATCTAACACTTCAAATATAGCTCATTTATTATTCACATTATTCAAATTGACCCAAAAATCATACTTTTACAAATTTACACTTTTACCCCTAAACTTTGTCATATTTACACTTTTGCCCCTAGGCTCGTAAAATTATTTTATTAAAATTTTTTGCACTTTAAGCTTAGCCAAATCATTTTCATAACTATAGCAGCCAACAATTTCCACTAAGTCACACTTTTATGAAAATTTTTATAACTTTTACAATTTAGTCCTTTTTAGCGTTTTTTCCGAAAACTACTTAGTAAAAGTCATTTCTCCAACCATAAACATGCATAATCTACCATTAAACATCAAAATGCACAAATTTATAACATGGTTCAAACCCTAGACCTTCATCATAACTCAAATAAACGGTAGAAATTTGTAGATCTTGTTACGAGGATTTCAAAAACGTTAAAATTATTAAAAACGGGGCTAGAACGGACTTACAATCGAGCTTGGAAGCATGAAAAACCCTAGCTATGTCTTCTCCATGCAAGCTTTATCCATGGGGTTGAAGATGGACAAAAATTGGCTTTTAATTTTGTTTTTAATTCATTTTAATTACTAGATAACCAAAATGCCCCTAACTTAAAAATATTCTATTTCACCCATTTCATGTCCATTTTTGTCCAACAAATTAACCAATGGTATAATTACCATTTAAAGACCTCCAATTTAAAATTTCATAACAACTGGACACCTCAAGCATGTAGAACTCAACTTTTGCCCTTTTTACAATTTAGTCCTTTTGACTAAATTGAGTGCCCAAACGTCAAAATTTCTGGACAAAAGTTTCACAAAATAATTCCATAGAATTGTAGACCATAAAAATATAATAAAAATGAATTTTCTCACGTCAGATTCATGGTCTCGAAAACATTGTTCCGACTAGGTCCTAATTTTGAATGTTACAACTCTCCCCCTTTAGGGATTTTCGTCCTCAAAAATCTTACCAGAAGAGTTGTTTAGTTCCTCATAAACTCTACTATCTCATAAACATTACTAAAGAAATTTTACTTTAGCCTTCATTAAAAACCAGGGTCTTATTTAGCTTCTCAATAACTCATAATATAGAATCTGGATCTCAATCCAATTAACCAGGACTAACATTCAAAGAATCTGACAATCTCAGAGATACATGATTCCATTAACCTGTTAGGCAAAAATTTAACATGTAACACCCCAAACCCAGCCCGGACATTATGGCCGAATCTGGCGTGACACATTGAAGTGTTTTAGCGAAAAACCTTGCTTTAATTGAAAACCCTTCCTTAAAATATGAAACCATGATAAACTTATAAATACTCTCTTTCCAATCGCAAAAGCTTGTTTAAAACATATGATTTATGAAAACCTGTCATTTCAAAATTTAGTTCCGGAAACATAGAAAAACATACTATGTTTTAGGAAACTCATGTTCAACTTCTCGTAATTACAACGCATAAAAATATTAATCCAAATAATAACAAAAATGGAAGGCCTTATTACAATCCGGTCTGAAAATTTCTTGATAAACAAAAAACTTATATGCTTTAAAAAGGAAAACAAGTCCAAGTTGTCTTGCTAGCTGGCCACCCAAAGTCCCTCCAAACATCAAACTTTCTACTGAGCATTACCTAAGAAAAATAAAAGAGGGGGTCAATTTTCGCAAACTTAGTGTGTACTACCCTCAACAAACATAAAGCAAACATCAACCACCGTAAAATCATACATGCAATGCAATGCAGTACAATCCCACCCAATTAATCTAACCGCTACAGATCAATTCTGTCCCCCGATACACATCATGTGGGGATATAAATATCGACCCACCCAACCGATACAAATCACTGGTAGCCCGGTTGTGGAACTACCTTCATTCATATATTGGGCTTAAAAGCCGTCGGTGGATCCACGATTGTCAAGCAACCATGCGATCCTCATATACTTCCTCTGTTCCATAATTCCCAACCCAGATGCAACCTAAGCATTATATCATATGTATGCAGTAGATATACATGTAACATCGATAAAACTTATATTCAACACATAGGGGTATTTTGGTCATTTTTTCCCTTAGGGGCATTTCGATAATTTTTCCTTTATTGCGGGTTTTTACTTACCTTGGCCCGTTAACAAATCTCGTGAGCTAAGATGAACGAATACTATGCATCAAATAGGATACCAGAGAAGAGGAGGTGAGTCATTAAGACCGCTTAAGTACCAAGCTCTCCCTAGATCCAATCCTAGACATGCATATACCCGTTGCCACACTTTAACCCTATGACTTTTCCACGGTCTCATTTAATTAATTAAGTTTTATGCAGTCATCATATACTAGGCCCAAAACCCCTTAGAAAGCCCAGAAAAATCCACATACCTGTATATGGCCCACTAGGCCCAATCATATTTATATGGCCCACTAGGCCCAATCATATTTATATGGCCCATTAGGCCCAAATCATATTTATATGGCCCATTAGGCCCAAATCACATTTATATGGCCCATTAGGCCCAAATCACATTTATATTCATGCTCACATTTGAATTTTCCATCACATAGCAACAATTATCAATTTTCGCCTATTATGGCTCCACAGCCCATCGGGCCCATTAAGCCCATTCTGGCCTGGTTGGCCAATTGACAGCCCAAGTCCATGGAATCACCCATGAGGCCTCAGATAACCTATCAGTTTTCCCCTCATGAGTGTTCATCACTCGCAAGTCTGTTGTAGCCAAACTTTTGGCTTTTCGGCTTTTCGGCATTTCAACATTTCGACATCTCGGGATTTGCCGATTTATTGTGTGTGCAGTGTATGTACACACCTGGTAAGAAAACGTGCTGAATCTTTCTAGACACGAACCTACAATCGGTATCACTCAAGAATTAATCTCACATACTTATCGATTACTTTACCAAAAGCTGAAATCTCACCTTAACCTTACCTGAAACGCCAAGCCTTAATAGCTTTCCCTTGATCACTAACCACGAGTACCTTTCAGATCTGCATTAACCTTTATCGTTAAAAACATAATGGGTGACTTGTATCCAACATATGTCACCTTTTTCTACTAAAGCCTATTCGGTCAACCCTTACCAAGTTAAGAATACTTACCAAAGTCTCACACCTGAGGAGCAAATCGGCAGGGATCCAAAAGACTGGGATTCGATACTAATCCTACCAAAACCGATTAGAAGAAGTGAGGAATAGAGTAATTGATACTTAGCGAAACTGATTGGAAGAACAAAGCACTTACACCAGGACTGACCGATTAGAAATAGTAGTGGCGGCACCAAGGGTATTCGGCCCTTGCGATTTGTATGGAAAAAGAGGGTTATTCGGCTCCAAGGGAAAAGAAAAGAAGAAGTCGGCTAGACTGAAAGTGAATCAAAAAGATTTGAGTAAAGGAAGAATGGAAAATCGGCACAAGAACACAAAAGAAGAACAAAGGATTTTCGACTTTTGAATCTTGGAGAGAAAAAGAAAAAAAAAGGTTTCTGGCAACAAGGTGAAGGAGAATTCGGCATTAGCCTGGCAACCCTACATTCAGCACCTATATATAGCCTCTATAGCTAAATTTCCCATGCCCAAATTCCAAATTCTGCTCCACCTCTTCTTCACTCCTCATCTCCTAGTTTTTCTCCGTGATAACCCCTTAATCCCCTCCTCAAATTTCTCCTTTTATCACTCTCTACAGAGTTCATTCCAACGCCACCTCTGTCCAACTCTTAAGCAAAAATAAATCCCTCTTTTGCGCAAGATGGGATTTGAACCCCATACCCCCTTGCCTTGCCTTGCATGTGACGCCACTTGCCACTCCACCACAAGGCTTCCTTGTGTCCAATTCTTCCTTCATTTATTCAAAAGCCCACCTACTTGCCATCAAGGTTCTTTTAATTATTAACCCATAATTTCCTTTACCCCTAGGTTCGACTCAAACCTTAACCGAGACATACTATCACATAATTAACACTTAACCGGGAATACTAAGCACACTTTTTATCAGAACCAAAGAAAAAAAATTCAAGATTTCTGGATTTTTGGGGCGTTACAACTCTACCCCCTAAAATAAATTTTGTCCTCGAAATTTTACCTGATTAAAATAGTTGAGGATATTGTCATCGCATCGCTTCCTCAGGTTCCCATGTAGCCTCCTTAGCCTTGTGATTACACCAAAGCACTTTGGCTAATGGAATGGACTTCCTTCTTAGTACCTTAACATCACGTCTAATTATTTTTATGAGCTCTTCCTCGAAGGTTAGGTCTGGCATGACCTCGATCTCCTCAACTGACACGACATGTGAAGGATCCGAGTGGTACCTTCTTAGCATGGAGACATGAAACACGTCATGGATTTGGCTTAGTTTAGAAGGTAATTCTAGCTGATAATCGACTGGCCCAATCTGCCTTACAACCTGATATGGCCCAATGAACCTTGGGCTTAGCTTTCCCTTCCGTCCAAACCTTAATACCTTCTTCCACGGAGAGACCTTAAGAAAAACTAAGTCCCCCACTACATACTCTATCTCTTGTCGTTTAAGGCCAGCATACCACTTCTGCCTATCCGAGGCCTCCTTCAACCGATCCCGAATCATCTTCACCTTATCCTTAGTATCCGCTACTAACTCAGAGCCCAAAACTCTTCGTTCGCCCAGCTCCATCCAACATGTCAGAGTTCGACACCTTCGCCCATATAGTGCCTCTTACGGAGCCATCCCTATAATGCCCCCACGCCCAAGACCTTCGCCGGAGTCGAGTATGAGGAGTTACTAGACTTAATTTAACATTTTAAAAGCTTTGGATCATTTGTTTCTACATTCACAGCTTTCTAGCTACTTGCATCACAGTTACAAGAAAAATCATATCTCGAGTTACGAAACTAGAAATCAAGATCCGTGAATTTTCTCTGAATCTAGACTCATATACCTATTTACTAATTTTTTTCTATAATTTTTGGTTGGGCCAATTAGTACAGTTTATTAGTTAAAGTTACCCCTGTTTCAGGACATGACTGGACTGACCTCTGTTTACTACGAACCACATTTCTCTCTGTAAAAAATTCATATGACTATGAGGTTTGTTTCTTGTGAAACTAGACTCAATAAGGATTCTGAAGGTATAAAATACAACACCTAATTATATCTTTACAATTTATGGTGAATTTCAAAAGTTGGAATAGGGGATCCAGAAATTGCTCTGACCCTGTTTCACTAAAATTCAAATATCTTCTAACATATAATTCCTTTACCTGTTTAGTTTGTTTTATGTGAAACTAGACATAATAATATTCAATTTAATATTTAATCCATCACCTAATTCAATTTCTATGATTTTTAGTAAATTTTCAAACTCACATCAGTGTTGCTGCAATGTTCTGTTTATGGCAAATTTCATCCTTTTTATGAGTTTTCATGAACTAGGTATCCTATTAACCTTCCATGACATCAAACATAATCTAAACTAACCATTTACATAACTTATCATTATCAAGAATTTTCTCAACCATTCCATCACCATGTCATAAGATCATTTACACAAAATAGGTATATTGCTATACATGCCATACTTAAATTTTACAATCCATTTACCAAAAAGTCTTCCAGATAGTGTGACCGAGCCTTCGACCTATCCCGACTCCTGAGCTGGCTTGTCCAAAACTACAATAAGTAAGAAGGAGGGAGTAAGCAATAATGCTTAGTAAGTTCATATGCAAATAATAAGTAACATAACAAAGCAATCATACCAACCAACATTAGCATGGTATCACCAAAACATATATCACATTTCTAATCATTTTTCATCATCTTATTACCTTATCGTTGTTGTATCAATACTCAACCTGAGGGTTAAGTACATACCTGTTCAAAGTATCCATTTCACATCACTTACCAATACGTCTCTTTTCATCTCGAATATTCCTCCATTTGAGTGGAACTTTACCCGTTGAACACATCAGAATATAATTCGGATACATGGATAACTTGCACATAAGTGCCACATATGCAATCAAGCAATCATGTAACCCGCCCATAAGCGAACTCAGACTCAACTCAACGAGCTTGGGCGTTCGCATCCATAAGTGAAATCGGACTCAACTCAACGAGCTCGGATGCCTAGTTACATCTCACGAACTCGGACTCAACTCAACGAGTTCAAACATTCGCATCCATAAGTGAACTCGGACTCAACTCAACGAGTTCGGATGCCCAACCATCCTAGTGACATGTCACTTGTATCCTAATCTATTCCTAAGGTTCAAACGGGATTTTCCTCGAACACATATCCTTGCTGTCTTCCATAGAATGCCGAAACCAACACTCGGTAACAATTATATTTAACAAGTAGCTCACATAATTTACATTTTGTTCGAAAATAACCACAAAGCATATATTTTCATGATAAAAATCAGCATATCATATAATTAACATCAATGACTTAAAAATAACCATTATGCTACACTATTTACACATGAACATACCTTGGTACCAAAATACAAAGATTTTGCAATTTAGTCCACAATCTTTTCTTTTCCTCGATTGGGGTCGATTCCACGTCTTTCTTGATCTAAAATAACACATTTAGCTTATTTAATACTCACATTATCAAATTAATCCTTAATTCAAAATTTGGCAAAATTACAATTTTATCCCTAAACTTTTGCATATTTACACTTTTGCCCCTAGGCTCGGTATTAAACTTTATTCCTTATTATTATGTTTTATAACATGCTGATCACTTTTCCCTTCTATGGCAACATCAAATTCTCACTCTAACATGTACTTGTGACTATTAGGTATTTTTACCGATTAAGCCCTTTTACTTGTTTTTGCTTAAAATCGAGTAGTAAAAGTTGTCTAACATAATTTAAAACCTCATATTCTATCATAAAACATCAAAATACACAAATTTCACCTATGGGTATTTTTCCAAATATAAACCCTAGGTTAAATTATTGCTAGCATAAGCTTTTTAAGGAGTTACAGGGATCTCAAAAACGTAAAAATCATTAAAGCGGGGCTTAGAATCACTTACTATGAAGCTTGAAAGTTGAAGAAACCCTAGCTATGGTGAGATGGAGCATTCGGCAGCAACTACGAAGATGATAACTAATTTTGTGTTATTTTTCCCTTTTAATTTCATTTAATAGCCAAATGACCAAAACGCCCCTCCTTACTAAACTTTCAAAAATTCCTTCCATGTCCTAATTTTGCCCATGAACTTAAAATTGGTAGAATTGCTATTTAAGACCTCCTAATTAATATTTCAAAGCAATTTCATACTAAAAACTTCTAGAATGCAAGTTTTGCAACTTATTCGATTTAGTCCCTAACTTTTAAATTAAACTCGTTATGCTAAAAATTTCTTCACAAAATTTTCACACAATCATGCAATCATATCATAAACCTCAAAATAATTATAAAATAATTATTTCTATCTCAAATTTGTGGTCACGAAACCACTATTCTGATTAGGCCCTAATTCGGGATATTACAATCCCAATACTTTCTTGATAGCTATTATTGTACGCGAATTCGGCTAGTGGCAAATAGTCTTCTCAGCTGCCTCGGAACTCAATCACACATCCCCTCAACATATCTTCCAATACTTGAATCACTCTTTCTGACTATCCTTCAGTTTGAGGGTGGAATACCGAACTGAAGTTCAACCTAGTACCCAACGCCTCATGCAGCTTGTTCCAAAATCGTGAAGTGAAATGTGGGTCCCTATCAGATATTATGGATACTGGCATTCCATGAAATCTTACAATCTCTGCCATATACAACCTAGCTAGTTTTTGTAACGAGTAATCGGTGTGAACCGGCACAAAATGGGCAGACTTGGTTAATCGATCGACTATAACCTATACTCAGTCTTTCTTAGTAGGCGTCAAGGGTAGCGCACTAACAAAATCCATAGTAATCCTTTCCCACTTCCACAGTGGAATTTTTACTGGCTGAAGCAATCCCGAAGGCAACTGATGTTCCGCCTTAACCTTTTGACAAATTAGGCATTTGCTTACGAACTCCATAACCTCACGCTTAAGTCCAGGCCACTAATAAAGCTCATGCAAATTCTGATACATCTTGCTTCTGCCAGGATGCATAGCATAGAGGCTGCTACGCGCTTCCCGCAGAATAGACTGTCTTAGATTATCGTCCTTTGGTATACACATTCTTCCAGGGAAACACAACACTCCACTATTTATCCCAAAGTCCGATGTCTCCTTATTCTCTACTTGTTTAAAATGAGCACCCAAAGTCTCATCCACTATTTGCTTATTCCTTATCTGCTCGACCCACACCAGCTTTACTTGAAGCTCAGCTAACAAGCTACCATCATCCAGCAAACTTAAACGTTTGAGCATAGCTCTCAAGTCTTACTTAACCCTATGACTCAACACGTCGCTGCCACATTCCGTTTGCCAGGGTGGTATTCAATCGTACAATCATAATCCTTTAATAATTCCACCCACTTAAGCTGCCTAAGGTTTAGCTCCTTTTTGTAATGAGGTACTTCAAACTCTTATTGCCCGAATAAATTATGCACTTCTCCCTGTATAAATAATGCCTCCATATTTTTAGTGCGAAAACCACCGCAGCTAGCTCCAAATCATGGGTTGGGTAATTCACCTCGTTAGTCTTAAGTTGTCGTGACGCATATGCAACCACCTTTCCTTCTTGCATCAATACATATCCCAAGCCCACATTCGACGCGTCACTATAAACCGTAAACTCTTTCCCAGGCACTGGCTGAATCAATATAGGGGTCTCAGTTAAAACTTTCTTGAGTTTTCCAAAACTCTCTTGCTGCTTGTCCGTCCAAACAAACGGTACCCCTTTCCTCAACAACTTAGTTAAAGGTGCACCTATAATACCCTGCCAAGCCCAAAAAACTTGGAATTTCTGACACCAACTTGGGTGTTTTCTAGTCTAACACTGCTTCAATCTTCCGGGGATCCACCTTAGTCCCCTCAGCTGACACCACATGTCCAAGAAAGGTAACCTCCATTAGCAGAAATTCACACTTACTGAATTTGGCATACAGCTGCTTCTCCCTCTAAATCTGTAACACAATCCTTAAGTGTACATCATGCTCATCCTCATCTCTTGAGTACACTAAAATGTCATCTATAAACACTACCACGAACCGATCCAGGTAGGGTTGGAAGACCCGATTCATGAAATCCCTGAAAGCGACAGGTGCGTTTGTCAGCCCGAATGGCATCACCAAGAACTCGTAATGCCCATAACGAGCTCTGGAAGCTGTCTTATGAACATTCGCCTCCTTAACCCTCAATTAATGATACCCCGAATACAGATCAATCTTCAAGAACATAGAAGCTCCCCTAAACTGATGAAAAGAATCATCGATTCTCGGAAGAGGGTACTTATTTTTAATAGTCAACTTGTTCAACTGCCGGTAGTCGATGCACATTCATAACGACCCATCTTTCTTCTTTATGAATAACACCAGTGCTCCCCACGGAGACACACTTGGTCGAATGAATCCTCGATCCAACAATTCCTAAATCTGTGCCTTAAGTTTTACCAACTCCTTCGGTGCCATCCGATAAGGAGCGATGGACACCGGAGCTGTACCAGGTAACAACTCGATTCCAAATTCTACTTCCCTGCTGGGTGGCAACCTAGGCAGCTCATCGGGAAAGACATCAGGAAATTCCTTAACTGTTATCAACTTCTTAACACTAGGGCTCTTAGCCTCCGTGTCGCTAATATAAGCCAAATGGGCTTCACATCCCTTTCGTACCAACTTCTTAGCCCTTAATGCGAAAATCACATTCGACAGAAAATTCCAGCGTTCACCAATCACCACCACCTCCTTATCCTCCACCGTTCTAAACACCATGCTCTTTACAGCACAATCCAAGGTGGCTCGGTGTTTCACCAGCCAATCCATACGTAAGATTAAATCGAACTTACTAAACGGAAGCTCCATCAAATCCGCTAAAAAGGTAACCCCTTGGACTACTAAAGGTACCTCTCTAAACAACTTATTCACTCCCACTGACTGACCTAACGGACTTATCACAGTAACCTCATTCGCAGTAATTTCAAACATATCACCCAAAGGCTCGGTCATATTGCATGCAACATATGAATGCGTCGATCCAATATCAATCAATGCTGTGTAAGGTAACTCATATATTAAAAACATACCCGTTATCACATCTAGGGCATCCCCGTCTTCTCGGCGACGAGCAAGATAAACTAACGCTAGCTACCTCACCTCAGCATGGCCTGCACTTCTACCTGGTGCTCCACGTCCACGTCCATTGCCGTTACCGCCCCTATCCTGCCCACGACCCTTTGGCTACAGCTGAACACCCTTTGGTGGCTGGACACCACCCCAGCCCTCAACTGGCACCTAAGATGGCATTTTAGGGCAATTCTTGATCCTATGCTCCATGGATCCACATGATAGACAAGCTCCTGTCCTCTTCCAACACTCGCCTACATGACCTTTCCCACAACAGCACAAGGTGGCACCCCTAGATTAACAGTAGGGGGCCCTGCTCTAACTTGCCCATTAACTCTGGCCTCCAGCCCTAGGCCTCTGTCCAACACCAGGAGTCTCAGCCTCCGTTTTATTCTTACCCCTTTCTTTTTCCCAATTTAGGCGCTCAGTGCGCTTTACCTCCTCCGCTATCTTTGCTTTCTCCACCAACTCCGAGAAAATTCGCTCCTTTTGTGGAGCTATCAATACCTAGAGGCTATCTCTAAGTCCATCCTCAACCTAACGCAACGCTCATAGTCCGTTGTCACCATAACTTTTGCATACCTACTAAGGCGTAAGAATTCTGCCTCATACTCCGCCACAGATTTGTTTCCCTGGGTCAAGTTCAAGAGCTCCTTCCTTCTAGCATCCACATAACTCGTACCTACATACATTCCCTAAAATGCAGTTTTGAAGAACTCCCAAGTGACCAACTTAGGTTAGGTGCCCTCTTTTACTGTCAGCCACTACTGGTAAGCTTCTTCCCTAAGCAGTGACACCGTCCCTTTCAGCTTTTGTTCAGATGAACAGTCCAAGTCCTCCATTATCCTTTCAGTGGCCTCCAACTAGTATTTTTCCACGTTAGGAGCCACACCAACCATACCCTTAATGATCTCAACCCCATTTGAACGAATTCATTTCGAAATGGACCCCCGATTTCCCGTGCCATTATTAGGCCCAGTGACCCTTTCCAAAATCCTCAGCATTGCCTGCGACAATGCATCTTCTCCCGTGGCCTGGCCATACTGTCCATTCCCAGCCACCGGTGAAGCCAGAACCACATCTACTCCAACATCGGGCATATGGCCCGATGCCGACGATTCAGCCCTAGCACTTCTGCGGCCTCAGCCATAGCCTTTTGCACCTCTTTTAGCACTCATCATTGATTCACGTATTTTCTGGATTAGGAATTTTATAAAGTTTTAGTTAGTTTCAATAATTAAACTGATGTTTTATGGAAGTATTAAAAAGAGAAGAGTGTTTTCGAAAATCCTCTACAGTTTTAAGATCCTACGGGCTTCAGTTCCACTCTAACATAATCATCTAATGTAGCCCTCTAACTATCGACTGTATATTAATTTAAACAGGCTTAAGAATAAAAGAACTTACTTGGTTCAACGCCGGAGACTCGGTGTGCCGCTCAACAAGATTTCTTTTGGATCCAAAAAAAATTTTAAGTAGAAAAAAGAAACCAAATAATAAGGCCCACTTCATAGCCTGAGTTTTGCAATCAAGCTCTGATACCACTAAATGTAACACCCTAAACCCGGCCCAGACATTATGGCTGAATCTGGCGCGTCACATTGAAGTGTTTTAGCGAAAAACCATGTTTTTATTGAAAACCCTTCCTTAAAATATGAGACCTTGATAAACTTATAAAAACTTTCTTTTCAATCGCAAAAGCTTGTTTAAAACATATGATTTATGAAAACCTGTCATTTGAAAATTTAGTTGCGAAAACATAGAAAAACATACTATGTTTTAGGAAACTCATGTTCAACTTCTCGTAATTACAACGAATAAAAATATTAATCCAAATAAAAACAAAAAGAGAAGGCCTTATTACAATCCGGTCTAAAAAATTATTGATAAATAAAAAACTTATATTCTTTTAAAAGGAAAACAAGTCCAAGTTGTCCTACTAGCTGGCCACCCAAAGTCCCTCCAAACATCGAACCTTCTACTGAGCATCACTTGAGAAAAATAAAAGAGGGGGTGAGTTTTCGCAAAATCAGTGTGTACTACCCTCAACAAACATAAAGCAAACATCAACCACCATAAAATCATACATGCAATGCAATGTAGTGCAATCCCACACCAATAATCCAACCGCTACACATCAACTCCGTTCCCCGATACACATCATGTAGGGATATAAATATCAACCCACCCAACCAATACACATCAATGGTAGCCCAGTTGCGAAACTACCTTCATTCATATATTGGGCTTAAAAGCCGTCGGTGGATCCACGATTATCAAGCAACCATGCGATCCTCATATACTTCCTCCGTTCCATAATTCCCAACCCAGATGCAACCTAAGTAGAATATTGTATGTATGCAGCAGATATACATGTAGCATCCATAAAACTTATATTCAACACATAGGGGTATTTTGGTCATTTTTACCCTTAGGGGCATTTCGATAATTTTTCATTTATTGCGGGTTTTTACTTACCTTAGCCCGTTAACAAATCCCGTGAGCTAAGATGAAAGAATACTATGCACTAGGTAGGATTCTAGAGAAGAGGAGGTGAGTCATTAAGACCGCTTAAGTACCAAGCTCTCCTTAGATCCAATCCTAGACATGCATATACCCGTTGCCACACCTTAACCCTATGACTTGTCCACGGTCTCATTTAATTAATTAAGTTTTATGCAGTCATCATATACTAGGCCCAAAACCCCTTACAAAGCCCAGACAAATCCACATACCTGTATATGGCCCACTAGACCCAATCATATTTATATGTCCCATTAGGCCCAAATCACATTTATATGGCCCAATAGGCGAAAATCAAATTTATATGGCCCATTAGGCCCAAATCACATTTATATTCATGCTCACATTCAAATTTTCCATCACTTAGCATCAATTATCAATTTTTACCTATTATGGCCCAATAGCCCATCGGGCCCATTAAGCCCATTCTGGCCCGGTTGGCCAATTCACAGCCCAAGTCCATGGAATAGCCCTTGGGGCCTTAGATAACCTATTGATTTCCCTCTCAGGATTGTTCGCGCACTCGTAAGTCTGTTGTAGGCAAACTTTCAGCTTTTCGGCATTTTGGCATTTCGGTATTTTGGGATTTGTCGATTTATTGTATGTGTGCAGTGTATGTACACACCTGGTAAGAAAGCGTGATGTGATCTTCCTAGCAACAAACCTACAATCGATATCACTCAAGAATTTATCTCACATACTTATCGAATACTTTACCAAATGCCGAAATCTCACCTTAACCTTACCTGAAACGCCAAGCCTTAATAGCTTTCCCTTGATCACTAACCACTCAGATCTGCATTAACCTTTATCGTTAAAAACATAATGGGTGACTTGTATCCAACATATGTCACCCTTTTCTACTAAAGCCTATTCGGCCAACCCTTACTAAGTGAAGAACACTTACCAAAGTCTCACACCTAAAGAGCAAATCGACAGGGATCCAAAAGATTGGGATTCGATACTAATCCTACCAAAACTGATTAGAAGAAGTGAGGAATGGAGTAATTGATACTTAGAAAAACCGATTGGAAGAACAAAGCACTTACACCAGGACTGACCGATTAGAAATAGTAGTGGCAGCACTATTCGACCCTTGCGATTTGTCTGGGAAAAAGAGGGTTATTCGGCTCCAAGGGAAAAGAAAAGTGGTAAATAGCGTGTGGGTGATGCTTGAACTCTGAGGTTCAAGGCTTGGCATTAGAGCAAGAGCATACTATTTTACTGGTAGGACCATTGAAGTGTTTAAGGTAGATTGAAATTGTAGTTTGAATAGGTCTAAATGAGTGGTTGAGGGGATAACGGAGTGTGTAGTCGATTTGTTAGGAGGATTTTTAGGGATTTGGATAGAGGGGGATTGTTTTAGAATGTTGAGGAGGGAAATTAGGAGAGAATCGGGGAAGTGGAAAATGTGGTAGTAGTGATGCCGAGTGGGGTCTCTCTTAGGCCATTCGGTCAAGAGAGGGTTAGAGAGTTTGGAGCCGAATTGTTTTTGGTTTTGTGCTCTCATTTTCGGCAGTTCTTTTTCTTGCTGTATTGTTTTCATCTTTTGTTTTCTTGTTCTTCTTCTAGTAGTCGAATGCTAATTGTGACCTTTTAGGCATTCTCGAATCGTTTTGTTTAGGGGTTTTTCTTGATTAATTTGGTCTTCCTTTTCTCACCTCCCTTCTTTATTCTCTTTTCCCTTGCCGAACCTCAGCATTTATTTTCTCTCTTGTTGTAAATCGAACATTGTGCTTTCTCTTCTTCTCTATTCTATTCTATTCTCAGTTTTCACTCAACTCTTCCTCTCTCTTTTATGGTGCTGGCCGAATATTGACTGGTAAGTCACTAGTGATCATTGCTCTTTTTGGTTTTTCCCTTCCTTTCTCGGAATGCTGAATCTCATCTTTCTTTCTCTTATGATTCTGGCATTCTTTAGCGGTAACACCTCACGAGGAGTAGAGAAGGGCACAAGTATTTCAGAATGATCAGAATTTTTGCTCGACTCTTAATAAAAGGTAGTGTTTTACTTTATCATTATTTTAATTAGGGTATTTGGCATGGATCCCTTAGTGTTGGCCGAATACCCTTCTCTTTGTTACTGGACTCGACTCACATGTATAGGTAAACCTACGTAATATAAACTGCTTACTGTGCAGCGTGCATCAAGGGGTTCTTTATCAAACCTTTGTTAACGGTTCTAGTAGGGTTAATCACTCCTACAATCTAGGTAAGTATGGATGGTGAATTAAGCTTGGTTTAGGGTATGGTGTATAACCCTAGTGTTAATTGACTAATGGTTGATCGTGACAAGATGTAGGTTTGGGAACTCTTGGGCTAGGCGAACGCTTGCAACAGGTGTGTAATCACACTGCCTCAACTGTTATACGAAAAAAGCCAAAAATTGTTATAATCGGTACCACACGAGCGAACGCACATTCGAGTTGTCATCTAAAATGCATAAACGCGAGTATGTGACTATAGTGACCACCACGAGCGATCTCATGGGCATGGGTCGTTTTGGGTCACGTTGGGTTGAGATTGGCCGTGTGGGCCCCACGGGCTCGTGGGCCCCACTTGGGCATACTGCATGGATGTATAGAGATAGTCGAGTCGGCTGTGTTGTTGCACGGCCAAGGCCATCATTTGGGCTTATTGGGCCACACGAGCGTGTGGATCCACATGGGCCATATTATTGGGCTTAGGCCCATTTGCCACTGATGGACTGATAAGTCGCACGTGTCGGTCGAGACGACTGTGGGCCTATTGTAGGGTTAGTAAATATACCTAGGCTCTAATCTGTTAAAAAGATAGTTATACCCCTATAAGGTAAATGACCGATATATCCTTGTTTGATTTATGATTGTTTGAGCATGCCATGATTATTGTATGTACATTCATACTATGTTGAATTGCATGGGGTGGGATTTATGATATTGGAGGAAGTGTACTGAGAGGCTATACACATATTACTGGTAGCTCTGCTACAAATACTGATAGTGCTATAAACGGTACATTATTTTGGAGTGTAGGGATGAGTGGGTCGATTTAATCCCCACATAGAGTGTTGGGCTGGACGGAGTGGAGTGTAGAGGATGGTTCGGTAGGATCTTTTATATGCCTTTCTGATACTATACTAGATTGGGCCAAGGCCCACACTGATACTTTTACTGTTATGGGCTTAGACCCAGGCTGTATTACACACTGAGTTTTCATAAATTCACTCTACTATTTATCTGTGCAAGTAATCCTTAGGTGGGTCGGTACTACGAGGGACTCGGAAAAAGCCACACCACTGTTACTTTACATACTGGACTTTTTAATAATGGTAGTTTTAATTTGGTTAAATTTTGTGTAATTTGGTCATTTTAAATTTTATCTTTAATTGGGATTTAAAATTGGTTTATATTTGATAGTAGTAGTACTTGGGTTTTCAGAATAAAAATAATTTTTCGACTATCATGTTACGCACCTTGTTTTAAAAAGCTTCCGTGACGATCAATGTTTTAAAATGAAATAACGATTTGGTATGTGACATGCTTTGCTAAACAAACCGATAATTTGGCTGTAAACGAAATAGAATTAGCTTTTCATAAAGACCTCAATGAGGCTTAACACAAATGGATTTTTTTTAATAGCACCTTGTTTTACAAAGCCACACCAATGTGACATCACCAGATTCAACCATAACGTCCAGGCCGGGTTTGGGGTGTTACACCTTTACCATTGCTTTAGCTCAAAATAACAAGAATATCTAGATTGAGGGTATTAACTTTAATCAACTTACCCGGAAGAAGAAATCCACCATACAAATCGAAACTCACAATTTTGCCACTTATACTTTTGCTGAGGTCAAAAATTTACACAAAATTTAAAGAAATCCGAATACTAGAATCGTCACGTTACTACTATCAACCCAGAGGCATAATCGTAATTGACATAGTCATCATATGCCTAAGAATACACTTTAGATATGAGTCATGATTAATAATTTTCGGAATAAAGATGACAAGAAGACCAAAATAAAGAAATCCAAGATAGAAACTCCAAGAATCATAACACCATGTGTATTTCTTATAAAATTCCAATGAATGGATTGTAAAAGAATACCAGAGAGAAATAGAGCAATGTTGATTATAAACCAATCAGGTTATCAATACTTTCGTCTATACATCATGATTAGAAAACATTCCCGTATAATAAGAATTTTATCAGAAGAGTAACAGCCATAGGAATATTCCTGAGAATAATTAAACATATAGAATACCTCAAAAGAGACTATCCAAAATCTGTTCAGCCATAACTGTCACACTCAATGTCTTACCTTTCAAATATTTTTCCTTCCACTATTTCTGTCATCACTAATCCGTCCTATTTCTTTCACTGAAGAAAATAAGTTCAGAAGGAATTTCGATTACTCATTCTTTCAACATTGTGTTTGAACAAGTCGATTTGCCAAGGTTAATTTCTTCTCTCATTGTGATATTTCGTAAACCAAAAAAATCCTTAAATCAATCTGATACCTTTTCTAATTATGTCTTTACTTATCAACTCATTCTCAGACTCTGACCATATTTTTACAATCATTCTACCGCTGAACTCTTTTGGTCTCATACTCGTGAGCTTATTTCAGCACAAATCTCATGAAATCCTTTTTAAACACCACTCTGGTAAGGGGGTGGGGTTGTAAGATCCCTGACTCGTCTCTCATACACATGTATATACCATATAACTTTTGCCATTATAGTCATATTATTACCAACATATCATTCGCTTCAGACAAGCTAATATTAAAGTTTGCTTTACACAGACTTTCCAGTTACTTATTTAAACAAATGTATTTATACATACATTCTATGAATTCTGAATAACTTTACTTATCATTTTTATTCAATCAAACAGGTTAGGCACATAACATCATATGAGGGCCAAACAAACATGGATAAGTGTATCACAATCTGAGCTTTCATCTAACATATCAACATATGCTTATCATTATAATCGTATAAGTCAATTCAATCAATTTTAGCACATTTACTTAGACTATGAGAGTTTGCCAGTCATACTTATTTAAATAAGCATACGTGGACATTTATTCCATCAATATTCTTGGTAAGTTTCCCACATACACGCATTCGTTCAGGTAAATCAATCATATACATCATGGAATTATCGATTAAACATAGGTAAGCTCATTACATCATAATCTTTTGTCTCATTTCACTTTTTCATATTTCAAGGATGCCTCTTGTTGGAACATTGCAATTTCGATGGATTCCCAGGTAGTAAACTCTGGGTATATACATTAATCATTTGTCAATTCATGTCTAGTAGTACCTTTCGGGTACACTTTCTCGAATCACGTATCATATAGTAGAATTACTAGTCCGACTAAATTCTAATTGAAACATATTCTCGATAGGCTTGTCTTAGGATTACCCGTCTGAGCTAAATCTCTTACATAATGAGGCCAATGGATTACCCGTCTGGGCTAAATCCATTCCATCATATTTACTCGAAAGAGTTTAACTCGGGATTACCCGTTTGAGATAAATCCCATTTTGCATCATTATACCCTTTTTCAAGAAATCATTGTAATCCATTGAAATTCAACATCCAATTGGGGCAGTAACATTTAGCTAATATCAAGCTATTATGAACCCTTTATTCATACTTCTATGAATTTCTATTTACCACATCCACTTAATCAAATAAGCCATGTGTACATCATCGTATGAACATCAAATAAGCATGAACATTCATCGTAACATAAACTTTCATCTCACATATTATCATATATATCATGAACTTTTATTCATAATTTTTGGAATCCAGGCTTATCATGACTATACTTTACCCGAATATCTTAGCATCACATTTAACATGGTCGGCGTAGCTCGATTAGAGAGTACCTATGTCTAAACGAGATGGTTCTCATTCACGTCGGGAGACATCACACTATCATATATTGGTGGCATGTATAGTTAGACTCTCATTCTTGTTAGGTTAGTTCGAGAACCGACTAAACTATAGCTCTAATACCACTAAATGTAACACCCCTTTCCCGTGTCTGACACCGAGACAGGATACGAGGCATTACCGGACTTAAACATGCACATACATGTAAAACTGGGCCATAAAATTTCAGTCATATAAGAATCATTCGATCACATGCAAAATGTCCCATACACGAGCCTTCGAGGCTCTAAACATGCATTAAAAGTAGTTTGGGACTAAACTGAGAACTCACAAACATTTTTACAACACTTAGAAAATTTTCATGTTTGGAGAGCCATACACCCGTGTGCGTAGGCCGAGTGGTCTCACAAGCCCGTGTCCTCAGCCCGTGTAAATTTTTGTTTATGATGTCAGCAAACATTTAGGGTCACACGGCCAAATCACACGCCCGTGTGCTAAGGCCGTGTCCTCCACACGACTGAGACACACAGCCGTGTCTCTGCCCGTGTGGTCAACACTTAGGCTATTTTCCAAGCCTTTTTGTTGCCTTAATCTTTCACTTACTTAAATACTTTAAAGACACATATCATAGCATCATTTTAATGATTTAGCATGCCTCACTAAAGCACATTTTTAACAATCAGCCATAACATAAATTGATCTCTACTTATTCAACAAATGTCCATGTTCAATCATTATCAACATAATGCCAATTTACGCGTTTATTCCATAGCAATGACCACCCCGAATGGTCCTAGGGCATTCTCATGCACATATGTTATTTACTATTCATTCATGGCAGACAATTATAATCATATCACAAAGCATCAACACATGGCAAGGATAATTAGGCTTACAAGCCAAGACATTATAAGCCATATCTCATGGCTATATACAATGAATCAATATAAGCCAATACATTTGGCTAAATCATAAGAACACATATCAATAACTAAGCTCCTATACATGTGTAACACCCCTCACCCATATCCGATGTTGGGATGGGGTTCGAGGCGTTACCGGGATTACATATTTGCAAACATGCTAAATCGGGTCACCGAGTTTTTGTCCAAAATTAAAACTTTTCAAGCATGTACCTCTCGTCCCTTAGATAGCCCTTCGAGGCCTAAAACACACCTAGGGGCAGTACGGGAAAAATTGAAAACATTCAATAAACTTTGGGCACCTTAAAAAATTTTCCCTTACTTTGAAGTGTGACATGCCCGTGTGGTGGGGCCGTGTGGTCGCACACGCCCGTGTGGCTTAGGACACGCCCATGCCCTCAGCCTGTGTGCAACACTGACTTCGACCTCATCATACAATTAGGGGCACACGGGCCCCACGGCCAAGACACATGCCCGTGTGCCTAGCCCGTGTACAACACCGAGTTAAATATTTAGGTATAGGGGACGCATGGCCATACCACATGCCCATGGGGGTGAGCCGTGTGTCACATACGGCTTAGACGCTCGTGTGTCTACCCTTGTGGACCTTGTTAGACTATTTTCCAAGCCTTTGGTCAATCTCTACCAACCAATCACACTTATAGGTTACTTTTACATATGATAAGGCCAAATTATACACTTGTATAAGACCATGATAAACCTTATTGCATGACAACCTCATATCATCAGTTTATGCATGCTATATTAATTCCCATCTTGTATTTAAGGGGGATTCCATGTCTTATTAACACATACAATATTGGCTCATTTTTATAACTCATTGCCAAATATAACCAAGCCATGACATATAAACATAAACATGAATAGATTGTAGGTCATAGCCTACTTCAAAATAAGCCAAGTTCTATGGCCATATACAAAAAGAATAGTATAACTTTACATGCCTTCATTTTGGCAAATCAAATGACACATATAACCAAATATTCAAAATTTCTATACATGCTATTGAACAAGACATAAATATCTATATACCACAACTGACCTAGTTGATAGTGTGTTGATTCTCTAACCGTCTTCCAATCGTTATGAGTCCTCGAGCTCTGTAAGACAGGGAAAAGAGAGAGGTAAGCATTTACATGCTTAGTAAGCTCAAATAACTGGAAAGTAAACTTACCGATTATTTAGCATACATCCTTATTAGATAATGAAACCAGCAAATATGAAAATGATTTCCCTATCACATGCACTCAATCAATGAGTTAGTCACATAACAAAACACCATGTAATTTATCTTAGATGAGCTCATCATTCAACATATCATTTGTACATATACCTCGTGTTAGTCTCGTTGAGTTCTTAGGAAATCTCGATGGATTATCCAAACACCGTTAATTCATACGAATGATCATTTTAAGTATGCACTCTTGCGAACCTCACATCTTATGGTGGGATTACCAGTCTAGGCTAAATCCCCTGTAATATAAACTCATAGGGTGATGTCGGGATTACCAATCTAGGTTAAATCCCTTATAACGACAAACACCCTTAGTGAGCTCGGATCTGAATTACCAGTCCAAGCTAAATTTAGACCCTAATCGGATTACTCGTCCGGGCTAAATCCATAATGCACACATATTCTTCGGGAGGCTCGATCACTCAAAGAACACCCGTCCGAGCTAGATCCTTTTCATACTTGAGATCATTGGAATACCCATCTGGGCTAAATCCTTTCTGCAACACAAGCAGGATCTCATTTCACATGTCAATCATGTTTTATCCATCGAATTCCCTTTTAAACCTCAACCGAGACATTTTCCAACAAATCATTATCAAAGATGCATTTCATATTATTTTCTGCCATAAATAAATGCAATCATTATGCATTCATAAATCATATAATTAGACACATTTAGAGTTTACTTTAAGTTATCCGAACTTACCTGGTATTCGTTTCGGTGTTGTGTTTCGGTTATTCTGAAACCTTTTGCTTTCTTCGGTCGACCTCTAGAATTTGTTCCTTAGGGTCTATAACAATAAAATTAAATCATTAACACTCCACATTATACTTTTCAAGTCTAAATTTCATCCTCGGCCCGAATGACTGTTTTGCCCCTAACCTTTCACATTTTTACGATTTAGTCCCTAAGCTCGTATAATGAAACACATGCAATTTCTATCTTACCCAAGCCTAGTCGAACACTTTTCCCTCCTATGGCAGCCACATTTTCCATTACTTTCACATTTCTACCACATACTTAACAACTTTTGCAAAAAGGTCCCTTTAGGGTTTTTCATGAAAATCTTTTAGGAAAAGATGTTTAACACACCTCCAACTTTCATATTCCTCCATAAACCATCAAAATACAAGTAACTCATGCATGGGTAGATTTTTTAACATGAACCCTAGCATGAAATATGGGTAGAAATGGAGAGAGTAAGCTACCGAGATTTCAAAAATACAAAGAACATTAAAAACGGGGCTTGGGTGCACTTACTATTGAGCTTGAAAATGTTGAAAATCCTAGCTATGGTGTCCCTTGAAGTTTCGGTAGCATAGAGAAGAAAATGAGCTGATTTTGGTTCATTTTTCCCATTTTATATCATTAAAATGCCAAATGACCAAAATGCCCTTAAGCCCTTTCTTTAAAATTTCATCCATGCAAACCCATTTTTGTCCAAATACTTAGAAATTGGGAAAATTGCTCTCTACGACCTTCTAATTTATAATCTAAATAAATTTCATACAAATTGCTTCTAGAATCCAAGTTTTGCAATTTATTCAATTTAGTCCATAATTTCCAATTGGTCACCTTTCTCAAAGAATTTCTTCATGAAATCTTAACACATACATATACTCGTATTCTAAACCTCATAATAATCATAAAATGAATATTTTAATGTCAAATTTGTGCTCTCGAAACCACTATTTCGACTAAGCCCTATTTTTAGATGTTACAACATGCCACTCACTTGAAGATGCTTAAGACTTATTGATATCCCTTATTGATAGCTCGATAGTGTGATGCTGCCTTCGATGATCTCCAACCCTGAGCTAACCTGACAACACTAAAGAAATGAAAAGGAGGGGGTAAGCTATATAGCTTAGTAAGTCCATATGAAAATAATAAGCAATTTATCAACATGATTCCATCAATTCTTACAACATGATTCCAAGGTAAAATAATCATAATTTCACTTTTACGTATGTTCAAGTTAAGTTGTTTCCTCGAGTCATAGTCACTCAGTTACTTATAACATGAGCTACGGAACTCCATATCAAGATTCGTTAATTTTACCTAAAACTAGACTCACGTATCTACTTGTCATAAAATTTTTAGAATTTTTAGATTAGCCAATAAGTATAGTTTATTCTTTAAATTCTCCTATATTTTACTATCCGACAGTTCCAAGCCCTCTACACTAAAAATTCATTATCTCTTCGTACAATATTTGGATAATGTCCTTGTTTGTTTCTTTAGAAAATAGACTCATTAAGGATTTTAATATAAGTTATAACCCATAATTATATATTTACAATTTTTAGTGATTTTTCCAAGTTAGAATAGGGGATTCCAAAATCATTCTGACCCTGTCTCACAAAAATTCAAATATCACATAATACAAAATTCTTTTGCTTTCACCATTTCTTTTATTTTATATCTTATTCAACTTCTAATTTGATTTCCACCATTTTTGGTGATTTTTCAAAGTCACACAACTACTACTGTCCAAAACTGTTATATTACAAATTTCACTCTTAAATAATCTCACTTACTCCATTCCATCTTACCGAAAGTTCGCTCAACTATCGAGCACATTGCTCATAAATTTTCATACACATATACCTGCACTTATTCATCACATAGTCATATTCAGTTACACTAGTCATTACATGATCACATGTATTTTCACTTAGTCAATTTCCTGTTGAACTCATCGGAATAATAACAGATACACGGTGGCCTACACTTATTAACACCCTTGTAACCAAAGCTATTTGGTGCACATAGTACCCTGGACTTAGTACTACATCTGTGACCAAAACCGTCTCTTACACATACTTGCCTGCACTTAGTACCACACATGTGATCGAAGTTATTGGGTACGCATAGTAGCCTGCACTTAGTACTACACATGCGACCTAACCATCTGGTACGAGTAGTAGCCTGCACTTAGTACTACACGCGAGGCTTAAAACCATCTTAAACACATATTAGCCTGCACATAGTACTACACATGTGTTCTCACAACGGATCATTCCTATCTTTTCTATTCCGAAGGTCCAACCCGAAAATTCCTTACATTACAACATTTTACCAATTCATCCATAATCAACTTCAATTTATAATTTATATCAAGTGGTTAATCAATATACAACCACATCTTATATAATAACAAAATATTATAACATAAGTAAAAATGATATATTATTTACATACAAACTTACTCGTTTCAAAGAAATATCATGTTCCATCAAATTTCCATTGTATTCAATCATCCCATCACATGTTATCGACATTTGAGCTTTCGATTACTTCATGGGTACATCACGTTCCCATACACAATATCATTAACATATAAATGAATACAACCATAGCAAAATAGATTTCAAGAGTAACAACAATAACATGAATATCATGCTTATTTAATCAGATGAACTTACCTTAAATGCAATTACGACCAACTATTCTAATTTAGTCTGTAATCTCGAACTTCCTGATTTAGGCCCGAATCTCGGTTTTATTGATCTTACATTTCAAATATAGCTAATTTATTATTCAAATTATTCAAATTGACCCAAAAATCATACTTTTACAAATTTGTATTTTTACCCCTAAACTTTATCATATTACACTTTTGCCCATAGGCTCGTAAAATGATTTTTATTCAATTTTTTTGCACTTTAAGCCTACCCAAATCATTTTCATAACTATAGCAGCCCAAAATTTCCACTAAATCACACTTTTATGACAAATTTTATAACTTTTACAATTTAGTCCTTTTTAGCGTTTTCACCAAAAACTACTTAGTAAAAGTCGTTTCTCCAAGAATAAACATGCATAATCTACCATTAAACATCAAAATGCACAAATTACTAACATGGTTCAAACCCTATACCTTCATCATAACTCAAATAAATGGTAGAAGTAGGTAGATCTTGTTACGAGGATTTCAAAAACGTAAAAATCATTAAAAACGGGGCCAGAACAGACTTCCAATCGAGCTTGGAAGCTTGAAAAATCCTAGCTATGTCTTCTCCATGAAATTTTCAGCCATGGGGTTGAATATGGACAAAAATTGGCTTTTAATTTTATTTTTAATTCATTTTAATTATTAAATGACCAAAATGCCCCTAAGTTAAAAATATTTTATTTCACTCATTTCATGTCTATTTTTGTCGAAAAAATTAACCAGTGGTATAATTGCAATTTAAGGACATCCAATTTAAATTTTTGTAACAATTGGACACCTCTAGCATGTAGAACTCAACTTTTGCACTTTTTACGATTTAGTCCTTTTGACTAAATTGAGTGCCCAAACGTCAAAAATTCCAGACGAAATTTTCACAAAGCAATTCCATAGAATTGTAGACCATGAAAATATAATAAAAATAAATTTTTTTACATCGAATTCATGGTCTTGAAACCACAGTTCCGACTAGGTCTTAATTCGGGATGTTACAACTTCTAAATATACATCTATGGGTACATCTATCTCTATGTTAGTTGGATCAGAGATGCCTTTGACTAGGTTCAATGTCTCTTTATGATCTTCTGTTCCAACCTCTTGTTATTATCATCTAATTTGGAGTGATTGACGATGATATGGTGGTTGTCATAATTCGAGTCACGAACATCATTTCTAACCTCTTCAAACGAGATCTCTTCCTCTGCTTGCTTTCAGAGCAATTCCTCTAACATGTCCACCCATTGTTGAATTCTTTCCAAGTTAGCTCAAAATTCCAAATTGAGGCAAAAAGAATTATATTCATCTGACTCAAATGGAATTTTGGATGAATAATCACAGTCTCCAAGCCTATGATCATAACTCTACTAATTTTTTAAGGCTCTATTCGCCTTTCTTGATCTCTGATTACACATATGTTGCTCATACAAGTATCTATATACATTATCATCCATGATTAAGTCAATTTCTTGTTGAGTTGAATATTCGGGCACATTATATTCTCTGTCATGACTCTATTGGTTTGACGAAGATCTGTTCATCCAACTTGATGCTTTGTTAATGTATCCATCGTCATCGTATCACAAATACATCTCTAGCTCTTCCTGACTTGTGCAATCTGGTTCAAGATGGTTGTCAGCAATACAATGGTCTTCACGATTAGAGTTGGGAACATTGTGCACGACCTTGTTCACTAGAGTCATTACTTTGTCTCTTCAGTGGAGTATCTCTATCATGAAAAAAAACTGATTCTCCTTAATCTCCCATTGCTTATATACGTCCTCTTTGTATACTTCATCTTCGTACCATGCAGACATCTCGCATTCCTCATTCCAACAGCTATCATCGTTGAATTCATCATCAACTGCATCCATGATTAAATTAAATAGTCAACAGGGTATATAAAAATATTTTAATAAATAAAATTAAAAAAATATTTAAAATAATTAAAATAAAAATAATTAAAAATTAACACATTATGTAACTCGTTTCTCTTTCGACTAGTATTATTTTACAACGCCATTAAATTAATAATAGTTTTCACCATTGCAATCCTGGGCAATGGCACCAACAACATGACCACTGCCAAATGTGTGAACGTTTGACTAGAAAGTACAACACCAAAAATATATTAAATTAAATCAGCAATTTTCGCAAGTATATAGGTCAAATTGTAATATAGAAGGCTTACAACAGAACATCAATAAGTATTTTGAGGATCGTATCCAAGGGATTACAGATTGGAGAATCTTATTATTAAGCTAATTACAGAAAATAATTACTAATCTGATTGAGTCACGAATTAGTAGCATGTACCCAAATTAAAGGATGTAACAACCCGATTTAGGGCCTAATTGGAACAGTGGTTTTGGGACCACCAATCTGACGTATTAAAACTTGTTTTTATTATATTTTTATGGTCTATAGTTTTATGGAATGATTTCATGAAAATTTCGTTCGAAAATTTTGACGTTTGAGCACTCAATTTAGCAAAAAGGACTAAATTGTAAAAAGTGAAAAAGTTTAGTTCTACATGCTAGAGGTGTCTAATTGTTATGGAATTTTAAAGTTAAGGTCCTTAAATGGTAATTAGATCATTTTACTTCAATTTGAACAAAAATAGACATGAAGTAAGAGAATTTTAGTGTTTTAAGAAAATGGCATCTTGGTCATTTGGTAATTAACTGAATTAAAAACCAAAAATCAAGCCAAAATTTAGTCCACCTTCTTCATGCTTGGCCAAAAATTTCAAGAAATACATAGTTAGGGTTTTTCCACTTTTCAAGCTCGATTGTAAGTTCGTTCTCGCCCCGTTTTTAATGCTCCTTATATTTTTGAAGTCGTTATCACCCGATCTATCTATTTCTACCATTAATTTGAGAGATGATTTGACCCATGTTAGATATTTGTTTATTTTGATGTCTAATGGTAGATTATGCAAGTGTAATGTTAGATAAACAACTTTTGCGAAGTCGTTTTTGATGAAAATGTCAAAAGGACCTATTTGTAAAAAGATTTCAAAATGTGTATAAAAGTGTGATTAAATGGAAAATGTGAGTTGTTATAAGCATGAAAGAGGTTTGGCTAGGCTTGGGTATTGATGAAATTGAATAGATTTTATTTTACGAGCCTAGGGACTAAAATGTAAATATGTTAAAGTTTAGGGGTAAAAAGGTAATTTTGCCATAATGTAAGTTTTGGACTGAATTGAGAAATACGATTAATAAATGAGTTCAATTTTCTGTTATAGATCAAGAGAAATGAGGTTCGGACCTAGATCGGGGGAAAAAATAAAGTATTTGACGATTAGGTTCATTTCCTACTATTTTTGCACCGAGGTATGTTCTTATGTAAATAATGCATTGTTTTAATTATGTTTTAAATGTTTTATTATTGTATGAATTGTGATTGAATCACGGACGTATTCGACAAAGTTATGACAAGAGTGAAATCCCCGTTGAACCTTAGAAATAGATAGGATACAAATGTCATGACATTAAGGTTACTAAGTTTATGTGTAAGACCATATCTTGGATATGGCATTAGTATGAGACTTCGAGTAAGACCATATCTAGGATATCGCATCAATATGAAATTTCATGTAAAACCATAGCTGGGCTATTGGCATCGATACGAGATCCCATGTAAGACCATATCTGGGATATGGCATTGGTATGATACCGTGTGTACAGACTTTCTAGTATCCTTAGTATTCCAAGTGGTTCAACGGGTAATTTGACGAGTATGTCAAAGATGAATTATGTGTAAATCCAATTCGAGATGTTTCAGGTATGTACGCATAACTCACATGAAATGAGCTAGTTATGTGATGAACATCAGTAAGGTTATGATTGAGTAAGTTATGATTTTAAGATCTTAATGATATATATGCTAATTATCATCTTGTCAATCGTATGTTAAATGTTTGGTTATGATGCTTATTATTTGCATGAGAACTTACTAAGCTTTAAAGCTTACTCCCTTTTCTTTTCCCTTGTCTTATAGTGTCACCAAGCCAGCTCGGGGATTGGAGATCGTCGTAGATCCAGTCACATTATCAACTGGCTTATGTTGATTGATAATTCATTTTGTAAATGGCTATTGAATTTGGCTAATATTGGTTTAAGTATATATGCATATGAAGATGGCTTCATGGATGTGGGAAATTGCAAGATTTGAGTTGAGGTATATGTGATGTTTGTATATGATCAATGATATCATGTGAATGAGGTATTGATGCCTTGGTTGTGGCTGATTTGGTTGAATGTATATACTTTGAATGGTGCTATGTTCTATTGTGTAGGTTTGTACATGGAAGGGTGACAATATGGCTTGGAAAATATCCTTGTTTTTGTCCACAGGGGTAGACACACGGGCGCTTGTCTAGGCCGTGTGTGACACACAGCTTACCCCATAGGCGTGTGATCCAGCCGTGTGTCCCTTGCACCTTAATTATTGTAAAACAGAATGCTCAAAATTGAGCACATGGGCAGAGACACGGGCATCTGTCTCAGCCGTGTGGATGACACGGCCTCAGGCACGGGCGTGTGAAGTCTTCACCTATTTTATGAAAAATCATAAATTTTAAATCGACCACACAGCCTAGCACATGGGCGTGTGACTTGGCCGTGTGACTTCAATTTGTTCTTGGGTGAGAAACAGAGAGTTACACGGGTTAAGGACATGAGCATGTGTGACCACACGGCCTACCCACACGAGCATGCCCCAAGCCACACGGGCGTGTGGCTCTTAAAACATGAAAAATTTTCTAAGTGTTGTGAAATTTTCTAAAGTTCACGGTTTAGTCTCGAATCACTCCCAATGCATGTTTTGGGCCTCGTAGGCTTTTTTTGGGGACGATATGAACGTATATGAAAAGTTTTAAACTTGGATGGAAATTTACGTCTCAGTTTTGCCTGATTGCTTATGTATAAGTCAGGTAATGCCTCATACCCTGTTTCGGTGTTGAATACAGGTAAGGGGTGTTACATTTAGTGGTGTCAAAGCTACAGTTTAGTCGATTCTCAGATTAACGTAGCATGTGTAAGAGTCTAGCTATACATGCCATAAATGAATTATGATAGTGTGATGACTCCTGACAATTTTAAATTGTGTTTTTGTATAGTAAATGGATCCCAATCGAGCTGAGGTTGATGACGTGGAAAGTAATGCGCCGGCTCCCGTTCAAGGAGCAGCGCCGTTTGATAGCAGACCCTAACGATTAGTCAGGGAGAAGGGGATAGGGAAGCCTTTCTCTACATGATGAATGAGTGGTATACAGAGTTTGTTTGAACAAACTTGAATGCCCAACCTCTTCTATCCCTACCTATTCCTCGACTAATTCCTATAGCTCCACAAGGTATGGATTTTGTAAGAATGAATAAGCCCTCGGTTGATAAGATCCAAAAGCATGGGGCTGAGGATTTCAGAGCTAATGTGGATGATGATCCTAAAAGAGCTGAGTTTTGGCTCGAAAACTCGATCAGAGTTTTTGATGAGCTGCCTTACACACTGGATGAGTGTTTAAAGTGTGCCATTTCACTTTTGAGAGATTCTACATATCACTGGTGGAATACACTAGTATCGGTGGTACTGAGAGAGAGGGTTACATTGGAATTCTTTTAAGAGGAGTTCCGAAAGAAATTTATTAGTCAGCGATTTATCGATCAGAAATGTAAGAAATTTCTTGAGCTGAAACAAGGTCGAATGTCAATGACCGAATATGAACAAGAATTTGTCAGACTTACCAAATATTCTTGAGAGTTTGTTTCCACTGAGGCTATCATGTGCAAGAGATTTAAGGATGAATTGAATGTGGATATTCGTGTGTTAGTTGGGATCTTAGAGCTGAAAGAGTTTGTGGTATTGGTCGAGCGAGCCTGTAAGGCCGAAGAGTTGAATAAAGAGAAGAGGAAAGCTAATCTTGAAACTAGAGATTTGAGGAAAAGACCTATGAGTAAGTCATTTCCATCTCAGTCAAAGAAATCTAAAGAAATGTATTCCCGTTCGAATGTATCAGCTGGATATTCCCACAAAGACCGTGGGAAGCAATACTCGAATGTTAAATCTCAAGCCACTTCAATGGCAAGTGTAGGTAATGTTGGGCCTAACAAACCCAAATGTCAGCATTTTGGGAAGGAGACATCTCGGCGAGTGTAGGATGAATGACTAAACTTGTTTTAAGTGTGGTTCTCAAGAGCATTTTATCCAAGGTTGCCCTGAAATGGCTGAGAAATAAAAATTTCAGAGTGCAAGGCCGAATAATAATACTAATAGGGGTAGGCCACCGAGGAATACCGGAAATGGAGCTAGTAGTAAAGGTGTGACAAAAGATACTGTAACACCCCTAACCTGTATCCGTCACTAGAATAGGGTTATGAGGCATTATTGATCAAATCATAACATACAACACACATTTCTCGAACATAAAGCCATTACCACATAAACATCAATCAAACAAAATCACATTGTCCCTTATAAGGTTCTACGAGACCTTAAAACATGCTTGAAAAAGGTTTGGGATTAAACTGATAACATTTGAAAACTTTGGGAAACTTATAAAAATTTCACGCATACAGGGATCACACGCCTGTGTGAATAGGCTGTGTGCCTCACACGGCCACCAAACACGCCCGTGTCATAAGCCATGTGGAAACAGGGCATACATACTGACTTGTATCACACGGCCGAAGACAAGCCCGTGTGCCTAAGCCATGTAACTCCCTGACTTGTATAATTAAGTTACAGCAGACACACGGTCGAGTCACACGCATGTGTGCTCAACCGTGTGAGGGTGAAATTAGGCTTGGTTTAAGCCACATTTCTCACCCACCTCAAGCATACCGAAACCACATCATTTCATACCAATTTAATGCATTTATAGGCAACCAAAACATGACAATTCATATACAAATCACGCCATTTCATCTTCAACCATTTCACTACTCAAATCATAACCATAAACATACCACATCAATGTCTACAATTTTCACTTATCTTCCATATATAAGTTCTCACCATATTATCATCTAATTCATGCCACAAAATATACCAATTCATCATTATCAAAATGTACCAATTCATCATCCCTATACCATACCAAACATACCAAAACACAAGGCTATATAAATATACATCATATATCACTTATAAAACTTATGAATTAAGCCAACTTAAATGGCCAAATACACACCAACATTTACATCATATACAAGCCAAACTCACTTTCAACATTTGTAACACCCCTAACCCGTATCCGCCACCGGATTAAGGTTACAAGGCATTACCGAGCAATTTACAGCTTAAGGGAGTCATTCATTACTATTTATGTTTAAGGTAATATAAACTCAATTAAACGAATCATGTGTACATCTCATTAATAACATTCAAATAATCAAATTATAACATAGATATTTACATGAAAAATTCCATGTACAAACATTAAGACATTCAAACACATATATCAAATACATGCCAAAATATCTATTTAACTTGGCAAATATCAAACATATCATTTTCCTAATTCTGGATTTGTGCATGTTACTATTACATTAATTATTGTCCAAACACATATGCAACTTTAATATCATTACCATATAACCAAACATGATTTTAATGCAATATATATAATGCACATTATAGTATATATTATGAACCATTAAATGTGCAAAACATATAAATTATATTACACCCCATTCGCATACTAAAAATCATACATAAATAGAACTTACATAACCAAGTACACATGATTATACCATCGATATATATATACACTTATTTAATAATTAATAATATGGTTGAATATACATTATATTTATTATTATCCCTTACCTAATTATATAACAAACATAGCAAACATATATACTTTATATAAAGCTTACTAACTTGAATTAATTCATAATCTAAATTATGCATTCCAAATAAACCAATATTACGCCTCAACCGAATTACATATATATATACCTATCTATCAACCATGTTTACCTCATTTAATCTAAATTATAATATTCGACTAATGCAAAACATATCAATATGACAAGCTTACCATAATGAATGACCATAAGTCATACATATCATTACTTTAAACCATAAGCATATACCGAATACACCATATATATACGATATGCATTTTACTAACTAATGCATTACATATTGTAACTCAATAAACATCTATCATTTACTCCATAACCAAAACACATGACTAAACACCATCATATATATATATACCTTGAGATGATATATATATCATACCAACACATCATGTGTATAAATATATATATGTGCAAGTACCGAATCATCATCCAAATATATTCATTACTAGTAAGAGTAAAACATAACCGAATCATTTTATCCAAAAGTAACATGACAAACATAATTCATACTCATGTATATACCAAAGCCAATTCAACCAAACCACATCCAAATTCACCAACCATTATCAATACATATAACACATATAAAACTTGACTAAAATTTCATATACTCTCATAGAGTGTTAGCCATTTTCGCATGGCTTAATATATACACAACTTCCAACTTAACCAAATATAACCTAGCTAATACATGCTATAGTATCAGATTTAAACTTATAACGTACCAAAACAACAGTCAATAGTGTGATGGACTTTGCTGACGAACCCCGAGCTCGTAACGAATCTCCAAAATCTATAAAACAGAGGCAAACATAAACATACAGAGTAAGCTATCATAGCTTAGTAAGTCATAAGCAAATAAACAACTAAATGTCATAATCAATTTTTTAAACCAAACCAAATTATACTATCATAATCACATTAAATCTCAAGCTTATAAATTCATGTATAACATATACTTTCACAAATAAACTTATTCATGGCCGAATATAAATGTATTTATTATCAATGTAATATTCAATTTCAAAACTATAGTACCATTATATAATTGAGAATACATAAAACCACATACATATATCCATGAATCATTTCATAAATATTCACCTGATATAATCAAAACGCGGAATACACTTTTCATATGCACATACATTTTTCATTTACATTATACATGATTTACAACACATATCAAGTAACCTACTTACCTTATTTCAAATACGAAATAAGCTATCACATATCTGATCACTTTAGCTCATTTTACACATTCAATCACAACTATCATTGCCCGTTGAACTATTCAAAATTGAATTGGATACTCGGATAATCACAAATATCATACAATGCCAACATCCCAGACGTGGTCTTACATGTAACCTTAAATCGATGCCACTATCCCAGACAAGATCTTACTCTTAAACACATATCGATGCCAACGTCCCAGACATATTCTTACACGTAATCCCATATCTATGCCAAAATCCCAGACGTGGTCTTACACGTAATCACATATCTATGCCATCGTCCCAGACGTGGTCTTACACGTAATCACATATCGATGCCAATGTCCCAGACGTGGTCTTACACGTAATCACATATTGATGCCACCGTCCCAGACGTGGTCTTACACGTAATCACATATCGATATCACATATACATCCATGTATCAACTTTAACTTGGCCAAAATACACATACACAAATGTTCATTAACAAAGTTATCATTCACTTCCAAGGTTACAATATCATCATATAGTCGAATATATATATACTCATGATTCACACTTTAATATCACATACATATATCATTTATCCAACATAGATTTGCAATTAATATACATATAATCAACACTTTAACATGTATAGTTCATGTTATCACTTCAAATACCAAAACTTATTAACTACTTTATCATCAAACATAAACTATTTTTCATTACTCAATGCCAATTCGTAATTTAATACTAATTATTACAATTATTTATAGATCATCTATATTGAAATTTAACAATATCTATTTGCTTATAAACTTACCTCGAACAACAATAATCGGAGCAGAACGATTATTCGATAGCTTTGGTTTTCCCTCGATCCAAGCCCGATTCTTTGGTTCTTGACCTAAACATATCCAAATTAAACTCATTCAAACATTTTTTTCACTCAATTTAGTCCAAAAACACATAAATGGGAAAATTATCATTTTACCCCTTACATTTTACACTTTTTACAATTTAATCCCTATTGCACAAAACACAAAATATACAAAATTTCAATATATCATGCTTAGGCCAAATATTCATCTTCCCCATACAAGTCCACACATTTCATTTATTTCACATTTTAGTCCCTAAATTTATCATTTTTACAAATTAGCCCTAATTACTCAATCATCAAAAATTCAAATACAATTTACTTTCCATCATCAAACAACAAAAATTACAAACTTTCAACAATGGAAAAATACAAAATCATCATCAAATTCAAAAATTGAAACATGGGCTTGATAGATAACATAGCAATGATATCAAAAATGTAAAAATTATCAAAAACCGATCTAGTTACATACCTTGATTGAGTGTAGCAATGGCCGAAACTAAGAAAACTTTATTTCTTTTCTTTTCTTTTATGTTTCGGTCATAGAAAGAAAATATATACACCATGCCTTTTAATTTTTATGTTTTATGTTAATATAACTTTTTAATTATTTTACATAAATAACCTTTATAAAATAATATAAAATCTTTATAATGGTTGTCTACAACCGTCCATCACCTAATATTATGGCCTAATTGCATTATAAGTACCTCATGCTATAAAGACAACATCACTTCAGCCCTTTTACAATTAACCATCAAATTTTCATTTTACGTGATTAAGCCTTTTTATTTAATTAGGCACTCAAACGACAAAATTAAAACACGAAAATTTCACACATATAAATTCACACATTATAAACACAGTAAATAATTTTTATATATTTTTTTTGATTCAGATTCATGGTCCCAAAACCATCGTTCCAAATAGGGTCTAAATCGGGCTGTTAAAATTCTCCCCCTTTAGGGATTTTCGTCCCCGAAAATCTTACCGGTGAATAGGTTTGGGTGAGGTTCTCTCATTGTATTCTCTGACTCCCACGTAGCCTCTTCAATACCATGTCGATGTCATAGTACTTTCACTAACAGAATTTTGTTATTTCGTACTTCCTTAATCTCGCGAGTCAAAATACAAATCGGTTCTTCCTCATATGTTAAATCAAACTGAATCTCAATCTCTATTGGATTAGTTACATGCAAGGGATCAGATCGATATCGACGAAGCATTGAAACATGAAATACATTATAATCTTTTCTAGCTCAAGTGGTAACAACAGTCAGTAAGCGACCGGCCCAATGCAAAATCCATTGCTACATTATCCCATTTCTGCTCGAAAATCATAATAGATTATAACAAACCGAATGGCACCTGATGTTCAAGTTTATTTTACTGACAGATCAACCATTTCAAAACAAAGTCAGAAATATGTCTTTTCATCCCACACCACCAATAATACTGTTTCATATCATTATATATTTTGATACTCTAACACCCTTAACCCGTATCCATCACCAGACTAGGGTTAAAGGCTACCAAACAAAACAGAACAATTAACATACATTTCAAAAGCATCAAAGCATCAGAAATCAAATATCAATATAGAGTCCCTTATATGAGTCATCGAGACCTTAAAAATGCATTAGAAAGGAGTCAGGACTAAACCAAACGCATACAAAAATTTTCCAAAAACTTAAACATTTTCAAAGAAGTACAGGTCACACGCCCGTGTGAACAGGTCGTGTGCCTTACACTGCATTAGACACACCTGTGTGTCTAGGCTGTGTCAAAACAAGGCATACATACTAACTTGCTCACACGGCCTCAAGACACGCCCATGTTCCTTGGCCGTGGTCGAGCATGACTTCAGCTACATGGTTAGCCACACGCCGGTGTGCCTTGACCTTGCCCAAGACTGACTTACAAATGTAGGGTACCCTAGGGGACACACGGCCGTGCAACATAGCCGTGTGTCACACATAGCTGAGACACACACCCGTGTCTCTGCCCGTGTGGACAAAAAAAAGCCATTGAACAGCCAATTTGCCACCCCAATTGAGTCAAACCTACAAGCACCAAACCAAGTATATTTCCAACACAACTTCAGTCAATTTCAATACCAAAACATACATTATTCATGCCTTCACATTGTTAATAAATTTCCACCTTAATTCATCATCTAAGTCATACCAAAACCTAAACTAAAATCATATCAAACATATGTTTCTATACATCATTCGATCTCATACTCAAAACTTACCAAAACTTATCAGCATTGAGCATTTCTTTTGGTCATTCAAAACATACAATTTAATTCATAATGCATCATATATCAGATAACATTTCCAACCATAAGTTCAAACACAAGTTAACTATATCACATGACATGATATATAAGCGTTACAAAACATGTCCAAATTCTCCTATCTTATACATGCCATATACCATAATACAACCCCCAAATAGTACCAAAATGGATGTTCGATAGTTTGGATGAGTCGCTAAAGATTCTCGGATCTGAGCTAGCTTTATAACATTGTAAAACAAAGAAAATCTCACACAGTAAGCTTAGAGCTTAGTAAGTTCGTAGTATAATACAACTAATTTAACATTTAAAAGCTATAAGACATATTAATTAACATTTAGTTCAATTCATATCACTACTCAACCTCATTCATTACTATTTCTCATTTCATACCAAATCAACAAACTTCATACACATAATATCATCTACTACATAAGTGTCGTACATACCTAAACCTTCCCGTATTTATTCATTTTCATTCTCACCTCTTGTTCGGATATTTTAAGGCTTTCCAAAGGTTATCCATGCTTTAAGCATCTGCACACTTAGTGCTTTAAGGGTTAACCCAAGCTAGAAAAATTCCGTAGACTTAGTGCCATTTCAAATAACCGAAGCTATCTCGGTATCGCACACTCAGTGCCTCATATAGCTGAAGCTATTCCATTTCGCACACTTAGTGCTTTTTATAGCTGAAGCTATTTTGAATCACATACTTAGTGCCGAATACAATTGTTTTATCATTGTATTCAAACCATATACAATATATATATACAATTTATGCATAATCAAAGAATTAAAAATATACTTGTAACATCGTGTATCACATACGAACTTACCTCGTACTCGAAATTGTCGACTTAGCTTGTCTACTCTATAACCTTCGACTTCCCTCGGTCTAAGTTCGAATTCCTCTTTTCTTGATCTATATGTATTAAAAAAATTAACCCTTTTACCCACCAAATAATTCAAATCAATCCATAAACATTCATTTAGGGCATTTTACAATTTAGCCCTCACATTTTCACATTTTAACACTTTAGCCCCTAATTCATAAAATCACAAAATACACATAATTTCTTTAGGCATGTACATAGCCAAATATTCATAGCACTCATACCAGTCCACACATTTTGTTTATTTCAAATTTTAGTCCCTCAATTTAAAAAAATCACAATTTAGCCCATTTTACTCAAATTTATTAAAAATTCATAGACAAAACATGTTAACCCAAAACATATCTTCCATTTATCAACAACTAACTTCACAAAACTCATAGTTTCATCAATGGAATAACTTAAAAATCATAATCAAATTTAGAAATTGAGGCATGGGCTTAGTAAAACACAAAGCAACGATCGCAAAAACATAGAAATTATCAAAAACGGAACAAAATCCATACATTAATTAAGAAAATCAATGGCTGAATGAAATGAAGCTTAAAACCCTATCTTCTCTTCTATTTTTGGTAGAAAAAGATGAATAAAAATGGCCACATTTTGATTTGTTTTGATTAATATTAACATATTAATCAATTTCCCATTTTTCCCTTATTTTAAAACATAATTAAACCATTACCAAATGTCCATTTATGTCCATTAATCTTGTCAATGGGCTTAATAACCACATAAGGTCCCTTGCTTTATTAAGCCATGACAAATAGATACCTTTACATTATAGAAAGCTACTTTTGCATTTTATACGATTAGGTGCTTTTTATCTAATTAAGCACACAAACAAATAAATTTTCATACGAAACTTTCACACATACCATAAGCACAGAAAATAATATTTAAAATATTTTCTGACTCGAATTTCTGGTCCCGAAACCACTTTTCGACTAGGGTCTAAACCGGCCTGTTACAACTCTTCCTCCTTAGGGATTTTTGTCCCCGAAAATCTAACCGGTGAATAGGTTTGGATAACGTTCTTTCATTGCATTTTATGGCTCCCACGTTGCTTCTTCAATTTCGTGTTTATGCCACAGCACTTTTACTAACGGGATTTTCTTATTTCGCAATTCTTTAATCTCGCAAACCAAAATACGAATCTGTTCTTCTTCATATGTCAAATCAGGCTTAATCTCAATCTCTGATGGATTAATCACATGTGAAGGGTCGTATCTATACCGTCGAAGCATCGAAACATTAAATATGTTATGGATCTTTTCTAACTCAGGTGGCAACAATAGTCTGTACGCAACTGACCCGATACGCTCAATTATCTCATACGACCCAATAAATCTTGGACTCAATTTACCTTTACGACCAAATCTTAGTAATTTCTTCCACGGTGAGACTTTCAAAAATACTTTGTCACCAATCTGGAACTCTATATCTTTCCGTTTCAAGTCAGTATATGATTTCTGATGATCTGGCGCTATTTTCAAGCTTTCACGGATCACTTTTACTTTCTGTTCAGTCTCTCTGATTAAATCGACCCCGTGTATCTTATTTTATCTGAGCTCAGTCCAATACAATGGCGTATGACATTTACAATCGTACAAAGCCTCGTAATGTGCCATTTTAATGCTCGATTGAAAGCTATTATTGTACACAAATTCAATCAGAGGCAAATATCGTTTCCACGTACCCTCAAACTCAAGAATACAACATCTCAACATATCTTCGAGAATCTGAATAATTCGCTCGGACTGACCATTTGTTTGTGCGTGAAATGCAGTACTAAAGTGTAGTTTCGTACCTAACACATCTTCAAGTTTCTTCCAAAAGCGCGATGTAAATCTCGAATCTCTATCCGAAACAATAGAAATAGGTACTCCCTGTAATCTTAAAATCTGAGAAATATACAATTTAGCTAGCTTATCAAGTGAGTAATCTGTGCGAACTGGAACAAAATGAGCCAATTTAGTCAATCTATCCACAATAACCCAGATTGCATCTTTCTTGCTCTGTGTCAATGGCAAACCGGATACAAAATCCATTGTGACACTGTCCTATTTCCACTCAAGTATCATAATCGGTTCAAGCAATCTAAAAGGTACCTGATGCTTGGCTTTTACTTGCTGATAGACCAAACTTTTCGAAACAAATTTAGAATTGTCTCGTTTCATACCATGCCACCAGTAAAGCTATTTTAGATCATTATACATTTTCGTACTACCCGGATGAATAGATAACCGACTATTGTGAGCTTCATTCAAAATCATCTAAATTAACTCTGGATTTCGCGGGAATTTCAAACCATCATCTTTATCAACTCTGAATTCTGAATCAGAATCCAAATCACATTGAGTTCGGTTTGTTAAAATCTCATTATCAATCTTCTGAGCTTCGATAATTTGCTGTAAAAATAAAGGTCTCGCTTTTAAGTCTGCCAAAATCGAACCATCATTAGATAAAGCTAAATGAGCATTCATCGCATGCAGAGCAAACAATGATTTTCGACTCCAAGCATTAGCAACAACATATGCCTTACCCGAATGATAATCTATCACAAGTTCATAGTCTTTTAGCAATTCAAGCCATCTCCTTTGTCGCAGATTCAAATCTTTCTGAGTTATTAGATATTTCAAACTTTTATGATCGAAATATACATGACATTTCTCAACGAACAGATAGTGACGCTAAATTTTTAAAGCAAACACAATCGCAGCTAACTCAAGGTCGTGCGTCGGATAGTTCTTTTCATACGGTTTTAGTTGTTTAGAAGCATAAGCAATGACTTTAACTTCTTGCATTAAAACACATCCTAAACCGATCAACGAAGCATCACTGTAAATTCAAAATTCTTTACCCGTTTTGGGTTGTACTAACACCGGAGCTTCATTCAACAAGGTTTTCAACTGATTAAAGCTATTCTGACACTTTTTAGACCATTTAAACTTCACATCTTTCTAAAATAGCTTTGTCAATAGAGTCGCAATCGTAGAGAAACCTTTTACGAATCGTCTATAATAACCAGAAAGTCCCAGAAAACTACAGACTTTAGAGATATTTCTCGGAGGTTTCTAATCCAAAATAGCTAAAATTTTGCTAGGATCAACTCAAATACCAGATGCTGACACTATATGTCCCAGAAAACTAACCTCTCGCAACCAGACTTCACATTTTCTAAACTTTGCATACAATTGCTTATCGAGCAAGGTCTGTAACACTATTCTCAGATGCTCGGCATGTTCGGATTCATCTCGTGAATAAATCAAAATGTCATCAATGAATATGACAACAAGTCGATTTAAATACAGTCTAAAAATTCTATTCATCAAATCCATAAAGATAGCAGGTGCATTAGTCAATACAAAAGGCATAACTAAAAATCCATAGTGGTCGTACCACGTTCTGAAAGCAGTTTTCGGAATGTCTAAGTCTTTCACTCGCAATTGATAATAGCCTGATCCCAAATCAATCTTCGAAAATATAGCAGCTCCTTTCAACTGATCAAATAAATCATCAATTCAGGGTAGAGGATACTTATTCTCGATAGTCACTTTGTTCAACTGATGATAATCTATACACATTCTCATCATACCGTCTTTCTTTTTCACAAACAGAACAAGCTCACCCCAAGGTGAAAAACTCGGTCTAGCAAAACCTCGATCGGTTAACTCTTGTAACTGAGAATTTAATTCTTTTAGTTCGGTCGAAGCCATTCTATACAGAGCTGTTGAAATCGGAGTAGTTCCCAGTACTAACTCAATGCCAAATTCAACTTCTCATATCGGAAGTAATCCCGGAAGTTCTTCAGGAAACACATCAGCAAATTCACAGATAACAGGCACAGATTCAACTTTCTTTTCTGACACTTTCGAAATAATCACATAGCAAAGTAACCTTCACCACCTTTTCTCACAATACTCAAAGCTTTCATCGAAGATATTATAGCAGGGAAACCACTCAAATCACTAGATTCAATTCGAACTATTACATCATTCTTGCATCTCAAATCAATAGTTTTCCGTTTGTAGTTCACAACAGCATCATGTAAAGTTAATCGATCCATACTCAGAATTATATCAAACTCATCAAAGGGCAATAAAATCAGATCAGTTGGAAAACAAATGTCTCGAAACATTAACAGACAATTCTTACGGACTTTATCAACCAAAACACATCTGCCTAGGGGGTTCGAAACTCTAACTACAAATTTAGTAGACTCTACAGGCAAAGTCTTATTGTTCACTAAGTTCATGCATATATACGAATGTGTTGATCCAGGATCTATCAAAGCAATCACAAAAGTATCATAAAGTATAAATGTACCCGTAATCACATTTGACAACGAAGCTTCCTCATGAGCTCGGATAGCATAGGCTCTGGCAGGTACTCTAACATCAGATCTCGTCGCACTGTCTCTCGTCACACCTTTACCACCACTCGTATTTACTGTGTTTCTCGATGGTCTACCTCTAGCTGCAGTGTTACTCAGCCTCGTATTCTAAACATTATCTTTTTCTGCTAACTCTGGGCAATCTTTTATAAAGTGATCTCATGAACCACAACTGTAACAAGCTCGGTTATTAATTTTTCCCTAGAATTCTCCAAAATGACGTCTTCCACATTGATTACACTCAGGATTTTCATTCTTTGCATTTCCAACACTCGATACTAAAGTAGTTTGAGCTTTAGGGTTGGTATATTGCTTTCCACTATCTCTATTCTGATGTTCTGCTGAAGCTGTCATTTGATCATTAACATTTCTAAATTTCTTTGATGAGGAATGATAAGATTTATTCATCAATCGCTTCCTCAAATATCTAGCCTCTGAATCAGCTTTTCTCTTTTCTTTACTGAGATCTTCAGCTTTACATGCCCTCTCAACTAGTACTACAAATTCTTTTGACTCAAGTATCCTGACTAATAGCTTTATATCTTCATTCAATCCATCAACAAATATTTTGCACATGATCTCCTCAGTAGATACATATTCTTGAGCATACTTGCTCAAATGTAAAAATTCCCTTTTGTATTCTGTTACAGTCATCCGGCCTTGTTTCAATTCCAGAAACTCTTTATTTTTTTGATCGAGGAACCTTTGGCTTATATACTTCTTACGGTACTCGGTCTGAAAGAATTCTCAGGTAACCCGTTCCTTAGGAACCACAAATGTCAACGTTTTCCACCAATGATATGCATTGTCTCTAAGCAAAGATACTACACATTTGATACATTCATCTTGAGTACAACACAACAACTTATCAAATACTCAGATAGTGTTCTCAAGCCAAAACTCAGCCCTTTCGACATCATCATCAATCATCATCAACCATAGCCCAAAACTCTTCAGCCCCATGTTTACGAATCTTATCAACGGGTGACTTATTTAGTCGAATCGGATCTACTACTGGTGGCATAACCGGGATTGGTTGAGGAACAGGTGGGGGTGGAGGTTGTTGAGTAGCCAGATTGATTCATACGAATTTCATGAACCACTCAGTCATCATTTGGAAAAGGCTTGGTTAGCCTCTCCTCCCTAACTACTAGACATCGACCTAAACTCGGCCGGTGCTGTCCCTTGAGCGGGAGCAGGCGCATTGCTTTCAACATCATTAGCTACTGCTCGTTCAGGATCCATTGCTATATGAAAAACACATTTCAATGATCAGGAATCATCACACTATCGAAATTTATATATATAGCATGTATAGCTAGACTCACATACGCTAGGGTAATCTTAGAACTGACTAAACAATAGCTCTGATACCAACCAAATGTAACACCCCTAACCCGTATTTGTCAACGAACTAGGGTTAAAGGCATTACTAGACAAAACGGAACAATTAACTTACATTTCATAAGCATCAAAGCATCATAAATCAAATATCAATATAGAGTCCCTTATATAGGTTATTGAGACCTTAAACATGCATTAGAAAGGAGTCGGGACTAAACTGAACATATACAAAATTTTTCCAAAAACTTAAACATTTTTAAAGAAGTACAGGTCACATGCTCGTGTGAACAGGCCGTGTGTCTTACACGGCATTAGACATACCCGTGTGTCTAGGTCGTGTCAAAATAGGGTATACATACTAATTTGCTCATATGGCCTCAAGACACACCCTGTGCCTTGGCCGTGGTCGAGCCTAACTTAGGTCACATGGTTAGCCACACACCTGTGTGCCTTGACCATGCCCAAGACTGACTTAAAAACATAGGGTACCCCAGGGTACACATGGCCGTGCAACATAGCGGTGTGTCACACACGGCTGAGACACACACCAGTGTCTCTGCCTGTGTAGACAAAAATAAGCCATTGAATAGCCAATTTGCCACCCCAATTGGGTCAAACCTACAAGCACAAAACCAAGTATATTTCCAACACAACTTTAGTCAATTTCAACACCAAAACATACATTATTCATACCTTCACATTGTTAATAAATTCCCACCTTAATTCATCAACTAAATCATACCAAAACCTAAACTAAAATCATATCAAACATATGTTTCTATACATCTTTCGATCTCATACTCAAAACTTACCAAAACTTATCAACATTGACCATTTCTTTAGGTCATTCAAAACATACAATTTAATTCATAATGTATCATATATCATATAACATTTCCAACCATAAGTTCAAACATAAGTTAACCATATCACATGACATGATATATATGCATTACAAAACATGTCCAAATTCTCCTATCCTACACATGCCATATACCATATATACAACCCTCAAATAGTACCAAAATGGATGTTCGATAGTGTGGATGAGTCGCTGAAGATTCTCGAATCCGAGCTAGCTTTATAACACTGTAAAATAGAGACAATCTCACACAGTAAGCTTAGAGCTTTGTAAGTTCGTAGTATAATACAACTAACTTAACATTTAAAAGCTATAAGACATATTAATTAACATTTAGTTCAATTCATATCACTACTCAACCTCATTCATTACCATTTCTCATTTCATACCAAATTAACAAACTTCATACACATAATATCATCTACCACATAAGTGTCGTACATACCTAAACCTTCCCGTATTTATTCATTTTCATTCTTACCTCTTGTTCGGATATTTTAAGGCTTTCCAAAGGTTATCCATACTTTAAGCATCCACACACTTAGTGGTTTAAGGGTTAGCCTAAGCTAGAACAATTTCGCACACTTAGTGCCATTTCAAATAACCGAAGCTATCTCGGTATCATACACTTTTTGCCTCAGATAGCCGAAGCTATTCCATTTCGCACACTTAGTGCTATTTATAGCTGAAGCTATTTTGAATCACACACTTAGTGCCAAATATAGTTGTTTTATTATCATACTCAAACCATATACAATATATATATACACAATTTATGCATAATCAAAGCATTAAAAATATACTTGTAACATCGTGTATCACATACGAACTTACCTCGTACTCAAAATTGTCGACTTAGCTTGTCTACTCTATAACATTCGACTTCCTTCGGTCTAAGTTTGAATTCCTCTTTTCTTGATCTATATGTATTAAAAAAATTAACCCTTTTACTCACCAAATAATTCAAATCAATCCATAAACATTCATGTAGGCCATTTTACAATTTAGCCCTCACACTTTCACATTTTAACACTTTATTCCCTAATTCACAAAATCACAAAATACACATAATTTATTTAGGCATGTACATAGCCAAATATTCATAGCACTCATACAAGTCCACACATTTCGTTTATTTCAAATTTTAGTCCCTCAATTTAAAAAATTCACAATTTAGCCCATTTTACTCAAATTCATTGAAAATTCAAAGACAAAACATGTTAACCCAAAACATATCTTCCATTTATCAACAACTAACTTCCCAAAACTCATAGTTTCATCAATGGCATAACTTAAAAATCATAATCAAATTCATAAATTGAGGCATAGGCTTAGTAAAACAGAAAGCAACGATCACAAAAATGTAGAAATTATTAAAAATTGAACAAAATTCATACCTTAATTAAGGAAATCAATGGCTGAATGAAATGAAGCTTAAAACCCTTTCCTCTCTTCTATTTTCGGTAGAAAAAGATGAATAAAAATGGCCACATTTTGATTTGTTTTGATTAATATTAACATATTAATCAATTTCCCATTTTTCCCTTATTTTAAAACGTAATTAAACCATTACCAAATGTCTATTTATGTCCATTAATCTTGTCAATGGGCTAATAACCACATAAGGACCCTTGCTTTTGTAAGCCATGACAAATAGATACCTTTACAATATAGAAAGCTACTTTTGCATTTTATACGATTAGGTCCTTTTTATCTAGTTGAGCACACAAACAAATAAATTTTCATACGAAACTTTCACACATGCGAATTCACATACCATAAGCACAAAAAATAATATTTAAAATATTTTTTGACTCAGATTTGTGGTCCCGAAACCACTTTCTAACTAGGGTCTAAACGGGCTAGTACACATACTTCTCGGGTGAACAGATAATCAACTGCTATGAGTTTCATTAAAAATCATCTAAATCAAGTCTGAATTTTTGGGAACACATATTCAATTTTTGAATCTCAAAAAACTCTCTATATCAAATTGGAATTCTGAATCAGCATTTAAATCATCTTGAGCCCGTTTTGCTAACAAATTGTTATTGACTTTCTCAACCACTCAAATCCGTCGAATAAATAACGGTCTTGCTTTTAATTCAACTATTATCGAACCATCATCAGACATAGCCATATGCACATTCATTGCACGCAAAGTTAATAATGATTTTTGACTTAGAGCATCAGCAACAACATTAGCCTTTCTCGGACGATAGTTGATCACAAGCTCGTAGTCTTTTAACAACTCTAACCACCGACGCTGTCTCAAATTCAGATATTCCTGAGTCATCAAATATTTCAGGCTTTTATGATCAGAATAAACATGACATTTCTCACCGAACAGATAGTGACGCCCTATCTTCAATGCAAATACAATAGCTACCAATTCTAGGTCATGTGTTAGATAATTCTTTTCATGCGGCTTTAATTTTCTTGAGGCATAAGCTGTAACTTTACCTTCCTGCATCAAAGCACAGCCCAAACCATTTAAAGATGCATCACTATAAATAACAATTTTTTTACTCGATTCTGGCTGAATTAGCACTAGAGCTTCGGTCAACAGAGCTTTTAATTCTTTTAATTCGGTCAGTGCCATTCTATACGAATCTATCAATATCGGAGTCATTCCAGGCACTAACTCAATACCAAACTCTACCTCTCGGATAGGTGACAAACTCGGTAATTCTTCATGTGACACATCCGAATATTCACACATAACTGGAACTGATTCAAATTTTCTTTTCATTCACTTTAGAATTAATCACATGAGCAAAATAAGCTCCACAACGCCTTTCTCACATATTTCTGAGCTAATATTGAAGATATCATTACTGGTAAACCATTTAGATCATTAAACTCAATCCAATTAATCTTATCATTTTAGCATCCCAAATCAATAGTCTTTCGTTTGCAATTTAAAACAGCAACGTGCAAGTCAATTAATCCATACTTAGAATTATATCGAACTCATCGAATGGTAACAACATCAAACCAGCTGAAAAACATGAATCTCAAACCATCAACGGACAATTCTTACACATTTTGTCAACCAGAACACACCAGCCTAAGGGTTTCAATATTCTAATAAAAAATTTAGTAGTTCAATATTCTAATAAAAAATTTAGTAGACTCTACAGGTAAGGTTGTACTGGATACTAAAGTCTCACATACATGAGAATGAGTCGAATCAGAACCAATAAATGCAACAACACTAATATCAAAGAAAGTGAATATACCAGTGATAATATCTAAGGATGAATTCTCCTCGTGTGCGCGTATAGCATAATCTTTGGTAGGTGCATGAGCCTCAGTTTGAACTACTGTGTTTTTAGTTATTTTCTAACTCCTACTCACATTACCAATATGTCTAGGTGATTTGCCTCGAGCTGACATGTTACTCGGTCTCGCATTCTGTATTGTGTTTTGTTCAACTAACTCAGGGCATTCACGAATAAAATGATCCATTGATCCACATTTAAAACGGGCTCGAGTAAGCAATCTACAACTGCCGAGATGTCATTTACTAAAATGTCTGCACTCAAGTCGATTTGACCGGACATTACCAACATTAACTGTAACACCCCCAACCCGTATCCATCGCCAGATAAGGGTCACGAGGCATTACTGAACCTAAGTACATTTCTGAACATTCTCATTTCTAACACAAGTCATATTTAAAAATATTTATATACATATTTGTTACTTATTAAATATACAATTTAATAACAAAACATATCTAATACCTATTCAATATTAAACATCACCATTTATACCTATTTTACCAACCACATAAACATCATATACACAAATACACTTCCATTACAAACCAAATCATATTGACCAACATCATTCAATTACACATACATACACATGCACATATAAATATAATTAAGATCTTACTCAACTGCTAAGCCAAATTACAAAACCTTTATAAGATATAGCATGTCATAAATAACCTTTACCGTATTCGAACTTATATATATATCATCAAATGTCCATTCACATATAACACTTATATCAAACTTATCAATCAATTTCATCTGTATACTATATCTATATACAATCAAAACTGAATCATTTAACTATACTTATGAAAATTTATATACACCATGACCAACTTATCAACCATAATCAAGTTCACCAACCATTAACAATCCATTTCCAAAACATATAATACAAATCACATATACCATTCGTTCATATTATACATAACATTATAACCACATACATTAACCATAAATACCACACATAAATCAAACCACAAATTCACTTCTTATCATTTATGCCATTTATATATATATCTTGACTGAACTTCATCACCTTTAGCACTTATATTTTTATCATCTAAATTAATCACATAACCAAATCACGAAGATCATATTCAATTCACTCCATCATCATTGATGCATAGCACACTTAAAAATTATACCCGAAATAACATAAATTAATAAATCAACTTAGCCATTTTCACATGGCTCTCATTAAACACAGACCAAAATACAATATTCCAAAACATAATCTAGCTTATACATGCCATAGGTTCGAAAGTTTGCTTATTAAAATACCGCAGGCAGTCGATAGTGTGATAGACTTGGCTGATGAACCCCGAGCTCGTAACTCGAATCCAAAATCTATAAAACAGAAACACATATATATACAGAGTAAGCTTTTATAGCTTAGTAAGTCATAAGAAAATATCAATTTAATAATATATCCAACTTCTTAAAAATCTAAAATAAACTAATTTTACAATATCAATTTCATATTTCATTTCAACTATCACCTTGGCCGAATACTTATAAGGTTAACATTTTACAATTTTTCATTCAACTTTCAAAGCCAAATATCATTATATATTCAAATATACTTCCACACATTTACACAAGTTCACAAAACAAAATTTAACTTCCTATACCAACATCACTCATTTGGCCGAATATACAAGATCAAATATAACATCACAAATGTACATACTTATGTGGCCGAATATACAAGTTCAAATATAACATCACATAAGTAAATACCTATATGGCTGAATATACAAGATCCAATATAACATCACATATGTACATACCTATGTCGGCGGATATACAAGTTCAAATATAACATCACATAAGCATATACCTATATAGCCGATTATACAATATCATTTACCTCAATTTACTTGCTCAATTCTCACATCAACATGAAATCTTATAGGCATAGGCTTGAAAATAAATCACTGGTATAAAACCTACTACGCATAAACCTGAATCACACACCGGCACAAGGCCTTCTAGACTCAAAGTCTGATTTTTATTCACCAGCAATAAGCCTGCTACGCATAAAGCCCGATTAAATGCACCAGCACAAGGCTTGCTAGGCTCATAGCCCGAATATCATTATTATATAACTATCTCATAAATAATTTATATATCGAACATTTCAGATATTCCACATAAATCATACTATCTTCCAAAAGTTATAACTCAATCTAGTTAAACTCAAGTACATTATCTTTATGCTTTATCACATTTGGCTAACCATACCATAAATCCATGAATTCCAAATCAACATATTAAACTATGTTACATTCAACATTAATTGTAACGCCCCAAAAATCTCAAAATCCTGAATTTTCTTTTTTTTTCTTCAGTTCTGATAAAAAATGTGCTTAGTATTCCCCGCTAAGTGTTAGTTATGTGATAGTAGCTCTCAATAAAGGTTTGATTCAAACCTAGGGGTAAAGGAAATTATGGGTTAATAATTAAAAGAACCTTGATGGCAAGTAGGTAGGCTTTTGAAAATATGAAGGAAGAATTGGACACAAGGAAGCCTTGTGGTGGAGTGGCAAGTGGCGTCACATGTAAGACAAGGCAAGGGGGTATGGGGTTCGAATCCCACCTTGTGCCAAAGAGGGATTTATTTTTGCTTAAGAGTTTAGGAGATGAGGAGTGAAAAAGAGGTGGAGCCGAACTAGGAATTTGGGCATGGAAAATTCGGCTATAGAGACTATATATAGGTGTCGAATGTAGGGTTGCCAGGTTAATGCTGAATTCTCCTTCACCTTGTTGCCAGAAACCTTTTTTTTTCTTTTTCTCTCCTTGATCCAAAAGTCAAAAATCCCTTGTTCTTTTTTTAGGTTCTTGTACCGATTTTCCATTCTTCCTTTACTCAAATTTTTTTTATTCACTTTCAATCTAGCCGACTTCTTCTTTTTTTCCCTTAGAGCTGAATAACCCTCTTTTTGCCATACAAATCGCAAGGGCCGAATACCCTTGGTGCCGCCACTACTATTTCTAATCGGTCAATCCTGGTGTAAGTGCTTTGTTCTTCCAATCGGTTTTTCCAAGTATCAATTACTCTGTTCGTCACTTCTTCTAATCGGTTTTGGTAGGATTAGTATCGAATCTCAGTTTTTTGGATCCCTGCCAATTTGCTCCTCAGGTGTGAGACTTTGGTAAGTGTTCTTCACTTAGTAAGGGTTGGCCGAATAGGATTTAGTAGGAAAGGGTGACATATGTTGGATACAAGTCACCCATTATGCTTTTAACGATAAAGGTTAATGCATATCTGAAAAGTACTCGTGGTTAGTGATCAAGGGAAAGCTATTAAGGCTTGGCGTTTCAAGTAAGGTTAAGGTGAGATTTCGGCTTTTGGTAAAGTATTCGATAAGTATGTGAGATTAATTCTTGAGTAATATCAATTGTAGGTTCGTGGCTAGAAAGATTGTAGCACGCTTTCTTACCAGGTGTGTACATATACTGCACACACACAATAAATCAGCAAATCTCGAAATGTCGAAATGCCGAAAAGTCGAAAAGCCGAAAGTTTGGCTACAATAGACTTGCGAGTGCAGAAACACTCGTGAGGGGGAAATCGATATGTTATCTGAGGCCCCATGGGCGATTCCATGGATTTGGGCTATGAATTGGCCAACCGGGCTAGAATGGGCTTAATGGGCCCATTGGGTTGCTGGGCCATAATAGGCAAAAATTGATAATTGATTCTATGTGATGGAAAATTCGAATGTGAGCATGACTATAAATGTGATTTGGGCCTAATGGGCCATATAAAGGTGATTTTGGCCTGATGGGCCATATAAATGTCATTTGGGCCTAATGGACCATATAAATATGATTGGGCCTAGTGGGCCACATACAGGTATGTGTATTTGTCTGGGCTTTGTAAAGGGTTTTGGGCCCAGTATATGATGACTGCATAAAACATAATTAATTAAATAAGACCATGGACAAGTCACAGGGTTAAGGTATGGCAACGGGAATATGCATGTCTAGGATTAGATCTAGGGATAGCTTGGTACTTAAGCGGTCTTAATGACTCACCTCCTATTCTCTGGAATCCTACCTAGTGCATAGTATTCGTTCATCTCAACTCATAGGATTTGTTAATGGGCCAAAATAAGTAAAAACCCGCAATAAAGGCAAAATTATCGATATGCCCCTAAGGGTAAAAATTACCAAAATACCCCTATGTGTTGAATATAAGTTTTATGGATGTTACATGTATATCTGCTGTATACATATGATATTCTTCTTAGGTTGCATCTGGGTCGGGAATTATAGAACGGAGGAAGTATATGAGGATTGCATGGTTCCTTGACAATTGTGGATCCACCGGCAGCTTTTAAGCCCAATATATGAATGAAGGTAGTTCCGGAATCGGGCTACCATTGATGTGTATCAGTTGGGTGGGTCAATATTTATATCCCCACATGATGTGTATCGGGGGACGAAGTTGATGTGTAGTTGTTGGATTATTGGGGTGGGATTGCACTGCATTGCATTGCATGTATGATTTTATGGTGGTTGATGTTTGCTTTATGTTTGTTGAGGGTAGTACACATTGATTTTGCGAAAACTCACCCCCTCTTTTATTTTTCTCAGGTGATGCTCAGTAAAAGGTTCGATGTTTGGAGGGACTCTAGGTGGCCAGCTAGTAGGACTACTTGGACTTGTTTTCCTTTTAAAAGCATATAAGTTTTTAGTTTATCAAGAAATTTTTAGATTGGATTGTAATAAAGCCTTCCCTTTTTGTTATTATTTGGATTAATATTTTTATGCGTTGTAATTACGAGAAGTTGAACATGAGTTTCCTAAATCATAGTATGTTTTTCTACGTTTCCGCAACTAAATTTTCAAATGACAGGTTTTCATAAATCATATGTTTTAAACAAGTTTTTGCGATTGAAAAGAGAGTTTTCATAAGTTTATCAAGGTCTCATATTTTAAGGAAGGGTTTTCAATGAAAATAAGGTTTTTCGCTAAAACACTTTAATGTGACGTGCCAGATTCGTCCATAACGTCCGAGCTATGTTTGGGGTGTTATATTTAGTGGTATTAAAGCCCAGTTGCAAAACTTGGGCTGTGAAGTGGGCCTTATTATTTGGTTTCTTCTTTCTACTTAAAAAATTTTTGGATCACAATGTTTTGGAAAAAGGGAAATCTTGCTGAGCGGCACATCGAGTCTCCGACATCGAACCAAGTAAGTTCTTTTATTCTTAAGCTTGTTTAAATTAATATACAGTTGATAGTTAGAGGGCTACTTTAGATGATTATGTTAGAGTGGAACTGAAGCTCGTAGGATCTTGAAACTATAGAGGATTTTTGAAAACACTCTTCTCTTTTTAATACTTTCATAAGACATCGGTTAATTAATGAAACTAACTAAAGCTTCATAAAATTTTTAATCTAAAAAATACGTGAATCAACGATGAGTGCGAGAAGAGCTGCAAGAGGCCGTGGTCGTGGCCGTAGAAGTGCTAGGGCTGAATCGTCGGCATCGGGCCATATGCCCGATGTTGGAGTAAATGGGGCTCTAGCCTCACCGGTGGCTGGGAATAGACCGTATGACCGGGCCACAGGAGAAGATGCATTGTCCCAGGTAATGCTAAGGATTTTGGAAAGGGTCGTTGGGCCCAATAACGGCGCAGGAAATCGGGGGTCCATTCCAGAATGACTTCGTTCAAATGGGGCTGAGATCTTTAAGGGCATGGCTGGTGTGGCTCCTAACGTGGCAGAATACTTGTTGGAGGCCACTGAAAGGATAATGGAGGACTTGGACTGTTCACCTGAACAAAAGCTGAAAGGGGCGGTGTCACTGCTTAGGGAAGAAGCTTACCAATGGTGGCTAACAGTGAAAGAGGGCACCCAACCTTAGCAGGTCACGTAGGAGTTCTTCAAGACTGCGTTTCAAGGGAATTATGTAGGTGCGAGTTATGTGGATGCTAGAAGGAAGGAGTTCCTGAACTTGACCTAGGGAAACAAATCTGTGGCAGAGTATGAGGCGAAATTTCTACGCCTTAGTAGGTATGCAAGAGTTATGGTGGCAACGGACTATGAGCGTTGCGTTAGGTTTGAGGATGGACTGAGAGATAGCCTCAGGGTATTGATAGCTCCACAAAGAGAGCAAGTTTTCTCGAAATTGGTAGAGAAAGCAAAGATAGTGGATGAGGTAAAGCGCACTGAGCCCCTAATTCGAGAGAAAGAAAGGGGTAAGAATAAAAGAGAGGTTGAGACTCCTGGTGTTGGGCAGGAGCCTAGGGCTAGGGCTAGAGTTAATGGGCTAGTTAGAGCAGGGGCCCCTGCTATTAATCCAGGGGTGCCACCTTGTGTTAATTGTGGGAAAAGCCATGAAGACGAATGTTGGAAGAGGATGGGAGCTTGTTTAGCTTGTGGGCCTATGGAGCATAGGATCAGGAATTGCCCTAGAATGCTAGGTTGAGTGCCAGTCGTGGAACAAGGTGGTGCTCAGCCACCAAGGGGTGGTCAGCTGCTACCAAGGGGTCGTGGGCAGGCCAGGGGCGGTAACGGTAATGGACGTAGACGTGGAGCACTAGGCAGAAATGCAAGTCATAATGAGGCGAGGCAGCCAACTTTGGTTTATGTTGCTCGTCGCCGGGAAGATGGGGATGCCCCAAATGTGATAACGGGTATGTTCTTTATATATGAGTTTCCTTATACAACATTGATTAATATTGGATCGACGCATTCATATGTTGCATGCAATATGAATGAACCTTTGGGTGATATGTTTGAAATTACTGTGAATGGGATGACTGTGATAAGTCTAATAGGTCAGTCAGTGGGAGTGAATAAGTTGTTTAGGGAGGTACCCTTAGTAGTCTAAGGGGTTACCATTTTAGCAGATTTGATGGAGCTGTCGTTTAGTGAGTTTGATTTAATCTTAGGAATGAATTGGCTGGTGAAACATCGAGCCACCTTAGATTGCGCTGCAAAGTAAATGGTGTTAAGAATGGCGAAAGATAAGGAGGTGGTAGTGATTGGTGAACACCGAAATTTTCTGCCGAATGTGATTTCAACATTAAGGGCTGAGAAGTTGGTACGAAAGGGATACGAAGCCAATTTGGCTTATATTAGCGATACGGAGGCTAAGAGTCCTCCTGTTAAGGAGTTGAGAATAGTTAGGGAATTTCCTGATGCCTTTCTCGAGGAGCTGCCTGGGTTGACACCCAGTAGGGAAGTAGAATTTGGAATCAAGTTGTTACCTGGTACGGCTCTGGTCTCCATCGCTCCTTATCGGATGGCACCAAAAGAGTTGGTAGAACTGAGCACAGACTTAGGAATTATTGGATCGATGGTTCATTTGACCAAGTGTGTCTCTATGAAGAGCACCGGTGTTATTCGTAAAGAAGAAAGATGGGTCGTTGCGAATGTACATCGACTACCGGCAGTTGAACAAGTTAACTATTAAAAACAAGTACCCATACCCTCTGCCAAGAATCGATGATCTTTTTTATCAGTTTAGAGGAGCTTTCATTTTCTCAAAGATTAACCTGCGTTCGGGGTATCACCAATTGAGGGTTAAGGAGTCAGATGTTCATAAGACAGCCTTCAGAACTAGTTATGGGCATTACGAGTTCTTGGTGATGCCATTCGGGCTAATGAACGCACCTGCCGCTTTTATGGATCTTATGAATCGGGTCTTCCAACCCTACTTGGATCGGTTCGTGGTAGTTTTTATAAATGACATTTTGGTGTACTCAAGAGATGAGGATGAGCATGATGCACACATAAGGATTGTGTTGCAGATTTTGAGGGAGAAGCAATTGTATGCCAAATTCAGTAAGTGCAAATTTTGGCTAAGGGAGGTTACTTTTGTTGGACATATGGTGTCAGCTGGGGGATTAAGGTGGATCCCCAAAAAATTAAAGCGGTGTTAGATTGGAAAACACCCAAGTCGGTATCGAAAATTCGAATTTTTCTGGGCTTGGCAGGGTATTATAGGCGGTTTGTTGAGGGCTTTTCAGTAATTGCTACACCTTTAACTAAGTTGTTGAGGAAGGGGGATACCGTTTGTTTGGACAGACAAGCAGCAATAGAGTTTTGGAAAACTTAAGAAATTTTTAACTGAGGCCCCTGTGTTGATTTAGCCAGTGCTTGGGAAGGAGTTTACGGTTTATAGTAACGCGTCATATAATATCCCGAATTAGGGCCTAATCGGAGTAGTGGTTTTGTGACCACAAATCCGATATAGAAATAATTATTTTATAATTATTTTAAGGTTTATGATATGATTTCATGATTGTGTGAAAATTTCGTGACGAAATTCTATGCATAAAGTGCTTAAGTTGAAATTAGGGACTAAATCGAATAATTTGCAAAACTTGCATTCTAGAAGTTTTTAGTATGAAATTGCTTTGGAATATTAATGAGGAGGTCTTAAATAGCAATTTGACCAATTTCTAAAATTTTGGAAAAAATGGGCTTGTACATGAAAATTATCAAAGAAAGGTATTAAAGGTATTTTGGTCATTTGGTAATTAAAATTAATTAAAAGGGAAATTAAGGCCAAAACGTGTTCATCTTATTCAAGCCTTGGCCGAACCTTACCTCTCTCCATAGCTAGGGTTTCTTCAACTTCCAAGCTTCATAGTAAGTGATTTCAAGCCCCGTTTTTAATGATTTTTATGTTTTTGGAATCCCGGTAGCTCGATTTAGCTTATACTAGCAATAATTCAACCTAGGGTTCATATTTGGAAAAATACCCATAGGTGAAATTTGTGTAATTTAGTGTTTTATGATAGAATATGAGGTTTTAAATTATGCTAGACAACTTATGCTACTCGGTTTTAAGTGAAAATGAGTAAAAGGGCTTAATCGGTAAAAATACCTAATATTCATAAGTAAATGTTAGAGTGTGAATTTGATGTTGCTATAGAAGGGAAAAATGATCAGCATGTCATAAAACATAAGAAAATAGGATGAGGTTTAATTTACGAGCCTTGGAAAAAAAGTGTAAATATGTGAAAGTTTAGGGAAAATGGTAATTTTTCCAAAGTTCGTACTAAGGGATGTTTTGATGAATGTATGTATTAAATAAATTAATTTGGTATTATAGATCAAGAGAAACAAGATTCAAGTCGTGATCGAGGGAAAAACAAATTTTACGAGGAATAGACTTGATTGCTAATATTTTGTATCGAGGTAAGTTCATTTGTAAATAAGGTAACATAATTTTTATTTTAAGTGATTTAATGTTATTTATATGATATGATACTTATTATCATTAAAATTATTTGTAATATGCAAATTATGTGAATTATTATATGAAATGCTAGCAAGTACTGGTTTCTACATTTCGAAGAAGGCGATCAAAATGTGTAATTGAGAAGAATCCCGTTTGAACCTTGGAAATAGATTAGGGTACAAGTGACATGTCACTAGGATGGTTGAGTTTCGAACTCGTTGAGTTGAGTCCGAGTTCGTGAGATGTAATTAGGCATTCGAGCTCATTGAGTTGAGTCCGAGTTCACTTATGGATACGAACGCCCGATCTCATTGAGTTGAGTCCAAGTTCGTTTATGAGTGGGTTACATGGTAGCTTGACTACATAAATTTCAAAAGCTATTGAGCTTGTTTAGCTATGAGTATAGCACTTACGTGCACACTATCCGCGTATCCGAAATTATATTCCGATGTGTTGAACAGGAGAATCCTAAGAGAATAAGGAGAGTAATTAAAAAGAAAGTGATTGACGATGAATGTGTTGAAGAAGTGAAAATGGAGAGGCATGAGTTTAATCCTTGGATTGAGAATTTGGTAAGACAAAATTGTGGTAAGATAGTAAGTATTCTTATGACATGAGTGTCTTAATGATGTTTATGTTGGATTGCATGATCAAGTTACTTGTTATTTGCATGTGAACTTACTAATCATTTATACATACTCGCTCCTTTTTTTTCATTGTAGTTTTGACAAGCCGGATTGAGAATCGGGATAGGTCAAAGGCTCGCTCACACTATCCGAAGACCTAAATTGGTAAAATGGCTTGTTTATTTTGAGTGTGGCATGTATAGCACTATACTCACTTTGTGTAAATAATCTTATGATATGGTTATGGTTTGGTAAGAAAAGGTTTGGAAATGATTAGCCATTGGAATGACCAATCTAGATCACATTTGATGTCATGTATGTTTAATGTGTTACTTAGTCTATGGAAAACCATAAAATGGTGAAATTGGTTATAAAACAGAATCACACAGCAGCAGTGACATGAATTGGAAAAATCACTAAAAATAGTAGAAATAGAATTAGATGATCAATAAAATATGTAATTGAATCCTAATGGATCCATTTTCATGTGGAAGAAACAAAATAGGTAAAAGAGTTGTATTTTATAAGATATTTAAATTTTTGTGAAACAGGGCCAGAGCAATTTCTGAATCCTCTATTCTGACTTTGGAATTTCACCAAAATTTGTAGAAAAATAATTACAAGTCATTCTTCATATGTACAGATTTCTGATTGAGTTTAGTTTTAATAGAAAGAAACGTCATAGTATTTTGAGTTCTGTACAAAGAGAACAGTGGTTTTTAGTGAACAGAGGTCAAAGTAGTCAAATGCTAAAACAGGGTAAATTTTAACTAATAAACTGTATTAATTGTCTCTACCAAAAATTCTATAAAAAAATTTAGTAGATAGATATATGAGTCTAGTTTCAAGTAAAATTTATGTATCTTAATTTCGAGTTTCTGAATTCGAGATATGAATTTTTAAGTGACTATGATGCAGTTAACCAGCTTGTCTAGAAATTCTAAAATAAATTGTTTGAGCTGTTTAATTAATGAATTAAGCCCATTAACACCTCGTGCTCGACTCCGGCGACAATCTCGGGTATGGGGACATTACATTTTGTGGTATCAGAGTAGGTTTAGTTGGTTCTTGGACTAACATGTTGTATGTACGGGTTTTGCTATACATGTCATGCCATATATATATACATATATTGTGATAGTGTGACGACATCTGACCTTTTAAATGATTTTTTTTATAGTAAATGGATCCCGATCCAGCTGTGGCTGATGATGTAGAGAGTAATACACCAGCTCCGGCTGAAGGGGCGGTGCCGACTAAAAATCCACCTCCTACTGTTGGTCAAGAAGGAGGAGAAGGGGCTCGAGAAACCTTTCTCCAAATGATGAATGCTTGGTATACAGAGTTCGTTTGTATGAACCCAAATGCACAACCTCCCCCACCTCCCTCGATTCCTCAATCTGTACCCCCGATGCCTCAAGGTATGGATCTGATGAAATTTCACAAAACTCCAATTGACAGAATCCGCAAGCAAGGGGCCGAAGATTTCAGGGCAAATGTTGATGATGATGCCGAGAAAGTAGAGTTTTGGCTTGAGAATTCTATTTGGGTATTTGATAAATTGTCTTGTACACCTGAGGAATGCTTGAAATGTGCTATATCATTGTTGAGGGATTCAGCCTATCATTGGTGGAAGACATTGATTTTAGTGGTACCGAAAGAGAAAGTGACTTGAGAGTTCTTTCAAGAAGAATTTCGAAAGAAATACATCAGTGAAAGATTTGTTGATCAGAAGCGTAAATAGTTTCTTGAGTTGAAGCAGGGCAATATGACAGTTACTGAATACGAAAGGGAGTTCGTCAGGTTGAGTAAGTATGCTAGAGAATATGTTCCTATAGAGGCTAAAATGTGCAACGATTTGAAGACGGACTCAATGAAGACATCAAAGTATTTGTTGGGATTCTTGAATTAAAAGAAATGGTAGTACTTGTTGATCGAGCTTGCAAGGCTGAAGAACTACTTAAAGAGAAGAAAAAAGTAGAGGCTGAGACAAGAAGTTTGAAGAAAAGATCGACGAGCAGTTCATTCTCACAGCAATCTAAAAAATCTAGAAATATGAATCCTCGTTTTTAGGTTTCGGTTGGACAATCATATGGAAATTCTAAGAAACAAAATGTGGGTCTTAAATCTCAGACTACTTCCGTGGCTAGTGTAGGGAATTCGAGATTTGTTAAGCCCGAGTGCCAGCGATGTAGTAGAAATCATTTTGGCCCATGTAGAGTGAATGAATGTTTTCGGTGTGGTTCTTCAGATCATTTTATTAGAGACTGCCCAGAAAGAGTTGAGAAAGAAAAATTTCAGAGTGTAAAAGCTAGTAGTGCAGACTCGAGGGAAAGATATTCGAGAAAATATGGAAATGAAGCAAGTAATAAGAATGTAGTCAGAGATTCAATAGCTAAACCTGAAGCAAGGGCTCCAGCTAGAACTTATGCCATAAAGGCACGTGAAGATGCTTCATCACCCGACGTGACTACTGGTATATTTTCTCTTTATGATGTTAATGTTACTGCTTTGATTGATCCCGATTCTACTCATTCATAAGTGTGCATGAAATTGGTGTCTAGTATGAATATACCTATTGAGTACACAGAATTTATGATTAGAGTGTCGAATCCATTTGGCAAATGTGTGATAGTTGATAAAGTATGCAAGAAATGTCCTTTAATGATTCGGGGTCATTACTTTCCGGCCGACTTGATGTTGTTGCCGTTTGATGAATTTGATGTTATTTTGGGTATGGATTGGTTGACATTGCATGATGCTATAGTAAATTGCAAAGAAAAGGTTATAGAATTAAAGTGTGAAAGTGGTAAAATTCTGCAGGTTGAATCAGGCAAATCAGAGGCATTATCTAGTGTAATTTTTTCGATGTCGGCTCAAAGATATTTGAGGAAGGGTTATGAAGCTTATTTGGCGTATGTACTTAATACAAAAGAAATTGAAAAGAAAATTGAATCAGTGCCGATTGTGTGTGAGTTCGCGGATGTATTTCCAGAAGAGTTGTCGGGTTTGCCTCCAGTCAGGGAAGCAGAATTTGGTATTGAGTTGATACCGGGAATAGCTCCGTTATTGATTGCTCCGTATAGAATGGCACCAGTAGAGTTGAAAGAATTAAAGTCACAGTTGCAAGAGTTGACTGACAAAGGCTTTGTGAGACCGAGTTTTTCACCTTAGGGTGCTCCCGTATTATTTGTTAAAAAGAAGGATGGTTCTATGAGATTGTGTGTTGACTATCGGCAATTAAACAATGTGACAATCAAGAACAAATATTCGTTGCTGAGAATTGATGATTTGTTTGATTAGCTGAAAGGAGCGACATGGTTTTCAAAGATTGACTTGAGATCTGGATACTACCAGCTGCGAGTAAAAAAGTCGAATGCGCCTAAAACTGCTTTTAGAACAAGGTACGGTCATTATGAATTTTTAGTTATGCCATTCGGGTTAACAAATGCTCCTGCTATATTTATGGATTTGATGAATCGCATATTTCAGCCATACTTGGACAAATTTGTTGTGGTATTTATAGATGACATCTTAATTTATTCGAAAGATGAGACAGCGCATGCTGAGCACTTGAAGATAGATTTGCAAACTTTGAGAAATAAGCAGTTATATGCCAAGTTTAGTAAAAGTGAATTTTGGCTTCGGGAAGTTGGATTTTTAGGTCATATTATTTCAGGTGATGGTATACGGGTTGATCCTAGTAAAATTTCAGCTATTGTTGATTGGAAACCACCGAAAAATGTAACCGAGGTTAGAAGTTTCTTGGGGCTAGCTGAGTATTATTGGCGGTTTGTAAATGAATTTTCTATAATTGCTGCTCCTATGACTAGACTACTCCGAAAGGATGTTAAATTTGAATGGACGGAAGAATGTCAACAGAGTTTTGAAGAATTGAAAAAGTTATTAACTGAAGCACCAGTGTTGATACAACCCAAATCAGGTAAAGAATTTGTGGTGTATGGTGATGCTTCTCGAAATGGCTTAGGATGTGTACTTATGCAAGAAGGAAAAGTGGTGGCTTATGCTTCGAGGCAATTAAAATCTCACGAAAGAAATTATCCGACTCATGATTTGGAATTGGCTGCTATAGTATTTGCTTTGAAGATTTGGTGACATTATCTGTATGGTGAAAAATGCCGAGTATATACCGACCACAAAAGTCTTAAGTACTTGAAGTCACAAAAAGAATTGAATTTGAGACAGGGAAGATGGTTGGAGTTATTGAAAGATTACGAGCTTGTTATTGACTACCATCCGGGAAAAGCGAATGTGGTTACCGATGCTTTGAGCAAAAATTTGCTATTTTCTTTGAGAGCTATGAACACTTAGTTAAAGGTATCAGATGATGGTTCGATTCTAGCAGAGTTAAGAGCAAGATCGATGTTTTTACAAGAGATTTGTGATGCTCAGAAAAACGATGAAGATTTGCAAGCCAAAAGAAAACAATGTGAGGTTGATACAAGGTTAGATTTCGAAATCAGTTCTGATGGTTGCTTGATGTTTAAAAACTAGATTTGTGTACCGAAAAATGATGAGTTGATTCAAAAGATTTTGCATAAAGCACATAATGGTTGTTTGGCGGTTCACCCGGGCAGTACGAAAATGTATAATGACTTGAAGAAAATGTATTGGTGGAGTGGAATGAAAAGAGATATCTCCGAGTTTTTATCAAAGTGCTTAATTTGTCTACAAGTGAAAGCTGAACACCAAGTACCTTCGGGACTACTCGAGCCTATCATGGTTCCTGAATGGAAATGAGATCGGATTACTATGGATTTTGTATCAGGGTAGCCGTTAACTCTGGGGAAAAAAGATGCCATCTGGGTAATAGTTGACAGACTAACTAAATCGACTCATTTTATTCCGGTACGTACGGATTATTCTCTTAATAAGTCGGTCGAATTGTATATCAGTGAGATTGTTAGACTTCACAGAATACCTTTATCAATCATTTCGGATAGAGATCCGAGATTTACTTCGCGGTTTTGGCAAAAGTTGCAAGAGGCATTAGGTACGAAGTTAAATTTCAGCACTGCCTTTCATCCACAAACCGATGGACAATCGAGAGAGTGATTGATTCTTGAAGACATGCTCGGATGTTGTGTATTGGAATTTCAAGGTAGTTGGGAAAGAAACTTACTGTTGGTAGAATTTGCTTATAATAATAGTTATCAGACGAGTTTGAAGATGGCACCTTATGAAGCATTGTATGGTCGTAAATGTCAGACGCCATTGTATTGGACTGAACTCAAGGAAAATCAGACTTATGGAGTTGATCTAATAAAAGAAACCGAAGAAAAAGTGAAAGTGATTCGAGATTATTTGAAAGCTGCTTCGGATAGACAGAAATCTTATGCGGATTTGAAACGAAAGGAAATCGAGTTTCAAGTTGGTGATAAGGTATTTTTAAAAGTGTCTCCATGGAAGAAAGTTCTTAGATTTGGACGGAAGGGCAAGTTAAGTCTGCGTTTTATTGGACCGTATGAAATAATTGAAAAAGTTAGACCAGTAGCTTATCGGTTAGCATTGCCATCTGAATTACAGAAGATGCATGATGTGTTCCACGTATCTACGCTACGTCGATATCGTTCGGATCCTTCACATATAATTTCACCGACAGAAATCGAGCTACGACTGGATATGACTTACGAAGAAGAACCGATTAAGATTTTAGCTCGAGAGGTCAAGCAACTAAGAAATAAAAGTGTCGCTCTCGTGAAGGTATTGTGGCAAAAGCACGGGGTAGAAGAGACTACATGGGAACCTAAGGAAACTATGAGAAATCAATACCCATACCTGTTTACCGCTAAAATTTTCGATGACGATAATCCTTAAAGGGGGAGAGAGTTGTAATATCCAAAATTAGGGCCTAATCGAAATAGTGGTTTCGTGACCACAAATCTGAGATAGAAATAATTATTTTATAATTATTTTGAGGTTTATGATATGATTGCATGATTGTGTGAAAATTTCGTAACGAAATTCTATGCATAAAGTGCTTAAGTTGAAATTAGGGACTAAATTGAATAATTTGCAAAACTTGCATTCTAGAAGTTTTTAGTATGAAATTGCTTTGGAATATTAATGAGGAGGTCTTAAATAGAAATTTGACCAATTTCTAAAATTTTGGACAAAAATGGGCTTGTACATGAAAATTTTCAAAGAAAGATATTAAGGGTATTTTGGTCATTCGGTAATTAAAATTAATTAAAAGGGAAATTAAGGCCAAAATGTGTTCATCTTCTTCAAGCCTTGGCCGAACCTTACCTCTCTCCACAGCTAGGGTTTCTTCAACTTCCAAGCTTCATAGTAAATGATTTCAAGCCCCGTTTTTAATGATTTTTATGTTTTTAGAATCCCGGTAGCTCGATTTAGCTTATGCTAGCAATAATTCAACCTAGGGTTCATATTTGGAAAAATAACCATAGGTGAAATTTGTGTATTTTGGTGTTTTATGATAGAATAAGAGGTTTTAAATTATGCTAGACAACTTGTGCTACTCGGTTTTAAGTGAAAACGAGTAAAAGGGCTTAATTGGTAAAAATACCTAATATTCATAAGTACATGTTAGAGTGTGAATTTGATGTTGCTATAGAAGGGAAAAATTATCAGCATGTCATAAAACATAAGAAAATAGGATGAGGTTTAATTTACGAGCCTTGGGGAAAAGTGTAAATATGTGAAAGTTTAGGGACAAAATGGTAATTTTTCCAAAGTTAGTACTACTAAAAATTTGTTTTGATGAATGTATGTATTAAATAAATTAATTTGGTATTATAGATCAAGAGAAACAAGATTCAAGTCGTGATCGAGGGAAAAACAAAGTTTACGAGGAATAGGCTCGATTGCTAATATTTTGTATTGAGGTAAGTTCATGTGTAAATAAGGTAGCATAATTTTTATTTCAAGTGATTTAATGTTATTTATATGATATGATGCTTATTATCATGAAATATTATGCTTTGTGAATTATTATTTGTAATATGCAACTTATGTGAACAACTTGATAACTATGAGATGCTAGCAAGTATCGGTTTCTACATTTTGAAGAAGGCGATCAAAATGTGTAATAGAGAAGAATTCCGTTTGAACCTTGGGAATAGATTAGGGTACAAGTAACATGTCACTAGGATGGTTGAGTTCTGAACTCGTTGAGTTGAGTCCGAGTTCGTGAGATGTAATTAGGCATTCGAGCTCATTGAGTTGTGTCCGAGTTCACTTATGGATACGAACGCCCGATCTCATTGAGTTGAGTCCAAGTACGTTTATGAGCGGGTTACATGGTAGCTTGACTACATAAATTTCAAAAGCTATTGAGCTTGTTTAGCTATGAGTATAGCACTTACGTGCACACTATTCGCGTATCCGAAATTATATTCCGATGTGTTGAACAGGAGAATCCTAAGAGAATAGGGAGAGTAATTAAAAAGAAAGTGATTGACGATGAATGTGTTGAAGAAGTAAAAATGGGTAGGTATGAGTTTAATCCTTGGATTGAGAATTTGGTAAGACAAAATTGTGGTAAGATAGTAAGTATTCTTATGACATGAGTGTCTTAATGATGTTTATGTTGGATTGCATGATCATTTTACTTGTTATTTGCATGTGAACTTATTAAGCATTTATGCTTACTCCCTTCTTTTCATTCATTGTAGTTTTGACAAGCCGGCTTGAGAATCGAGATAGGTCAAAGGCTTGCTCACACTATCCGAAGACCTAAATTGGTAAAATGGCTTGTATATTTTGAGTGTGGCATGTATAGCACTATACTCACTTTGTGTAAATAATCTTATGATATGGTTATGGTTTGGTAAGAAAAGGTTTGGAAATGATTAGCCATTGGAATGGCCAATCTAGATCATATTTGATGTCATGTATGTTTAATGTGTTACTTAGTCCATGGAAAACCATAAAATGATGAAATTGGTTATAAAACAGAATCACATAGCAGTAGTGACGTGAATTGGAAAAATCACTAAAAATAGTAGAAATAGAATTAGATTATGAATAAAATATGTAATTGAATCCTAATGAATCCATTTTCATGTGGAAGAAACAAAATAGGTAAAAGAGTTGTATTTTATAAGATATTTAAATTTTTGTGAAACAGGGCCAGAGCAATTTCTGAATCCTCTGTTCTGAATTTGGAATTTCACCAAGATTTGTAAAAAACTAATTAGAAGTCATGCTTTATATGTACAGATTAATGATTGAGTCTAGTTTTAAGAGAAAGAAACAGTATAGTCTTTTGAGCTCTGTACAAAGAGAACAGTGGTTCATAATGAACAGAGGTCATAGAAGTGGAATGCTGAAACAGGGTAAACTTTAACTAATGAAATGTACTAATTGGCTTGACCAAAAATTTTAGAAAACAATTAGTAGATAGATATATGAGTCTAGTTTCATGAAAAATTTACAGATCTTAATTTTGAGTTTCGAAACTCGAGATATGAATTTTTAAGCGACTGTGACGCAGTTAACGAGCTTGTCTAGAAATTCTAAAATAAATTGTTTGAGCTGTTTAATTAATGAATTAAGCCCGTTAACACCTCGTGCTCGACTCCGGCAACGATCTCGGGTACGGGGTCATTACACGTCGCATGTGGGCTTGGGATGTGTATTGATGCAAGAAGGATAGGTGGTTGTGTATGCATCACGACAACTTAAGACTCACGAGGTAAATTACCTAATCCATGATTTGGAGCTAGCTGCAGTGGTTTTCACGCTAAAAATATGGAGGCATTATTTATACGGGGAGAAGTGCATAATTTATTCAGACCATAAGAGTTTGAAGTACCTCTTTACCCAAAAGGAGCTAAACCTTTGAAGTACCTCTTTACCCAAAAGGAGCTAAACCTTAGCAGCGTAGGTGGGTGGAATTATTAAAGGATTATGATTGTACGATTGAATACCACCCTGGCAAAGTGAATGTGGTAGCCGACGCGTTGAGTCGTAGGGTTAAGTCAGAATTGAGGGCTATGCTCGCTTGTTTAAGTTTGCTGGATGATGGTAGCTTGTTATCCGAGCTTCAAGTAAAGCCGGTGTAGGTCGAGTAGATAAGAAATAAGCAATTAGTGGATGAGACTTTGGGTGCTCGTTTTAAACAAGTAGAGAATGGAGAGACATTGGACTTTGGGATAAATAGTGAAGGAGTGTTGTGTTTCTGTAGAAGAATGTGTATACTAAAGAACGATAATCTAAGACATCTATTATGTGGGAAGTGCATAGCAACCTCTATGCTATGCATCCTAGCGAAAACAAGATGTATAGGAATTTGCGTGAGCTTTATTGGTGGCCTGGACTTAAGTGCGAGATTATGGAGTTCGTAAGCAAATGCCTAATTTGTCAAAAGGTGAAGGCAGAACATCAGTTGCCTTTGGGGTTGCTTCAGCTAGTAAAGATTCCACTGTGGAAGTGGGAAAGGATTACTATGGACTTTGTTAGTGGGCTACCCTTGACGCGTACTAAGAAAGACTCGATATGGTTTATAGTGGATTGGTTAACCAAGTCTTCCCATTTTGTGCCGGTTCGTACTGATTACTCATTACAAAAGCTGGCTAGGTTGTATGTGGCAGAGATTGTAAGATTGCATGGAGTGCCAGTATCCATAATATCTGATAGGGACCCACGTTTCACTTCACGATTTTGGAACAAGCTGCATGAGGCGTCGGGTACTAGGTTGAATTTCATTACGGCATTCCACCCTCAAACTAATGGATAATTGGAAAGGGTGATTCAAGTATTGGAAGATATGTTGAGGGGATGTGTGATTGAGTTCCGAGGTAGCTAGGAAGACTATTTTCCATTAGTTGAATTCGCGTAGGATAATCTATCAAGCAAGCATTGGGATGGCTCCGTATGAAGCACTGTATGGGCGAAGGTGTCGAACTCCAACATGTTGGACGGAGTTGGGCGAACAGAGAGTTTTGGGCCCTGAGTTAGTAGCAGATACTGAGGATAAGATGAGATTGATTTAGGATCGGTTGAAGGAGGCCTCAAATAGGCAGAAGTCGTATGCTGACCTTAAGCGATGAGAGATAGAGTATGCAGTGGGGGACTTAGTTTTTTTTAAGGTCTCTCCGTAGAAGAAGGTATTAAGGTTTGGACAGAAGGGAAAGCTAAGCCCAAGGTTCATTGGGCCATATCGGGTTGTAAGGCGGATTGGGCCAGTTGCTTATCAGCTAGAATTACCTTCTGAACTAAGCCAAATCCACGACGTGTTTCATGTCTCCATGCTAAGACGGTACCGCTCGGACCCTTCACATGTCATGTCGGTTAAGGAGATCAAGGTCAGGCCAAACCTAGCCTTCAAGGAAGAGCCCATACAAATAATTGGACGTGATGTTAAGGTACTAAGAAGGAAGTCTGTTCCATTAGTCAAAGTACTTTGGCGTAATCACAAGGCTAAGGAGGCTACTTGGGAATCTGAGGAAGCGATGCGACGGTAATATCCTCAACTGTTTGAATCAGGTAAAATTTCGAGGACGAAATTTGTTTTAGGGGGTAGAGTTGTAACGCCCCAAAAATCCCGAAATCCCAAATTTTCTTTCTTTTTCTTCGATTCTGATAAAAAAATGTGCTTAGTATTCCCGGCTAAGTGTTAATTATGTGATAGTAGGTCTTGGTTAAGGTTTGAGTCGAACCTAGGGGTAAAGGAAATTATGGGTTAATAATTAAAACAACCTTGATGGCAAGTAGGTGGACTTTTGAATAAATGAAGGAAGAATCGAACACAAGGAAGCCTTGTGGTTGAGTGGCAAGTGGCGTCACATGTAAGGCAAGGAAAGGGGGTATGGGGTTCGAATCCCACCTTGCGCAAAAGAGGGATTTATTTTTTGCTTAAGAGTTGGACAGAGGTGGCATTGGAATGAACTCTGTAGAGAGTGATAAGAGAAGAAATTTGAGGAGGGGATTAAGGGGTTATCAGGGAGAAAAACTAGGAGATGAGGAGTGAAGAAGAGGTAGAGCCGAACTGGGAATTTGGGCATGGGAAATTCTGCTATAGAGGCTATATATAGGAGCCGAATGTAGGGTTGCCAGGCTAATGCCGAATTCACCTTCACCTTGCCAGAAACCTTTTTTTTTCTTTTTCTCTCCAAGATCCAAAAGCCAAAAATCCCTTGTTCTTCTTTTGTGTTCTTATGCCGATTTTCCATTCTTCTTTTACTTAAATATTTTTTATTCACTTTCAGTCTAGCTGACTTCTTCTTTTCTTTTCCCTTGGAGCCAAATAACCCTCTTTTTGCCATACAAATCGTAAGGGCCAAATACCCTTGGTGCCGCCACTACTACTTCTAATCAGTCAGTCCTGGTGTAAGTGCTTTGTTCTTCCAATCAGTTTTGCTATGTATCAATCACTCTGTTCGTCACTTCTTCTAATCGGTTTTGGTAGGATTAGTATCGAATCCCAATCTTTTGGATCCCTGTCGATTTGCTCTTCAAGTGTGAGACTTTGGTAAGTGTTCTTCACTTAGTAAGGGTTGGCTGAATAGGCTTTAGTAGAAAAGGGTGACATATGTTGGATACAAGTCACCCATTATGCTTTTAACGATAAAGGTTAATGCAGATCTGAAAAGTACTCGTGGTTAGTGATCAAGGGAAAGCTATTAAGGCTTGGCGTTTCAGGTAAGGTTAAGGTGAGATTTCGGCTTTTGGTAAAGTATTCGATAAGTATGTGAGATTAATTCTTGAGTAATATCGATTGTAGGTTCGTGGCTAGGAAGATTGCAGCATGCTTTCTTACCAGGTGTGTACATACATTGCACACACACAATAAATCGACAAATCCCGAAATGCCGAAAAGTCGAAAAGCAGAAAGTTTTGCTACAACAGACTTGCGAGTGCGCGAAAACTCATAAGGGAGAAACTGATAGGTTATCTGAGGCCCCATGGTCGATTCCATGGACTTGGGCTGTGAATTGGCCAACCGGGCTAGAATGGGCTTAATGGGCCCGATGGGCTGTTAGGCCATAATATGCGAAAATTGATATTTGATGCTATGTGATGGAAAATTCGAATGTGAGCATGACTATAAATGTGATTTGGGCCTAATGGGCCATATAAATGCGATTTGGGCCTAATGGGCCATGTAAATGTGATTTGGGCCATATAAATGTGATTTTGGCCTAATAGGCCATATAACTGTGATTTGGGCCTAATGGGCCATATAAATATGATTGGACCTAGTGTGCCATATACAAGTATGTGGATTTTTCTGGGCTTTGTAAAGGGTTTTTGGGCCTAATATATGATGACTGCATAAAACTTAATTAATTAAATGAGACCGTGGACAAGTCATAGGGTTAAGATGTGGCAACGGGTATATGCATGTCTAGGATTAGATCTAGGGACAGCTTGGTACTTAAGCGGTTTTAATGACTCACCTCCTCTTCTATGGAATCCTACCTGGTGTATAGTATTCGTTCATCTCAGCTCACGAGATTTGTTAACGGGCCAAGGTAAGTAAAAACTCGCAATAAAGGCAAAATTACCGAAATACCTCTAAGTGGAAAAATGACCAAAATACCCATATGTGTTGAATATAAGTTTTATGGATGTTACATGTATATCTGCTGCATACATATGATATTCTTCTTAGGTTGCATCTGGGTTGGGAATTATGGAACGGAGGAAGTATATGAGGATCGCATGGTTGCTTGACAATCGTGGATCCACCGACGAATTTTAAGCCCAATATATGAATGAAGGTAGTTTCGCAACCGGGCTACCATTGATGTGTATCGGTTCGGTGGGTCGATATTTATATCCCCATATGATGTGTATCGGGGGACGGAGTTGATGTGTAGCGGTTGAATTATTGGGGTGGGATTGCACTGCATTACATTGCATGTATGATTTTACGGTGGTTGATGTTTGCATTATATTTGTTGAGGGTAGTACACACTGAGTTTGCGAAAACTCACCCCCTCTTTTATTTTTCTCAAGTGATGCTCAGTAGAAGGCTAGATGTTTGGAGGGACTCTGGGTGGCCAGCTAGCAGGACAACTTGGACTTGTTTTCCTTTTAAAAGCATATAAGTTTTTAGTTTATCAAGAAATTTTCAGACCGGATTGTAATAAGGCCTTCCCTTTTTGTTATTATTTGGATTAATATTTTTATGCGTTGTAATTATGAGAAGTTGAACATGAGTTTCCTAAATTTTCAAATGACAGCTTTTCATAAATCATATGTTCTAAACAAACTTTTGTGATTGAAAAGAGAGTTTTTATAAGTTTATCAAGGTCTAATATTTTAAGGGTTTTCAATGAAAATAAGGTTTTTTGCTAAAACACTTCAACGTGACGCGCCAGATTTGGCCATAATATCCGGGCCGGGTTTGGGGTGTTACATTAACGATATCTAATTGCTTAAAGACTTACCTCGGATATCAACGAACGATGTAAATCGACTATTCGACTATTCGACTATTCAACTATTTTTGCTTTTCCTCGATCCAAGTCTGATTTTCTCTTTTATTGATCTAAATTGACATAATTTAAACTTATTTAATCAAATTTATTCAAAAACACATAAATGGACAAATTGCACTTTTTCCCCATACATTTTAAACTTTTAACAATTTAATCCAAAATTCACAAAACACAAAACAAACATAATTTGCCTATGCCATGCTTGAGCCGAATACTCCCCATACCCAAACAAGTCATCACACTTCGTTTATTTTGTATTTTAGTCCTTCAATTTATTATTTTTGCAATTTCATCCTAATTACTCAAAATCTTCAAAAACTCCAATACAAAACATATTAATCTAAAACATATTTTTGATATTTCATCATCAAACATAAAAATAGCATGGTCAGATAGTACTCGAAGCAACAATCTCAAAAACGTAAAAATTATCAAAAACCGAAGTAAAAACATAACTTGATTTAGCTTGAGAAGTAGCTGAATGTTCAAAGCTTTATAAACCTTTATTTTCTTTAAGTTTTGGTCATAAGAAATAAAATGAAGGACATGGCTTTAATTATTATATGTTTTATAATATACATATTATTACATAATTTACATATTTAACCTTAAGTTAAAAATATAAAACCATTTTAAATACATGTTCACAACCGTCCATAACATTTAACTAAGGTCGAATTACATTTTAAATACCTTCACTTACAAAGATATATTCGTTTTAGTCCTTTTACAATTAATCATCAAATTTTCATTTTATGCGATTAAGCCCTTTTATTTAAGCACACAAACAATCAAATTTTCATTCGAAACTTTCACACATGCAAATTCATATATAATAAACACAGAAAATAATATTTAAATATTTTTCTGACTCAGATTCATGGTCTCGAAACCACCTCCCAAAACCCCAAAAATCTTACCGGTGAATAAGTTCAGATAACGCTATTTTATTGTTTCCCCTGGCTCCCACGTTGCTTCCTCAACTCCATGTTTATGCCACAATACTTTAACCAATGAAATTTTCTTATTTCGCAACTCTTTAATCTCACGAGCAAGAATACGAATCAGTTCTTCCTCGTATGACATATCGGGCTTAATCTCAACTTCGATCGGACTAATCACGTGTGAAGGATCAGATCGATATCTATGAAGCATCGAAATATGGAATACATTATGGATCTTTTCTAATTCAGGTGGCAACAGCAATCTATAAGCAACCGACTCAATACGCTCTATAATCTCATACGGCCTAATAAATCTCGGGATCAGTTTGCCTTTACGGCCGAACCTGAGTATTTTATTCCATGGTGAGACTTTCAAAAATACTTTATCCCCAATCTAAAACTCTATATCTTTTCGTTTCAAGTCCGCGTATGATTTTTGACGATCTAATGCTGCTTTCAGACTTTCACGGATCACTTTCACTTTCTATTCGGTTTCTCTGATCAAATCAACCCCGTGTATCCTGCTTTCACTGAGCTCAGTCCAATATAAAGGTGTACGACATTTATGACTATACATAGCCTCGTAAGGTGGCATTTTGATACTCGATTGAAAGCTATTATTGTATGCAAATTCAACCAGAGGTAAATATCGTTCCCACGTACCTTCGAACTCAAGAATGCAACATCTCAACATATCCTCAAGTATCTAAATGATTCGCTCAGACTGACCGTCTCTCTGGGGATGAAAAGCAGTGCTAAAATTCAGTTTGGTACCTAATGCATCTTGCAGTTTCTTACAAAACCGCGATGTAAACCTCAGATCTCTATCCGACACAATTGAAATAGGTACTCCGTGTAGTTTCACAATCTGAGAAACATATAACTTAGCAAGCTTATTGAGCGAATAATCTGTATGAATCGGAACAAAGTGAGCCGATTTAGTCAATCTATCCACAATAACCCAGATTGCATCTTTCTTGTTCGGTGTCATCGGTAAACCGGATATAAAATCCATTGTGACTCTATTCCATCTCTATTCAGGTATCATAATCGACTGTAGCAATCCAGAAGGTACCTGATGCTCAGCTTTTACTTGCTGACAGACCAAACATTTCAATACAAAGTCAGAAATGTCTCGTTTCATACCTTGCCACCAATAGTGTTGTTTCAGATCATTAATTTTTGACTTAGAGCATTAGCAACAACATTAGCCTTTCCTGGGTAATAGTCAATCACAAGTTCATAGTCTTTTAACAATTCTAACCATCTACGTTGTCTCAAATTCAGATCTTTTTGAGTCATCAAATATTTTAAGCTTTTGTGATCAGAATAAACATGACATTTCTCCCCGAAGAGATAATGACGCCATATCTTCAATGCAAACACAATAGCTACCAATTCTAGATCGTGCGTGAGATAATTCTTTTCATGCGGTTTTAACTGTCTCGAGGCATAAGCTATGACTTTGCCTTCCTGCATCAAAATAGAGCCCAAACCATTTAAAGATACATCACTATAGATAACAAATTATTTACTCGATTCTAGCTGAACTAACACAGGAGCTTCGGTCAAAAGGGCTTTCAACTGATCTGTAATGCCCCCTTACTCGAGACCATCACTGGAGTCGAGTATGAGACATTACTAAACTTATTTTAGCATTTCAACAAGTTCAAACAATTTATTTTAGAATTTCTAGACAAGTTGGCTAACTGCATCATAGTCGCTAAAAAAATCATATCTCAAGTTACAAAACTCAAAATCAAATTCCATAAATTTTTCCTGATACTAGGCTAATATATCTACGTTCGAATTTTTTTATAGAATTTTTTTATGAGCCAATTAGTAAAATTTATTAGTTAAAGTCTCCCCTATTTCAGGGTTCGGCTACTCTGACCCCTGTGTATTACGAATCCGATATCTCCCTGTACAGAGTTTCAATGACTATGTCGTTCATTTCTCATAAGCCTAGACTCAATAAGGATTTCATACATGTAAGATAAAACTCCTAATTGTTTTTTTTTTACAATTTATGGTGAATTTTTACAATCATAACAGGGGATTCAGAAATCGCTCTGACCTTGTTTCACCAAAACATAAATATCTCATAAAATACAACTCTTTTACTTACTTTGTTCCTTCCACATGAAAATATATTCATTAAGCTTCAATTTCATATTTTATTCATCATCAAATTATATCTGTATTATTTTTAGTGATTTTTCAAACTCACGTCACTGCTGCTGACTGATTTTGTTTTGTGGCCAATTATACCTTTCCAAGGATTTTCATGGTTTAATTAAGACATAAAGCATACATGTTATCATATATAAACTTGATTAGCCATTCCAATAGCTAATCATTCTCAAACATTTCCAATCCATCCATGGCCATATCTTAAGATTATACACACAAAATGATTGGAATGCTATACATGTCATGTTTCCAAAAATTACAAATCATTATACCGCAATTGTCCAGTGATAGTGTGAGCGTGCCTTCGACCGTCCCGATCTCCAAATTGACTTGTCAAAATTACAAAGAATGAAAAGAAGGGAGTAAGAATAGATGCTTAGTAAGTCCATATGCAAATAATAAATAACTTAACAAAGCAACTATACCAACCAACATTAGCATAATATCACCAAAACATATATCACATTTGTATTCATCATTCATCATCTTACAATATTATTGTTGTCGTATCAAATTTCAACCCGAGGGTTAAGTACATACCTTTCCAAAGTGCCAATTCCACAACACTTACCAATATGTCACTTGTATCTTGAGTATTCTTCCATATTACTAGAATTTTACCTGTTGAACACATCGGAATATAACTCGGATACATGGAAAGTTTGCACATAAGTGCCACATATGTAGCTAAGCTACCATGTAACCCGCCCATAAGCAAAATCGGACTCAACTCAACGAGCTCTCGCGTTCGCATCCATAAGTGAACTCGGACTCAACTCAACAAGTTCGGATGCCCAAGTATCCTAATCTATTCCTAAGGTTCAACGGGATTTTCCTCGTTCGTACTCCTTTACCATTCTCCTTGGAATACCAGTGACGATACTTCTGTAGTCTTTCACATTTTTCACATAATTCATAAAATTTTTGTATGTTGTCCAACAATTACCACAAAGCATAGAATCGCATAATAACAATCATAATATCGTATAAATAGCATTAAATGATTTAAAATAATGGTTATATTACAATATTTACATATGAACTTACCTCGATACTATATGTTAGAAATCAAGCCTATTCCTTAAAAACTTTATTTTTCCCTTGATCACGAATTGAATCTCATTTCTCTTGATCTATAATAAAAAATTTAGCTTATTTAATACTCACATTTATTAAAAGAGTCCTTGACTCAAACTTTGGCAAAATTATATTTTTGCCCCTAAACTTTTGCATATTTACACTTTTTCCCAAAAGCTCGGAAATTAAACTTCATCCAATTTTCTTATGTTTTATGACATTCTGATCATTTTTCCCTTCTATAGCAACATCAAATTCACGCTCTATCATGTATTTATGAACATTAGGTATTTTTACCGATTTTGTCGTCTTACTCTTTTTCTCATAAAATCGCTTAGCAAAAGTTGTTTAACACAATCTCAAACTTCATATTCTACCATAAAACATCAAAATAAACACATTTCTCCGATGGGTATTTTTCCAAATATAAACCCTAGGTTAAATTATTGGTAGAAATAGGTAAACCGAGCTATGAGGATTTCAAAAATGTAAAGAACATTAAAAAGGGGCATAGAAATCACTTTCAATCAAAGCTTAAAAATGTTGAAACCCTAGCTATGGTGGAGAGAAAAATTCAGCAGCAACTTATGGAGAAGATGATCATTTTTGTGTTATTTTTCCCATTTTATTTCATTTAATATCCAAATGACCAAAATGTCCTTCCTTACTAAACTTTCAAAAGTTCCATCCATATCCAATTTTTGTCCAAAACTTAGAAATTGATCAAATTTCTATTTAAGACCTCCTAATAAATATTCCAAAGCAATTTCATACTAAAAACTTCTAGAATGCAAGTTTTGCAATTTATTCAATTTAGTCCCTAATTTCAAATTAAGCACTTTATGCATAGAATTTCTTCACGAAATTTTCACACAATCATGAAATCATATCATAGACCTCAAAATAATTATAAAATAAATATTTTTATCTCGGATTTGTGGTCCCAAAACCACTATTCTGATTAGGCCCTAATTCAGGATATCACAACTCTCACCCCTTTAGGGATTTTCGTCCCCGAAAATCTTACCAGTAAATAGGTGTGGGTATTAATTCCTCATAGTTTCCTCGGGCTCTCATGTAGCCTCTTCTACCCCATGTTTTTGCCACAATACTTTCACGAGAGCAATACTTTTGTTTCTTAGTTGTTTGACCTGTTGAGCTAAAATTTTAACCGGTTCTTTATTGTAAGTCATATCCGGTTGTAACTCGATTTCTGTCAGTGAAATCACATGTGAAGGATCCGAACGATATCGACGTAACATAGATACATGGAATACATTATTAATCTTCTCTAATTCCGGTGGTAATGTTAACCGATACGCTACTAGGCCAATTCTTTCAATTACCTCATACGGTCTGATAAAACATGGACTCAACTTGCCTTTTCGACCAAATCTAAGAACTTTCTTCCATGGAGACACTTTTAAAAACACTTTATCACCAACTTGAAACTCAATCTCTTTTCGCTTCAAACAACTTTCAAACAGTCTCAAATCACTTTCACTTTTTCTTCAGTTTCTTTGATTAAATCAATTCCGTAAATCTGGTTTTCTTTGAGTTCAGTCCAATACAGCAATGTCTGACACTTGCGACCATACAACACTTCATAAGGTGCCATTCTCAAACTTATCTAATAACTGTTATTATAAGCAAATTTCACCAACGGTAAGTACCTTTCCCAACTTCCTAGGAATTCCAACACGCAACATCTAAGCATGTCTTCAAGAATCTGAATTACTCTCTCGGATTGTCCATCAGTCTGTGGATGGAAGGCAGTGCTAACATTTAACTTCGCACCTAATGCCTCTTGCAGTTTTTGCCAAAATCGCGAAGTAAACCTCGGATCTCTATCCGAAATAATTAATAAAGGTACTCCGTGAAGTCTAACAATCTCACTAACATACAATTCAGCCAATTTATCAAGAGAATAATCAGTGTGTACTGGAATAAAATGGGCTGATTTAGTCAATCTGTCGACTATTACCTAGATCGCATCTTTCTTCTTCAGAGTTAATGGTAATCCTGACACAAAGTCCATGGTAATTCAATCCCACTTCCATTCGGGAATCATGATAGGCTGAAGTAGACCCGAAGGCACTTGGTGTTCAGCTTTTACTTGCTGACAAATCAAGCATCACGATACAAACTCGGAAATATCTCTTTTCATTCTGTTCCACCAATACATTTTCTTCAAATCATTGTACATTTTTGTACTGCCTGAATGCATTGACAAACAACCACTGTGTGCTTCATGCAAGATCTTCTGAATCAACTTATCATCCTTTGGTACACAAATTCGATCTTTAAACATCAAGCAACCATCAGAACCAATTCTAAAATCTGATCCCGTATCAGCCTCACATTGCTTTCTCTTAGCTTGCAATTCTTGATCATTTTTCTGAACTTCACAAATCTCTTGTAAAAACATCGATCTTGCTCTCAACTCTGCTAGAATCGAACCATCGTCAGATACTGTCAACTGAGTGTTCATAGCTTTCAAAGCAAATAACAACTTTCTACTCAAGGCATCGGCAACCACATTCGCTTTCCCCAGATGATAACCAATCACAAGCTTGTAATCTTTCAATAATTCTAACCATTTCTGCTGTCTCAAATTCAAATATTTTTGTGACATCAAGTACTTGAGACTTTTGTGGTCGGCATATACTCGGCACTTTTCACCATACAAATAATGTCGCCAAATCTTCAAAGCAAACACTACAGCAGCCAGTTCCAAATCATGAGTCGGATAATTCCTTTCATGAGATTTTAACTGCCTCAAAGCATAAGCCACAACCTTTCCCTCTTGCATAAGCACACATCCCAAGCCATTTAAAGAGGCATCACTATACACCACAAATTCTTTACCTGGCTCGGGTTGTACCAACACTGGTGCTTCAGTCAGTAACATTTTCAATTTCTCAAAACTCTATTGACATTCATCCGTCCACTCGAATTTAACATTCTTTTGGAGCAGTCTAGTCATAGGAGTAGCAATCATAGAAAATCCATTCACAAATCATCGATAATAACCAGCTAGACCCAAGAAACTTCTAACCTCAGTCACATTCTTCGGTGGTTTCCAATCAAAAATAGCCAAAATTTTACTAGGATCAACCCGTATACCATCACCCAAAACAATATGACCCAAGAATCTGACTTCTCGAAGCCAAAACTCAATTTTACTAAACTTGGCATACAACTGTTTATCTCTCAAAGTTTGCAAAACTATTCTCAAGTGCTCAGCATGCTCTGTCTCATCCTTCGAATAGATCAAGATATCATCAATAAATACCACAACAAACTTGTCCAAGTATGGCCGAAATATGCGGTTCATTAAATCCATAAACACAGCAGGAGCATTTGTCAGACCAAATGGCATAACCAAAAATTCATAATGGTCGTACCTTGTTCTAAAAGCAGTTTTAGGCACATCTGATTCTTTCACCCGCAACAGGTAGTACCTAAACCTCAAGTCAATCTTTAAGAACGATGCCGCTCCTTTCAACTGATCGAATAAATAATCAATTCTAGGCAACGAATACTTGTTCTTGACTGTCACCTTATTTAACTGTCGATAGTCTACACACAATCTCATTGAACCATCCTTCTTTTTCACAAATAATACATGAGCACCCCAAGGCAAAAAACTCGGTCTCACAAAACCTTTGTCAGTCAACTCTTGCAACTGTGTCTTTAATTCTTTCAACTCTATTGGTGCCATTCTATACGGAGCAATCGAAATCGGAGTTGTTCCCGGTATCAACTCAATACCAAATTCTACTTCTCTGACAGGAGGCAAACCTGGCAACTCTTCTGGAAATACATCCGCGAATTCACACACAATCGGCATTGATTCCACTTTCTTCTCAGATTCTTTTGTATTCAACACATTCGCCAAATAAGCTTCATAACCCTTTTTCAAATATCTCTGAGCCAACATCGAAGTAATCACACTAGGCAATGGCTCTGATTCATCCAGTTTAACCCACAAAATTTCACCATTTTCACATTTCAATTCAATAACTTTCTGTCTACAATTCACTATAGCATCATGCAATGTTAACCAATCCATACCCAAAATGACATCGAATTCATCAAACGGAAACAACATCAAGTCGGCCGGAAAATAATGACCTCTAAGCATCAAAGGACATTTCTTGCATACTTTATCAACTATGACACATTGGCCTAACGGGTTTGATACTTTAAACATAAATTCCATAGACTTAATAGGTATATTCATATTAGACACCAATTTCATACACACATACGAATGAGTAGAACAAGGGTCAATCAAAGCAATAACATTAACATCATAAAGAGAGAAAATACCAGTAATCACGTCGGGAGACGAAGCATCTTCACGCGCCCTTATGGCATAAGCTCTAGCCAGAGCTCTAGTTTCAGATTTCGGCGTTAATTCTCTGACTACATTCTTGCTGCATGCCTTGTTCCCAGCATTTCTCGAAAATCTTCCTCTCGAAATAGTACCACTTGGCTTTGCACTTTGAAATTTTTCTTTCTCGATCCTCTCTGGACAATCTCTAATAAAATGATCCGGAGACCCACACTGGTAACATTCATTAGTTCTACAAGGACCAAAGTGAATTCTACCACATCGTTGATACTCAGGTCTAGCAATTCTCGAATTTCCTATACTAGCCACCGAAGTAGTCCGAGATCTGGAACCCACATTTTTCTTATTATGATGAATGTCCCATTGATGCCTAAGAACAAGAATACATATCCTTGGACTTTCTAGACTGCGGTGGGAGTGTACTACTCATCGGTCTTTTCTTCCAATTTCTTGTCTCAGCCTCTGTCTTTTTCTTCTCTTTAATTAGTTCTTCAGCCTTGCAAGCCCGATCAACAAGTACCACAAATTCTTTCAACTTAAGAATACCCAGAAATACCTTAATATCTTCATTAAGTCCATTTTCAAATCGTCTGCACATTTTAGCTTCTGAAGGAATATATTCTCGAGCATACTTGCTCAACCGAATGAATTCTCTTTCATACTCGGTAACTGTCATGTTGCCTTGCTTCAATTCGAGAAACTCTTTACACTTCTGGTCTACAAATCTTTCACTGATATATTTCTTCCGAAATTCTTTTTGAAAGAATTCCCAAGTCAGCTTCTCTTTCGGCACCACTAAAATTAATGTTTTCCACCAATGATAAGCCGAATCCCTCAGCAATGATATAGCACACTTCAAGCACTCTTCAGGTGTACAAGATAACTCATCAAATACCCGATTAGAATTTTCGAGCCAAAATTCTACTTTTTCAGCATCATCATCAACATTTGCACTGAATTCTTCAGCTTCCTGCTTGCGGATTCGGTCAACTGGAGATCTAGGGAATTTCATCAGATCCATACCTGAAGGGATCTGGGGTATAGGTTGAGGAATCGGGGGTGGTGGGGGAGGTTGTTGAGCAGTAGGGTTCGTACAAACGAACTTTGTATACCAAGCATTCATCATTTGGAGAAAGGTTTCCCGAGCCCTATCTCCTCTTCCTTAACCAACAGTAGGAGGTCAAATTTCAGTTGGCACCGCCCCTTCAGTAGGAGTTGGCGCATTGCTCTCTATATCATCAGCCACAGTTGGATCGGGATCCATTTACTATAAAAAAATCATTTAAAAAGGTCAGGAGTCGTCACACTATCACAATATATAAATATGATACGTATAGCAAAATCCGTACTTACACCATATTAGTCTGAGAACTGACTAAACCTGCTCTGATACCACCAAATGTAACGCCCCCTTACCCGAGGCCATCGCTGGAGTCAAGTATGACACATTACTAAACTTATTTTAGCATTTAAACAAGTTCAAACAATTTATTTTAGAATTTCTAGACAAGTTGGCTAACTGCGTCAAAGTCGCTAAAAAAATCATATCTTGAGTTACAAAACTCAAAATCCAAGTCCATAAATTTTTCCTAAAACTAGACTCCTATATCTACTTACTAATTTTTTTCTAGAATTTTTGACTGGGCCAATTAGTACAATTTATTAGTTAAAGTCTCCCCCATTTCAGGGTTCGGCTACTCTGACCCCTGTGTATTACGAATCAGATATCTTTCTGTACAGAGTTTCAATGACTATGTCATTTGTTTCTCATAAACTTAGACTCAATAAGAATTTCATACATGTAAGATACAACTCCTAATTGTTTTTTTACAATTTATGGTGAATTTTTAAAGTAAGAACAGGGGATTTAGAAATTGCTCTGACCCTATTTCACCAAAACATAAATATCTCATAAAATAAAACTCTTTTACTTATTTTGTTCCTTTCACATGAAAATAGATTCATTAAGATTAAATTCCATATTTTATTCATTATTAAATTCTATCTCTACTATTTTTAGTGATTTTTCAAACTCACATCACTGCTGCAGACTGATTTTGTTTTGTGGCCAATTTTACCTTTCCAAGGATTTTCATCGTTTAATTAAGACATAAAGCATACATGTTATCATATATAAACTTGATTAGCCATTCCAATAGCTAATCATTCTCAAACATTTCCAATCCATCCGTGGCCATATCTTAAGATTATACACACAAAATGATTGGAATGCTATACATGCCATATTTCCAAAAATTACAAGTCATTATACCGCAATTGTCCAGTGATAGTGTGAGTGTGCCTCCGACCGTCCCGATCTCCAAATTGACTTGTCAAAACTACAAATACTGAAAACAAGGGAGTAAGCATAGATGCTTAGTAAGTCCATATGCAAATAATAAATAACTTAACAAAGCAACTATACCAACCAACATTAGCATAATATCACCAAAACATATATCACATTTCTATTCATCATTCATCATCTTACCATATTATTGTTGTCGTATCAAGTCTCAACCCGAGGGTTAAGTACATACCTGTCCAAAGTGCCCATTCCACAATACTTACCAATACGTCACTTGTATTGTGAGTATTCTTCCATAGTACTAGAATTTTACCCGTTGAACACATCGGAATATAACTCGGATACATGGAAAGTTTGCACATAAGTGCCACATATGTAGCCAAGCTACCATGTGACCCGCCCATAAGCGAACTCGGACTCAACTCAACGAGCTAGGGCGTTCGCATCAGTAAGTGAACTCGAACTCAACTCAACGAGTTCGGATGCCTAGTTACATCTCACGAACTCAGACTCAACTCAACGAATTCGGACATTTGCATCCATCAGTGAACTCGGACTCAACTCAACGAGTTTTGATGCCCAAGTATCCTAATCTATTCCTAAGGTTCAACGGGATTTTCCTCGTTCGTACTCCTTTACCATTCTCCTTTGAATACCAGTGACGATACTTCTGTAGTCTTTCACATTTTTCACATAATTCATAAAATTTTTGTATGTTGTCCAACAAATACCACAAAGCATAGAATCGCATAATAACAATCATAATATCGTATAAATAGAATTAAATAATTTAAAATAACGATTATATTACAATATTTACATATGAACTTACCTCGGTACAATATGTTAGAAATCAAGCCTATTCCTTGGAAACTTTATTTTTCCCTCGATCACGACTTGAATTTCATTTCTCTTGATTTCTAATATCAATTTTAGCTTATTTAATACTCACATTTATTAAAACAGTCCTTGACTCAAACTTTGGAAAAATTATATTTTTGCCCTAAACTTTTGCATATTTACACTTTTGCCCCAAAGCTCGGAAATTAAACTTCATCCTATTTTCTTATGTTTTATGACATGCTGATCATTTTTCCCTTCTATAGCAACATCAAATTCACACTCTATCATGTATTTATGAACATTAGGTATTTTTACCGATTTTATCATTTTACTCATTTTCACGTAAAATCGCTTAGCAAAAGTTGTTTAACACAATCTAAAACTTCATATTCTACCATAAAACATCAAAATAAACACATTTCACCTATGAGTATTTTTCCAAATATGAGCCCTAGGTTAAATTATTGGTAGAAATAGGTAAACCGAGCTACGAGGATTTAAAAAATGTAGAGAACATTAAAAACGGGCATAGAAATCACTTACAATCGAGGCTTAAAAATGTTGAAACCCTTGCTATGGTGGAGAGCAAAATTTGGCAGCAACTTATGGAGAAGATGATCATTATTGTGTTATTTTTCCCATTTTATTTCATTTAATATCCAAATGACCAAAATGCCTTTCCTTACTAAACTTTCAAAAATTCCATCCATATCCAATTTTTGTCCAAAACTTAAAAATTGATCAAATTGCTCTTTAAGACCTCCTAATTAATATTCCAAAGAAATTTCATACTAAAAAATTCTAGAATGCAAGTTTTGCAACTTATTCAATTTAGTCCCTAATTTCAAATTAAGCACTTTATGCATAGAATTTCTTCACGAAATTTTCACACAATCATGGAATCATATCATAGACCTCAAAATAATCATAAAATAATTATTTATATCTCGAATTTGTGGTCCCGAAACCACTATTCTGATTTGGCCCTAATTGAGGATATCACATGATCAAAACTTTTCTGGCACTTTTCTGACCACTCAAATTTAACATCTTTTTCCAAAAGCTAGGTCATCGAGGTTGCAATCATCGAGAACCCTTTCACAAATCGTCTATAGTAACTAGCAAGTCTTAGAAAACTTCGAACTTTAGAAACGTTTCTCGGAGGTTTCCGATCAAGTATAGCTGGAATTTTGCTCGGATCAACCCAAATACCTGATGCTAAAACAACATGTCCCAGAAAGCTAACTTCGTGTAACCAGAACTCACATTTACTAAACTTTGCATACAATTGTTTTTCTCGCAAAGTCTATAACACAAGTCTCAAATGATCGGCATGTTCAGTTTCATCATGAGAGTAGATCAATATATCATCAATGAACACAACCAGAAATCGATCTAAATACTGCCTGAAGATTCGATTCATGAAATCCATAAAAACAGCAGGTGCATTAGTAAGTCCAAATGGCATAACTAGAAACTCATAATGTCTGTACCTCATTCAAAAATCAATTTTTGGCACATCGGAGTCTCTAACTCGCAACTGATAATAACCCCATCTCAAATCTATCTTCGAAAACACTGAAGCCCCTTTCAACTGATCGAACAGGTCGTCAATCCGTGGCAATGGGTATTTGTTCTTTATAGTCACCTTATTTAGCTGACGGTAATCAATACACATTCTCATAGTTCCGTTTTTCTTTTTCACAAATAGAACTGGCACACCCCAGGGAGAGAAACTCGGTCGTGCAAAACCTCTATCTGTTAACTCTTGCAACTGTGCTTTCAACTCTTTTAATTTGGTAGTTGCCATCCGATACGGAGCTATTGAAATCGGATTCGTCCCCGGTACTAACTTAATACTAAACTCTACCTCTCGGATAGGTGGCAAACCCGACAATTTTTCAGGAAACACGTCCGGATACTCGCACACAACTGGTACAGATTCAATCTTCTTTTCAGTCACTTTATTATCAAGCACATAAGCAAAGTAAGCTTCATAACCTTTTCTCACATACTTCCGAGCTAACATCGAAGATATTACTGCTGGTAAACCATTCAAATCATTAGATTCAATCTGAATATCTCGTTGTTCTGACATATCAAATCAATGGTCTTTCTTTTGAAATTAACAACGGCATCGTGCAAAGTCAACCAATCCATACCCAAAATTATATCAAACTCGTCGAAAGGTAACAACATCAAATCGGCCAGAAAGCATGAATCTCGAATCATCAACGGGAAATTTTTACATACTTTATCAACTAGAACACACTGGCCCAGGGGGTTTGATACTCGAATCACAAACTCAGAAGACTCAACATGCAAAGTCTTACTAGATACTAATGTCTCACACACATATGAATGAGTCGAACTAGGATTGTAACACCCTTATCCTATATCCGTCGCCAGATTAGGGTTATGAGGCATTACCGATTAACATAAATCTCAGATCAACTTCTATCGTAATTTAACTAATAAAAATTTTAAATCAATTATCATGCTTCAATTTAATATTACATAAGAAATAAGAATTAAACTAATCAAATAATGCCAATAACGAAACATGAAACATTTTTTTTTTTTAACTTTTATAACCTTGAACATTATATGTGTAAAATGTTCTATAGTTATATAAGCATCATCCGCACACCATGAATGAGCAACCACAAATTAGTTCCTTACAAATAATTAAACTACTTAAGTAATCCATAAATATTATAGTAATATATATCGTGAGAGATCGGTACAAAATTTTTTTGGCCTTCCATCAAATTAACTAACAAAGTTTACCTTTGCCAAAACACAAGTAAAAATAAACCTAACACATGAATATATATATATATATTTACTTGAAAGCATATATATATATATATATATGCATATTACAATGTCACATTATAAATCAAAACATTATCCTGGCAACTATCAAGTCACAAGCAAGTCGTTTTATTATGAGCATATATATTTATACAAACATGTGCCGAATCTCAATTTAACTAGACCATTTCATCCAAACATATCCTATAACAGAATATACCAAAATATCATTGCAAAAGTCTTCTAGCCTAATTATGTAATAGTTTTGCCTCACCAGTATAAATCTTTAACCACATCCATCACTTACCCTTTTAATAACCACACATATCAAGCTAATATACAAATATCGTCACTTTAGCTAAAATATTTAATAATTCTTTCATAACCTAACTACTATAACAAAAACAAATCACACTTATTATCTATCATAGTCAAAATATATTATTTAAAACCACATACCCACCCAATATTTTCATCACCGAACTACTCAAGCCAAACACATCAAAAAATTATAATTAATAAAACATATAAGACTAAATCTAAGCGGTATAAGCAAGCCACTCTCCAGCACGTAGTACTTATCACAAACTTGATATATATACATAACACATAGCCACAAACTAAGATAAACATAACCCATGCCTAACATGACCGAATTTATGTAATAAATTTTAGCCATCTTCGCATGACTTTTATATATACATTCATTTCCAAAGTATTTCACATCAAAACCAGCCTGTACATGCCATAATTCAAGTTCAGTTTAAAGGTACCAAAGCTGTGGATAGTGTGACGAGCTTGGCTGACAATCCTCGAGCTTGTAGTTTGACTCCAAAATCTATAAACTAGAGTAAACACAACACACAGAATAAGCTATCACAGCTTAGTAAGTTTTAAGCAAACAAACAATCAAATAAAATTAATTAATATAACTAAACAGAACGAAATTATTTTATCATACCACATGTAGATCCAATCGTTTATAAATACATATATTCATACTAAGTATGTATTTAAACATATAATAAATATTTCTCTTTTATTTATTATTATTATTTTTTATATTATCACCTTGACCGAATATTTATATCACCAAAATTCATATAAATTGCTTTTAATCTTTATAGCCAAATATAAAATACATACTTAGTTCACACGCACAAACACATAACTCATGTGATTTATTATGCATCCACTTGCATGTATTAACCATATAAGCGAATATGTACCTCATCACTTAATCACATACACATAAGAACTATTACAACATGCTTACTAGTCAATCACAAAATAAATACACATATCATACATATATTTTTTTTTCTAAATTTATACTTACAAGATTTGTAACAAATAACCAAGGTGTTTACTTACCTTTGTTAAAATAAATGACAAATAAATTCTTGCCTGATCTATAGTTTGTTTTACACATTCGTTCTCATTATACTTCTGCCCGATGAACCATTTGAAATTGGATAGGACACTCAGATAATTACACAAGTCGTACACTACCAACGTCCCAGATGTGGTCTAACATGTAGTCACATACCGATGCCACTGTCTCAGACAGGGTCTTACTCGTAAACACATATCGTAACCACATATCGATGCCATGGTCTTACTCGCACACATATATCGAAATCCTATGTCAAGACATATGTATCCTAACTATTCCTAAGGTTCATACGGGGCTTTTGGACTTCGTATCTCGGTCGAATTGAACTCGAAAGTGTGGTAGCCACATTTATACATATTCGGCCATAGTACAATTAAATTCTAATATTCCATAACAGCATATAATTATAACATTAATTTACTAATAAATACGCCTATTTGCTGATAAACTTACCTCGGACGGTATAAAACGGAATTGGGCGGCTAGTCGACAACTTTCGTTTTTCCCTGATCCAAATCCAATTTCTTTAGTTCTTGATCTGAAAATATTCAAATTAAGTTCATTCAAACATATTTTCATTCAATTTAGTCCAAAAACACATAAATAGGAAAATTACCATTTTACCCTTAACATTTATAGTTTTTACAATTTAGTCCCTATTGCACAAAACACAAAATACACAAAATTTCCAATTACCTATGTTTAGCCGAATCTTACCCATTACCATACAAGTCCATATATTTTATTAATTTCACATTTTAGTCCCTCAAATTATTAATTTTGCAATTAAGTCCTAATTACTCAAAATTATCAAAAATTCTAATACAAAATATGTTAAGCTAAAACATATCTTTCATTTTTCATCATCAAACCACAAAAATCACAAGCTATCAACAATGGCACAACTCAAAATATTCATCAAAATAAAAAATTTAAGCATGGGTTTTGTAGTACTCGAAGCAACGATCTCAAAAACGTAAAAATTATCAAAAACCGAGCTGAACACTTACCTTAATTTAGCTTGAACAAGGCCAAACCCTACTTTGTTTTCTTTCTTTCTCTTTGTTTTAGTTTCGGTGCAAGGATGTAGAAAATAACATGGATATGGCTTTTTATTTTATAATATAATAACATACATTAACTTATTATTATTTTACTTCTTTTTTTTAACCTTAGTTAATATATTATAAAATTATCCACTACCGTCCAACATTATATATATAATGGGCTAATTTCACCATAAATACCCCCACTTAGAAAGCCATTAACAAATAAGCCCTTTAAAAAATAAACTACCCACTTTTCAATTTACGCGATTAAGTCCTTTTATTTAATCAGACACCTAAACGACAAAATTAAATCACGAAAATTTCACAGATATAAATTCACACAAAATAAACATAGAAAATAATTTTTAAATATTTTTCTGACTCAGATTCGTGGTCCCAAAACCACCGTTTCGATTAGGGTCTAAATCGGGCTATTACAACTCTCCCCTCTTAGGGATTTTCGTCCCCGAAAATCTTACCAGTGAATAGGTTTGGGTAACATTCTTTCATTGTATCTTCTGGCTCCCATGTTGCTTCCTCAACTCCATGCTTATGCCATAATACTTTAACTAACGAGATCTTTTTATTCCGTAACTCTTTAGTCTCACAAGTCAAAATACGAATCGGTTCTTCTTCGTAGGTCATATCAGGCTGAAATTCAATCTCAGACGGACTGATTACATGAAAAGGATCAGATCGATACCTCCAAAGCATCGGAACGTGGAATACATTATGGATCTTTTCTAACTCAGGTGGCAACGATAATTTGTAAGCAAGTGGTCCAATACACTCTATTACCTCATACGGCCCAATAAATCTCAGACTCAATTTGCCTTTACTACTGAATCTGAGTATTTTCTTCCACAGTGAGATTTTCAAGAAAACTTTATCTCCAATTTGGAACTCTATATCCTTATGTTTCAAGTCCGCGTAAGATTTCTAACGATCTGGCACTGCTTTTAAACTTTCACGGATCACTTTCACTTTCTGTTTAGTTTCTCTAATCAAGTCAACCCCGTATATCTTATTTTCACTGAGCTCAGTCCAGTACAATGGCGTACGACATTTTCGACCATACAAAGCTTCATAAGGTGCCATTTTGATACTCGATTGATAGCCATTATTGTATGCAAATTCAATCAGAGGCAAGTATCGTCCCCATGTACTTTCGAACTCGAGAATGCAACATCTCAACATATCCTCAAGTATCACGGCCATCTGTTTGCGGATGGAAAGTAGTACTGAAATGTAATTTTGTACCTAGTGCATCTTGCAATTTCTTCCAAAACTATGATGTAAATCTCAGATCTCTATCCGAAACAATAGATATAGGCACACCATGTAGTCTCACAATCTGAGAAACATACAATTCAGCCAGCTTATCAAGTGAGTAGTCTGTACGTATCGAGACAAAATGAGCTGATTTGGTCAATCTATCAACAGCAGCCCAGATTGTATCTTTCTTGCTCGGTGTCAATGGTAAACCAGATACAAAATCCATCGTAACTCTATCCTATTTCCACTCAAGTATCATGATCAACTGAAGTAACCCTGAAGGTACCTGATGCTTGGCTTTTACTTTTTGATAGACTAAACATCTTGCAACAAAGTCAGAGATGTCTCATTTCATGGCAGGCCACCAATAGAGCTGTTTTAGATCATTATACATCTTTGTACTACCTAGGTGAACAGATAACCGACTGCTGTGAGCTTCATTCAAAATCACCTGAATCAATTCTGAATTCCTAAGGATGCATATTTGGTCTCTAAACCTCAAACAGTCATCAGTATCAACTCTAAACTCTGAATCAGCATCCGTCACACACTGAGCTCGTTTCGCAACCAATTCATTATCAACTTTCTGGGCATTACATATTTGTTGAACAAACAACGGTCTAGCTTTCAATTCAGCCACTATCGAACCATCATCAGACATAGCCAAATGCGTATTCTTGCACGCAAAGCAAACAGTAATTTTCGGCTTAAAGCATCAGCAACAATGTTAGCCTTTCCCAGGTGATAGTCAATCACAAGCTCGTAGTCTTTTAGCAGTACTAACCATCGGCGTTGTCTCAAATTTAGATCTTTCTGAGTCATCAAGTATTTTAGGCTTTTATGATCAGAATAAACATGACATTTCTCACCAAACAGATAGTGACGCAAAATTTTCAATGCAAACACAATGGCTGCCAGTTCCAGGTCGTGTGTCGGATAATTATTTTCATGTGGCTTCAACTGTCTCGAGGCATAAGCTATCACTCTCCCTTCCTGCATCAGAACACAAGCCAAACCATTTAATGTTGCATCACTATAAATAACAAATTCTTTACCCGATTCTAACTGAACTAGCACTAGAGCTTCTATCAAAAGGGCTTTCAACTGATCGAAGCTTTTCTAGCACTTCTCTGACCACTCGAACTTAACATCTTTTTGCAATAGCTTTGTCATCGGGGTTACAATCATAGAGAAACCTTTCACGAACCGTCTATAATAACCAGCAAGTCCCAGAAAGCTTCAGACTTCAGAAACATTCTTCGGAGGTTTCCAATCCAGTATAGCTGAAATTTTGCTCGGATCAACCCGAATACCCGATGTTGATACTACATGACCCAAAAAACTGACTTCACTTAACCAGAACTCGCATTTACTAAATTTTGTATACAACTGCTTATCTCGCAAGGTCTGCAACACAAGTCTCAAATGTTCGGCATGTTCAACTTTATCACGAGAGCAGATCAAAATGTCATCTATAAACACAACCACAAACTGGTCTAGATACGGTCTAAAGATCTGATTCATCAAATCCATGAAAGTAGTAGGTGCATTAGTGAGTTCGAAAGGCATAACCAAAAATTCATAGTGTCCGTACCTCGTTCTAAAAGCAGTCTTTGGCACATCTGAATCTTTAACTCATAACTGATAGTAGCCTGATCTCAAATCTATCTTCGAAAATACTGTGGCCCTTTTCAGTTGGTCAAACAAATCATCAATCCGTGGCAACGGATACTTATTCTTTATAGTCACCTTATTAAGCTGTCTATAATCGATGCACATTCTCATAGTTCCATCTTTCTTTTTCACAAACAACACAGGTGCACCCCACAGAGAGAAAATCAGTCGTGCGAAACCTCTATCTGTCGATTCTTGTAATTGAGCTTTCAATTCTTTTAATTTTGTAGGTGCCATTCTGTACGGAGCTATGGATATCGGAGTCGTCCCAGGCATTAACTCAATACCAAACTCTACTTCCCGAATGGGCAGCAAACCCGTAATTCTTCTGGAAGCACATCCGGATACTCACATACAACAGGTACTAATTCAATGTTTCTTTCAGCCGCTTTACTGTCGAGCACATAGGCAAAATAAGCTTCACACCCTTTTCTCACATATTTCTGAGCTAACATTGAAGAAATCACTACTGGTAAACCATACAAATTACTAGATTCAATCTGGATAATTTCATCATTCTGGCTCCGTAGATCAATGGTCTTTCTTTTGCAGTTTACAACAGCATCATGTAAAGTCAGCCAATCCATACCCAGAACTATATCGAACTCATCAAATGGCAACAATATCAAATCAGTCGAAAAGCACAGATCTCGAACCATTAAGGGACAATTCTTACACACTTTATCAACCATAACAAACCAGCCTAAGGGGTTTGACACTCTAATCACAAACTTAGTAGACTTAACAGGCAGAGTCTTGCTGAATACTAATGTCTCACAAACATATGAATGAGTAGAACTAGGATCAATCAATGTAATTACATTAGTATCATAAAGAGTAAATGTACTAGTAATAACATCTAGGGATGAAGCCTCCTCTCATGCACGTATAGCATAAGCTCTGGTAGGTGCACGAGCCTCAGATCTGATTGCCGTATCTTTAGTCACTCTCTGACTACCACTCATATTACCAGCATTTCTGGGTGGTCTACCTCGAGCTGCAGTGTTACCCGATCCTGTATTCTGCACTGGATTTTCCTCGGCTAACATTGGGCAATCTCGAATATAATGATCTGTCGATCTGCATTTAAAACAGGCCCGATCATGCAACCTGCAACTACCAGGATGTCGTTTACCACAGTGCTTACACTTGGATTGATTTGATCTGACATTACCCACACTCGCTACTGAGGTAGCTCTCGAGCTCACTGGTGGTCTATTCTGATCCAGTCAAGAGTAACCTGAAGTGGCTTTAGAACGGCTAAAATCATCTCGGAACTTCTTTGATGCCGACTGGAATGACTTATTGGATGTTCTTTTGCGTGCATCTCTAGCTTCAAAGTCAACTTTCCTTTTCTCTTTCCCGAGCTCTTCAGCTTCGCAAGCTCGCTCAACTAGTACCACAAACTCTTTTATCTCAAGTATGCCAACTAGTAGTTTGATATCTTCATTTAGCCCATCTTCAAATCTTTTGCACATTATGGCTTCAGTAGAAACACAATCTCGGGCATACCGACTGAGTCTCACGAACTTCCGTTCGTATTCCGTCACTGTCATCCTACCTTGTTTCAGCTCCAAAAGTTCTTTACGCTTCTGGTTAATAAATCTCTAATTGATATATTTCTTACGGAACTCAGTCTGAAAGAATTCCCAAGTCACCTGCTCTCTCGGAACTACTGATACTAGGGTATACCACCAGTGGTATGTTGTGGCTCGAAGTAGGGATATAGCATATTTTAAACATTCATCTGGAGTGCAAGACAACTCATCAAACACACGGATGGTATTATCAAGCCAGAACTCAGCCCGCTCAGCTTCATCATCATCAGTGGCTTTAAACTCTTCAGCTCCATGTTTTCTGATTTTATCAACAGGTGGTCTAGTCATTTGCAATGGAGCACTTACTTGAGATACAACAGGCATGGAAGATGGATTAGTCGGGGGTGGAGGTTGTTGTGCAGCCAGGTTAGTCCGGATATATTGAGTGAACCAATCACTCATCATTTGATGAAGGCTTGTTTAGCCTCACTTTCCGGATTACTCGAAGTCGGTCGAGAATCAACTTGCGCTGCCCCTTGTGTGGGAGCAGGCGCTACACTCTCGACATCATCAGCTACAGCTCTGTCGGGATCCATTTACTATATGAAAACGCATTTCAAATATTAGAAGTCATCACACTATCACAGTATATAATTATGGCATGTATAGCTAATCTCACACACGCTACGTAGTCCTAGAACCGACTAAAATGTAGCTCTGATACCAATAAAATGTAACACCCTTATCCTATACCTGTCGCCGGATTAGGGTTATGAGGCATTACCGATTAACATAAATCTCAGATCAACTTCTATCGTAATTTAACTAATAAAAAATTTAAATCAACTATCATTCTTCAATTTAATATTACATAAGAAATAAGAATTAAACTAATCAAATAATGCCAATGAGGAAACATGCAACATTTTTTTTTAAACTTTTATAACCTTGAGCATTATATGCGTAAAATGTTCTATAGTTATATAAGCATCATTCGTACACCATGAATGAGCAACCACAAATTAGTTCCTTACAAATAATTAAACTACTCAAGTAATTCATAAATATTATAGTAATATATATATATCGTGAGAGATCGGTATAAAATTTTTTTGGCCTTCCATCAAATTAACTAACAATGTTTACCTTTGCCAAAACACAAGTAAAAATAAACCTAACACATGAATATATATATATATAAATATTTTTACTTGAAAGCGTATATATATGCACATTACAATGTCACATTATAAATCAAAACATTATCCTGGCAACTATCAAGTCACAAGCAAGTCGTTTTATTATGAGAATATATATTTATACAAACATGTGCCGAATATCAATTTAACTAGACCATTTCATCCAAACATATCCTATAACCGAATATACCAAAATATCATTGCAAAAGTCTTCTAGCCTAATTATGTAACAGTTTTACCTCACCAGTATAAATCTTTAACCACATCCATCACTTACCCTTTTAATAACCGCACATATCAAGCTAATATACAAATATCATCACTTTAACTAACATATTTAATAATTCTTTCATAACCTAACTATTATAACAAAAACAAATCACACTTATTATCTATCATAGCCGAAATATATTATTTAAAACCACATACCCACCCAAAATTTTTATCACTGAACTACTCAAGCCAAACACATCAAAAAATTATAATTAATAAAACATATAAGATTAAATCTAAGCGGTATAAGCAAGCCACTCTCCAGCACATAGTACTTATCACAAACTTTATATATATACATAACACATAGCCACAAACTAAGATAAACATAACCCATGCCTAACATGACCGAATTTATGTAATAAATTTTAGCCATCTTCGCATGACTTTTATATATACATTCATTTCCAAAATATTTAACCTCAAAACCAGCCTATACATGCCATAATTCAAGTTCAATTTAAAGGTACTAAAGCTGTGAATAGTGTGACGAGCTTGGCTGACAAACCTCGAGCTTTTAGTTTGACTCCAAAATCTATAAAATAGAGTAAACACAACACACAAAATAAGCTATCACAGCTTGGTAAGTTTTAGGCAAACAAACAATCAAATAAAATTAATTAATATAACTAAACAGAACCAAATTATTTTATCATACCACATGTAGATCTAATCGTTTATAAATGCATATATTCATACTAAGTATGTATTTAAACATAAAATAAATATTTCTCTTTTTTTATTATTTTTTTTATATTACCGCCTTGACTGAATATTTATATCACCAAAATTCATATAAATTGCTTTTAATCTTCATAGCCAAATATATAATACATACTTAGTTCACACGCACAAACACAGAACTCATGTGATTTATTATGCTTCCACTTGCATGTATTAACCATATAAGCGAATATGTACCTAATCACTTAATGACATACACATAAGAACTATTACAACATGCTTACTAGTCAATCACAAAATAAATACACATATCATACTTTTTTTTTCTGAATTTATACTTACAAGATTTGTAACAAATAACCAAGGTGTTTACTTACCTTTGTTCAAATAAATGACAAATAAATTCTTACCTGATCTATAGTTTGTTTTACACATTCATTCTCATTATACCTCTACCCGATGAACCATTCGGAATTGGATAGGACACTCAGATAATTACACAAGTCGTACACTGCCAACGTCCCAGACGTGGTCTTACATGTAGTCACATACCGATGCCACTGTCCCAGACAGGGTCTTACTCGTAAACACATATCGTAACCACATATCGATGCCATGGTCTTACTCGCACACATATATCGGAATCTTATGTCAAGACATATGTATCCTAACTATTCCTAAGGTTCATACGGGGCTTTTGGACTTCGTATCTCGGTCAAATTGAACTCGAAAGTGTGGTAGCCACATTTATACATATTCGACCATAGTACAATTAAATTCTAATATTCCATAACAGCATATAATTATACTAATAAACACGTCTATTTGTTTATAAACTTACCTCGGACAGTACAAAACGGAATAGGGCGGCTAGTCGACAACTTTCGTTTTTCCCCGATCCAAATCCGATTTCTTTAGTTCTTGATCTAAAAATATTCAAATTAAGCTCACTAAAACATATTTTCATTCAATTTAGTCCAAAAACACATAAATAGGAAAATTACCATTTTACCCCTAACATTTATAATTTTTACAATTTAGTCCCTATTGCACAAAACACAAAATACACAAAATTTCCAATTACCCATGTTTAGCGAAATCTTACCCATTACCATACGAGTCCATATATTTCATTAATTTCACATTTTAGTCCCTCAAATTATTAATTTTGCAATTAAGTCCTAATTACTCAAAATTATCAAAAATTCCAATACAAAATATGTTAAGCTAAAACATATCTTTCATTTTTCATCATCAAACCACAAAAATCACAAGCTATAAACAATGGCACAACTTAAAATATTCATCAAAATAAAAAATTTAAGCATGGGTTTTGTAGTACTCGAAGTAACAATCTCAAAAACGTAAAAATTATCAAAAACCGAGCTGAACACTTACCTTAATTTAGCTTGAACAAGGCCGAACCCTACTTTGTTTTCTTTCTTTTTCTTTGTTTTAGTTTTGGTGCAAGGATGTAGAAAATAACATGGATATGGCTTTTTATTTTATAATATAATAACATACATTAACTTATTATTATTTTACTTTTTTTAACCTTAGTTAATATATTATAAAATTATCCACTACCGTCCAACATTATATATATAATGGGCTAATTTCACCATAAATACCCCCACTTAGAAAGCCATTAACAAATAAGCCCTTTACAAAATAAACTACCCACTTTTCAATTTTCGCGATTAAGTCCTTTTATTTAATCTGACACCTAAGCGACAAAATTAAATCATGAAAATTCCACAAATGTAAATTCACACAGAATAAAAATAGAAAATAAATTTTAAATATTTTTCTGATTCGAATTCGTGGTCTCGAAACCACCGTTCCTATTAGGGTCTAAATCGGGCTGTTACAAGGATTAGTCAATGCAATAACATTAATATCATAAAGAGTGAAAGTACCGAAAATAACATTTAAAGAATAAGCCTCCTCGCGGGCTCGTATAGCATATGCTCTAGCAGGTGCACAAGCCTCAAATCGAACTGTTCAATCTTTCGTCCCTCTCTGACTGACACTCACATTACCCGAATGCCTGGGTGGTCTGCCTCGTACTGACATGTTACTCGGCCTCCCGTTCTGAACAGTGTTTTGCTCGGCCAACATCGGGTAACCTCAGATAAAATGATCCATCGATCCATATTTAAAACAAGACCGATCATGCAATCTACAATTTCAAGAATGCCATTTACCACAATGCTTACACTCTAGTCTGTTCTGCTGATCATTGCCAACACTAGCAATCGAAGTGGCTCGTGAACTCACAGGAGGTCGGTCTCGATCTCGTCTAAAAAAGTTCGAAGTAGCTTTAAATCGACTAGAATCATCTCTAAACTTCTTTGATGCTGAGTGAAAAGTCTTACTCGATGATCTTTTACGAGAATCTCTGGCTTCAAAATCAGCTTTTCTTTTCTCTTTCCCGAGCTCTTCAGCTTTGCAAGCTCGCTCAACAAGTACCACGAACTCTTTGATTTCAAGTATACCAACCAGCAATTCAATGCCTTCGTTCAAACCATCTTCAAATCTTTTACACATGATAGCTTTGGTTGAAACACATTCACGAGCATATCGACTGAGTCTTACAAATTTTCGCTCGTACTCGATTATGGTCATACGGCCCTGTTTCAATTCCAAAAATTCTTTGCATTTCTGGTCGATAAATCTCTGGCTGTTGTATTTCTTACGAAACTCAGTCTGAAAAATTTCCCAGGTCACTTTCTCTTTCAAGACCACCGATACTAGTGTATTCCACCAGTAATATACGGTGTCTCGTAATAAAGATATGGCACACTTTAAATATTCATCTGAGGTACAAGATAGTTCATCGAACATACGGATAGTATTATCAAGCCACAACTCAGCCCACTCAGCATCATCATCATCTGTAGCTTTGAACTCTTCGGCCCTATGTTTTTTTATTTTATCTACAAGAGGCTTGTTAAATCTCATTGGATCAATCATCAGAGGTACCACAGGTATCAGAGATGGATTATTCAGAGGTAGAGTTTGTTGTGCAGCCGGATTGGTCTGGATATACTGAGTAAACCAATCGTTCATCATTTGGTAGAAGGCTTGTTTAGCCTTCCCCTCATGGTTACTCGAGATAGGCTGAGATTCAACTAGCGCTATCCCTTGCGCAGGAGTAGGCGCTACACTCTCGACATCATCAGCTACAGCTCTGTCAGGATCCATTTACTATATGAAAGCACATTTTCAAATGTTAGAAGTCATCACACTATCACAATAATATTTATGGCATGTATAGCTAGACTCACACACGCTACGTTAGTCCTAGAATCGACTAAACTATAGCTCTGATACCAATCAAATGTAACACCCCTAACCCGTATCTGTCTCTAGATTAGGGTCACGAGGCATTACTGAACCTAAGTACATTTCTGAACATTCTCATTTCTAACACAAGTCATATTCATAAATATATATATACATATTTGTTACTTATTAAATATACAATTTAATAACAAAACATATCTAATACCTATTCAATATTAAACATCACCATTTATACCTATTTTACCAACCACATAAACATCATATACACAAATACACTTCCATTACTAACCAAATCATATTGACCAACATCATTCAATTACACATACATACACATGTACATATAAATATAATTAACATCTTACTCAACTGCTAAGCCAAATTACAAAACCTTTATAAGATATAACATGTCATAAAAAACCTTTACCATATTCGAACTTATATATATATCATCAAATGTCCATTCACATATAACACTAATATCAAACTTATCAATCAATTTTATCTGTATACTATATCTATATACAATCAAAACCGAATCATTTAACTATACATATGAAAATTTATATACACCATGACCAACTTATCAACCATAATCAACTTCACCAACCATTAACAAATCATTTCCAAAACATATAATACAAATCACATATACCATTTGTTCATAATATAAATAACATTATAACCACATACATTAACCATAAATACCACACATAAATTAAACCACAAATTCACTTCTTATCATTTATGCCATTTATATATATACCTTGACCAAACTTCATCACCTTTAGCACTTATATTTTTATCATCTAAATTAATCACATAACCAAATCACCAAGGTCATATTCAATTCACTCCATCATCATTCATGCATAGCACACTTAAAAATTATACCCGAAATAACATAAATTCATAAATCAACTTAGCCATTTTCGCATGGCTCTCATTAAACACAGACCAAAATACAATATTCCAAAACATAATCTAGCTTATACATGCCATAGGTTCAAAAGTTCGCTTATTAAAATACCGAAGACAGTCGATAGTATGATAGACTTGGCTAACAATCCCCGAGCTCATAACTCGAATCCAAAATCTATAAAACAAAAACACATATATACACAGAGTAAGCTTTTATAGCTTAGTAAGTCATAAGCAAATATCAATTCAATAATATACTCAACTTCTTAAAAATCTAAAATAAACTAATTTTACTATATCAATGTCATATTTTATTTCAACTAAATCAATCCATAACCACACATGTTTAACATAATTATCACCTTGGCCGAATACTTATAAGGTTAACATTTTACAATTTTTCATTCAACTTTCAAAGCCAAATATCATTATATATTCAAATATACTTCCACACATTTACACAAGTTCACAAAACAAAATTTAACTTCCTATACCAGCATCACTCATTTGGCCGAATATACAAGATCAAATATAACATCACATATGTACATACTTATGTGGCTGATTATACAAGTTCAAATATAACATCACATAAGTACATACCTATATGGCCGAATATACAAGATCCAATATAACATCACATATGTACATATCTATGTGGGCGAATATACAAGTTCAAATATAACATCACATAAGCACATACCTATATGGCCGATTATACAAGATCATTTAGCTCAATTTACTTGTTCAATTCCCACATCAATGTGAAATCTTATAGGCATATGCTTGAAAATAAATCACCGGTATAACACCTACTAGGCATAAGCCTGAATCACACACCGGCACAGGGCCTGCTAGACTTAAATTCTAATTTTTATTCACCGGCAATAAGCTTGCTAGGCTAAAGCCCGATTAAATTCACCAGCACAAGGCTTGCTAGGCTCATAGCCCAAATATCATTATTATATAACTATCTCATAAACAATTCATATATCGAAAATTTCAGATATTCCACATAAATGATATTGTCTTCCAAAAGTTATAACTCAATCTAGTTAAACTCAAGTACATTATCTCTATGCTTTATCACATTTGGCTAACCGTACCATAAATCCATGAATTCCAAATAAGCATATTAAACTATGTTACATTCAACATTAACGATATCTGATTGCTTAAAGACTTACCTCAGATATTGACGAACGAAGTAAATCGACTATTCAACTATTCGACTATTTTTGCCTTTCCCCGATCCAAGTCCAATTTTCTCTTTTCTTGATCTAAATTGACATAATTTAAACTTATTTAATCAAATTTATTCAAAAACACATAAATGGACAAATTGTACTTTTGCCCCATACATTTTAAACTTTTAACAATTTAATCCAAAATTCACAAAACACAAAACGAACATAATTTGTCTATGCAATGCTTGAGCCGAATACTCCCCATACCCAAAAAAGTCTTCACATTTCGTTTATTTTATATTTTATTCCTTCAATTTATTATTTTTTCAATTTAGTCCTAATTACTCAAAATCTTCAAAAACTCCAATACAAAACATATTAATCTAAAACATATTTTTGATATTTCATCATCAAACATCACAAAACACAAATATTCATCAATGGCATAACTCAAAATATGCATCAAAATCAGAAATTTAAGCATGGGTCAGATAGTACTCGAAGCAACGATCTCAAAAACATAAAAATTATCAAAAATCGAAGTAAAAACATACCTTGATTTAGCTTGAGAAGTAGCCGAATGTTCAAAGCTTTATAAACCTTTATTTTTTAATTTTCAGTCATAAGAAATAAAATGAAGAACATGGCTTTAATTATTATATGTTTTATTATTTACAAATTATTACATAATTTACATATTTAACCTTAAGTTAAAAATACAAAACCATTTTAAATGCATGGTCACAACCATCCATAACATTTAACTAAGGTCAAATTACAGTTTAAATACCTCCACTTAAAAAGATATATTCATTTTAGCCCTTTTACAATTAATCATCAAATTTTCATTTTACGCGATTAAGCCTTTTTATTTAATTAAGCATACAAACAATCAAATTTTCATACAAAACTTTCACACATGCAAATTCACATATAATAAACACGAAAAATAATATTTAAATATTTTTTTGACTGGATTCATGGTCCCAAAATCACCTTTTCAATTAGGGTCTAAATCGGGCTATTACATTAGCAATCGAAATGGCTTGTGAACTCACATGTGGTCTATCTCGATCACGTCTAGAAAAACCCACAATATTCTTTGATCAACTAAAATTATCGCTGAATTTCTTCGATACTGACTGAAATGTCTTACCCGATGATCTCTTACAGGAATCTCTAGCTTCAAAATCAGCTGTTCTTTTCTTTTCTTAACTTGAGAAATTACAGGAACTTGAGGAGGTAGAGGTTGCTGAGTAGCCAGATTCATCTGAAAAAACTCCATAAACCACTCATTCATTAATTGGAAGAAGGCTTGCTTAGTCTCTCCCTCTATATTACTTGAAATTGGCCTGGAATCAACCGGCACTGCCCCCAGAGCAAGAGCGGGCGTATTACTTTTTATATCATCCATTACGGCTCGATTAGGATCCATTTACTATAAGAAAACACATTTTTAATTGTCAAAAATCATCACACTATTGTAGTATATAATATGGCATGTATAGCTAGACTCACACGCGCTACGTTAGTCCTAGAATCGACTAAACCGTAGCTCTGATACCAATCAAATGTAACACCCTTAACCGGATTAAGGTTACAAGGCATTACCGAACAATTTATAGATTAAGGGAGTCATTCATTACTATTTATGTTTAAGGTAATATAAACTCAATTATATCAATCATGTGTAAATTTCATTTATAACATTCAAATAATCAAATTATAACATAAATATTTACGTGACAAATTCCAGGTACAAACATTAAGACATTCAAACACATATATCGAATACATGCCAAAATATCTATTTAACTTGGCAAATATCAAACATATCATTTTCCTAATTCTGCATTTGTGCATGTTAAAAATCTAACAAACTATTACATTAATTATTGTCCAAACACATATGCAACTTTAATATCATTACCATATGACCAAACATAATTTTAATGCAATATATATAATGCACATTATAGTATATCATTATGAACCATTAAATGAGCAAAACATATAAACTATATTACACCCCATTCGCATACTAAAAATCATACATAAATAGAACTTACATAACCAAGTACACATGATTATACCATCGATATATATACACTTATTTAATAATTAATAATATGGCTGAATATACATTATATTTATTACTATCCCTTTACCTAATTATATGACAAACATAGCAAACATATATACTTTATATTAAGCTTACTAGCTTGAATTAATTCATAATATAAATTATGCATTCCAAATAAACCAATATTAAGCCTCAACCAAATTACATATATATATACCTATCTATCAACCATGTTTACCACATTTAATCTAAATTATAATATTTGACTAATGCAAAATATATCAATATGACAAGCTACCCATAAGGAATGATCATAAGTCATACATATCATTACTTTAAACCATAAGCATTTACCAAATACACCATATATATATGATATGCATTTTACTAACTAATACATTACATATTGTAACTCAATAAACATCCATCATTTACTCCATAACTAAAACACATGACTAAACACCATCATATATATATACCTTGAGATAATATATATATATCATACCAACACATCATGTGTATAAATATATATGTGCAAGTACCAAATCATCAACCAAATATATTCATTACTAGTAAAAGTAAAACATAACCGAATCATTTTAACCAAAAGTAAGATGACAAACATAATTCATACTCATGTATATACTAAAGCCAATTCAACCAAACCACATCCAAATTCACTAACCATTATCAATACATATAACACATATAAAACTTGACTAAAATTTCATATACGCTGTAACGCCCCAAAATTTAGATATCTATAGTTGTGTATTATTGCATACAATTAAATGTCTGCTCAAGTGGTTAAGGGTCCTGAGAGGAGTTTGAGGAGTCTTGGGTTCAAGCTGTGGCTTGAACAAAAATTTTATTTTTCTTGGTTGAACCTTGGCTTTGGTCTGTAGGCTTCTTAAATAAATATGATTAAGGTATGTCATAAAAAGCTTATTGATCTAGTGGTTGAGAGCGTGTGGAGTGTTTAGGAGGTTTGGGGTTCGAGGCTTGGTAACACAAGGGGGAACTTTTTATTTTACTGTTAACACTAGGGAGATGTTGTTGTTTGATTGAAACTGTATGCTTGTGTAGTGGGGGTTGTGGAGGCCAAATTCAAAGTGTATAGTGGAGTGAATTTCGGCTGGTTGGGGATATGGGTAGGTGTGAGTGCTGGTTGAGTGATTTTAGGAGCGATAAAGGGAGAAAAATAGGGAGTTTGAAGGGAGTGGAAGAAGTTTTTCGAGTAGGGACTTTCATCCTTGGCATTTTTGGCTGAACTAGCAATTCTTGTAAGTTTTTTATTTTGTCTGCATTTTGGGATTTTCCTCTCTCTTTTTCTTTTTTTAAGGCTTTGGGAATTGGTGTTTCTTTTTTTTTTTGTTACGATAGTCGAAGTGTTGGTTCTAGGGTATCTTGTGATTTGGTATCTTTTGGTTTACTTTGCTTTCCAATCCCTTTTGGTTCACGGATTCTTCTCTCCCTCATTATCTTTTCTTGTCAATCGGTTTATTCCTTTTGGCCAAATGTTTTTTGCCTTCTTCCAAATTTCTTAAGACTACTTTCTTCTTTTGTTTAGTATACCTTGGCCGATTTCCTTTTCATCCCTCTTCTTAATATCTCTTTTCCTTTTACCTCTGTTTTTAAGTCCAAATACCTCATCTTATCATTCCATCTCTCTTCTTCGGTCCTAAGGTATGTGTTCTCGACTTCTCTTATCTCCTCCTTCTTACTGTTAGCTTTCTTCCCTTTGCATTGTAAGGGGTAGTCGAACTCTCTTAGGTGGGTGGAAGTGCAGTTCCTGGTCTTCCTTATTCTCGGCTAATAGCTCTTCCCTTCTAATATTGTTTTTCTTCTTTGTGTTACTATCAGGGGTGGCGGTGCCATCTTGTGCTTCAATTTAAAGGGGGTACCTTGGTGAGTTGATTGTTGCTGCCCTTCATTTGTAGTGCTACTTTTCGGTAAGTGGTTCACTTGGTTCAATGGTTTACGTTTTGGGATGTACTTAACAAAGTTGGGTTTTAATGCAGATTCTTGATAAGAAGTGGGTGATTCCTTGTTTAAGGGAGGATAGGCCCTACTTGCTGAATCAAGGTAAGTAAATGGTATGATTAAGGATTTATGTTTGATAAAAGGGTGTTAACCCTATTGGTTTAGGGACTAACATTGGATCATAATCAAATTTAGGTTGGAGTACATGGCGAATGGCGTTCTTCACATCAACAGGTGTGTAATAACACTGTCTCAACCATTACACGACAAAAGCTAAAAAACTGTGATCACCATGTCACGCGAACGAACGCACGTTTGTGTGGACATTTCAACACATAATCATGAGTATGTGGCAGTAGAGACCACCACGAATGATCTCGTGGGCATGGGTCAGTTCGGGCCACTTTGGACCGAGATGGGTCGTTTGGGCCTACGAGCTCGTGGGCCCCGCGAAGGCGAACCTCATGAAAGTGTGTTAATTGATGGGATAGTTGTGTAGCATGCACGACCAAAGCCATTATTTGGGCTTATTAGGCCTCATGAGTGTGTGGGTCCACTTAGGTCGTAATATGGGCTTAGGCCCATATGTCACTGATTGACTGTTAAGGTCGCACAGGTCGCTCGAGACGACTATGGACCTACCGTAGGGATGGTGTTATATCTAGGTCTTAACCTGTTAAAAAGACTATTATACCCCTATGAGGTAAATTACTGATATTCCCCTGTATGATGTATGGCCGTTTGAGCATGCCATGATTATTGTATGTACATCCTTATTATGTTGCATTGCATAGGGTGGGATTTATGATATTGGAAGAAGTGTACCGAGGGGCTATACGCCTAATACTGGCAGCTCTGTTGCATATACTGATAGTGCCATAAACGGTACGTTATTCAGGAGTGTAAGGATGGGTGGGTTGATTTAATCCCCACATGGAGTGTAGGGTTGGACGGAGTGGAGTGTAGAGGATGGCTGGGTAGGATTTATATATACATGTTTGATACTGTACTGAATTGGGCTAAGGCCCACACTGATACTGTTAATGATATGGGCTTAGGCCCAAATTGTATTACACACTGAGTTTCCATAAACTCACTCTACTGTTTGTATGCGCAGGTAATCCTTAGCTGGGTTTGTGCTACGTGGGACTCGGGAAATACCACACCACTATTAAATTACGTACTGGACTTTTTAATAATGGTAGCTTTAATTGGGTTAAATTTTATGTAATATGACCATTTTAAGTTATTCTTTAACTAGGGATTTATTTAAATTGGATTATAGCTGGTAGTAGTAGTAATCGATTTTTCAAAATAAAAATGATTTTTCAAACTACCAACTTACGCAACTTATTTTAAAAAGCTTCCGCGACGATCAAATGTTTTTAAATGTAATAACGATTTGATATAACTAAATAAAATTAGTTTTCCATAAAGACCTCAACAAGGCTTAACGCGAATAGATCTGTATATAGCACTATGTTTTACAAAGCCACACCAATGTGACGTCACTAGATTCGGCCATAACATACATGTTGGATTTAGGGTGTTATATTTTTGTGGTATTAGAGCAAGGTTACAAAAACTCAGTTGTGGATTTGGGTTTTTTCTAAAACCGGGATTTCAAAAGAATTGTTTTAAAATATGGAAAAATATTTTGAGGTAATAGTTTTCAAATGTGTGGTCTACCGAGTCTTCGACGCCGATTCTGTAAGTGCTCTAAAACTACTTTTTGTTTTAACTGAAATGAGATTATCGTTGATGATAGACTGTACTGAAATATGGATTAGAGAAACCTAAAACTGTAGTAAAACTACAATCTGCGAAAACAAACAACTCTGAACTATTGATGCTATTCTTCATAAAATATCTACTAATAAACATTAAAATTTTAAAACTAATGCATAAAATTGTTAATACAGATAATACGCGAATCGAATATGAGCACTAGAGGTACTTGTGGACGGGGTACTAGAGGCCGCTGCGGAGGCTGTGGAGGTGTTTGAGCTGGATCTTCGGCTTCGGGCCATATGCCTAACATTGATGCAAGAGAGGCTGGGGATTCACCTGTGACTGAGACTGGGTCACACGATCGGACGACTGGGGATGATGCACTATCCCAAGCTATGCTGCAGATTTTGGAAAGGGTCGTTGGGCCCAATACTGGTACTATAGGCCGTGGGTCAGTGACGGAACGACTCAGGTCTAACAGGATTGAGATCTTTAGGGGTATCGCTAGATTTGCTCCTAATGTGGTTGAATATTGGATAGAGGCCACGGAGAGGATAATGGATGATCTCGACTTCACCCTAGAGTAGAAACTGAAAGGTGCAGTGTCGTTGTTGAGAGATGAAGCCTATCAGTGGTGGCTTAACTGTGGAAGAGGGTACTCAGCCCGATCGGTTAACTTAGGAGTTTTTCAAGAATGCATTCCAAGGGAAATATGTGGGCGCCAGCTATGTAGACGCCCGCAAAAGGGAGTTTCTAAATCTGACCTAGGGGGATAAGTCCGTAGCTGAGTATGAGGAGGAATTTTTGCGATTGAGCAGCTATGCGCGAGGTATAGTGGCCACTAAATAAGAGCACTATGTACGTTTCGAGGACAGCCTCAAAGATAATCTGTGAGTATTGATCACTCCACAGAGGGAGCGAGATTTTGCAGTGTTAGTAGAAAAAGCAAAAATTACTTAAGATGTAAAGCGCGCTGAGTGCCAAAATTGTGAGAAGGATAAGGGGAGAAACAAGAGGGTTTGAGAGTCATTGGGTTCGACTTTTAGACCTGGAAAGAAGGCCAGAGTTGAAAGACCAGTTAGAGTTGAGCCCCATGTTGCTACTTTTCGGTCGCAGCCTTGTGCGGTTTGTGGGAAACGCCATCAGGGCGAGTGCTGGGTACAGAAGGGGGCATGTTTCAGGTGCAGATCTATGGAGCACCGTATCAAGGATTGTCCATGGAGGCTCAGTCAGATGCAAACTACTGGTAGTGGTACTGTTCAATCGCAGAGGGGTTTTTAGCAGCCACCGAGAGATCATGGTCTGGCTAGAGGTGGAAATGGTATGAGCCGTGGTCGTAGAGCACTGGGCAGAGGTGCGGGTCATATTGAGGTGAGGCAGCCGGCACTGGTTTATGCTGCACATCGTCGAGAGGATGGAGATGCCTCAGATGTTATTACGGGTACGTTCTTTATTCATAATGTACCTTACACTGCATTGATTGATATTGGTTCTACGCACTCTTATGTAGCATGCACTGTGTTAGAGACTTTGGGTGTGATGTGTGAAAACACTACGAGTAAGATTACTATGTTATGTCCGCTAGGCCAATCTGTGAGAGTAAATAAACTATACAAGGAAGTACCTTTGAAGGTTCAAGGAAGAATTTTTCTGTCGGTTTTAATGGAACTCCCTTTTGGAGAATTCGACTTGATACTAGGTATGGATTGGCTAGTTAAGTATCAGGTGAATTTGGATTGTGCTGCTAAGTGGGTGGTTCTGAAAACGATAGAAGGAGACGAGGTAATGGTGGTTGGAGAGTGTCAAAATTATCTATCAAATGTAATTTCTGCAGTTAGAGCTGAGAAGTTGGTGCGTAAGGGTTGTGAGGCATATTTAGCCGATGTTAGTGCTTCAAGTTTTGGAGGTTCGACTGTGAAAGATATCAGAATAGTTAAGGAGTTTCTGAATGTCTTCCCTGATGAGTTACATGGGTTACCTCCAAACCAGGAAGTTGAGTTTGGGATAGAACTCCTACCAGGTATAGCTCCGGTGTCTATTGCCCCTTATAGAATGGCACCGAAGGAGCTCATAGAGCTTAAGGGTCAAATTCAGGAGTTACTGGATCGAGGGTTCATCTAACCAAGTGTGTCTCCATGGGGAGCACCGATTTTATTTGTGAAGAAGAATGATGGAACTATGCGCATGTGCATCGACTATCGGCAACTGAACAAATTGACTATAAAAAATAAGTACCCCTTACCGAGGATTGACGATATTTTTGATCAATTTCAAGGAGCTTCAGTTTTCTCTAAAATTGATCTCCGATCGGGGTACCATCAATTGAGGGTCAAAGAGACTAATGTTTGCAAGACAGCATTTAGGATTCGCTACTGTCATTACGAGTTTCTTGTAATGCTGTTTGGATTGACGAATGCACCAGCAGCTTTTATGGATTTGATGAACCAAGTGTTCAAGCCCTATTTGGATCGGTTTGTAGTAGTATTTATAGATGATATTCTGGTATATTCAAGGACCGAAGAGGAACATGATGCTCATCTTTGGGTTGTACTGTAGATTTTGAGGGAGAAGCAGTTGTATGCAAAATTCAGCAAGTGTGAATTCTGGCTTAGTGAGGTAACTTTTCTGGGTCATGTGGTATCTGTTGAGGGGATTAGGGTTGACCCTCAGAAAATTGAAGCGATTCTAGATTGGAAGCAACCTAAGTCAGTGTTAGAAATTCAAATTTTTCTAGGTTTGGTAGGATATTATAGACAGTTTGTTGAAGGGTTTTCATTAATTGCTACACTCCTGACTAAGTTGTTATGTAAAGGGGTACCATTTAACTAGACTGATAAGTAGCAGGAAAGTTTTGAGAAGCTTAAGAAAGTTCTGAATGAGGCTTCTGTCTTGATACAGCCAGAATCTGGGAAGGAATTCACTGTCTATAGTGATGCATCACATGTCACTTGAGATGCGTGTTGATGTAGGAGGGTAAGGTAGTGGCATATGTGTCCCGTTAGCTTAAGACGCATGAAGCAAACTACCTGAATTATGACTTGGAGTTGGCTACAGTGGTGTTCGCACTAAAGATTTGGAGGCATTAGCTGTATGGTGAGAAGTGTATTATTTACACGGATCACAAGAGCCTCAAGTATCTCCTCACTCAGAAAGAGCTGAACCTTAGGTAGTGGAGGTGGATTGAGCTGCTTAAGGATTACGACTGTTCGATTGTGTATCATCCTGGTAAAACTAATGTGATAGCCGATACACTGAGCCGTAGGGCTGTTACTGATTTGAGGGTGATGTTTGCTCGTCTTAGCTTATTTGATGATGGTAGTTTACTGGCTGAACTTTAAGTTAAACCAAGCTGGATTGAGCAGATTAAAGGTAAACAGTTGGAGGATGGGTCGTTGGGTTCTCATTTCTAACAGATAGAGAATGGGGAAACTTCAGATTTTTGGTTGAATGGCGAAGGGGCACTTTGTTTTTGTGGGAGAATCTGTGTACCGAGGGATATGGATTTGAGGCAGTCTATACTGCAGGAGGTGCATAGTAGTCCTTACACCATGCATCTTGGCAGAAATAAGATGTACTGAGACCTTCGGAAAGTATATTGATCGCCAGGCCTTAAGCGGGAAGTTACCAATTTTGTAAGTAAATTCCTGACTTGTCAACAAGTTAAGGCGGAGCACCAATTGCCTTCAAGGTTGCTGCAACCAGTGAAGATTTCACTTTGGAAGTGGGAGAGAGTAACTATGGATTTTGTTAGTGGGCTGCCCCTAACGCCTTCATACTAATTATTCATTATAGAAGTTGGCTAAGTTGTATGTATCTGAAATCGTGAGACTGCATGGGGTACCAGTTTCTATTATATCTCACAGTGAACCTCGTTTTACGTCACAGTTCTGGAAGAAGTTGCATGAAGCACTGGCTACCAGGTTGGACTTTAGTACTGCATTTCATCCTTAGACAGATGGTCAGTCAGAGAGGGTGATTCAGATATTGGAGGACATGTTAAAAAGTTGTGTGATTGACTTCCAGGGCAATTGGGAGGATTATTTACCGTTGGCAAAGTTTTCTTACAATAATAGCTACCAGTCCAGCATACAGATGGCACCTTACGAGGCATTATATGGCCGCAAGTGTTGTACTCCTGCATGTTGGATTGAGTTGGGTGAGCGGCGTGTGCTAGGACCTGAGTTAATTTCTGATACTAAAGATAAGGTCAGGTTGATTCAGTATCGGTTGAAGGTGGCCTCAAACAGACAGAAGTCTTATGCGGATCTGAATCATAAGGAAATTGAGTTTTCGGTAGGGGACTTAATGTTTCTTAAGGTCTCGCCATGGAAGAAGGTACTCAGGTTTGGTCGGAAGGCCAAGCTAAGCCCTAGGTTCATTGGGCCTTACCGTGTATTGAAGCGCATAGGACCAGTTGCTTATCAACTTGAGTTACCTCCAGAGTTGGATCAGATTCATGATGTATTCCATGTCTCTATGTTGAGGCGATATCGCTCTGACCCTTCGCACATTGTATCAGCTGAGGAGATAGAGGTTAGACCAGATTTGACTTTCGAAGAGGAGCCAATTCAGATCCTAGACCGTGATGTGAAGCTTTTGAGAAGGAATTCGGTTCCACTGGTTAAAGTGTTATGGCGTAATCACAGTTCTAAGGAAGTCACGTGGGAACCCGAGGAGGCGATGCGACAACAATACCCTCATCTGTTTTGATCAGGTAAATTTTAAGGCCAAAATTTTCTTTTAGGAGGGTAGAGTTGTAACGCTCCAAAATTTAGATACCTATAGTTGTGTATTGTTGCATACAAGTAAATGTCTGCTCAAGTGGTTAAGGGTCCTGAGAGGAATTGGAGGAGTCCTGGGTTCAAGCTGTGGCTTGAACAAAAATTTTGTTTTTCTTGGTTGAACCTTGGCTTTGGTCTGTAGGCTTCTTAAATAAATATGATTAAGGTATGTCATAAAAAGCTTATTGATCTAGTGGTTGAGGGCATGTGAGTGTTTCAGGAGGTCTGGGGTTCGAGGCTTAGTAACGTAAGGGGGAACTTTTTATTTTGCTGTTAACGCTGGGGAGGTGTTGTTGTTTGACAGAAATTGTATGCTTGTGTAGTGGGGGTTGTGGAGGCCGAATTCAAAGTGTGTGGTGGAGTGAATTTTAGCTGGTTAGGGATATGGGTAGGTGTGAGTGATGGTTAAGTGATTTTAGGAGTGATAAGGGGAGAAAAATGGGGAGTTTGAAGGGAGTGGAAGAAGTGTGTCGAGTGGGGACATTCATCCTTGGCATTTTTGGCTAAACTAGCATTTCTTGTGAGTTTTCGATTTTGTCTAAATTTTGGGATTCTCCTCTCTCTTTTTCTTTTGTTGAGGCTTTGGTAATTGGTGTTTTTTTTTTTGTTACGAGAGTCGAAGTGTTGGTTCCCGGGCATATTGTGATTTGGTAGCTTTTGGTTTACTTTTCTCTCCAACCCCTTTTGGTTCACAGATTCTTCTCTCCCTCATCATCTTTTCTTGTCAATCAGTTTATTCCTTTTGGCAGAATATTTTCTACCTTCTTCCAAATTTCTTAAGACTACTTTCTTCTTTTGTTTAGTATATACCTTGGTCGATTTCCTCTTCATCCCTCTTCTCAATATCTCTTTTCCTTTTACCTCTGTTCTTAAGGCCGAATACCTCATCTTATCACTCCATCTCTCTTCTTCGATTTTAAGGTAAATGTTCTCGACTTCTCTTATCTCCTCTTTCTTACTATTATCTTTCTCCTCTTTGCACTGTACAGGGTAGCCGAACTCTCTTAGGTGGGCAAAAGTGCAGTTGCTGGTCTTTCTTGTTCTCGACTAATAGTTCTTCACTTCTAATATTGTTTTTCTTTTTTGGGTTACTATCAGGGGTGACGGTGCCATCTTGTGCTTCAATTTAAAGGGGGTACCTTGGTGAGCCCATTGTTGTTGCCTTTCATTCGTAGTGCTACTTTTCGGTAAGTGGTTCACTTGGTTCAATGGTTTACGTTTTGGGATGTGCTTAACAAAGTTAGGTTTTAATGTAGATTCTTGATAAGGAGTGGGTGATTACTGGTTTAAGGGAGGATAAGCCCTACTTGCTGAATCAAGGTGAGTAAATGGTATGATGAAAGATTTAAGTTTGATAAGAGGGTGTTAACCCTATTCGTTTAGGGACTAACATTGGATTATAATTGAATTTAGGTTGGAGTACGTGGCGAGTGGCGTTCTTCACATCTACAGGTGTGTAATCCCACTGTCTCAACCATTACACAGCAAAAGCCGAAATACGGTGATCATTATGTCACGCGAACGAACGCTCGTTCGTGTGGATGTTTGAACACATAAACACGAGCATGTGGCAGTAGAGACCACCACGAGCGATCTCGTGGGCATAGGTTGGTTCGGGCCACTTTGGGCGGAGATGGCCCGTGTGGGCCCACGAGATAGTTGGCCCGTGTGGGCCCACGAGATAGTGGGCCCTACGTAGGCAAACCGCATGAAAGTGTGGTAATTGATGGGATGGCTGTGTAGCATGCACGACCAAAGCCATTATTTGGGCTGATTGGGCCTCATGAGTGTGTGGGCCCACTTGGGCCGTAATATTGGCTTAGGCTCATATGTCACTGATTGACTGTTAAGGTCGCATAGGTCACTTGAGATGGCGGTGGACCTACCGTAGGGATGGTAGTTATATCTAGGTCTTAACCTATTAAAAAGACTATTATACCCCTATGAGGTAAATGACCGATATACCCCTGTATGATGTATGGCCGTTTGTGCATGCCATGGCTATTGTATGTACATCCTTATTATGTTACATTGCATGGGGTGGGATTTATGATATTGGAGGAAGTGTACTAAGGGGCTATACGCCTAATACTGGCAGCTCTGCTGCATATACCAACAGTGCCGTAAACGGTACGTTATTCTGGAGTGTAGAGATGGGTGGGTTGATTTAACCCCATATAGAGTGTAGGGTTGGATGGAGTGGAGTGTAGAGGATAGCTAGGTAGGATCTATATATGCATGTTTGATACTGTACTGAATTGGGCTAAGGCCCACACTGATATTGTTAATGATATAGGCTTAGGCCCAGATTGTATTACACACTGAGTTTTCATAAACTCACTCTACTGTTTGTATGCGCAGGTAATCCTTAGTTGGGTCGGTGCTGCGAGGGACTCGAGAAAGGCCACACCATTGTTAAATTACGTACTAGACTTTTTAATAATAGTAGCTTTAATTGGGTTAAATTTTATGTAATATAACCGTTTTAAGTTTTTCTTTAACTGGGGATTTATTTAAATTCGATTATAGCTGGTAGCAATAGTACTCGGTTTTTCAAAATAAAAATAATTTTTCAAACTACCAACTTACGCAGCTTGTTTTAAAAAGCTTCCACGACGATCAAATGTTTTTAAATGTAATAACGATTTGATATAACTAAATAAAATTAGTTTTCCATAAAGACCTCAACAAGGCTTAACGCGAATAGATCTGTATATAGCACTATGTTGTTACCTTTTGACAAGTTTGATGTAATACTTGGTACAGATTGGTTAGACTTGCATGTTGTAATTGTAAATTGTGGTAGCAAGCATATTAAATTGAAATGCCCAGATGGTAAGATTCTTCGGGTTGATTCAAGACAGTTGGGCACGTCGCCAGATGTAATCACGGAAATGGTTGCTCAGAAATATATGAGAAAAGGGTACGAAGCCTACCTTTATTTTGTGTTGAACACGAAGGAAACAGTGTTGAAGATTGAGACCATGCCAATAGTATGTGAATATCCAGACGTATTCCTGGAAGAATTACCTAGATTACCTCTTGAAAGAGAGATTGAGTTTCGTATTGAATTGGTGCCAAGAACAGCTCCTATTTCTATTGCTCCGTACAGAATGGCGCCAACAGAGCTGAAAGAATTAAAAGAACAGTTGCAAGAGCTGACAGATAAAGGTTTTGCTAGGACGAGCTTTTCACCTTGGGGTGCCCCCGTATTGTTTGTCAAGAAGAAAGATGGTTCAATGAGACTATGTATAGATTACCGACAATTGAACAAGGTAACTATCAAGAATAAGTATCCTTTGCCAAGGATTGATGATCTATTACCAGTTAAGAGGAGCCACTGTGTTCTTTAAGATAGACTTGAGGTCTGGCTACTATCAGTTACGTGTTAAGGAATCGGATGTGCCAAGGACAACTTTTAGAACAAGATACGACCACTATGAATTTCTTGTTATGCCATTTGGATTGACGAATGTCCAGCCGTATTCATGGATCTAATAAATAGGATCTTTTAGCCATACTTGAATAAGTTTGTCGTTGTGTTCATTGACGACATCTTGATTTATTCTAAAGATGAGACAGAATATGCAAAGCATCTGAGAACTGTGTTGCAGACCTTACGGGAAAAACACTGTATGCTAAGTTTAGCAAGAGTGAATTTTGGCTCCAAGAAGTTGGATTTTTGGGTCATGTTGTTTCGGGTAAAGGCATTTGAGTTGATTCGAGTAAAATCTCTGCTATTATTGAATGGAAACCGCCTAAAAATGTAACCGAGGTTAGAAGCTTTCTGGCTTTAGCCGGTTACTACTGAAGATTTGTGAAAGGATTCTTCATGATAGCAACTCCAGTGATAAGGTTGCTATAGAAAGATGTTAAGTTTGAATAGACAGAGAAGTGTCAGTAGAGTTTCGAGAAGTTAAAGACATTGCTGACAGAAGCTCCTATTTTAGTATTACCTGAGTCGGGAAAAGAGTTTGTGGTCTATAGTGATGCATCCTTGAACAGACTGGGTTGTGTACTTATGCAAGATGGGAAGGTGATAGCCTACGCCTCACGGCAGTTGAAGCCACACGAGAAGAACTATCTGACACATGACCTAGAGCTTGCAGCCATTGTCTTTGACTTAAAAATCTTGAGGCATTACTTATATGGTGAGACTTGTCGTGTATTTACTGATCACAAGAGTTTGAAATATTTGATGACTCAAAAAGAGTTGAACCTGAGACAACGGAGGTGGTTGGAATTAATAAAAGATTATGAACTGATCATTGACTATCACCCGGGAAAGGCGAATGTGGTCGCAGACGCGTTAGGCAGAAAATCTTTGTTAGCACTGAGAGCCATGGACGCTCGGTTAGCATTGCTTGAAGATGGTTCAGTCTTGGCAAAGCTAGGGGCTAGGCTGACATTTCTTCAGGAAATCTATTATGCTCAGATTAATGATAGAGACTTGCAGGCTAAAAGGACTCAATGTGAGTCAAGCATTGAATCAGATTTTCAGATTGGTCCTGATGGATGTATGATGTTCAGGGATAGATTTTGTGTACCCAAAGATGATGAACTTATTCAGAACATCTTGCAAGAAGCGCATAATAGCCGTTTGTCTATTCATCCAGGAAGTATCAAGATGTACAATGATTTGAAGAAAATATACTGGTAGAACGGCATGAAAAGAGACATTTCTAAATTTGTATTGAAGTGCCTGATATGTCAGCAAGTTAAAGCTGAACATCAAGTGCCTTCAGGTCTATTACAACCTGTAATGGTCCCCGAATGGAAGTGGGACAAAGTTACCATGGATTTTGTGACAAGATTTCCATTGACTTCGAAAAGGAAAGATGTTATATGGGTTGTGGTGGATAAGTTGACAAAGTCAGCTCATTTTATTCCAGTAAGAACAGACTACTCCCTTGATAGATTGGCCGACTTGTACATATCTGAGATTGTGAGATTACACGGGGTACCGCTATCGGTTATTTCAAATAGAGACCCGAGGTTCACTTCGAGATTCTGGAAGAAGCTACAAGAAACCCTGGGTACAAATTTGTGTTTTAATATGGCTTTTCACCCTCAGACCGATGGTCAGTCTGAGCGGATGATTCAGATTCTTGAGGATATGTTATGATGTTGCATCCTCGAATTTAAGGGTAGCTGGGAAAAGTACTTGCCATTGGTAAAATTTTCCTACAACAATAGTTTTTAAACGAGTTTGAAGATGGCACCTTATGAAGCCTTGTATGGCAGAGAGTGTCGAACTCCATTGTACTGGACAGAACTCAAGAAAAGTCAAATTCATGGAGTTGATCTGATTAAGGAAACTGAAGAAAAGGTTAAAGTGATACGAAACTGTTTAAAAGCAGCATCGGATAGGCAAAAGTCATATGCTAATCTGAAAATAAAATAGATTGAATTCCAAGCTAGAGATAGAGTATTCTGAAAAGTGTCTCCATGGAAAAGGGTATTGAGATTTGGTCGGAAGGGCAAATTGAGTCCGCGATTTATTGGACCGTACGAGATCATTGAAAGAGTTAGACCATTAGCCTATCATTTGGCACTACTACCCGAATTAGAAAAGATTCATGATGTGTTTCACATATCTATGTTAAGGCGATATCGATCAGACCCCTCTCATGTGATTTCTCCGGCAGAGAGGAATCGGTCAAGATTTTGGCTTGTGAGGTTAAACGGTTGAGAAATAAATATGTAGCTTTAGTAAAGGTTTTATGGCATCAAAATGGTGTAGAAGAGGTTACATGGGAACCAGAAGCAACCATGAGAAACCAATATCCAAACCTGTTTACTGGTAAGACTTTCGAGGACGAAAGTCCCTAAGGGAGGGAGAAATGTAACATCCCGAAATAGGGCTTAACCGGAATAGTGGTTTTGGGACCACAAATACGACATTAAAATATTTATTTTATGATTATTATAAGGTCTAGAATATGAGAATATTTATGTGTTAAGATTTCATGAAGAAATTCTTTGAGTAAGGTGTCCAATTGGAAATTAGGGACTAAATTGAATAACTTGCAAAACTTGGATTCTAGAAGCAATTTGTATGAAATTTCTTTAGATTATAAATTAGAAGGTCTTAGAGAGCAATTTTCTCAATTTCTAAGTTTTTGGACAAAAATGGGCTTGCATGGATGTAATTTTAAAGAAATGACTTAAGGGCATTTTGGTCATTTGGCATTTTAATGAAATAAAATGGAAAAAATGAACCAAAATCAGCTCATTTCTCTTCTCCATGCTGCTGAAACTTCAAGGAACTCCATAGCTAGGGTTTTCAACATTTTCAAGCTCAATAGTAAGTGCTCCCAAGCCCCATTTTTAATGTTCTTTGTATTTTTGAAATCCCGGTAGCTTACTATCTCCATTTCTACCCATATTTCATGCTAGGGTTCATGTTTAAAAATTTAACCATGCATGAGTTGCTTGTATTTTGATGGTTTATGGAGGAATATGAAAGTTAAAGGTGTGTTAAACATCTTTTCCTAGGTGATTTTCATGAAAAACCCCTAAAGGGACCTTTTTGCAAAAGTTGTTAAATATGCAGTAGAAATGTGAAAATAATGGAAAGTGTGGGCTTCCATAAGAGGGAAAAGTGTTCGGCTAGGCTTGGGTAAGATAGAAATTGCATGTGCTTCATTATACGAGCTTAGGGACTAAATCGTAAAAATGTGAAAGGTTAGGGGTAAAATGGTTATTTGGACCGGGGGTGAAATTTAAGCTCATATATTACAATTTAAGGTGTTAATGATTTAATTTTATTGTTATAGACCTCGAGGAACAAATTCCATAGGTCGACCAAAGAAAACGAAAGGTTTCAGAGTAACCGAAACACATCATCGAAACAAGTACCAGGTAAGTTCGGATAACTTAAAGTAAACTCATAATATGCATAATTGTATGATTTATAAATGCATGATAATTGCATTGTTGATGGCATGAAAATGCATGGAATGCATCTTTGATAATGATTTGTTGGGAAATGTCTCGGTTGAGGTTAGAAAGGGAATTTGATGGATAAACCATGATTGACATGTGACTTGAGATCCTGCATGTGTTGCAGAAAGGATTTAGCCCGGACGGGTAATCCGATGATCTCAAGTATGAAAAGGATCTAGCCTGGATGGGCGTTCCTTGAGTGATCGAGCCTCTCGAAGAATATGTGTGAATTATAGATTTAGCCCGGACGGGTAGTACGATTAGGGTCTGAATTTAGCCTGGACTGGTAATTTAGATTCGAGCTCATGAAGGGTGTTTGTCGTTATAAGGGATTTAGCCTAGACTGGTAATCCCGACATCACCTTATGGGTTTATATTACGGGGGATTTAGCCTGGACTGGTAATCCCGCCGTAAGATGTGAGGTTCGCGGGAGTGCATACTTGGAATGATCATTCATATGAATTGACGGAGACTGGATAATCCATCGAGATTTCCTGAAAACTCAACGGGGCTAACACGAGGTATATGAACAAATGACATGTTGAATGATGAGCTCATCTAAGATAAGTTACATGGTGTTTTGTTGTGTGACTAACTCATTGATTGAGTGCATGTGATAGGGAAACCATTTTCATATTTGTTGGTTTCATTATCTAATAAGGATGTATGCTAAATAATCGATAAGTTTACTTTCCAGTTATTCGAGCTTACTAAGCATATAAATGCTTACCCCTCTCTTTTTCCCCGTTTTTAGAGCTTGAGGACTTGTAAAGATTGGAAGACGATTGGAGAATCAACACACTATCAACTTGTCCAACTTTGGTATATAGACTCTTATGTTTTGTTCCATGGCATGTATAAAGCTTTTGTGTATTTTGTTATATGTGTCATTTGAATTGCAAAAAATGAAGGCATGTAAAGTTATATTTATCTTTTTGTATATAGCCATGGAAATTGGCTTGTTTGAAGTAGGCTATGACCTACAAATCTATGCATGTTTGTGTTCACATGTGATGGCTTGGTTATAATTGGCAATGAGTTATAAAAACGAGTCAATCTTAATTATGTCGAGTAGACATAGAAATCCTTAAATGCAAGATGAGAATTAACTTAGCATGTATGAAACCAATGACATGAGGTTCACATGCAATGAGGTTAATCAAAGTTTCATATTTATAAATGTATAATTTGGCTATAGTAATATATAAGTGTAATTGGTTGGTAGATGGTGACCTAAGGCTTGGAAAATAGCTTAATAAGGTCCACATGGGTAGACACACGGGCGTGTGTCTAGGCAGTGTGTGACACACGGCTCACCCCCATGGATGTGTGATATGGCAGTGCGTCCCCTGAATTTGAAATTTGAAGTCAGAATAGAACACGGGCTAAGCACATGGGCGTGTGTCTTGACCGTGTGCCTTTAACAAAATGATGAGGTTGAAGTCAGTATTGCACACAGGCTGAGGGCATGGGCGTGTCCCAAGCCACACGGGCGTGTCCCAAGCCACACGGGCGTGTGTGACCACACGGCCCCATCACACGGGTGTGTCACACTTTAAAGTAAGGGAAATTTTTCTAAAGTGCCCAAAGTTTATCGAATGTTTTCGGTTGTGTCTCGTACTGCCCCTAGGTGTGTTTTAGGCCTCGAAGGCTTGTATAAGGGATGAGAGGTACATGTTTGAAAGATTTTAAATTTGGGCGAAGTTCGGTGACCCGATTTAATAAGTTTGGAAAGGCAAATTATTGGTAACGCCTCGAACCCTATCTCGGCGTCGGATACGGGTGAGAGGTGTTACACAGATAATCACATATATCATACAATGCCAACATCCCAAACATGGTCTTACATGTAACCTCATATCGATACTACTGTCCCAGACAGGGTCTTACTCGTAAACACATATCGATGCCAACGTCCCAGACGTGGTCTTACACATAATCACATATCGATGCCAACGTCCCAGATGTGGTCTTACACGTAATCACATATCGATGCTGACGTCCCAGACTTGGTCTTACATGTAATCACATATCGATGCCAATGTCCCAGACATGGTTTTACACATAATCACATATCGATGCCAACATCCCAGATGTGGTCTTACACGTAATCACATATCAATGCCAAAATCTTAGACGTGGTCTTACACGTAATCACATATCGATATCACATATACATCTATGTATCAACTTTATCTTGGCCAAAATACACATACACATATGTTCATTAACAAAGTTATCATTCACTTCCAAAATCACAATATCATCATATAGTCGAATATATATGTACTCATGATTCACACTTTAATATCACATACATATATCATTTAGCCGAATATAGATTTGCAATTAATATACATATAATCAACACTTTAACATGTATAGTTCATGTCATCACTTCAAATACCAAAACTTATTCATTACTTTATCATCAAACATAAATTATTTTTCATTACTCAATGACAATTCGTAATTTAATACTAATTATTAAAATTATTCATAGGTCATCTATATTGAAATTTAACAGCATCTATTTGCTTATAAACTTACCTCGGACAACAATAATCGGAACAAAACGTTTATTCGGCAACTTTGGTTTTCCCCCGATCCAAGCCCGATTTCTTTGGTTCTTGATCTAAACGTATTCAAATTAAACTCATTCAAACATATTTTCACTCAATTTAGTCCAAAAACACATAAATGGACAAATTATTATTTTACCCTTGACATTTTACACTTTTTACAATTTAATCCCTATTACACAAAACACAAAATATGAAAAATTTCAATATATCATGCTTAGGCCGAATATTCATCTTCCCCATACAAGTCCACACATTTCATTTATTTCACATTTTAGTCCCTTAATTTATCATTTTTACAAATTAGCTCTAATTACTCAAAATCATCAAAAATTCAAATACAAATCATGTTAATCTATCACATATCTTTTATTTTCCATCATCAAACAACAAAAATCACATACTTTAACAATGGTAAAATACAAAATCATCATCAAATTCAAAAATTGAAACATGGGCTTCATAGATAACATAGCAACGATCTCAAAAACGTAAAAATTATCAAAAACTGAACTAGTTACATACCTTGATTGAGCTTAGCAATGGACGAAACTAAGAAAACTTTATTTCTTTTCTTTTCTTTTATGTTTCGATCATAGAAAGAAAATAAATACACCATGGCTTTAATTTTTATGTTTTATGTTAATATAACTTATTAATTATTTTACATAAATAACCTTTATAAAATAATATGATATCTTTATAATGGTTGTCTACAACCGTCCATCACCTAATATTATGGCCTAATTGCATTATAAGTACCTCATGCTATAAAGACAGCATCAATTCAGCCCTTTTACAATTCACCATCAAATTTCCATTTTACGCGATTAAGCCCTTTTATTTAATCGGGCACTCAAACGAAAAAATTAAAACACAAAAATTTCAAACATATAAATTGAAACATTATAAACACAGTAAATAATTTTTAAATATTTTTTTGATTCGGATTCGTGGTCCCGAAACCACCATTCCAAATAGGGTCTAAATCATGCTGTTACAACATTACCAAACACATTTCCATATAACTCAAGCCTATACATGCCATATAACCAAGTCACAAGTGTAAAAATACCGAAATAAAAAATCGAATAGTGTGATGCGATCTCCACCAACTTCCAATGTAACACCCCAAATTTGAGCCTAGAAGGAATGGGCCTTGAGTGTGGGAAGGTATAAAAGTTTAGGTGTGCGAGAAATATCACAAATTATGTGTAGCTTTAGTGGCTAAGTATTTAGGCATATTTGGGAGTGCTTGAAAAGTCTAGGTTCAAGTCTGGGTATTTGCAAAATTTTAATTTTTGGGCTCTTAAATGAACCTGGATGTTAGCTCATAGGACTTATAATAATTAGTGTTTGTTTTATGACACAAAGAGAGAAAGGATCTAGTGGCAAGGTGACGCTACATGTGTGGCAAGGAGTTTGAGGTTTGAGGCATGGCGTGTGCAATTGTATGTTTATTCGCTACATGGAGGTGTTGGGACTGGACTGGAACTCTGCGGTTAAATTGGTCATAAGAATTTGAATTGAATTTGAATGGGGAGTTGGAGTAAATCAAGGAGTGATTTATGGAGAGATTTAAAGAGGAAAATATGGGATTTTATGTGGGTTATTGTTATCTTGTGTTCAAAAAATTCGGTTCCCATTCTTTTCCCAAAAAAATTATAGACGATAGTTTTCCTCTGTTTCTCAAGTCTACCATTTTGTTCTTTGTCGATTTTTGCTAGATGGTTCATTGTGATTTCTTTCAGTTCCCTTTTTGTTCTGTTCTTTCCTATGGCAACATTTGTACCCTCCTCCTCCCTTGCCGATTTTTCATTGTCTTCTTTTATTTCTGCCGACTGCCTGTTGAACTTTCTTTTTTCTTTCTTCTCACAACTTTGGATTTTCCTTATAAGTCATTCCTTCCTTAATCCTTCGTTTTTGTTGCCGCAACTTGCCACCTTTGTTTTGGGTTCTGGCGTTATTGGTAAGGGTCGCAACTGTGAAGTATTCTTTTCATTTCTGGATTTTTGGTGAAACGATCGACTGTTTTATTTGTGAAGGTTAAGGGTTGGAACGACTCGGTTAGCGTTGGAGTAGTGCGGCTCTACTGTTACGCGTTTCGTAGGTAAAGTGGCTATATTTTGGTGGTGTTAAAGGAAAGTTTTTCTTTTTCCCTTGGATATGAAATGTGAATTTATGTTGGTATTGGGTCTTTACATAATTGCCCACGGCGAATTGTGGTGTAGTGAACTACCTTGTTTGGATCTGCAGGTCCTGAAGTGCTCGATAGTGTTTTACAGCAAATCGCATCAGGTGTGTATTAGTACCATATTTGATAATCGGTCAAAAGCCGAAAGAGTATGTGAACCTACACACATTGTTTTGACCATAGGTCGGCAAATGCCGAAATGCCGAAAAGCCAGAAATATGGCGTATGATGCCAAACGAGTGTGCGATCGCGTGTGTGGTGAACCGAGCTCACGAAACATGGGTGTACAACGAGGAAGGCCACTCGTGGGCTTAGGCCGTAGTAGGCCACTTGGGCCATGAAATGGGCCGAATAGGCCCAATGGTCCCCTGGGCCCACTTGTGTCAAATCAGTTGGTAGGTGAAATATGGTTGGGCTAGTCATGTCGCGTACATGGCATATGCCGTTCTGGGCCACGTTGGGCCAAACTGGGTCGTGTGGGCCCAATAGGCTTGTGGGCCCACACGGATAAGTTTTGAACTGGGCTATGCCATTCGTACAGCCGTAAATAGTTCTGGGTTAAATGGGCAGTGTGGGCCTTATAGGCCCACACGGATAAAATCTGCGATAAGTGACTATTAATGAACCGGGCTATGGTGTACACATAGCTGTATCTAAATTTAGGCTGAATGGGCCACACGAGCATGTGAGCCCACTTGGGCCGAGTAATGGGCCTTAGGCCCACTTGCACCGTTATGTCTATTTAGGTTACTTAGGTCGCTCGAGGTGACAATGGACCTTCACTTGGGTCGTTAAGACCCCCGATTTGTAAAATTACAAAAATACCCCCGTAGGGTAGGATTATCGAAATACCATTGTAGGGTAGGATTATTGAAATACCCCTGTAAGGTAGGATCACCGAAATACCCTTGTAGGGTAAAATGACCGTTTTGCCCTAAAAAGTAAAATGACTGTTTTGCCCTTATGGGTAAATGATTGACTTGAGCTATGATTGATTTGACTATGAATGTATGACAACGTTTTAATTGACTTGACTGTGGTTGTACGACTGATATGCTTTTAATATATGTTTAAATGACTGCTACAGAGTATGGCCGTTCTGCATACACGTGTGATGATTGAGCATGATGACATATTGCATGGTGTTAGGACATTGATATGGAGGAAGTTTTGTTCTGATAGGGTCACACGGTCGCACGAGACGACTGTGGACCCAGTATTGATTTGTTAAGGTCGCACGGGTCGCACAAGACAACTGTGGACCGATGGATGACTTAAAGCCGCATAATCTGATTATGGCTTTGTGCCAAACATATTTACTCGTGGCTATGTGCCTAACATACTTATTGATGACTTTGCGTCGATCATACTTACCCAAGGCTGTGTGCCGATTATATTACTGTCGCTGATGGCTATGTGCTAAACATAATACAGTTACCGATGGCTTTGTGCCAATTATAATACCGCTACTGAAGGCTTAGAGCCGCATATATACTAGCGATTTCTTTGTGATTTGATCGAAGGCCGTGTGTAGGTGCTAATATTGGTGTATCTTGGTTTGGGTGGGCCGATTTTATCCCCATGTAAGTGTAGGGTTGGTACGACTAGTGTGTTGGTTGGATCTGGGTGGGATGCATCCTCATACTGTTGCATATCTGTTTATGAGATTTGTCACTGTATTGGGCTTAGGCCCACTTATTCTGTTATTGGTTTGGGCTAGGCCCAATTGATTCTGTTATGGGCTGTGACCCAAATGATATTGTAATGGGCTTTGGCCCACGTATGCTCTGAACTGGACTATCTTCATTCTTGTTAAAGGGCTCGCCCGCGATCTATTTTTGCTTTTTGATATCTTGTTGTTACTCTAATAAGGGGATTACACACTGAGTTTTCATAAACTCACCCCATTGATTAACTGTGCAGGCAATCCCCAACATTAGGAGAATCAGTGCTGCGAGGGACTCGGAGATGGCCACACGACTACCTTTGGACTTTATTTATGTTTTAGATTCTATTTTGGGTTTTCAACTTTTGTAATAAGGCCTCTTTAAGTTTCTGGATTTTTACTTTGGGTTTCATTTACTTCGATTTATAACTGCTTTAAAATAACACTACGTTTTCGCAACATTCTCAAAACGGTTCAATGTACCATTTTTTATAAAATAAACTAACGTAACTGGGATTTTACTTAAGTTTTCAAATAAAAAGGGTTTTCAATGAAAACATGGTTTTTGAAATACACTTCAATATGACACGTCAGATTCGGGCCTAACTTCTAAGTCGAGTTTGAGGTGTTACATCCAACCCGAGCGAATGTCTAAATCACTATAAAACATAGAAAAATAACACAAAGTAAGCTATAAAACTTAGTAAGCTCGTATGATATTAAACTTATCTCATTGAATAAGCACATATTAAGCATTTAAATATACTATAATATAATTTCATTTGATTTCATCTTTATACCATAATTCCAATCACATAAGTAACAAAGCTTCACAAGTTTATTTATTCCTTTGCTTGTGTGGATCAATTACATTCTTATCCAATCATTAACATTTACATATACACACTATAACAAAATTGACTTTTAGTGGCGTTTTTTAGGCCTTAAGCGGCATTTTTGCAAGCGCCGCAAAAAACACCGCTATAATAAATGCCTCTAAAATTTGCGGCGTTTATCTAAAAAAACGCCGCTAAAGGTCATGACCTTTAGCGTCGCTTCTCCCACAAATGCCGCTAAAGGTCATTAAATTTTAAAAAATATATATTATAAAAGTCATGAAAAAATATAAAAAATTTAAAATTCATTATCAAAATATTGAGAAGAGGAATAATATCTATGATATAAATATATATCCCACCAAACAAAAAGTTTATCAATAACAATCAAACAAAATACCACACTTATCATACTACACTAGAAATCTAACAAAATACAAATAGAACAAAATAATGATAGAATGCACACTTTAAGATCAGCAATTAGCTCAAACAAGTCGTCACTATGCATGAATTCAGCTAATCCTGGACCATGCATCCAATAAAAACTCAAACCTGAGAAAAAAAAAACAAAAGTTAATGAATGACATATGAAGGCAAGAACCAACCAAAATAACAGAATCAGATTTCAGTTATTATGAAAGTAGATAACTTATCTTAAGATAAGGTTCTTCTAAATTCAGAACCCTAAATCGGATTAATAATAAAATATGCAATTAACAAGTCAACATTAACGCCACATATAACATCAAATTGCACAACTTAATATACTCAATACATTGGCATAAATAACATCACATTGAACAATGAATTTAACACATTCGAATAGATCAATTTTAAGCTCGCTAATGGTTAATTTAGCATGTGAACAACATATAAATGTTTTGCATTTACAGCATGGTTTAATCAACTTCAAGCTGCAAATTTCCAGCATTCAAAATCATATATGGACAACATTAATATGACATTTTCGAGCACCTAAAAGACACATTTAGAAAATTTGAGGAACCATTTGAACAACCACATTCGAACATCTTAAAGACAACTAAATTTTGTCTTGTTTTGGACAACCTTACAGGTCAGCAAGGCATGTATTAAACCACACCTAACATGTTTATTTCATCATGCTTTGAACAACAATAAACAACCATTAAGCATTATATTAAATCAACTCTTTAACACATTCGGCATATAAGGAATGACCATGTGCTTAGCCTGCTTGCACAAGCGATATTAGTTTATCCATATGCTTTCAAGTAGAGAAATTTATTCAAGGGGGTTACTGTTTATGAATGGAATGCTTGTTAAGTGCCATCTATTAAAGACTACTTATAGTTTTCTCAAGTCCTTTGCGAACTAGTGGATCACATTCAATAACACCATATCTACTACTACCTTTGCTGGTAAAGGATAAACACAAAAAATAAAATTATACTTATATTTTATATAACATAGTAATATATCTATTTATTTCAAAATTTAAAGACATTGATTCAAATCACATTTTGTTACCCACTTCTTTCAATCTCTTTTTTTAAAGGATTTAAATATAAAAATCATAGTTATAATGGAGTGATAAAAATATAATTTTTTAAAATACAGTAAAAGCATGGAATGGAAGAATAAATTTGGTGGAAGTGTTTGATAATCTAGAAGCTCAAGATAAATATTATTTCACTTAAACAATGCATGAGCACAAGGTCATTAATTTTTCAAGTTCCAGAAAAAACTGTCAAAATTCAACAATACTACAGCAAGAAAAAACAACAGAAAAAAAGACTACAGCAAGAATGCTAAAATTCAAGAGAACACTAACCTTAATAACCTTCCCTAAACAGTAGGTTCAACACCAAGCTTCAATCCAAACGTTAAATCTAGCTTCACCCTTGTTCTTTCTCTAGCTTCAAGCATATACCTAACCTTCAAGCTTGAATATGAATGAATTTAATCAAACTTGAACTCAAGTAGCTCGATTATGTCTCGAGCCAAAGCTCGAGTTTAAAATGGTTCAATCAAACTCAAGCTTCATCTACCAACACAAGTTCATGACTAACAACCAATTCACTGAAACTCTTGAAATTCATGTCTTCCTTGAACATATGGTTACATGCTTCTGGCTCATGGGTTATTTGTCTGTTCAAAAACACATCAAAGTTTTGATATAAATCAACATAAAAACTCTGGAATTCCTCCTTTAAACACTGCAGATCTTTTGCATAAGTTAGCTTTTTTTATATGTTCTTTTTCTACTTTTTTCCTTCTTTTCAACAGAATCAACTGAATATGATGAAGCATCAGATACTTAAAACATTACTTTGCTTTTCTTTCTTTGATCAAAATAAATATAAAACTTGCATCCAATTTTCAACCAGGTAATACACGAGCCAGATATGACTAAAGCTGCATGTAGGAAACAAGTGTAAAAAAAGAAGCCTATAGGACATGTGGAGAAACTGCATATCCATCAGCATACCGAGCAAATTAAGACCAATCTGGAGGAGTTTTTAAATGTTAAGTTAAATATACTAAACCTCTCTAAAGCACTGAGGTAATCATTAAACTTGATCTGTATACTTACTTTACGCAAATTAAAAAGAAATGAATTTTAATATTTAATATAACTCAGCCTAAGATTAGTATCTATTATTCTGCATCCACGACGAAAAACGCTAAGCCTAAGGAAATTGTAAGAAGACTGGAAAGTCCGATTTTAAATACTATATAAGACTTCCAAAAGAAATTATTCAATAAATTTTTATTTACCTTACTATTAACAATCTCTGAAATTCCAGAGAATGTCTCAATCTGTTTCTCGGAAAAGTGGGCATTATCCTGCAAAGAAATATACAAGTTATAAATTTTCACTTACCTCCTGTGGTGCTGAATAAACTTTTCAGATATATAACAAACAATAGATAATACCAAAAAAGTATCCAGCTCGGGTGTTTCAAACAGTATCACGTCTAACCTCCGAACATCCTTATCAGCTCCACAGGTTACATTATCCTCCTGCAGTGGCATGAATTATAAGCTTTATGGAAGATCCTAAAGAGAATAAAGTGCAACAAGATTAACATCATTTGAGAAAGTTAGTATAAAGCTTTTTCTGACTTCCTGCTTCCTTCTCAGTACAAACCGTAGCTTCTTCCTGCGCATCAATAAAATCATCTAGATCTAAAAAGATCAAGACCGTCGGAGGCAAAGCTGCTGGATTATAAAGATTTTTCCTAAAGACAAGTTCACTATGATAAAACGATCCAGTTGTAAGAGTACCTCAACTGTCTTAATTTTTGTCAACAACGAAATGCGTAACATTAATTTTTCGTTTGTAATCTTTCAAGAGAATCTAGACTCTCTAATAACATTACTCTTAGTCATTGACTAAAAATATTTAGAAAAAAAACTTACTACATGCATTTTCGTAGTTTCTTTTAACAAAAGCAGGGAATGCAAAATCAAGCGTCGAGTCAATATGAAGTGGAGAAAAAGGAAAAGCATTATACATTATTGAATCTAGATTGCTTCTATTAAGAAAATACAACTCGGTAATTTCCATTATTGAAGCACCTTTAACAATCGACGATTCATCGATCAACAGAGACAGAGAGCTCTCAAGAAATAAACAACGTAAAAAATGGAATCTCCCTATTAGAATCCAAAACCATCGAGATTTTCATTTTCATTCAAAATGTGGCAAAAAAAATTAAAATCGCATCGGAGACTAAAGAGAATTGAAATCATCACTTTACCTCGGCGGAGAACCTTGCGCTGCCATTTCCACTTGGAAATCGAGTATCTTTGAAATCTCTGATATCGACATCGATGAATGGAGGAATTGCTTCCGACAAGAAGTTGGAGAGAGCGGCGTCGATAGGCAATCTCTCGGTCTGGAAAGGGAGGTTGGGGAACGAATCAAAGTGAAGAAGATCGTCACTGAAGTTGGAAGTATGATGAGGGAAGTGAGGAGGCGGTAGGTTGAGGAAGCTTAGGTTTCGGCTGGGGATTGAAAGGCTTTCAAGTAATCGACATTGAGAAATCGAGTTCTCATCGGTGGTGGATTCTACAATTTGTTGCGAGTAACCTACTAAACAGAAAAGGGATTCAAGTTAGGAATTTGGGATTTAGAGTTAGGAATTTGGGATTTGGGATGTCGAATTCGGGAATGGGTGACAATACTTTAGGGATTTAGGATGAGGAAAAAGGAGAAATAATACTAGGAAAAAACGGGGAAAATGTTAAGGATATCAGGTGTGGGTAAAAAAAAGATAGCTAAATTATGAAGTATTGAACAAAATAATTTAATATTAGTTGCGTTTATAACCTAGTGCCGTTAAAAATACACCTATTACGGCGTTTTACACAAAGCGTCACTAAAAAATTTAATAAAACGCCGCTAATGCCTTTTAAAATTAATACTATTTAATATATAAATTAAAAATAATATAAATTAAAAAACAATCACTTATATATCCAAAAAAATTTAAAATTATTTTAAATAATAGTATTTTAATTTTTTTATTTAAATAAATAATTTTTTAAAATTTAACTAATATTTAAAAGAATTAGATAAAATTTGAAATCTTGAAAATTTTTAAAATTTTAATTTTTTTAAAATTTGAAATTATTTGATATACCAAAAAAAACTTTAAAATTATTTTAAATAATAGTATTTCAAATTTTTAGCATATATTTTTCACACTAATTACCCTAAACCCTAAACTCCTAACCTTTAACCCTTAACCCCTAACCCATGTCCCCTTAACCCTAAAACCCTATAACTCATAAACCCTTAACTCTTAACCCCTAAACCCTAAACAATAAAACATAAACCCTAAACTTCTACCCCTTAATCTCTAACCCTTACCCCTCTGTCATCTAAACTTTAAACGATTAAAGTTTAGCATATATTTTTATAATTTTGAAATGATTAAATAAAAAATTTTCCACTATTCAAAGGGATGAAGTGCAATTTTACCTTTAAAATTTTTAAAAATTTCAAAAAATCAAAATGGAAAATATTTCATTTTTAGAGTAGCAGAGACCCTTTCAACCCCTTACTTATGCCCCTAAATATATATTAATTATAGGGTTTAGGATTTAATTATTGAATATGATTCACTTGAGATTAACATACTATATACCCATGGCCATTAAACCTTAAACCATAAAACTTTAAACCATAGACCTTAAACCTTAAATATTAAACTCTAAACCCAAAAATAAATTTAATCAATATTAAGTATTGCTTCCATAATTTATTATGAACATAAGCTTTTACATTAATATCTATGTATATACACATCAACATCCATATGATGTTTTTTGGTGTTTAGGGTTTTTAAGGGTTATAGTTTAGTGTTTAAGGGTTTTTAAGGTTTAAGGGTTTAGTGTTTTAGGGGTTATAGATTAGTGCTTATGTTTGTTTGGGGTTTAGGGTTTTAAGGGTTATATGACTTTTAGCAGCGTTTTGACCACAAACGCCACTATTGCTCTGGTTTTTAGCGGCGTTTTACGGAAAGCGCCGCTAATGCTCTATTTTTAGCGGTGTTTTACAGAAAATGCCGCTATTACTCTGTTTTTTAGCGGCGTTTTACCGAAGCAGAGGATGACGAGCTTCGGTCGAGGCGCTCGAGGAGGTTGCGCCAGAACCCTTCTGCTTTTTCGAAGCGGGAACGACAGTCTTCTTGCCTCGTGTGTTTGTCATGGTATACCTGAAAATCACAAAATTCAAAAACAACACCAAGTATTCTACCAGATATCAAAGAAAGAAAAACAATAGAATCTAAGTAGTAAAAATAAAACTAATGTCCTAAAAAGAATATGTCACTAATCATAGCAAAGACCAGAAAAATATATAGAAATATAACAATAGCTCTAAGGAATAAAAATTTAAAGAAAGAAAAATCATGGAATGAATATAAAACATCAAACTAATTAAAAACAGATGGATGCAAATATTGGGAAATATAAATACTAAAAATAAAATAGGCTAAAACAAAGAACAAAAATGAAAGAGTCAGAAAACTAACACAAAATAAAGTAATAAAAATAATAATCAAATATAATGAATAATAACAGCAATAATAATGAAGACTACTAAAAAAATAAATAAAGAAAGAAAAATTAACTAAAATTAAAATGGGCTAACAATTTAACAAATAAATAAAGAAATAAAGAAATCAATAAGTAAACTGAAATAAAGTAAAGGTATGGGAAAAAGAGGAAACCATGGGCAGTGGTCGGAGGTGCGAACGATGGTGGCAGGAGCTAGTGTGGGCGACGAGGGGGACAGCTGATGGCCATGCGGGTAATAGGGAAAGAAATAGAGAGTAAGGGGAAGAAGAGAGGGGAAGAAGGGAAGAAAGGGAAAAGAAAGAAAGAGAAAGGGGAAGGGAAGGTGGTGGCCGATTGATGGTTGGGGAGAGGGAAGAAGAAGGGGGTCGGCAGTAAGGGGAAAAGGGGCTGCGATGGTGGCTGGTTGGGAGGGCTGGAGGAAGAAGAAGATAAAATAAAAAAAGTTACGATTTTGGGGGGTTTAAAAAGGGACACGGTCGTGTAAGGCCCGTGTTGGGCCACATGCCCGTGTCACACGCCCGTGTGGCTCGAGTATTGCCCGTGTGCATTGCAAAAATTTAATAACCATTTCCTACACGGTAGTCCACACGCCTATGTGTCCAGGCTGAGTGGTTCACATGGCCATGTGCTACGTTGTTCACTTCTCCTATGCCCGTGTGGTATCCCACATGCCCAAGTGTATTGGCCGTGTCTCGTACATGACTATAGGCCTTGCCCGTGTAACTCTCTGATTTATTTAAATTCGAAAAATTAAGCTCCAGGTTTCACACGGCCTAGGACACGCATGTGTGTTCGTCGCATGGTCGTGTGGATTTATTGCAGGTTGTGTGCATGTCGATTTTTGAGAAATTTCAACTCTATTTCCACACGGCCAAGGACACGCCCGTGTGTCCAGGCCGTGTGGGTCACTGTACTTGTATAAAAACACAAAAATAGATAAAATAAGTGGGTTAGTGGTGTTAGTACTCGGGTTGCCTCCCGAGAAGCGCTTATTTATAGTCTAAGCTCGACTTACCTCAATTTTTTGTGGTCACGGTGGTTTGAGGAGTTGAAACTCCTCATTCCTGCTATCAATTTTATCATAATAATGTTTGAGAGAGTATTATATACCTTAAAAGTTTCGAATTCAGTATGTGTTACCTCGACCGTATCGTGTGGGAAGATATTCAGTACCATGAAAGGAGTTGCTCCGTCTGCATTGGACTTTGAAGTGACAACTCGAGGGTCCAATTTATCCATCAGTACCTGATCACCGACCTTGATGTGATTGGTTCTATCCTTAAGCTTGATATGCTGTTGCCTCGGTTCCTCCTTGACATAATTTCACCATTCATCTAGTTCATTTATCTGTAGTGCTCGTTCGTCATGGATGATTCCATTGTTGGTACTAGAATGTGGCTCGTTTATGTTTTTCCGAAGAGTTTCCTGCAAAGAAGGTTGAACCATATGATTTGTCTCATTAACAAGTTTTATAGAATCATCTTCATGACTTGTTGTCTTGACCGAATCACGAGCTTGGAGCGTGATCGTATCTTCTCCTACACAGAGTGTGAGTTCACCTGTACCAACATCAATGGTAGTTCTAGCAGTTGTTAAAAAAGGGCGTCCTAAAATTAAAGGGACATCACTATCCTCTTCCATGTCTAGAACAACAAAATCAATTGGTAATATGAATTTATCTATTTGTACGAGTACATATTCAACAATACCCCTCAGAAATCTAATGGTTTTATCTGCTAATTGAATGCTCATCCTAGTTTGTTTGGGTTTCCCAAGACCTAGCTGTTTAAACATTTTATAGGGCATGACATTAATGCTCGCCCCTAAATCAGCCAAACCATTGTTAACATTTAAACTACCAATTAAGCAAGGAATCGTAAAAATCCCTAGATCTTTCAACATGTTGGGTAACTTATTCTGTAGAATGGCTGAGAAAACTGCGTTTAATTCCACATGCGATGTAGCATCTAACTTTCATTTATTAGCCAATAGCTCCTTTAAAAATTTCACTGAGTTGGGCATCTGCGAAAGAGCTTCCATAAATGGTAAGTTAATATGTAATTTTTTTAATAATTTAAGGAATTTACTGAATTGTTCATCCATGTGGTCTTTCTTTGTCACTTTAGGGTATGGCACGCGAGGTGTGTATTCTCTGCTTACCGATTTTTGTTTTTTCTGGCTTTCATCCACATTATTTTGGCTTACCATAGTTTCTTGCTTTGGTTCTGGTGTGGACTCAACTAACCCTTCTTCATATTGAATAGTAATTACATGAAGCAGCTCTTTTGGGTTAGCCTCGGTGTTGCTGGGCAAGATACCTTGTGGTCTTTCTGAGATCAGCTTAGCAAGCTGACCTATTTGATTCTTGAGACCTTGAATCGATGCTTTCTGATTTTTTAGCGTTGTCTCAGTGTTTTGGAAACGTGTTTTAGACACCAAGATGAATTTTGTTAGCATCTCCTCAAAGTTCGGCTTCTATTCCTACTAGTAAGGTGGTTGGAAGCCTGGAGGGGGTTGTGGTCTTTGATTGACTTGACCACCCCAAGAGAAGTTGGGATGGTTCCTCCAACCTGCATTGTAAGTATTACTATAGGGGTTATTCTAAGGTTCAGAATTATTACCCATATAGTTGACTTGCTCGCTCGTAATGCTAGGGTCGTAAGCTAGGCATTCTGTATCATTCATTCCTCCTCCACTTGTGTTACACTGCATCACCGGATGTACCTGCGTAGAGACACATAAACCATCAATATTTTTATTTAAAAGCTCTACCTATAACGCCCCGTACCCGAGACCGTTGCCGGAGTCGAACACGAGGTGTTAACAGACTTAATTCATTGCTTAAACAGCTCAAACAATTTAATTTTAGAACTTTCAGACAAGCTGGCTAACTGCATCACAGTCGCTTAAAAATTCATTTCTTGAGTTCTGAAACTCAAAATCCAATTCTGTAAATTTTCCCTGAAACTAGACTCATATATCTATTTACAAATTTTTTTCTAGAACTTTTGGCTAGGCCAATTAGTAGAGTTTATTAGTTAAAGTCTCCCCTATTTCAGGGTTCGACTGCTCTGACCTCTGTGTATTTCGAAAAAGATAACTCTCTGTACAGAATTTTAATGACTATGAAGTTTGTTTCTCTTAAAACTAGACTCAATAAGGAATCTGTACATATAAATTATGACTTCTAATTTTTTTTATACAATTTATGGTGAATTTCCAAAGTCAGAACAGGGGATCCAGAAATCACTCTGGCCCTGTTTCACAAAAAATTTAAACATCTCATAAAATATAACTCATATACCTGTTTCGTTTCTTCCATATGAAAATAGACTCATAATTCTTCAATTCCATATTTTATTCATCATATAAATATATCTCTATTATTTTTAATGATTTTTCAAATTTACGTCACTCTGCTTGTATCGAATCTATTTTATGGTAAATTTTACCTATTTCATGGTTTCCATGGATTAACTAGCAATTTGACATACATAACACCAAATATGATCATAATTAGCCATTCCAATGGCTAATCATTACCAAGCATTTTTATACTACTCAATAACCATATCATAAGACCATATATACAAAATGATTATAATGCTATACATGCCATACTCAAAATATACAAGCCATTATGCCAAGATGGTATACGGATAGTGTGAGCGTGCCTCGAAGACCGTTCGATTTCCAAAGTGGCTTGTCAACACTACAAGGAATGAAAAGGAGGAGTAAGCATAAATGCTTAGTAAGTTCACATGCAAATAGCAAGTAACATAACCATATAAGCAAACATAAAACATCATTTGCATAATCATCACCAAGACATTCATATCATATTTTCATTTATCATCTTACCATATTGTTGTTATATCGATTTTTCAACCCGAGGGTTAAGTACATACCTGTTCAAAGTATCCATTTCACAACACTTACCAATACGTCCCTTTCATCTTGAGTATTCCTCCATTTGAGTAGAACTTTACCCGTTGAACACATCGGAATATAATTCGGATACATGGAAAGTTTGCACATAAGTGCCACATATGTAGCCAAGCTACTATGTAACCCGTCCATAAGCGAACTCGGACTCAACTCAACGAGCTCGGGCGTTCGCATCCATAAGTGAACTCGGACTCAACTCAACAAGCTCGGATGCCTAGTTACATTTCACGAACTCAGACTCAACTCAACGAGTTCGGACATTCGCATCCATAAGTGAACTCGGACTCAACTCAACGAGCTCGGATGCCTAGTTACATTTCACGAATTTAGACTCAACTCAACGAGTTCGGACATTTGCATCCATAAGTGAACTCAGACTCAACTCAATGAGTTCGGATGCTCAAATATCCCAGTGACATGTCACTTGTATCCTAATCCATTCCTAAGGTTCAACGGGACCTCTTTCCCAATCATGTGTCTCAACCATCTTCTACGGAATACCGATACCGATACTCGGTAGTATTTCACATTTTCCAAGTATATCACATAATTTGACATATTATCAAACAATTATCACGAGTATAATATTTCATAATAATTATCATATCATTTAAATAACATAAAAACATTTAAAATAATAACTATGTTACCAACATTTACATATGAACTTACCTAGTATGCGAAAATGGCTACTTTTACCATTTCAGTCCACAACTTAGTATTTCCCCATTTTAGCCCGAATTTTAGTTTTCCTTGCTCTATCATTTAAAATATAGTCTAATTAGGACTCACATTATTCAAATTGACCCAAAATCATATTTTGGAAAAATTACAATTTTGCCCCTAAACTTTTGCATATTTACACTTTTGCCCCAAAGCTCGTAAATTAAACTTCAGCCTATTTTCTTATGTTTTATGACATGCTGATCATTTTTCCCTTCTATGGAAACATCAAATTCTCACTCTAACATGTACTTATGACTATTAGGTATTTTTGGAGATTAAGCCCTTTTGCTCGTTTTCACTTAAAACCGAGTAGCACAAGTTGTCTAACATAATTTAAAACCTCATATTATATCATAAAACACCAAAATACACAAATTTCACCTATGGGTATTTTTCCAAATATGAACCCTAGGTTAAATTATTGCTAGCATAAGCTAAATCGAGCTACTAGGACTCCAAAAACGTAAAGAACTTGAAAAATGGGGCTAGAATGGACTTACAATCGAGCTTGGAAGCTTGAAAAACCCTAGCCATGGTTTATCCTTGCTATATTCGGCCATGGGGTTGAAGATGAGCAAAATTGGCTTTTAATTTTGTATTTTAATTCATTTTACCCCTAAATGACCAAAATACCCTTACTACTAAACTTTCCAAAAATTCCATCCATGTCAAATTTTTGTCCATAAACTTAGAAATTGGTAAAATTTCTATTTAAGACCTCCTAATTAATATTTCAAAACAATTTCATACTCGAAACTTCTAGAATGCAAGTTTTGCAAATTATTCGATTTAGTCCCTAATTTCAATTTAAGCACTTTAGGCATAGGATTTCATCACGAAATTTTCACACAATCATGCAATCATATCATAAACATCAAAATAATTATAAAATAATTATTTCTATCTCGGATTTTGTGGTCACAAAACCACTATTCCGACTAGGTCCAAAATTAGGATATTACAACTCTCCCCCCTTTAGGGATTTTCATCCCCGAAAATCTTACCAGAAAAGTGGTCTTCACTTTTAATCTCATATTCGGTGCCGAAGAACTTTCACTTAGACTATACCTCCAATAGATCTCTTTAATTTCTCATATGATCTGAAAGCTTACAGTCTCAACTCTCAACTGTTTTTAAATTTTCAACCCTTCTCAGTTTCCCATGATATCATGACAAAACCCGGATCTTAACTTGATTAATGGAGACCGGAATTCCAAGAAATCCAACAATCAAAGAGACCTGAATTTCCATGAATTTGATGAGTAGGAATTCATTCAATACAGATATGATTTATAGATCTCGCCAAACATTTAACAATAGGATACATCACATTTTCCTCTTTCTGCCATGGAAATAATTCTGATATGGCCTCAAGAATAATCCTTCTCATTTCCATCCCAATATCAACACTGGCAAGGATAATTTTGATAGATCCCAATGCTCGGTTTTAACCCCTTTAACAACTCTGATTTTATGTAACATCGAATGCTCTAAACTATCACATTACCTCACTGTCTTGAAACACATCACAATTCATACAACAAATACATTATCGAAAGTCGAAAGTCTTTACTCAATGTAGACTAGTCTAGTTCAGACGCTTCGGTTACCAATATTCTCATCTATCCGAACTTTGTCAACATGTAATAAACTTTTCAGCTTTTACAAAATGAAAACCTTATCATTCGTAGTGACTTTAACTAATATCCAACTCTTTTTAATAAATATACACTTCTCGTTCAGTCTATTTACTCTTTTTATCCGTACAAAATGAAATTCTATTATCAAACTTGGAAAAAATAATCCTGACATAATTGTCACATGAAATCTTTCAAATTAATAATTCACCATACCGACTGAAACTCACGCTTTTATCACTTATGCCTTTACTGATGTCAAATCCTTACACAGAAATTAGAAAAAATCCCAATACTAAAATCACCACATTACCAAGATCAAATTAGAAGTATAGTCATATTTGACATGATTATCACGAGCTGAAGAACGCACTTCGATCACGAGTCATAATTGACAAATTATGGAACAAAGATAACAAGAAAACCGAATAAAGAAATCCAAAATAGAGAAATCCAGAATAAAGAAACCCAAGATACGATACTATCTTTGGAGAATCGAAAACCAAGCGGAGAATCGAAAACCAAACTCATAGAGAAAATACGGAATACCCGATAATTCTTCAAAGAAAGAAAGTCCAAAAGAAAACATCATTTAATCCCCATTTGGAATCAAATATAAAAAGAACAATATATCTTCCCATACATATATATCGGATGAAGCATCAAGTAGAAGAAAGCAGAATCATAATATCATATGTATTCTCTCTCATCAATTCTTATCGAGACGAAATGAAATAGAATACCAGATGAAATAGAGCAATATAAATTATAAACGATCGGACTACCAATGCTTTCATCCAACACCAGGATTAAAAGACATTCCCATATAACAAGAATTTCTTGAAGATCAATAGCCATAGAAATATTTACGAGAGCGGGTAAACACATAGAACATCTCAAAAGAGACTGCTAAATCTGTCGGTCATAACTATCACACTCGAGATAGTTCACATTTCAAATATCATTTCCCCAACTAGTTCTCACTGTTACAAATTTCATATTAAACCATTCACTAAAGAAGGCGATTTCGAATAAATTTCGATTTACACTTTTCTTGACCTTGCACCTGAGTAATTCGGTTAACCAAGGAGAATTCCTTTTCTAACTGGGACAGTGCATAATTCCAATAATCTTTACGTCAATCCAATACTTTACTAGCTCTGACTTTACTTATCAGCTCATTTTCAATCTCTGATCATACTTATAATTATTCTATCACTGAACTCTTTGGGTTCTCAACCGGAAACTTATTCAATACAAATCTCATGAAATTCCATTATAAGTACCACTTTGGTAAGGGGGAGGGGTTGTAGGACCTCTGATTCGACTTTCTTATACATACACATATGACATAACTTCCATCATCATAACAACATCATCAAAATCATGTCATTCATTCATGTTGGCTTACACCAATTTTCCTATTGTCCTATTTAGACAATATACTTATGCATACATTCTATGTTTTCTAGATAGCTTTACTTATCCATTCATTTAATTAAATTAAGTCATGCTCATGACATCATTTAAGGCCAAACAAACATAGATATTTGCACCACAATCATAACTTTCATTTCGTGCATCATCATGTACATATCATTACAATCATATAATTCAATCCAACAATTTAACACAAATAAGTTCATTTCATTATAATCCTTTATCTCATAAAAATTATATATCATTAGCATTCATTAGCATTCGACGTCCAAATTAAAACAAGGACATTTTCATTCGTATCATAATATTATGACTTTTATTCATACCTCTACTACTTTCGATTTATTCCGTTCATCTTATCAAGTAAGCCATATACATTACATCATATGAGCATTAAACAAATATGAATATTTATCACATATGTATCATAAACCTTTATTCATACTTTTCTGAACCGAGACTTATCATGATCATAATTTTACTTAAATACCTTCACATAACATTGAACATGGTCAGCGTAGCTCAGTTGGAGAGTACCCTGTCTAAATAAGACGGTACTCATACATGTCGGAAGACATCACACTATCACAGATCAGTGGCATGTATAGCTAAACTTTTACCATGCTAGGTTAGTCCGAGAACCGACTAAACCTACTCTGATACCACCAAATGTAACGCCCGCACCGATATGCGTTTTGAGTCGAACACGAGGTGTTAACAGACTTAATTCATTGCTTAAACAGCTCAAACAATTTAATTTTAGAACTTCCAGACAAGCTGGCTAACTGCGTCACAGTCACTTAAAAATTCATATCTTGAGTTCTGAAACTCAAAATCCAATTCCGTAAATTTTTCCTGAAACTAGGCTCATATATATATTTATAAATTTTTTTCTAGAATTTTTGGCTAGGCCAATCAGTAGAGTTTATTAGTTAAAGTCTCCCCTGTTTTAGGGTTCGACTGCTCTGACCTCTGTGTATTACGAATCAGATATCTCTCTGTACAGAATTTCAATGATTATGAAGTTTGTTTCTCTTAAAACTAGACTCAATAAGGAATCTGTACATAGTAAATCGTTTTACGTACAAAACCATGGTTTTTCAATTGACCAGTAAAATAACTTGCATTTACTTAATTTTCATTTTTCCAACCAAACACCAGAAATTGGAAATATGGAAAATGTTTTTTGGAAGCTGTTCTATATGAAACAAATGGAACCTTAAAAATCAAGTTCAGTAATAAAATGTAAATTTACCTGTCCCGAAATCGCTCTGGCCTGTTTCACAAAAAATTTAAACATCTCATAAAATATAACTCATATACCTGTTTCGTTTCTTCCATATGAAAATAGACTCATAATTCTTCAATTCCATATTTTATTCATCATCTAACTATATCTCTACTATTTTTAATGATTTTTCAAATTTACGTCACTCTCATCATTGTATCGAATCTATTTTATGGTAAATTTTACCTATTTCATGGTTTCCATGGATTAACTAGCAATTTGACATACATAACACCAAATATGATCATAATTAGCCATTCCAATGGCTAATCATTACCAAGCATTTTTATACTACTCAATAACCATATCATAAGACCATATATACAAAATGATTATAATGCTATACATGCCATACTCAAAATATACAAGCCATTATGCCAAGATGGTATACGGATAGTGTGAGCGTGCCTCCGACCGTTCCCGATTTTCAAGCAGGCTTGTCAACACTACAAGGAATGAAAAGGAGGGAGTAAGCATAAATGCTTAGTAAGTTCACATGCAAATAGCAAGTAACATAACCATATAAGCAAACATAAAACATCATTTGCATAATCATCACCAAGGCATTCATATCATATTTTCATTTATCATCTTACCATATTGTTGTTATATCAATTTTTCAACCCGAGGGTTAAGTACATACCTGTTCAAAGTATCCATTTCACAACACTTACCAATACGTCCCTTTCATCTTGAGTATTCCTCCATTTGAGTAGAACTTTAACCGTTAAACACATCGGAATATAATTCGGATACATGGAAAGTTTGCACATAAGTGCCACATATGTAGCCAAGCTACTATGTAACCCGCCCATAAGCGAACTCGGACTCAACTCAACGAGCTCGGGCGTTCACATCCATAAGTGAACTCAGACTCAACTCAACGAGCTCGGATGCCCAGTTACATTTCACGAATTCAGACTCAACTCAACGAGTTCGGACATTCGCATCCATAAGTGAACTCGAACTCAACTCAACAAGCTCGGATGCCTAGTTACATTTCACGAACTCGGACTCAACTCAACGAGTTCGGACATTCGCATCCATAAGTGAACTCAGACTCAACTCAATGAGTTCGGATGCTCAAATATCCCAGTGACATGTCACTTGTATCCTAATCCATTCCTAAGGTTCAACAGGACCTTTTTCCCAATCATGTGTCTCAACCGTCTTCTACGAAGTATCACCGATAATCGATACTCGGTAGTATTTCACATTTTCCAAGTATATCACATAATTTGACATATTATCAAACAATTATCACGAGTATAATATTTCATAATAATTATCATATCATTTAAATAACATAAAAACATTTAAAATAATAACTATGTTACCAACATTTACATATGAACTTACCTAGTATGTGAAAATGGCTACTTTTACCATTTCGTCCACAACTTGGTATTTTCCCCATTTTAGCCCGAATTTTAGTTTTCCTTGCTCTATCATTTAAAATATTGTCTAATTAGGACTCACATTATTCAAATTGACCCAAAATCATATTTTGGAAAAATTATAATTTTGCCCCTAAACTTTTGCATATTTACATTTTTGACCCAAAGCTCGTAAATTAAACTTCAGCCTATTTTCTTATGTTTTATGACATGCTGGTCATTTTTCCCTTCTATGGAAACATCAAATTCTCACTCTAACATGTACTTATGACTATTAGGTATTTTTACCGATTAAGCCCTTTTTGCTCGTTTTCACTTAAAACCGAGTAGCACAAGTTGTCTAACATAATTTAAAACCTCATATTCTATCATAAAACACCAAAATACACAAATTTAACCTATGGGTATTTTTCCAAATATGAACCCTAGGTTAAATTATTGCTAGCATAAGCTAAATCGAGCTACCGGGACTCCAAAAATAATTAGAACTTGAAAAACGGGGCTAGAATGGACTTACAATCAAGGTTGGAAGCTTGAAAAACCCTAGCCATGGTTTCTCCTTGCTATATTCGGCCATGGGGTTGAAGATGAGCAAAATTGGCTTTTAATTTTGTATTTTAATTCATTTTACCCCTAAATGACCAAAATGCCCTTACTACTAAACTTTCCAAAAATTCCATCCATGTCAAATTTTTGTCCATAAACTTAGAAGTTGGTAAAATTTCTATTTAAGACCTCCTAATTAATATTTCAAAACAATTTCATACTCGAAACTTCTAGAATGCAAGTTTTGCAAATTATTCGATTTAGTCCCTAATTTCAATTTAAGCACTTTAGGCATAGGATTTCATCACGAAATTTTCACACAATCATGCAATCATATCATAAACATCAAAATAATTATAAAATAATTATTTCTATCTAGGATTTTGTGGTCACAAAACTACTATTCCGACTAGGCCCAAAATTAGGATATTACACTACCTGGTTTGATAACATAGTGACCGTGTCGAGGTTGAAAACACCGACAGCTTTATTAGGCTTTGTCCTCATGACTTGCCACTGATAGTTATTCAGTGACATCTCTTCAATAAATTCGTAAGCCTCCTTAGGTGTTTTCTTATTTAAGGTTCCATCGACTACTGCATCGACCATCTGTCTAGTTAAGGGGTTCAAACCATTGTGCAAAGTTTGAACCTGTAGCCACAGAGGTAACCCATGGTGAGGACACATTTTCAATAAGTCTTTGTATCTTTCCCATGCATCATAATCTGTTTCTAAATCCATCTACACAAAAGAAGAGATATCATTCCTTTACTTTTTCGTTTTAGCCGGTGAAAAATATGAGTAAAAATTTTTCAGTCATTTGTTCCCAAGTAGTGATTGACCCTCGTGGTAACGAGTTCAACCACTGTTTAGACTTATTTCGTAATGAAAAGGGAAATTACCAAAGGCGAATTGCATCGTCAGAAACACAATTGATTTTAAAGGTGTCGCAAAATTCTAGAAAATTTGCTAAATGAGTGTTTGGATCCTCGTCCTGCAAACCATCAAGCTGAACAAACTGTTGTATCATTTGAATCGTGTTAGGCTTGAGTTCAAAATTATTTGCAGCAACAACAGGTCTAACTATACTTGATTCAGTTCCTGTTAAATTGGGCTTAGTATAATCATACATAGTACGAGGAGCAGGATTCTGATTTACTGGGTTTGCGGCAACCGCAGGAGGCAGCGAATTATTTTGATTCTCAGCCATCTCCTCGGTTGTAGTATGGATATCGTCCTCTCGCCCTTCCTCTATGTATTGTAGGCTTCGCCTTATTTCTCTTCGGTTTCTGGAGCTGTGCTTTCAATCTCATTGTCAAAGAGTAAAGGTCCTAACAGGTTTCTTCTAGTCATAAACTATAAAAACCTGCCAGAAGTAAATAAAAGAAAAATTAGTAATAAAAAAATTAAATTGCAATAAAAATAAAAGAATGTCTAAAGTAATAAAAATCAAGCGTTCCTAATATCTTAGTCCCCGGTAGCGGCGCCAAAAACTTGATGGTCGCTAAACTAACTAAAAATTCGACTAAGGCAAGCGCACCTATCGAATAGTAGTATAGTTATGGTGAGACCGGAAATATTGTATCCATAAGGACTAAAAGTACTAGTACTTATTAAGGACTAAAAGTACTAGTACTTACTATCTTTTTATTATCTAACCTAAGAATAAAATGGGTGTTTTTAAACTAAGACTAACTATTTAATTAACTAAGAACATGACAAGAATAAAAGTTGGAAAATAGTGTTTGGAAAACCGATGGAGAAGACAATACCCAAGGAAGAATCCACCTAGATTTCACTTATTACTTCTGAATTAGACAATTTATTCACTTGGCTTAATCAGTAAAAATCCCTGATTTATGTTAATATCTATCTCGAGACTAAAAACAACTGACTCTAGGTTGATTAATTGAAATCTCTTTCTAATTAAAACCTCTATTGTCGCATTAACTCAATCTATGGATTCCCTTATTAGATTTGACTCTAATCCGGTAGATTTATGTAATCCTATCTCTAGGATTGCATGCAACTCCGCTTAATTATGAAAGATCTACTCTTAAACAGGGACTTTTACTCCACTGAATAAGCAAAACCTGAATTAATATCCTGGAATATTAAAGCAAGAATTAAAATTCACAATTAAGAATAAGAACAAGTATTTATCATGTAATTCAAATAATAATAAGACCCGTCTTAGGTTTCATCTCCCTTAGGTATTTAGGGAGTTTAGTTCATAATTGTAACAGCCTGATTTAGACCCTAATCAGAACGGTGGTTTCGGGACCACAAATTCAAGTCAGAAAAAAATATTTTAAAATTATTTTCCATGTTTATTTTGTGTGAATTTATGTCTGTGAAATTTTCGTGATTTAATTTTATCGTTTGAGTGTCCGATTAAATAAAAGGACTTAATCGCGTAAAGTGAAAATTAGTTGGTTATTTCTAAAAGGGGCTAATTTGCACTTGGCTTTTAAAATAAAAGCCTTTAAGAGTTAAATAGCCTAATATCAAGTGAAGTGGGCGGTAATGGGCATGTTATATATGATTTTATAATTTATTAACTAAGGTTAAAAAGGTAAAATAATAATAAGTCGTATATATGATACAATATATGATATTTTAACTAAGTGGTCATAATAATCCACCATAGCCGAAACTTAAATAAGAAAGAAAAGAGAAAGGAGCTAGGGTTCGGCCATAACCGAGCTTGATTCAAGGTGAGTTCTAGCTCGGTTTTTGATAATTTCTACGTTTTTGAGATCGTTGCTTCAAGTACTACAAAACCCAAGCTTTAATTTTTTATTTTGATGAATATTTTGAGTTGTGCCATTGTTGATAGCTTGTGATTTTTGTTGTTTGATGATGAAAAATGAAAGATATGTTTTAGATTAACATGTTTTGTATTGGAGTTTTTGATGATTTTGAGTAATTAGGACTAAATTGCAAAAATAATAATTTGAGGGACCAAAATGTGAAATTAATGAAATATATGGACTTGTATGGTAATGGGTAAGATTTGGCCAAACATAGGTATTTGGAAATTTTGTGTATTTTGTGTTTTGTGAATAGGGACGAAATTGTAAAAATTGTAAATCTCAGGGGTAAAATGGTAATTTGCCCATTTATGTGTTTTTGGACTAAATTGAATGAAAGTATGTTTGAATGAGCTTAATTTGAATATGTTTAGATCAAGAACCAAAGAAATCAGATTTGGACCGGGGAAAAACGAAAGTTGTCGATTAGCAGCCTTGTCCCGTTTTACGACGTCTGAGGTAAGTTTATAAGCAAATAGATGTGTTAAATTGTAGTTAAATGTGAATATTATATGCTGTTATGTAATGTGAGAATTTATATAAGCTATAGTCGAATATTCTTAAGCTTGATGATCACATTTCTGAATTGATTTCGACCGAGTTATGACGTCCGAAAGTCTCGTATGAACCTTAGGAATAGTTAGGATACGTATGTCATGACATAGGATTCCGATATGTGTGTACGAGTAAGACCATGGCATCAATATGTGACTTCGATATGTGTTTACGAGTAAGACCCTATCTAGGGAAGTGGCATCGATTTGTGGCTACATGTAAGACCACGTCTGGGACGTTGGCATTGTATGATTTATGTGATTATCAGAGTGTCCTATCCAATTTTGAATGGTTCATTGGGAAAAGATAAGTAGAGTTCGAGTATGTAAATCGAGCTAAATGGCCAGGTATGAGTTAGTTCGATATTTACTAAAAATAAGGTAAATGTATTCGGCCTATTGCACATTATTGAATGAGTCTTAATTTTATGTATGTGTGTTTATGTGTATTCAGCCTTGAAGATTAAATAATGATTTGTTAATTTTGGCTATATATGCATTCGGTTAAGTGGTAATATAATTGTATACAAATGTATATGATTATATGTATGTAACGTGAACACATAAGTGCCTGGATTGAAATGTGAATTGATATAATAATCTTGTTTAATTTAGTTAAGTTGAATAAGTCATTGAGTTGTTTATTTGCTTATGACTTACTAAGATTTGATAGCTTACTCTCTGTGTTATGTTTACTCTGTTTTATAGATTTTGAAGTCAAGCTAAAAGTTCGGGGATCGTCAGCAAAGTCTATCACACTATCTACAGCTTCGGTATTTAAATAATCAAACTCGTATTATGGTTTGTATAGGCTGGTTCATATTATGAGAATGTTCAAAGCTGGCTATGTATATAAGCCATGCCAAAATGGCTAAATTATTATATTAGTGTTCGGTTACGATAGGTAAGACTTTTATTAATCTTGATTACTAAGTTGTATGCCTTGAATGCATAATATATGTGATGGGCACTATATGTGTTTTGTTAATGGCTTGCATATTATGTTAAACTATGTTGTACAAATTCTTGTACAGATTCTTAGTCAAATGTTTAATGAGTTTATCTATTGGCAAATAATGATGGTAGTTTGGATGCATATATGATTTTAGGCAGCAAGGTTCGGCTTAGAAGAGTATTTGTATAACATGTGTTTGGTATGTTCATTATTATGTGATGGAAAATATAAAATGTAACATTGTTTCGATGTTAGGTGATTATATTCTAGCTTGGTTAGTTTGATTCATAATGATAAAAAAAGTATGTGGTTAGCGATTTAATCTAATCGACTAGTTGATATGTGTTGGATGCTTTAATATTAAATGTGGCCTTGGCTTTTGGGTACATTTGTACCGTGCATGTGTATATGACGATTATGTTACATATATACTTGTATGCTTTGTTTTATATCGAATCTATATCAAAGACGTAATTATAAAATATAAGACTTGACTTTATGATATGTACATTCGGTCATGTAGCTCATTATGAATGACATTGGATTAATATAAATTATAAAATATTAGGTAAAGAGAAATTTATATGCATGATACAAATTGTAATGCAATTATGCAATAAGTTAGAATATGATTACATGCATATGGCCTTTTATATTAATTAGGTTTTCATGTGTCTTGTATATTTGTAAAGTGTTCCTATTTGTGAGTGCTTAATACTTATATGCCAATGGTTATAGGAACTTGCTAAATAAGTGTAAATAATGAATGTGTATAATTAAGCCGATCAAACTAAAAAAGAAGAAGAAGAAGAAGTAAGTTGACTTATTATCAAATGCTTGCTTTTAATAGTATTAATATGTAAAATATATGTTGTTCATATAGATTTCCATGCTAATGCCGCATATATGGAATTGTTGATGTATTATAATTTATTATTGTTACATGTGAACGATATGCCCAAATATATCAATGATATGAAATGTTCAAATTAAGAGTTGTATTAGCTTATGATTTAAATCTTAGTCAAATTTTTGAGACATATTCATGTGATTATATAAATGTTTATTTAATTGTTCGAAATTTTGCTTTATTCTGTAATGCCTTATGACCCTATTTTGGTGACGGATACGAGTTAGGGGTGTAACAATAATAATGGAAAACATCTCAAAGTTGGGAAAAGAACAAAACATAAAGAAACCCAAAGAACTTCTAGGAAATTGGATGGATATCTTCAGTCTTGAAGTAGATCCTGCTTCTGAGCTGATTTCGATGGCTATCCTTCAGTATTCTCTGCCTTCTGCTCTGTATTGCCCCCTTTTAATCCTCTTCTAGGGTGTTTATATAGACTTTGGAATCCTTTAAAACCCTAAAAATTAGCCTTTTCCAAGTAGAATTAGACTTGCGCACGACAGGGACACGGTCGTGTGCCACGCCCATGTAAAGGTGCTCAATCTGTGTGTAATTCTAAGTTGGTTTTTAGTTAACATGACCATGACACACGAGCGTGTGGCCTACCCGTGTGTCTCACACGGGTGTGTAATTTACCCGTGTGAAAGTGCCTAGGCTGTGTGAAACACTGAATTAGGCCCATTTTACCCATTTTTGTCCCATTTCTTACTCTTTTTGTTATCCTATGCTCTCCTGAGTATAAAGCATGAGATTAACGGATTAAGAGCATCGAATTCAATAAAACTAAAGATAAATTATCCATAAATATGCCAAGCATGGGATAAAAATATGTATATAATATGGTTTATCAGTACTAAAACTACCACCACAATTGACGTCAAGTCAACTACCAAATACTAACTCTAATTCTTTGAAAAAGGTAAAATGTTAAGAAGTTTGAATAAAACTAGAATTGTATTGGTGAACAAGGTAAAGAATCTCATGAATGTTACCCAATTTCAACCAATAGGTTATTACAATTTTTCTCATAAGATTGTCTCGAAGGTAATGGTGAACAAATTAAAGCCTTGGATGGGAGAGTTGATCACACAAAACCAAAGTGCCTTTATACAAGGTAGACAAATACAAGATAATATTGTTGTTACTAGTGAAGTCTTACATTACTTAAAGTTGAAAAAGATGGGTCAAAGAGTGGATATGAGAGTGAAGGTGGATATGAACAAGGCATATGATGGGGTTGAGTGTGAGTTTTTAAGAAAGGTGTTAATTAGGATAGGATTTGCTAAAAATTGAGTAAGATGGGTACTGTAATGTGTTTCCTCAATTTCCTACAAGATAATTGTTAATGTGAAATAAACAAATACAATTTATACTTTTAGAGTTTTAGGCAAAGGCATCCTTTATCCCTTTACCTTTTCCTATTTGTTGTTGATGTCCTTGTAACAGCCCGATTTAGACCCTAATTGGAACGGTGGTTTCGGGACCACAAATCTGAGTCAAAAAAATATTTAAAAATTATTTTCTGTGTTTATTTTGGGTGAATTTATATTCGTGAAATTTTCGTGATTTAATTTTATCGTTTTAGTGTCCGATTAAATAAAAAGGTCTTAATTGCGTAAAATATAAATTTAGTGGTTTAATGTGTGACGGTTGAATTGTGTTTGTCTTTGTAATTTGAGGTATTTAATATGCAATTTGTCCATGATAATAAGTAATGGATGGTAAAAGCCTTAAGTTATAATGGTTTTGTATTAATAAATAAAAGTTATATTTGAAATATGTATAATAACATGAAATAATAAAACATAAAAATAAAACAAAAGTGTTCATACACTTTGCATGACCGAATATAAAGAAAAGGGAAAAGAAATAAAGCTTCCATAGGTTTGGCCATTGTTGATAGCTTAATCAAGGTATGTAACTAGTTCGGTTTTTGATAATTTTTACGTTTTTTAGATCGTTGCTTCGAGTACTACCCGACCCATACTTGAATTTTTTATTCTGATGAATATTTTGATTTATGCCATTAATGAGAGCTTGAGATTTTTGTTGTTTGATGATGAAATATGAAAGATATGCTTTAGATTAACATGTTTTGTATTGGAGTTTTTGATGATTTTGAGTAATTAGGACTAAATTGCAAAAATAATAAATTGAGGGACTAAAATGTGAAATAAATGAAATATATGGACTAGTATGTGTATAAGGAAGATTTGGCCTAACTATGTTGTTGTGAGATTTTGTGTATTTTGTGTTTTATGCAATTAGGGCTAATTTCTAAAAGTATGAAATATTAGGGGTAAAATGGTAATTTGCCCATTTATGTGATGTTTGAGTAAATTGAATGAAATTGTGCTTGAATGAGATTAATTTGAAAATTTTATAGATCAATAGCAAAAGAAATCGGGCTCGGATCGGGGAAAAGTAAAAATAGTTGAATAGTCGATTTATATCGTTCGTCGATATTCAAGGTAAGTATTTAGGCAATTAAGCATCGTTCATTTTGAATGTAACTTAGTTTAATATGCTGATTTGGGATTCAAAGGTTTATAGTAGAGATAGCCGAATGTGATAAAGCATAGAAATAACGTTTTGAGTTTAACTCGAATGAGTTATAACATTTGAAAATCCGTATGAACTATATGGAATATCTAAAATGTTCGATATATGAATTGTTTATGTGACAGCTTTATAATAATGATATTTGGGATTTGAGCCTAGCAAGCCTTGTGCTGGTGAATTTAATCAGACTTGATGCCTAGCAGGCTTATTGCCGGTGTATAAAATGAGACCTTGAGTCTAGCAGGCCTTGTGTATGTGTGTGATACAGGTTTAGGCCTAGTAGGTTTTATGCCGGTGAAATATTATAAGTCCATGCCTAGAAGACTTTATGTTAATGTGATAAATGAATATGTTGAACGAGCTAAAATGATCAGGTACGTGATAGTTGGACTACCTATTTGAAAACAGGATGAATTGATTTCTTGATATGTGATGAAAAATAGCACATGAATTTGATGTAGTACATGTGCTAATATGAGAAATATATTTGATCTTATAATTGTACATGAATGTAATGTTAAACTTTGAGTGATGAAAATTATGTCTTAAAATATATAAGTATATTCGATTATATAAGTCAATGTGGTTTCAAAATTTGAGAACATATTGGTGATGTAAACTTGTATATTCGGCCAAAGAGAAATTGCATTATGAAGGTATATGTTATATATGTGTGGAATTAAAAGTTTGAAAATAAAGGTGATTAAAAATGCATAAGTGGATTTATTTAATTGAAATGATTAGTAATTGAAATGGTATTATGCATTAATTGTTTAATTTGCTTAAGGCTTACTAAGCTAAGTTAGCTTACTTTGTGTGTATATATTTGTCTTTGTTTTATAGATTTTAGAGATCGTTACATGCTCGGGGATCGTCAGTAAAGTCAATCGCACTATCGTTTACTCTTGGTACTTTTGAAAGTTTAAATTCAAACTTATAGCATGTATAGGATGAATGGTGTTTTGACATGATGAACCTTGGTTTTGTATACAATCCATGCAAAAATGGCTTATTTAAATGCTTGAATTTGGTTTTGGTATAATAATGGTTTGAGTCCATTTTGGTTATTATGCAATGTGTCAAGGATGAATGATACATGTGATATCTATTTGAGCATTGAAGTTAGTTGGTAAATTTGGATGTGTGCATTGGATTGATTCGGTTATGGTATGCATAGATAAGAGACTATTTAAATTTTTGGTTATTGTATTTGGTCAAAGTGTTATATGTCATTTCGCATTAAAGGTTGTTTGGCTATGTCTAAGCATGATATAAGTTTGTCTTGATATGTTCATTATATGGTATGGAAGATTCATGTTTTGTATACATAAATATATCTAATTGTAGTTAATGTCTTACTCTTGAGAGGTATAAATTGAAATAAGAGTTGGTTTGAAAATTATACAATAATGTATTGTGAATTAGGATATAAGATAAAGGTATATGAGATGGTTATGACTAACTTGTGATTCGGCATTTGCTTATATAAATATTTATGTATGTGATGAATTGACTTGATATGTATCTCATCTAAAGGTATACTACGTAATACGTAGGTAATAAGTAAGATTGTTTTTGTCTTAGGCAAAGTTTAGATGATCAAATTGATGATAAATAGGTTAGTTGTGCATCTGCATTTTTGGCATGTGAAATGAGTGCATTTCAAATAGTTACTTATGTTATAAAATGGTTAACTATAAATAAATGATTGAGTATAATTTTAGTTTGTGAATTAAGCTTGATAAGTTTCATTATTAATGTTCAATTATAGTTCATTTTTAATATGGTTAAAATGTATATAAGGTTTATTCGTTTAATGAAACATATTTGATTATTTGTGAAGGTATGAATGCTGTGTATGCCGATGATAAAATTGTCATGTGTTAGATTTTTATTTGATTGAATTTGTACATGCTTCAAAATATGTCTTAAAATGTTTGATGTTTATTATATATCCGAATTTGGCTTGTATTTGTATATTATGAAATGATAAAATTTCAATTAATATTTATTTGGACATTCGTATATACATATGAATATGACTGCTGTGAATATTTAGAGTTGTGCTTTTGTCCAGTAATGCCTCCGGACCCTAATCTAGAGACAGATACAGGTTAGGGGTGTTACAGTCCTCTTTAAAGCTATCAAACTTACAATCGAGTCTAGGAAATTAACTGGAGATAAAATAAGTTTGGTCCCACTTTATCACATATCTTGTTTGTAGATGACTCATTGTTTTTCATTGTAGGTACGAAAAATGATTGTGATGTTTTTACAAGAATAATAAAGAAATATGGGCAAGCTTTTGGGCAGGTAATAAATTTAAACAAATCAAGTGTGATTTTCAATTCGAATGTTGGATAGGATTTGAAGAAGACAATGGAAGACGAATTGGGAATTTCTAGGGCTAATAATCCTAACACCTATTCGGGAATACCTATTTTTTGGGATAAGGAGAAAACATAAGTTGTTGGATATATGAAGGAGAGGATTATTGGAAAGCTGCAAGGATGGAAGTACAATTTGATGTTTAAAAGTGGGAGAGAAGTACTACTCAAGGATGTTGTGTGTGTAATGCCTATTTATACTATGCCATGTTTTCTATTTCGAAAAAAGGTGCGTGAGGAAATAATCGTTATAGCATGAGAATTTTTTAGGGATAAAAAGAAGATGAGAGGAAGCTTTATTGGATTGGTTGGGAAAATTTGACAGCTTAAAAAGGAAAAATAGGGCTTGGGTTTAATGATATTGTTACACCCCTAACCCGTATGTATCACCGAAATAGGGTTACAGAGCATTATCGAAAACTTCTAACTTTAAAAATTTGATTACAATAATTTATAAAGCACATCATATTCCATTCAAACACATGCATAATGTCCCTTTTTCTTGCCCTTGAGGCCTTAGAAACACTTTACAAAAAAATTCGGGACTAAATAAAAAACATTTAGAACTTTATGACAAAAGATAGGAAAATTCATACTACAAGGGTCACACGGTTGAGACACACGCCCGTGTCTTACGCTGGGTGGGCATTCGAAGTAGGGACACACGATCTTGTCATGAGACCGTGTGTCATACACAACTGAGACACACGCCCGTGTCTTAGGCCGTGTGGGCAAAAAATAGTCCATTTTCAAGCCATTTTCCTTACCCAAAACTTGGTCACTTACACAGGCCATATGCACCTATTTTCATTCACCCAAATTGTACCTAACACATGCATATTCAAGCTAGATCATCATAGTATTTAATCATACAACCAGTATGTTTAAAGGGCACCTCAATCACAACAATCAAACTTGATTATACATTTGCTAAGTTTAGCCATAAATCAACCAACCATTAGAACAAATTCTATACCAACATTTACCACAATGTCACATACCAATCATACTCAAATATACCAATTAGACCACTAAACAACTATCATCACTAAACCTTGGTAAACTTGGCTATATGCCAACCACATCCAAACTTACCAAAATAGCCATTTATTAACTCAATGTTCACTATCAATTTCCATGCCTCAATGATCACATTCAAGCATATCAAAACAACATTTCATAGCATGCATTTTACATACCATTCCAACTCACAACCTTTAAGCATCAAAGTGCCAAAAGCACACCAATCATCAAGGCATCAAATATCATAAGTTTCAAAAATTCAAAGCAACATTACATGTCAATATCATTAGCTAAACATTAGACATACTTCTATTTATACATGCCATTATAACCACGATCAAAGCATCAAAATCTATCGATAAAATCAATGGATAGTGTGATGGATCTCTGACTAGCTTCTAACCCGATCGAGCTTCCGATAATTTGTAAAATAAGAGAAAGATATCTACGTAAGTAATGAATACTTAGTAAGCTCATATAAACCATAAGCATAATATTACATTTCAATAATGAAATTTATAGGTTAAGAGTAAACCTATACTAGTGTCTCAAGATTTATCAAACCATAATCATCAACTCACAAATGAGTAAGTTCATTAATGTTGCTTATTTATTAACCATCCATAACATTATAGGATTTCATGAGACATAATATATAATCATCAACCTTTTTATAAGATATATCTATCTATTTACTTACATTCCTTTCTGTTCCCAAATGCTTATCATAAGTAAAAGAACATTATTAATTCTCAATTCAACGTATTTATACATGACATAGACTGATTCATTCAAAGCATAAGAAATTTACTAACATATGAATACATCATTTATCTCATTAAACCTTCTTATGACTTCATAATACCTCCCAATTATGTACTTACCATATCATTCACTTTTCTTACCCGTTTCATATGCATAGTACAAGCGTGACCATAAACATCAATCATATCCACAAGCTTGGCATAAGCCTAAGCACATCAACAACATATGTTAGTTCATTTAAATATGATTCATATGTATTTGACATGGATAACCATTATACTTGAGCATAATTAAATTGGATTTATCAGCCATCTCATAACATATCATGTTTTCTAGGTATCAACATTTCAATGAGTTTCATGCTTACATATCTTAATTCATATTGAACACTTGCCTTTTCATTTGCATAACACATAAGACATAAACATAGCATTAACAATAGTTACAAGTTAGTGATTAAACTTATAACTTAATAAAAATCACCACATGATAAAATAACTTTCATGAATATAGCATATAAGCATTCATACTTTTCATGAACATGGCTATACACACTTTAATCATCAATAACTTATACCTTTCCATACTTTTCATGACATTGCCAATCGAAACACTTCCTTCACTTTGTATGCCCATTGAGCAACTTAGAATAATATCGGATACGCAAGAATCTCACACATTGTGTGCTAACATGTGGTCGAAACCATTTCTTTCCTTTTCCTTGACATAGATGCTCTCTCTCGAGCGATAAATAGGTTCGCTCACACAAGCTGTCAGTCAGAATGCAGCTACATGGTGCTACTCACACAAGATATCAAGTATCCGCAACACATGCCGGAACTTAGCTACTGGTAGGACGTTCAGGACTAGCACATGAAACATGGTAACCCTAATGACATGTCATTTGTATCCTATATATTCCTATGGTTCAAACGGGGCTCAACAGTCGTCGTACATTGTTGAATTTTTTATTATTTCTTTACTCGATAAATTGTATAATTAACATATATATATATATATAATGATTCATTTTCAAAAAAATCATATAATATCATTCAATTTAATCAACATTATACATAGTACAATTCATACGAACTTACCTGGCAAAATTACATAATTGTCAAAGTATAGGGCCATTTTGCTAATTTTTGTTCTCCTCGATTTTCCACCCAAGCTTGATCTAAATTAATAAGTTCATTAAATATATTAATTTAGACAGTAAAACAATGTACTTATGCAATTTAGTCATTTTGAAATTTTACAAAATTGCCCTAAAGTTTTAGTTTTATTTAATTTAGTCCCTGAGCCTAAAACATGCAATTTAACCATTTTTTTTCCAAAATTAAAGCTTAGCAAAATGTTCATGGCATCAAACACAGCCCACCTTTGTAATAATTTCACAAAAAATATTGTATTTTTACTATTTTAACAATTTAGTCCCTAATCGACAAATTCATCAAAAATTACTTAACAAGATACTTTTAAATAACAACTAATATTTAAAATTTATCATTTAACATAAAAAAAATCACTAAATTCATCAATGACAATGTACAAAATCTTTAACAGTTTTAAAATCGAAGGTATGGGCTAGCTAGACCTAGTTGCAATGATCTCAAAAGCATAAAAAATATTAATAATAGGGCTAAATCGGACTTGCATGGACCATCCAAAGCATGGCCAAAGCTTGAAGGTATAACCATGGTTTCTTTCTTCTTTAAATTCATGAATAAGACATGAAAATAATGATATAACATTTTGGTTTTTATTTCATTTAATTTAATTATCAAATTACCATTTTCCATTTAATAATCATCAAATTTGCAAGCTTTTAGTTGCTCAAAACCGTCCACTACATTCTTAAATGGTCTAATTACCATTTAAGTCCCTTTTCATTTATTCAATTAATCATTTAATCACTCAAATCAGATAGTGATCAAATTTTACATCTTTTATGATTTAGTCCTTTTTAAGTAATTAACTATCGAAATGTTAAAATTTTTCAACAAAACTTTAAGACCACCTTAATGACACTCCATAAAGATTTATAAAAATATTTATGGTTCAATTTATAAAAACAAGGTCCCGATACATCATTTTCTAAATCCACTTAACCTTAAGGTCTTACCACTCAAACTTAATAAATCATTTATATAACATAAATTATCAAATCAAAAACCTTTTCAAAGTCACATTTTACTTGTAAATATTAAGTAATAATATTTACGAACTTGCTTGTCGGATTCGATGGCCCTAGAATCACTGTTTTTGACACCACTGAAAAATAGGCTATTATAGATATACAACTAATTAATAGGGGTTTTCTTACAAAAAATTTAGATAATGGTTCAAAATGTTGAAGCTTTATGGGCTGAGGTTTTCAAGGGTAGATATTTTGCAAATACTTTAGCCATGGAGGCTAGAAAAGGTGCGAGAGCTTCCTGGATATAGCCGAGTGTATTAGAAGGGAGAATGTTAATTGGGGATGAAATGAGATGGCATATTGTAAGAGGGAATGAGGTGAATATATGGATGGATAAGTAGGTCCCTAATCATAAGGCTTTGAGACTAGAAATAAATGAGAGTCAAGTACAAAAATTACCGAAGAAGGTATCTCAATTAATTGATAGGAGAAATGGTGTTTGGTACTTGAATGAGATTCAAAAGGTGATTTCTAGTGATGAGGTTGAGATAAATAAAAAGATTTTTGTTCGTAAGAGTAGGGGGCAAGATAGAATTATCTGGCCTAGAGTTTCAGATGGATAATACACAATTAAATTTGGCTACTTTGTGCTTAAAAATAAAGTGGAGATGGTAAGATTGAGTGTTGGATCTTCTCATATTGTTCAAGATGTCATTTGGAAGTAAATAAGGAATGTGCAAGTTCAACTAAAGGTGCGGAATTTTTTTGTGGAAGGTGGTTAAAAATGCATTAGCTACTATAGTGAATTTGGTAAAAGGAAGGATTAGGATTGAATCAAAGCATCCAGTTTGTGGAAAGTACGATGAGATTATTGAACATTTGCTTCTTATGTGTAACTAAACTCAGTGTGTCTGGTTTGGCTTAAATGTTGGTATTAAGATTCATAAAAAGGGGATCACTACCTTTTATGTTTTGTTGCTTTTGATTGTAGGTGGTTCTCGATTGAAGAGGGATGGAAAGAATAAGATGTTAGGTATAATTTCTCATACCTACTGGGTAGCATGGAAAGAGCATTGTAGAGTGACATTTCATAGTAAATGTCCACAATCAGAGAAGGTAATTACTGTAACTCAAAGGGCAATCTTAGAATATGAGCGAATGGTGGAAATACAAAGTAAAAAGTGTAACACCCCTCATCTGACCCGATGTACGGTAAGAATGGGAGGTGCTATTGGAGCACTTTCAAACTTAAGTTTAGTTTTTTTAATTTTTAAAATACTCTTTTGGGAACAAGTTAAAATTTCTTGAAATAAAAATGAGAAAGTTTAGAAAATTTTAATAACATTTATAAATCATTTCAAGTTTTTATAAACATCTATGGATATTACCAACTCATAATACGAGTGTTTGACACTTATCGACTGAAAATGAAAATATTGGGTTAAGGAAATTAGGAGTTTTAATATAAATTAAAACTCTAAGAAATTCAAATAAAATATTAAAAATAATTTAAAAACATTTTAAAGGCTTTAAAATCATTTAAAAACCATTTAAAAAATCATAAAATAAAGTCACATAACCGTGTGACCAGGTCGTGTGACAAACTGAAGCTATGTCATGTTGAATCACATGGTCGTGTATCTAAACCGTGTCACTAACTGAAGTTGTGTAAAACAGAGTAACACGGCTAAATGACAAACTGAGGCCTTGTGGACCTACATGTAAAATCTTAAAACCATTCACACGGCTATGTAGCCAAGCCGTGTGAGAGGCTATGGTCGTGTTTATCTAAAATCACCCTGAATATATAGAGATCCCAGCCATGTCACTTGCCTGTGTATGACACATGGCCATGTGGTTAAACCATGTGGCACAAAATGTCATTTTAGGAACTATTTCAAGACTAACCAAATTCGTGCACAATCTAATTTCAATTATAAATTAATGTCTACTCAAAATCTGCATAATTTTCACAACGAGCAAACCAATATGACATTTTCATAACACATTCATTACCAATGTGCCTCAAATGGCACCCCAACAATCAACCCTATAAGCTAGGCCCAGGAAATATTTAATATGTAAAAATTAAAGTTCATTTTGGTAAATAAAAAAATTGAATCAGGTTGGATCATATTATAGAGTACTAGGTCAAAAAGGCCTAGGAAGTACTTGTAATTGGACCCGATGCGAAAGAGGCCCAAAACCCCTCATATAACATGAAGGGGCGGCAAACCTAGTAGAAATACAAGGGTGAGCCATTCACCCCTCTCCTACTCCAAGCAGGATATTGTATTTTTATTAAAAAATAAACCTTTACAACTCTACAAGGGTTCTACCTTCTCTTCTTATAAATAGATGACACTGATAAAGCTATTAATACAACTTTTGAAAGATTGTTATTCTCCCAAAAAATAGAGAGAATTTATTCCCAAATTTTAGATATATATTTCTAGAATAAAAAATTTTTCGGTTTCTATTGAGAAAGAGAAAATTTTCATTTTCACCCCAAAATGAGAGAACTTTTTCTAGTTCTATGTTTCAATTCAATTAGATCGAGCCCACACTTGAATTAGTTCGTGATACAAGAATAGCAGAGAAAATTGTTTGGTTGAAAGCCGAAAAACATCAAGAATTCACTTATCCAAAAACACAGGTATATTTTGGTTTATGGTTTATTGCTATAAATATCACAAACCGAGTCGATTTTTTAAATTTTAATTTTCCACTATGCAAGAAAATCTTTTAAAAACCAGATTTTTTCCAACAATTGGTATCGAGTGTGAGGTTTTGTTTTGTGTATGGTGTAAGCTGAGACTAAATCTATTGTGTTATGTTTATGGTGTAAACCGAGACTAAATCTACCTCTTCATTTTGTTTGATTAATATTTGATATGATGTGACATTATTGTAAATTTTTTTTGAGAAAAAGACCCAAAAGGTCAAACTCAATTAATAGAATAACTAATTACAAAATCATGAATTTCCTTAGGATAATCCAGACAGAAGGTCCAATTAAAAATATTTTTAATAGCTTGTTTGCAAAGAAAAATCACAACCTTATTGCAACTGCGGTTGGCCCAAATTACAATAACAGAATTAAAATTATCCATATGTTTATAGACCTCATCAATGCGGTAGCCCATTATGGTTATGTCCTTTCCACGCTTCTTCACCTTGTTCACCAAGCTAGCACAGTCAGTTTCAATTATCGCTTTTTAAATATTAAGGGAGCATGCAATCTTTAAACTCTCTTTGAAGGCATAAAGCTCTGCCCATTCAGCTAACATTTCTTCATCTTTGAAACTCCCACCCCCACCAAGAACGAAACTATCATAATCCTGTTCAATCACACCATAACCAGTTTTATTATTAGACACAGTGGCGTCAAAGTTTATTTTTGCAAAACCGCATGGTGGCTTCTCCTAGTTTCTATTTGAAGGGGTAATAGGCAAAACCGGTTTCTTAACCAGGTTGTGGATCCAGAATCTTGGCAGAGGATATTTGCTCTATCCTAGACAACTCTCGCATCATCTTCTTTACCCCGAAAAATAAAGTTATTACGACTGTTCCAACAATTCCAAAGCGTCGTTATAAAGTTAGCAACGACTTTTATATCCAAAACACGCATGACGTCCTCGATCCAGTCAATGTAGTAAGAATACTCACCAACGAGAACCCTATTATCGATGCCACCAAAAAGCAAGAATGGTCTGAGCGGTGGGGCAGTCTTTGAGAGCATGGATCAGGGTTTCTTCCTTAGCACTACATCGAGGGCACTCCTTAAAATCTTGGCGAATAGAAGAAATCTTGGCATACATAGAAAGTAGTTCATGTCCCACACGCTAGTTAAAAAAACAAATTTTAGGCAAAATTTTTAGCTTTCAAATAGTTTTCCAGAAGAATCTGTGAGGGCCAAAATCCACCTGCTTGAGAAGGAGCCACGAGTAAGCAGAGTTGGAAGTGTAGAAGCCATGAGGGTTATGGAACCAAACCCTTGTGTCATTCGGGCCATTGGAAAAATTGGCATTTTACAAATTTGGACCCCCTCAATGCAACCATATAGCTCATGCACCCTCTATTTGTTCCAGCATGTGTGATTATTGTTCCACAAGTCTTTCACTTTTCTTTCATGGATAGTCAGAATAGTAGAGCACAATGAGTCACCGTCACCCACATTCTGGCCGAATCCATTTTCGAGGGCTTTAGAAATAGTAGCAATTCTAGTCCAAATGTAAGACGGCTTGTCAACAACTTTAGGGTGAAAAATATCTCTGCTAGGAAAGTACTTCAAGCTTAACACATGATAGCACAACGTATTGTTACAGGTGAGGAGTCTCCAAACTTGTCTACTAAGAAGAGCCAAGTTGAAAAGACGAAGATCACGAAAGCCAAGTCCCAAAAGCCCTTGGGAAGGCAAACTCTATCCCAAGTAAGCATTGACCCGCCCCTACCTCTTGCTTTACCAGCCCACCACATACGGCTTATTTTGGATTGCATGTCCTCTAAGATTCCCCTGGGCACAAGGAAGACCGAGAAAGTATAAGTCAAGAGAGATTGAAGTGTAAACTTAATGAAAATTTATTTATCGCCGTAGGATAAGAGCCTCTTCAAACAATTGTTTATCCTATAAGAAAAGTGGTTAATAATGCTATGAAAATCCATAGTCTTCTTTTTTCCAACAGGTATGGGTAAACCAAGATAATTATCAAGCTTGTCAACAACTCTCATTCTAAACAATTCACCATATTGTTGTCATTGGTCTATAAGAGTATTCAGGATGAAAAACACCATAGATTTGTCAAGGTTAATGTTTTGGCTCGAGGTATGCGCAAACTTCCTAAGGATATTCAAAAAGGCCTCGACTTCACTTTTTTTATTCCTGACATAGAGAAGGGCATCATCAGCAAAAAACAAGTGGGTAATACGAGGACCGTTTTGGGTAGCACAAATGCCCTTAATATTATTAGTACTTTGTGCATGAAACAACATTCTAGAAAAAGCCTTCATGAAAAACAAAAAGAGATAAGAGGAGATGGGTCCCCCTGTCGAAGACCGTGCTTCGGAACAATAATATTAGAATGAACCATGTTACACTTTACCACATATCTAGGGGACCAAACACAACGCATGATCTTTTCAACCCAAGCATCCTCAAAACCCAACCTTTTCATAACTTTTCTGAGGAAATTCCACTCAATGCAATCATAAGCCTTGCTCATGTTAAGCCTTATGACGAAACCTTTGTTTGGGAAATTTTTTGAGCTCTAAAGATAATGCGTCAACTCATGTGCAATAAGAATGTTGTCATGGATCATGCAGCTTGGGACGAAGGCACTTTGGTTTTGGCTAATGCAAAACAGAAGGGCTGCCTTAAGACGGTTAGCAAGAACTTTGGATATAATTTTATAAATCCCCTTACACAAGCTAATAGGATGAAAGTTAGTCATGTCATTAGGTTCCTTAATCTTAGGATAAGGATAACCATTGTATCATTAAGGCAAGCAATGTCTTTGTTCTCATCTAACACATCATGACAGAGCTTAAGAACCTCTTTACCCACCACCTCCCAGTTCTCTTTAAAGAATCTACATGAAAGCCCATCGATCCTAGGGGCTTTGTGAGGGTCCATCTAATTGAAGGCATCAAGGATCTCACCATTCGTAAAATCCATAGCTAGCATGTTGTTAATGTCCTCGGTGATGCTCTTATGAATGTAACTTAAGTTGGGCTCACCATGAGGGCTAGCTTCTGACTTATAAAGATAGTGGAAATTATAACACCCCTAACCCGTATCCGTCGCCAGAAAAGGGTTACAAGGCATTACCGAACAATATAACATTTATCAAACGTTCAAAATCACATCTCATTCATTCACATACACAAAGTCCCTTAAATATGTCTATAAGACCTTAAAACATAGTTAAGAGTAGTTCGGGACTAAACCATCACATATAAAAATTTTTAAACACCTAGAAAAGTTTCATGAAATAATAGGTCACACACCCGTATGAACAGACTGTGTGCCTCACACGACCACCAGACAAGCCCATGGCGCAGGCCGTGTGAAAATAGGGCATACATACTAACTTGTAACACACGACCAAAGACACTCCCGTATGCCATGGCCGTGGAAAAACTAGGAAGGTTACTGACTTGGGTCACACGACTGACCATACACCCGTGTGTCTAGCTTATGTACCCTTCGAAATGGCTATACACACCCGTGTGCTAGGCCATGTGCCATTTAGGGGGTATACTGGCTTATGTCACACGGTCAGTCACACGCCCGTGTGTGAGTCCGTGTGACACACATGGCTAGTAGACACGCCTGTGTGTCCAAGCTGTGTCAAACCTATAGGGTATATTGACTTAATTTGCAGGGCTACCCCAGGGGACACACAGCCGTGTAGCATGACCGTGTGTCACACACGGCTGAGACACACGCCCGTTTCTCTGCCCGTGTGGACAAAAATAGGCCATTTGTAAAGCCAAATTGCCACCCTTTCCACAAGCATACAAATCAACCAAAATATACCAAAAACATTTTTAAGTAACCAAAAACATGCCAAATCAACTACTAAATTCAATATACAAATATACTAAAACCATCAAAATTTACCATTCCTCAAACATTAATAACTAACCAAATCAACATTCATTTAACTATATCCACAACTATGGGAAACATACCAAGACAAGCCAACATATAAGGGATTATATGCATCATATAAACCACTTATCAATCACATAACTTAAGCCCACTTAAATGGCTAAAAACATACCAATATTTACATTATTAACAAGCCAAATCACATGGCTAACATCATAGCTCAAAACATACCAAAATGACTCTAACCTATACATGCCATATACCATATATACAAGCTTCAAAAGTACCAACAAATGATCGATAGTGTGACAACGTTTCCCAGTGATCCCCGAGTCTGAGCTAGCTTTGATTATCTATAAAACATAGACAAATAACACATAGTAAGCATCATAGCTTAGTAAGTTCATAGTTAAGCAATTCAATTCATCAAATAATATAATTCAACCATTTTCACACTACCAAATCAACATTACATTAATACAAACCTTATTCATGTCTCAAACATAATTAAATATCATTTCCCTAAACTTTCTCAATGTAATACTTGAATAAGTTCCGTACATACCGGTATCACCTCGTACTAACCTCTTTGTCAACCACGACATTCATTTATTCGTTGAACCATTAAGGATAGAAATCGGATACTCACGAATCACAATCAATAAGTACATACACCATGGCCCGTAGCCAAATCAAGGTAACTCTCAAAATGCCTATGTCATGGCCAGTAGCCAAATCAAGGTATTATTCGCACTTGAAGTGCTGATATCATGGCCCGAAGCCAATGTATTAACATAATGACATTACATTTTCATCATCACTGTACTTAAGGTTTAACCGAGAAATTTTGCTTGTCGATTTCATCGTTGAACACTTCTGTATAGTCGTATTCACAATTCAAACATTATCCGCAATCTCATAAACACATTTTATGCAATATCAAATTATATAACATTCATTTATAATGAAGTTAACACCTTCGAACTTACCTCGGTCATAGAAACAACGAAACTAGCTGATTAATCGAGGACTTTGTTCTTTCATCGATCTAAGTCTGAGTTCCTCTTTTCTTGATCTTAATCAAGCCAATTACTTGCCAAACCCTAAAATGCATAAAAGCTTTCTTTTTCTTCTTTTTATTTTCGGCTAGATGATGATATTAATGGCCACCATATTGTTTGTTTTAATTAATATTAACTTATTAATCAATTTACCAATTTTAACCTTTAATTAAAACATTAAAAATCACATCATTTAAGGCCATTTATGTCCATTAAAACTATAAATGGTCTATTTACAAAATAAGGACCTCCCATTTAATAAACCATAGCAATTTGGCACTTTTAACTTATAGCTTGCTACTTTTGCATTTTGCGCGATTAAGTCATTTTTTCAAATTGAGATATTAAATGATAAAATTAGCTCACGAAATTTTCACACATATATATTCACATACTATAAACACCAAAAATAATATTAAAATAATTTTACGACTTCAGATTTGTGGTTCCAAAACCACTGTTCTGATTTAGCTAAAACTGGGCTGTTATAGAAATACTCCCATGCAACTTTACAAATATTATTTTTATCATGCATCCAAATCCCATTAAAATCCTTCAACCTTTCAATGTTTTTCTTCTTCAACCTACCAGTGGCACTGACATGAAGAAAAGTGTCTTTCTATCCCCCTCTTTGAGCCACCCAATAAGCAATCCTTGGCATAGAGGTGCCTTAGCTTAGATTGGGTAGTTTTCAACATGTCAACATTGTTCTCCCTATTGGTCCCATCAATGAGCTTGTCAATCCTCGTCACCAACTCCTAAATTTGGTTATTCATCCTTCTATATCAACCATGTTGCCACGGGCCAAGCTCCACCCACACTTTCTCAAGCTTTTCAAAGATGTTCATATTATTCCCACTCTAAGCTTTCTTGATGATATCTTTAGCTTCCTTCTCCTTTTCCCAGCATGCATCATATTTAAAGAAAATTCTTGGGTCTCTAAAGTTTTTATGAGGCTTACGACCTAATGTATCCATCAATATAGCATCGTCGTCTGAGTTTGATTATCTTACCTCGTTAGTTGTAAGAAAAATGAGATAGTCAATAGCACTAGCAAAGATAAGAAACCTATCCAATCTCTCTTTGATCGTGTTATTCCTCTTCCAATTTTTAACCCACGTAAACCAGTCCTTATCGGCTTTGATGTCGTCAAGAGACAGCTCCTCCATAATATCTCGAAACTCTTCCATTGTTACCCTAGACTTTCTACGGCCCCCACTTTCTCAGCATCATTGCTAACTGCATTAAAATCACCACCCATGATCTAATCCTCCTTGATCGATCTTCCCATCATTCTAAAAATGTCCCAAGACTAGTTCCTTAAATCTGGATCAATATGACTGTAGAAACCAGTGAACCTAATACTGTTATGATTCTCCATTCGAACAAGCGAATAAATGTGTTTAATGGAATAGTTTTGTACAGCCAAATCGACCCCTTCTTTCCAAAGTATCACTAAGCCCCCCACTCCAACCTTCTAAGCTCACGGCCAAGCACTCATACATCTTGCATAGATTACGATCGTGTGAGAAACTATTAAACTGCATTTTTATTTCGCATAAGAAGACAACATTGGGATTAGTAGCAATAAGAAGTTGCTTAAGTTCCCAAACTATCGTAGGGTTCCCAAGCCCACGACAGTTCCAACAAAGAAACTTCATTGCTCTTGACGGGTTTGGTCACCAACCACCGCCTTGCAAGGTGAAAGACAATCTGCTAGTTTTCTTCAAACCAATCTGGTAGGACTCTCCTCATTATTCTCTCCATTGCTTCCTTTTACTCTTTTTTTTATTTTGCACCTCATTTTTCCTCCTCCATTGCGAGCTAATTTTATTGGTTGTTTCTCCATGGGGAGCAAGATTCTGATTCCTCTTCCCCAACTTTGGCTTTTTTTTTAAGCATTGTGAAATTGTTTTCTTCTGCAGTCTTCTCCTTGACACCATTTATCTCTTCACTACGGTTTATCTTCTTTTATAATATTTCAATCCCATTTCTCTAGTTTCTTCTAGTTTGGGTTGTCCCTCTTAGCTAAACTGTAATCCAACTCCCATATTGGAAACTGATGTTGTCTGTTACAAGATGTTCTTCTTTTCTGTTGCATTTTTGTGTAGTACGTCCAAGGAGGCCACATATGTGACAGAAGGTAGGAAGCCTTTCGTACTTGATCGTGCAGACGGTTTCGGTTCTCTCGCTTCCTACCAAATGAACCCACCTTTGAAGGGGTTTTAGCACATCTATTCTAACCCTAATTCTAATATGGTCAGTCCAACCTCCATCCCTATCATGGCAATCGATAGTTACAACCTCCCCTATTGCCTTACCCACGTCGATGGCCACGTGTCTATCCATTTACTCAAGGGGGATATTGTAGATCCTTATCCAGAAAGGTGTTATATTGAAGACATAATCATCAAGTTCTTAGCCCTTTACAGATGGTAACATCGCAAACAAACATTGATCGAAGAGCAATGGGGTCAGGTTTATGATTCTCATTTTATCATTGATGTCGCCAAATTTCACGAGTATCACTCCATCATTTACAGCCAGAAATTTATCTTCCTCCTTAGTAAACCATAATGATTTGAGAACTCGGTACATAGCTTCTCTGTTAACTTTTTCCCCAAATATAATCTTTCTCATGGCCCACACCTCATACCCCTGCATGTTTGCTGACTTCGTATTCGTGCTGATCACCCTTTTTTATTCTTCTTCTGAGAAGTTTACCCTTTCCAACAGCATATTTTTATCCTTCGCCATTCATGAAATTTAAAGAAGGAAGTGAGACAAGGGAAGAAACAATCACCCGAGGCTAAGAAAAACCCTAAGTTTTCACTATGAATAACTAAAAAGACATCTACAATACCACAAGGGAAAAGAGAAGGAGCAAGAACCTCTAGGGAACCACAACAAGAAAGACAAGCACAAAAAGATATTATCTAAAGAAACAATGACACTAAAAAATATTAACAATAATAAAAAATGAAAGTAAGAGTAAGCAACACACGAAAATAACCAAAAGACGCCAAGAAAACCTACTTTATGTACCATGAATCCAAACCATCCAGAAAAGCACAAAAACTCAAAAATAAAAGGAGCTAAAACAAAGCAAAAGAAATAGAAAAAATCATTTACAAAATTAAAGGAAGGAGAATAGAGCATAAAATAAAAACCGCCAAAAGCCTTAATAGAAAAGACTTTGTACAAAAATAGAGAAAGATATAGTCAAACAATGAAAATTGGCTCAATGTAATAAATGCAGATTTGAAGAAAATCGAGCCAAAGCTATTGTATGCAGGAACTCATAGGAAAAGTCGAAACGTACCTTGCTGCGAAAACATGTAGATATACGGAAACCATCCAATAAAATGTAAAATCATGCAAGAAACGTAAAAGTAAGAAAAGATAAACATGTACAGTGAAAATGAAAAAAGCACCGATCAAGAAGACCACCCTTTTCTATCAATCACGCCCATATGCAGGTTGGGCTCTACTACTCTTTCTACGTAGAAAGCCACCGTACAAGTCTTAAACATCATGCCAATGAAATCCTTGAAAACCCTAATGAAATAGAGATGAACGAACAGTAGACCACTGTCTATTTATTCTTTAAAAAAAAAGAATAAAGGCTAACAACAAAGCAAAATTGTAACATCCTGAAATAGGGCCTAAACGGAATAGTGGTTGCGAAACCACGAATTCAAGGTCAAAAAAATTTATTCCAATTAATTTTTAATGTTTATTCATTCATTGAATAATTGTGTGAAAATTTTGTGAAGAAATTTTATGTATAAGTGCCTAATTTGATAATTAGGACTAAATTGTAAAATTAGCAAAATGTATGTTCTAGATAATAAAGGGGATTTAATTGAAGTGGGTTCCTAAAGTGGAGGTCCTTATTTAGTAATTAGACCATTATATTTATGTTTGGACAAAAATGGGCAAGAATAGGACAAATTTGAAAGAAAAGCCTTTAAGGGCATTTTGGTCATTTAGTAATTAAAAGAATTAAAAAGGGAAAATAAAGCCAAAATTGGTCCATCTTCTTCATGGAGGCCGAATATAGCATGGGGGAAGCCATGGTTAGGGTTTCCAAGCTTTCCAAGCTCAATAGTTCTAGCCTCGTTTTTAATGTTCTTTACGTTTTTGGAGTCCCGATAACTTGATTTGGATTATTCTAGCAATAATTCATGCTAGGGTTCATATTTGGAAAAATACCCATAGGTTAAATGTGTTTATTTTGGTGTTTTATTATAGAATATGAAGCTTTAAATTATGTTAAACAACTTTTGCTAAGCGATTTTAAGTGAAAACGAGTAAAACAACATAATCGGTAAAAATACCTAATGTTCATAAGTACATGATAGAGTGGGAATTTGATGTTTCCATAGAAGAAAAAAATGTTTAGCGTGTCATAAAACATAAGAAAAATGGATAAATTTTAATTTCCGAGCCTAGGGGCAAATCGTAATTCTGCAAAGGTTTAGGGGCAAAATTATAATTTTTCCAAAGTTTGAGTTAGGTAATGTTTTGAATATTACATTAATTAAATAAGTAAAATATGATGTTTTAGATCCTGAAAAGTGAGAGTTGGACTTAAAACGGGAGAAAAATAAAAAATCGGGAAAGTTGTTAAAATGGTCGTTTTGGTATCGAGGTAAGTTCATATGTTTAATAAGCATTTAATTATGCATATTTGAATGATAAATTGATATTTTGGCCATAAATACTTTAGTATTAAGTTTCAGATATAATGATTAGTGTTTGATAATAGTTCGATATTGGAAAGAGAACTTGTATAATTTATATGTAAGACCATATTTTATATTATGGCTTTGTATGATAACAAGAAAATATTGACTAGAATAGTTTGATGAGAATAAGTTAAGTTGATGATATGATGAGATTGAGAATGTAAGTATGTAAGTTGAGTAGCATTTTATTATTATGCAATTATTGTTATTAGTATTGTTATTATTGAGTTATGCGACTAACCTTGAGAATTTGAGCAAGTATGTTTTAGCTATGACTTGACAAGGGATTGATATCTCAAAGTCCATGGTTGTACCATGGCAATTAAATAAGAATTGACGGAAAAGTCCATGTTCATAACATGACATTTAAGAAGGAATTGACGGTTAAGGATACCATGTAAGACCATGTCAAGACATGGCATTGGTAAGGCAAGGATCCCGTGTAAGACCATGTCAAGACATGGCATCGGCATTGATTAAGGACTCCATGTAGGACCACATCAAGATGTGGCATTGGCACTAAGATAAGGATACCATGTAAGACCATGTTTGGAACATGGCATTTGGTAAGACAAGGATACCATGTAAGACCATGTTTGGAACATGGCATTTGGTAAGATAAGGATACCATGTAAGACCATGTTTGGAACATGACATTTGGTAAGATAAGGATATCATGTAAGACCATGCCAAGGCATGGCATTGATAAGTTCTATAAGGCAAGAAAATCATGTAAGACCATGTCAAGACATGGCATTGATGAGTTACTATAAGGCAAAGGTCCCATGTAAGACCATGCCAATGTATGGCATTGATAAGACATGGCAATGGCCATAAATACTTTAGTATTGAGTTTCAGATATAAAGATTCATGTTCGATAATAATTCAATATTGGAAAGAGAACTAGTATAATTTATATGTAAGACCATATTGTGTATTATGGCTTTGTATGATAACAATAAAATATTGACTAGCATAGTTTGATGAGAATAAGTTAAGTTGATGATATGATGAGATTGGGAATGTAAGTATGTAAGTTGAATAGCATTTTATTATTATGCAATTATTGTTATTAGTATTGTTATTATTGAGTTATGCGACTAACCTTGAGAATTTGAGCAAGTATGTTTCAGCTATGACTTGACAAGGCATTGATATCTCAAAGTTCATGGTTGTACCATGGCAATTAAGGAAGAATTGATGGAAAAGTCCATGTTCATAACATGGAATTTAAGGAGGAATTGATGGTTAAGGATACCATGTAAGACCATGTCAAGACATGGCATTGGTAAGGCAAGGATCCCGTGTAAGACCATGTCATGACATGGCATCACCATTGATTAAGGACTCCATGTAATACCACATCAAGATGTGGCATTGGCACTAAGATAAGAATACCATGTAAGACCATGTTTGGAACATGGCATTTAGTAAGACAAGGATACCATGTAAGACCATGTTTGGAATATGGCATTTGGTAAGACAAGAATACCATGTAAGAACATGTTTGGAACATGGCATTTGGTAAGACAAGGATTCCATGTAAGGCCATGTTTGGAACATGGCATTTGGTAAGTTAAGGATATCATGTAAGACCATGCCAAGGCATGGCATTGATAAGTTCTATAATGCAAGGAAATCATGTAAGACCATGTCAAGACATGGCATTGATGAGTTACTATATGGCAAGGGTCCCATGTAAGACCATGCCAAGGCATGGCATTGGTGAGTTCATAAGGCAAGGATACCACGTAAGACCATGTCAAGACATGGCAATGGTAAGTTCAAAAAGGAAAAGGTTCCCGAGTAATGCAAAGAGTAAGTCAAAGAAACGACAAGGTGAGAACATGAAGAAAGAGTACAGGTATGCATTTTAGGTTTATTTAATATTGAGATTGTAAGTAATTAAGATTATCAAGTATTAAGTAAGTGATGAGTTTTCAATTATGCTTGTGACAGATTATGACATGATTGGCAATATGCCTATATTATGAAAGAGTACTCATGTTAAATGAGATGTTGCAGGTATGTAAGCAAGCTATTAAGTAAGGTTCCTTTTGTATTCTGAGCCTTTGGTAAGGTTACCGATGAGTAAGATGGGAAAGTAAGAACTAAACATTATTTAAGCAAATTATGACAACATAGTAGTAAGCTAAATTGATTGCTAATGCTTATTATTTTACATGTGAACTTACTAAGCTTTACAAGTTTACTTCTTTCACTTTCCCATGTTTCAGAGTACTAAAAATCAACCTCGGGTTGGAGGTCGTCGGAGATCACTTCACACTATCAACTATCAGGTTACCAAATGGGTATCTTCGTTTACAAACGTTCTAGTTTATGGCATGTATAGGGACTTAGGCATTTTGTATGTATATCCTTATGATATGGATAAATAATGGTATGTAAATATTTGATAATGATTAGCTATTGAAATGGCTAATGAAGAACATGTTTCGGTGTTATGTAAGCCTAAATGGTAGTTAATACAAAGAAATCATGAAAATGTGAAATTAGCATTAAAACAGTATTGAACAGCGGCAATGACGTGATCTTGAAAAATCACCAAGAATATTTGAAATGAAATTAGGTAATGAATGAGATATAAAATTAAATACTATTTAGTCTATTTTCATATGAAAGAAACATAGTAAGCAAAAGAAGTGTATATTAAGAGATATTTGAATTTTAGTGAGACAGGGTCAGAGCGATTTCTGAATCCCCTGTTTTGACTTTATAAATTCACTAAATTTTTTTAAAAAATAATTAGGAGTTATAATTTATAGTTCTAGATTCCTTAGTGAATCTATTTTCAATAGAAACAAACGGCATGGTTATTTGAATTCTGTACAGGGAGAAACTTGATTCGTAGTGAGCAGAGGTCAGAGTAGTCAAATAGTGCAATAGAGGAAAGTTTAACTATTAAACTGTACTAATTGACTAGACCAAAAATTCTGAAAAAAAAAATTAGTAAGAAGATATATGATTATAGTTTTAGGGAAAATTCACGAATTTAAATTTTGAGTTTTGTGACTCGAGTTATAATTTATTTAGTGACTATGACGCAGGTGGGCAGTTTTATAAGGAATAATGAAATAAATTATTTTGATTTGTCTAAGTATTCGAAAAATTTTTAATGTTCCTGGTTTGGTCCCGAACCGTTTCAATTGCATATTTTAAGGTCTTGAGGGCCCTTTTTAAGGACATATTGAATGGATGTAAATAAATTAATTTTAAAAGCAAATTTTATGCTTTGAATTAGTAAGTTAAGTCAGGGAACGCCTCATGCTCGATTCCGGTGACAGTCTCGAGTAAGGGGTGTTACAAAAATCGAAACAAGAAAGAGATCATCGAAATCTTAGAGCAAAAACGTGGCATTCTTGTAATTATTTGCATGTTTAGGGGAATGTATGTGAATAAATGCAATATTTCATATATTCTTATAATTATTATATTTGTTATATAAAGCAACTCCACATTAACATTCTGTTGGTGGAGGATTTAGAGCAAATGCCTAACTATGTGAAGTTTATCAAGGATATTTTGTCCAAGAAGAAAAGACTTAGTGAGTATGAAATTGTTACTTTAACGAAGGAGTGCAATGCGTTTGTACAAAACAAGCTACCTCTGAAATTGAAAGACTCTGGAAGCTTTATGATACCATATAACATTAGAGAATCTTATTGCGGTAAAGATTTGTGCAACCTTAGAGCAAGCATCAACTTGATGCCCAAATTTGTTGTAACATCCCATTTTCGGAGATATCAAAACATTAGTTTTGGGACCACAAATCAATGAGTAAATTATTATTTTAATGTTTACAGGATTATATTAAGGTCGTGTTAAAATTTTGTTAAGAAATTATGATGTTTACATAGTTAATTAAGTAAAAAAGACTAAATCGAAAAAGGTGTAAAAGTTGAGTTCTATTAGCTAAAAGGGTCAAATGGCTATGAAACTTTAAATCAAAGGACATGATGGATAAATAAATCATCTAGTGAGATAGTGGATATTTATGGATATGGTTTTGTTGTGAAATTTAATAAGTAATTAGGTTTATATGGTAATTAGGTAAATAAGGTTAAAAAAACAAAAAGAAAAGAAATAGGTATCATCTTATTTTCTTCTTCCCTAACCGAATTTAAGACAAAGAAATCTCCATTTTTGATAGCTTGATTCGGCTAAGCTTAGATTGGTGCATGGTGAGTGTTTTTCATTCCGTTTTTAATGTTTTTTAGTTTGTTTTAGTTTAATCTAGCTAGCTTGGGGCTTAATTTGTAAAACTATTAAAGGTTGAGGGTTATTCCATGAATTTTATTTAATGGTTTTTTTCATGTTAAATGATAGATTATGAACATTTTTTGAGAAAGAAACAAGTTTTGTAAAGTGATTTTTTTTATGAAATTTGCATTTAGGGATTGATTTGTAAAAATAGTAAAAAATCATGTTAAATTTATGAAATGATGATTTATTTGGGTTGGTTTAAGTCCCTAAAGAATTTGGTTAGCCTATAAGAGGGATTATAATGCTTAGATTTCAATTTATGAGCTTAAGGACTAAATTGTGAAAAGTTAAAATGTAGGGGCAAAATAGTAATTTTGCATAAATATGAAATGTGGATTGAATTGAATGTTTAATTTTAATTGAAGTACTTAATTAAATATAATATTAAATATAGATCAAGATAAACCACGTATGGACCTAGACCGAGGAAAAGCAAAAGCTACAGATTAGCTCAATTTAATCTTCATGCCCTAATTGTCGAGGTAAGTTCATATGAACGGTTATCGTATAAATGCTATTAAATTTTTATGTTATTACATTATTTATAATGTTAATTTAATGATGTATATACAAATCAATGCTATGACAGTTATCGAGTCCCGGTTGAACCTTAGGAATTCATAGGATACAAATGACCTGTAATTAGGGATTTCATGTTTCCTATGCTGGTCTTAAATGTCCTACCGATGGCTGAGGTCCTACACTTGTTGCAGATTCTCCTCAGCTTGTGTGAGCAACATTATGTAGCTTATATTCCAACCAACAGCTTGTGTGAGTAGGCCCATTTCACAGCTCATGTGAGCAATAATGTAAAGGAAAGGTTACAGTTATGTAAAGGTACACTTGTGTGAGCTTTCTTGAGTATCTAGTGAAATTCTATATGGTTCAATAGGTAATAAAAGGGATTGAAATGGTAAATTCACAAATGGAATTATTCATAAGTTTATGGAAAGGATGCATGAATCAATTGATGTATTTTATATGAAAATGACTTATCATATGGTTAGTTCAAATGAGTTGTGTACAAATGTGCTAACTTGTGTATTGATGGTGATGTATAGGCTTCTAACAAGCTTATTGTTTGGACTTTAATGTACTTATGCTTTGAATTATGCATATTGAAATGGTAAGTTATGTTTTGATCTAATAAACTTACTAAGCATTAATTACTTACGTAGTTTCTTTTCTATGTTTTATAGATTATCAAAAGCTCGATCTGTTTGGAAGCTCGTCGGAGATCTATCACACTCCAACATAAATATCAGTAGTTTTTGAATATTTTGGCCAATGTTATAATGGCATGTATATGTTAAATTGTAATTTCATTTTGTTGAATGTTTAGTTGGTGAATTGACTTGTATAGGTTATGGAAGTTATCTTTGTTTGGTACCATTTGATGCTTTGTCAAATTGTGTCAAGTTGGTTGTGCGACTATGCATATTTGAATGGCACTTATGGTATGTTTGAAATGATGTGTTAGTGGTAAATTTTATGGCATGTTTTGGGTAAATGTTAAACTAGAATTTGATGATTGAAATATGGTATAATTGACATGTTAAGAATTCGAAATGGTATTTTGATGTGTGTTTAGGTGATGTTTAGGTTCCTTAAATGTGTGCATGAATGGTTTGGAAAGTTAAGCAAGATATGGTATTGAAATGGCTTGATTCTAGGTGAATTTTAGGTTCACATGGTCTGAGACACGGGCATGTGACTCAGCCATGTGTTGCACACGGCCTGGCGACACAGTTGTGTGTCATCTAAGAGTTCCTTTGTATGTAAGTCAGTGAGTTATATAGCCTAGCACGCAGCCTAGCACATGGCCGTAGAACCCTACTCAGAGAGTTACACAGGTGAGGACACGGGATGGGACATGGCTGTGTGTCCCTAGTTCGAAGGTTACATGGCCTAATACACGGGCGTGTATCTCAGCCGTGTAAGGCACACGGCCTAGTCACATGGCCGTGTGACCCATCTTACCAAATTTTTATAACTTATTCCTAGACTTTTCAAATGATTTCAATTTGGTCCTGAATCGTTTCTAAGGTATTTTTAGGGCCTCGAGGGCTCGATTTAAGACAGTATGCATGTGTATGATTGGTTAATGAATTGTTTATGCTATTGAATGAAGTTAAGTTTAAATGTTCCCGATTGTACGGTAATGCTTTGTAACCCTAATTCGATAACGGATACGGGTTAGAGGTGTTAAATTTAGTGGTATCAGAGCTACAGTTTAGTTGGTTCTCAAACTAAACATAACATGTATGAAGCATAGAAATACATGCCATTATTTAGCCTACGATTGTGTGATAACTCTTGACTCAAATTGAACCATGTTTTCATATAGTTAAGATGTCATTCTACTGAACCAATTCCGATAAAGTAGAAAGTAATGCGCAAGCCTCTGTTCACAAGGCAATTTCTAGTGGTAGTAAACCTGTATTTGATGGCTGGAAGGAAAGGCTAAAGAAACCTTCTTTTAGATGATGTCTGTATGGTTTTTAGAGTTCGTGAGAACGAACCCAATGACTCAACGACCTCTACCCCTACTCGTACCTCAACTTGTCCTTGTAGTTCCTCAGGGTTTGGATCAAATACATATGAGCAGGCCTCCAGTGGATAAAATCTGAAAGTATGGGGCTAAAGAGTTTCGTGGTACAACCAAAGATGATCTAGAGAGAGCCAAGTTCTGGTTAGAAAACACAGTGAGAGTTTTTGAAGAATTATCATCTACACCAGTTGAATGTTTGAAGTGTGTTGTTTTGTTTATTGAAAGATTCAGTTTATCAGTGGCGGAACACCTTGGTCGCGGTAGTAATGAAGGATCATGTAAATTGGGAATTCTTCTAGACAGAGTTCGAAAAAAATTATGTTAATCAAAGGTTTCTCGATATGAAACGCAAAGAATTTATAGAGTTGAAACAGGGTCGAATGGTAGTGGTTGAGTATGAAAGAGAATTTGTGCTACTTAGCAAATATGCTCGAGAATGCATACCATCTGAAGCTGTTATGTTTAAACGGTTTGAAGACAGTTTAAATGAAGATATTAAGTTGCTATTCGGGATTCTTAAGCTAAAAGAATTTGTAGTTTTGGTTGATAGAGCATACAAGGCTGAGGAACTTAGTAAGGAAAAAAGAAAAGAAGATTCTGATGCTCATGATACGGGTACACGACCTATGGGAAAATCATTCTCGTCTCCATTGAATAAGTCAAAAGAATTTCAAAGTCATTCATCAGCTTCGGTGGGTTGTTTTCGGAGAGATAAAGGAAAACATCATTCGAGCTCGAAACCTCATGCTACATCTGTAGCAAGTGTGAACAGTGTTAGGAACAACAAGCCTGAATGTCAGCAATGTAATAGATGACACTTCGGTGAATGTAGGTTGAAAGACAGGTCGTGTTTTAAATGCGATTCTTATGATCATTATCTCAAAGATTGCCCAGAAAGGTCTGATAAAGAAATGGCTCAGAATACTCGTTTGAGTAACACAGCTGCTAGAGGGAGACCACCCCAAAACATAGGAAATACGGGTAACAATCGAGGTGAAATGAAAGATTCTGCTATTAGATCTGAGGAATGGGCACCAGCTAAGGCTTATGCGATTTGTGCTCGAGAGGAAGCTTCAGCACCTGATGTGATCATTGGTGCATTTTCTATTTTTGATACTAATGTTAATGATTTGATTAACCCGGGGTCAACGCAATCATATGTATGCACAACTTTAGTGTCAGCTAAGAAAATACCTTTTGAGTCTACTGAATTTGTGGTTAAAGCAATGAACACTTTAGGTTAGTATGTATTATTGATAATGTCTGTAAAAACTGTCCTTTGATGATTCGAGGTTGCAACTTCCCAATTGATTTGATGTTATTACCCTTTGATGAGTTTTATGTGATTCTGGGTATGAACTGATTAAATCTACATGATGCTGTTGTGAATTGTAAATGAAAGCATATTATGTTAAAATGTCAAAATGATGAAAGGATCCGAATTGAATCAGATAGATTGTATGGTACATCTAATGTTATTTCAGCTACGACGGCACAAAAATATGTTAGAAAGGGCTATGAAACGTTTCTTGCTTAAATATTTGATTCCAGAGTTTCAAAATTGAGGTTAGAATCAGTTCCGATTGTATGTGAGTTCACAGATGTATTTCCAGAAGAATTACCAAGGTTACTACCGATTAGAGAGGTTGAGTTTGCTATTAAATTAGTGCCAGGAACATCTCCGATATCGATAGCTTCGTATAGAATGGAGCCTACAGAATTAAAATAACTGAAAGAACAGTTGCAAGAGTTGACAGATAGGGGCTTCCTCGGCCCAAATTTTCTCCTTGAAGTGCTCCTATGTTGTTTGTCAAGAAAAATGACGGGTCAATGTGATTCTGTATCGATTACCGACAGCTCAACAAAGTCACTGTAACATCTCGAATTAGGGCCTAGTTAGAACAGTGGTTTTGGGACCATAAATTCGACGTAAGAAATTTTATTTTATTATATTTATATGGTCTATAATTTCACGGAATGATTTTGTGAAAAATCTCGTTCGAAAATTTTGACATTTAGGCACCCAATTTAGTCAAAAGGACTAAATTGGAAAAAGTGCAAAAGTTGAGTTCTACATGTTAGAGGTGTCTAATTGTTATGAAATTTTACATTGGAGGTTCTTAAATGGTAATTAGACCATTGGTTAATCGTTGGACAAAAATAGAGATGGAATGGGTGAAATAGAATATTTTTAAGTTAGGGGCATTTTGGTAATCTAATAATTAAAAGAATTAAAAAGGGAAAATAGGCCAAATTTGTCCATCTTCTTCTTGTCCAGCAGAATCTACCATGGAAGCCATGGCTAGGGTTTGGTTCAAGCTTCCAAGCTCTTTTGTAAGTGATCCCGAGCCCCGTTTTTAATGTTCTTTACATTTTTAAAGTCTTGGTAACTCGATTTACCTATTTCTACCATTATTTTGAGCTAGGGTTCATGTTTAAAAATTTACCCATGAGTGATATGCATGTGTTTTGATGTCTAATGGTAGAAAATGAATGTTGGGTGTTAAATAAACGATTTTTGCTAAGTGGTTTTTGGTGAAAATGCTTAAAAGGATCGTTTTGTAAAAGTTATAAAATTTGTTATTAAAGTGTGATTTAGTGGAAATTAGGGGCTACTATAGTTATGAAAATGATTCGACTAGGCTTAAAATGCAAGGAAATTGAATAAAAATCATTTTACGAGCCTAGGGGCCAAAGTGTAAATAAGTGAAAGTTTACGGGTAAAATGAAAATTTGTAAAAGTATGATTTTTGGGTCAATTTGAATAATGTGAATAATAAATGAGCTATATTTGAAATGTTAGATCAAGAAAATTGAGATTCAAGCTTAAATCGGGAAAGTTCAAGATTATGGACTAAATTGGAATAGTTTGTCGTAATTGCATTCGAGGTAAGTTCGTGTGATAAAAATAATGCAATGTTATACTTGAATCGCAATGTTAAATTACTATTACATGAGTTGTATGAATTGTTACACGGTTGTACCCGAGGAGGATTCGACAAGTAAGTTCGTGTAACTCGAATGTATACTTTTTAATACATAAAATGTATGCTCTTTGATGTTATGAAATTTTGATATTCTTGGTATAATAATTCTTGTAATATGAATGAAAGAATGAAAAGAGTACTAAAAGTACCAGTTGAATGAAAAGGATCTCCGATGGATTTTCTTAAAAAGGAATTTACGATAAATGAGTTAGTACGCTATAAGTGTACTATGGAATATCCATCGAGAATCTGAGGAATTCAACGGGATTAATATGAGAAAAGGAATTGGAATGCTTGTAATAATAAGATCATCTAAGACCATTATTATCATGTATTGTTATGTGACTAACTTGTATGATTAAGTATGCCATGAGAACTAACGACGTTTATATTAAGCTCTATTGTGTAATCGAGTATGGGATCCGTGAAATGGTGAGTTCATGACTAGTTGAAAATGATCTTATGATAGTGATCATTATATTGCACTGAAATAGTTTTGGACAGCAGTAGTCGTCCGACTTTGGAAATTCACCAAAAATGGTAGGAATCGAATTAGAGGTTGAATAAAATATAAAATTAAATATTGTTGAGTCTAGTTTCATATAAAGGAAACGTTGTAAGCAAAAGAATTTCATATTATGAGATATTTGAATTTTTGTGAGACAGAGTCAAAATGAGTTTTGGAATCCCTTATTTTGACTTGGGAAGATCAGTAGAAATTGTACAAAAATAATTATGGGTTATAATTAATATGACTAAGTCATTAATAAGTCTATGTTCAAGAAAAACACATTGAAACATTATCTGAATCCCGTACTAAGAGATAATTAATTTTTAGTGAAGAGGAATCGAAACTATCAAACAACGAAATAAGGGTAACTTTAAAGAATAAACTATACTTATTGGCTAGAGCAAAAATTCTGAAAATTTTATGGTAGGAATATATGTGAGTCTATTTTTAGGAAAAATTAACAGATCTTAATTTGGAGTTCTGTAGCTCCAGATATAAATAATGTAGTAACTATGACTCAAGAAAATAGCATGACCAGAATATATGTAAAAGTGTAATTATGGTTGTATTACCTTGAGAAGCATGTTGGCATATTGCTTATTATTTTCATATGAACTTACTAAGATTTCAGCTTACTCCCTCCTCTCCATTTCTTTAGTGTTTTCAGGTCGGCTCGGGGTTGGAAATCATCGGAGGCAGCATCATTCTATGAAGTCATCATTTTGGGAGTGTCGACTTATATATATATATATATGTTAGGATTTTACAAGTGAGTGGCATGTATAAAAACTTAGTTTTTATGTTAGATGTTATCATGAGTAGCCAAATGTATTGGCTTATGTTTATTCATTGAATATAGCCATGGGATGTGGCTTATAATGTTTTGGCTTATAAGCCTAATTATCCTTACTATTTGTTAATGCTTTACGATGTGATTATAATTGTTTACTATGTATGGATAGTATAACATATGAGCATGAGAATATCTTAGGTCTATTTGGAGTGGTCATGGCTATGAAATAAACACGTAAATTGGCATTAAGTTGATAATGATTGAACATGGACATTTGTTGAATAAGTAGAGATTAATTATTGGGAAATATGTTATGATTGATTGTTAAAAATGTGCCTTAGTGAGGCATGCTAAATCATTAAAATGATGCTATGATGTGTGTCTTTAAAGTGGTTAAGTTTGTGAAAGATTAAGGCAACAAAAAAGGCTTGGAAAATAGTTTAAGTACTAGTGACATGGGTAGAGACACGGCCATGTTTCTCAACCGTGTGGAGGACACGGCCTAGCACACGGGCGTGTGAACTAGTCATGTGGTTCAATTTGTTTTGCTGACATCATAAACAGAGAGTTTCATAGTTTGAGGACACGGGAGTGTCCCTGTGTCTACACAGGCGTGTGACCCAGTTTCATGAAAATTTTTCTAAGTTTTTCCAGAACTTTCCAAAGTTCTTGGTTTAGTCCTAAACAACCTTTAATGCATGTTTAGAGCCTCGGTAGCTCGTGTAAGGGACATTATGCATGTGATTGAATGTTTTTAATTTAAATGAAATTTTATGGCCCGATTTTACGAAATGGTGTACGTTTAAGTCCGGTAATGCCTCGATCCCTGTCCCGACATCGGATATGGGTAAGGAGTGTTACAGTCACCATCAAGAACAAATATCCTTTACCACGTATAGATGATTTGTTTGATCAGCTAAAAGGTGTGACAGTGTTTTCAAAGATCAATCTGCATTATGGATATTATCAGCTTTGGGTTAAAGACTTTTTGTAACACCTCTAGCCCATATCTGTCACCGAATTAGGGCTACAGAGCATTACCGAAGCACAACGTCATACAATGAAAAATTTATTACCATAAACAAATCACAAGTTAAATCATGGTAACATCAATCAAAAACATTCATACAGTCCCTTATACCCTTGAGGCCCTAAAAAGATATTGGAAATTATTCGGGACTAAATAAAAAACATATTAAAATTTTCAGAAAAAGGAAAAAATTTTCAAACTGTAGGGGTCAAACGGCCAAGAGACACACTCATGTCTTAGGCCGTGTGGACATTCGAAATAGGGACAGATGGCCGTGTCCCAGCCTATGTCCGTACCCATGTAACTCACTGACTTGGGTCATACGGCCAAGCCACACGCCCGTGTGCCAGGCCATGTAATAGCATGACTTGCAACCCTTTGAAAGCTATAGGGGACACATGGCCGTGTTTCCTGGCCATGTGTCACACACAGCTGAGACACACGCCCATGTATCTGCTCGTGTGGATGAAAAATAGGCCATTTCCAATCCATTTTTCTCACCAAACTCACACCTCATGCACAAGCCATTTACACCTAAAATCAAGCTTCCAAAACACAGTTTACATGTGCATATTCAAGCTTATACAACATAGAAACTATCCATTCAACTAATATGCCAAAATAGCACCACAATTTCAACAATCAAACTTACCTAACACCTAACCATTTCATTCACTAAAAATTACCAATTAAACAATTTGTAAGCCACATTTTACCATATGTTCATATAGCAAAAAATGCATGTATTCCCAATACCAAACGATCATTTCCACAACTAAAATGTGCTATACCATTGGACCAAAATATGATCACTTCCAAACTACCAAAACTAGTCATTTTCAACATCATGCTATATTCATTCACTCAAACCATTAATTGCTACCATACCATTTCCATCAGCATTTCCTTACCATCATCGTAACCATCACAACATCAAACTGACAACCACACAAAACACCATATAATCTTAATATCATACCAACTAGTTCATCAACCAAAATAACATATATACATGCCACACATAATGGTTAAATTCATTAAACAAGACACCTATACATGTCATTATAACCATTACTCAAAAAAATCAAAGTCTATCGATTTAGATGATGAATAGTGTGATGGATCTCTGACAAACTTCCAACCTGAATGAGCTTTCAATTCTCTAGAAACACAAAAGGAATAACATGAAGTAAGCATGTAATGCTTAGTAAGTTCGTAATCCATAAACAAAGCTTACCATTTCAATTTATAAGCATAAAAACAATTTGAAATAATCCAACATGACTTGGCATTAGCCTAAACAACAACAACCTTTCAAGTTAGATAATCACATAGCTTAGAAATCTCAAAACATCAGAGCTTTTATACGCACTACCTACAAGCATTCATACTTTCAAGCATATGGTTATGCATATTTCAAACATCATCAACTCGTACCTCTTCTTACTTTCATAACATCACATATTGAGGCATTTATCAAACCTTCCCTTTTTCATAGTCTTTGAGCTATTAGAATAATATCGAATACTCGGTAATCTCGCACACTATGTGCTAACATGTGCTCAAAACCACTACTATCTCATATATCATATACATGCTCTTTCTTGAGCCATAAGTGGGTTTGCTCACACAAGCTGTCAGTCAGGACGTAGCTACACGGTGCTACTCACACAAGCTGTCGAGTAACAGCAACATATGTAGGAAACTTAGCCACCGATAGGACGTACAAGACCAACACCCAAAACACGGTAACCCTTAATGAAATGTCATTTGTATCCTCTATATTACTAAGGTTCAAACGAGATTCAAAAGCCGCTGAAACTTTGTTGGATTTTTCCTTAGAGACGTAATACCATAATATAACATAAAAGCATGTAAATCAAGCACAATACAACTTTAATTAAATGTACGAACTTACCTCGATCGCAAACAAGAATTTATGATCAACTAATCCGATACTTTTTCCTTTCCCCGATCTAAATTCGTAGGTTGCTTTTCTTGATCTACATAATCAAATTTAGCTAATTAAATTTCATTTATTCAATTTAATCCAAAAATCATATTTTGGAAAATTTATGCTTTTGCCCCTAAAATTTTGAATTTATTACAATTTAGTCCCTAGATCATAAAAATTCAAATTCATGCAATTTAGTCTGCACCCATCTAGTCGAATATTAATTTGGTCCCTAGCAATCCCTATATTTCATTTATTTCACATTTTTACCATGAAAATTTTTGTATTTTTCAATTAAATACTTAAATGACAAATTCATCAAAAATTCCTTTACAAAAGTTGCTCAACTATCATCAAATATTCATTTTCATCCATCAAACATAAAAAAAAAACCAATATACGTTCATGGTAAAACCCTAGACTTTTAATAGTTTTGCAAATTAATCACCGAGTTAGCTAGATTAAGCTACAATGACTCAAAAAACATAGAAATCATTAAAAATGTGATGAAAACTACTTACATGCGTGATAAAAGAGATTGGCTGAATGTTTGAAGCTAAAAAATGTTGGTTTTCTTCCTTAGGCATTCGGCTAGATGAAGATGACAGGGTAATGTGATTTTTGTTTTATTTATTTTGTTTATTTATTATTAAATTACCAATATAACCTTTATTAAACATATTAATGGTGTCCATAATTGTACACTACTAAAATTAATGGTTTTATTACCATTTAAGGCCAATCATGATTAAATTTCATAGCAATTTAATACCTTTTTCTAACATAACATAAGTTTTACACTTTATGCGTTTAGTCCTTTTTATCAAATTAAGCATGCAAATAATAAAATTTCTTCACGAAATTTTTATACGATGCTACAGTCATGCTGTAGACCTTAAAATAATAATAAAATAAATCTTTTGACATTGAATTTGTGGTCCTGAAACTACAATTCTCATTTAACTGAAAACTGACAGTTACACTCTGATGTGCCGAAGACAGCTTACAAAACCAGGTACGGACATTATGAATTTCTTGTTATGCCATTTGGTTTTACCAATGCACTTGCTATATTTATGGTATTGATGGACAAAATATTTAGATCGTACTTAGACAAATTTGTTCTATTTATTGATGACATTCTGAACTATTCACGAGAGGAGACAGAGCATGCCCAGCAATTGAGAATTGTTTTGCAAACTTTACACGAAAAATAGTTGTTCACTTAGTTTTGTAAATGTGAGTTCTAGCTCCAAGAAGTTGGATTTTTTGGACACGTAGAGTTGGCAGATGGTATTAGGGTTGATCCAAGTAAAATCTCTACTGTAGTGGACTAGAAACCTCTGAGAAATGTGTCAGAAGTCAAAATTTTTTTGGGTTTAACCAGATATTATAAAAGATTTGTCAAAGGATTTTCGATGATTGCTAGGCTGTTGATGAAACTGCTTCAAAAAGATGTCAAGTTTGAATGGTCTAAAAGTGTCAGCAAAGTTTTAATCAGTTGAAAGCGTTACTAATCGAGGCATTTATGTTAGTTCAGCCAGAGTCCAATAAAGAATTTGTGATTTTTAGTGATGCTCCATTAAATGGTTTAGGTTGTGTTTTGATGCAAGAAGGCAAAGTGATAATGTATGCTTCTCGACAGTTGAAACTGCACGAAAAGAATTATCTAACTCACGATTTAGAGCTTGCAGCTATTGTATTTGCTTTAAACATTCGGCGACACCAATTATACGAGGAAAAATGTCATATCTTCATGGATCATAAAAGCCTAAAGTATTTGATGTCATAGAAAGATCTGAACTTAAGCCAACGTAGATGGCTTGAATTGTTGAAAGATTATGATTTGATCATTAGTTATCATATTGGAAAGGCTAATGTCATTGTTGATGCTTTGAGTAAAAAATTTTTGTTTTCTTTGCGAACATCAAACACACGGTTAACGTTAATTGATGATGGTTCAATTTTTGCTAAATTAAAGGCTAGACTGACTCTTTTGCCACAAATTAGTGAAGCTCAGAAAAATGATGATGAATTGATTACTAAAAGAAAATAGATTGAGTCAATATCTAATTTAGATTTTCATGTTGGTTCAGACGATAGTTTGTATTTTTGAAATTGGATGTCTTGTAAAGAATTCTAATCTCATTGAGAAAATTTGGCAAGAAGCTCACAGCAATAGGTTATTGATACATCTTGGTAGCAATAAAATGTATGGTTATTTGAAATAGATGTATTAGTGGCTAGGTATGAAACAAGAGATTTCAGAGTTAGTATCAGAATGCTTGATCTGTCAACAAGTTAAAGTCAAACATCAGGTACCTTCTAGTTTATTACAACCTGTGATGATTCCAAAGTGAAAATGGGAATGCTCACGATGGATTTCGCATCGGGATTGCCTCTATCTCTGAGAAAGAAAGATTTTGTGTGGGTCATAGTAGACCGTTTGAAAAAAATCCTCCGATTTCATTCCTGTGCTTACAGATTTTTCACTTGAGAAGTTGGTAGAATTGTATATTTCTGAGATTGTTAGACTGCATGGTGTGCCAATTTTAATTATCTCTGACAGGGATCCATGGTTTACATCTCGATTATGGAGTAAGTTACATGATGCTCTGGGTACTCCACTGCTTTTTAGCACATGGTTTCATCCACAGATCAGTCTTAACAAGTAATTCAGATACTCAAAGATATGCTTCGATGTTGGTTTTTAGAGTTCAAAAGTAACTGGGAGAGATTTCTACCATTGGTTGAGTTTACATATAATAACAATTATCATGCAAGTATTAAAATGGTGCCATATGAAGCTTTGTATGGTCAAAAATGTCAAACTTCACTATATTGGATGAGTTGAGTGAGAGAAAGTTATTTGGTGTTGATTTGATTTGAGAAATTGAAGAAAAATTCATATTGAATTTCGAGTTGGTGACAAAGTATTTTTAAAAGTATCGTCTTGGAAGAGAGTTCTCTGATTTGGCTGAAAAGGAAAGCTTATTCCGTGATTTATCTGGCCGTATAAGATCATTAAGAGGATTAGGCCAGTAACCTATAGGTTGGCTTTGCCGTCAAAGTTAGAAAATATTCATAATGTATTCTAATGTATCGATGTTACGATGGTATCGATTAGATCCTTCACATGTGATTTTACCTGTAAATGTTGAGATTCAGCCAGATATGACGTATAGTGAAAAGCTGATAAAAATTCTAGCTTGGGGAGTTAAAAAATTGAGAAATAAAAGTATAGCTTTAGTTAAAATTCTGTCGCATAGCCCCCTTGGGTTCCCACATGGCCTCCTCAGAGCTGTGATTACGCCAAAGTACCTTAACCACTGGAATAGACTTCTTCCTTAAAACCTTTACATCACGATCTAAAATCTGAACTGGCTCCTCCTCAAAAGTCAAATCCAGTCTAACATCAATCTCCTCAACCGAAACAACATGCATGAGATTAGAATGGTAGCGCCTCAGCATAGAGATGTGGAACACATCGTAAATTCAGTCTAACTCTAGAGGTAACTCCGGCTGGTAGGCAACCAGTCCCACACGTTTTAGTATGCGATAAGGCCCAATGAACCTAGGGCTCAGCTTGCCCTTCCGTCCAAACCTTAGTACCTTCTTCCATGGCGAGACCTTAAGAAAAATGAAGTCCCCCATAGAATACTCAATCTTCATACACTTCAGATCCGCATACGACTTATGTCTGTCTGATGTCGCCTTCAGTCGATCCCGAATTGGTCTAACTTTATCCTCGGTATCAGAAACCAATTCAGGGCCCAGAACACGTCGCTCGCCTAACTCAGTCCAACATGAAGGAGTATGACACCTAAGACCATATAATGCCTGGTATGATGCCATCTGTATGCTAGACTGATAACTATTATTATATGCAAATTTTGCTAGCAGCAAGTAATCCTCCCAATTGCCTCGAAAATCAATCACACAACTCCTTAACATGTCCTTTAGTATCTGAGTCACCCTCTCTAACTGACCATCTGCCTGAGGATGGAACGCAGTACTAAAGTCCAACCTTGTACCCAGAGCTTCATGTAACTTCTTCCAAAATTGAAACGTGAAGCGAGGATCCCTATCAGATATTATGGAAACCGATACCTCGTGCAGTCTCACTATCTCAGACACATATAGTTTATCCAGCTTCTACAAAGAGTAATCAGTACGAACTGGTATGAAATGGGCAGATTTGGTCAATTGATCCATGATGACCCATACTGAACCCTTCTTAGTAGGTGTCAGGAGCAGCCCACTAACGAAGTCCATAGTCACTCTCTCCCACTTCCAAAGTGGAATTTTAACTGGCTAAAGCAACCTTGAAGGTACTTAATGTTCAGCTTTAACCTGCTGGCAAGTCAGACATTTACCCATGAAATCGGTAACTTCACGCTAAAGACCCGGCCACCAATATAACTCACGAAAGTCTCGGTACATCTTATTCCCACCAGGATGCATAACATAAGGGCTACTATGTGCTTCTCGCAGTATAGACTACCTCAAATTGGTATCCTTTGGTACATAGATTCTCCCCAAAAAATAGAGGACCCCTTCGCTATTCAGCCCAAAATTCGCAGTGTCACCAATCTCAACCTGTCAGAAACGAAGACCCAGTGACTCGTCCTCCAACTGTTCACCCTTAATCTATTCAATCCACGTCGGTTTCACTTGAAGCTCGGCCAACAAGCTACCATCATCAGATAAACTGAGGCGAGCAAACATCGCCCTCAGATCAGTCATAACTCTACGACTCAGTGCGTCTGCCACCATATTGGCCTTCCCAGGATGGTATTTGATCGTACAGTCGTAATCTTTTAGCAACTCAATTCATCTATACTGCCTAAGATTCAGCTCCTTCTGAATGAGGAGATACTTGAGACTCTTGTGATCAGTGTAAATGATACACTTCTCACTGTACAGGTAATGCCTCCAAATCTTAAGTGTGAATACCACCACAGCCAACTCCAAATCATGTGTCGGATAATTCGCCTCATGAGTCTTAAGCTGACAGGACATATACGCAACCACCTTACCCACTTGCATCAACACACAACCCAACCCAACATGTGATGCATCGTTGTAAACAGTGAACTCTTTCCTAGATTCTGGTTGAATCAAGATAGGGGCCTCAATCAGAACTTTCTTGAGCTTCTCGAAACTCTCCTGCTGCATATCAGTCCAGTTAAACGGTGCACCCTTACGTAATAGCTTAGTCAATGAAAACCCCTCAACAAATTGTTGATAATACCCCGTCAGTCCCAGAAAACTGTGGATCTCGAATATAATCTTAAGTGGCTTCCAATCCAGAACAACTTCAATTTTCTGAGGATCAACCCTAATCCCTTCAGCAGATACCACATGACCCAGAAATGTTACCTCTCGTAACCAGAACTCACACTTACTGAACTTGGCATACAATTGTTTCTCCCTCAGAATCTGTAGAACCACACAGAGATGTTTATCATGTTCATCCTCAGTTCTCAAATACACTAGAATGTCATCAATAAAAACCACTACGAACCGATCCAAGTAGGGCTGGAACACTCGGTTCATCAGATCCATAAAAGTCGTTGGTGCATTCGTTAGTCCAAACGGCATCACTAGGAACTCGTAATGACCATAATGAGTCCTAAACGCTGTCTTGTAAATGTTAGTCTCTTTGACCCTCAGTTGATGGTACCCCATTAGTCTTAGAGAAAATCGAAGCTCCACAAAACTGTTCGAACAAATTATCTATCCTTTGAAGGGGGTACTTATTCTTAATAGTCAATTTATTCAATTGCCGGTAATCAATGCACATATGCATGGATCCCTCCTTCTTTTTCACAAACAAAACTGGTGCTCCTCATGGAGACACACTAGGTCAGATGAACCCACGATTCAATAATTCTTGAATTTGAGCTTTAAGCTCCACAAGCTCCTTCGGTGCCATTCTATAAGGAGAGATGGACACCGGAGCTGTACCAGGCAGGACTTCAATCCCAAACTCAACTTCACAGTTTAGAGGTAACCCAGGCAGCTCATCAGGAAAAGTATCCGAAAAGTCTTTAACTGTTCTAATATCCTTAACAGAAGAAACCCTAGAGTCTAAAACACCAATGTAGGCTAGATACGCCTCACAACCCTTACGAACCAATTTCTCGGCCCTTAATGCAGAAATCACATTTGACAAGTAATTTCGACACTCCCCAATTACAACTACCTCATCATCCTCCGCAGTTATCAGTACCATCCGTTTAGTAGCACTACCCAAGCTCACTCGATGTTTAACTAGCCAGTCCATTCCCAGAATTAAGTCAAATTCCTCAAAAGAAAGTTCCATCAAATCCGCCAAAAAAATAACCCCTTGAACCTCCAAAGGTACATATCTAAACAGTTTATTTACCCTTATTGACTGTCCCAATGGACTCAACACAGTAACCTCACACGAAGTGCTCTCCACTAAGATACCCAGAGTCTTAGACACAGTACAAGCTATATAGGAATGAGTAGATCCTACATCTATCAGTGCAGTATAAGGTACATCATAGATAAAGAACGTATACGTGATAACATTAGGAGCATCTCCATCCTCTCGGTGACGTGCAACATAAACTAGAGCTGGCTGCCTTGCCTCAGTATGACCGGCACCTCTTTTTGGTGCCCTCTGACCACGACCTAATCCATTACCACCTCTGGCCTGACCCTGGCCTCTCAGTGGCTGCTGAACACCCCTTGGGGCCTGTACAGTACCCAAACCTATAGCTTGCACCTGATCAGGCCTCTATGGACACTCTTTGATACGATGCTCCAATGATCCGCACCTCAAACATGCCCCAGTCCTTTTCCAGCATTCACTCTGATGTCGTCTTCCACAATCAGCACAAGACTGCAGTCCAGTAGCAGCAACAGGGGCCCCAACTCTGACCGGCCCATTAACTCTTACCTTTTTCTTAGGCCTCAATAAGGAACTTGAGGATCTAGAATCCCTCTTGTTCCTACCTCTCTCTTTCTTACGGTTTTGGAGCTCAACACACTTCACTTCCTCGGTGATCTTCACCTTATCAACCAATGTAGCAAAATCTCGCTCCCTCTGTAGAGTAATCAGAACCCGTAAACTATCCCTAAGGCCGTCCACAAAACAAACACACCGCTCGTACTCGGTTGCCACCACCCCTCGCGCATAGCGGCTTAATCGTAAAAATTTAACCTCATATTCAGCCACTAATTTATCCCCCTGAGTCAGATTCAAAAACTCTCTCCTCCGGGCATCCACATAACTAGTGCCTACATACTTCCCCTGAAAAGAAGTCTTGAAAAATTCCCAGGTCAATCGGTGGGCTGAGTGCCCTCTTTAACCGTAAGCCAACACTGGTAAGCCTCATCTCACAGCAGTGACACTGCACCCTTCAGTTTCTACTCAGGGGTGCAGTCGAGATCGTCTATGATTCTCTCTGTGGCCTCAATCAAATACTCAACAACATTAGGGGCAACCCCAGCAATACCCCTAAAAATATCAGCTCCATTAGACCTGAGTCATTTTCTAACCGACCCATGGCCCACAACACCAGTATTGGGTCCTGTGACCCTCTCCAAAATCCGTAACGCAGCTTGGGATAGTGCGTCGTCCCCAGCCACACGATCATGAGACCCAGTCTCATTCACAGGTGAAGCCGACGCCTCTCTAGCTTCTACATTAGGCATGTGGCTAGATGACGATGACCTAGCTCGAGCACCTCTACGGCCTCCGCTGCGGCCTCTTGTACCCCTTCCACGAGTACCTCTAGTGTTTATTATCGAATTGCGTTTTATCTATATTAATAGTTTTATGTATCAATTTACAGTTTTAGTGTTTATTAACGGATGTTTTATGGATAACAGTATTAGTAATTCAGAGTTTGTTTTCACAGATCGTAGTCTTATTAACGGATTTTTTATGGATAATAGTCTTAGTAATTCAGAGTTCGTTTTCGCAGATTGCAGTCTTACTACAATTTTTAGTTTACCCTAAATAGAATATTTCAGTACAGTCTACTACCTACAGTAGTCTCAGTATTTCAATTTAAACAAACAACATTTTTAGAAGACATATAGAATCGACATCGGAGACTCGGTGTACCACACATTAAGTAAAATATTTCAAAATACTTCAAACCATTTGAAACATTTCTTTTTAAAAATTCCAAGTTTTTAATGAAGCCCAAATCCACAACCGAGTTTTGTAACTTGGCTCTGGTACTACTAAATGTAACACCCCAAACTCGGCCTGGACATTATGACCGAATCTAGCGATGTGACATTGAAGTGTTTTTCGTAAAGCAAGATATCATTAAAAACCCATTCTATATTTAACCTCTTTGTGATCTTAACAATGATTTTAGGATGTCTCGTTCATTTCCAAATGTAAGTCTTTTGGTAAAAAGTTAATCATATTAAAACATCAAAGTTAATCATATTAAAGCGTCATTAATTTTCAAAACATTATTTCTTGTGGAAGCTCTTAAAACAAGTTGCGTATTTTTTTTAAAAGCATTTATCTATTTTGAAAACCCGTGTCTTCTCCTACTGCTAGCAGTTATAAATCAAATCAAGTAAAAACCTAAATGAAAGTAAAAATCCATAAAGGCCTTATTACAATAAAAATACCAAAAATGAAATTACTTATAATTTAAAAATCAAATATGAAGTATGTGCGGTTATGTGGCCACCTTTGAGTCCCTCGCAGCACCGATCTGCCTAAGTCCAGGAATTACCTATAGCAAAAAGTGTGTAATCCTATATCAAAAAGAAAATAGTGAGCATATACAGTCTAGGCCTAGGCCCATTTCAGTAATGGTTCAGTTTCAGTTAGGGCCTTAGCCCATTACAATATCAGTCTCAGTTTGGGCCCAAGCCCATCTCAGTGACAATAACAGTATAGATATGCAATCAAGTGATCCTACCCAGCCAGCCTATACACTTCATCTCTGTCCAACCCAGCACTCCATG